>OU824125.1:8112931-10512931 GCA_917499265.3 Mimumesa dahlbomi | reverse complement strand
AGAAGTTTGTAATGTCGAGCGAGGAAAATGTGTTTGTCTTTGTTTTTGTCGTCGGGTTATTTCCATCTTTATGTCTCAATCTTTCGACCGCGGCTTTTTATCTGTCGCTCGACTGATTGGTTTTTTTTTAATTACTATCGTGACGCGGTAGTTTCACGTTAAAGATTTTTGTTTGGTCGGATCGAAGGATCGAGAATAAATCATTTAAAGTAGAGATCTTTGGGATAAATAAATTCTAGGCGAAGTTCAAGCGCAACGGAAGTGGTAGAGGGAGAAAAAAATCGATTCGGGGATTAAAATTGTAAATTCATTCGGTGTCAAGTGGTGTGCCGCGGGATTCGCTGGGGGAAATCGGTTTTACATAAGTCAGATTACGGGGAAACAACGTCCAGACTGGCGCCGACGTACTCTCGTAAAAGTTGATACATATTTAAGGCCCGAAACAAGGCCCCGGTACCGGTTTTCACCGTACGCGACCATTCGCTCGATTTCCAATGGACCACCAGGAATAAAAAGTACTAACGATACCATATTACCTCAAAATTATATACATTTATGTTTTTGGAAATTTGACACTGCAATTTAGTCCCATGGAAGCTTGTAGGCTCCTTAAATTTGCAATATGGAAAATTTAACGCACAGGAAATTTGAGGCGTTGAATTTTTGACGCATGGAAATTTCAGCACCTTGAAATTCCAGTTTTTGGAAACTTCAGCACCTTGAAATTTCAGTTTCTGAAGATTTGGTGCATAGAAATTTCAGCGCCTTGAAATTTCAGTTTCTGGAAATTTCGACGCCTTGAAATTTCGACTTCCGCAAATCTCGACGCACAAAAATTTCAACGCCGAGGACTACTAGCGAGCGCGACTCATTGAACACTGAAATTAGCATGCAAAGCACGGGAAGTACCGAGTCTCATTAACATAACCACGCTAAAACGAGAAACCATGCAGGAAGATAAAGAACTCTTCCTCGTGACATTTAAATCCAAATTGAAATTATTGTATACCACACCACAATATCGATACGGAAAATCTATTAATATTGTTACAATCTTGCACTTCGAGACGTCCTTGCACGTAATGCATATTAACGATGAAATAAGGAATTACGAGTTCCACCTCCAAGGCGAGTTACAATCTAATGACCCGATTTCGATGGGCTCGCTGGCCCCGAGACATTAAAGCCGGGTTCACAAGGGCGTCTGCTAAATCCTCTCAGAGGCCAAATTTATCATTTAATTCCAATTCCGAGATTTATCCAAAAAAAACACACTCACACATACACCCACGCACAACCCGTTCCCTCATTAACCATATTTAAATTTCAACTTAAAAGATAATTACACGTTACATTATATTCATAATTATATTCATAATTATATTCATAATTATATTCATAATTATCATCTCCGGATAAATCATAAGCTTTCCAAACTTGAAGTTTCGCACCCTGTCGTTCAATCACCGTTCTTTCCGAGGTGTTTCAGGTAGTAGGAAAATTTCACCGGTTAATTTCCCCTCTTCATAAAATACCTTTAATTACCGCGAACCTTGAAAATCTATGTACATACATACATACATACGCGGTCGCGACGATGGTTTTCACAGGCTGTTGGAAAACTCCGCGCGGAAATCCCGGCGTCGCTGTGCACGTGTGTCCGCGCGTATTACGCAAGGTTATAGAAAGCCTTTAAGCGTCAGCACGTGAAAGTAAGTGTACCTGTGCGCTATCGTCTGCATTCCACCTGAATGCGGGCCGAGGCGCAACGAGACCTCCGTGGATTTACGCGCGATCGATTATAATGGTATACCGATGGGAAAGGTGCGGGCTCGGGTTCAAAGTTCGACATTTTCCCCCACCCATCGAATAGATCAAACATTAGACTCTACTCTCAATATAAATAATTATGAAAATTAACTACGATTCAAATATCTAACCACTATGATATAACTCGTAAAAATGATAAAAAAAAATAATTTCAATGTCTGAAACAATGTGAAAATAGAAATTGTGTATTTTAAAATAGAAATTTTCTTTTTTTATCTGGATGCAGGTTACATATCGAGGGGGAAAAAATGTACTTTCCCGATTAGCATAGAAATTCCCGCGGAAATTATGAATCTTTATTACGAGAGGCGTGAAATAGCGCGGGCATTAATTATTTTCCGCGAAATTAGAGCTGGTGGAGCGTAGATACGGTGACCTTGAGACCAGTAAGACTTACGGTACGCGGTTTCTTGCCGCTTTTACGGAAATTTTCCGAGCTGCGAAAGTTTTCCCTATGGGCGCGTACTTACGGTAATCACCGGGGCCGGTAACACGGTTTCATAAACTTCTAATTTCGCGGCGTGATAGAAAAAGACGCCGGCTAAATTGAACGTAACGTGGAGCACCGGCGCCGATGCGGCAGGGTAATTGCGAAATTTACGGCGGCTACAATTTCCCATTGCCGGATGCCATAATCAAATCGAACGCACCATCCAGTCGGTGCGTTAAATTCGCGAACGGCGAGAAACGGTGGAATTTAACGGGGTGGCAATGGTTTTCCGTGGATGAAAGACATTGGAACTCGCGAATTAATTTCTATCGACATTTTATAGTCGGAAGTTTTTTATCAACAAACTTTCGTCCCACTGGACGATATTAATTAAAAAGAAATTTCTTGTTTGAGATGAAAGAAGTTTAAAGATATTTTTTGAAATACTTTTTCACTTACGTACTGTGTAAGTGTGTGAACTTCATGGGAAAGGTATGGTGAAAGCAGATCGATACGATGCAAATTACATCCACGCCATCATTATGATTCGTCGGAACGAGGATAAAAAGATCCAATGATTTCCGGATCATAATTTCTTTTGAATTCCATTCGACAAGTATAATAATAATGTTAATTCTGGCCTTTATGGTTTTGTCTTTCTCGCATAAATCTGACTTTAACTGATTTTAATTGACTTTTCTGTTGGCTCATGAATATCAAGAGGAATACAGGCTCAGTGGAATTAATTGTAATACGGTAATAAAATCAGTATAATGAACCGCGGATTTCTATCGCACGGGTACTTGAAACTAATCGTGATTTATTACTTGGATGATTAATCGCCGCGCGAATGGGAATCCGAATTTCCAGCGTCGATTAATCAAATCGATAAACAGTTGGAAATTGACACTCGCGTTTGTTTCGTTCCACGGTATCGATTGCCTTATGAGAATTTACAAATTCATTAATAACGATAATATATCCCTAGTTTAATTGAATGTGATGGAAAATCGTGTAAAATGATCACAGAATTTTCTTCTATCCCGTTTCAATTACCACCGGGTCCCACGGGAACTTTCCAAAGAAACATTGGCGAACCGAAATGCGTTAATTTCGAGCGACGTTAATTTCGTTGCGCAGATGTTTCCCATCGATCGACTGCGTTCATTAATTTCCCGCGTATGTTTCCCGCGACCGCACCATTTCCCATTGTGACTGGAAAATTACCAACGGTAATATCGACGATTGCCATGAAATTATACGGCACGGTAGTGGGGGAAGATGACATAATTATCTTCGATAAAATTCCACCTTGCGCCACGTTCTAGCGATTATTTGAACATCGTCGCACTTACCGTGGCCTCGATGACCATTCGTGACGAAATCGTGTAAATTCATTTAATGCTACGCGCCGTATCGTTAATTACGTTTGCAAAACGACGCTGACAAAGTGCGGGCAAAGTAACTATAATAAAGATGGAATTACCGCGGGTACGAAGAGGGAAAAAAAGGAAAACGAAAAAGACAGAGGGAATCGTCTGGCATCGTCGTGATTTAAGAGCGGTTTAACAGCTCGCCGTTAATTTCACGGTTTTAATATTTCACCTTCATCCACCGCCTGGTAATTTCGAGCCCTTACGTTGGAAATTCGTCGTATCGAAACTGGTGTCCGGGACACGTGACACTTTATCAAGAAAAATCAGAAATAATTAACATATCATTATCCCTGTCCCTGTTTCCGTCGATTTTCCGGAAAGTTTGCATGAAATCATGCTTCGCTTTCTACCACTATCACGTACACAATATTCCCGTTAGAAATGTGAGACTTATTTCCATAGGAAAGGGGCCCCATAAGCTATCCAACGCTCTATTAATAATCACCCTAACATTATTAATCCCATAGATACCATCGTTCAAAGTACTCAATTTCCCATAACTTGAGAATTACCACCTTCGAAGACATAGTTCTACGTCCAAATATCTAACACTCTTCCAGATCGATCGGTTCCGCCATCCTGTTCCTGATGATCTGCGCCACCATATGCGAGTCCAGGTCGCCCCAGGTCGTCAAGGACATCGAGTCGTCGAGCGCGTCGAACAACAACGACAGGCACGGCAATTTCGCGGACAAAAACCTGAATCCCGACGTCGGGATATCGATGGGCCAGGACAATGGGGAGGAGTTGATAGAGAAAGGGATGAAGATAGTGCAAAAAGACCCGGAGCCAAAGAAAGGGGAGAAAGGTGGATATACGACTTTTCACCGATTTTTTTTTCGCCCTTTTTCCGCAGCTTCTTTTTTTTTATCAAACCCTCCTCGCACCCTTCGCGTCTCTTTTTACAGGATTCCTGCTCAAGTGTCTGCTGGCTTTCAGCCCCATAGCGAACGGGGGTAAGATCATTAGCACGGAACCCGCAGCCAGGGATAGTCTGACGTGTCTACACGGACTACGTGTCCTTTCGTTAGGGTGGGTGGTGATGGTGCACACGTATCTGCAAGTCTTCTCGATCGCCGGTAAGATTCTACTTACAAGTAGAATAGGTCGGTCATTTCTGCTACTTATTCGGGGAAACGTATAGGACGGGTCGACCCTTTAACCATGGGGTTGGGATAAAGGGATGTGAAAATGGTTGCCAATTCGGTTGTGCGGGACCCTACGAACGTTTTTCCGCGCTTCCAGCCGGCTGGATATTTATGTTTCATGAATTCTTTATTAAATTATTTATGACGGGGATGATACCTTCTTGGGTATTCATTATTAAATAATTTACGATCGACGTTGGGAAAGGGCTGAGAGAAGAAAGTACGTTCGTTATAGAACCACTGAATGGAACGATCAGAAGTGTCTGGTGAAATTCGAATGATATAAAAAATGATTTATATTGTGTGTGATGTGTGTGTGTAATAATTCGGTCGGTAGAAGCGATATCCCATGAACGAGTCGAAAGTATCAATGAAATTCGTGTCTCGAATTTAACGGCTGGTCGAGTCGAACAAATCCGGCGGGAGAATCGTAGGAAGGATCTCGCTAACTTTCCTCGCACATGTTTCAACGCACGACTGGCATAGATCAATCGCGTCCAATTAAACCGTTCCACTTTCTATAAACAGTCCACTATGCAATACGTATTACTCTATGACGTAACAGAAGTGTATTAATCGGGTTTTTATCCGGGGGCCCCCTTTTCATGTCGTCGGGTCTTCGGGCCCCGATGCCAACCGCGATGTACTTTCACTTATAATTTTATTTATTAATGTTACGCGTTTCTCTACGCCCATCGTGTGTTTTTTTCAGAGAACAAAACCCTACGAACTGTCACCGAGAGGAACTTCATGTTCCAAACGATCAGCAACGCGACCTTCTCCGTCGACACGTTCTTCTTCATCAGGTAAGAAAATCTCGCGATCAAACACCTGTGAGAAAAGTGCGGTCAATGAGAAGATATATATATTTTAAATGTCCGCGTCGTATCGCAGCGGATTACTGGTGACGATCCTGTTTTACCGATCGTTGGGAAGTTTGAAGAACGACAAGGATGGATACTTCAAAACCTGCTCTACCAAATTCGTTATCATGATCCTGTACAGGTTTGTCAGGTGGGTGGTCAACCATGGGGGGTGAAACACTTCGTCCGCGAGATTGTTATTGGTTTCCACTGTTGTCGATGTACTTGTGGAGAATCGTGATCGTCAGCGTTTTTAATTGGCTAATTAGACAAGTGGACGTTGTACGAATTTCCGAATTTTCCCGTACACCGAAGATTTTTTGTCTTATCACTAAGTGAAGAAACTTTAAGATAACGAGGGACACGTATGGAAATCAATAACACGTCGAGCCATCAAAAAGTTTCGGTGTCGACGAGAAAGTTACCGGACACTCGAAAGTTTCGGGGAAAGAGAAACGGGTCGGGGGATTTATCGGAAGAAAATTAAGTCGCCGGGAAAATCGGCCCGTCAATGGGGAAATGAAATCAGTTTGCGAGAAAAGTTTTTTGATGGTGTCGTCGGGGAAAACGTTCCGTTTGACAAACGACCGGGCAATTTTACGATGTCGAGCGTCGTATCAGCATTGACCTTCTCGATTTCCTTTCAACGAAGATTGACACCGGCTTATCTCTTTGTCCTCGGGATAAACGAGATCGCCATAAAGCACGCGCTGTCCAGGACCGTCTTCTCACCTGCCATAATCGATCAGCTGACCTGCGAGAAATTCTGGTGGAGGAACGCGCTCTACCTGAACTCGCTTTATCCACGTACGGAAATGGTAAGTGCAAAGTGCTATCACGTTTACGAATTTCCTCGCAGGGAAATTATTTCGGTGGGGAAATTTCGACGCGTGGAAATTTCAAATAGGAAACTTTGGGCCGCGTGGAAATTTCATATAGGAAACTTTCGGACGCGAGGAAATATAGAACTTTAGAAATTTCAATGTATAGAAATTTCAGCGCTCGGAAAATAAGAGAGCGAATATCTCTCAAAGCACCGGAAAATTTTGAAACATTAATGGAAATTTCCACAAGCAGGAAAGTTGGAAAACTTCGATATTCCAACGTCGATAAATCCCCGCTAAGGAAAGAGTCCGAGTAATTATACATTCTACTTAGAAACACAATAGTATTACCGTGGCATAGTAATCTCGATAATGTAGCATACGCCACGGATGCACGAAAATCTGCAGCCGGAAAAACGGATTGACTCCGCACACCGAGGAAAACCTGGCGAAGGTGTCCGCGTCACGATCGTTTTCCGATAATTAATTCTACCGTTTAGAGAAAGTTCCGACAGTGGTGAGACACACCCAGAGTCTCTCTAACCTTCCGAAAATCAATTCCAACGATAGTCAAGAAGACTCAGTCAATTATCAATTACCCTACTATTTCCATTCGATCTCACAAATTACCATAAAATTTACTCTAAATTACCAGGATTACAAATTCAAACATTTTCACTCGAAACAATCTAAAGTCTAACAAATCGTAAACAAGCTAATTATCTATTTATACCAACGAATACGAATATTCAAAAGACAAGGAAAATTTCGTAACTTTTCCACTCGAGAAAACTGATTTTCCCATTTGGAAATCCATAAGTTCTATCGCAAGATCCTGCGTTCGATCAAAAATATTCTTTCCCAAGATTCGTTTCGACACGTTCGCCGTCGATATTTTCCACCTGTAATTTCCCGATACTTTCGCAAACACAGGCGAACGGTTCGCGCAATTAGGCGACGAATACACGATTAACAACTTTCCAGTGTATGCTGTGGAGCTGGTATATGGCGAATGACACGCAATTCTACGTTCTCGGAATATTTCTGCTTCTTCTGTCGGTGAGATACCTGAGGGCCGTCATAATCACCGTGTTCCTGCTGATCGTCTCATCCTGGTTCACCACGTTCTCGGTGGCCTACAGCAACGATTACGTCGCCAGGTAATTAACTCTTAATTGACATCTATTTAGAAAAACCGAATAAAACACCTTGGAATTCGTAGCAATTCTTATTAAAAAGATGCATTTCCCTCGGTGAAATTCGAGCGGGTTTCGACTTTGATAATTAAGAACTATTATTGTGTTTTTTTTTAATTAGGGAAATCTTGGTACGAGTGTTTTGCGTTAGAAGAACGTTCCTTTCGCGACTGTGAAATGCGTGAAACAATGCGGACGTCACTTTCCCATTCTCGAACGTTGTTTTCCATTATTTACGCGCATGCAAATGCGTCCCGTTTTATTTCCGTTTAATATTTAACGACCGTTTGCTATTCCGTTTCCGGGGTGAATTACGGGAAGCCTTTGGATCGCATCGGAAGTGCTCGTAATATGCTTTGATCGTAGCGGTGACAAAAATTGTGTTTTACGAACGACGGGAGGGAAAAGAAGCCACTGCTCTGGCACTCGGTTTCAACGTAATTGAAACGGGTTTTTCATTTCACCGGTCTTTATGACGTCATTACGCCGCGATTATAGCGGTTCACTGGTATTGTCTCTGTGTGTGTGTGTGTGTGTGTTTTTTTTATTTATGGTTCGCATTCACGGCACGTACACCCATCGTCCACGAGTTATGGGACACGCACAGATTCGATGACCACGATAAAGAGTGTGACTTTTTTATGGTACAACTGACAATCGAGTATTATATAAATGAAACCCAAACTTTCATTCACGTTTCGTATCAATCATTCACACTAAACTTAGCACGCAGACATTCTCAGAATATCAACAAAAACACACATACATATAGGGCCCAGATTTAGAAATTTCTACAAATTATATCATTCTTTGTTTTCCATCCAGAATTCAGGAACCCTTCGCCCTGTTCGACGAGCTCTACGACAAACCCTGGCTGAGGGCTGGCCCTTACTTCGTCGGTATCATTACAGGCTACATTCTCTTCAAAACAAATTGCAAACTGAAAATACCTCTGGTGAGTCTCGCGAAGTCCCCGAAAGTTCAGCCCTGGCAACACGCCCCCGTCAGTTTCAACTTCCAATTTTCCTCTGCGAAAACCCGGCAACCCTTGAACCCTTTTCCAGATGGCGAGAACCGTCGGCTGGCTGGTATCCAGCATCGTCATGTTCTCCGTCGTCTACGGACTGTACCCTGGTGACCTAAGCGTCGCTTCCAGCTCTGCCTATGCCGCCCTTGGACACACGGCGTGGTCAGTGTCGGTTTCCTTCATCGTTCTGCAATGTTGCACGGGCTCAGCGCGACTAATAGACGGCCTGTTATCACTGAGGCTGATGTATCCGCTGTCACGGTTAACCTACTGTGCCTACCTGGTGCACCCCATCATCATGATGATCACTGCCACGCAAATGGACGGCCCTTTGCACCTTCACAACGGCCTCGTGGTAAGGGGATGATTCCGCAAAGGGGGAAATATACACGAGCGAAAATGTCGAGAGAGGAATCTGTAAAACGTGAAAATAACGGTGAAAAAGTTTGCGTAGGATAGAGAAGATGTTGGTTAAAGCGTGGGAAATATTCGACGAATGAATTTTTAAAACGTGGAAACGTTGGGGGATGGAATTTTGAAACCGTGTAAAATTCAAGGCGATGACATTTTTCAAGGGTGGAAAATTCAAGGTGTTAAAGTTTTCATAGAGGGTATATTCAACGCGATGATATTTTGAATCTGTGAAATTTCAAACTAAAGAAATTTCTTAACTCGCATGAATATTAACACGTTAATATTCGAGGGTCTGAGAAATTTCATATATTTCCACGTCCCTGTACGTTTACCTGAAACACCGCCCCGGGAAACTAAAGTTCTCACGTTTTCCTTCCGTTTTTCCAGCTGATCCTGTACTTCGGCAACCTCGTCGCCTCGTACTTGATGTCGTTCTGCATTTCCATCGCACTCGAGGCGCCCGTAGTCAATCTACTCAAGATTGCTTTCATCTCGAACAAGAGGATAAGGTAGAACAAGGCTCTTGTTGTAGAACCGTCGCGATCGACGGTGAGTAACGCTTCAATCGCGTTCGCAACGAACACGTAGTGTATTATTAAGGGAAACCTATATACCTATATACGTATACAGATACATCTATATACGAACACCGATCTTGATTCGCAGGAAATAAATCCAAGTAGAGGAAATAAAACAGAGGCCATCCCGTGGATCTTTCGCGGACGTTTTCTACAAGCTTCACCGAGACGAAACGACGATCGACTGTGTCGTAATGATCCGCTTCACAATTCTGTAGAAAAACTGCAAGTTGCCGAATTTCCGCCGGGATTTCGAAGCGTCGAAAATTGAAGAAAACTTTGTTATTTCTACGCCGAGAAATATCGGCAAATAGATTTCTGAACGCGGAAATTCGACGGCGGGAAATTCAACGCGTTGAAAGATCAACGAGTGGAAAGATTCTGGACGATGGAAATTTTTACGCGATGGGGGAAAATTCGGGGAAAGTTTCGTGGGATAAAGTGACGAACGCCGCGGTGCGTAATTTGGTTTGGTAATTGTGTAATAGAGAATAAGATCGTTGTCTGTGTGTATCGAGTCCGTCTTACGCGGGTTTCGAACGCAAGTGTGAAAAATCGATCCGGTCTCACGCGATAATTATTATAAATAGGGTAAAGAGCTCGTTCGAAGATTTTAATTACGTAAATGATACCCTTCCTGTACATTAATCGGATGCTCACGGGGCGGTGGACAAAGTTACGCCGCTGCCGCGAAACTTTTTCTATTCATTTTTGTAATTAGATTTTTCTTTAGCTACGTGTGAATATACATAAGTTTCTAATAATACATCTTTCACGGCGTTTTATTGTGACGTAACCGTGTTATATCATTGTGTAAATGAACCTTCCCTGCTTTCGTTTCCAATCGCGAGACTTCCTCAACGTTCTCATGAAAATTCTAATATTCAATCTAACTACGAATTCCCGATAGTTTAATCGATTCGAATAGAAAAAAAGTCCTGACAGAACCACGTTTCCTGTGTTTCCCGAAAATTTCCGAAAGTCGCCGGACATTTTCCGCCGGCGGGCCACTATTTTCCACGGAAAAACTGTCGGTGTTTTCGCGCCGCAATTTCGATAGGGTACACTCGCCCAGGGCCGTACACACGGTCGGCCTCGCGAAGCGGTTTACAATGTGGGCGGGATGGAAAAAAAAGAGCCGGACAGCGAGATGAGAAAGAAGCGAAAATAATGGAGAGCCCCGTTGCACGGTGCTTGGTCGACCGATTTGAAAGGAAACATCCCCATGAAAACAGCGAGTGAAAAGATTTACCTTCGGGGAAAAACTTCGATGAAGTGTATTTTTTTCCATAGGCATAGAAGATCGATGGGGGAAAAATGTTCTCCATCGGAAAAAGCACGGATAATCGCGCGTAATACGGACAGATTTTTCCATGAGAAAAATTGGAATACATAAACGAAGAAAAAAATGAAAAAACAAATTTTCAACCCCCGCGAAATGAAATACTTGATTTTTCTTTCTTCATTACACCAACTTGTTGAACAATGCGAACGAACGACAGGGGAACGTATGGTTTTACCATATTTATGACACCCCGTCGCCCGTGTTTTCTTTTTCTTCGGGAAATGGGACGGGAAATAACACGCTAATGCGCGCGGCGAAAGGAAGCGCATGTCGAAAATTGATTTTCGATATCCATGTCGGCCCGCGATACCGGCACGTGTGTTTCGCCAAAGAATCATTTATTATTTCCTGCTTGGAAACTCTCGGCGAACCGTACGACCGCGGAAACGGCGGGAAATTAATAACGACGTGATGCGAATTTTTAAAAACGCGATACAGCTCCCGCGTTCCCGGCGAAATTTACAGCGTTACGTTTTTTTCTTAAAACCGCGTTTCACGAGAGGTAGACACACATAACTACACACACACACACCGCGGAGGTATTCGAATTGGAGCGGAAAAGAGCAAAGTAAATGTTTGTGATACTTTTGCTCGGTGCTCGGTGGAAAATATCCCTCTCGCCGTTGGAAAAGAAAAAATTCTACATAGGGTATATGACTCACGACGAATCAGACGGAATTACACGTTTAATTACTCCTGCGAATGGAATCGAAATATCGATAGTGTATCTTAGGAAAAATAGTCCAAGATTATGAAAAAAAAGATCAATTCCGAAATAGAAGGGAAAATGGAAAAATTGTCGTGAAGGAAATCTAACGCGTGTGGCGTTCCATTGGAAATTCGATGTAGAAGTCGAAGGTCGAGTTCTCAGCTCGACGTCTCGGAAATGATTTGAATGTAGATTCAAAAGTGTGCGAGAGAAAATTCCTGGAGAGAGAAAAAAAAGGAAACACACAGACTTTCCGGCTCGTATTTCGTAGGAAAATAAATATTTTCTCACGACTCCGGGGCCAATGGTATCGATGGGAAATTACCAAGGGAAAAGTTCCCGTTGAGATATCCTTTTCGTTTCTCCGGGAATAAAGAGCTAATGAAGAGATGAGATCAGGGAAATTTATGACGTAATTTACGCGCACGTGCTACTGCGCCGTCTACTAATTAAACGGTGAAAAAGTTTTATGTTTTCTTTTCCTTTTCTCTTTTTTTTTTATTCGGCTGAACGACGAGCTGTAATTTTTATCGTACGGCATACCAATTCGTCGTTTTATATTTTTTTTTGCTTCTTTTTTAACCTGGCAGACGGACTTTTATCGCCTGCGGGGACCCGCGAAAGTGTCACGCAGGGGTTGTAAGTTCCACGAAACGAAGAGTCGTTTTTCCTTTTTTCCCCCCCCCTTCGCCACCGAATACAACAGGAACAACGTCCGGAGGAATGAAAAGCAAATTAAAATGGATCGGGCCGAAGCATCGTTCGAGGTAAAAAATGAACCGTACAAAGAAAAACGAGCAGCTACTTTAGCGCTTTCTTGAAAGTCCCATTGTACGTCCTTATTTTCTTACTTTCGCGTGGTTTCAAATTACGAGATAAATCAACGTGGCAAAGAAAAGATTTATTTATGCAGAGTTAATAGACTTACGAGCTTTCCCGCCTGAGATTCTCAACAATTTAAGATTTCAAGGTCGAAAGAAGTCTGTGTTAAAAAATCAATGAAATTCAATTATAGCGGGGAAAATCGAACGATTTAATTAAATTTCCATTCCACAAAAGTGACGGAAAATTCGCTAAAAATAGACAGAGGGAAATTTTCACAAGCGACTGCGATTTCCAAGTTGCACGTGGCCGCGCGGAAACGCACGATTAGTAATGCAATTAACGTGCTGCCAATTACGACCGTGTAATGTCGCGTTCACGTGACTATCCGGGGGGGGTGTCGACACGGTTGTCTCGCGCTTGCATAATTTGCAACCCCATACACGACATCTTTTCCCCCGGCGTTTTTATTTTCCCACCTTTTTGCACGTTTAACCGTGAAAACGGTGAATTTCCACGGAAAATTTTGCGGTCCTTCGTGTATTAAACTCCGTCGAAACAGCATGTCCTCGGGAAATTTCGCAAAGTTTCCGTTTCCTCGCGTGGAATCGATGAGAAGAAACACATGGGAAAGCTCGTGGAATTCCAGAGGGATGTTCCGTTCTATTTCCGGTGTCTTCGAGGTCCGCTTTGACGGGATGAAATTGATCTTTGGTCAATTAGAAAATGCAACGGGTGAAATCTTACCGATTGTAAAGTAAAAATCTTTGGATCATTGGAACTGGATTTAAGGAAACGTTTGTGTTAATAGATTATTTGTTTTCTTCGTTTGATTAGGTGTGGAAATGCGTAGTGATTAGTGGGCGAAATCAATCGGTGTGATTAGGGGTAGATCGAATCGAAGATCAACGTAAATTTCGAATTCAATTTAGGAGGCGGTGTAGCTTGCAAGCTACATGCACAAACACACAAATTGGAATACCTATGTATGTACCAATCCAACCTACTCGCATCTGCACTACACTCTGGTTACAGTATGGCCAACTACCACCGATTATCTCTGTCTACTCGTATGATTGTAAAGCCCCGACAAGACTCCGGGAAACGTTGACAGCGCAATGAAACACATGCAATGGGGAACGCGGTATTTATTTACCTGAACCACTAGCGACACTGGCAAATGTTTTTCTAATCAATGAAAAATTCTGGTATGGATTTTTATGAGATTTGAATTCCTGTGCTTTGAAATTTCCAAGTGGCCCAATTTCTGCGCTTTGAATGCGCATTCGAAACATATTCGATCATTTTTATATCTTGAAAATTGCGCGAATGGCGAGCGATGTATGAAAATCGCGAAAAATCGTCAAATTATGACAGTTTTTTGGTCGGCATTCGCTCAATTTTTGAGATAGCGACCTGAAACTTGTACCATTGTTTTAGTTAGGAAATTCTACGATAGAACAATGTATAATAGTTGTACTTTTCGAAAATTTAATTTTTCGCAAAAATCTGAAGGGGGTAGGTCAGGATTTTTTGCGATTTTCGTAATTTGCCCGCCATTTCCACAATTTTTGAGCTATTAAAATGATCCAGGACGTTTTGGACGCGGAATCCGAAGCCGAATAAGCCAGTGAAAGAATCATTTTGATATCTAAAAAATTGTGGAAATGGCGAGCGATTTACGAAAATCGCAAAAAATCCTGACCTACCCCCTTCAGATTTTTGCGAAAAATTAAATTTTTGAAAAGTACAACTATTATACATTGTTCTGGCGTAGAATTTTCCAACTAAAACAGTGGTACAAGTTTCAGACGGCTATCTCAAAAATTGAGCGAATGCCGTTCAAAAAATCGCCTGAATTTGAGGATTTTTCACGATTTTCGTAATTTGCTCGCCATTTCCACAATGATTGAGATATTAAAACGATCCGGGACGTGTTTGACGCGGAATTCGAAGCCCAATAAGACAGTAAAAGATTCAGGTCCATATCTAAAAATTTGCGGAAATGACGAAAGAATCCACAAAAAGCATCGAAAATGCAAAGCTATGGGCCAAGCACAAGAGAATGTTACATTGGAATAGGTTGCTCATTAACATAAACTGCATTTTACACAGGATTTGAAGGCAATCAAACTTGCTCACATTTGATTGATTTCAAATCCTGTGTAAAATGCAGTTTATGTTAATGAGCAACCTATTCCAATGTAACATTCTCTTGTACTTGGCCCATAGCTTTGCATTTTCGATGCTTTTTGTGGATCCTGATATCAGGAATATATCTAGATAGTTTACTCGGTCCAGTTTTGCCCTTGTCGCAGCTGCAGTCGTTTTCCCACTGTCACTCCCAAAATCATCGGATTAACTTCGCAACCTAAGCAAAAGACAGATGACTCAATAGCGTAATTCTCCGAGCCCTACTCGTCACTCCTCGAAATCGATATCCTATTAATTACTCCGCCACTATTTTCGGTGAACATACAATTCCAACACAAATACACTCCCGCACCGCAATACCAACTGTTCTCGTCTACCTTTCCCGTATTTATTATCGCGATATCGATTTCGCGAAACGAAACGTATGAATTTCCGAGTGAAACAACCTCCGGAGGAAAGAAGTATTGATCGGAAGAGTTGCCGGTACATTTACATAAATAAAACACTCGAAACTTGTCCAATAATAAACATCTATTCTGCTCGCCGGTATTCAAGTGTACACTCTTCATCACTGTATTCAACGAGAGAGTTTCTAAAGAGACGTTGCAAAAGTACTTCTCATACGAATCGCCGATTAATTCATATTCCGTCCATGACGGAAACAAAGTTAATAATCTCGCGTTTGCTTCCATTGTTCTTATTTTGCGTTGGACGTGGACTTTTTCCTTCCACGGGACGACTGTCATGAATTTTTCCCATTCCACTCGCGACGTATCGCGGAAATTTACAAAGTTCCTCGGATTCGACGGCGGATACGAAGTTTTCAGGTCCAGGGTTCGTAGATCATCGTGGAAAATGTATGACACGGAAACTCCCGGTTGTGGAAATTCTCTACAGAGGTGTAATTCGGGGGCTTTGAATGTTTTCCCCGTTAAAATTCGTACCGCGGTGAAATTTCGAACAATACCACCGAATCTTCGAAACTATGAAACTCCCGCGAGCTTAGAATTTAAGTCTTTGAAATTTGTAGACATTCGAAACTTGGAGCTTTGAAATTCGAAGCGTCGGAAGTTCGAGACTTTTAAAATCGTAAAAGTTCAGAATTATGAGCTTTAAAGTTCTACGTGACAAAAATTTGGTGTTCTGAAAATCCATCCCTCAAAAATTTCAAGTTTCGAATTTCTTCCGCGCGAATATTCGGATTTTTGAAAACCCACGAAGAAAAAATTTGGGGCTTTGAAATCCCCGGACGTCGCGGAATCCATCGCCTTGAATTTCCCATGCAGCGCAACAGCGAACACGAAACGATACACGCAGATGGAAAGCGAGACACGGAAAGTGTGCCGTCGCGCGATTTGCATATTCGCCGCGTTACGTTAAAAGAAAAATAAATAGCCGTAATCTGAAAACACGATAGAGAATTTTAAATACTGCCAACCCCACAGAGAGAAACACAACCACCACCGTGAACCGCGAATAACGCGATAATTACACACACGTTACAATATTACTTCACCTATGAAAACTGGAGCGCGTTTTAACCGCGAAAATGTAACTGTGTCAGTGGATTTTACAACAACCAACGACATTGTTAATAAACAAAACTGTTTCCGTCTCTACTCCTATTTCATTACCACAATTTATATATATCATTCATATATATTATATATGAAAATATAAATAAAAGCATACAAATTTACATGTTATACATACATTCATAGATAGATACATTTCACGTTGGAAAATAATACACTTTAAAGAAGATGTATCCGTGTAATGTATACCGACTCTGTCTTCTTCAAGGTACCTAAGGATTCACGTGCGAAGAAATAAGAACGCGGCAAGGGGGCGTAAGTTTTTCGTCTTCGTTCCACGGAGGTTCGCCTCATTTGCATTCTAAATCTGGCTTAACGTAACCCACTTCCGGCCGCCGGAGGCCCAGTTTCTCGCAATTAGTAGGGACAAATGTGCTGCGCGCTGTATATTCGCGCAGAAAATAAAAATTCACCCCCAGAATTCTGCCGGGTCGAACATAGAATTGTTCAACCCTCAAATATACAATGATTTCGAAATAACAAAAGACAATTGAGACTTCTATTAACGTACAATCGATATCCATCGAGTTTCCATGCGTAAAACTTAGCAATTCTCTACGTTCACCATTGTTAGTAATTGAAAAATTTCAATACGAATATGGAGAACGTTTATTGATACTATCCGACAATGGATTATTTAAAAGAGGATATTTGTATTTGTCGATTGTCGTTCGTGCAAAAGTTTTCCGATGGTTTTCAACGACGCGTTTAAGTAACAAGAAGAATCGGAATTTTTTCTTTTTCAACAGCGATGCCAGCCTATCGGAATATAAATGTAAGAGGATTCTTTTCCGAAAATGTTACTGGGGCGAGATGTACGGTGGATAAATATACCTGTACTCGGTCTTGAAAAGTTATTGGGGCGGCTTGTGCTTGACAAGCCATTCAAGTGGAAGGTCCCCGATACTTCCGTAGACTTTTCGCATTTTCCTGCATTATATTGTATATGATACTTTACAGTACGATATCCCGGGCATTGTGAGAACTTCGATTAACGACGTCTTCCATTTTACGGATTCTCGGTTGTACCGACTCTTCGACAAACGGATCGAAATTCAATCGAACTCTGGTAGAAATGATATTTTTTTTCCATGTGGATCTCCGATCGTGGAATCTGAAATTTTTCTTCGAGGAAATGGAAACGATGAGGATACAACTTTCGATATATATTCAACAATCCTCCCGCAATTAGGGGACGGAAGAACGGGGTAGGTGAATTGTTTTTGTGAAAGATGAAATGCTGCAGGAGTTTTTGAAACGAAATAGTATATATATCTATGCGAGAATCAAGTGACTCGGAATTGTATTATTACAGGAAAAACCGAGGTAGAAGGAAAATTTGCAAAAATGCAGCTACCCCGGTGGGTTTCACACTCGTCTCTCGAATCCTTCGAGTTCTATGAAAAGAAAGAAAAATGAGACCACGGGATGAAAAGATGAGCTCGGAACGTACATCGTCGTTCCTATTTTCACGCTTTAAAATTTCTAAGCCCCGGAATTTCTGCGCACTGAATGTTTCAGATTTGAAACTTCCCTGTCCTGAATGTTCCAAGATTTGAAATATTTTCGCCTTGAATTTCCCGAGTTTTTAAATTTCAACCTTCCGACAGCATCCTGGCGTAAAATTTCTGCGCCAAATTCCCCAAACATTGAAATTTCAACGCATAGCATTTTTCCAACATCTCGACAATTTCAGGGGCGTAAAATTCCATTCCCAAAGAACGGTTCAACGCAAAACTGCTCATTATTCACCGTATCGAGTTCAACGGGAGTTTATCAAGGTCTCTTTCGTATCAAAAACACGTAAATGATATCAAAGAAATCCTTGCGCGGCGCAGGCGCCGATTACGAGACGCTCAGGAAGCCGCGTTTTCGTCAGTCGGCCGAGAGCCGTCGTCCCTCGAACACACGCAACGCGAACCCCTGTCTCGAGCACACGAACACGAGACCCTCGACACAAACACACACCCGTCACACCTAACAAACGAACGAACAAACCAAAAAAAGAACAAAAAAAAATATATCATTCACACCTCGCGATGGCGGTTTGACACGCGGAGAGAAAAAAAAATCTGGAAATCCTCGAGAAATCCGTGAACACTGCCGTAAACCGTGGTTCGACGCGTGTTTCAAATTTAAAACCCAGAGGGATGCGGGGGGTGTGATTAATCGCTCGGCCAGATGGGAGAATAAGGAAAGTTCATCCCGAAGGGGGTTGAAAACGTGACCGGACTCCGCGACGAGGGATCGACGAACAACGCCGTGGCGTCCGGACGCCTTTTGATCGAGGGAATCAATAATAAAAAATGACACGTCGATTCTACATTATTTAAAAATAAATCCTGTCGAATTATTCTAATTACACACACATATACCCATTAAAATACGACCAATTAAACAATGAAGTGAGACGGAGACTATTTTCTCAGAAAAATGATTAACGTTAATTAAAGAATACCCTGTCGAGAAATTAATTTTTTTAAAAAATAACGAAAATAAGAAACGTCGAAAGTTGTTCCGTCGCTCGATAAAGTAAGGTACGACGGAGAACGCGGTGATTTCGAATGAAGAAACTTTCAACGCCGCGACGTCTTTGAACGTCTCGGGCTCGTTCACCTCTGCCGTGGAAGTTTCCAACGGAATCGGGGTTAATTTCCGTGTTTCTGGACTGGAAGGAGGATCGGGACGAAGCCCGTGAGCGATGCCAGGTCAGAAATCCGACTACGCAGGCATCCAGGAAATTTACACGGAACGCACGCGTCGACATCGTTGCCTGTAAATTAATTCGCAGGTGAGTGTGTCCGGGAAACAGGTGTTACAATAGTTAAAATCTTTCCGTCGGATTTTAAACGATTAGTCGATTTAAAAAAATTTATTTGTCACGCGGGAACTTTAGGAACGACAAAGGGGGAAAAAAGAGAGAAATTTTCCAGCGAACGAGAAAGTCAAACGCAACTTTTCGCAACGAATTTTCAAACACCCACGTTTCGCAACTGCGTCTCGTTGTTTGGTTTATGAAAAAAAAAGAAAAAGAAAAACACTCACGGAACATTCCGCGTAACTAATACACGGCGGTCATGAAACTAGAACGAAGCACAACTGCCAGGTTTGAATTCTGAATATAACTGGAATACCCCCGGCGCAAAAACCATTTCTATTGTCCTAATAGAGCCACCGCCACCGTTTAGTGCGCCGCTGAATGGAAGCTCAATTGACTGCTCTAAATCCATTAACAATTCAAAACTGAAATCAATTTCGGACGTCGTACGTACTTATACTGTACATAAACGTCGAGGTAACTTGCGTAAACGAACGATCGCAATTATTCACTTATTAATTCAAATATAAATACCATCGTTTAAACAAAATCTCGGAAACGTCGAAATTCCACGAGAGATTGAAATAACACTGGAAAGTACGCAAATAGTTCTAGGAAGACTCCACCTCTACTCCTCTACTCCTCTTTATTAGACATAAAGAGACGGTAAAAGAAAAAGAAGTAAAAAAAAATAAAAAAAATCAGCGGTGAATTGAAAATACGCCGGCAAACCGACAGCGTGGAAGATGAAGAAGAATCGGAAGAAGATTAAGTATGCTTTTTGTGAACGTAGACGTTCGATTATGCGCATTCGAAACGGTATGCGGCGATGCGTGTACCCGGCACTTTATATTCTTGCCTATCCGTCGCTGAAATTCTGCCAACTGTTCGGGCATCTGGCCGGCTTTTCATACTGACGTATCGGCTTTCGATACTCAATTTCATTGGTAATTCACGACATCGAATGGCTTGGACGGGGCCTATCCCCCTTTGTTCTCCATTGGTCGTTATCCAACGTCTACTTCCCCCCCCCCCCCCCCTCGCGGTGCATAATAATCGGGATAAACGTGTCGGGATGAATTCGATTTCATATTTTCATTCATTCCAGATGAATTCGATCCTATATTGTCATTCACTACGTATGAAATTCGATCCTATATTCTCATTGATTCTAAACCGAATTCGATTTCATATTTTCATTCGTTTCTATGCAGCGATTTTACTTTCAGCTCGGTTTATTTTTTTTTGTGGGAAAAGGAGAATCTTAGGAAAGATGATCGAGGAATTTTGGAAATTTCACGTGCGAATATGTAGTGATTAATGAATTTTCGTGACGAACGTCGAGATTGACGCGTGGCAATTCTTTCAGAGTTCAAACAATACCGCCACTCCTTCCGTCACCTCGGCCCTAATAATATTGATTCAAGTCCGTCGTTTTTCTCTGCTCGCACCACTCGACCGTGGCATTTGAAAATTGAAAGACAGAAAAAAAAACCCGACACGCGACAATTCCTCGCGAGACAATCCATAAATGGAAGACTTCGCTTAACCGTCGACAAACATCCGCGACGGTGTTCATTTTTCCAGGCGACGTACCGTCGATGATATCGATCAAGATGACGATATCACCTAACGATCTAATAGATCAAGAACCGAAAGTGTGTTGTGGAAACGATTAGATACCAGATCGTGTTTACCAGGTCGAAATCACCGAGTTGCACAGCTTTCACAGTTGAAAAACGATCCTGTCGCTCAGAATTTTTATCAAACTTTCATTTCATGTTTTTATTTCCTTTTTTTTCTTTTCTTTGGCACGGCGTCAGTCGGCAGGAAGTTTTCGCCAAGTGATCGAAAATTTATCAACGTTCCGGGGGTTCGTTCGTTCGGCCAGCTGAAATTTCCTAGTTGAAATGATATCAGGCGGGCAGCTGTCGATTTAATTTCACAATATCGGTATACGAAGGACGTATCGGCGGTCGACCCTTGAAATACGTACTCCTAACAGCCCTCGCCCGACCCTTACACACTACGACCTGATTTGTCGGACGTGCCTCGTACACGCATCGAGATCTGAGAGCGAATCGAACCTGGCCATCGATTCCATCCACCATTTGGCCCGGTTACTTCATACCCGAGGAGACCCCACCTGATTGGACACGATTTTTCAAGGAACACGACCATATCGAACTGACCTTTCCCTCCGATGAGAGTTCATCCCTGAGATTAGAAACGGTTAATTCGTTTGAATCGAGATAGGGTGGAATCTACCGACTGGTTTTTCCACCTGTGAAAGTATTTTTTCGGGATATCGGTACTCCTTGAATTTTCTACCCCCGGAAATTTTCACGTGGTAAATTGTTTACTTAGGGAAATTATTGCGCAAAGTGATTTTCATTATTGGAAATTTTTGCACGACTATTTGTTTGTGATAAGATGGTTCTATGCGGTGAGAAATTTGAACAAATTTGGTGATAATAGTTGCAAAAGGTATTTTCTTTGTTTTATTAAGTTTTACTAGTGATGGAAAGACTCGCATAAGCATTCGAACTGTATATACGACGGAATTCCTGGGAAACCCGGTAAGTTTGAGTTATTCGGGGGACGCGGGTTCGGTTTCGTTTAACTGAAATTCCATATGAAATTGATCGGCGGGGTTTCGTGGGTTAACGAGACGTGAAACTTGAATCTTCAATTCGCAGGTATAAACGTACACTCTGGGGTAACATTTCCGCCCGAGAAATATGGGAATGTGGGGTTGTGGTCCCCCTGCCCCGTGGCTCTCGTATCCAAATAAATCGCTTTGCCGCATTATCTTCGCGACGACTTTCAGAAGAAAAGTTTCGCGGAGTTGGGAGGGGGTCGAAAAGAATAAAAAAATATAAGAAACAGCGATGCAAAGCCGAGTTGAAAACGCGATAAACTGGAAACGATGAAGGAAACGGAAAACGACACCCGGAGATCGGGGTCACGAAAGTTGAAAGGAGTTTTTCAGCAAAAAAAATATACGCCCCCATAAATCCCAGTGGGAGAACAGACAACGATAATACTACTTTCGAATTACACTTTTCGCGAATACGGTTTTTGTCATTCATCCACGTTACGGGATATTTGTTTCGCCGGACGAATGAGAGAATTCTCCGGGAAATAGCGGAATCGTGTCGGAGAATTCATATTAAATTTGTCAATCATCCGGTAGTATGCCAGTAGCGTCACCGCTACTACATCCAATCCGAAGCCTATGATCCTTATCCCTATAGACAAGCGTTTCTCTAATCTCCTAATCATACTAATCCGCCTGACTAAACTGGAAATCCGTTTTCGCGTATGTTGATAACCACGCGATTAATGATTCGATCAAAATTATCAGCTGGAAAATTTCAACCAAAACCCTGGAATTTCGCGGATTTTAAATTTGTACGTCGATCGCAAAATCTTTTAATCGACTCTCATGGCGTGGATGATAAAGAATTTCCCGTATCGCTTTGATTTCTTTTGCGAGGAATTTCATTGGCTGAAAACGGTACGGTGAATTCCTGTAAATCATCGAGCCTATTCATCGGACCACTTACGGAGTTTAATTCGCCCAATGGAAGATGAAAGAGTCGACCGAAATCACGTTGTACGTCGAATTGACGCTTATCCGATCCATTTCCGTCGTTCGAATTCTATCGGCTGTCCGGAACATCGCTATTTCTATGTCGAAAGCTGTTGTCGTCGAATTCCACGTGATTTTATTATCGATGTTCTTCGACTTTAGCCTCCGCTTCATCTTTCGCGCGTCTTGTTTGCGTCCCGATTATACGAAACGTGAACGCCGGAGACATTAATCCCCGAGAAATTATAGTCGACGTGGAAAACTGACAGACTTTATCGGATTCCTCGTTGAAATTCCCATGCCGACAGTAGAACGTTATCAAATTCTTCGAGGGGAGTAGAATCTTGCGTCGTTTATGAAATTATATTCATGAGGGAACCTGTAAAAGTAGTCAAGTTCGTTGGAAATTTCCATACACCGATGTCTATGGACTTTTAAACTTCTTAATTCGGGAAATTTCTCCATCAGGAAATTCTTCAGGTCCAAAAATTTCTACGTCAAAAGGTCCCATTACCTGAAAGTTTCTATATAAAAAAAAAATGTCCATGTGAGACAACCAGAGAAGTCTTCTCCACATCCCACGAACCTAACACGTCTACGCAAAAGACAAACAATCATTTCTATATCTCGGAACATGATTTTCCGTCGTTGATTAAGCGAGACTAAAACGCAAAGGCAATCGGACGGAATTAAGGCTGAGCCGCTTTCAGTACCAGCTGAGTGGTTCTCAAACTTGGAAACAATGCCTAAGATGTTTAGACAAGGGGTGTGAGAAGGGTGGATACAGAGAAAGAGAGAGGAAAAGAGAGAGAGAGAGAGAGAGAGAGAGAGAGAGAGAGAGAGAGAAAATTTTCCGTTGCCGCTTTAAGTCGACCGTGAAAGAACTTTCTGCGGGAGAATTAATTGCGTTCTCCAACTATCCACCCCGTAACAAATATTTTCCTGTCCGATCGCGGTTCGATACACGTTGTTCCCGATAAAATGGAATTTTCCATTTTCACGCTCGTTTCACTTATCCCGCTCGGAGTCTGTTTCACAACCACGTGTACGTTCCGAACGGCTAAAACACACGTTGCCGACCGCAAAAGATTTTTCTTTTCCCTAACATTCCCGTAATAGAACCACTCGCATGGTGTTCCCAAGGGTGGAAATTTCTTAATACCCACGTAGGAAGTAATGGGTCTGCGAGAGTTGGGTAACGCGATGGGAGCCTAATAGAATCGGTCCTAAACTTACTTAGGGACCACCCGAGTGTCATAACCTGTAATTTTCCAAGTTACACGTACCTCAAATGGGGTGCTAAACGCGGCTACCGGGCCACACACTTACAGGTATTTAACTTTAATCATCGTCCCGTGGTAATTTGATTTGCGCATAGCGTCGAGACACGCTCGTGTTTGCCTTGCAATGGTAGCGTTGCAATTGTTTTCTGTGCGTGTAATTAAAATCGAAGGGGGGAGGAAGAACGAGACAAAAAAAACTGTCAGAATTCTAACGAAGTTATTTAACTCGGTGTTGCGGCGTGAATTTTTGTGTGTTTTTATTTCTCAACCTGCTATGAGAAACCCTCTGTATGTATGTGTGTATTTATGTATAATAACTTCATTCACATTCCACTGGGCGGGAATTGAAGTTCGAAGGCAATCGAGAAAGCAACGTCGGTTTAATTAATAACGCAATGCGACGATAACACTTGCAGAAGAGTTTCTATTTCTCTTCGTGCGTTTTTTTTTTGTACGAATCGATCGAAACTTCTCAATTATTGCCGATACACTTTTCCACCGTTTCCTCTGTTTAATCCTTTAATTGGGTGTCGATGGACTTTCGTATCGCGATGTAGAAAAATGATTTCGTTCGATTCAATGTAATTCGATTTTCCCCTCGCTAAATACGCCTCGGAGATTCTTCGCTCGAGAATCGTTAATCTTTTTCAAAGTTATTAAAACCCGTGCGATATCTCGAGAGCTAATTAAGTCTCCTCTTATTTTCCGTTTATTTAATTAATTTCTTTTCCGATCTCCGTCGCGTCCTATTTGAAAATAAATCTCCCCCTTTTCCCCGTCTGTTTTCGTGATAATAACAGTCACGGGGAATTCGTGCAATAAAATATTCACGAGCGTTAACAACACACGAACAATTCATGCGCAGCATCCCTAATGGTTATGGGTTGAAGGGAACGTTGAAACCACTGAAATTAACATGAGTGCTACAAGAAACCAGGAGCCACTCCCCCCACCTCTCCCTCCTTAAAATTCATTCTAATTTACACCGGAGGTCGTGAGTAATTAGTAATTAACCGGTCCACTCTTTCACACCGTACGATTCAATTTTCTAATGTATCCTCCGTTCATATGTATATTTCCCATTTCCATAGGTTACGAATACATTTTTTTTTTTCGCGTCGTGATACCGTTCGTAATCCTCGCAATTATAAGCACACGATGCACGCGTACGAACTCGAATTCCGCGAAATAAAAAAAAGAAGGAAAGAAAGTGGGAACTGGAAATAGAACACGCCGCGTAGCCTCGTTAGAGTCTCTCTTTGTCTCTCTCTTTCTCTCTGTCTCGGTCTCTCTTATTGCGATGGGTTGAAGGAGGGTTGAAAGCACTCCGAAAGCTGACAGCCCCCACCTCCACCCCCCCTCCTCCACTTTCCTACCGCACATTTTGCAAGGAGAATACCACCGTCACGATATCGCTCGCGAATCGAGCTCGATTCACCCTTCCTCGTACTCGAAATCAAAAATCCGAGGACTTTTGAAATAAGAAAAACATCGGCGTAAAGTCTGATCACCGCTGAGAGAATAAATGCTCGTGTTTATTATCGAGATACGTTTCCCAGGGTTTCTGGGAATAGAAAATGAGAATTTCTGTGCCTAAGAAAATGGAGCTTTGATATTTCTGTGCCCAGAAAATTGAAGCTTTGAAATTTCTATGCCCAGAAATTTGGAGCGCTGACATTTCTATGCCCAGAAATTTGGAGCGTTGAAATTTCTATGCCAGGAAACTTGGAACTTTAAAATTTCCATGCCTAAACAAATTAAGGTTCCAACATTTCCGAGCCTAGAAAAAGTAGGGCTTTGAAATTTCTATGCCTAAAAAAGTAGGGCTTTAAAATGTCTGTACCTAAAACATTAAAGCTTTAACCATTCCGTGCTAAAAAACGTGGGATCTGCGTCATTTCCGCGGCTAACAAATTTAATACAACAACCCTAAAACAACAAATCCTCTTGCTTATTACCAGACACCACCATTTCCCGGGTTTTCTCCGGCAGGAAAATTAGAGTCAACAGATCCAGTCGATACAACGTCGCCGACACTACGGGTACGGGAAAACCTTGGTAGATAAAGACGAACTAAAAAGGAAGATCTAAGGGGCGATGCTCCTCGCTTCTCCATTTTCCCCCACGTTTTTCCATCTCCTTCGTGTCACGGGATAATGTCTACCGAAAAATACACCAGGAGTTCGCAGACGGTTGAGAGAGGCGGCTTTCCGTATCCGCGTATGGTGATATTCAAACAAGTTCCACGCGAACACGGGGAATCGGTTTCAGACTCGACGAGGCTTTGAATATACCGAAGCGGCAGCTGCGCCTGGAATTAATTAAAATTTATTTCGATCGAATCCTCCCGCCCGTCTGTGCGTAACGCACACACACAAACACACACAGGGGAACCGTCGAGCAACACAACGAAACATTGCAGACACACATTTCCCGGTCGACATTCTAAATCGACTCCGAAAATCACCGAGTTACTTTGACGAATACTTCCCGTATCGTTCCACCGTGTATAATCCGTCGAACGGGAACTCCTGGTTTCGAGGATAGTTGGAAATTTTGCTACCGGCATGCCATTGGCGAACGTTGCGACATACTTGCGGAAGATCGTCAACAGTTGGAAATATCAGCAGCGTGAAATTATTTCGGAAATTTCTCATTTACGTAGAAACTAAGAAATGTCTTTATCACATAAGAATACTTTTTTTCTTATCTTTTTCAGGATTTCATTACCATTTTAAATAACCTGGTATTTATTCCAATAAGTTTCCGAGTCTCCCGATATCGTCCCGTATGAGAAACTAAAATTCCACATCGATCGTGTCCAGTGGACGTCGGGAGACTAAGAGTCCCGAAAATAGTTCGATTCCCAAGTCGGTTTCATCCCCGATCGAACCCGTTTCCATCCCCGGCTGGTTCCTTGACCCCGAAAATAGAGACAAGATATTTTATTCAGCGCTCGCGAAACGTCAGTTCGCCCGGCGAACCATTCTTCTAAGTAAAAAATTCAATTAACCCAGATTCCCGACAGGTTTGTTGCTGTCTTGAAAAATTAGCTTGTCTCGTTCACGTCAAAGGGCCCCCCCCTCCCCTCGACCGGGCATAATAATTTCATTTCATCCCGGAAATGTACCGGGAATGTTATCCCGAACGATTCAATTCCGGGATTTCCAATTTTATCTCTCGTGATATCTATTCAAGTAATTCCCGAGAGAAATAACCCTTTCTCACTGCTTTGGCAAACCTGTTCAAGGGTCCCCTTACGAATACAAGGGCCTTGAATTTATCTCTTATAACGAACACGTCGATTCTTTCATTTTTCTTTTAAATATGGGAACTTCGACAGTGTCAAAATGTGCGAGGAACAACATTTCCACGCTTCAGAGGGAAATATTCCCCCGGAACGAAACGTATTGAAATTACCGTGGAAACTTCAGACGTACCATCTCCCCGGAAAGTTTCCCGTCCGCCTGAACGCAATTTTCCACCGCGAAACGCGGACCTCGTTATCGGTCGCGAATTCAGATAGAAAAGCGCGTTCCATTTCGAAGGGGTCAATTCATCGAGTATCGGAGTCTCTATGGGATGAGGAGAAAGAGGGGTTGAGGGTGAGGGGAGGGGTGAAAAAAGGGAAATCGAAATGGCGTAGAAGCAGAGATACGGATGCGGAATACAAAACGTAGCGGACAGTAATGGCTGGGTTTCATTTATCTACTCTCCTATTCTGCTGTTTCTATCGTACTTGGTCATCGCTTTCTCCTTGACGAGACTTCTCTCCCAACCCTCTCTTTCTCTCTCCCTGTATCGGTTTAAGTTTCCACTATGATCGTACCTTTATGCCCAGATAGCTGTTATCTGGGAAGTTTAGCGAAATCGTTATCAAAAGTGTCCTGAATGGCACTCGTTCAATTTCAGAGGCATTGTTACCGTTTAACACGTACGTATACGTATACACGAGCATTGTTCCCAACCCACCCCCCAGACCGCAAGATTTTGTTTCCATTTTTTTTATAGTGTCCGGGAACCCGCTACATCTGGACGCGTGACGTTGTCGAGCGACAAGTGCTCGACAAGTATAACGTTCCGCCATTAGGATCGAGTACGTGGTCACTTTTTTTGCGTGTGGGTGTTGCGTGTGTGTCCGCACTATCGTGGATCCACGGGGTGGATCTATCTCCCGAAGCCACGTTTTACGTCGACGATCTACGATCTACGACGCTTCTTATCGCAACACCGTTTAGATCGTGAAAATTTTCCACCGCGATTTTCGTGTGATTTTCTAGACACCCACGGTGTATTTTGAAACACACTGTACACGCGAACGCGTCTGAAACATGTTTGATTTCGCCGCGAGAACGAGAGTCGTCGAAGTACGGCTGGAGGTTTTTTGGAAACGACAAACAAAAACATCAACAACGTCGGTGGTATTGCGAGTGAAAAATAGGGGTCGTCGGTGAACAACGTGGCGGATGAAACCATCTGTCTGTTGCATAATGTACTCCGCGTGATCTACACCTCCCGCCGTCCTGTATCCACCGTTGTCTTTCTCGTTTTTACTGTTTTTTTTTATCCATCCATTTTTATTCCCGCGGATATGTCAATTAATTAACCGGTCGCCGAGGAAAATGAAATGCGGCGGCGAAATCACCGGACATTTTTCAGCCGATATTTCACCGTGGAAAATGTTTGATCCGGACAAACGGATGACTGACGTGCAAGTTGAACAAACGCGCGGGAATTCAATCAGCGAGACAAACAAGACTCGCTTACCGAAAGGGCTCGCAAACCGTAGGAAACTTCGAAGCGAGTAGTCTGACGTTCTCGATATTAATTCCCGCGTTTCGCCTGCAATCCACGAAACGCGAGAATTTCTCCGATAAAAATGGAGGAGACAGTTTCCCGCTAAATCTCTCCGTTTATCAGATACCATTTTTCAAATAATTTCCACCTTCGCGATGTGACGAACACCTAAAATCTATACCTGTGACAATTTTTACGATTTTTTATTCAAAGTTCGTTTCTCCGACACCTTCGACGGTGTCAATTATCTTTGGCACTCCCCCTCCCCCTCCCCCATCACCAAGTATCTCGTTTTTAAAAGGAAAACCCTGTCGCGATAAGTGTCCGACCCCGGGGCGTCCATGTGGAAATTAATCTTCCCGAAATCTTGGAATATTTTCCGGAGAATCTAAATCATCAGTGGGAAATTTGTGGAAAACTTGTATGCACTCCTGTTACTTCGGTTGGTCGGCCTGATTCCTCACGTTTCATTTTCCGACGAGTTATCCGCACACCGAGGGGAAACGTGTTCGCGTGCACGATAAGCATACGTGACTCATTCGCACGTGCGACAGTCGAAACGGTCGGGAAATCTGCACGCACGGTTTCCCGGGTTTTCAGCGTACGAATTTCCCACGGGAGTTACGGTATTTTTTCTAGGCCCGTTTTTTTTTGCAACGAGGCGTTGTGCGCCGGAAGAATCGTCGAGCGCGCACAACAATATTGATTTTCTAATAAATAAATCGCGGTAGAGTGTTTCAAATATTTACGCGAGCGTGTCCGTCATTGAATTTCCATGGGACAAAAGGTGCCTGGCAAACAGGGTAACAAACGAATCAATTATTACTTGTATCGCGTTGATCGAATGGGCGAAAAAGTTAGGTTTCTTCTCGCTCGTCTTGAACCGTGGGATCGTTGAAAAATATTTTCACGTGACGTATAATACGAAATAAATGAAGCCTATTAACTAGATAGGCAATTATTTCCCAGTGCCGGATTCAATTTCAACCAGGTTCGAGCCGATCGAGTCCGTAATTGAGATATTCCTCCTAATTATCCTACAAAAGCACTCTATAGCGATTAATTATCTCGCGTTCCCTATTTGCGTAGCTATTTCAAATATTATTTAACCCGATTATTACTCGGTGTTTCCACGCCGGTGACGGGGGGCTACGATTATTTTAACAAATAAAAAAATTAACCCGGTGTCAAAGACACCGCGGATGACGGTCGCTTTTTTTTCTATTTTTTTTGCACGCGCGAACCTTTGAGTGCCGCGCATCGGGCGAAAAGTTGCGCGTGTTCCTTTCTCTTTTCGGCGCAATGCTCTCGTTAACCCAGATTCCGAATCTGGATTTATTCGGCACATCAGGGCCGTGCTAATGAGAAAAAGTAATCCTCCCTTTCCCCCCCTCACCCTCCCTCGTCTACCTCCCCCGCGAACTAGCTATTAAACGAAAACGTCAGGTTTAATTATCGATCGACGCTTTCCACCTTTTATCTCGATTACACCGTGCATTCCATCACGGAAATCGATCCAACGCGAGGGTTTTCCATCGATCACACCCCCCGTTGCATTAGTCACATTTTTTTTTCTGCCATGTGAAATTAGCGTGAAAAAAAAATCCCGTGAAAAATAAAATCCGGCCGATTTTTCGCGCAACTTTGCCAAAGTGTTGTCAAAGTGCTCTCCTCGTTTCGGAGCGTGAAATCCATTTCCCCGTTAGTTTCCACGCGGCTCGCGATCAAAATTTCGCTGGAAATGTTCGTTTCCCTCGAGTCGGCTGAGAATTACCGCGAATCTCGCGGCGATGTTATTAATTCGAGTGAAACAATGAATACTTTAATTGAAACAAAGAGTAATAAAACGGGGAGCACGGACGACAGCGGTAGTCGTTTAACCGGCCGCTTTTCCGGCTTCCGGGAATCTTGGGAAACACAATCGTGGGTGAATGAACGAGTGTGCGTGCGTACGTGCGTGCGTGCAAACACTAATTGCAGCTGCAAGCGTGAGCACGCGACATGCGCAACGCGGACAAAGGAACTGCGAGTAAGACCGGGGAAATAGGAAGGAAAGTAGAACGAATTTGCGGCACGTAGGTCGGGAGATTAAACGGGCGAAATGGTAAAACTGCGAGCGTCACGAGTGAGGTCACGCTAATAGAAACTCATTCTAGTTTTACACGAATAATTACTTACTCAACGGGGAAAACTTTCGGCGAATTTTCATCACTACGGGATCACCGTTGACGCTTCATCGATATAACGATTGTATAATATAATATTTCCCAGTGAAAAAGTACGCGTGACAGGAGAGACACCGTAGCGGAAAGTTATCGAGAGTCGAGTGGTGGTGAAAAGACTTACGTCGTGAAAACGGGAGTTTAGCAGCGAAGTTTCGCAGTTTCCAATGGGACGGATATTCGAGCAGATTCAAACTCCCGGACTCGAAATTGTATTTACAATGCGATCCAGCGGAAGTTACGCAACAGCCATGACGATGATTATAAGTTTCCGGCCCGCGATCTTTTCATTTCTCGCCCGAGTTCGTTAGTTTCCCTGGAAGTTCACAGCTCGCGGGGCGACACACAATTCGGTCGTCGACGGAGAGAGACGACGACGCCGACGTCGTCGACGTTTCCGCGATTCCCGCTTAGCTGGATTACAAACACAAGCGGCCGTAAGAAAGTTAAACACCCGTCGAAATCAAACTCGACGAGCGACGGAAACGGAGAAAGCGATCTTCGAGATGAGTGAAATTTTCCGACTGTGATATGCGAAATTATTCAACTTGGAAATCGACGAGGATCGAAAAGGGGAATCACGAGTAAAAAAATGACGGCAACAGGTCAAAAAGATCAATAATTTCCCCGAGGTGGAAAAGCGTAGATCATCGAAGGATTTCTGGGAGAGATTTTATAGACTCGTGGAATTTTTCATGGGCGAATTTTCCCGGAACGGTTGATCGAGAAGTGTGCAGGAAAATCGTATCGCGAATTCTGTAGGAAAATTACAGCTCGTTTGGCGGGGAAATTCGCGAAAGTTGGTAACACGATCGCGTGATGGGAAACCGATAATTGACGCCGAACGAGACCGAGGTAATTGATGTAAATAGCGAAACTGTAACAGAATTAAGCGGACACTCGATGACGCTTGCTAATTAGTGAAAAAGTCAATCAGAATGCAATTGAACGGCGAACAAACGAGGAACAGTCACTCCGTGCGAATGAGTAACGTTGAACAGGTTTTCGGACGAGTCATCGATTGTAAAATCAGTGTTTTACACGGTAATCGATTTTTTTGTTGTCGTCTGTGATGCTGAAATTGGCCTGGAAATGAAACCAGTTCAACTTCATCGCGTCCGAGTCGCGTAATTATTATTCTGGTTTCATCGGTTTGATTAATATCAATGTTAACAACTACAGGAAAAATATTAACTTCCGTCATATTTTCTTTGATTGATTGACAAACAAGAGAGAAATGAAATCGCGTGTTATTTCAAACCCAAATGCACCGATGTGAAACTTGAATTATTAAAACATCAAACGATTTCACGTGCGTTCGATGAAAATACTTTTGGGAATGGTACATATTTTGCGGGGAAAAAAAATGTCTTTCCCGCGGAAATCGTTCCACGTCGAATTCCTTCAAATATTTATGCGAGTGCGTTCGCTATTGAATATCCATCGAATGAAAATAGCCGGCGAATACCGTCACGGTATCGACTATTATTTATCGTGCGTCGAGATGGATGACTAACTACGGTGAACGATCGCAGACTGCAAAACCATAAATTATCGTAAATCCACCTGTTGTAGTTTCGGGATTACCCGTAGAACGCTGTCTGTGTTTACTTAATCCAACTGACTCTGACGTTTGAAACGTATCGACGTGCCTGGTGTAATTTAATGATCTCCGAAATGTTTGATGTGTAATTTAAAATAGTCTTTTTTGAGCTATATCGACGTAGAATTTCACACGGAATACGAATATCGCGAGCCCAATTGAATTATTCTAAGACTGTGGAAACAACAGTCGAAAAACATGAATTTCAAACAGTTTTTTGATTGCCATTTGTTCAATTTTAAAGATAGCGATCTGAAACTTGTACCATTGATTTTCTCAGGAAATTCTACGGCAAATCAATATATAATAGTTGTACTTTTCGGAAATTTAATTTTTTGCAAAAATCTGAAGGGGGTAGGTCAGGATTTTTTGCGATTTTCGTAATTCCTTCGCCATTTCCGTAATTTTTGAGCTATTAAAATGATCCTGGGCGTTTTGGACGCGGAATCCGAAGCCAAATAAGCCAGTGGAAGAATCATTTTAATAGCTCAAAAATTACGGAAATGGCGAAGGAATAACGAAAATCGCAAAAAATCCTGACCTACCCCCTTCAGATTTTTGCGAAAAATTAAATTTTCGAAAAGTACAACTATTATAGGTTGATCTGCCGTAGAATTTCCTAACTAAAACAGTGGTATCAGTTTCAGATCGCTATCTTTAAAATTGAGCGAATGCCGATCGAAAAACTGATTGAATTTGACGAATTTTCGCGATTTTCGTAATTTCTCCGTCATTTCCGCAATTGTTTAGATATCAAAATGATTCTTTCGCTGTCGTATTCGGCTTCGAATTCCGCTTCCAAAACGTCTTCGATTATGATAATATCTCAAAAATTGCGGAAATGACGAGCAAATTGCGAAAATCGCGAAAATTCATCAAATTCAACCAGTTTTTCGATCGGCATTCGCTCAATTTTAAAGATAGCGGTCTGAAACTGGTACCATTGTTTTAGTTAGGAAATTCTACGATAGAACAATGTATAATAGTTGTACTTTTCGAAAATTTAATTTTTCGCAAAAATCTAAAGGGGGTAGGTCAGGATTTTTTGCGATTTTCGTAATTCCTTTGCCATTTCCGTAATTTTTGAGCTATTAAAATGATCCTGGGCGTTTTGGACGCGGAATCCGAAGCCAAATAAGCCAGTGAAAGAATCATTTTAATATCTCAAAAATTGTGGAAATGGCGGGCGAATTACGAAAATCGCAAAAAATCCTGACCTACCCCCTTCAGATTTTTGCGAAAAATTGAATTTTCGAAAAGTACAACTATTATACGTTGATCTACCGTAGAATTTCCTAACTAAAACAATGGTACAAGTTTCAGACCGCTATCTTTAAAATTAAGCGAATGGCAGTCAAAAAACTATCAGGATTTTCGCAGTTTTCATCAATCGTACGCTCTTTCCGCAATGTTTCCCACAAATTCGGAAAGTCTCGCCGCGAGTACACGATTCTCACATCTTTCGCCCGTTCCACGGCGGTAGAAAAATTGCTACACGGAAGTCGAATTCGCGTGTGCGGCGGAATAAAAAACGTGGCAATTCGCGTAAAGTCAAATCAGCGAAACGCGGTGAAAAATTCGCCACGCCTTCCACCGCGGGTATCGAAATCCCGTCAGGGATTTCTTCTTGACGCAAGAAAAAAGAATACTTTCAGCTATTTCTATCACCAGCCACGTGTCACAATTCGATTCCGCATCGCGCCGGATTTTCAATTTCAAAAATACCCGGAAGCTAGTCCCCTCGCGCGTTGTTCGGCGCGCGCATTAATTTAAACTTTCCTGGCCGCTTTTATTACCGTAATTCGACAATCCCGACTAACAATAATCTTCGCGAACGCCAGCCCAGTTAGGGTGGCGGCTTTCTTTAACTTTCCACGGGTTATCGGGGACGTCGCCGTGCGGGTGGTGCCGACGAACTTCCGACGAAAACAGAATGGAAGCCACGGGTATCCGCACTCCGGAATCGCGAAATGAATATCCGCCCCGAGGTTTAACATATCCATTTGTCAGCCGCCATTGTCAAACGCGAATAAACTTTCCATTTCCCCGAGATTCTCATCTATCATTTTACCAACCACTTTATTCACCGCAAACATACTTTCCGACGGATTAACAATCCGCCGAGATACGCGCTCGTCGAACGAACCCTCGAACTCGTCGTTAATTTCTTGATCCAGCGTGCGGAAAATCGTTGAACAAAAAATAGCGGGACGAAAGTCGAAATCGATCCGGGAAAATTGTAACAGAGCGTGGCAAAATAATAAAAAAAAAGGAGATACAATTGCACAGCGTTTCGATTTGACGCGGTCGTCAAAAACTAATTCCATTAAAACTCGACGAATATACACGGAAGTCGATTGCGTTTAATTTACCCGGCATAAAAGCCGACTCTGTTTTACAATAAAACTAAAAAAGAAGGAAAAACATAACCGTGAACTTTCCACGCGTCGCGGAAGCTTCGTCGAGTTTCATTGGAAATTTTCAAGAGTCCTCGGCACGGTCCATTTACAGCCTCCGAATCGAAGATACGCTGGATAGTGCAACAAACAACACCGTGTAACTGGCTTTTGTGCGAAATTATCAGACAATTAGCGAATCCGAACTATTCGCGCCTCGAGGCGCTCGCGTCGGGAAAACTGATCGAGTATCGCCGCCGGTTGCGGAACATTCGCGTAACTAGATATTGTTCGCGAAACCATGCGAGAGAAACGAACTTTCGCAATTTCGCTTACCGCGGCGAAACTGCCGAATGCAACTGCAGCGGATCGGTTGCATTTTCTGCAACCCGAAGTGGCGTCGATGAATAATCAACCCCAGTCTTTGGAGTCCAATGGAAACGATAAATATCGATAATCGATTGAAAAATGTGCGAGAACAAACGTTAATGATACCGCGATAACATCGGAAGTTCGATTTCCCAACTGATTTCGCGAAAATATCGAAATTACGGGACCGCTTCCGGTTCCCCGTGAATATTAATTGGATATTAAGAGAGTTAAGCATCGATTTATCATATTTCAAAACGTCAAAGGGGTTTTTAATTAAACGCACCGACATGCCGGAAATCACGGGAAATATTTTACGATCGAGTCTACGGGATTTCTGTATTTTAATTGATAATTTCGCGTAATAGGGAAAACAGTTAGATCGGAATGCTTTTGTGTTATGGCTATTAAATTCTATTTTTTAAATGGCCGAACAATCTCCCCGCTAAACTGATTATCTACTCTCTCCTCTTTTTTGTCGTTACTCCGTACTAGTGCTTACTGCACGAATGATTATAAAAAATTGTTCCATTAACTTTATTTAGTCCTATTAACAGGCTCGATCCAATTATCGTCGCACCCCGTTTTCGTCGATACCTTCAAAATGGCTGTTCTTTCCCATTAAACGGGAACGCAAGGCATGCAAAAAATGTCCCAAGAATTTTTTGCCCGATTTTAATTAATAATGTCCCTTTTTTTCGAAGCTCGTTGCGAATGTCGACGATGTGCCACCAGCTTGTAATTAATTTGCCAAAACACCACTTTTTCCATTTTTTTTGACACCATAACGTGATCGTTAACGATGTCGAATAGAATAATAGAGATCGTTATTAAATTTCGTCGGAGTGTTATAATTTTACAGTAGGAAACTGTTCGATTCGAGTGAACGGTTTTCAATGTGAAACGTCGGGAAAACTTATTCAAAATGTTTGCCGACTGTCTGTAAATTAGGATTAATCACACGGCCATGTGCTTATCGTGTTTAACGCATGGCGGTTTGATTTCCGGTATACGCGCATTGTTTTTGTGTCCGTATTTCACGGTCCCCAAACTGGAACGCTTTTATCACTGCGTTATCACGGATTCGATAACACCGTTCCGGATGGTTATTTCAAATACAAAAATACCGTCCTCTCACGCACGACAATTTACTAATTAATTTCAACAGACAACAGCTAACAAAAAAGTATCTAAATTTCAGCTTTCGTAGTTTCGAAACGAGATTCGTGTGAAATTTATAGAAAAATCATGTACAAAAAAAGCTATGAAACGATTCAGATCTAAATTGAAAAGTATTCCCAGCTATTAAGTAGTTTTCCTCCCCTTGTTTACAATAGTATCGCGGGAAAACCACGGTGGAGCTTTAATTGACCACCGTAATTAAGCGAAATAGAATTAAAACGCTAGTTTTTCCTCGCGGCAAGTGCTACGAGTTTATTCGACTGTCGGTTATTACAGTAAGCTTCGCTCGACTTACCCGGAATTTAATACTTCCGGCACGCGCATACTTTCCTAACGATATTTCACCCGGAAGCTTTATTCGCAACCGGGAAAACGAGAAGAATATTGCAAGCGAGTAACTCCAAGGAACATGTATGTATCTATGTATGTAAGTCTGTTTCGCGTTTAAGTCACGGTGAAGAAAAAAAAATCACCACCGATGTATCCGGCGGACTTCTTCGCACATAGTGAGCGAAGCTTACAAATTTTACACCTCCAGAAACTTCGGATTATCCGTAAACTGAAATTCCCGACTTCTCGGGTCTCGCAAACTTTACCCGGGAATCCTTTCATTTCGTTCGCGAACACGTTCCTGTGAAGTGCCCCGTTCGCAGTGTTTTATCCGCGTGCTACTCGCTATCATTCTGTAATAATCTTAGTGTCATTACCTTCCATCCACGTTACAGCTTTTAGCAAACGGTCCTTCTAACACGGTTAACCAACGAAAACTAACACAGAAGCGGGAGGAACGTTGCGATGAATTCGATGATCGTCGATCGAAGAACGAATTAATTTTCAAAGAGACAAATCTTTCACTCGCGATATTCTTTGGGTATTAATTACTAATTAACGTAATCCATACCACTGTCATTAATTTAAACAAGTACTCACGTTAAATTCGCGGAACTACGCGCACAGCACTACGTGTTCACTTTTTCGCTGTCGAACTTCAAATGATTCTCATTTTCCCCGAAATTCCAATTTTCGGAAAAAGGGACACGGTACTGGAGGGGAGAGGGTTTATAGGTGGCAGGATAATAACAGTATACAGATAGTCACGTAGGTAAAGTATCAAAAAAGGGTGGGGTACCCTCGAGGTCCAGGTAGATGCCCGACTCGTTCGCAATATAATTAAACAATGCCAGGGTTCTTCGAATTGTTGCCTCTAAGAGCGATGTTGTTAATGTGACCCTTCCCCAATGACAAGGATGAGTGCACTGAACCAGTGACATTGACTCTACCTTTGACGTGCCGGCATAAACGGTGTCACTACTGCGAGACATTAACTTGTACCAGTTGAAATTCTCGCGTCACCGAATCCAACGAAGCTCTGTGATTGGCTATCATTTTTGTTTAATAATAACTCGGTCACGGATCGACACAGTACGTTGAACATATTATTTCACTATAATAGAATTACCTCAGGTATCACCACACTGTGTAACTCACACAGATGTGAGTCTATAATTAAGAAAGTGGTATAAGTTCAAATTTAAACACAAAACATTATATGAAATTAATTTAATTCAAAATTATGTGACGTGGAAGACTTGATAATCTAAATTTGTTTAATTTTTACTTACATTAAACCACTTTCGTAATTATGAGTAAACAATATCGCGGACGTTCTGCACAATGTTGTCGCAAGATGGTAATCTCAATACTAGTTCATTATGTAATACATACATACGTACGTACACACATACATTACCTAGGTGGCAAATTTCCGACGTGAAAATTTAATTGATATTACGCGAGTCGCGAAACACATCGCGACAAGTAGAAACGGTACACGGACAGGACTCTCCGGGAAAACTCGGGATAATTCCGGGAGTGCTGCTCGACGCCACCACGTAACCATAATAACGAACCGTAAAAGATTCCCATGGGCGAACGGGTTATCCGCGGGTTAACTACAACATTTTATTGCAAAAACAAAAATCGCCCGCGGCTTTCCGTTCGTTTCGCTCGCCCCGGAATAACCGGGAAACGTGCTCGGAAACAATGAAACGTTTTTCCCCGCTAGAATTAAGTAGTCAATTACGAATCAACCGGAATTATTGAAACCATAACGAACCCCGTGGATAAACGTGAGCGAAAAGAAACCGCGACATGTTGTCAGTCACTTTTCGAATTTTTCATTCAGCCAATTTCTCTTCAACTTCTTCCTTCGTTTTTCGAAAAACCATAGATTTCCTATGGTTGATGACATGTCAGGATGTGCATGCGTCACTGGTGCGTGTAAATTACACGTATTCCAGGCGACCGTAAATTGACTGACGTTCGCGGTCTGCGATCAATATGATAATAATAATAATAATAATAATAATAATAGGGCAAAATGATTATTCGCGCAACGCTCAGATTATTCATTGCACCGACAATCGGCGGCGGGAGTCAAACATTTACACACGGTGAATCCGATCGCGATTTCAAGTTGACGGGACATCCGTACTCCCACACACGTTCGAGGAAACAACGCGAATATGCGTGTATGTATGCGTGTGTGAATTTTACATTCGAAAACCCGATGTAATTGGCCGGCGGTTCGTTTTCCGCGAAAGATTTTCGTTTGTTAAATTGCGGGAGTGACAGGTATCAAAGGAGAACGGGGAAAAAATGTGTTTTCCGGGTCGTCGTAGAAATGAATCAACCCGCTTTTTTTTTTACTTTCTTTTCGACGATCTCATTTTTCATCCGCCACTCGCAGAATTTTATTAAAAATAACTTCCTGATGGAACGTGTACGTCTAGACGGTGTTCTGACCCCTTTTTCTCCTGCCCCATATGCAAGCCCCATAGCGACTCGTGTGGCCGCGTGCTTGCATTATATTAAACAGAAGGCGGTGCCGTAACGTCGTGTGTACACAGAAAGTATCACGTGCGGAAACATAGTTCTAGAGGAGTTATAAATCCGATATCCATTAGGCACATTCTAACGATTGTAATACTCGTTAGACTCTCCATAATTTCCTTACTAATTCCACAATCTCTCATCCACCGCGAAACTTCAGAAATTCTACAAATTTCCTCGTTGAACTTTGATACATTTCTGTGGAAAATTTCGCTCGCGACAAAATTGGAATAGAATGTTGTTGTAAATTCATCAAATGTCTAGGAAAATACAGTTAATTTATCATTGCCAGTTGTGTGGACGAATTCTCGTGTGTTTTTCCTGTGACGTATATAGACTATACAAGAACTTCCTGTCGGTGAAGTGTGACCTATAAATCCTACGTAATTATTCCCGAGGAAGGTTACGTCGATACACTTTTACATCAACGCGTCATCGAAAAAAGAATTCCACCCACCCCCGCCCCCTATTGTGCCGCGAAGCCAATGGTGTTGTGGACTCTATGCATTATTAATGAGCAACGTGTTGACTCGAATAAAAAAAGAACCATTAAGCGAAGTACACCCTTTGATTTTTAACCTACCACCCCCCCCGTCACATGGGGGTGGTAAATTTGTTCACGCAGATATTCTTTGACCGTCACGCTGGATATTGTTGCGTACTTGACACATTTCCGCGGGATAAAAAATTTTGTTGAAAATTCACTTCTATTTTCCGGATGCCTGGCCACGTAAGTGGTTGATAGGATAAAATTCGTTCGCGGGGTGCCTGCGGGTGTCCGCTTTAATCTCGTCGGGTTTGAACGTTCACCGGGAATTAGATGATGCGAGGATTCATGGGGCGGAATTAGAAGCTAGTGTGACCCAGTCTTAAGGTGATCAAGCTAAGGTCCGAGTTCGTGTCCGAAGTGAATCCAGGCCGGGCTTTAGGCGTGTGTTCGCAAGTTCGAATCGTGTCCACGGCCCGTTGTGTTTGATTTATGAACGCGGATTAGTGTAATGGAATTTCGAGCGGACCTGCATTGCTCCAGATACATGCCCGAGTATACGCGGCGATGTACTTGCCGGTTTGGATTAATGGTCATTTAAAATTAGGTGGTTATTGACTGTGGTTCTTACGCTTCGATGTTTGCGGAATTAGAAAATTTGTACGTGTTGAAATTCTGCAAAGTAGAACTCGTTACGCTTGGAAATTTCTACGCTGTAGGACTTTTGGTGCTTGGAAATTTCTACGCGTTGAAATTTTGCACAGTGGAACTTGTGACGCTTGGAAATCTCTGCGCCTTAGAGCTTTTGGCGCTTGGAAATTCCTACGCGCTGAAATTCTGCGCAGAAGAACTCGTGACGCTTTGAAATTTCTGCGCCTTGGAACTTTTGGTGCTTGGAAATTTCTACGCGTTATAATTCAGTGCAGCAGAACTAGTGATGCTTGGAAATCTCTGCGCCGTAGAACTTTTAATGATTAGAAATTTCTGCGCGTTGAAATTCTACGCCAGCGACATAAAGTGCTGTGAGAATCCCAGCACTAAATAGAACCATCAAGTATACGGTAATGGACGAAAATACTACGTAGCCGCCAGTCGATGGAAACTTCGTTTCCTGGTGGTCTTTGATGTCTTCGTTGTCACTCGGTCTTTACAGCGTGATACACCATGCTATTTCCAAGTCCACCCAGCGTTCGACCTTTTCGATGCCGATGAGAATGTGAAACCGACCGACTACGTAATTCACTGGACCGTCGGGAAAATACTCGGTGGTTTTCAACCCCAAACCGATCGAACACTCTTTGCATTCAACAACCTCATACATTTCGCTCCTAAAACAATCAAATAAACCATTCAAGAATCCCCAGTGTGATCCTGAGAGAGTATACTTATAAGCAAAAAATAGGAGATAACAGGAAACTAGGATTTAAGACTCCTTGAATCGATAATCCAGTGAGATTCGGGTTCCCGGAAATGTAACTCCCGTTCGAAGATCAACGACGCGATAAATTAATCCATCAAGTCCTGATGGTACCCAGAGCATCACGGGAAAATGTCTCACGGACACGTGAGGTCGGAAGTAATTTATTTCTGCTTAAGCTTTCAGACGTCACGAATGATTCTCCTCCTCTCTTTTTTTTCTTCCTATTGGCTATGATAGATGACTCGTTTTACCCGAGGAATACCGGAAGTCTATCAAGTGTATATTAACGTATGATTCTCACGGTATAAAGACACTCCAATAACTATTTGATTAATCCTCGACGGTATACGATACGATTCCAAAAGGGAACATAAATCAAAATGTATACACACAGTCATGGAAATACATTCGCGAAGAAAGCTCTAAGTGTATTCGAACGTGTCTAGCAAACATATCGTTAACAATTCAAACGGAACGCGGTGGCTGATTAAATCGTAAGGTATTCCTACGGATACCCCGGGCCAATTGTGCCACCGTGACATTTGCAGTTCAAAGGACGCCGCCTGCCGATGCGGCTGACATGTCGAAGACAAAGGTTAATCCGCACGACAGCTATACATAGAAATACATCTTGCAATTCCGGGATTATCGATAAACCGTCCGAGTTTGTGTGTACACGGTTCCATTTCGATTTCCCATAACCGTTGACAAGCGTTTCAATTCCAACGGCGTCGTTTCGCGTTTTCGGAAATTCAAACCGACCTACCGAAGAGAAAAAGGGGGGGCTTTACGGGGGCACGTTTCATGACAGAGGAACACGAACGGTAATTTCGATCCGCGAAATGGCGGTGAATAAAAATCGGATCCCCGTCCGCGTCATATTTCGTATCACGTCCCGGAATCCTTTTACACCTGGCGCAAGGATTTCCTGGTGAGACCGTGATCCCGTGACACTCTGCGAAGAAAATCGGGTACAAGGTGCTCCGTAAAAGTGTAGGAGAAGTCTTTTCCACGGTGAAGAGGAAAATTAATCGAATAAGATCATCGGTAATTAATGAACCTATCGAGAACAGCAATTACGAACTAATGAAAGTTGACTCTAATTTGCTTCGACTAATAAAACTATCCCCGATAAAGGTAAACAATTACGGATTTTATTTAAACAATGCGGACAGTGAGACGTCGCGACGGTGTCTGTATGCCACTGGTGAATCGAAATAAAACAAAGAAAAACTAAAGAAGAAACGCCCGAAGAAGTTGCGGCAAGAGATCGAAACTGAAATTGTTCTCATTATTTTCTTTTCCCACCGTGAAAACTTTCGTTCCTTCCCGTTCTCGTTACGGACGGACTTCGAGAACTCGTTAACGGTGACTCGAAGAAACGATGACGTCGATGACTTAACGTAACGAGGACACGCGGTACATGTCGCCGAATATCGATCGTCAAGCAACCCCATGCCCCGTTCGCGGAAACTAGGATTAAGTAATCCCCTTTCATATTTTACATCACGTTCCGTAAACTCGTTTCGCCGCTACCGCTGCTATACCTTCACGTTAAATACTTTCCTTTAATCCCGCCCGTAATCGCCGAGGGGAATCTTACCGTCTTACCGAACTTTCACATTTATCCGATAATTTCTCGATACACCTGGAAACTTTCTCCATAAAGGAGATTCACAATCATTTCGTACTAACCGCGATATAGCTTTGTTTACCGTAATTATAATATCGTTGTCTCGAATGCGGCGGGTTACGTTCGCGATATTTCACTGAAATTGCCGTCAAACGGGACGTAATATGGTAATACACGGCTCTAACCGTGTCTTGTTACGCGTGTTAATCGGTTAAGCCTGGAACTTTATTCGCGTCGACGTGACTCGATTGACCTACTTCCGTGCGTTTCGATCAACAGTTTTCCGCTCGACAATCGTCCAATCAGTACTCGGTCGAAGTTATTAATCTTGTTCTTCCCCTCCCTCTCACTCTCTATCTCTCTCTTCTCTTTCGTGCGCCGTGACAAACTTTTCGCAACGAGGTAGAATTAATGATCGCGGAGATCCATAGCATTGTTAGTCGGCGCACGCGTGCTACCAGTTTAACGAAGATTCGGATACGCGAATTGTTTAGATACGAATCCGTCCCGGTTTTTTTTCCCTTTAATCCATTCGTCACCCGATCTCCGCTCGCCTAACACGAATGTCAAGCTTTCCCCTGATAACAACGATAAGAATACCGAATGGTGATCAGTGTGAAATAGATCCGCGACGGTAAATTCATTGGGAAGGATCTATAGATCGCGGATTCTTTCCCGTTCGCCCGTCGGAAATTCGTCGATCAAGAACGAAGCTTGCGAGCGACCGAGCGCACGCGGCGGCCAATTAAACTAATTAAAGGCTCGTTCGTCCGTACCGCCTGCCACGCGAACTTCCCGAAACCTCGACCTTTCGACACGCCGCCCCTAATCCTTGGCTCACGTGGCTCGAACCAGCCCGAAAGTTTCGCTATACGAAAGGTCAACGACGAGCTTTTCCACACCGTCGACGTAAAACGCGGAGATTCCCGTCGACACGCGATGAGAAAAGAAACGGAAAGTGAACGAAAAACAAGTGTTTCTGATTATCACGGTGACGAGACGTCGAGATACGGTCAAATCGTCGCAACGTCAACCGCACTGCCGTCGGAACGACGTAACGTAAACGCTTGGAGAAAAGAAAACAAAGAGAAACCTGGGTGGAGAATAAAAGATAACGTTTTTCAAATGTTCCACAACTGGAAACTGCGGGCAGGTAAATTCCAAGGTACTCACCGGGAATTACACGTCCAGAGATTAAATTCGGATTACACGGACAAGCCTGTCTCTAATCTGCACTATATCGGATCACTAGCGCGTGTCTTTCGCACACAGACGACCAGCGACTGCTTTGAACCACGTATTTCACCGGAGCGAATCGGAAGCTACTCTGTTTCATGAGTATGAACTTCTCCGCTTTATTCCACGGCTGCACACCGACCACGGAATGTTATACGTACATTCCATCGCGTAAATTATCGTGCTGATGTTACGTTATAATGACACACACGCTGACCTTTCCCATGAAACTTTACCTAGCCTTATGCCCGTCATTTTTAATTCCACGTTACAGCATACAATTTTTCCAACGAGATGTTTTAGTTTACACTCGTAACATTGCGTGTTTGCTCATCCGAAGGTATGTTTATTATTAAACGAAAGAGAGAGAGAGAGAGAGAGTCTAATTAACGTGGGTATACGTAGAATCGTTCGGAGAACCGTAAACATTGTTTACTCTCCGAAAAAAATATACCACCTTCGACTAATCGTTCAAATGACGTACACCATGGTAATATCACACAGCGAACACAAGTGGAAAAAACGTATTTCAACGTATGAGAGGCACCTTTTCACCAGGACCATTGTTGACACGCGACAAACACAGCCAAGTTGACGTATTCCTTGAGCCCCGGGCGATGCGTGACCCCCTTTGTCTGACCGTACCATCGACCTATTCCACTAGCGGAGTCTATTGACCGTGACCGTCGGTGTATTAGACGGGTTTTTTTATCAAGAATACCGCACGCTATCGTAAAACCCTATCGGAATATACGTGGGGGGCGTTGAAAATATATATCGCGATGAAACCCTCGGTAAGCATCCGATGATAGGCTTTTTTTTTTCTTTCATTCTTTTTTGTGTGTTCAACCGATAAGGGAAAGAGGTCCCGGATTTGGCAGGCGGTACACGCTCGCGGAAAAATCAAGCCTCCGCCGTTTGTAAAGTCCACCATACGTATTCAGACGCGTATCCGGTTTGGGAATCTGCCAGAATCACCGTGTTTTCGCACGCTGTCCGCATATTGCGGCCTTTCGGTGTTTCCACCGGAGTTTCGCGCGACCATTGCACAGCAATACGGACGGTTTAATACGGTCCTGAACAGTCGTGAAATGGCGAATAGGTCGGATAGATAACGATAGAACGATATCCGGTAGGAAAACATCCCCGGTTGGCGAAACAGTATTTTAAACTTTCCCTCATGGAAAACGAAACGTGCGCGATTATAATCTGGATATATTTTTTCAACCCTCGCGTGGATGAGATAAAAAATAAACTCTACATGATTATCGTTCACAGTTCACTCTTACCAGGGACTTTGAAGTTAATTGCTTTATTAACCCCGTTAGATATCACAGGCACACTTTATCCCCCCGTAAAAGAATCTTATCGGAATCTTATCGCCCGCGGGATCGCAGCTTCGACGACTAATTTTCTCGGCCGGTAACGCGAGTGATAATAACCCCTGCGAATACGGGGAGACGGCACCGATAAACCGGCTAAACCGGAACAGCGTTCATTACAAAGCGGAACTGACGCGCACTGCGAAATCCAATTTTCCCCGCGAACAGTCTCCGCGTGGACAAAATTAACCATGCGGTAGTAAGCGGCGCCGCGAAATAATCGAAAGGGCAATCCGCGCGCTGCAGTGGCCGTGATAAGGCAGGCATAATTCGGGGATAATGCAAATGCGAGCCAGTTTGTATAATGCACCGATGCGAGTGAACATTTCCTCCCCTTTTTCTTTTTTTTTTCGTCACCGTCTCCCTAATACGTTTTATCTCGAAAGACTACGTGTCCGGGTCGACGAAAGAATTAGCCCGCGTATGTTTCAGGGATGATAATCTCACCGTTACATAACAATCGCGGGAGTGTAATTGAATGTATGAAGACACTTAACGATCTTGTTAATTATAATGATTCTAAACGATATTCAAGGGAACAATTACACAGAGGTCCGACGTTGAATCGTGGTAAATGAAATTTGAAAATCTTATTAACTACCCTCTCGCAGAGACATTCTACACACACACGCACGCACACATACACATTAAGAAGTCTTTCTCACACAAGTTCGCATACTTTTAGAGAAAAAAAAGGGGTCTCTCGGGTCGTGGCGGATCTTCGGTCATAAATTTCATCTAAAAGCTACGAAACTAAGAATTACGGAGCACAGGGCATACGCACACTCACGCAAAACGTGTGAAGAGGACGACTAACCACGCTCTCCCTCTTATTTCCACCATTCTCGGGGAAATCTTGGTCGAACAGTTTACCGCGGAACTTTCGAAACTACCCGACGGAGTTCAATTCGTTTTATAATGATATCCGAGGAAGGTCGAGCATTCAACTAAGATTCGCTTGACCCAGTTTCACAAAGGCATAGTGGAACCACCGTTACCTTAAGCGGGGACCGTTTCAAATCTTCAGACATCACTGGACAGATCTACCCGACAGAAGCTACCACTGAGAAATCACCGAGACTGTGTCATTGGTACAATTCCAGTCTGCGAGAATTACGTTTGAAAATAGGCCTCCCTCTATGTATAAATGTGTGTAGATATCTATATATGTATAGGGTAACGGGAACATCGATTTTTCCTGTTCCTGTTTACAGCATTCCCTTTCGCATCGCGTTCCCTTTCCCGTCCGAGGATTTGAATCTCGGTTTCTTCTTATCGGATACGACAAAGTCTGAGGTAACAAAGTCGATGGGATCAGTGGAGCAGGAATCCACGGATAGGAGAGAAGAGAGGGTGAGACGCAAAGAGAGAGTGGAAGAGATAGAGAGAGAGAGATAGAGAGAGACAAAGCACGGTAAATTCGATCATAAGGGATAATGGCGTTACCCGTACTTTTCCTTTGATACGGGAAATAATCGATGGGACGGTGATAGTTTCCGTGAAATATAGAAAACTGTTTCGTATATGCCTGGGCTTTGAGGCACGATAACGGCGTCTCCGGCGTCGTTGTTCGGCGTCCCCGTGGGAGTCGTGCACCAGACTCTCCACCGAAACGGTGGGACGTGTACGTGTAGTACGTCGGGACAATTTATAGCAGGCAATATTCGGCAACGGTGAGCGAAGAGAGAAAAAAAAGAACAGACACAGGTAGATGAAGCTGCACGCGGATATTTGACGCATCCCCGGCGTCGGGACGTCGTCGGAATTCCTTGGCAACTAATGAGCACACTTGTCCACGTCCGACTTTGAATTATATAATACTTCTTCGTCGCTAAGATTATCAACCGGCTGGAAGAAATCTTTGTTGTACGAATATGAGAATTTATCGTTTCTTCTAGTGTAACATGTTTGTCGAATATCACTAAATTTCACGTATCGGAGAAACGTTACTTCCTAGCGTAGTATACGTGGATGATTACCACGATTCGCGTTTGTTTCCCTCGAATGAAATTTCCAAAGTTCGCCGGAAGTTCTATGGATCGGAATATAATCGAAGAATAAACAAACAACTTGATCGTACAGCCTCTGAAAGTACCAAGTAGAGTTTAACCCAGCGATTGAAATTTCTATTCTACCCCCATTATGCAAATTCTTGGGAAAATGAATTAAAGAAACGAACGCTATATCCCTGTCTCCCCTTTTAATTCTAATTTTCCTCGGGATACTGTTTCGACGTTCAGTGATACGTATCTCGTTGGAGAAATACAGAATTCGTCGGGAACACGACATTTCCACGACGGAATCGCACCTGCTGACCGTCCCATCACTTATTCATTTAACAAACGGGACGGTTCTAAGATAGAGCAACGAAGCGGTCCATTAAATCGGGTTCACCCGCTGTCCGGGTCACCGAACAGACGACGCTGATTGAATACGAAGAAACTCGATTCCTGTCCGTCGATGGAACCCGAAGTACCCGGGGAAAAGGAGTCGGCGTCTTTTAAAGGGACGAAACGCAGGTCGTGTGATTTTGTCTCGTTTTCGGGTGTTTTTGACCTTGGCCTTTGTACGAAGTAATTACGTAATCTAAGAATCCACCCATATAGTGTAATCCATATAAAAATAGAGATTTTTCTTCACTTTTTCAGATTTTCACAAGGTGTAAAAACCTCGTGACACTTTTCTATAGTAAACGTGACAATAAACGTCCAGGGTTTGATTTCATAGACGAACATTGGAGATCCGTCGAATAAAATCTGTTCTATTTAATCGCCGGACTGTGTATCGTATGTATTATTCCCCGTCGGCGATCCTGTTTCACCGTTCACGGTCTAACAAATACAATCGCCGGGCAAACAGAGATCAGTTGCGCGTGCAAGTAACGGGAGAAAATCCGACGTGTATAATTGCGGTCCGCGGAGTTGGAACGGAAGAACGGAATTCGCTGTTTCTCGAGCAACGGGTATTCCGCCTCGAAGGGGATGAAGGAGATCGCGGATGGAAACGGAGAAATGCCCCGTGGGGCCCTTTGCCCTTTCCCCGCACCGAATACCGGTGTACGTGGAAAATGCTTTCGGGCGAGGAACGAAAATATTTCGGAGACAAAAAGATCCGCGTGTTTCAATATTATTCTCGTATATGAAAAATACCTGTTTCACGATCTTCCGGCGAACAAGTTTCCAGAGGTTCCTCGGGTATTTAGCGCGTATTTACCTCTCGCTGGGGATTAATTAGCTTTGAAACTCTGTTGCAGATCCGGCACAAAATGTCAGTCGAAGTGAGAGCGGGCCGAACAACAGTGCCGACGATTCCACAGTCAAAGAGACCGACGATTCTGGTTTATCCGACTGGTAAGACAGTAATTATGTAAAGTTCCGAATGTACTTGGAATTTTCTCTTGTATGTACGTTGGACTGGAAGTTCTAGTCTGTAAAAAAGAAATAATGGAAGAATTACGATGTTGGAAAATAGAGTCGAGGAGAAAATGTCCGGGAAGATAAATGAATCCGTCGAAGACGCGGCGATGTTTTGTCCACGTACACGTATGCAAAACACTAATCTTAATTCTGCCTCGCATTAGTGGTGAAAAATATTCCGATCGATACGGGCGTAGTACATACATCAAGTGGGAAATTGGAAAGAGCACCAGCAGCGATTCTTTAATCGCTAAAAAATTTGTTGACACCCGCGCGATCGTTTTCTGCGAACACTGCTGAATATCGTCGGACAGTTTTATCGAATCCTAGCACGAAGTACTCGTAACTCGATTCGCGAGGAACTTTTTTTCCATCTCACCGGCGAATTACTCGACGAAGATACTAATCTTCCCTCGGACGACCGAGTATCTGGTTGCGCGAGAAAGAAAAGTTTCGAGTCGAAGGAACGGGAACGCTTCTAACGATCTCTCACTCGCGATAAATTTCCGTACAAGTAGCGGATGAGTTAAAAGTGTCTTTGTTCCCCTTCTAAACTCGTAAATGGCGAGACCGGCGTCAATTTCAACGTGGCTGAATCCGTTTCGATTCCACCCTCGTTTCATTCCACGACCGACAAAGAGCCCGTTTGCCCGGCTGTCACTTGAACGTTTATTACCGCACCGCGGGAAAATTAATTTTTAATCAACGCCACCGGCGACTCGTTTTAGGAAGATTGAAATGCAAACGGCGTGGTCTTCGTGGGAACTGACGGAAATCAAGGGGGAAGGGGTAAGATTAATGACGACTCTCTGCGAAAAATTCACTGTACGATCGTGTAAAGAGTAAATCGAATAATTCGAACCGGGAATCGATGCGGTATGCTAAAGTTTTCGCTGGAATTTCTCTTGGGATGAGATAATCAAATTATTGTTATCAGTAGACCACGGAATCCATGCAACTACGAGTTCTCCCTGGCGAACAAATCGTATACATCTATCCAACGAAATATTTCCATCCCAATATTTTCCTCTCTAAATTTCAAAAACAGAAAATCATCCCTGATTACCAGGGATCGAATGAAAGTTGAAATTACGACGTTTATCGAATAAACCACCCGCCCGCCGTCCAATGAAAACAAGTTTCCCCGGTTGCAATGGGGATTCGACTGAAAAAAAAAGAGTGAAACGCGTCCGGGGAGAATAGAATTAAATAATTCGACGCGGAAGCACCGGCGGATCTCAAAGAATCGCGAGAACGGTAAGTGTCTCGTTAAGGTCCTTGTGCGAGAGGAGAAATGCCATCTTTAGTACACTTAGGGACGCAGCCGAGCAAGCAGTCGGTCGTACGGAACCGTCGAGGGTGAAACCAGGGGGTGGAAGGGGTTAATGTAATTACCAGCAGCTATCTAGACGTTACGTGGAAACATGCAAAGTAAGGCATGAAAATTAAAACCCGATAATACATGCGTCATTGGCGTACCGCTGTTAAACAAACACGTTCTCATGATCGCTGGTAATACATATACATATACATACATAAATATACACAAGCACAGAATTTCTACGAAACAAGAAACGCCTGGACGAGAACTCGCGTGGAAAGTTGCATGCCAAGAGGTCACTCTGACCGGAGTTTGAAAACTCGGAGGAACATGAACCACCGGGGGAGTAGAGATACGGTTAGACAGTGAGTTAATAACGTAATTAGTAGCAGCCACCTGGTCGTTAGATCCGAGCAGACTGAGGGGTAGAAATACATTAAGACTAACAATGCTATCGTCATCTACACACCTCCGTTTATACTCGGTATAGGCGTCGCTTCAAGGACGAAGCTCGGGTTTAAATGATTCACGCCAAGGCGAAACTTCCCTTTCCTCTGTGTCCTTCGAACCGAAGAAGGGACCCCGGTGTTTCGTTCTACCTGCGGGGAAAAAAAAACAACGGTTCAGTGCGCACGGGATTAAATCTTCGAGCGACGAATAAACAGATTACAGGGATTACGTTGGAGTACTGTGCTCGACTTTCGTCGCGATCGATACTGGTTGATGTTCATTAATCATCGTCGATATTGGCGTGATGATGGCTTGTGATTCTGATTTTCAGTCGTAGACGTCAAAGTTACTGGTGACGATGCTGCAAAATGTTTAGTCAGACAATCAAATACATAGTTTTGGCAAGGGAAATATTTGCTCAGGTTTAACTGGGCGAACAGTAACAAAAACCACGGTGACAGTGGTTCTTTTGGCCGTTTACAAATTTCCCCGGACGGGGAGAATCTTCATTGTTTCAACGATTGGCCCATTGTCTCTCCTTCGCGCGCTTAATGAAACACTTTTCCTCGCTCGAATCCACCGTGCGACGGTAGTTCGCGTCTGAAATTGATCTAATTTCCGTCGGTTTGAACACGAAAGACGAATCTTACGTGAATCCCGAGATTCAAGAGTCTGGCGAGGAAGTTATCGCACCGATGATAGTCGGCACTTTTTACGGATTAATTAGTCATCGTTTGTGTTTCACGGTGCTCGTCGTTCGCGTATAATTTGAAATTAACATTCTATTCAGTTTTGCCACAATGTCAGCAGATTGGTCTCCTCGGACGCGACAGTTTCCATTTCTTGAAAATACTGACTTCAATCTTCCTAAGTGAAACGCCTGAAAGCGTGGACCGTTTATTTTCAACGCGAATCCTCGAAAATGTATCGCGACCCCGTGATGTGTCCGATGACCGAGTATTTCCCGACGACACCGCACGTGGACATCTAAATAATGTGTCACTCAGCCGCCAGCGTGTCTGTGCGCGTGGTATTTTAATTCGACGTTCACGAGATTTCATTCTCCGCACGCCGACGTCTATCGTGGGGCGCGAATGTCCTGAAACTGACGATAACAACTCGTATTCCCCGGTTGGCAATTGACGCATCGACAGTCGATGACGTAATACACCTTCTTTTAACAATATAAAATAAAATCTTGATGAATCTCGCGGGGTATCTAAACACACATTGATTTCATATTTATGAAATTGTCCCTTCGACTAACGTGTAATCACGGGAATGATATTTCTCAACAAAACCCATTATTTTGATTCTTCTCTTTAATCAGAGAACCCTGCGGCGTTCAGTTTTAATCCGAAAGAGGCAAAGCAACGACCGCGTAGGCGTCGGAACAGCGTTTAAACGGTCACACTGTCTCATTTGCAAAAATTTTTTTTCCAGTCACCCCGGAGAGCATAATTATCCCCATAGTCTCGTGCATTCTGGGATTTCCATTGCTGGCGTTGATGGTGATTTGTTGTCTACGTAGAAGAGCGAAACTGGCGAGGGAACGGGCCAGGAGAAGAAACTGCGACCTTGATCACGGAGCCCTGAGCCTGGTGCGTTTCAGCCCCGTCCATCGTTTAGGTGAGTCTCCTCGCGGTTGGATCCGCCCGAAATTTATTCGGCAATACCGTTTCACGCGCGGAAACGGTTCCGTGAGTAACGTACACCCGGTATAATACCGATATAACTTTCCCCGCGTCTACGAGAGAGTTTCCGAGCTCGTTACTCGTTTCCTGACGACGTGAATCTCGACGCACGGCTAGAAAAGCAAAACACATTAATGGAAATAGACACCACGGAAAACCGCCGCCGGCTTTTCCCAACGAGTTTCCTCGATTCGGTCGATTTAAGTGCATTAGAGGCTTACGAACGCTGGATGACACTTCTACGGGGAAACGGCGGTGAGGGTTGCACATAGGTGGAAATACCAACCGCAGTAGAAAATCATGTTTTTCCAGGAAATTGAAATTTAATACCTTTTCCGGCGCTCTTAACCGTGACCCATGGGATTCGTTGCTTTACGAGAGAACCATTAACTATCGTAGTTTTATGGAAAAGATTCTGTGTAATGTAACAAAGGAAGCATCCTTTTTGTAGTATATATTATGTAGAAGAATTTTTCTTGAACTTAACCATCGTAGCAAGATGAAACTGGGTCATAAAATATCTTTCTTTTGATTATTTTCTTCTCCGTAATATCTCGAGAATTGCGGAAATAGCGAGCGAATTACGAAAATCGTAAAAAATGTTGACTTACACCACAGACGAGGTATTGGATAGACCTATCACCTTACGGGGTTCGATGTTCACGAAACTGAATTACAGACGCGTTCAAATTTCAGAGGATTTTCGTAATTTCTCCGTCATTTTCGCAATTGTTTAGATATCAAAATGATTCTTTCACTGTCGTATTCGGCTTCGAATTCCGCTTCCAAAACGTCCTCGATTATGTTAATATCTCAAAAATTGCGGAAATTACGAGCAAATTCCGAAAATCGCGAAAATTCGTCAAATTCAACCAGTTTTTCGATCGGCATTCGCTCAATTTTAAAGATAGCGGTCTGAAACTGGTACCATTGTTTTAGTTAGGAAATTCTACGGTAGAACAATGTATAATAGTTGTACTTTTCGAAAATTTAATTTTTCGCAAAAATCTGAAGGGGGTAGGTCAGGATTTTTTGCGATTTTCGTAAATCGCTCGCCATTTCCACAATTTTTGAGCTATTAAAATGATCCAGGGCGTTTTGGACGCGGAATCCGAAGCCGAATAAGATGCAGAAAGAATCAGATCGATATCTAAAAAATTGTAGAAATGGCAGGCGATTTACGAAAATCGCAAAAAATCCTGACCTACCCCCTTCAGATTTTTGCGAAAAATTAAATTTTCGAAAAGTACAACTATTATACATTGTTCTACCGTAGAATTTTCTAACTTAAACAATGGTACAAGTTTCAGATCGCTATCTTTAAAATTGAGCGAATGCTGAACGAAAAACTAGTCGAATTTGACGATTTTTCGCGATTTTCGTAATTTCTCCGTCATTTTCGCAATTGTTTAGATATCAAAATGATTCTTTCACTGTCGTATTCGGCTTCGAATTCCGCTTCCAAAACGTCCTCGATTATGTTAATATCTCAAAAATTGCGGAAGTGACGAGCAAATTACGAAAATCGTGAAAATTCGTCAAATTCAACCAGTTTTTTGGTCGGCATTCACTCAATTTTAAAGATAGCGATCTGAAACTTGTACCATTGTTTTAGTTAGGAAATTCTACGGCAGATCAACATATAATAGTTGTACTTTTCGAAAATTTAATTTTTCGCAAAAATCTGAAGGGGGTAGGTCAGGATTTTTTGCGATTTTCGTAAATCGCTCGCCATTTCCACAATTTTTGAGCTATTAAAATGATCCAGGGCGTTTTGGACGCGGAATCCGAAGCCGAATAAGATGCAGAAAGAATCAGATCGATATCTAAAAAATTGTAGAAATGGCAGGCGATTTACGAAAATCGCAAAAAATCCTGACCTACCCCCTTCAGATTTTTGCGAAAAATTAAATTTTCGAAAAGTACAACTATTATACATTGTTCTACCGTAGAATTTTCTAACTTAAACAATGGTACAAGTTTCAGATCGCTATCTTTAAAATTGAGCGAATGCTGAACGAAAAACTAGTCGAATTTGACGATTTTTCGCGATTTTCGTAATTTCTCCGTCATTTTCGCAATTGTTTAGATATCAAAATGATTCTTTCACTGTCGTATTCGGCTTCGAATTCCGCTTCCAAAACGTCCTCGATTATGTTAATATCTCAAAAATTGCGGAAGTGACGAGCAAATTACGAAAATCGTGAAAATTCGTCAAATTCAACCAGTTTTTTGGTCGGCATTCACTCAATTTTAAAGATAGCGATCTGAAACTTGTACCATTGTTTTAGTTAGGAAATTCTACGGCAGATCAACATATAATAGTTGTACTTTTCGAAAATTTTATTTTTCGCAAAAATCTGAAGGGGGTAGGTCAGGATTTTTTGCGATTTTCGTAAATCGCTCGCCATTTCCACAATTTTTGAGCTATTAAAATGATCCAGGGCGTTTTGGACGCGGAATCCGAAGCCGAATAAGATGCAGAAAGAATCAGATCGATATCTAAAAAATTGTAGAAATGGCAGGCGATTTACGAAAATCGCAAAAAATCCTGACCTACCCCCTTCAGATTTTTGCGAAAAATTAAATTTTCGAAAAGTACAACTATTATACATTGTTCTACCGTAGAATTTTCTAACTTAAACAATGGTACAAGTTTCAGATCGCTATCTTTAAAATTGAGCGAATGCTGAACGAAAAACTAGTCGAATTTGACGATTTTTCGCGATTTTCGTAATTTCTCCGTCATTTTCGCAATTGTTTAGATATCAAAATGATTCTTTCACTGTCGTATTCGGCTTCGAATTCCGCTTCCAAAACGTCCTCGATTATGTTAATATCTCAAAAATTGCGGAAGTGACGAGCAAATTACGAAAATCGTGAAAATTCGTCAAATTCAACCAGTTTTTTGGTCGGCATTCACTCAATTTTAAAGATAGCGATCTGAAACTTGTACCATTGTTTTAGTTAGGAAATTCTACGGCAGATCAACATATAATAGTTGTACTTTTCGAAAATTTTATTTTTCGCAAAAATCTGAAGGGGGTAGGTCAGGATTTTTTGCGATTTTCGTAATTCGCCCGCCATTTCCACAATTTTTGAGATATTAAAATGATTCTTCCACTGGCTTATTTGGCTTCGGATTCCGCGTCCAAAACGCCCAGGATCATTTTAATAGCTCAAAAATTACGGAAATGGCGAAGGAATTACGAAAATCGCAAAAAATCCTGACCTACCCCCTTCAGATTTTTGCGAAAAATTAAATTTTCGAAAAGTACAACTATTATACATTGTTCTACCGTAGAATTTCCTAACTAAAACAATGGTACCAGTTTCAGATCGCTATCTCAAAAATTGAGCGAATGCTGAACGAAAAACTAGTCGAATTTGACGATTTTTCGCGATATTCGTTATTCTCCGGTCATTTCCGCAAACTTTTAGATATCGACCTTAATCTTTCAGCATCTCACTCGGTTTCGAATTATTCATCCAAAATATCCTCGAGAATTTTAATAGCCGCGATGCTTGATGTCCCTTTCGCTCTTTCTTTCTCGTCTCTCTTGGAAATCTTACCATATAAAACTCAGCTGTGAACGCACATGCATACATACATATAATATAAGGTGGGAACACAGCCACAGAATATACGTATACCGCACGTCCATACATATTTATATGTATACACATAAAGAGAGCGGAAGAGGCATTAAACCAGATTGAATCCTGGCCTGAATATCCGAGTTCATGCACCGATTTCAGAATATTTCAAACGCAGATGTCACGCCGACCTGGCTGTAAGTACCAATAGCACTCGATAAAAATGTTTAATCTACATCGAAGTATCGAAGAAATAAACGGCGAGGGTATAAAAGCTTTTATCGGTTTCACATACGTTATACTTTTACTAGTTTTTATCCGGACAGAGTTATAGGTGAGAATGGGTAATCTTGAATGTTTTCCACACGGTAATTACTTTTTCTCTGAAAAAAAAAAATAGTAAACAATAAACTTGTTTGAGTCGATTCATTGAATACGCAACCGTGTATGCACATTCGTTATTTCTTTGCTTACTGTTTATTCGTTCAATTTCTGTTTAATCATGATACACTGCGAACAATGGAAACAAATAAAAGCCGAATTAATACGAGGCTTTCGTTCCTTTCATATCCGTTGCGGAGCGATCGATGGTAAATAGAAAAAAAAGAACAGTTTATTCCTAAGGGTGTACGGCTGGCCATAAAGGGTACTCGAACTACTGCGACCCGTCATGCTACAGAAGTCGTAGATTTACGAGTTTCGAAAGCTGATAAATGGCCGTTTTGGTTACTGTCTGCTGAGCAAAGCAGTCAAGGTCCTGGTTAAATGCGGTAGGGTTCGAACCGAGATACCAAGGAGACCGATGAAATTTATTACACTCGAAAATTTACCTTGCGACCCCTCCATCACTTATGCATACGCGATCAAAGGAGGGGAAATCGACTGAAATATTCCAGAAAGATGTACTCGAGAGCAATATACATATTAACGACGATCGATTTTATTTATTCGTTTTTAACAGCCCGACATCGGATCATGTTAATTATAAGATTCCAAGGAAATATCTGCTATATTTCTAGATAATTCTGGTAAATAGTAAACAAAAAAGAATGTAAATGACACTTACATAGAGGAATTGAATTACAACTTCATTATTTCATTCCCGACAAGCGCAGCATCAAAAGAGGATTTAGGTAAAATTCACGTCAGCCTGGTTGTTGCTTGATTTTGTCTCTAGAGACGATTTTTGCATATTCTGCGCGATAGTCATCGCAGTTTCTATTAATTGATACGCAAATGTTTGCCGCAGCTACCGCCGTCGCATATTTATAAGATTTAATTAAAGTCTCGTTGAAAACTAGAGAACTTTATAGCAGAACGCAGGAGATACTGCTCGGACGGAATGCAACGTACATTGCTCACTGCGAAACAATTAGATAATTAGTGAAATTCTTGTCCTGTTTTTATACTGTCATCGAATGAATTTCATCGTGAAAATGATTCTCGATGCAATGGCATGGTTTCTAGTACTGAATATCGTAATGAAACGCATGCTGCTCAAAAGATCTGCTCTGCAAGCCTGACGATGAGTCTAAATATAGCTAACAAATTACGATTATATTACTTGTATCGGTGATACTAGTAAAACAGCCACAAATACATCAAGCAATCGCGTAATTGGTTATAATGAACTCGCTACGCATGCTTTACAGCAATCAGATTTGATGTAGTTGCTATTTCATATATTATATTGTACATATAAGTATGCTTCGGTATTCATAAGAAGTATAAGTCAATGAATCTCTTTTCAAATAGTCGCCGTTCCCCAGTTGCTGAAGTACTAAAATTCTATTTTCCACAGCTGGCGTGGATCGACCAACCAGAGCTGTATCTTTCCGAAGCGATCGAGGATCCAGAGCTTTCCCATCCCTGGAATTGGACACGGTGATCGAGGAACGATCGGATCCGGAACAGAGCACGGCATTAGAACTGAGCAGTCCCGATTAGCATCCGGCCCTGGTGCCGCCCAGGTCAAGTTTTCGTTCACCTTAGTCATACGGAGCCAAACTCGAACACGCTAACTACGATCCCGATTCATCCTCATGTAACGTGCATATTTTCTAATAAATCTTCTACCGTTCTACCTGCCTTTTCTTTTGTCAAACTGATCGTTTTGTTCATGTATTATCCTTTAAGTAGTGATATAAGACGGGTACAATTCGATCTAAAATTGAAAGAGTCTTACCGAGAACATGTGTTATCAGTGATACCAGTTTCCCGTCCATCGGTTTAATTCCATCGAGAGATATCCCGCTGGTTAAGCGTATTCGATATAGTTCCTGCATTGCCGACATTGGATTCGGTCGAGAAGTTGGATCACTGACCTTTGTAGCGAGAGATAACATCTCTCCTAGAAGATTAACGAACAGATTAACTTATAAACTGGATTCATGTGGAGAATTCCTCTCGCACAAATTTAAAAATCTCGAAGCAGTGTGTAGAAATTTCAAAATACAGATATTTTGAGGTCTAGACAATTTCTAGCACCGAAAGATGAAAGATATCGTTTGTATCAGATCCAAATCGAATTTCCAGGTCCCCCCGGCCATCGAAGTCGTTGGCGGTGCCGTTGCCTGTGGACCATAGCCCGTTATGGACAGCTTTAACACATGCCAACGCTGTTACTTCCGCGCTGGGAGATACCTAGCAGGAGGTGGAGGAGAGCGGCTTCATCGAAGCCCTCGTCCTCGATCTACCAATCATATATTGAAACTTCCAGGAACATGAATGGGACACCGGACGATTGAAGAACATACGATGTTTCGTGAAATCATGAGTTGCATCGGTTCGATCTGTAAAGTCATCTTCCAATGACATAGGATTTGAAAAAGCAAACATTGTTAAGGAACGATAATGAATGTTGTAAAAAAATGCTTTGCACAAGTAAAGAAACCTTATTGTTAGATTCTGAGTGAAATTTTATACCGATATATAATCGAACGTCGACCCGCGCACCCGTGAATATCAGAGCTTTTTACACGAGAAACTGTAATTTAATAATGGAGCGAATATAGGCTACAATAAGTGTATTCGTGTAAATATCAAACTGTTAATATAATGTACAAAAGAGAAACAAAATGTGTAAATAAAGAATTATTCATGACTGTATTGCATGTCTCTTACCCCAGTACACCTTATTTTACACCCATTTCATGGCAAAACAGTAGCTTAGACAATCGCAAGTATCACATAATTGTTAGTCATAGTATATTATATATGTAATCTAAAAAATAAACAAAACATGTTCTAGATAATCAAATGTCAATATTATTTTGTTTCAATCGTTTTAAGAAATGAATATACATGTGAATAGTAACCTCTTCAACTTCATCTCATTTCAATAATTTGAATTATTTACCATTTACACAATATCAAACATCATTCACTCATGAAGTTATAGTAGCACTGAGTAAATACAAAATCATCTAAAATGGCATTCATATTTTGTCACATTCCTTCTATATACAAACATTATGTTTAAAATCCTGGTATAACTCTCCCTTTCTTTGCTGCCCTTTTAAGTTTATTTAGTTTCTTATCCTTTTTCCTTTTCATGATATTCTCTTGTCGCTTATCTTGCCTGTCTTTAAGTCCCTTCTGTACACTTTCTATCCTGGACTCCCATTTCTTAGCACTGCGCTTCTTGGTTTGTTCCTGCCTTTTTATTGTTCGTTTAAGCAATTCAGGGTCATCTTTTACCTATAGGAATATGTTTCTAATTAGAATTCATTATCTATAAATACAATAAAAGTTTAAAAACAAATAATTTTAACCTTTTCACCGCTAGCCTTAGCCAAAGCAGTTTTCCATGCATCCTTTTCCTTCATCTCTTCTACTTTTTCTTTCTCACCCATTTTCTCCAATTCTTTTAATTTTTCCTTCTTTTGTTTTAATTGCTCTAATATCTTTTTAGGATCCTTCTCGCTTTTAGGCGGCTTCTTTTTAGTGCCAATTTCAGAAAAGTCAAATTTACTAAAGACCATCTTACCTTCTGAATTAAAGACTGGTTTAGGTCGTGGAATTTTAGGTGTCTCCACATCCTCTTTCTTAATTTTTGGTAAGCCAGCAGCATTCTGTTCTGTTTTGACTAGTTTCTTTTGCATTGAACGTTCTTCTTTTTTCGACATTTTTTTGATTTTGTTCTTCAAATTTTTCTTTACTTGTTTCTGTTTATACTGTAATTTCTTATTCTTCAAGCCATCAAGCTTGGCGTGTAGCTCTTCAAATGTCTGTGCTCTTTTCACTGTTTTCCCAGGCATTTTAAATACTTTTACTGAAATTAAAAACAACTGATAATAAAGCATCACTAGAATAAATCGTGTTTGATAATAATATATAAAAAACTACATACCTTTTGACATAATCTTGGTATCTTCTGTAGACTGTTCTTCCTGGTCGACTACAATAAATTTTCAATTAATTTCTCAACAATATTATACATAATATGGTAAACGTTTAGAGGTTAGGTCCATATATATTCTTACCTAATTCCGACTTAGGCAAAGGCATTTTTGAAAATATGTGTGAGATGAATTTATTTTCTTCTTGCAGCATTTGCTTAACAACGTTTCCGTTAAATGGTTTTGACATTTTTAACTGCATACTTTTCGGAACTCACGTGTACAGAACTTGAATGTAAATAATTTAGCGTCACGAGAAGGCCAGAGTGGTATGTACTGAAACTAGATGCAGACACGTTCTCGTCGTTCAAAAATCCTATTGTTACACGTATAGGTTAGAATCTCTACTCTACTGCGCATTCGCATCAACCTAAGATACATTGATATACAAGTATCCACAATTTAATTTGATTCGTTATAAAACTTTTTTAAAATTTGTTATTTCACGTAGAAGACATAAATGTTATAATCTAGATTAATATAATATATCTAAAGGAATGTTTGATACTATTACCTATTGTACAAGAATAGTTTTATAAGTCTTTGACAGTGTGCTCCTTGGTGTTGATGCAGGTCTATCATTGTCACTGATTGTTATATGTTAAATTATTGACATCTAAATCTTGATAAAATGTTGAAAACTTAATCAGGGGAGTTTGAATATTTGTGTTTTCCCGCCGTACAGTATGGCTGTCTCGCGGCCATTGTCGCGAGTCGAGTTTGCGCACTGAAGCGCTTCTGATTTCCAGTTCTCAAGCACAAACTTCCCATATTTCTGTCGACGCTGCATTAAATTACACTAGACATTCGATCAGATTACTCGATTCTAATTAATTTTCCCGATGTTATCCCACACAGCATAGGAACAGTAACAAGGTAAACAAAACAAAACAGTGGTGTCAAAAATAAACAAAAAAAAGGAAGAGAACGAAAATCGACAGAGTGGGCGGAGTTTGCGCCTGGTCCGTGGTACAGAATAAAAGACGTCGATTCTGTTTTGCCTGAAGAGAAGCCGGTTTTGCGTAAACAGTGTTACAAGTACACCGTAGCCGACGTTGGTGACTGTTACGTCTGCGATATTTCTAAACGAATCTTCGTCTGGCAGACAGAAAATTCACAGCGGTAAAGGTTAAGCGAACGACGATTGCGAAAAGTGGCGCCGAGGTCGCCGCGTCGTAAATAAAGTGGATGCGCACGCGGGACAATAACACGCGAGAGGGAGCGAGTGTAACGTTCCTGTATCAGAGAAGGAAGCGAATGAATGGAAGCCCCTGATTGGCCGGAGGCGGCTGTTATGGCCGCCGATTGGCGCACGCACGCACGCACACAAGGGGCGAACGCGACCAACATCGTCGCATCGTCGCACCTACACGCGCTTGCCTCAGGAGCGTAGCAGTCGCTCGCGACCGAGAAGAGTGAAAAGAGCGACAGGACAGAAACGGTCGGTCCCAGTCGGTCCGCGCGTTGCCTTGTAAGGCGGAGAGCTGGTGTGTGACGTCCGTTGCGCGGATGGCTCGAGGAACGCCGATCTTCCACAGCCTGTACGAACAGTAACTGAGAAGAGGAACGACAGAGAGAGAGAGAAACAGAAGGGGATAGAGAGAGAAAGTCGCAAGGAGCGGAGAATCATAGAGAGGACCGGGCGCGACGCCGACCGTCGACATTTAATACCGCGTATACGTAAAATCTGACAATCCGTCAAAAAGTTTCTTCAAGCACCCGAACGGGCATCATTTTTTCATCATACCGTTTAATAAGTGTGTATACCAAGAACTATTTAGAAAATCTAAACGAATAATTTAGACGCAGTGAGTGTGAGTGTACCTACCTCAGAGAAGAAGAGGAGGGAGAACGCGAGAGGGAGCGAGGTAGAACGTGTGTGTGCGTGTGAGAGAGAAAGAGCGAAGGAAGGGAGTGAGAGGAGGGAGCGAGAGAGAGGGAGTGATAGAGGGAAACCGAAGCAAGAAGGATAAACGAAGTGCAGCGGAGAGGTATAGAGATAGAGACAACGAGTGTGTGAGAGAAAGAAAGAGACAAGAGTGAAAGAGAGAGAAAGAACGCGTGAGAAAGAAAGACAGGGTTAGAGACACACACAGAGAGAGAGAGAGAAACAAGAGTGAGTTAAAACGCCAAACCGATACGTAAGAGACAAAGGCCACGGCGGCATAACCTCCAAGCCGATCGTGCCGCGCGTTACTACGAGGATCTCTCAGTCTCCGCGGCTCGCCTCGTTCAGGCTTGGAATATTCCGTGTGCATTATTTACGGAAAGAGTATATTTTTACAAGCGAATGCCTGCTGCCCGGGCTTCCATACGAAGTGTTGTCGCACGAGTGAGAGAGAACACGTGCATGGAAGAACGTATTTTTCTCGAGGTGGAAGAAGAGGAGGAGGAGTAGTAGTAAAGTGAAAGAGCGGGACGGTTGTTTGTACAGTCGTGTTTTTCTGCGACACCTGGTATACGATAGACGTCCGTCGCGAGTGTTGTATATGTGCGAACGAGTTCGCTTTCGCGAGAGAGAAACGAAGGAGGCAAGAAAATTGGGAGAATAAAACGGAACAAGCAAGAGAAGAAGGAACAAGAAAACGAAGAGGATCAACGAATAATACATACCGGGCGATAATAGTATTGTTCCTTAGTGCTCCGGTCCACGGTTGATGGATGAAACTGGCAGGATGCTGCAACACGGAGGATCAGGTGTTGGTTTGATGGGAGGAAATCAGGGCCAGGGGGCCCAAAATACAGCCGGATACGGCAGCATGGGACCCGTAGACGGTACCGCGGCCCAAGGCCCGGATCAGGCCGTCGAAGCAAGGAAACAGGACATCGGTGAAATTCTACAGCAAATTATGAACATCACCGACCAGAGCTTGGACGAGGCACAAGCAAGGTAAAGTCCCATATTCCGTATACGATCAGCCGCCATTTTTTTTATTCATATATATTCAACATGCATCGTTACGTTGATAATCTTCGACGATTCTTTTCGTTTATTAGTTCTCGAATTCGATAGTTACTTCTTCTTACGGTCGACGAACGATTTTGTAAATTGGAAATTGTTGTTTTAGCCGACGTTACAGATACTCGTAGACGTTTCGCGTGGAAATTATGCTTAATCGCGGGAGAAACAGGTTATGTCGATCGGTTAGAGACCGACTGCGTAACCGCGATTTCAACCCGTGGAAAGTAAACATTATTTTTACGATGGTTTTTAAGGTTCCATAGCACCGGGTAAACTGTTAAATGATGGGCACGGTGGATGTACTCGTAATGACAGGCTATAACGTAGGTTGTATACAGGCGTCCGAGTGTGCGATAAGACGTCGTTTATCTTCGCGTTATTGGTCCACGTTCGCGACGACTTTGCCAAAACGCCGCTCTTTCCGTCGCGCGAACATTCCGCGCGCGAGTTAACGTTATTTTCAGATCGTATTTCGTTATCGGGAAACGGAGCAGGAATATGTAAATACACACACGCCGAATATTTGACTCGGCGAATGATTTACGGTTCGTTTTGCTTGTTCGCAGAAAACATACCCTGAACTGCCACAGAATGAAACCAGCCCTGTTTTCGGTTCTATGTGAAATCAAGGAGAAGACCGGTGAGTTTGTGTTTTTTTTTGACACTTACATTCTTATATAATAAAAAAAAAATGCGATTCGCTGTGATGTCACGGCTCTTAGAAATCCGCGAGCGATCATGTGACGCTGACGATTACGTTTTTTTTTGTTCCTTCGATCTATCGCGTATCTCCCGCAAATGTATTCTATAAAGTTTAAAATCTATTTCGTGTAACGCGATTCATCGGGTTCATCTTCCGCTCGCTTACGAATGAATGGAATTTTAAAAATTGTACCTCGTTCCCGAATAATGGAGGTGCGCGGGAACCGAGAGTATCAACGCCGTCGGAGAAGACGCGAACGCGTTTGTGAAACATTCACTGTACCCGCTACGAACATGCTTCGAAAGCGAGCTTTATTATTCTCTTCGGGCAAAATAACACGATCACAAAAACGGGCAACGTTACGCGACAAAACGATTCCCAAAACATTCGACGTATCGATAATCTCCTTGCATCTGAAGCAATCCATTCTAATCTCTTCTTACAATATCACCGGTCACCATCTCACGAGGAGATCACGACGATAGACTACGAGCGATTAAATCGACGTCGAGCAGATAGCATAGAACACTCCATAAAAGAAACGTCGGGGCGATCACCTCGTAACTCTCGGACCTCGCAGCGTGCGTGTTCTAAACAAACTGAGAAATTCCTAGAAGGAGAGAGGGAGAGAGAGAGAGATGAAGATCCCTATCTAGACAAGCACAAGAGCCTGCTGATACGTTTTCGGCGTGTGCTCCCTTTTTCTGTCGGCGGATGTGCAGTGCCGTCTACCCTTACGGCTCGACCCCTGCGCCCATTCGAAACTCGTAAACATAATTTTTATGCGATGTTTGGATTACTTTTACGCGCGGATCAAGAGACCACGAAACGCGCAATTATTTTTGGGGTGCGGGGGGAAGGTTGGCCTGGCTCTCTCCGTGGCAAAGTAAAAAGGGAGAGGGAGACAGGGGTTAGAAAAAGAGAAATAGAGAGAGAGAGAAAGAGTGAGCGAGAGGAGAGAGAGAGGGGTGCGGGGGTCGGTTACCCCAAAAGTAGTTTCAGGCTGGTCGTTTGACGGGGGTGGAGGGACCACCACGCCCCTCGTGCTAAGCCACCCTCTTTCACATCGTTCCCATCCTAAGTATATGTGTATACCTACACACATTTTTCTCTCTCGTTTTTACCCCCCTTTGCCTCTCGTCCGTGGGTAGTTTTCTTCTTTCTCCGCGACGAGGGTGGCATTGTGCGGGTCGAGGGTTCGACGTCGACGACATTCCACGTATAGCGTCCGTTATATATGTCTCTTCGATAAAATTTCGAAAGGAAGGCGAGTCTCGTCGTGTCGCGGAACGACGTTCTTTTTCGTTTTTTTTTTTTTACGTCAGCGAACATGAAGTCGCGTAGGAAAACCATGCTAGTCTTTGTTTCTTTATCTTTTTATGGATTCGTTACACCAACGTTTGTGATCCGTTTTACAGTATTCATGCGATTAATACAGCTTGGAGTTTGTCTTGAAACGATAGCAAAGTATTTCAAGTAACGGAAAAGAATGATACGGACTTGAATATGTTAAAAAGAAGCGGCGCGTCCCGTTGAAATAGAATCACGGTATGTAGAGCACTTTAACAGTTATCCGTAATCACATTCATGGAAGGGCTCTTTCAATGTCTGACACGGAAAATGAAACAGTGTCGAGAGCGTAAAGAGGATTTGCGTAAACAAAAAAGGCGTCAAAGTATGATGAGCACTCAAGAGGATGAGTCGTTTTAATGGTTCTATATTCTTTATGAGTTGTACTAAGTATACAGGCGCGGGCGCAGAACGTACATATGTGTCTGTGCGCGGGTGTGCGCGTTCGTGTAGGTCAGATGGAGCTACAGAGAAAAATGTATAGGGTAGCAGAGAGTAAGTGACGGGGATGAACAGAGAGAGAGACGGAGAGAGAGAGGCAAGGCTTGTAGTAGAGTTTATGGGCAATGGCTGACGAGGCAGTGAAAAAGTACTAAAACCAAGAGGAGCAGATAAACGCTATGTTAAGCAGACCGTTTTACCAGCCATTTAATATAATCGGCTCTCTCGTGGAGCTCGGATAACTTCGGATCAGGGCCGTACCAAGTCAGATTTCTCCCCATTTGGTTTCTTCTTTATTCGGTACCGATAAACGCGGCAGCAGCTTGCAGTGGCATTACGAATGTAACGTTTGATTTTTATTGCGTCAACGACCGCCTTAACTTTTTATGCCTTTCAGCGAGTTTCTTTCGCTAGTTTCGTCCTTTTTTTATTTTACTTTTTCCCCCCCTTTTATTCGATAAGACAATCTACGAGAGATAATTGATAATTATTACAGTATCGAGTAAATTTGTTCCACCGATTATAGGTTAATAGTAGAATAATTGCGTATTAGAATCTGAATGTATCGAATACCGTTCTCGTAAGATATGAAATATATGTCTACACGTGTCGAGTTTACAGCATTTTTATCGTGCTACCGTACTTTTAATTGAGTATTCCTCGCGACGCTACTGATTTCGAGTATCCCGCAATGTGATTGATAGTTTTCTAATGTTGAGTCTCGAGGCGACGGCGATTTGTCACGGTCAACTGGAAGAGCTACTCCACGAAATGCGGTGATCTTTGAAAACCTGTTCTGGACAACCCTGTTTAGGCCGATTTCCCATGGGAAGCACGCTGATCCCGAAGGGGTAGGAGAGAGGAGAGGAGAGCAGAGGTCTCGAAATCCGCGGGATTTCTCGAACCTTCCTTTTGACCAAACCCTAATCCGTTTTTTCATCTTCTCTCCCTCTCCCTCGGAGATCTTCCTCGCCACAAACACACAGCCCTTCACAGCGGTGGCATAATCGTCAGCGCCACATACCGTGACACCTAAAAATAAATTTCCGACACCGAACGTTTTTTTCAAGTCGAAAAACGGCTGGCGTAATAACTTAAAAATATTATCTACCCGGGGCCCACGGTCGCACGTTTTCCCCGTGCACACTTCAGATCGTATCGATAATACCTTTAAAACGTCCCGATAAGGCCGGGTAATTCGATTACCGTGTCAAATCGGTGAAACGAAGCAAAAAGGAACATCGCTGGATGCTCTCGACTAACGTAAGAAAATGAAAAAATTGATTCCCTCGTCCAGCGTTCTCTGCGCGGCGACGGCTACATGTCTTGTAACTAGATTACATCTGTGAAGATTAAATAGTTCATTTTGTACGAATCGTCATGCATGTCGCTGTAATTAATCACGGCCCAGTCGGGTATTGATTACCAGCTCTGTTCGCTGATTGGCGGTCGACTTTATTTATCGTTCGTCAGCGTGCGTTACGCACGTGCGTTTCGATATGCAACTCGTTCACGAATCGTTCGTACATATACATACATAGATACATGCATAGAGATCAAATTGTCCCCCTCCCACTTGTAGTCTGGCTCTTTCCCTATCTCTGTCGATTTATCGTCAATTAATTAAACCGTAGGCACCGTCCGCCACTCGACACGGCGTTACCCCCGATTCCGTAGTTTTAAAACAATGCTACTGCGGTTGTGTCCTGGTGCAACAATTAAAAATCCATACTCGATTTGGCCCCCGGCCAGCGGTAATTCTATTTTATTTTACACATCTATGTCGTAAGTGTTTTCCCGAATGTATCCCAAGCTCTTCTCTGTTGCGGTTCGCCGCCATTTTTCCGTAATTCTCGGATTCGTTTGCGTTACAAACGCTCGATGAACACAACGGAGTTGCTCTCATCTGTTTGACGGAGTAACGTACGTTGGTGTGTTTGACTCGAGGGCTTTTCGGTTCTTTATTCAGCCTGTTTCCGTGTAATGAAGTTTACCGGGTTCGTCGACCGACGATGCAGGAATAAAATTATCGTTTTGTCGATGCGTCATAGGTCAGATCGAATTCAGCTAAATATAAATTGTTGTGAACGTAACGGTGGCTGAAGCTGTGTGAGGCGAGGTAATTGATTTCTAGTTGTTATTACGCTGCTACGGATATGATATCGATAGTTAAACATGGATTTCTTTTCGCGAGAAACGATGGGAATATTCATGAGGAGTATGTGTTTTCCATTCTATTCGTACCTTCGGAGAGTAATTAACGTGTAACTATAAAATCGTCCCGATGAACATTGTATTCTCATAAGAGTAAACTGTACGTTGTACGTTAATTAGACGGCGCTCACTTTAATTAAGGCTTGCGCAACGTTCCGCATATTTGTATGTCTCACGCGATTCGACACGCAAGTGTACGATTGGTTTGCTACGACGATTTAAATGCAATCTGCGATACTTTTTTGCGTTTCATTTATCGCTGTGCGCCGAGGGAGCGTACAGTGTAAGTAAGTTACACAAAAGCCGGCCGGAGATTTTTGAAATTCTTGATCCGATCGTGCGGGTAATTCGGCCGAACGTTTATTTCGCGTTTTATCTTCCCCTCGTCGTGTTGTTCCGACTTTTAAAGCGCAAAACTCCAATTAAGGATTCACAGTGTCGGTAAAAGTTTCTTACGTGTTTCGCGAAAAAAAAACGACGTCGACGACGATGCCGGCTACTTTAAGCATACAGAAAACTAAGAAAGTTTTGCGGGTGCACTTTGTTTTCCGACGGTACAACTTTTTCCCTCCCCTCCCCACCCCGGTTTCCTTCTACTAATTAATGAATTCACCCGCCTACTAATTATCACGTTCATATTTACAAACGATAACACCCGTAGTCTTTCTGATATCCGACGAATATCCGCATTATCCGTACGTAGGATCGTGGGTTCTATCGCGGGATCGTTATTAAAATATCCATGCGTTCGCACGGATATCGTTATCTGATAGCAATCCGTTTTGTAATTTTCACAGGCAAATCAACTCGCAAGAGTCGGGAACGTAATTCCAGTCAATTCCATAATTATTTCCCAAACCGAGGCATCCCATGTATACATATACACACACTCTACTACCGTATTTTCTATTTTTATTTCGATCGCCGGTAATAACATACGGCGGTATTAATTATCCGATGGGAAATTAATAAATTGCTGCGGTCTCGACGTATCCGATTAATGAATTCCAGTTCGGTTGTATCGCTGCTAGGTGAAAGATACAAAGGTGGCGTTGCTTTTCCAAGAGATGACGCTGCTCATCCCGACCCCAGTTGGAATGTCGTTCCCCTAGCTTCGATTTCCTTTTCTTCGTCTTCTCCTCCACCTCCTCCTCCTCCGCCTTCTTCTTTCTCTCGTTTGTCCTTTTCTTCTCCCTCTTCTTCATCCGCGGTCCCCGCATGCAGATGGGGTTCCAGCGAACCAAGGTGAACCGGCCAGCAGCCGCCTCCTTCTGCTCTCCCGAGACTCAAACTTCTTCGACTCGACTAACGAGATTTGTCCGATTCCAGTCTGTCGTATTGTGCGCTGATTTATTACGAAAACTTTTTAACGTTGTACGGTGCCCTGATGTATCTACTCGGGGATTAAACGAGGGGAGAGTGAGAGAGAGAAAGAGAGCACCACTTGTTGTTGCGGTGGACGTACTTCATATTTCTACGGTTCGCGAGCGAAACCGGGCTCGATTCACCGATATCATTTCACGCCGGTTCTTACGCGTATACAGGGTGAGGTATAAAGTCCCGTGGATACTTTGTATACCCCGTAGTTATAGTACTTGGTTACGAGGCAGTTTACGAGCGGACGGAGTCCGAGAGTAAAGTTGAAAAATCGGTTGAATTGTTTACCGGAATGTTCCGAAGGGGTTAATTCCACTGGCGAAGATACTTACTACACTACGGAGTTTAATTTCCATTGGAAATGCGTGCAAGGGAAAGGCGTGTTGCTCGTGGCGGCATTTCTATCTACATAAAAACGATCTCGGTAAAGCCGTCGCAATGCATTGTATATTTATAGGTCGAGATAAAAGCTCGCGGCATTATCAAGTAGTAATATTACCGTAATGTCTGGTCGGAGATAAGATAGGCATACATTGTTAACAGGATTTGACGTAGGCATTATTGTTCGTACTGTATAAGTTCATCGATAGAGAGGTAACACGAAAAACTTTCAAACAGAATATGCTTCTTATACATAAATAGACGTAACTTTCGTTCGTTCGCTATCTCGGTAACAGAATTTCGTTAACTTATTCCCTGGCATACTATGTTTATGCGACCTGAGGTAACAAATGTATTCAAATATTATACATATATACGGAAGGACGAAAAAGGTTCAAAGTCCCGAGTACATACTATAGTATACCATGAGCACAGAAGATACTCGATGTTCTGTAGCTTACAAACAACCCCCCTCCTTTGATTTTCTCAATATATTTCTCTTCGAAATATTTTTATGATTTTTTTCACCAAAGTTTGATATTCCATCTTATCCAGCGATTCTTCCACCTGATTAGTCACGATTGCGTAATTCGAACGGGCTTAAAGCCACGAAAACGTGAATAGATTTCACGAATCATCCACGGGGTTTCTTGTAACGCGCACGAGTTCAGGCACTGATACGGCGAGGAAAAGAGAAACCCAAGAGAACGAGGCGGGCATTGTGCTGTCAAGTCGTACACGACAGTTACACCGTTGTCCCGTTAACGGAATTGCACTTAAGTCGCTTTAATTGCGCGGAGTTACTGACCGGAAGTCGTCGTTATGGTCATCGCCCTCGTAGAGGGATCTCTTCGTGGCCCCCACTGTTTGTAATCCGATCGATATCGATCGCGATCTCGTAAGACCCTACTGAAAGTATAATTAACACGTTGCTGGAACAAAAAGATTCGCGCAAGAATGCACTTCTACAACCGGGCGTCATTGTGTATGTGTGTTGTCTCTGTGTTTGTGTGCGCGCACACTAGTAAGGGACAAAGTCTCTCTCGCACACAATGCCGTGCAAATGAAAGCGGCGCTTCTCTTCTCTACGGCTGTTTAATCTTTGTATTCTGCCTCAGTTCGTTTCTTTTCAAAGGTAACCGAGTAGAAACAGTATTCTTCAGTTGTGTGCGGCTACAATTGTCTTTATTTCTTGTTTAATGTTCTTTTCATTTTAATTGAATTACACGCGCCGCTTCGCGAAAGAAATGTCATTCGAATTTATTTTAACGATACAACGATAGCCAATCTGGGGTTTGATGATGCTGCTCGATACGTTTCCACAGTTTCGCGGGCTCGAAATCCTGTGTGTGTGTGTGTGTGTGTGTGTGTGCGTATCTGGTCAGGCAGGGGCAAAAGAAGAGTCTCTGCGTTTCGAATCGAAAAACGAAGACCGCGCGGGCGCGCGAGAGTTTCGAAAAATAAACAACCGATCCACTTGGGTCGTCGTACGGGCGCGATAAATATCTACCGGCAAGAGGCCGCTTTGCGGAATTCATCGTGCGTGTGTGTGCCCCGGCGTACGTGTACATACAGCCACGGTCATGCGTGTGTGACGCAGGGGGTCGATTTAACAAACCATACGTTACGCCGCGATAAAATCTCACAAACCTATAAACTTCGGGCTCGAGCTAGGTGCGGGTACGTTATATCATAAAAATCCAGTAAAATAAGCTCGTAAACTAAGAGAGAGAGGGTCACGGCGAGGGAGAGAGGGAGAGAGAGAGAGAGAACTCCGCGGCGTGTCCCCGTTGCAATATACTCCTCTTGTCGGCGTGTGTACGTGCTCACGTGTTTTACGCGCGCGCCTGCGTGCGTGTCAATTTTTAGCCCACACGCATCTTAAGTCTTTGATGTGGTCGAATCTTTATCGGTGATAATTAATCCATGCTTTACGAACGAACGTTTACGGATCTGGTTCGTCACCGGGAAGATAACATCGATATTCATTAACACCCTTGAAACGCACACGTGTTATAAGTTTCATTTTTTTTATTCTCCCTCATCGAATTATTGAGCGAGAAAATATACATAACTATATGAAATAATGTACAGGCACACTATACGCGTTACATTGTGGTATCCCGGATGATGTTCAATGGGGGTAATGTATACCCATAGAGAAATATACTATAGTTTCGTAACTGAACGCAGCGAAGGGTCGAAGTGTTTCGCGAAGCGGAAGAAACTAAAAACCGTCCTCGTTCCGTGCAAAAATACGAGACGCTTCTGGCGTCTGCTTTTTGTACATACACCGGGGGCTCGCATTCACTTTTATCCTGATTATCTTACCTCGCATACATAGATCCGAGATCTTATGTCCTCTCCGGTAACTCCGGCCAGGATCTATATAGACGGGAGAAGAGTGATCTTTCGAGAGGCTAATTGGAAGACTCTCGAGGGCTAGTCGTGGCTCTAGTGTACCTACACCGGGGGTCGGTATTCTCTTAATCGTATGGTAATTCTATGGAGATTGCATGGGGCGAGGAGAAGCTCGTACCGCGGATCGTTAGGCCCTTTTCGTTCCCGATGGGACCCAGACTTTCCTTCCTTTTTTTTTCTTCTTTTTTCACTCTTCTCCTTCTTCTTGTTCTTTCCGTTCGATCTTTCCGTTCGGATTCTAATCAGCTTCTCTTCACCTGTCGTCGCCGCTCGGAAACTTTTCATTTAAAAACGTTTTCTCATCGAACGAAGTAAATATTCACTTAGTTTCACCGCCACGAATGAATGTCTGTGTGTGTTTCTCGGTGTAAATGATATTTGAATAACATTATCAGACTGCGGAAATAGATGTCAGTATCGCAAGGGACAAAGTTAACGAGGAACTCGTCAGAATTCGACGATAGGAGATTTACGGGGTGTATCATGTATAACAATCGAGACCCTCTATCCTTCCGTAACCTTTACCGAGGGGTTAGATTCGAGGTGACAGGTGAATGGCATGCCACCCTCGGGGATAACAATAACCCCGTGCTCCTTGGCATGAAATAAGTATCATTGTGTCTTGTTCGACCGCGTAGAGAACACCGAGAGACACGCGACGACCTTACATCGAAGAAACAGGCATCGGTAGAATTTACTGCAGAAAATCGGCTATCCATCGATTACATGTACATACAAAAGTAGTACGTGGTTATCTATGGTATACATGTATGTACACTTATATGTATGTATATTATATACATATTATAGCACGTATAGAAGCGTAACCGTTATCGTTAATTTAATTCCATTCCAATTCTGTTGGGAGTCGAAGATGACAGAAGAGTGACAGCTCGTCCTTGAAGCAAATATCGTCCGTCTGTCATTGAAAGAGCGTATCACGATAATTTTATCACAAGACGAATTGCTTGCGTGTAACCGTTGGGGTACTGCCGTATAACTACCGTATTGTATCGCGTGTACGTTAGTTCGTCATTAATCAACCGTGAGCGGTGTTTCGAACCGTTTTTCGAGGTACGGCCTCTCTCTCTCTGATCGAACGACCGCCATTTACCCGATCATTCCGGCCAATCGCACTCCATCACCTATACACACAGTCCTCAAGGTATTATACGTTCCCTATAGACGTCGAAGTCGGTCCAGATGCAATGAAATCTCGTTCGCGATACGATAGACCAACGATAACTTTCCACTGTGCTACCTAATTCCATCATCCCACCTTCAGATTCGAAATTTCATAGATTTAAAATACTTTCGAGTGATCCGAAAGTATTTTAGATCCTGAGATCATCACTTTTTGAAGTTTCCGGTCAGGAGAAATTAAATGGGACGAAATCTCAGCATCCGGATAGTTAGTCGACGCGTATACGGACAGACACGTTTTCCCGTAACTTTCCGCTTCCACGAATGCACCATCTTCGCGGTAAGGGGGCCGGAAAGTTATCAAGAGTCTACGGTGTTCGTGTGTCAGCGACTATGTTACACTTTTTCGGTAACTCGACCCGCTGAAAATATCAGGATCGCGCGTTACGAACACGATGCCCGAAATTTGACTCGTTTGCGAGTGTGTGCCCCCGTATATGTGTGGTGGACTCACGTTCGCCACGAGTACTCGATGTATTTCGAGTGGATCGAGTACCCGATACCCATCGGGTCACCGAGTACCTACACGCCGGTTAAACAAATTTCCGTGATGCGAATCTCGTGGGGGGAGAAAAATATATAGGTATACGTTGCCCGGATTTTGGATATTCCCGTCGGGTTCCCGTGGGATGGGTCGAACTTTTTGGAGGGCGGATCTTATGCGGGTGTATCGAGTGGCACGTCGTTGGTATAGATCAGAGGAAGAAGAAGAGCGACGTCGAGAGGAGGAGGAGGAGGAGGAGGAGGAGGCGGGTGCTCGTGTATGCGCGAGAATAAAAGAGAAAAACGAGGAGGAGGAGGTGGAAGGACAACGGTGGAACACGAAGGAGCTCCTTCCTCTCCCGTCTCTCGCCGGAGATTTCATTAAAATTCATGAACCGTGCGCGACTTGCGCCTCCGTCGCGGTGGTCTTTGAGTTTCTGCGCGTTACCGAGAAGGCGTACCGGTAACATCCACGCCGACGACGAATGCAAAAGGAAGGAAGAAGGGAAGAAGAACCGAGGAATAGAAGGAGAAGATGGTAGAGGAAGGAGGAGGATGAGGAAGACCTTTGATGAGATAGGAAGGGAAGAAGGAAGAAGGAACGAAACGAGGAAGAGCAACGTTAGCTATGAATAATACAGGGAACTTCTAATTGCGCGAGACAAAACTCGGTAGTTGGAAAGTTTCGTAGCCAACACCAGCGACGGCCAGAAACTTTCTCAACTCCGGCGAAACTTACCGCTTGTTTCCAACCGACCCTCTAACCATATACGCGGCGCTGTCTCGCCGGAAGTCAGCCGCAACGAAGAAACCTCTTCTTCGAAATCTTCGGTGAGAATCACCACCCCGGTTTCGGCTCGTATCCCTGTCGAAATTCCTCCGTCGCCTCTGTGACTTTATTTCATTCGATTTCATTCGTGGAACTGGGAAATTTCTTTATCAAACGTGAGAACTCTCCGATGGGATTGTATAATACGATCGGTTCAAGTATGTTTGACGAGTTTCGAAAACTTTACCCCTCCCTCCCTGCTCGTGGAAACGTTTGAAACGATTCGTAGAAACGTTGGCGAACGGGGAGAAAAAGTTCACACGTGGTGTCTGACAGGCCACGTGGTTCAGATTTCATCGTTGAACGATGATCGAAGTCATTATTCGCTGGGTCGTTTATCCTCACTGGTATCGTGTGTAGCTGTGTGAGAAAGAGAGTGAGAGAGTGAGAGAGAGAAAGTGGGAGAACTAAACTGATAGTCGTTTCGCTTCCCGTTTCTCTCTTTTTCCCGCTCTAACATTTCGCATAGGTGCTGGCAATGAGAAGAGGGATATCGTTTCTGCGGGGAGGGTGTGTTCAACCCCCGTACTCAGGGGTGGCTGTAACGTCGCTCGTAAAAACACCGTAAACTCGACAGCAACAGGTCCCGTGTGTCTGGTACAGAAACGGCGACCGCGCTCGAATATGACGTTTCGAGTGCGCGGGGCACCGCGTCCCGCTCTCACGCTCCTGGTCCCATCCGAATTCTCGATTCTCTACATATACCTGACGCGAGATGGGTTACCTTTTTTTCGTTCTCCCTCCGACCGGATATACAGTGAACCGACTAACGAAATCGTCAGGATCATCGAAATGTGATTCCCGAAAATTTCCATTTTAAAAAGAGAATTATTTTTTACATATTTCGTTCGAAATACAAAAAGAAATTGCAATATCTTCAGGGTATCCGGTGTTTTCTTCTAACGTTCGTCACTTTGATCGAACTTTTCGCGACACCTTTGCCCAGATTTCGAATTCTCTTTGGATCTCCGTCGGCGAGAATTATTTCGCTGATCCCGCCGACGTGTCGGATAAATTTTCGGTAGGTAGCCTCCGAAGGAAACCGACTGCTCTCTCGCAGAGCGAGGGGAAATTTTCGCGACGAAGGATTTCGAATTCTCGCCGCGTAAAGAGTCTGCGGCATCCTTCGCGTCATGCATTATGCATACAACGACGGTGCTACGAGAAAAATGTCTCAGCTGCGGCGAAAGAGGGTTGCGTTTACGTGCCCGGTGCCTCTTTTCTACCTGCGTACAAAAACCGACCACCACGACGAGCGCTCGCGCGTGTATCGGTGCGGATACACGACTGGATACAAATTTTTACTATCACCTGCGACGACGTCGTGTCATTTCCCCCATTGATATTGCGTCGCGACGCCATTCCTCTCGCGTCTACGGAACCGCGAGACTCGTTCGCCAGATGAAATTTATCCGAGTGAAATAATTATTCCGATTGTCACTCTCCGCTAGGGGGTGATGTTAATGAAAAACAACAACAAAAAAAATAGAATGAAAAACGAGAGAGGATTGCTTGGTTGTTGAATCCCAAGGGGGATGATGGACCTTTGTATCCATGGGACACATCCTCGATATTTCCAGGATGGTTTTTCGACGATTTGATATCGAGCGCCTTGCCCTCCCCTTCGATGAGAACGTTGGCGGGGATGAAGCTGAGCCGACAGTGGCGTCGGTCCACCCTTCCTCAGGGACGGATTACCCTCTCTAGCCCCTCTAGAAGCCCTGCCTGATCTCTATGGGTCCATTAGAACCTCCACGAAAGACCGTATTACCGATTCTTTGTTTCCATGCGAATAATCATTTCCACTGGAAAAAATAGATGTTTTGTCTCTCCCCAGATTCGATTTCTCGAACGTTTCTATGTGTTTTGGATATATGTAATTGTGTATGGGTGTGTATGTTTTTTGCCCTTTTTGATCTCAGTTACCTTTTAATTCCGCGGGATGAAATTAAGTACGTTTCGCGGTGGCGCTTTTAGCTATGGTTTATAGATGCCGGAGGATAACGAGATTGTCCCGTAGGGCCGAAACTTTCACCGACGTCGCATTTAGTTTAGGCACCCCGGACGTTTCGTACATAAGAGACGAGGGTCCGTCTCGTTAGGCGGAAAACCGAATCCTGGGGGTTAGGGGGGAGGGAGTGGATCGGGCAAGGTGAGGGTAGTCTTTCTGTTTTTTTTTTCTCCTTCCTTCTCTCCAATGGTGATGCACCGACACACGAGGTGTGTGCGTTTATGACACCCGCGGGAGCCACCGGCATGAAAATGAAACGCGAAAGTGTCTCCGGTTCCTGTCCATCCTTGAAAAAGGATGCCGGTCGCCGGCAACGGTGGAAAATTTTCAAACACACCCGCAGACATCGCGTGTCGGCCGCGGGAGGTCGTAAAATTTATCGTAAAAATCGTGTAAAATATCTCACGGCGTTGGATTTTCTCGTTTAAAAAGTTAAAGGACTTCCCGTAGTTTTAATAACGTTTATATGCTGTTTTCATGGAGAGAGTATTCTTCTTTTTTTTCCCTTTTTCCCCCTCTCCTCGTTGAATCGTCCCACGGTCGAGCGAATTTACTTTCCGATAAAGAATTTTCGAGATCTTCGAAACCACCTCGTTATTCCGCGATACATTCATTTTGTTTTAAGGTGCCTAAAGGATTCCTATAGAAAATTGAGTCCCGACCTTTTTCTACGGCAGGACGTTCGATCTCTTTGATGGGATCGGTCCTTTGGGCGTAAGTACGAGTTAGGACCGATACAACGTTAGGTTTTATTGCTAATAATGTTCCACCCCCGCGGGAAGAGAGCATTACAAAATTTACTGCCACCTATCGCGGCGACCGTTACCGAAAGGTGGTGGGTGCATTTGGTAATTGCCTTCATTATTCATCTCTCGAACTACTACCCCGTTCGCACAATTACATTAAAAGGCTAAAGAAGAAGCCCCGCGCGTGTACTCGTTTCGCGCGCTTCCTTATGTGTGTGTATTATATTCGACGAGTAGAATCTTGAAGAAGAAAATAAATAATCTACCGGAAAGAAAGAGAGGGAGAGAAAGAGAGAAAGAGAAAAAATGTAGCACAGCTATACCATAAAACTTTCAATGTTTTCGATGTTTATGCGTTTTGCACGCGCCACGCTACGTGTGTATGTGTACTTGTACGTGTATGTAGCTCTCTCTTGTGCGTCCATGCGAATGCACTCCGGAGATTTTCCAGTCCAAGTGTCTCCGTTTTATTCGTGGGATGCACACACCATAGATCATGGTGTTTTCAGCGTGCACGACCATGCACCGTCGTTCACACATACATACGTTCTTCCCGTGCACATGGGAAACGCCGCGAACTGAGTTATTTTCTGACCATTGCCTCCCTCCCATCCCCTCCTTCCCTCCCTCCCCTTGCTTCCCGGTGTCGCATCCGTGCAGTTTTGGTGCACCGTGTATATACGGGGATTCGCGCGTATATATACATATATATATACATACATATATATTTATACGTGTACACGTCCCGGCGACGTATATTCACACGGATACAAATAAACAGCCGGCCGGCGGGGACGCATACACACATACACATACACATGGAAAAGGCGGCCGCGAACACACCGGCGTCGGTTCTGGTCTAGGAACACAGAGACGCAGACGCACATGTATATACCGGGTGCGACGAAAGTGTTAGTGCCCGACGCGAGAGCCACTCGATCAATACGCCACGTTGCCTCCACCCCCACGAACGTTGCTCTACCCCCCTACCATCCCACTTCCCCACCTCCCTCCTTCTACTCCCCGTTTTCCTCCCCTATCCTCTCGTGTACCCAGCAACCCTCTCCGCGTCCCTTGTCTCCCGGTATGCTTCGCCCACCCCTTGGAAAAGGGACGACGGAGGAAACGTGCTCTCTCTTTCTCTCTCTTTCTCCTTTGGACTCTCTTTTTCCGTTCGTGTCTCGCGTTCGGTCTCGTTCTAGACTGGACGGGAAAGCTACCGGTCGAAGGAAATACTCCGCAGCTCAGCAGGATTTTTCCAGGCAGGCCAGGAAATAACAAATATACAGTCGACAAGAAGAAGAAGAAGGAAAGAAACGAGTAGATTTTAATGGGAGATTCATGCGTCTTCGCGAAATGGTTACTTTTCTTTTCTTTTTCCTTTTTTTTCTTTTTTGGTGGGAACGACGGGATGATATAAAAATTTATTCGGCGTCGTACGCCGGTCGGATTAACCGTCGAATCGTTGACCCTTTATGCGAGTTCGAACCCTCGATTTCCCCGGGTGTCGGGTTTTGACCCTGGGTTATCGAGACGGCGGCGGACACACGAGATTTATACCCTTGCAACAAACACGTTGCCCGCGAAAATTGGTTTCCCGGCTACCTTCGTTCGCGGTGTGGTGTTGGCGGTGGTGGTTTCGCTTGCCGCGACGAATAAACGAGGTTATAGAGTCATTAGGCGTTATAGGAGTCGATTCGACGACGATGGTATTCTCTCCGGTGTATGTATATGTGCAGCCTTTAGAGTCTTGTCGTGTACTACGACGGCCGGCTCTTGTCGAGTTCGTTTAATCGATTACCGTTTCTCGTGAATTTTACAGCGAGTTTAAGTATAAGACGGCTGTAGCTATTTTTATACGTCGTTCTTGTAACACTTCGCGGCGAACTCGTAAATAAAAGGTCCATAGAAACGTGCCACGGTTTTTACGCTCGTCCACCGGAACTCCGCTATCAACCGTGTGTGTCTCTCCTCCTACGACCTTTTTGCAAATGAGAAGATCCTTTTACCGTACGCGATCCACGTGAAACGTTGAAATACATTCACTTTCACGCGTCACGTCGGGTAATAAGGTATCCGTTCCGTCGCAGCCGTCGAAGTGTGTGTCTGTGTGTGTGTGTGTCTTATTAAAACCGTAGCAATATTTGTCGGAGTCTGTCTCGTCTCGCAAATCACACGGTGAACTCAATTTCATTCGCAGCTACCGAATTCTAATATTAAACCGTACGTAACGATCCGGTTTAGGGGATGATATAAACATCCTACCTACCTTTTGTTCCGTTACAAAATACGATACGTAGTACACGTCGCAGTCGAACGTGTATTTTCGAAAATAAATAAAACGCTCGAGAAGAGGGAAAGAGAGGCGGGGGCCGGGGTTGTTATTATTGTTATAGCCGCGAGAGAGAAGAACGAAACAAGAGCAAAGAGTAATGGGGGCTTCGGTAGACAGAATACGGTCCTGACCATGCGTGCACGAGGCTGTTTCTCTACCCCTTACGGACGAGAGCGTGCACAGTGTGTGGAGGGTGGGATGAGGAGGGTGGGAGGGGGTGGAAGGGTGTACACATTCGGTACACCTGCGCTGTATATTGCGGAAAAGCCGGACTTGCCAGGCAATAAGAATTTCTTTCTCGATCCCCTTGCTCCCTCTTTTCTCTCTCTCTCTCTCTCTTTTTCCCTCTCTCTCTCACCCTTTGTCTCTCTTTCTATCTTTTTCTTTCTAGTCGCACAACGTTTTATTAATACCCCTTCCCGCACCCCACCGTGTGTTCGTTCCTGAAGCATAGGACGGCCAATCCAACCTTTTGTCTTCGTTCTTGCCGGCGTCTTCGCGGTAATGAACTCGGATATACGTCCCTTCTGTTTTATCGTCGTTTGTATTAATATCGTTATTAACGAGGCATGGAAAACGGAACACCTGGGCTTCGGTTTTCCGTCAGCGTTAATTTCACCAATTAATTGGTGACTCGTTGAAAACAGTCGGCTGGTTTTCATCGTGTAAATTACGGCCCCGTTATCGGGGGTGCACCTTCGTTAATACGTTCCCGTGGCAAGTTCGTAACGTCGGTTGGTATATGAGACTTCCGAAACAGAATACATACATACATAGATGCATACATACATACACATCGTGGCTTGCTGGCTGGCTGCTGGGCGTCATCCACGTACACCTCTCGTTTCATGAATAATAGAACGTATCGTCTAACTTCGTAACTTGCCCGTAGAAAGGGAAAAGGTTTAGTTCGAAGCGAAGTTATCCAGTCGTTCGGAAATCCACTTGGCGCATCAATTCCGATTAATTTACAACGCCCGCGGGAAGATAGATAGATTCTCCCGTCGAAAAATCCTGTAGAAAAAACACACTGTCCAGGATTCACACCGGGACACCCACCCATCCCTTTCTCTCTCTTCCTCACTCTCTTCTCCTTTCTCGTTAAGCCGTCGCGAAGAGTATCTTTCGTCGTTATTAAGCTATTAAAAAGTCTAGTTATCGTTGCCGCGGCGTACACAGGAGACAAGTCCTCGAGGGTTCCCCGAGCAGGAATGCCACTTCAATAACGAAGCCGAAGCAGAGTCGAGGGGCTTAATTTGCCTCGAGACGCCGGGCATGTACGTTCTCCTCTCCCGAGCACTCACCGTCCTCTCAGATATACACACACACACACACACATACATATGTAGGACGACGTACCGACGCACGTCTCGTCGACACACATGTATACGTTCGTATATCCACGGCGGATGCTTTCCATACTTACTCTCTCTCTCTCTCATCCACGGTGTGTATATATAAGTGTATACGTGTGTGTGTGTGGTATTTAAACCGGTGGAGTTTTGCGCGCGTGTGTACACGGCTTCGCACGTAGAGTACATAGCACGCCTAGACCATTTTGCAGCATTCCTGCCATTCTAACATCCGCGTTTCATTAAAAGATCTCGCCCTCTCGGTGTGTGGCGGTCACACACACATACACAGGTACAGTTGGACCCGGTGTGCCTGGAAGTACGAAGTTGGTGCGGCGCGAGCGTAGACACCGCAGCCGTATCTCGAAATACGAATGAGAGAGAGAGATAGAGAGAGAAAGAGAGAGAGAGAGGAGAATGTAAGCACCACCGAGTCTCTTCGGGCCGAGATATTTTTGCGCCGTGTAATCTTTTTACCCGGCCGGAATATATTAGCGGTGTTCTTTTAGCCGGGTCTCTCCCCCCTTCTTCTCCTCTCACTCTCTCTCTCTTTCTCCTCTGCTCTTGAGAGACCGAAGAAATTGGAAAAAAGGCATTGGAAGTTCGTGAATAGGGTTGTAGTTCTTCGCCGGATTGTTTGCATGCTAAGTTTCCGAATAAATCGCCGAGTCAAAGGGGGTGAGGGGGAGGGGGGTGTCTGCTGATCCGGTAAAAGTGTATTTACGGATTTCGAAGTTTAAATGTTATTACTCGGTTCGTTGATTTCACGGAGTTGGATTGTTAACCCTTGACTGGCGTGCCAGATACGAAGAACGGAAACAAGGAATGGAAAATTAAAAATCTTGATCCTGTCGATGAAGAGTTACGTAATGGGAACGTCACGTGGACGTCGATAAGATTTCGGAAACATTGAACTATGGGAAATCGGTTCACGGGGTTAAATCTTCGATCCATTTTTATGGAAGGCCGTTAATTAACACCTAATTGAGAACCACTGACATTAAGCGAACCTCACCGCAGGAAACCCGAAGGCCATTGCTCCTTTAGGCGAATTTTATGGGGTGCGGATCCGACTGAACGTCTCCCCGGCACGAAGGATAAGACTTTCCGAGGGATACACCGTGGAGAGAGAGAGAGAGAGAGAGGGGAAAGGAGAGAGCGAGAGAGAGAGAGAAAGCATAGGCGTGCAGACGCAAACGCAGCATCACCAGTAATGCGGCATAATACCCCGTAAGGGGGTTAAGAGTAATTTCTGTCGGCCAGGGGGTCGTCCCTTTCGACATTTACGACGTGTTTTACGCGATCAAAGCGAGCCGTAACAATTATTGGGCGATTTCGCGGCCGTAAAATTTTATTCGACCCCCCCGGCCACCGACGCCTCCACCCTCTTTCCCTCCTACGTTATAGGAGAACAGTGGTGGTGGGGATGCCACGGTGCTTGCACACCCTCCCCCCTCGTCCTGGTTTTGTTCACCGATTTCATTAAAATATGTATATTCCCCTTAGTTTCGCTTCGTATCATATTTATCAGACACTGCAGCAGTATCATCCGGTTACGGTCAAAATTACAGAATTGTAACGAATCTATTTTCTACTCGTCGAACGGGGGTAGTTTTAAATAGATTCTTATAGACGGTAGAAAACGTTTCGATTCATTCATAGTTCGCTGACGATAGTTGGCCTCGATATTTCGCACGTTTTACCAACGACGTTATAAAGCGAACCGTACGTTCGATACGTATGTGTGTCGGTGAAATACCAGCGAGAAGTACGACCGTGGAAATATTTCTTCGTTGTCATTCCGCTAGCATCCGCGCGGCACTGGGAGACAGAAAGAGAGAGAAAGAGTGAGAAGGAGAAGGGGGACGAAGGAGAGAAGGGATCGATGGGTACCCGGTCGTTCGGGACACCCGGTACATGACGGTGCGCCCGTACACTGTTCATTTGGCCGCGTTTTCGCGTCGAGTTTTGATTTACGGCGGTCGGAAAAGCCGCGGCGAACGGAAAAGCGAAGGGCCGAGTGCCGCGCGGCCGGAAGTTCCTCCGGGGGAGAGGAAGAAAAATATAATAAAAGCAGAACGGAGGAGAACGAGTGGAACATGCCGAAGATACGGTCGAGCGAACTCTCGACGCGCCGAACAACCCCGAAACGGAGTGCACGAGACGAAAAGGGAGAGAAAACACACCGGGTGGAAGGGACTTTGTCGCGTAGAGTTCCTTCGTCGCCGAAGGGGGTGGGGAAACACCGACCGCGAAATTGTGCGCGAGAAACCGTTCGCAACAGAATTCTGCTCCGGGAAACGGAAGCCCGGAATTGCCGTAGCGCGAAAGAAATCGCGGAAAAGTTTTCTACCCGCCCGTGCCATTAAAGCCGCGGTGCTGCGACGTCCCCGGATGCACGTTCATTCCTGGCGTAGTTAGTTATGCCCGGAAAGAAATACGAAATACTGGCAGAGAAACTTCGCGAACCGATCCACCGCTGGATGTACGTTAGTATGTATGTATTGTACTTGATGCCTGGTGTAGGTGAGGGAGAAATGTAACGTTGTATTGTGATTTTAAAGTCAGGAGGTTTGGATTGATACTGATAGTAGTAGAGGATTTATTTTATACATATATGGAACAATATTAGAGAAATAAGTGTGAAAGAAAGGAATGAAAGAAGATAGTACATTCTCTTGGATTTAAACGTAGTGATATAAGTTGGAATTCGAACACCTGTTTCTTTCTCCACCGTTTCTTTTCTCGCTGTTTTATTCCGTACAATTTAATAATACCTGTCACGCGACGATCGCGCACCTTTCTACAAAGCGTTCGAGCGAACTGGTATTCGTAACGGGCCGAAACACGATATCAACGGCGCGGAATATATCTCGCGTCTCGATTTCGTTCGTAAATCAGGAGAGGGCGGGATATTCTTACGGGATGGTGTCGATATCAGATCCCAGGGGCACCGCTCTGCCGGTCTTCTTTTTTCTCTCCTTCTTCCCTTTTTCGCACCCCTGAACGACGGCCCTGCTGGATTCACCCTCGAATTAAAAGAGCAGCCATTCTGCCAGCCTTTCCACCCTTCTCCCTTCTCCCTTCTTCATCCTGTTCTTCTTCTTCGTTCGTCGGCAAGTATCCCTTAGGTTTTCGTCCTCCTCGCCCTACATCTGGACCTTCCGCTCGGGATTAGGGAACCCGGCTGAGAAAAGGTCGAGGGTGCGAAACAGAGACGGCAAAAAAAATTGAATGGATCTCCGGGAATCGATTCCTATAGGTGCGGCGAACCGGACGGCGGTTAAAGGGATCTTTTGAACTGGGTCAGGATTCGAATCCTGGTCGCGCCGGAGAAAGTAACTTTATCCCGTTAAGAACCGACACCTATGTGTCTCTTTCGAAAACGATAGAAGGGTGCAAGGCAGATTTCATTTATTTGCGGCTGATTAAATTGTACGGAAAAGAGAACTGTCAATTTTCCAGTGAAAGACTATGATTTTCTTCGGGATGAAATAAAGATTCATTGTAGAAAAACAGACAAGGAATTTCGTGCAGATTTTCACGGACAATCCTGTTTCAAGGGGGGTGGAAATAGTAGGTTTGGATGTTTTCGCGTAATTATTCTCGGCAGACAGTAGCAGTCACGTTGGGGCGGGTTTTTGATCATCATCTAGCTTCAAGCTTGTTCTTCGAATAAACGTTACGCCGGTTTCCGTGTCACGTTTACCAACGAGCTCCGGTGGAATCGATAGTGCTGTTATTCAAGCCGCGATTATGGTCGCGTGGGCGGCTGTAGCTTATTAAAATGATCGGGGATGTTTTGGTTGCGTCATTTGAAACCGAATACGATTGTGAAGGATTCAGATCGATATCTGTAAAATTGTGGAAATAGGAAACGAATGATGAAAATCGCGAAAAATCGTCTATTTCAACCAGTTTTTCGTTCGGCATTCGCTCAATTTTTGAGATAGCGATCTGAAACTTGCACCATTGTTTTAGTTAGGAAATTCTACGGCAGATCAACCTATAATAGTTGTACTTTTCGAAAATTTCATTTTTCGCAAAAATCTGAAGGGGGTAGGTCAGGATTTTTTGCGATTTTCGTAATTCCTTCGCCATTTCCGTAATTTTTGAGCTATTAAAATGATCCTGGGCGTTTTGGACGCGGAATCCGAAGCCAAATAAGCCAGTGGAAGAATCATTTTAATATCTCAAAAATTGTGGAAATGGCGGGCGAATTACGAAAATCGCAAAAAATCCTGACCTACCCCCTTCAGATTTTTGCGAAAAATTAAATTTTCGAAAAGTACAACTATTATAGGTTGATCTGCCGTAGAATTTCCTAACTTAAACAGTGGTATCAGTTTCAGATCGCTATCTTTAAAATTGAGCGAATGCCGATCGAAAAACTGATTGAATTTGACGAATTTTCGCGATTTTCGTAATTTCTCCGTCATTTCCGCAATTGTTTAGATATCAAAATGATTCTTTCGCTGTCGTATTCGGCTTCGAATTCCGCTTCCAAAACGTCCTCGATTATGTTAATATCTCTAAAATTGCGGAAATTACGAGCAAATTGCGAAAATCGCAAAAATTCGTCAAATTCAACCAGTTTTTCGATCGGCATTCGCTCAATTTTAAAGATAGCGGTCTGAAACTGGCACCATTGTTTTAGTTAGGAAATTCTACGGTAGAACAATGTATAATAGTTGTACTTTTCGAAAATTTAATTTTTCGCAAAAATCTGAAGGGGGTAGGTCAGGATTTTTTGCGATTTTCGTAATTCGCCCGCCATTTCCACAATTTTTGAGATATTAAAATGATTCTTCCACTGGCTTATTTGGCTTCGGATTCCGCGTCCAAAACGCCCAGGATCATTTTAATAGCTCAAAAATTACGGAAATGGCGAAGGAATTACGAAAATCGCAAAAAATCCTGACCTACCCCCTTCAGATTTTTGCGAAAAATTAAATTTTCGAAAAGTACAACTATTATACATTGTTCTACCGTAGAATTTCCTAACTAAAACAATGGTACAAGTTTCAGGTCGCTATCTCAAAAATTGAGCGAATGCTGAACGAAAAACTGCTTAAATTTGACGATTTTTCGCGATTTTCGTAATTCTTCCGTCATTTCCACAATTTTTTAGATATCAAAATGATTCTTTCACTGACTTATTCGGCTTCGGGTTCCGCGTTCAAAACGCCCTGGACCATGTTAATAGCTCAAAAATTACGGAAATGACGAAGGAATTACGAAAATCGCGAAAATTCGTCAATTTCAACCAGTTTTTCGCTTGCCATTTGCACAATTTTCGAGATACTGACCTGAGACTGGTACCATTGATTTAGTTAGGAAATTCTACGGCAGATCAACCTATAATAGTTGTACTTTTCGAAAATTTCATTTTTCGCAAAAATCTGAAGGGGGTAGGTCAGGATTTTTTGCGATTTTCGTAATTTGCCCGCCATTTCCACAATTTTTGAGCTATTAAAGTGATCCAGGGCGTTTTGGACGCGGAATCCGAAGCCGAATAAGACAGTGAAAGAATCATTTTAATATCTCAAAAATTGTAGAAATGGCGAAGGAATTACGAAAATCGCAAAAAATCCTGACCTACCCCCTTCAGATTTTTGCGAAAAATTAAATTTTCGAAAAGTACAACTATTATACATTGTTCTGCCGTAGAATTTCCCAACTAAATCAATGGTACCAGTTTTAGATCGCTATCTCAAAAATTGAGCGAATGCCGATCAAAAAACTGGTTGAAATTAACGATTTTTCGCGATTTTCGTAATTCGCTCGCCATTTTCGCAATTTTTTAGATATTAATTATACCCGGTCCAATATTTGCACCGCGAAATTTGCGATCTTCGCGAATATATATTTCGCACCACGTCCACCGAGTTACCGTCATCCCCTCCTCGTCGTTTATCTTTATTTACAATTATTAATCCTCACCGGCCTGTTTTTTTACCCATTCGTTATCAGTCACCGAGTACTTTTTACTCCACCCACATATATCTGGCTGGCGGACAGATTTCCCGTAAAATATTCCTCATAAATGCGTTCATTCGTATCATAATATATCATTCTCCCTACAAATTAAGATACTCGATTCGAAGTCACGACTTCCAATGACTTCGCGCGCTATTTTTCTATCGATAATATGCCGCCGATCGACGGTGGAAAAGGGTGTGCACGATAGATGCATCCTCCGATAGTTTTTTTTTTCAAAACCCCTCCCCTTCGGCTAACACGAGGGGGATCGCCTTTTCTCTATCGCGTATCCGCTTCTATCTCTAGTCCTCTTTCTATTTCCCCTTCGTTTCGTTCTCTCTTTCTGTTTTCCTACCGCGAGAACCGGGTAGCAGTCGACAACCCTTTGTTACCGTGCCTTATCTTAATTGCTTTCACGGGTTCCCGTTTAGATCAATACACACCAGCGGCGTTCCGCCGCCTCTGCTGTTGCCGCAGCTTTCGCTCCGCGAATCTAAATTATCCCGAGGGTTGTTTCGACGAGGGTTTTTCGACTCTCTCCCTCTCTCTCTCTATCTCTCTTTCACAGTGTACCCCATCCATCCCTGGAAGCAACCCTTGCATATTTTAGAAGCACTCGCTTCAATTCCGCTGTCCGACTCGTTCAGTCAATTTGATTTATTACATCGGGTTCCCCGGTCGGGTTACTTTTCCCTCTCCTGACGTATGTACGAACGGTTTTTGATTATGCCTCTCCAAACCGCGGGGAACGCAGGTGACGCTATAAGTATCCGCGGTGTAGGGTGGTTTGTTACTTTATTGTGATATAATTACCACTCCACGTCGGTTTAAATCATCCACTTATAGCATCCGCGTTTCTTCGCATCCCTATTGTTCTACAGGATGAAATTCCCGCGTTGGAAACGTATCACGCAACAGGGGGGGGGGGGATATTTCGATGGAACAAGAAAAATTCGAGTCTTTGGTAGTATCAGAGTCTGGTTAGGTCTGGTTAGGTATGGTTAGGGTATTCTGTAGCTGCGGGCCCGGGACGTAGCACAGCGGACGCGCGAATTAGTCGGGCAATTAGCTCGATCTTCAACGGGGTGTCATATTAATGTAGTTCGCTCGCTAACGACCCTCGAAAACGACGAGCGTTCCGTCGTCGCACCGTTGCACGTTTGTGTATTTATCCTGTGTGTTCCACGCGAACGTGTGTGACGAATACACGTCGACCGAGGGTAACGTGATAGAGGAACAGAGACCGAGTGAGAGAAAGAGAGAGAGAGAAGGGTAGTGTACTTGGCATGCCGTGGAAAAGGGAGTGTGAGAGAGTGAGAGAGAGAGGAAGAGCGAGTACCGAGTCGGGCAGACCGTCTGAGTCGTAAAATGTTAACTGCTAGTAAAACTGAGTTTACGTGCTTGTAAGGACCCCCGCAGGAGGTTACCAGCCCTCTTCCTCCCCGACGTGATACGAAGGGCCGCCCCTTACACCCCCTAATGGCCAGATTATTGCCCGTAAGCCACCCCCGATTACTTTCTTCCTGCTCGATAGCCGAAAATAATTTTACGCGGGTGTTCAGTCCTATGGCCGCGGCACGCGTTTTCATCTCGCGTTTTCCTCGAGTTTCCCCCTCTTTCCTTGCTCCTTCGAAGTATCGCTGCGAGGGAAATATGTATCGCGTACGATAGAGAAAGAATGAAATTTTATTCGAAGAGTTATCGTACAGCCAGGGATATAAGTTTGATCGTCCGATTATAGTAGAAGTGGGTCGATTCGAACGGAGAAGGACACGTAACGTCACGTTTCGTTTGTTTTTTTTTTGTCGCGGAGTCGCGTCGTTTCGAAGGAAAAAGCGTCGGCACGAACGAAGAGATGGCTCACGGTGTTTTAACTTTCAATGGAACAAGTTCGTTCGCTACCTTACGGCGTCGCCCGTAAACGGACGTTTCATTTCGACTTCTCGAACGACCCCGTACGGCCGGCCGAAGGTTTTTCATTTTTAATTACCCGCAGTATAGCGCGCGAGAAGTTCCTCCTCGGCTGCTCTGTACCGCGGGGTACCCGAAGTTTTAACGATACGTCCCTGGCCGCCGTTAACCTCCGTCTTGAGTCGTTTTACGGAAGCCGACACGGAGAACCACGCGATTTCGGAGCTTATTTTATTTCATCTCGACGGAATGAAATTTCAATGCACCTTCCTTCCGACGTAGTCGCACCGATACGTACACACACACATACATATTCGTGTATATGTATACAAATACCGTTGTAAGTACAAGATGAAATCATCTCCCCAACGAGAATCCCATAATTTCAATCGACGAAAAAAACAAATTTCCTGGAAACACCGGGCAACTTATTAATCTTAAATCAGAATTGATTCTCCTGCGAGGAATTCCAGAGTTTTATTTCACTTCCTACGAGGAAACCCTTACCACCAGGTTCCCGCACCCCACGGGACAGATTCATTAATGAAACGCGCGCGGCGCAATGACGAAAATCGCGAGGGCAGGGGGGGAGAACATCCTTTTCTTTTTAATTCGTCGTAAAAAGAAAATACCCCGCAACTTCGGGTCACTTATTAATCTTGAACGAGAATTGATTCTCCTGCGAGGTATTCCCGAGTTTTATTTCTCTTCCTGCGAGGAAACCGTTACCACCAGGTTCCCGCACCCCCACGGGGGAGATTCGTTAATGAACGCGAGGCGCGCAATGACGGCAATCGCGAAGTGGGAAAACATCTTTTCCAGCGAAACGTTTCCCCAGTGATCGACTTTGTGTCTTCACCCTTCCTACGGAGGCGTCCCGGTAGGAAGCCCGGGGACGCCAATCCCCCCCACCAGGAGTTCCTGGCCGGGGGTAGGGCGACGGAGCCCTAATTGTTACACTTCGTATAAATGCATTAGTTCCGCGCATTCGTTTCACGCTCCCGCGAATACCGGGGAACTTTTTACCCCTTTCTTCGCTCCTGTTCGTACCCTGGAGACCGATTTTTTTTCTCTTCTCTTGAGAGAGAAAGAGAGAACCGGAGAAGATACGAGGAGCGGTGAGAAAAGTTCTAACGAATTTAAATCACGACTCGAATAACCGCAAACGTCATTAAATTAATCGTCGAATCTCAGGTGCGGGCACATCAGGATCCTAGAGATGTATGTAGAATATGTGTGTATATGTATATGTTAGCCTGTAACTTTAATCGGGTAATTAAAATATCTTTTCGCAATTGAAACATTTTTATCGTTATATCCGATGGGAAGTTATATGTATAATAGTTTCCTCTACATTCGTGTCTCTATGTATTTTCGTCGTCGACCATTAGACTTTTCAGGTTTACTTATATATCGTTTAATGTCCACGCTTTTATACCCCGTAACCTTTTCTAACCCGACCGGTTTTACACCCTCACTAACTTTTCCACGGTTGACAAACAACGTGTTTCTTTTTCCCTCTCTCCCTCCCCCTGTCGTTCTTTTTTTTACAATTTCCGGATACGGTAATCGAGTCCACGAGGGTTCAGTCTCTCGTTGATGGTTTTGCATGGTTTTCCCATGGTTGTCTCGCTGTCGCTGGTGTACGTACGGCGGTTTTACGTGCGTCAAGTAGGGTGAAAACTGTCGAAGACGGGGTTGCATCTTCGCTAGGACCGTAGCGTGGGGTGAAAATGTAAGGGTGGGAAGAGAAAGTCCCTCGCTATGTGGTTTTATGGGTCGTCCAGCTCCATCATGCGCCGTAAAAGTACAATAAAACCGCTGTTACACCGTGGAAAACCAACCACCCCCCCGTTCTAAAGCACTGCGTGCATCGGGCCCTTAAGACAAAGAGAATGAGACGGAAAGATAGAGGAGAGAGGGTGGGCAACGGGAGGGGAGGGGGTGGCATGGCAAAATTGATTCTTTTATGATCGGTAAACGTGCGACTTTCCCGAGCTACGACGCTCTCCTTCACGATTCTCGATATGACGCGTCGGGACGCTCGTTTCACCCCTCTCGTCCCAACTTTTCCCGACCCTATTTACTTCGTTTTTTTCCCCGAGAAAAATTGACACGATAATAAAGTCGAGCACCCCGATACGTCTCCACTAGCGATCACGAAATCCATCTTTCTGCTGGCAGAGCTATTTTCAAATGTTTTACAACCACCGCGCGAAACTGTAAGCCATTTCGACTGGATTCGCACCCCTAGATTTTACAAGAGTGATAATCATTCTCGTTGAACTCGTTTTCGAAGGGACACTGTCTTTCTACTGGAAGTTTTCTTAACCCTTTGATTACTTGATTCAATCTATTTTCACTAGAATCCCATGTCGAATCATTTGATGAAACAGTAAAGGTGGTATACTAAGAAAAACATCGCAGTATAATAAAATAAACAAGTATTATCATTATTCATTACATTATCGGTAATCCACGTAATTTCTCCATTAACACATCATTTCTATTTCTGTTCCAGTGCTCTCGTTGCGAAACACGCAGGAAGAGGAACCACCGGACCCGCAGCTGATGCGGTTGGACAACATGCTGATCGCCGAGGGTGTCGCAGGGCCCGAAAAGGGCGGCGGTGCGGGTGCGGCGGCTTCCGCGTCGGCGGCTGCGGCTGCCGGACCACCTGGACAACCGGACAACGCCATCGAGCATTCCGACTACAGGGCGAAACTCGCTCAGATCAGACAGATTTACCACCAGGAACTGGAGAAATACGAACAGGTACGTGAAAAGTAATATTATTTCTTCCTTTCTTCTTTTTGTTCGTTCTTGTATACGAAATCCGGTCGACTCGTCGAACGAAAAAGGGTTTTTCGAGGTCTTGGAAACGGGGCCGCGGAGTTTCAGCGCCGGATATTATATTTTACACGAACACGAGCGAAGACCGATAAGAAACGTCGGTGTGTACAGGTACGAAACGAGTCGCCGTCCCTGTTCGACGATTTGCGTGCTAATGAACCGGACTCGCTTTGCGCTAAGTAAAATCTCGCGTGTCCCGGGCAGAGTGGGGCTGTATCGCGAGATCTCTTTTCAGAATGGAAGTGAACTCCCCGCGGGCTATTACGTTCGCGGTAGAAATTCGACGAAATTCTGAAATCGTGCCGCCGTCATATTATCTCTCCCCCGGTAGAAAACACTTGGCGATACAAGCGCGGATAATGTACTACAGGGTTTTTAATCTCCGCTGGGTTTCCCTTCGATTCCTCGAATCACGGCTAGCGATGGATTCGAACGGGAATCGAGAAGTGTCTATGGAATATTCTGGAATATTGTATCGCGATATATTCTATCGAATATCACTTTTCAATTATATTTTACTACGTATTAAAAACAAGTTCTATTAATGAAAACCATGTGTCACCCGTTAGACTATCGTTCTCCGTGGAAATATTCTTCACGGTGTTTCCTGTACGTTTTCCAATTTCGTCGTATCATCTTGTTTACGCGTTTTCCCGCGTCACCCGTGCCTCAATATCCGGCTGGCTCATTAATATGCACGCAATCGAAACGAGTCTCGCATGATCCTTCGTTCCGCTTATAAGTTAGAGTCACTTATCAACAATAGAGGTATAATTCTTTTTAACGCCTCTCCGTTTCCCTTCCTTTTGCATACTTTGGAAATACCTGTATCCCGCTGGCACACACACACACACCCTCACATATCCATACATCCACCCACGCGTGGTGTTCGTCTATGTATTTCACACGGTGTGTATACGGTGCAGCACACAGGTATACGTTGCACGTAGAGCGTGCTTTAATTGCCACACCCGTTTCGACCCCATATTTCACCGTGTGTCAGCGGTCTTGATGTTTCCCCGCAGTAAATACGCACACCCTCTCGCGCCGCTTTGAGGTCCACCGGCGTGTGTTGTATACGTGGATGCGTGCAGGGACTCTTTGTGGCGGCAACAATATGCGGAGATGTATGCGCTCGCGTGCACGCACCACTGCAGTTCACGGGGGAGCTGTTTCTGCCGCCCCGTCGATAAACGTGGTCATAAACGAGTTTCTACCACCCCCAACCCCCTCCTCCTCCTGCCTGAGTGTGCATATCCGTGTATTTTTCTTTGGCGTTCGTCTAAGAAAGGGAAGAAAGTGTTCGCCCTTTTCGCGGGGTTTCTATGATATTTTTCTTATATTTTTATTTTGAGAATTCTTCTTTCTTTTTCTTTTTACCTCCGCCGAGGGACAGTATTTGAGAATTTTGTGTGTAATGTAAATATTCGAAAGTAGACGGTAAAAAATTCCGACTGGATCTCTAGGATCTGTGAATACGGTAGTTTTCCTGCAACTCGTACGTTTTCGTGGATTTTATTGTATCTTTGCCGCGGATACGTTACGATGATACGTTAACGTTTCTATTTTCATAGAGGAATCGTTGTTATCAGATCGTGTTTGCGGCACGGCAACTTGATTGTTATTTAAATTACCGTCGGTTTTCCATTCCACGTGGTGGGAGATGGGGGGGGGGGTGAGAGAGGGAGGGAAATGTTGTATCCCGTGTATTTTTGGCGAGCCACGCGGATATAATACAATGCTTTTGAGTCCCGCTGTTAAATATATTGCCGCGGTTAAAAGTAACGTTACTGCGGCTGATATCGTCCCGGCCAAAAGTTTTATCATAAGCAAAATTTACTATTCAAACTCGGCCGAGTCACTGCATTAGGGTGAACGTCTGCCTGACTATGCAAAATGGCGTGACAAGTACGAGAATAGAACTGCACCGAGTTTTATGAGATCGCGTGATCACCGCCAGCAAACATCGTCTGGCATGAATTTTACTGGTGCATGCCCGCCCCTTTATTTTATCCGATTTTCACTCCAGATTTTAAACCTCCCTCCCTCTCCTACCGATTCTATCTCCTATAACATAAAAAAAAATAAGTCCCCTTCCGGGAATCCTTGTATTTTATATTTCAAAGTCCCAGGAAAGGATTTTTCAGCAAAGAATCCGACTGCGCGTTAAATAGTGTCTTTAAAATGAATGACAATGAAAAACTAATTCGTTGTTCACGGTAAACATGGGGGAGGGAGGATACACGAATATATCGATTCATTAGAGTACCACGGAATAATGTTTTTCCACCGGGACGCATATTAATTGGCGCCGTAACGATGGCAAAGCTAATTGAGGTAGCTGCGCAGCCCCGGTAACCGGGTTTTCTCCAGGCAGCCAGTCCTCCTTTATGGAAATCGGCCCTTAACCGTAAATTCGATTACGTAAGAAAGCTGTTGTACGCCGTACAACATATATACATATATACACATATATATCGCGGTAACCGCGGAACAACCGCGGCCACGGGGTATATATTTAGCGGTGCGCAGCTTTGGAATTTCGATAGCGTTATACATACCATATACATACAACATTACCTTTGTGTCTGTGTGTGTGAGTGTAACCCACAACCCCCGCGAAAATTTCGCTTGGCGCGTTTGCATTAATCGAGGTTACCGCGGTGGAATTAAGAGACGCCGCGAAGAAAATTCCCGGCCCGGGCGACGCTCGGCGTCGAAGACGAATTTACGAGGCGTCGCCAGCCTCGCGGGGACACTTGTTGACTTTACGAGCCGCACACGCACGACTATCGATACTCGCGCGGAATTTATATCGCTTATGAACGGACGAACGGTGTGTGCGCCGCGCGGCGAATAACGGTAGATACGGTAATCAGCGCATTTGATACGCCGCCGACTGGGTTATGCAGATGGGATGTAAACCGTGCGGCGGACTATTTAGCATAGATAGCGTAAATTGACTATAGGCGGACTATAGATACTGTTCCTAGGTACCGTGGGTAAACTCAGTGGCGTGTTTAGCCGTGGGTCCGTGAAGTGTGTGGCCTCGCAAGGGAAACTAAATTAATTTTCTATATCATTTTCTCCCTCTCTCTCTCTCTCTATCTTTCCCCCTTCCTCTAACTGGCTTTCTTCGAGTCTAGTTTTAGAGTTTTAGAATTTCTCAAATAAGTTAACAGTATGTGTCGCATGTGACTCGCAGTGAATTTTATGGCGAAGATTTATCGAGCAGAATTACGGAAGAAATTTGTTTTTCATGGGGTGTTGGGAGAAATTTTTGCGCATTCGAGGCATGTAGAGATCTATGTTTTATTGTACCGGTATACCGGGGGATACTCATGAACGTTTCGCGAAGTTGTACGTTATACTCCCGGGCACGTTTTATCTTCTTAAAGGTTGCATTCTGTTTTATAAATCGTTTTTAGCGCGATCGGACCGCGATGCTTTCCATGCGAAAACAGCGCGTCACATTCCGTATGCCGGGGAATTTTCTACGGATACGGTTTGTACGAACGATAAATGTTTAATATCACCCCGGGCCATGAACGATGGGAACTATACAAATCCGCGAACTTATGGAATCGAGCGTTTCCCGTTTGTTTTGTTACATGTCGCACATCAATTTTAGAAGATACACGGTATCGCGATACCGTGTAACTAATTTCTACGGGAAACGTTCGCTTTTTTCCCCTCGAAATACCTTTCCCCCATTTCACGTTAATCCTTTCCCCTAGTATCTCGTAATTTTCATCGTAATTATAATTTTAACATGGGAATAGTGTTCAACTTTGTAAGTAACAGAATAGGAATGCTTCCTTGGGAAAAATAGCATTTATTTATCGGAATGATTGTTTTTTTAAAGAAATCAGGTGATACACAGTGACGTACAGCTGACCGAGAGCCCCCTGGAGTATGCGATTTAAAATTCAGCCGAACATTCGCATCGAATTTTCCCCGCAGACGCACATATTCGTTTAGCCAAAGTCACCCCTCCGTTCTCCGGTTATAATCGCTTTATTTTCCCCCGACGTTCACGAGCTTTCCATCCAATTCACCTTGACGGTCGGCTTCTCCGTTTTTTTTTCTCTTCTTGCACCTTCGTCGTTCGGAGCTCCTTCGACCACGCAGACGGGAAATCGAGCGGATCTATCGCGGGATCCATACAGCGATGCGAAGATAAATCGCAAAGAACGTAGCAAGGGATGGTTTTTTCCACCGCAAAATAAAAGAAGGTCCCTTCGTGTTCTTTTTTTTTCTCTCTAGAAATTACCTCTCCAATCGGGGGAACGTTCGTTCCACGCAGTATCGTTAATTCCTACGCTACATTCAACGAAACGTTTCCTCTGTTAATTGCACAACCGCCTAAAATACATGAAAACTGAAACAAGGTGGAATACTTGCTAGAAACTTTCGGAACTGGAACAATATCCTCTGGTTCTCTCTTTCTCTCTCTCTCGCTATCTCCCCACCCCATACTGTCTCTCCCACTGATAAAAATATGACATACCAATGGAATCCCTTAATGATCAACCGTCCGGACATTATTTTCCTTCCGACGATAATTTAAGAATTGGAGAAAAACAGCGGTCCGGGAGGGGACATAATTCTCTATGGGTTTTCCATCCAATCCACCTACTCGAGATGGTCCCGCCAACGGGGATAGAGGTGGGTCGGGGTAGGGGGAGGGGGGTGGTTGGTTCTGATCCACCCCCTGGACTCGGGTGTGCGAAGAGAGAACGAGAGAGAACGAGAGAGAACGGGAGAGAAAGAGGAGAGAAGAGAAACAGGAGGGTGAATGGCGGCAGAGTGGAATCCATTTCGAAATTGCGAACCACCCTGTCCTCCACTCCTCTTCCCGGCGCCTTCCCTCAGGAAAAGCCACCCCTCTCTTTCCCACACATACACACACACACACACACACTGTGTTTCACCCCCCGGAAGGTAGCGTGCTCGGCTCGAATACTGATATCGAGCAAAGTCCTTTTTCCCTTAAACCGAGTAGCTAGCAGGAATAATGCATTATATGTACGCGTCTCTTCTCTCTCTCTCTCTTTCTCTCTCTTTCTTTCTCTCCCTTTTCCCATCGTCGCCCTTTTCCCTGTTCCTTTCTTCGCCTTGTCCTGACCAGCCAGCTTCTCCTCGGCTTCCTTTTGCGGTTCCTTCGAGGCATCAGCGGCGTTAAGCCGGCTCTACGGTGTTTGAGAATCGGGAAAAAGCAGACAGTGGTGACTCGATGGTTTTCTCTTCCCGACAGATTGCTCGCTGATAGGTACCTCCCTTGGTCTCACGGGCTTCTCGGGGTGAAGTTTGACGATTTTCTGTCGAATTTGATCCCGAGACTGTGCTCGGGAAATCCTGATTGTGCGAGGAGTTTCAATTAGACTGACAAGCTGTGGTTGTTTGGAGTTTTAGACTTCTGATAACTTTCTATTTTCTATAAATAAATCTGATTAACCGGTGGAATGGATCTTTTCTTTTGTTTCAGTCAGAATTTAATTAAGAGAGGAGTTGAATAATTGAATAATATGATTACCTAATCGATGACTAACAAAACAATCGTTCATTTTTGCGTTTCAGGCGTGCAACGAGTTCACCACTCACGTAATGAATCTACTGAGGGAACAGAGTCGCACCAGGCCCATCACACCCAAGGAGATCGAGAGGATGGTCCAGATTATCCACAAGAAATTCTCCAGTATCCAGATGCAGCTTAAACAGTCCACCTGCGAGGCAGTTATGATTCTGAGGAGTCGATTCCTGGACGCAAGGTATGTCCCATAATTATTTCACTCTATTATCTCGTCATCCGTAAGATTCCACCACCTTTAAACTCGTGTTTACGATTGTTCTCGTAATTTACCGCGTATGAATTGCTATTTCAATTTTCACCAGACACACGCTAACAAGGGAGACGATTTTTTGTTCTGTTACAGGCGTAAAAGACGGAACTTTAGTAAGCAGGCCTCCGAAATTCTGAACGAATACTTTTATTCGCACCTCAGTAATCCTTATCCGAGCGAGGAGGCCAAGGAGGAGCTTGCACGAAAATGCGGGATCACCGTGAGTCAGGTAAAGTAGAACGAAATATTTCCCACCGCTTTCCCGTGATAACGAGAATCTCCGCGTGGCTTCTTCTTTCCTACGAAGTAAAGAATCGTTAGGATTTTCCTCGAATTTACGGATATATTTTGACCACCCTCGTCTATAATCCAATTTTGATCTTCATTTAGTTAGGAAAAATGACGTAACAGGAAAACGGCGGACATTGATCTCGATGTATAAATTATTATCTAAATCACTTAGAATCAATGCAAAATTTAAATAGATGGATTCGTGTGTTTAAAAGTTACGTAATATTGGAGAGGGTGAATTGTAATTTGACATAAAGTACTTTAAACAATAATGCAAATCGTGCTGACCGGGGGTATCGGTGAACCCGGTCGTTGTTGATATTTATTAAATTATTATTCGCCGCGTTGTGATTAAAAGTATCGTATCCAAATGTTTGCGGCACACTGTAAATATTTTATTACCTTCCATGCATGCATATTCTATTACTTCACCCAAGGATATCCGTTTCGCGGCACGGCCGAATAACTCGCCGACTGTCGGCCGTTTCTAACCAAAGGGGAATTTATTATTTAAATATCCGTCTGCCGTGTTAATTATTCCCGCGAATTGCCGTGCAAACGTTTTCGCGGTAATGTCCGCCGGTGCTGTTGTTGTTATTTTTTTTTCCCTATCGTTTAATCAGATCAGATATTGCCTATCTTTCCCGCGGTGAATTTAAGATTATTTTTTGATACAATTCTATCAAAAAGTATCGAGACGACGAACACTAATTTCAATTGTGTTAAATAATTATAATATAATTTGCATGAATACAAAATAGTTCACCTGAATATTCGCGATTTCTTTGCACCTTCGCCTGGTGTGTTTGCAGGTTTCCAATTGGTTCGGCAACAAGAGGATACGCTACAAGAAAAACATAGGTAAAGCACAGGAGGAGGCGAACTTGTACGCAGCCAAAAAGGCAGCTGGTAAGTTCCGTCCTTCGCAAATGAGCGACGGGTGTTCCTTGAAGAGTTCGTTTCGATAAATTTAAAGATAAAATTTCCAAACAAAAAAAAAAGAATATATAATAATGATAAAACAATTAATTCCGAGCGGTTGAAAGACATCCGAACATTTCCAATAACATAGTTTTCTTTTTTTTTCTTTTCTAAATCCTGCTTATATCAATCAATGGGCGTTGCTGGGGAAAAACAATTTACCATGGAACAGTGTGGCTCGAGTGAAATGTTCGTCAGTTAATTATAGCCGGTGATTAGGATATACAGGTGTGATAATCATTATAATAATAATAATAATGATAACAAACAACAACGACAAGAATAACAAAATAGTGCTACCTGTATGTCCGCAAACGAATATTTCCCGCGTATTATCGGTAATGGTTCTTGGCACGATCTCTGCACCGTCATCGCGTCGATCGTTTCCACATCGAACACACGGAATTAGGATGGAGAAGAAATTGTGCGGCGCGGCGGCTTCTCATTACTGTAAATCATTAGGCGGCTGAGTTACTGCTCATTGTTCGGCGTCGGCCTGTGCCAGTGTTACTGCGGCTAGCTAATAAATCATGGGGCGAGAATCAAATTAACCGTATCGATTGGCGCCCCGGTTAATCCTTTTCCGTTGCCCGGAAAAACCTTTCGTACTACGTGTCTCCACATTTTCCACACAGTCAATAAACAACAACGACACCCACAATGAAAATAATTCCACGATTTTCACGTACGAAATATTTTAAATATTTCACTTAGAAATAAGATAATTCGATTCCCTTATCTATACATATATAATTATATATATTTTACCTAACTGCCGGGAAATGTGGGCAGACGAAGGTAATTCGAAAAACAGAGAAAAACACAGAGAGACATACAGAGAGAAAAAGGGAGAAAGAGAGAGAGAGAGAGAGAAAGAGTGATCATCTCGTCCCGTTATCTCACTCTCTTCTCTCCCACCCGGCGTCGGAATTTCACCATCCTCCACGCGAAAAATTGCAAGAAAAATTCCCGGGGATCCCGAAGACCTCCTCCCTCCAGTTTACCGGGAAATTCTTCGCATTCGCGAGACTTGCTGGTCGCGCAATTACGCGTACTTCCCTTAACTACCGTGGCGTCTCTTTATTTTAGCACCGGGTGAGATATTTTTAACTTACCAATTATACGAACGAAAGGAGGGAACGAAAGATGAGGAGAAGGAGGGATGGGGGGGGGGAGGGGATGGAGGACGATGAGAATCCCGGCGTCTCGCGTTTCTTTCGTCGCCCTTCGTGTTTGTCTTTCCTCAGCCACGCTCTCTCTCGGGGGTGGAACGGGGGTTCTCTCTCGTAATTAAAGAAACGGAATGCCAACGATACCGGCGGCCCCCGGGCTGCGCACACAACAACCGTCGTCCGTCGTCTCGGATGGCGCAAATGTTTTCACGTTCGCGGCGACAAAAAAGAAAAATGATAAAAAAAAAAAATTATCGTTCGCTCGTATTTCCTACGTGGGAGCTACTTTCGCCGAGAGTCGAATGTCCGTAGTTTTAAACCCCTTCGTTTCGGATGTCCGCTAATTCGAGAATGCGTTCCCGTGGGTTGAAATTAAACGGGAATTTCACATGGAGTAGATGAAACTTTTGATATACGATTTTGATCGGGTGTATTTGTTCTTTTTATATAAATATATATATATATAGTGTATGTAGGATGAATAGAAGAAACGAAGGGTGTTTGAAAGGGTGTGTGTGCGCGGCCACGTTAGGAATATTAATTCGATTCGCAGTACTTTTAAGAGAAGAAAAAAAACAACAATATGTAAAACTCGTAGTGACGATTGCTTTCATCCGTATCTGAATTAACAATCACTCTCCGTATATCGTTTAACAATCAGGCCTTACGTTTGCTAAGCATACAATACGTATACGATATTTGTTTAAAATTCGCTGGCGTTACGTACAAAGTCTTTTGATACACGAAATTTCCGAAATAAGCTGGTTACCACGATCACATATACGAATTAGAATATTTCCGAAGCACGACCTCTCCCAATCCCGTCTAATTACCGTCATCACACCGTCGATCACTACCGTACAAATATCATCATAATCATCATCATCATCATCATTATCATCATCATCGTCCAATTTTCTACTAAACACCGATTCCCTCCAGAAAAAAAAACAGACACTCAGCGTCGAGAGAACGTGCTTCGATTCCGCCACCGATTACCGTCCAATAATTCGCAATAAAACAAACCAAAAAAAAAAAACAAAAATACAAAAAAATACTCACGAAAAACCATGAGACGATTTCGCGTGAAAATGTTAAAGCAAAACAATTTACAATGAGAAGACTTTCTTTCTAATAGACGGAAGTGTGTATCGGTCAGGCTGAAGAACTTAAAAAGACGCACCCTCGAATTTTGTATGCACCGCGATTGTTTCTACAGCAGCTTTTGCAGGAGCGTCGCCGTACAGTATGGGCGGTGCCAGCCAGGGCACCCCGACGCCGATGATGTCCCCGGCGCCCCCGGGTGGCCCCCAGGACATGGCCGGTTACGGGATGGGAATAAATGGCAGCGATTATGGCTCCCAGCCGTACAACGACGGCTCCATGGGCTACGATCCTATGCACCAGGTAAACTAACATTCCTAGCGTTGTTTGTATTTTACACCTGAAAAATCTTCCTTCATACTACCCCCCCACACTCCCCCGTTTTGGTAGTCGACGATCATTGGCTCGCTTTCTAAGATCCTGGCTGAAATTCTCTAAGCATGTTTGCTGGATCGTAATGCTTGCTGTTGGATAGACAGAAAATGAGTGTCTCGGTGAGAATCTATGGAGTTTCGTTCATGGAATTTATTTGATATTTTTAAATGGTTGTTTAAATTGATTCTTTATATTTTTCTTTTGGAGACCCATGTCGAATGGGAATGATTCACTTGTGGAATGAGATTCTATAGGGAACCGAGTCATTGTATTTTATGTCTCGATGAACGCATGTGCATCTCATCTGTCGCATATCCACACATACCGTGAGAAAGGGAGATGGGAGAGAGGGCTGAGGTGAGAAAGAGAGTAGGTGTGTTAATGGTGGAGGTGTATGGTCTGGAAGTTTGAAAATCAATCCATGTCCGTCTGTGTACAGGCTGTTTCATCTTCTATAATAGACACACTCGAAGAAATTCCTTTAACATATACATTCTTTATTCAATTTCAATATTTTCCTAAATTCCAATACTATCTAAAATCATCCATAATACGAATCCATAAGATATCCACGTAAAGATTTTGAAATTCATATGGGATCGTTCGATTTTTCCCAATTTTCGCGGTCGCGTTTATCCCGAAGCACCCTGTACACAGTGTGTGTGACGTGTTTGCGTGTGTGTTGGTCCGTAGGCACGCGTGAGTGCGTTCGTAGGTGGAAGTAGAGGTGTGTTGGTCGAGATATATAGGGGGCTGGGTTGGGATATGCTGTTGCTGCCCCATAAAGATGGGCTTTAGAGCCGATAGCAACGGCGGGGGTGGAATATGGCGGAGGAGGGGATGTCAGGGAGTGCAGACAGGCCAGCAGCCAGTAGCACAAGGGTTGCTTAGTATGCATTGGAGTTGCTAAGTCACTTTTTAGGGAGGGCTTGCTCTCTCACATATTAATGGACTCCCATAGGTGCGCGGCCGTGCCTCTAACGAGCTGCCTTCTCTCTCGTTCACCCTTACCCCACCTTCCACCACCCACCCACCCCTCTATCAACCCCCGTGAAACGCAAGGAAACTGCATCGAGGAACATCCAATTTTCCCAACCGATGTTTACAACGTGTAATCGAAAACTGTACTCGTTTCTAATTCGACGGTGTCCTACGTTGATTTTTGTTTTCACCCCTACGATTGTTTCAACTGTGATTGTAATTTGGAATCGGTGTTTCTTTTTGATGTCGATCAGAATTTTTGGTTTATGATAGTGGATGACCGTGAGTGGATAGGTTAGTGTGTTTGGAAAGTGTTTCGATGGTTTGTTGTATTCCACTTGGACATTTTTTTTTTGGTTCGTTCGGCTAGACGTTCAGAGCCCAGGAGTATCGTATGGCCTCACGGTTCTTCGATTCCGGTAAATCTTTCTGACATGCAATTTCGACGGTGTCACGTGATAAAGAGTGACGTTGAATTAAATTCCCGGGTACACAAACACGCGAGACACACCGGTTATTTGGTTGGCTTTGGAAAATTTTTGCGTAGGTATTCCCCCCCGGTTTCGTGCGGATTAAATATCCCTCCTCTTGTCGATACGCCGATCGCTTGTCGATACACTTTCGTTATAAATGCTGCGCTACTCACCGAATCGAATCATTATCAAATATATATATATACGTATACATGTGCATAGAGAGACATGTTTCTCTATGTATGTATGTTATGTATGTACGTTTATATTTTTAGGCGCACTGCGCCACCAGAGAGACCGGGCCGGATTTATATATCGAGTTTGAAATCACGTTCCCCGGTTCGGACGAAACTGATTGCGAGTTATTACGTTCATCGGGATTTATGTCACCGAATTCATTTACGCGGCGTGATTAACTGCGCGGTAACCACTTGATGTTTTTCAACGTTTAACCGGTGAAACATTTATCATCCGTATATCTCGCGCAGCTTTTCAAAACACTTTTTATTTTAACCCTAAAACTGATACGGTCGTGTTCACACAGAAATATTCCTGAATATGTGTGTATGTGTATTTTATATTGTTCTTCAATCTATCGTGTATTCGATTCGATTACTTTGAAAGTTGTGCAAGTCCATCTTTTCTCATTTCCACATAATACATTACAAAATAAATATTTTTCTACATTGGACTCGCACCAATTTCAAACTAAACGTTATCATTTCTCATCACTTTTTCTTCGTTTTAATTACATCTCCATAATTGTCACTTATCCCATACTTTTTGGGAATACAAACCTATGGTTAACTCCAGTTCCTTACGTTCCTATATCTTCATTCCCAACATGAGGGAAACCTTCAATTCGAACGAACAAGTATTTATATCCAGTGTACACCTGGTGCAGTAAGGTGCGTTTCCACTTCGACCTACGATCTGCACCAGGAGGGCAGGACCTTCGTCGCCGCTGTTCCGAAATTGTTCGCTTCGGCCAGGAACCTCCGAGAAGTCGGCGAGAGAATTAATTTCGCGGTTCATCCGGCCTGTCCATGTGTCCCTGTTTCCGTGTGTTGGCAACCCCTTCGAAATGAAGCGACTAAAATGCATGCTCTTCACCGCCACGTTTTTGCCCCCCCCCCCTCCCTCTTTCCCCCCTTCGTGATTTCGTTTCCGTGCCGGCATCGTTTCCGTGTTCTCTCTCGCCTATTCTTCACTTTTTTCTCGTTACCTTGAACGTCGAAGAATTTTCACCGGCTTCGATTTCCCGGCTTCTTACGTTTTTCCGGGAGAACGTGGGCAAAGAATATACGAAACTACCCCTGGATTCGGTGAAATATTCTTGTGAACGAGGAAAGTTGTCGAGAGACACTGTGTGTCATAGTTTGCCTGTGCTCGAAGAACGAGAAATATTTTAGAAAAGCTGGGTCACCATGTTACGTTGAATCTGTGTGTATGAGTGAGAGAAATTAGTAAACCGACACGTGAATGTGACCGCGGTTTCTCTGGTGCACCAGGAGTCTCTACATCGTTGTCTTCCACTGGTAGTGGTGAACGTTTCATTGATACGTTGTGTCATTCGTGTATTGACATTGGTAGTGAACTGTTGTACCTCCACATCGTTTATTATAATTCTTGAGATTTTTCTTCGGATTCCCAGATAGTGGTGTCTTCGGGGTTACCCTGGACAGTGGGTAAACTATATTTTTTTATTTTAGTCAGTTTCGCATAAAATTTCCTGATACTATCACGTCAAACGTGAATTTCCTTGAGTTTTCCGTTCCAACGGAGTGTTATTTTTGGGTTTTCATAATTAATTGGTATGATTGTTTGGAAAAGCAATGAAAATTCAGGGATATTTGTTCATCAGTGTCGCGGGAAGGTGTGTCGACAGTGGTGTGTGGTTAGTGTGGGTGAATTGACACCGACCGGTCGGTCGACTCGTTTCGTTAACGAGGTTTCGTAGTAACGACGAACGCCCTTGCTGCTGCGGCTGGCACTAACGTTTCCGTAATCGCATATATAACAAGCAAACCAAAAAATAAAAAACAACCGAAAAAAGAGCAATCGCTTGCACACACTTACAACGAGCACCCATTGGTACCCTTTCTTACACGTCGGTCGACTTTAACAATCCGTTTTCCCGTTAGCACTCTCTTATCTCTGGTTTCATTTGTTCTTTATTCTTAATTTTAATTACCCGTTCTAATCGCTGTTGGTTGATAACACCCCTTACCCCCCTCACCCCTCTCCGAGGCTAACAAAACAAAAGGCAGGGGAACTGTGTTTGTTGCAACAGAAATTGCGGTGCGAAGTTGTCGATCTTGTACCGATTTTTATCACTTTTCTTTCGTTTTTTTACATTTTCAATTTTTTCCAAAATGTTGACTGAGAGATGACGGCAAGAATTTTCGAGCTTCTCTCGTACGTATGTCGTTTCGATTTCGAAAAATCAGCTGTCGGGCAACCGCACCTGCTTTCCGTCCGCTTATCGAGGCATCTACTGATAACGTGCAGTTTTCCAAAAAAAAAGAGAAATAAACAAATAGAATCGCGTAACGTTAACAATGGACAATGGTATTCGTCTCAGGAGTACGGTATTTCAGTGACATCGTTTCAGTGGATACTCGATTTTAATTGGCTTGGTTCTCTCGAGATTCAGACTCGTTGACGACGATTTCCGATATCGCGGATGAAAATCATATATTTTCTCATTTTTTTTTTAAATCCACTCCACGAATACTCGAGGAAAGTAATGTCGAGCTTTCATACGGGACGAAATTTCTTTCTGCCTCTCGAGAGAAGATGGAACGAAAAGATACAATCAAATCCGATAACCGGAAACGAAGAAAAAACGTCACAAGCACAGTTCGCACGGTCTGGCACCTGTATTTTTTTCATAATATATTTGTTTTTATTATTATTCTTCTTATCTCTCTTTTATTTTTTAATAATAATATTAATAATATCGCCATTACAATTGGCCGTCTGTTCCCTGGTCTCTTCTACTCTCCATCACCTAACGATTCGTCCGGAAAATGATTTTATCGATCGAACCGTTCATCTTTACCTTCTCGGTACTCGCACGCGGAAAAATCCGACCCGGAAATTAATCGAGAATCATCGATTATATCGATCACGTTAAATTAACGTACAAGCCTGTGTTTTGCCTACGTTGGCCCGATCAAAGTGTTTCCGGGGAAACAAACGAAACGACGTAAACGACGGTACGTTTTCCTATCTGATTTGAATATTAGCGGTTCAATTATGTGATTGACTAAATTACAGGGGTGGTTGTTTGGGGGGGGGGGGAGACGGATACCACCTGTTTCCCCCCACCGTGTTTTAGGTACGTTTTTCTGAACAAGGGTTCGCGATACAGGTGAAAATATTAACTGATTTTTTTTTATGGTGCAAATGCTTACTGATGAAATAAATAAACGATAGTTATTGATATTGTTTAACCATTAACGCTTCTGGTAAAATAACCACTACCAAAAGTTCTGCATGGCCCTGAAAGGGTTGACTGATTTTCTAACATTTTTGCATTTTCTTTTTTTATCTATCATAATTTGATCAGAACAATTTCTGTTTTAAATACAACAGCCCTGAAAAATGTACCCAAAACGGCAAAATTTCACGTGGGGCGAACAAACACCATCTGCCCACCCTCCATCGTAAACCACCCCCCGTTGACGTGTCAAAAAAAAAGAATACATAAGTTCAATTAATGTTCACCGGAGGGTTGACGGCGAAGAAAGATGAACGGTTCGACGGTAGGACGGAAACAGAGAACAAACACTAAAACCAAAAGTGTAACACACACAAAAAAAATCCGAACATCTAATCGTCGACGTTTTGTGAAATTCACCCGAGTTTTTCTCTTCTGGTGCAGATGAAACGAAATTCTTAGAAGGCGACAGAGAGTGAGAGAGACATCGAATCAGACACCAACGCACAAAAGATGCGCAATGTAGAGATTTGAGAATAAATAAATAACAAAAAAAAGAAAGCAATAGACCGAGAGGGAGAGAGTGAAAGATTGAGAGATTGCACGCGCGAGAGAGAAAGAAAGAAAGAAAGAAATCAAGAGAGAAAGAGAGATAGAGAAAATGAACGGGAAGTGTGGATAAAGAGAGACAGAGATGACGATTTGGGAAATCAAGTGAATTATACATGTATAAATATAATTAAGGACAAGTGTATAAACTGATAATCACGAAAGATAAAGTCAGGGCTGGTGCGTGTACACTGATCTCGGTTTTTCGTGCTTTTTGTTGTGTTCGCAGTGACGCGCCGTGACGGCCTAAAATGCTCGCAATTATACAAAGATTCATCCTCGTTCGACGCCGGGTTTTCTATTTTTTCTGTTTTTTTGTTGTTGTTGTAAATCACTGGTATGACTGTCGTTCGTGCGTCTGAAAGAAAGCAAACCAGAAAAAAAAGGAAAAAAAACGAGAGCGAGAGAAAGAGAAGGGAGTGAATGAGGAGAAGAATTAAAAAAAAAAAGAATAAACCCGAGATTAAAGGTGAACGAGTGACGAGGCCAGGAAATCGTCCGTTGCAACAAGCACAGGTCTCTTTCCCTAAAAACAAACTGGTCGAAAGAAGGAAATTTCGATGGGATAGCGGTGGAAAAATTCTCTATATGAAAGAGAGAGAGAATGGGTGATAGAGAGAAAGAGAGAGAGAGAGAGAGACTTTTAAACGTTGAGATTGTTAGGATGAACTCGATATGTCTCGTGCTACGCAACAAGCCAGTTTTCGGGTTTCGAGAGGAAATGCGAGCTCCACCTTCTTCGATTCCCTCGTACATATACACTCGTATACACATACATATATTTATAATAGAGGTACTGGCTCGTCGATAGTGCAATATACACGTACATATTATTTAGTATATAGGTATATAGAGAAAAAGAGAGTAAGAAAGAGAGATACATCTCGACATCCCCGGAGTTTTTTTTTTGTTTTTTGACGTGGAGTCTTTCTCACGTATTCCGAGCCGTTTTCTTTTGTTTCTTATCGCCGTGCCCGAAGACGAGGACCCGTCGAAAGGTGGAAAACGTATTTCTACGGGATATTCGATGTCCCGGACGCCACCGGCAGATTTGACCGGTTCTCGTTCGCCAACCGTTTATCGTTAAACGACGACGACGACGTGGACGATGTTCTTGTCTTCATGGCCCCGTGTTACCTAGGATTAGATTCTTCGCTGAGTGTGCAATAAGATTTCGATAATGGGAATTTTTTCCGCAGGTGCGAGAGAAAACGTTAGATAGATCGTTCGTAGGTAGATAGCGTTGGTGGCAGGATGTGGTAGATTAATCCCTGGCTAACCTTTCACCAGGACCGTCTCGGATATGACAAGTAGAATGATCGCGATGATCGTGAATTGATTTTATCGGTGGAAAAAGTACAAATATCTGAGAGTGACGGTGAAGGGTTGCAAAGGGATTAGTAATCGTCGTGTTTAAGAGTTTGTTTGTTTTTTATTTTATTCTAGGGGACCCCACAACCCCTGTATGATTCGTGTTTAACTTGGAACACTGATAGAGTTTTCTCAAAATATAGCAATGGAAATATCCATCAATATAAACATTTTTTAATTCCCATGGGATGAAATGTGATGTATAGTAGTAGTTGTTTGAAAATTCCGAGTGATTTCCGAGGAAACTGTACACAAGTGTTCCTAATTTACCATGGACTCTACAGGGTGTGTCTGAGGTCCCCATAAAGGGCTCAGCAAAATCCCGCGAGCACGAAAAAGCACGCGGTATAAGAAATGTAAATGAGTTACATTTCCTCCGTACTTTGATTTCGCCGACTTTGGGTGTGTACTTAATGATTATCATTAGCCGGATAGAAAAAAAAACGAAAATGGTCGCGGACTTTTTCGTGTCTCTTTGTACATAGTGCTATACAATCACACGGATAGACGGATGGTTTTTTTTTGTTAGTGTGCGACTATCCGGGACTATTCGTGGTACAAATACACACGATAAGACACGAATCGCCGCGATTTCTTTATCGCTCTTGTATGGCTTTCGATACTTAATCTTCGAGGTATTTTATTCACGTAGTTCTACGACCATTACACGTACACACAGACACAGATACACACACAGAAAGATTCCACGCAGGTCAGATATAGTTCTTTTGCGGATGGATAAATCTCAACGAGAGATTCTGTTCGTGGCATGCATGGCTGCATGTAGAATTTAAGTTTACACGTATATTTATATGTATACTGTTTTTTTTTTACGCAAGTAGTACGTGTGTGCGTTTATCATTACTGTCTTCCTATCTATTTTTTTTTTGTTATTTTTTGAGGGACGATTGGCTGGGTATTTTTGTTTTGTGGGTGAATATAGATAAGGGACGAAAGAAAGGAGAGAAAGAGCATGAAAGAGAGCGGATGATCAAAATTTCACATTCACCGTGCTGGAAATATTTATCGCATATGCTTATGAAACGTTTTATATTCTCGCAGGCGAGCGCACGTTGTCGGATTAGAAATTCCGGGTGACGATTCCTTGTTAACATATAAAGTATAGATTCACGTGGAACAGGGAGAATACATTTTTTATAAAACGAATTCAAACGAGAGTCGATACACCTTCGCGATGTAGATCACCTTTCCGGCAGTGCGATAATTATTTCCTGTGCCGTAGCTCGTTTTGCAGAATTCCAAAAGTCCGCGTAGAATGTAGAATAGGCGACGGTTTCGTTTGCATTGGCAGATCAGAATGAAAGGATTCCACTTTCCACCCATCATCTCGCTATCAATCGTCACACCGATCTAGATTCTCTTAGTTCGAAATCCTTTCAACTCATCGACGCTCGTAACGAAAGTCCCTATCCCCGACACAGATATATATACCTATATATAAAAAAAAAGGAACAGAAAAATCACGCCATTAAAACTATCAAAATAAAAATCTCGTGACTCTCGTTACGAGCAGCCAATTCAAACGTTCGCGCGCTTTCGCAAATTCAAGTTTCGGTGACAGAGCTTCCCTCTATCGCGAGTATCGTGAACCATGAGAATTCGAAATTAAACCCGCGAAAAAGCGATACGGTTTCGATATCGAAAGCTTTGAGCCACCGAAATACCGGGGCCAACGCTATCTTCTCGCCACCCGCTGGGCATTAAAATAGAGAAAGAGACGGAGGGGCTGAAAAAAAAAGAAACAGTCATCAAGTTCCGAATTGAAATAGACAAAAAACAAAAATCGCAAACAATGACGCAGGGCAAGGCATTGGCTGGGGGGCCAGGCGCGGCGGGATGGATGCAACAACGCGAGGCGGTGCCGGAGTTTCCGCCGCTCCACGATTCAGCGGACTCCGATTCCGACCGGGAAAACGAAAAACGGCCGCGCGTCTAGGAATCCCACTTTTTCTGGGACGTAACAGAGGGAGCTAGGTAAGGCCGGGCCCCACCATGGACGACGAGTCGAGTCTTTTATTCCGAGAGAAAAAAAGTTACTAAGAAAATTCCTTTCTCATTGGAGGAAGTTTATTTTCGGCGTTTATGTTTTTTCTTGTAGGGGTGCGGGGGAAAAGTGTTGTTTAGAGGATGCTAGGGAATTTACTATAGGGATTTTTGAGACTCGACTCGACGTCACGGTGCGTAGCCAGCCTGATACACGAAAAGAAACAGAACGGAATGTATGCTAGAGGAGAAGGATGAGCGAAACGTTACCCGGCAACAAGAAAAAATCACCATCACCGCCACCCGTCTCAACCGACACGCACACACTGTTTGGTAAAACGATAAACAAAAAGAAAGATAGAAACATTTTCAACACTCTCTCGTCGATGTATGTAATGTATATCGGACAGAGCTACACGCGATATTAACGCGCACCTCCGAGCCACACGAGGAGATATAATGTTCGTTGGTATTCCTACGATTATTATTAATAACGGTAGTTTCCGGTTTTGGAACATTTTTCTCTTTTTCCTGTCGAGACCGCGGGGCAGCGTGGAGACGTGTCACTTTTTTTTCTTATCTTTGCATCAAGGAACGTGGCTTTCTAGAAGATTATTCGTCCGTGAACGTATCGAACTTCGGTATATTTCCCTGACGGTTTCCGGTCTCGTTTTTGACGGAAGTGATTCGCGAATGGATAGAATTATATTATAACGGGTGACCAGGATTTCTTTAATTTCTCTAGATCTTCGCGTGCCCTTCGATCTCGATATTCGATCTTGCCTTATCAAGTGACCCTGTGTCACGACTTTACAGAGGATTTAGAGAGAGAGAGAGAGAGAGAGAGAAGGAGAAAGAGTGAGAGTGTGTGAGAGAGAACGAGAGAGCGAAAGACAGGGTGTGAAAGAGTATGAGAGAAAGTGTGAGAAAGCGGAAAGGACGGCGAACGATACAGAGAACAAAAACGAAAGATTAATATGAAAATGATAGGCCACGATGCTGCCCCCAAGAACGTAGGTCCGCTTCCCTAAGACAATATGGCGGCGTACAGACGCCTGGCTAAGGAGAGAGAGGGAGAAACCATACAGGAATCAGTTCGTTTTTAGTTTTACACGCTATATTTACACGTTAGATAGACTTAGCTTGTACAGATTTATTTTATTCCACCCCCTCTTCCCCCTTTCACCTTTTACCTTTGACTTATGTTCTCCTTGAAGTTGTGACGAATTTTTAAATTTTAAAAAACATACACAACAGACACCTACGTACGAGCCGCCCAGAAAATCTTGAACCATCTCAGGGGTTAGTGCGGCGAGGGGATTGACTTTGCCTTTGTGCCCCGCCACGACGCCGCGTCACGACAAACGAATCGCGCGAGGCAAAATCAATCCCCTCGCCGCACTACTCCCCTGAGATGGTTCAAGATTTTCTGGGCCACGTGTACATATCCACACACATACACACCTCTTTGACATCGTCTTATATGCGTAGCGTAAATAAATGCTGGGTTCGGATTTCCAAGGAATTGATTACGAATATATAGATATTATATAGAGATATAGTTTTTAAAGACCATTCGAACTTCGTTCTCAACCGATGGGGGAGATGCGTTCAACGAACTGTTGTTTGTCTTTTTATTTTATTATTTTTTGTTTCTCTCCCGTCTTATCGTAGGCAGCTTTAGAGATTCTTAGAGCGACCTCGTTTTAAATCTCAGCGCGGTGTAATATTGGCGAATGTTTTTTCTCCTCTTCGTCGTTTATTCCCATAGTTCTTTATTTTTTTTGGGTCTTTTTGTTCTACGTTCGATTATGATTTAAGATTCCGAATTCAGCTTCGTGAAAGCCCGTCCCCCTCCCGCAGCGAAAACACTGACAACGTTTTGCGTGCAGATTTGTTCCTTTTCGTTTCGACGCGAGGATGCGATTTTCAAAAATTGTTCCTTCGGATGGGACGTGTTTTTTTTTAACGATGATCGCCCGTCCTCGCTGTTCGAATGATAGACACGTATGCTACGGGGTTGAAAAAATGAATCTATGAATTGTAAAAAATAATTTTTCATGCGTCCTCGCATCGACGACACGAGTATCGAATCCGTTGTTATGTTGGAAAATTGTGTGCATGATTGTATCCAAAATGCGAACCGAGAAACTCAAGCCGATTCTCACTTTTCTTTCCTTATCTTTTGTTTTTCTAATTTCTTTTTTTTGTATACCGGCGAATATTCAGCACGGAAGCTCATTAAAATTCGTTTCCTTTTACGCCTTTTTTTCTGTCTTTGTTGATTTCGTCACCCGACACACGCAGCGTCGAATCCAGAGTGGTCGATATTTGTTGCTAATTGTCAATTTTTCAAAATCATTTGCTCCGATGATCGGAAAAATGATGATCTGGATTCGATACTGGAAAATATAAATGATTGCGCCTGTCTACCCTTAGTTGGTCGTACGTACGTAGGTACATATGTATTGTGTATACGTATACATGTGTATAAAAATATATATATATATATTCTATACTTTCGTATCTGTACAAGTCTCGTATGTCATCATATGATAACTTTCTATAATGAACCGGGCAGAGACTTACGGATTGCATTCCGACCAAGTTTCTTCTTGATCGCATGCGCGCATGAACAGTCATTGGAAAAAGTTTTGGTATTTTGATAAATTCTTCTGCAAATAACGGAACCGTCGAATTCTATGATAAATTGAAAGAAGAATTGGTGCGAGTAAAAACTTTTTTCACAAGACTGTGAAGACGCCCGCGTACACGGCCGGATACTGTTTGGTTTCAGGAGCTGTCGCCTTGAAATACTTAGAAGATTACGCAAGAAGAAACGAGTACGCGAAAATGAGAAAAAATTTTAAAAAACAGAATGAGATACGATATAGGGACGCATGTATAAGATGAATATATATATCGTGGAGAACGCTCGCGCAATCCGATCACCTCACTATCTGTGATCCGAGGCTCGCCCTTTTAAAAAGGGGGCGGGTAATACGAACTAGCAAACAAAAGAAATCGATATTAAGCTATTAACAAAAAAAAGAAAAAAGAAAACGTTATGTAATAGATTCTCTCGGCGGGAAGCGTTCACGTTGCCGAGCTACACGCGGAGGAAATGAAATTTCGCCCGGGAAGAAACGGAACATTCTTTTTCATTTTTCGTTTCTTTCGCGGTGCAACCTGATGTACCGACAGAGTCGCGGTAGTTCGCGAAAGAAAAAGAGAGACGGAGAGTAGAGAAGAAACTCGCGTAAGAAACTTTGCCCTAAAAAATCGGGGCTACCGTTATTCCAGAAAAAAAAAAACGATTTAGGGAACGAAAGGAAAGCGAATAAAATTTAGTATCAAAGACACGATAGAACGAGGGAGTGACAAGAGAAATGTTTCTCGTCCATTTGCTTCCCTTCTCTTCTTCTTGTTCTTCTTTTTTCTTCTCTTTTTCGTTGATCTCGTTCGATAATTAAATTAAAAGCGTGAACGCTTCTTGGTATCGACGCCACCCTTTTCCCCTTTCAGCGACCCCCATCGAGCGAATAAAAGAATAACGAAAGAAATGATAAAATTCATAACAAAAAAAGAGGCAAAAAAGTTATAGAAACGGAAAGGCAGTAAAAAAGAAACGTGTAGAATTGATGATGGAAGAAGTGCGAATAACGGGAAACAGAACAGAAACGAAGCAATGGTCCTGCGACACAACACTAATGTATACGATTTTTCAACATGAAAATATTATATATTGTAGCTATACATATAGAAGTATATATAAAAGAGAATAGTACATAGGCAAAAAAAACTGTAACGGCTAAGTACATCATTGTAACGACGATGCTAATTAGTACGACGAAGATTATTTTATTATTACTGTCATTATTATTATTATTACTATTATCTTTATTACGATTATTATTGCTATTAATTATTATTACCGTTATTATTATTATTATTATTGATATTTGCGATTTTCGCATTGTGATAATCGCACTGCAATTGTATTATTATAACGAGGATAGCGATTATTAATATTACAATGATTATTGAAGAAATTTATTACGACCGGTTCAACGGTGTCGTATTTTTTTAAGACAGTCGAGGAATCGATCGAGAGCTAACACATGGATTTCTATCGATTTATTGATTTATTCATTGTCGACGATTATTTGTAATGAATTATAATGCGGCTCGACGGTTTATTACTTAGCACGTAGGGGAAAAATTTGAAAAAAAAGGATATCCCATTTATTGTATAAAATCGAAGGCGAAGCGAAGGTGAGAATTACGAGTATCCTCCGAATGATTAGGTGGTTAAACTCTGTTGTTAAATAATATGTCGCGAGTGAAGCGATTGGCTGAAGATCGACTATTGAGTTCTCATTCTACAGACTCTTCTTTTTTTTCTATGGAAATCCAGTTTAAGAACAGAAACCTTTTTCTCGTCGAGGGATTATTTCCCTCGTAATAATGTATACGTCGTTATTAATGGGATTTCATTAGCACTTGTCATCCAGTCGAACGAATTTTAACGAAACGCTCAAAAGTCAACCTTCAGCCGATTTTTTCGCCAACCATGCGACCAGTACAAGTGCGTTTGGCACAGCTAGTATACGACAAAAGAGCGCCTGAAGTTCCGCTGTGAGCGCGCCTTTAGGCGTCCCTTATAAGCTCTACCTAACATTTAATAAAAAGAGATGAAAACGAGTCAAGATTACGAGGTCGAATAAGATGAAGATGAAAAAAAAAAGAAATGAAAGAATAAGAAATAACGTTTAACATTTATGGATACGCGATATAAGATATTATATATTCATATTCCTCGCTCCCCCTCCGCTCGATCCTTTTCTCCGATCGTCCAGTTCCGTTAAAAAAAAATGAGAAAAAAAACGATAATCCGCACGACAAAGGAAAAGAAGAAAAATAAAAATAAACAAGAAACGTCAGTGAAGAAAGTTTACTCGAGGCGTGCACGCCGACGCTGGTTATTACTGCATTTACGTTTTTTCATCATCGAACGGGACTTCGATTTGCCGTTTCTGTCTCGACGCCATCTTTCCTAGGGAATTTACTTTGTATCAATCAGAAAACTATTCTTCAGTTTATATGTATACGAACGGTAGTAATCTTGCAGTATCGCGATTAAACAAATTATGTATATTTTAAAAGGTACACAGATAATAGTATTTCTTTTTTTAAAAATGTGGTACTTCTTCACTATGTCTTTTTTCATGTGGTTTTGAAAGCGTGCAGGACAGAAAGGAAATTGAAGTCGCGTCTCGAAGTGCGACAGTATACCACAGAAATCATTGTATCGATTGAAATCATGGTAAACTTAATAAAACGCTCAAAAATAATAACAGTTTCATTGGTGCAGCTACTTTATGGGATTCTGTATATGTGTCCTATTGCACATTTGAGTTGGTGTTCATTTCAAACGAAGTAGAAACGTCTACGAAGAGTATTTGTTAACTAATTTTTATAATTGATTCACTCATCAGCTTTCTCATATCATCATTGTTTTGTTTAATATTCTACATTGTTTGGTTCGAGAAGAAACATTAATGTTCAGTGGTAGATATATGAAAGAGTCAGACATTTTCATAGTAAAATTGTTTCGAAATTTTTTTCTCAATAATCACGCGTTTGCTAAATATTTAGAGCTGCCACTTTCTGACAGTATAAACGCAATTTCATATACATTTCATCATTAACTTATTCGTTAACAAAAAACGGCAAATCTTAGACGAGATATAGGAATGGACTTATCACACCTACGCTTTTCGACGTCGTCCGTCTTCTTACCATTTTATTGTCGCTCTCAACGTTACCAATTTGGGTTCGAATCCGGGTTGAGTATGGATTAATAGTAAGTATGAGGTGTAGAACTTTTGACTTGTAAATTTCCATAAATTTACAAGTTGTTACTAATCTCAATATGTACTAATTGTTAATTTGTATGATTTCTCAGGTTCTTTCCATGCAGCATCACGGTATTACATCGGCAACACGGAATGGACTTCGTGGTAGCGTGAATTTTGTACAGTTAATTACTTTACTTTAAGAAATTAATTAAGTTACACTTATAGCTTGTACAATTATTTATAATTTATACTGTATCATGTACATTACACGTATTGCAAAATTAATAAATGTTCTGTTTATGGTATATACTGAGTTTTCATTTATAACAATTATTCCTACCTCTCCTACTTATGCATTAAGCTAGTTTTTAAGTTTCGTATATTGGATGACCTTGAGAATGATGACGTCACGGCCACAATCGTGCCACCTCTTATGCTATCATGTTCTCCTGGTAGAAGAATCGAAAATTCCGAAATTTTGGCCGGAGACTACGAAATTCTCAAAGATCGGGTGACCTTGAAAATTGTGACGTCACGGAGCCAAACTCGTGCCACCTCTTATGCTATCATGTTCTCCTGTTAGAAATGCCAAAATTCCGAAATTTTGGCCGAAGACTGTGAAATTCTCAAAGATCGGGTGACCTTGAAAATTGTGACGTCACGGAGCCAAACTCGTGCCACCTCCTCGGCTATCATGTTCTCCTGGTAGGAAATCTAAAATTCCGAAAATTTGTAAATTTTTCCGAAAATTGAACTTTGTAACAGGAACATAGGATGTCATAGGAGGTGGCACGAAATCCGGCCGTGACGTCATCACTTTCAAGGTCACCCGATCTTTGAGAATTTCGCAGTCTTCGGCCAAAATTTCGGAATTTTGGCATTTCTAACAGGAGAACATGATAGCATAGGAGGTGGCACGAGTTCGGCCCTGTGACGTCATCATTTTCAAGGTCACCAAATATTTGAAATCTTAGCGTTTCTCCAGCCACACTTGGAACTTTTTAACAGGAATGCATAACTTAATAGGAGGTGGCATAGAGACGTGATTTTTTCGCTGGTGTTCATAATTTGAATTAAGAATAAAGGGAAGGCGTTCAAATTATTAAACTCGTGATTTAGTTTAACCACAATTTATTGAAAGACTTACTTTTACAATAGCAGTACTTATAGACTAAGCAATAAATACGTAGTTAACAATATAACGCTTAAATAATTACTAAATTATACGATATAATAATTGGAATAACATATACTTTATAAATGATACACTAAATGTCTTAAATAATTTATCACGTTAACTAAACTCACTGCACTTAGTGATCCTTGCTCTTGATGTCTTCACAGTGCTGTTTTCATCTGCGAAACACAAACAAATCAATTAATTAACTCATCAATTAATTTCTATACAAATTAGTACGTCATGCTATTTAATACTCAATTAAATTAACAATCTAATCGCAAACTACGTATGGAACTCTAAATTGATAAAACTGTTCATTGGATTTTTGAAATACCAACACATAGTTACCTATGTTATCGACGGAGTGTTGATGATGTCAATTCCTTACATGTCGACTTACACATTGAGTCGGTTATGCAGTTCCCTGGTGCAGATCTCCAATTGATCAAATCTGTTGTACGCGGAGTAGTTTTTGACGCGTCCCTTAAAGGGGTATTTTCTGTATATTCCATATCTTCCAAATTCAAAAACTGTGATAATCTTCGTTGATTAATCTACGGAACTGTTTTACTATTAGCCTTAAATCTAAATGAAAAACACTTTAGTTCTGAAATATTTTAACACATTATTTTATTTGGTTTTTTTCCTTAAAAAAAGAATGAACTTGAAATCGGTTTTTGGGTTTTTTTTTTGGATTCTGGCGAGTAATGACTGGGCATTTCGAAGCGACAATACACACTAATTTGCAAATTGAACTAGCTATTTATATATATTTATATACACACACATAAGCGGGTATGTGTGTATATATAATATACGATTTATAATAATATTTATATATAAGGTAGGTATTTCTCTCTCGTTTACTGCATAATACATAAGTAATAATGCAAGTTTACGTCTTCGTTTTCTCTCTCTCCCTTTCGCTCGCGCATTCACACAAATTTTCCACCATTGAATCGGTGATTTTTTTTTATTTTTCCCGTGGACCAAAGAATAATTAGGTTTCATTTTCCTTCGTATTATTCGTATATTGAGTATGTGTGTGTGTGTGTGTCTGCGTGTTTGTTTATGTGTTCTTTTACTTTTTTTTTTCATTTATCATTTTAATCTTAGCACACGAACGTATTCACAGGCAGACGTGCCCACTTGTATGGAATACTTATTTCTTGTTGCTGTTGTATTTTTCGTTTTGCGTTACTGGTTGTTTCATGTTTAAAGAAGAGAAATAATACGATTCGTAGCGCCCGCGTCACGAGCGAGCGCGCGAACTTCGAATTTCTCGCGGTTAATAAAAAGTCGTCGAGTCCATCGTCGTCGATCGTCGAATGCCGTGAATCCTTCTTTTTCTCCCGTTTCTCGTTACTATCTTCGCTTTTTATCGTTACATCGTAACCCCATAAACGCATTTCGTAAAACGTTACACCCTATATATATTGATTTATCTTTACGAAATGTATTTATACCATGTACGCCTCAGTTTTTTCTCGATGGAAAATGCGAGGGGCTGGGGGGCGGGGAAAATCACACATCTCGGATGGGCGATGTACGTACGTCGGTGGTTTAGTAAAAAGTGACTCCATTGGCATGCGACGAGCGTCGATTTCGGTTTTGTTTTGTTTTTTTTTTCTCTTTTGGCCAATCACGACTCGCTGCGACGCGACGCGTGCGACGCGCGCGAATAATGAAATACGTATAAAGGTACAATTTTTTTTTTTTTGTTCTTTTCCATTCGATCTGCTTTACGTTTTCACGGAGAAAAAACAAATGTCCTTAGCATTTTCACGTATGCATACGTCTCTATATGTGTATGTATAAGTAATATACAGTAAGTTTACAGTACAACGCGAAGATTGGCGGGACATTGCGTGAACGAGATATACCGACGTGAATAACAATATATTATATTCAAAGAAAGAACAGAATTCATTTACTTCGTTTATGTCGATGCTCGTCAAACATGAATTTTTTAAATACATCGAGGTAGATTAAAACTATATTTATATACTTTTTCTCATACTTTTATATATATATATATAGATATAGATATATATATATTTATATATACATATTTCTGTCTCATTTATTTATATGTATATATATATATACGACCTGTGAACGCGTGTTTTACCGATCGTCGGTAAAAACCTCGCGCAGAATCGACCGCCAATCGTCCGCCATTCATTCAACTGGCAGCAGCACACACTGCGTTATATCGCTATACCCTTTTAAAGTTAGTTTATTCAAAGTTAAAGCTTTCAATGGGTTTTTTTTCCACTTTTTCTCCCTCTTTACATAATGTTTGTAACAACGGCACGCGCGAATACTAAAACGCCTACGGATTTTCGCCAACTTTCTCTCTCTTTCTCTCTCTCTCTCTCTCTCATTCGTCCACTTATATTCATCAACTTCCTTCTTTCCTCTTCGGTTGGTTACTCGTTTCGCTTGATTTTTATCGCATCCCTCTTCTTCGTGTGTCTTCCATCTCCTTTCTCTTTTTTCCTCTCTTTCTCTCTCTTTCTCTCTCTCTCTCTCTCTCACCCTCATGCACACAGCTCCCACATAAACGCACTCAAGCGCATCACGCACCACGTAATACACAGCCAGCCATCGTTCACTTCACCGCGTCATTTTCTTGCTCGTCGTTTTCGTCCGCCTCGTCATTCCTTTCCAAATTTTCATTCCAAATTTTCCTACGTATTCTTCCAATGTCCCCTGGATTCATGGGTAGCGTCGCGAATCTATATGCTCCTTATAAAAACCCCCGTAAACGTCTGTCTTGGTTTATCGCAGGTGCCAACAGCCCTCCGTTTCCGTTTTCTCCGTAGGAAACACACGCGTTCTCCTTGAAATGCCAATTTCCAGGTGAAACATGGATACTGATAACCGAGACGGATCGTCGGACGTCTCAGTGATCCCGCGGAATGGAAATCCGTGTACGAGAGTTTTGAAATTTATTTCGCGACACCACCATGAATCCACATCATCCCCGAGCACGATGGTCCAGAAGAAATTCCTCGAAAGAATCATTTTAATCGCTACAAGGTATATTCTCGTATGTTTCATCGATGGTTTTGAGATCAATCGAGAAATAAATCCTCCATGGATCTCACGAACACGTGGCCAGTGCTCGGGTCGATGATCGGAGATCAATATGAATCGTCAACACCATCGTTACAATATATATAATAATTCCCTTTTCTTTTCTTTTTTTGTTGTTGTTCTTTCTCTCTAATCCCTCGGACCTCCGCGTATCCTAGTTTGTGAACGTGTAGTAGTTAAGGCAACTCTTGTTACTATTTAATGAATTTCATCGTGCGATGACACTCAGCTTTCCCCGTTTGCCTCTTTCAGAGCCAAAAAAACCACCGGCTTCGTGTGTGTGTACCGGCAACGCAAAGCCCTCGTGAACACGGTTATGTCCCATTTTGTACACGGTATTACGTCACGCGGTCGAAACCCCGTCGAATCGAGCGTCCGATTATTATTCGTCAAATGATTATTATTTAATTAACGCGAGAAATCTGTCCGCGAGCTCGATTCCACGATATTATTTCTTAATCGGATTAATTCCCATGGGATTCGTGATCTCACGCGTTCACCCCGTAGTACCGTTATACCTTCGTTTCTGTAACCATTAATTAGTAATATTTAACTATCATCTTCGTACTCGAAGAGGGTGTCCTATATATTCGTAGAGATGAGTTAATAATTATGCGTTCGAATAAAACGTTCGAAAAAGTCAACGTGAAATATCGAGAAAGATAATATTTCGTTTCATCTACGTCGAATGAGAGAATTGGCAAAAATGTCGATACCTTTCGCGGGTCCCACGTGAGAAAATTTACGAATCCGTTCATCTCCGTGAGAAGGAGAAATGGAATCAAACGAACAATACGTATTTCGCTCGATTCGAAGATTCGGTGGATCGACCGCGTGGATTTTGTCGAGTGCGAAAGCGATGCACGGAAATCATATTATTGAGAGAATCCGACAAAGAAATTTGGATAAAATAATTAAAGGTAAAATATTGTATGTTACTTTGACATCCACTCACACACATCCCGTATATTCCGTTCGCTCTTACCGCGGCTGCACGCACGTGACTAATAAAGACTCAGACTCAGATCAAGATCAACGTGTTTAAACCTTTCGGGTATTTTATTTATATGTATATGTATATGTATATGTATATATATATATATTTAGAGAGAGATCGGTGTAATAGTGTATCGACGAGATTTCGATTATTTGCAAAAGTATGAAACTCTACGGAGCCTCGGCGTCGAAACCGAGAGGTCTAGTGACGAAGTTATTTTTTTTTCTTTTGTGATTATTTATTATCGACAGGGCATTATATATTTTTTTTCACTTTTATTTTAGGTGTCAATATACGCTTTCATTATTCGTTTATATCATTGTTAGTTTATTTTATTCATATTTTTTCTTTTTTTTGGTTTTATATATATGTATATATATAATGCGTACGTGCGTTATTTTTACGTGTACATATTTATATATGTATATTTATTTATATGTATGAATGTACGTACATGTATATATATATATTTATATATACGTATATATATATATATATAGATAAGTAGAAAAACTTCTTAACCGTAGTATTCGCGTGTTTTTTCCACATCCTTTCTCCCCCGTTCGCATGTATTTGGTTTTCATTTTTGTTTTTTTTTTTTTAATCTCCCTTATATATCCTCGTCATGTAAGTATATCATTTTTCTTCTCTTAATCGTTTTATAAATAAATACAAGTAATGAAATCGTACATGGATCCACTTGTCGGTCAATGACACTTAATTAATCGAAGTCCCTTCGATTGACCGATATGGGAAACAATATTAATCCGGTCGTGAGTTATCATCGTTTTCTTTGTTCTCGTCATTTCGTTTTTTTCATGTTTCATTAGCTTCGTTTAATTTTTTACGTACTTTCTACGAACGAGCCGAGAAGTATTATTATTATTATTATTATTATTCCATTTTTCCTACAGCGACGATTCCGATCTCGTCGTTTAATTCTCATTACCGTAACGTCGCGCACATCGAGTACATCGGTGAGTGAGTGTATGTGTGTCTGTGTGTGTGTTGTATATTATACAATGCGACCGCGAAATAATTGTTCGTCCGTGTAATCGATTATACAGTGTGTCTCGCTGGAATTACGTTCTCTATCGACGTATCTTTCATCCCTCTACTTTCTTCCGTTACTTTTTTTATTTATTTCCATTTTATTATTATCGTGTCTCACCCCGATATAGAGGTATCTTGCCACCTTTATCTTAATTACGCGTTGTCTCGTTAGCGTTCGCTATCGAACGCGTAATCCGTACCCGAGAATTAATTAGCGAAATTAAACTCGTACGTTTCATCGATTCGTCCTGGTAAGTATTATTATTATTATTATTATTATTATTCTGGGAAATCATCGAGCCTTCATGGGGACAATTCGCGTGGCCGAGCAAACACTTCTTCGCCTATTTTCCTTCGAGGGTGTGGAATTTTTGCACTGTTTTTGTAATCCGCGCCTCGAGCTTCACTTTCGGGGCAAAAAACGAACGAATCAACAGGAAAATTCACATATTTTCCGGTAGAGAAAAGAAATATAACTTGTTTGTCCCTGTAGCCGGAAAGTTATCAAGAGTCCAGGGCGATCGGACGTGGTATAGCGAAGTGAAGTTTCGTCTCGCTGAATCCGCCAGAAGTTTTTCTGACGTTTTACAGATTTCCACGAGGTTTTGCTCGGTCAGCATCCCTGTTCCCATGGATTTTCCCAGAAAATTTGAAAATCTCGCGATCATCGTCATCGATCGCGATGATTCTGTCGTGCCTCGTTTACCTGAAACGTGTCCTCCTTGTTTTTTCTTTCAAATCGTCCACTGTCTTTATTTTTTTTTTGTTTTGGACGTCACGAGATTCGAACGAAAGAAATTCGTAAAATGTTCGGATCACCCTTATCGTTAATATAAGTATCGTTAAGTTTTAGTATCATCGTTAATATTATTAGCATTATTTCCTTTATTACTATGTTATTGTTGTTTATTAATTATTATGTAACGTTAATTTCATCGAAGATCCTCCATTGGTTTATGTTAATTAGCGCGTTTAAGTTTTGTAATTCATCTTTTTTTTCCTTTATGTCATATATTTAAACCTTACAATTATACGTATATTTCCAATTAACAGCTAGATCCTTTTTTTTTTATATTCATAAGTATAATGTTGTTTTTTCATTTTTCTTCTTTAAACGCTATGTCATCGTTAAGAGCTTGGTCATATGCTTGCCTTTACGACGCCTAGAGAGTTTTTTGTAAGTTTCAAAGAATTGTTTTTTTTTATTATTACCTTTTATCGACGTACTCACCATACACACACGCGAAAAGTGAGATTTATTTTGTATACGCGAGTCTACCAGTCAAACCCATGTCTCTACTGTTTCTCTTTTCCATTCGTTTCCACATTTTCCCGACCATTTTCATCCCCATTCTCTCTCACTCTCTCTCTCTCTCTCCATCGTTCATTTCTTTTCCCCCTTCGTTCCCTTTGTCTCTCCTTTCCCATCGAAATTGGTACAAACGCATTTTGGGGCTAGAAAATTGTCTATCGACGCGACCGTACCGTCGATCTGGCTAGATTCTTTGGATTTATCACAGAAAAACATTTTTTTTTTTAATAATATCTCGTCTCTCCTCCCACCCCTCACTCACACTATTAACCCTCGCTCGTTGCGATCGCGTTTCACCCTCGTTCTTCTGTGTACGATATTTCTCGTTCTCCCGCGATTCTCAGAGTACCAAGGAAACGTGCGATTGAATAATGATCTATGCTTCCGTTTGCGTAGTCGTCGGATAAGTTGAATCGAGAGTTATCGGCGGATCGGGAAACGAAAAGAGGACCCGTTGGATTTTCCGGAAAAAAAGTTTCGCGCGGGGGTTTTCGAAATTGAAATTCTATTGGCACCCGAGGACCTTTTGCAATCCCATCACGATTCCCATCCACTCCACGTGTTTAGTTGTTATTTCTCGTTTTTTTTGTTGCTTTTTTTTCTCGTTTTCGTTTAATTATACTTATTTACTCTCTTTACGGTGACGTTTAAACGCGACGATACGAAATACGATTGAGTTTGTAAAGCACTTAAGGGAAGAAACCACGCATTGAAACGTGCATCGGCGAGATTCTCGGTTTTTCCGAATCTGTTTCTCTTTTTTTTGTTTCTATATAATAATATAATAATTATTATTCCTCCGTCTCGAATTCGGAACTCGGCACTTTCGTTTCGGCGCTTCGCTGCGATTCTACGGTCACAGAATCGATCGTGTCAATTCTCGTCGAATGTGTAACTGTGTACCGGGTGTTCGAGATTGAAATTTTCAATTGCATTTATTCGTCGCACCGAGAATCTCCTGCCACAAAATACACCCGTAAATAGAACCGCCCTTCTCACTTTCTCGCACTCATTCTCTCTTTCGCTCTCTTTCTCTCTCTCTCATTCTCTCTCACTGTCTCTCGTTAACTGTCGCCCGAATAAACTACTTACATTTAATTAACAATAATTACGTAGCCGTAACGTGTTTCACCGTTTTGTTATTATGTGTTTCAGTCAGAATCCACGCACACGAAATTTACGCAGGCAAGCGCGAAGTGGTATTGAAAAATGATTAATCGAATATTTCACTCACTCTTCCTTTCTCTCTCTTTCTCTTTCTCCGGTGTACAGACACACACGTACAAGCGTCTCATTCACGCGAACTTTCTCGCTCTCGACGTATGTATGTATATTTACAACTGTCTACGCAATAGATAATTTTCTGTGTATACGTGTCGCGGGAAAAAAGACGTATGGTATTTTCTCAATCGTTTTTTTTTTATCCATTTATATACATTTATATGTATTCTCGCGTGTGTTTCCGCCTAAAACACCCCGTACGATTGGCAGTATGTTAAATGTGTTATTTTTTTCTTTTAAATATTTTTTGTTAACCGCAATAACCACCTCCGTGTTTGGCTCGTTTAGCGAGACCGTTTTTTTTACGTTTTGTAGCTGTTTACTTCTCTTTCTCTCTCATTCTATGTAACATGTATAACGTTTCTCTCATATATATATTTTTTTTGTTCTTCCTGTATCACGTTCTTGATATTTTTTATTTTCGACAAGTTTCCTCTATTCTGTACATGAATTCTTTTCTATTCTTCGTTTCCCCTCGTGAAGTTACTTAATCGATTTAATTGATGCTTCGTATTAGTTTCTGTTACGCTGTCCGCGAAGATAATTAACGCGCCTCGTATCTACCTCCTCATCGTTTTATTCGTATTTTCTTCGTGCATCTTATCCGTGAATGAACGGTAGTAACAACAGTAGTAGCGACGGTATTATTATTAATTTCTTTCCCTTTGATAATTAAGAAATTGTTTCGGTAATCGTAGCGTTTAGTAAAAGTAATAATAATGATAATAATAATCATAACAACAATAATCATAATAATGATAATAATAATAGTAATAGTAATCGTAGTAATAGTTTAGTAGTAGTAGTAGTAGTAGTAATAGCAGCGGTAGTAGTAGTAGTAGTAGTAACAGTAGTAGTGATAGTAGTAATAGTAGCAGCAGCGGTAGCGATAGTAGTGGTGAGTGTTGTTGTATTCTGTTGCGTGTATAATGTCACGTGTATATATGTATATGTGTGTGTTGGCTTTTAGTGGTAAATAAGTTGTAGTAGTTGTGGGTAGTTGTTGTGGTAGTAGTTGTATTAGTAGTAGTATGCGGTAAGTAATAGTAAATAGTAAGTGATAGCGGTAGTTACTGATGGTGGTAGTAGTTAGTAGTAATAGTAGTAGTAGTAGTAGTAATAGTTAGTAGTAGCGGTATTTAGTAATTTTAATTAGTAGTAGCGCTTAGTAGTTATAGTAGTAGCGGTAATAATAATTAGTAGTGGAGTAGTTTCATTCTCGTAGGTGTAATAGTAACGGTATTTTTTTTTTAGCAGTGATAGTAAATATTATAATTCAATATTTTATGCAATAATTTACAAGTGATCGCGATTTTAATTCTTGTACGAACGCAGCCCTCTCCGCCGCTTTATTTTTCTTTTACTTTAATCGATACTCCTTCGTTTCTCGAGTTTTCCATAATTAATTACCCTGTCCCATTATCACTGTTCCCCTTGGTTTCCCGATCAGCTGTTTTCGTTTCTTCCGATTAATAAAGGCGTTCGTCGACTCGTTAATTCGAACTGTTTCGTAATCGACGGATCGTCGCGCCAACGACGAGGTTTCCGACGATTTACGAGTATTTCCCACGACGAAAGGGAAACCCGGGACAACCTTCGAATAGTTTTCGTAAAAATCACTACGTGTTTAGTTCGATGTATCGTTTTAGCGCGCGTGTACAGCGTGACGCCAGAAGACCCGCAATTTTTCGTACGCTTCTCACTGTCACCCCCCATATTAATATTCGTTTCGATTATCTATATTTCATTGGATACCTGATACACGGTTAAAAGGCGAGATAATTATCGATCCGCAATTTCATCGGTTGACCTGCGGGATCACCCTCGTCGTGGGATTGTAATTAAAAAGAAAAAGAAAAACACAAAATAAAACAAGAAACTCGCGTTTACAGAGACGGCGGACACAATTTCGTCGGAGCGTTACGATTTGGACCTCGTGGCCGCGGTTTCCATGAATTTTCGTCGAGTCGATTTTATCGGTGAAACGTTCGCGACGACTTCGTTAACGAAGCGTCGATATTTACGTCAGAGAATCGTCAAGCTAGTTTACACAGTCCATTTCTGTTCGCCGACGATTCTTCTCGTGACGCGTCGAGCTCGAACGGTGGAAACCAAGGGGGAAAGAGAGATCACCAGGTTTTTCATTTCGTTACTTTTTCGTTCCCCGTCAGCGACGAACCGTGGAAAGTTTCGTGTCGACGAGAGGGCGTCGCAACGTCCGCACGGAACCGGGGGGCTTCGAAAACGTTGCACCGCGGATAATATCTCGCAAATACATATCCGGCGCGATTGTTTGTTTGGTTGTATTATTTTTTTCGTTCTTTTTGGTTGTTTTATTTATTTTTTTTTTAAATCCGAAGTGAACGTGGTTCGATTCGTTCAAAGTGGAGCGGCTCCCGTCAGAAAATCGTATAAAAAGTGGATCCTCCTCGGCTCGGTCCGTCGATCGATAAAAAGCACAGTGAAGGAAGCTTCGTGGGTTCGAGACGAAAAAATTGTATTACGCGTGAGAAAATTCGTGAGAAAAGTTCCGAGCGTCCGGTTAATTATTATTATTATTATTATTATTAATAATACTTCCGACACTGAGACTTTTCAACGTGATGTTTTAAAGAGTGGCCGTTCGTGGTTTTCTTTCGTATTTTATTTCTCCGTTAAATCATTTCTTTTTTATTTTTTTTTCCTTTCGATCGTTTAAATATATATTAAATCGTTACGTCGATTACGCGGCACAGTATCTTCGATGTGACCTTTCGACGAGTTCTCTCGTTTTCTAACATTCCCTCTCGTATTATGCCCCCTGTAAAACGTATCATACGTTATACGATCGCGTGTCCGACATTAACGAAACACTGTTTCATCCATCGTTTCATTTCACTGTATCATCTCGTGGTATACACATGAAATCCTCGTGTTAGCGAGGAATCCCCTTGTTTTCTCGTTCCATCGTCGAATCTCCAGTTTCGTTCTCTTCGTGGTTCCTCTTCGTTCAGCAGGCTTCATAGCCGGCGAAGTCCCCGATGGACTTCTATCTCTCTATCTCTCTCTTCGTGATCGTTCACCGCGGGTTTCGCGGATCAGTTTGACGCGGCTTCCATCGCGGAAGTGTTCACGCGCAGACCCAAAGACGCCTGGGGGCGTCCACGTCGCCGGACCACCGTCCAGGGTCCCACTTTGGCTAGCACCAGTCGTCCTCGTCGCTGTCGGAGTGCCTCGACCTGACGGTAGAGAACGATCAGTTTCGTTTGGCACGGTGCACGCTACACGGCGGACACCTTCTAGGACTCGACGCCCCACCTGGACAATCTCTGTCTTGGGTATTTTACCAATAAACGTATGTTAAATCTTAGAGAGGTATCGTTACGTTAGGATCGCCCACGTGGGGCATCATCTTCTAGTCTAAGGTCTACATTTAGCACTCGACATTCACACGGGAGGGTTAAACATGGCGGAATTAGTGTGAAAAAGAATCAGACACCGGGTCCCGGGATCCAGGATTCGATACCTGAGATCTTTTGTTTACCATGCAAAAGATCTATCGTGTTTGATAAGCGGGACCGATGAGATTCTTTTCACTGTGATCTATTCAACCTCTTAGTCGTAAGGGTGTTTTAGTAAATGATGTAACAAGTCGAGAATTTAATTTATTCTTGCAATGATGTCAAGACTAAGAGGTTGATTAATACTTATATTCCTATACATCGTAATAGGACAGTAAGATCTGATTCTACGCTAACATCCAAACTCTCGTGGTCAACCCTATAACCAGGTCCCAAGTGGGACTAGTATACAGGGTGTATCGTAATTACGAGGCCCTTTTTCTCACCCTCGATAGTACGCATCTAAAGACCCAATGTATTTACAAATCATTTACAAAACTCCTCATTTACTTCTCACGTTTGATCTTTAGATCTATACTATCGATCCACCATCAACAACAAACAAAAAAAGAGATCCCCGTAATCACGATACACACTCCATACAACAGTCCCCCCAATACCCAGGACCAAACGAAGAAGGTTCACCTGGGTGTCCTCTGTTTAGCCTGCGGTTGCGGTTTGTACCCATTGGGCACGGGGCTGGGCAGCAACCTCCCACCCCTCCCCATCGCCACAGCCTGCTCGAAGCTGAGCGGGCAATGACTGGGTTGCATTCCCGGCCCGTGGGCCGGTGCGTGACCCGCCGGGTGAATGGCGGGTTGTATAGGCACATGGCCCGCGGGCATATGGGGCCCATGGGTGGGCGACGCGTTCAGCTTCGGGAAGTTGATGTTCGCTGGTTTCAGCTGCAGCGTCGACGGTTTGTTGGGTGTGGGGGGCAACCGCCTGCCCTGGCCCCTCCGGGCAACCAGCACCGGGTAACTATGCTGATGCGGGTGATGTCGATGGTAATGCTGATGCGAATGGGTCGGTTGACGACCACCGATCGGACTCGGACTTCTCGAACGTTGCTCCAGACTCGTCGTCCCGTAGTGACGACCCCGATGATCGATGTGATGGATGGGACTCGGCGTCCTGGCGGGACTCGTCGAGGCGCTCCACGGACCTGACGAAAGGCAACGTTACGTAAAAGAATTCGACGGATTTTACGCTCGTGCTGGACGACTATAGTCTGTTTCTAGCTGTCCTAGGGAGAATGGATCGTTGGGTATTCGGGTATCCGTACCGGAGCGTTTATAGTTTGTTTTTATTTGGATTTGTCCCTTTTGAGACGTAAGTAGTGTTAACACATGGAGTGTTAAGACAGTTACTATTTATAGTATTTTAATTTTATATATAAAATAGATAGTTAATTAATTAATTCATTTTGATAGTAGAATCTATCAGACGCCCCGGTAGGACACTCGATAGGGATTACTGTGAACACCACTGGAGGAATTATTATAAACAGGACTTGTACACGGCCGTTCGATGAACCGAAATACGTCATTCGTATCTAGGACTAAGTATAGCTATCTTATCGTCAAGATCGATATCGGACTTGACTAGAAATCGAGTCTCGGGTCCACGGATCGAAAAATTGGAAAAAGTCGTCAGAAAATCATTTAGGGAACTTAGGGGTGCAAAGGCGGTGCAATAACTGCATGCTGCTGCACTATAATTCTTTTACAGGGTTCTCACGGAAGGGTTCAAAAGGGCTGGGGGGAGCAGCTTCGTAAAAACCTGTACGTCCAGTGCATGCCAATGTTCTCTAAAAAAATCTCAAACTTTCACCGTGGAGAAAAAACTCGAAGCGGACTCTAAATGAGGACGTGCAATTTTTCTACGGTTTCACAACTGAGCACCAACTTCTTATGGGGGTTTGGGTGAAATCATTAAGCCGCGCCTGGGATTATTTGTACATTGTATCTAAAGTTCGCTGTGTGAGGAACAACTACGCATTCAGTGTCGCGAAGCTGTAGTTTCATTTTCCTTTTTGTATCGCGTCTAAAAATTGTTCATTGTGAAAAACAATTAAAAATTAAAAAAAAAATGAATTGATAAAAGTATGCTGTGCACGATGCGAGTGCATGGGTGCCCATATTTGGAAGCGTGCGCCGTCTATTATCGTGCACGAAGGATGATTCAAGGGTACAAAAATCCAACGAGAATCTTTTCATCTTTTTACGAAAATATAAGATAAGCTTGAGAAAAGAAATCAGGGCAATCTGTGGGTTTGAATAAATGATTTTGTGGAACGGTGGAGAATTTACCTTGTAAGATAATCGAAGAAGATCATTATTAAATCGAGATCGAGTTACGTTGATACAATTTTACGAACATCTAACTGGTGTCTGTTATGTACAGTGTTCTCTCGGTGTGTAAAAGCCACTAATTAGTGTCGGTATATATATATATATATTTCTGGTGTTTCTGATACTTGGCGTGGGTGGGGGGAGGGTGTAAGACAAAAATTCGTACAGGGAGACGAAAAAACGGTGAAAGCCAAACGATCGTAAACTGTACGTAATATCAGAACTGCTTTTCAGTAAAAAGTAGGGAATCAAAACGGAGTTGCGAAAGAAATTACCATCGTCGTAATAGTCGCAGTGGTCGTAATAGTCTTTGTAGGCGCATAACAGAACAAAACGAAGAAACATATTACATCGAGTGACACAGAGCTTCTGCCTCTTGCGAGTAAACCATTTATAGCGACATTCATATCTGTTTTGTTTTTTTTTAAAGATTTTCTTTTTAAAATCATAGCTACGAATTTCTTTTTGTCCGTTCGCATTGTTTTTTTCTTTTATCAGAAATAAATATGAAAAAGAAAATTAACCATTATCTTTAAAGTAATTAGCGTACATATAAATATTATAAAAAAATGTAACAAAAATTGATCAGTATACGGAAGAAATTCGTAGCGTAGATTTCGTAAAAAGGACTTATCGTTGCACCGTGTTTTCTTCGTCGAAATTATCATTGCTGTCTTGTACCTCGCATCCTATGCCGATGATTGTACTGTGACAAATGGGGATGATGCGTGTGTCTCTGAATCTCGACGACGTTGCTAACCGTGTCGCTAAACCCTGGTCCATCGTGGTAATAATGACCGTGTGGCTCGTATCTAGGTCGCCCTGGTGATTGCGATCCGTGCATGACAGGCGAGTGTCTTCTACAAAAAACATATATTCGTTAATTAAATCCTAAGTAATTAATTTCATATTACTGAAACGATCTAAGAAATCTCTAACGTACATACAGAACACGGTACATCGATCAGATTGCCACCTATTATTATCTTTTGCAATTTTTAAAGTTTCTACGCGTTGCAATTTTGAAATTCTCACGCCAAAAAGTATACAATCTCTCTCCCCCCCCCCCCGTAACTCATCGCAATCTGATCAAGGCCCAAATTTGTTTGCGGTCAGGAAACGTTACCTTAAACTTGGTGAACGTGAAGGATGTCTGGCTGGATGTGCCGGAGGATGAAATCTCTCGGCGCCGTGTGTGAGACTCTCGAGACTACCGGCACGGGAGTCGCTAACTACGACGTCCTGACGGTCCATCTAAACGAACAAACTCGTCAGTTAAAATCAAATAACTCGGCTCCCACGAAACGAGCGAAATAGGAGTTTAAGGAGAGTCGAGGGTGTCGCCGGTTCTTTGCCATCGTTATTAACGATTCGCGCCTCGAACAAACTTCGTTCTCGACTCGAGACGCCTTTTGCCTCCGAACCTGAATCCCCCGACATATTTTCCATACTGTGATCCAACGATATCGATCGATAGAAATCTCTTACAAAATTTATACGACTTAGAAAGAATCTATTTTTTTCCCCAAAAAGTTTATCTGCAAGATTATTGGATAAAAATAAAAAAAGAATATTCTGTTGGAAAATCTGCGGGGAGATCCATTCAGCGTTTTACGGTTCTCACGTAAACGGCATTAAATCTCGAAGATGAAAAGAACAATCGATGAAAGTGAAAGAGCAGAAGTCTTATGTATACTTCGATATACAGGCACATGTAATACGCGCGTGTTTAAAATAACTTCATGCAGTCTTAGAAAAGATTTCTCTCGGATCATGCACATGCTGTTCTCTTTTCGTTTCTGTCGGAGAGTCTTGTTCTCGGGTGCGGACAACTCTTCGGGGTTTTTATTTTTTTGGTTGTGGAGAAATGAAAGAAAATTCAGAAAAACTAGAGAAACTGTGAGAAGAGAGAGAGAGAGCGTTCTACTACCTTCGAGTTCAAGAGTCGTTCCATTATTGTTTCTTTACTTACCGGGATGCGGATAACACAATCGGACATTTAACAACAAACAACCAGAGAAACGAGACAGTCGCCATTATATTTTTCTATTTCCTTTTTTTCTGCTTTGTTCTTTTTTTGTATTTTTTTTTCTGTTTGTTTTTTCTTATTTTGATTCTGCGAGTGCTTCGTTGCTCCCAGAACGATCTCAAGGATCTCGCTGAAAGCAGCTAGGGACAAGGGTGGGGGTTTTTCTAATGTCGATTATAGAAAACTTTCTAAGAGTCTTGTATCCAGGTGGTGAGGTGTTCGTAGGTGTCATCTATGTGGGGGTTCGCTAGAAGTGTGTCGTTCTAATTGTTGTATATACAGGAAAGCTAATGTACAATGATCGAGATCGATTTTGGGATTTCTAACGTCTCTAGGACACTGTCCAACATGGATTTTCTTCAAGGATTTCGATTCTTGATCGTACATAGGTAAATCGATCTCGATCCTCGATGATTCACTAGAATTCGTCAACTATGTCTCGACCGATCGCGAAATAATAGTTTCTCGTCTCCACGCGGATTATTCATTCATCTAAGTCTATCCTAATCTATATATTCCGTTGGGAACAAGGTGGTGGATCTAATAGTGTATGTCCGTCTAATAAGGAATTTCTATGAAAGGAGATTAGTCCCATCCTATCGTCTTAGAATGGACGCGGTAGAAATAAAAAAAAAGTAGAAAAAAAACGACAACAGAACCCTATTCTAACAGTCAAACTAAATCTAGAGATAGATTTATCTGTTATCTAGATGCAAGGCCAAATAGTCTTTAGATCTAAGTACAATCAGTCTAAGCACGAGATTCAAAAAAACTAACAGTACTCTTTTCATCGGCACACAAAGTGATCTAAAAAAAGAATAAAAAAAAGCAATAGTAAACCGATTGAATCACTATCCGACACGCTGTGGCCGACGGAGAACCGAAATTCGTAACAGAGTTCTTGGATTTCTATATCCCAGACTCTATGATTCCAAATACTCATTCATCTTTATCGATCGCTCGATCAATGACACTTTTAATATTTCCAAAACCCAGAACGTTCCCCGAACTCTGTTTCGAAACCGCGTGACGTGAAAAAAAAAGAAAATATTAATCAAGTAATCGTAATTTAACCGTCGTAAATCAAAGGTGAGTTAGTAATTCTTTTTTCAATTTTTAATTGGACCGAGCCGAGACCTTGTGGTAACGGATCGAGGATCGAGGTGCGTAGGTATTCTGGTGTTGATAGTACGAGGGTGGTCGGTGAGCATGATGATGATGGTGATGGTGATGGTGGTGGTGGTGGTGGTGATGGTCATAGTATAGATCATTGTCGGTATCGTAGTATTGGTCGTGATGGTGATGGTGGTAGTAGTAGTTTGAATCCTGCTGGGAGGGCACCTCAGCCAGCAAAGGCTCTAGCTCGGGGGCGCGATCCTCGTCATTAACTACGGGTACAACCCCAGACCCACCCCCTCCCTGGCTACTCTCTCCGCTGCTGCCTAGTATATCGTACTGGTGGGACATCTTCCAGTTCACCTTTTTATTTCTGAAAGCAGAATCATCATTTTATCCCGACACTATCGACGTTCGAACATTTTAACCCTAGAACTACTGATTTCCTAGCTTCTATGGTGAAAATCGCGACGCATAGAAATTTCAAGGGTTAGAAATTTCCTGCGCGTCAACATTTTCGAAAATTGAAAGTGAAACTTTGAAATTTCGTTCCATTTTCAAAATTCTAGCGTTAAATATCGATTTCACTGGATTTCAAACGTTCAGATCTCATAGTGAATTTCAGACTCTTTAGAATCATTTACGATATGATATTTCATTGAGATCTGATCTCTCGTTACTTTGATGGGTCGATGATAAAAAAGAAATATGAGAGATTTGTTAGTAAAATCTGAAATACCTGATGCTACGCTGACGTCTGTGCTCGGCGGCACCAAAGACCCCAAGGGCCCCATCGTCGTCGTCCCTGAGCTCCTTGTGCTGTTCGGACTTGGTTTCCGGCGGCCTGACAACTGGCTCCAGGCTGTTCGCCCTACTTCCGGTCCCGTGATTATTTCCGGTGTGATTAACCGCCGTCACGTCCCGTATGCAGCTCAGTAAGGCCGGTTGCTAGATTCGAACGTGCGAAACCACACCGGCTATCAGAGCTGGTCGTTTGTGTGTGTTTTATTTTTGTGATTTTTTTTTTGATTCGTGTTTTTTTTTCGTCGAGCCACCCGGTATTTTTTTTAATCGTATTTAGATATCGTACATATGTACACACAGGCACATACAGGCTTTTCATTGGTTTTTTTTTTCTTTCGTTTCTTTCCGTGCTTTACCTTTCTCTTCCCATTTGCTTTGGTAGTTTTCTTTCTGTTTGTTTTGATGTTTATTTATTTTATTTTATTTTTTTTTGGTTCAAAAGTAGTAAAACGGCTATAGAAATTTTTGTAAAAAACGAGGCCATGCTTGTAGAGACAGTATATCTGTGAATGGTGCACTTGGTAGTGTCGCTAATAATTTTTGTACTTTCATTTTCTATTGGCAAGAGTTCCAGAAAGTGTGTGTGAATTATACAGGGTGACCCGTTTGCCCGGGAACACCTGTACATTTCTTTGCACGTTCGTAACAAACGTAAAATGTTCATGCGTTCCCGTTTAAACGATTCACACTGTATATACAGAGAGAGAGATAGAGAGAAGTAGAAAATTGTATTCGTAAAAAAGTGAAATGGCAAAACGATTGTCAGTTACACGTGACGGTGAATCACTCCGGCAAAGCCTGTATATGTTTGTCAAAAGCTATTTATATAATTATGTATATTATATATATATAGATATATATCTTACTATAAATTATTAAATTCATTTCATATTCAAGTGTTACGAGTGAGCGTAAAAAAAATATACCATATGCAATTTGAGACATTAAATTAGTTCGATTCAATTACCGTACTGCAAAAATGCAAACGTTAGTTAAGCATGCACAAAATGCACAAATCCTCGGTGTCGTTCGCTTTGTTCCATCGTGGAAAGAAAGAGATATCATTCTCGATCAAAATCGTTCGCCAAAATCGCGCGAACAACACCGACGATTTATCGTATCAAAATACCAATGACTGGAAAAATCACCGCACACGTGATCGCCATGAAGTTGAAATTTGTTTCCCACAGTTCTCATCAAAGTTATCATTAATAAAAAATTCGTTTTTCTGTTCTTTTTGCTCATTTAAAAAAAAAACATGGCGTTTTACACGGTGTACCGAGATTTTCCCCAGACGACAAAATCGAAGACGATAATCGCTATTCAGCGTACACCACAATATGCAAGGAACGATTACAGAAAACAAAAAACGTACGCAAGCCAATTAACAGTCGCAACAAACATTGGGAGGAGTTGGTTTCGTTTTTTTTATATCACGTTTCTGGGGCAACTAACGATCAGAATCGTATACACTTAGAGGGAGGAGGTTTACGATTAAAGAAATTTTTACTGAAATATCACCATGCCTACTGTAATAATAACCGGGTGCTAAACAAAAGGTGATTACACTTAAACTACCAATGAAATTACTTGATACGGAGAGAAATTCTACTTCCAAAAGAAGTCTCATTTTCTCCATTGACTACGTCGACGAACGAGTATCCATCATTATAAACGATCCAAACATTGTTCGTCGACGCAGAAAATAACATTTGGTTGTTCACAGCATCGTTGATACGAAAGGAAATGACGTATTCTTTTTTTTTCTTGTATTTTCTTTGTTACCGATTCCTCGGTAGAACGATTCAAATCTAACTACTTTAATCGTCTGATAACCATTATTGTTCGGTGATGTTCCGTGTGTCTGTGTGTCGATAATCATGTGTATATATTTGGTGGAAGAAAGATCGTGTTCAGAGAGAAAGCGATCGATAGAGATCTAGCAAGGCTGCGAGTTTACGGAATTGTTAATCAATTCATGATAAAGTTCTCTAATAAATAATCTCTACTCTACAGCGGTAACAGTGGTACAACAAGTAGAAATTACGAAAGAAAACAATGGTCGTTCAGTTCTAACAAGAAGGCCGAAAGAAACTCGTCTAAATCTCGAGGAACTCACATCGTATTTCGTTTTTTTTCTATTTATTTCTCCCTAAATCTTCAATTCGATTCCTTCTGAAAGATCTACCGGTGAAAATCGATAGTGTGTTCCTCGAAGTCTACGGTAACAGCCCTAGTAAAATGAAATCAAAGAAGAAAAAAATAAGAAGAAGAAGAAGGAAATCAGAGCAATCGACAAAATACTCGTAACAAATGCCGATTCGATTGAAACGAACAAAATGATATATTCTAACGATCTAAGATCGACTATGCCGGACACTATGCTCAAATACATGGGCCAAGAAAAAACACTATCTAACGAGAGATTCTCTCAGTCCAATCATGTACAATTATAATGTGATATTTAATGAAGTAATTACTCGAGGCAAAAGGCGAGCTATGTTCGAGGACCAATTTTCTCAGATATTCTTCGAACTAATTAATCGGATCTAGAAAGGTTCGATGTACTAATAGGTGATTTACTTACACACAGCTATATATTCGTAATCTCTGGGGGGGGGGGGGAGGGCAAAGAGCCGATATTCACGTGTGCACACGTGCGTGAACGTCACGTGACAATCGACACGACGACTAAAAAAACTCAGAACGTTTCAATTATATATATCACAATGATCGAGATTTAGTTAATAGAAAGGTAGTAATTTTAACGTTGAAAATCAGGGATGAAAAATTAGTTTCATTCCTATTCGATAGTTCGAGGCGAGTGATATATAGAATTCGAACGTGTTTAAACTAGTTTTAGATATTAGCCTAGACTAATTATTATCTGAAGAGGAAACGTGCTAGAAAGTAAACTCTCTTAAAGGAAACGCTAAGATATCTAAAGAGTTCTATATTCACGTGAACCTGATAGATGCTCTAAGTAGGTACGTTAACTAGTATAATTAAGTGCCTAAGAAAGAAGAAAATTTCGAGTGTGTGACTGTGATTTCGTCGCCAGCGCAACTGTTCCCTTTTTTAACGATATTTTCATCTGTAAAAGTTCCATATTTAAAAACAGTTGCAAGAAAATTTCTATTACGAATATTCGATTAATTTTTCTTTGATCGATTACCACTACTGTGACAGTTGCGCTACCTTTCGTCGGTGTGAGAATCGAGTGACTGTAGAAAAGTAAAGGAAGGACAAAGTGTCTACGGTATGGAACGGAGGAAACCATAAGTGAAACGTAAAACAGACACGAGTGTGTGACAGGTGTGATAAAAAACGGTGTGTCGTGTGTGGAACGATTAGAAAAGAAATTGTCGCAAGATCAAAATTGACAGAGACACGGCTGCCGATGTTTGCTACTTACAAAATGAATAATATTTTACAAGTACAACTCTTAGATGCGGCATGAATATTTATACAAAGTGACCGTCGTGTCTCTGCATAGAGATTGGTGTGTGGTGAAATATAAAAGTAAACTTTTGAAATCGTAATATGTACAGAAAAAACGAATAAATCGTTTACCGCAAAGTATTGTTCCCTAATTGGTATACTAATTGACTTTACCCTGATTCCCGTGAGAATTACACATCGAAATATGATATCATTCATGTTTCGTTTATTGTTTTCCATTATTTTGTTCATTCTTTGCGGTAGACGTAGAAAGTGTTAGTGAAACAAACATGAAATGTACAAAACGAAAGACGAAACTAAAGACCGTTATTAAGATGATAATAAGTAAGAGAAAAAGTAAGTACTACCGCCTGGGCTGCAGGACTTTGCCCAGCATTATCGTTATCGATAAGATCGTTATCGTTCTGGAAAACAAAGAGAAAAGACACAAAGAGATGATTGAGAGCTGCGTGAACATCCTCTTGTCTGGGTAATAAGTACATAAAAGTAGTATGATCAGTAGTCGAAAAATTCCAGTATAAATTACTCCTACACTAGTGCGACAATAACAATAATAATAAGAATAATAATAATAATAAGTATAATAACTCTATTCTCCATTAATCCGAAGGTTCAAACCTCGTGGTCGTTTACTGTCTTTCTATAAAACTTTTTAGTGAAAAAACACATTTAAGTCCAACACACAGATTCCTTTCTAATTTTCTAATTGTAACTCATTCAAGAAATCATATTATCCTAATTATCTATGAGAAGTAAGTAACTCCTGTCAACATTACGATCCATCGAATGCAATCAAATTACTATCCCCTATTTTCTCAGAATAATTCATCAAACATTTTTCATCATCCAGAATATCATTTCTATCTTTTTATTTAATTATTGCAATCGATGTATCGACGTAGGACACAGTTGTCCAAGATTTCTCATCAGACCCAATTCCAATCCCCCACTCTTTCCCTAATCACACATTTTGGGCCCATGGAACATGTCCTAGGTCCCAGAAAAGTGTTAGTGACGAGTGACAAGAAGCAAACACCACGAGCATCTTGGACAACCTGATGTACAGGGAGATTAAAAGATGGCACCCGTCAGAAATGTTTCACCATTCCTTAGAACCTGTTCAAGCCCCTCCCACTTTGCCTGCTAAAAGTAAACTGACGAAAGATTGATGACAGGTGTCATGTTTCCATCTCACGGTACGTAGGACAGTCTACGTTAATTAGTTGCATCAAATTCGAATCGTGACGTTCAGGAGGGGTGACATCGAAACTGCTTCTACACATATTGACTCGGCTAATTCAACTTAACAGACAGAGATTGAACGTCTTCCTTGTTCGCAAGTGATAATTAGCTAATTATACCGACACACGTTACCTCGCCGCGTTCGTTACTTTTACGCGTGAAATTACGGGTAATTTCTCCTCTATCTAGCTAGTGTTTGATATTGTATTGATATCATTCGATATTGACACGCCGAGGTAACGAGTTCAGCCGGAACACTCGATTGTTGTTCGTTACGTATTCAAATACATATTGATCGTTGAAAGTTTTCAGCACTACTCAGCACACAGGGATACAGCGTCGGAATATGGAAATTGGAAATGTCAGCCTAGTATCGCGAAGATATTAATGATATTTTTGGAAAGTTTTTTGTTTTCAGTATCTAATTTTTTTATGAAATTTTTTGGACAATTTTCCAAGTGTACTTTTTAAAAGATCACGTTGGAGAAGGTGAAATTTAACGAGAGAAATATACGAACACGCGATACTAAGCTTTTGGTAAGGTGATCAAGAAGCTACTTGGAGGTCATGGAAGTTTCTATTCGAAACTTAGTCTTCACACCGGCCATGTGAAATCCTACCACGAAGAAGCCAACGACAAACATCCATTCGAACTCAATCCTCAATCGATTCCCACGATTCTTTTCCAATTTGTCAATCACTATTTCTTTGATTCTATTCTACCTATCACAGTCGAGAAGTCGAGAACTTTGAAATTCGATTCGACATGACAAATGGACTCGCGAATCGTGGAAATATATGAGGTTTCCATGTCTGAATAAGGAAATATCGCTAGGGTCTTCCATAATATTTTTTTCTCTGCTTTTTTTTAAACGATTTATATTCCGATTGAAATTGACGAGAAACTCACCTGTCCGGTCGATTCTATTTGACCAAACTTAGTCGCCTTCCAACTTTCGAGTATCAAAAGGCAGACGTATATCTTACCCACGGTGAGCTTATCTTTGCCTAATTCTAAACAAACGAATCACTTGTTAACATTCCTATCGATTACCAAGTAGAGAATAAATTAACAAGGGTTTCTGTATACTACCTTCATTCCTAGGTATCAAAAGGTCCAACATCTTTTTCGACTGCAAAGGCCAGATACTTCTTATCGTGTCTCTCAGTTCTTCGTTCGCTTGGTTCATTTCCTCCGCTGTGAGAAAATGTTATGTAAAACACTTTATACACTAATATGTATATCAAACATTCAACCCAATAAAATTCTCTACGTCAACACGTAGAATTTTATTCTATTTTATTTAAAAACAAATATAATTAACAACTAACCGCATCTCATCTTGATGCTAAGATTCTCCCGAATTAGCGCGAACAGGGTGGTAGTAAAATTAACCTTCCCGTCCACGTCCACCGGCATATTCATTCTAATTAGCTTCTTATATGCTAATCTGTTCGGACACTTGTTGCCAAACCCCAACGGCGGGTCCATGTTCTTCAGCATGTCGTACATTTCTGAATAATGAATCTTGCCGGTGGCGTTCGGGTCGTACTCCGCCCAGATCCGCACAAATTCGTCGAGATGATGGGCACCGAGGATAGACGAGTCCCTGGTGAGATAGTCGAAGTTGTCCATGATGACGGCGACGAACAGATTCAGCATCAGGAACGAGCAGAAGAAGATGAACGAGACGAAGTATGCGTACGCGATGTTCGAACCGCAGCCACCGGGTTCCGTTTTCCCGGCTTTCACGTCGCAGGTGCGACCCTTTATACAGGAGAGCATGATGTTCGGCCATGCCTCCCCCGTCGCACACCTGTGGGAGTCGAGGGTCGTTCGATGACGTATATTCAGGCAGGTGTGTTCACGTGGATGGCGAGGTTTTTAAAGATTTGGAAGTTTCACGCGTGGAAATTTGACGCATGGAAATTTCGAGGCTTGGAAATTTGGTAGGAGTTAAAATTTTAGAGATATGAATGTTCCACGCGTGGAAATTGCGACGCATGGAAATTTCAAGGCTTGGAAATTTGGTTCGCGTTAAAATTTTAGAGAATTGAAAGTTTCACGCGTGGAAATTTGACGCATGGAAGTTTCGAAGCTTGGAAATTTGGTACACGTCGAAATTTTAAAGATTTGAAAGTTTCACGCGTGGAAATTGCGACGCATGGAAATTTCAAGGCTTAGAAATTATGTACGCGTTAAAATTTTAGAGATTTGAAAGTTCCACGCGTGGAAATTGTGACGCATGGAAATTTCAAGGCTTAGAAATTTCGTACGCGCTAAAATTTTAGAAATTTGAAAGTTTCACGCGTGGAAATTTCAAGGTATAGAAATTTCGGAGCTTAGAAGTTTCCTATGTGTCAAAGTTTTGGGAAATTTAAAAGTTTTGCACATCAAATTTCGCCATTCGTGAACACGCACCTTGGATTAAAAAAAAATATTATTCATGGAAGCTGCAACGACTCTGAGAGAATCAGTTGCACACTATTTCTCATAGCATGCAGATTATCGAACGTCAAGCTTGTTTCATCAAGTGATAACTCTAACGATACTTAATATCAAGTATCTTACAGTATAACTGATACTCTTTCATATACTATCATACTCGATTCTACAGATAACCCATTGTTTTTCGTAAGAAAAGCTTTGGCAAACGAAAAACAGCATGGATCAACCGAAACATTGCAGTAAATTCTAATACGTGTTTAGTCGGTCGTGGTGTTAGTTGTTGTTTCGTCGTTGAAACACATCATGCAGAGAACTCTGTCCGTTCTTGAACTGTATGCAACATCAAAAGCGATACTGGTTTGAATTATTCAATATTCTACTCGTTTCTCTCTACCATGGTTTTACAAGTTTCAAGTGTATACATGTATGTGGCGTAATTCAGCCCGTTTATGTAATCGTGTCGAGTATTTTCACATAATAATATCTACGAAGAAACACAAGCCCAGTAAATACGAGATATTAATAAACATCAGAAAATCTACTTTTTATTTTCATATTAACCCCATCACCTGTTCGATCTTTTCTAAATCCTTCATCCCACGAGATATTTATCCGAGTATATATATTCGAAAAGAATGAAAATAATCAGGAAAATTGTGCAGCAAAAGCGATGCTGTACCGTACGAAAAAAATCATCGAAACAATACGAAACATATATATGTCCAGTAGACTCTCGTTAACTTTCACCACTACGATTTCCTCTCCCGTTAACCATCCACTTCCAGGTATACTTTGACCCCATTTCTGGAAACTTAGCGAGAGTCTACCGTGTAAAACAACATCGCTTTATTGTTCAGAGTATCGTGGTGCTGTGTTTACTTACCGAAAAAGCAGCATCAGACCTTGAATGAAGCTTTGGAAATTGTTGTGCTTGGTAATGGAAGTCTCAGGGTCCAGCGCGATGTTACCGAATACCTGAGACCCACAAAAAAAACAGGGCCGCAGCCAAAGGCCGATGGCCGCGTTAGCAATACTTTCCACCTGCCCACTTTTTCGTTTTTTTTTCTTATTTTTTTTTGTTGGAAAATTAAATTCATAACACCGCGGAACAAAATTCTCGCAGACATCCGGTGGCACTTTTCCCCCTTTCTTTCTCTTCCGTGGAAATTCTAGCGGAAGTAACGAGGGTGATAAAGAAAAAAATCATCCCTCGATAAGTCGATAAATATAATCGAAAAATGTATTATAATTAGGAATGATTGTAAATCGAGTGTAATTGGGTTCGTATGTCCATTGTTATTTTCCTTTCGTTCACGCCGAACGAAAGAACGCCTGTTTCGTTTCTACTACGGTTTAACAACAAACTGTGTATGTAGTGACTGTATTAAAAACTACCCTCTAACAATACGCATCCACCACATTAATTACGAGCTACTTGTCTGAGATTGTTTCTGGTTTATTCTTCAATCGGTCGCACGACGTTGCTCGAGGGAATACTAATTAATTATACATAATATGTTTTTGTTGTTATAATTTTTCTTTCGATATATTGTTGTATTTACTTTTTCATTTCCCTCGAGTTTCGTCATGGTGTCACCAACTCCAAAACGCTAGGGCAAGCATCTCTATGGTACAACTGTCTATGGGAAGTCTAATTGCGGGGTTTAATTACAACAGATTGACACGTCGAGCAGCTTACTCTCGTTAAACCTCATGCCAACAGCCCAATACTCTACCGTAAATATCGTTCACCACCGATCCCGTGTTTCGTTCACCATTTCAGTATCATTTCATGGTGAAACGATTCTCGTCGGCACCATAGGGAATTTATTTTTAAAACAGATCGTCAGCTATGACAAATTTATCGCGTTTATTTCATCAAATAGACATTTTATTGAAAATCTTTTTCCCCATGGCACCGTTGACGATTTCGAAACGTTTCCCAACGTCGTCGAAAGAAGTGTTCTTTATCGTTTTGTCTCTGTGTCGATAGCTAAACTATCGATACGAAAGTTCTCTACGAATGGGATGAAAAGAAACTCTGGAACGACGTGGGAAATCATTTCTATTTCGTTTTTGAACGGATCGGCGGCCGATTTGTCGGCAAAAAATTCACTTTACCCCGGTTTTCGAAACCTGCAGTATTTAGCTGCTCGACTCACCGAAAAAGCAACATAAGACCGGCGAAGAAGGACTGAAAGTTGTTGTGATCATCGATCGCTGTTCCTGGATCGTTCGATATATTTCCAAAGACCTGACAACGGAATTTCAAGGGTCAATGGCCGCTACAGCCGTGTCTTATTTTTAACAATCCCTTTCTGTAAAACAGACCTACACGATTCTTAATTACGATATTCGTTTTACGTCAATTTGCTGATCACGTGGAAAACAAGTGACGATTCTCTGGTCAATTTTGCTACCTGTATGATCATTGAACGGGGGACGGTGATTGGCCAATTGTCGTCGGGAAATCCACGTGACTTTGAATTTCGACAGTTTTTTTGTGTTTTTTACAGTGTCCCCCAGACGTTTCGAATTAATGACAATTATCTTACACTTTTTAATCGCGAAACAATCATCCTGCGAAACAGGTTGTATTCGCGAATCTAACGATACGTTCAATCGCGTGAATCTTCGGTTCTCGAAGAATTCCCATAGATCACTGATTAAGAAAAATCATTCGTACCTGCATACCGATGATCGCGTAGATGAAAAACAGCATCGCGATGAGCAGACAAACGTAAGGCAGAGCCTGGAATGAGAAACGTCGAGATAGAAGAGACAAATTAATTAAAAATCATTTTCATAATTACAAAATCACAAGACACTTTATTTGGAACATCCTGTATAGTGAATATTAGTAATCAGGACTCACTTTAAAGGATTGTACAAAGGTCCAGAGCAAAATTCGTATTGTATATCCCTGCCTGAGTAGTTTGATCAGCCTGGCGGCACGAAATAGCCTCAGAAAGCCGACGTTGATAAAGTTCTCCTGTAGGGGACAGAGGAAATTGCACTTAACCCACAAAAATGCCGGTTCCTTACCGAAATTCGAAAACCGGCTTCGCGCGTGTAACGTCGACGGTCCCGAAATGCAAGTCGAAAAACCTCGCGGTAGTTCGAAATTGAATTTTCTCACCGTCTCGCTGCACGAACGAAGCTATAAAGTATTTTTTTTTATTTATTTATTTTTTAATATCCGGCTCTTTTTCACACTACTCACGACAAACTTAAAAAAGTTACGAGATCTCTACGGATTTGTGAACAGAATCAAACGGGATTCCAATACGTTCGGGACGAGTTGATTTTTAATATATTAGTCTGCGTAGAATTGTATTTTGAATGAAATTAATCGAATCGTTGGTGGAACTCGTCGCGAACGTGTCGGAGAAGAGTTTCACATTGAAATATTTCACACCATTGCATTTCACTATGGACATTACAGGAATTCATTCCTCTATATACTAACACAATTATCAATTTCGCGATTCAACTTCCGTAAAAGGATCGCGTGAATGACGATAAATTATTCGCGATCGTCATCGACGCGATCCAAGGGAGGATCGTTTACTTTCGAATTTGAGCTAATTATAAGAAAACATTTGTATAGTAAATCGTTATACGTCTGATAACCCATTTGCTGCAGTCGACTGACGCGCAAAAATAGAAACAAAATGAAAAAAATATATAACAGGAAAATGCACAACGACGTCGACGTAATTCACCGTCGTCGACGAACGAAACACGTTAGAGTCGCGCGTTAATACCGCATCCATATGCCATTCTAGTGAACTGACATGTTATGTAATCCGTGTACACTCGAAGAGTAGAAGTGTCAGTGCTGCAGTAACATGTTGAATATGTTCATGCAATGTATGAATATTTCGTGTAGCCTGGACATTTTTCATGTGTAACGAAGAACGAGTAACGACCAACCCTGGGCAGCAGACTTTCGTTAACTTTCCGCACCTCGTTGCATTCCCCCCGCACAATAGAAGTTATGTAATTATATTGGAGTCTCTCGATAACTCTCCTCGTCCGGGAATATTGACCGTTCGGTCACGTTGGGTGGAAAGTTATCGAGAATCTATTGCATTTCTCTTTGATTGGATGTAACTTAAACAAATGTGGATCAATGTTACTCGTTCTTAAGAATAGTATTTGAGTAGCGTCTCTATTTAATTGCACGATTCAGAAAATTGAGAATTTATTTCGCGTGAAAGTGTTTTTTTTATTATATATAAGTATTTCCGTAGGTTGTTCCCGGTGTTAGGAATGTATTTCGAACTCCTTAGGGAGGGTTTCTTATAAATTTCCGAAACTTACGGTCTTCGATGGGAATATGACGAATTTTGTACCTTTTTTTCGCCTAGTTGGCCGCCACTGGGCACACTCGAAAACCGCTCCTATAGTAGAAAAATATACGAGGTTGCAGAATTATTCGGTCGAACGAACGTCCGTCACACTGATCTCCTTATTCATTTTCTTTACGTTCATTTAATTCACCAATGCAAAATAGCAACATTACTACCGGAGATACAACAAACGAAGCTGTCTGGCGAATGGGATTTGCTTATTTTTAAACAACCGGCTTTTACCAATGAAACGCGAGGCTGAAACTTGGATCTGGCTTACCTTCTAGCGAAAAACATTATCAAACATCCGTCAGTGTGTATTTATATATATATATTATATTTTTTCACGGTGTTTTCTTCGATCAACAAGATCCTACGGGAGTGCAAGCGGTTTTCAGGGGTGTAGATTCGTCGATTTCGTTTTTTCCATGTCGGAAACTAAATGAATACCTCAAATCCGTTTACTGGGCACAATTTTTTTACATGTGGAGACATTACCGTGATTACTTCGAGGGTTTTCATAAATATATGTATTTTATTGACGGATACTTCTACTGCGGAGTGTGGACAATAGCACGTGACGAGGGGTACTTGTTCTTATTTTTTTTTTGTTGTTCTGGTGCGATTTACGTTCATCTCACGGACAATTGACGATCTTTGCGGTGCGTCTCGGAGAAAAGGACGATCGATAGATGATTTTATTTCGAAAACACCTTTCCCACCGTTGATAATACGATCCTGATCGAAAGGATCGATAGAGTAACAACGAATGAAAAGTATTTCATAAAATTCGACTCACCGATCGTCTGGAATCTCGCGAGACTTTTTCTGTGTAATGGTATCAACTGTTACGCTGTCATATACTGTGCAATTGTATAATAATAATAAGAAGAATGATGTACAGTGTGTGCGTGTGTAGCGTATGAATGCAGCATAAAAGCTACGTACGTAAGTTACATGATATCGAAAGAGGGGTGTCGATTTAATTAGTCAATTTACCTGGCGATACAGCAATACATATGGTGCGTTCTACGTCAAACGATCACGCTAATCGCACGCTAAATCCTTCTATATATCATTTATATGAATTCTCATAAACGTATATCATTTTATAATTCATCAAAGTGAGAGTAGATTCAATAAGGAAAATTCTGCAGAAATCATCGAATGATATTTTAATTAACGATCTTGAATAATTAGAATTTTATGTAAAACACAGATTTAGCCTGCAATTAGAATGATTCCCGTGACATATGGCCCATACATACCGTATAATTTGCACGCTGAAACTAAACAAGCAGCAAAAGGGTTAAAGGAAAGACAACACTTTAAAATGTACAATCAAGCAACATTGTGGGCCACATTGAACAAGGTGTTTTCTTACAGAGGCTTCAGGATTTCTCGTGAAACATCTCTTTAGGATTATACACTACGTCTTCCTTTCGTAAACTACTTAATAGTAACAGATACATTTAGATAGAATATACTTGTTTGCTCGTGACATGACATTTGTTGAAGCTTTACGTACCCCGAACTCGATCACAAGGGCGTCCACGATACTGCCGATCACCGTGATAAAGTCGAACGTGTTCCAGGCATCCTTGAAGAAGTTCTGGATCACGAGGAACGAGAGAGAAAAAATATCGATTAGAAATTGTTGGTCGGACAGCGTTGCCTGTAACTACTTCGAAGCTTGTCGAAATCACAGAAAAGTTTGTTCGTTACAGAACACTAATTTGTTAGTGGTAGAAGAATTGTTTAAATATTTTCGACAAACTTCGAGAAGGGAAAGTGTGTAAGATGTTTGCAAAAAGACTAGCACTAAAAGAAGAAACTACTAGATTCGATGTCGAGAGACAGAGAGAGATAGATAGAGAGATAGAGTGTGTGTGTGTGTGTGTGTCTCTGTGAGCGTGTGATTTCGTGTCGATGTGCCTGTATGTGTGTGTGTGTGTGTATGTATGCACCCTTACACGAACGTATATACTAATTGTGAATCTAATAGTGTATCGTGAGCGGTGTAATAAAATGGTGATAAAATGATAACAGGCCAGATCTCTTCGTTTCCAAATTTTGAATCGTTCGGAAATACAACGAAAAGTACGTGTAGAAGTCCAAGAAACTATGTTACCAGAATCTCCGGAAACTTGTTAAACAATACAGAACTAGAGACTATCAGACCAACAAATAAATGATCAAATACTACTTCAAAGATACTTTCAATCTCTATACTGATTCTCTGAGCACTATTGTCAACTATGATATAACATACACGTTTCTACGGTATACAAAAGTAGAGTACGGAAAAGGTGGACACTAGTGAGATTCCAAAGGCAAAAATTCGCTATGTCGGAGGATGAAGAGACGTGGCTTGCCGGGTCCTGTAAAGTCGATTTACGAGATTCCCAGGTAGCACGTTTGTATCATTTTCTTTTCTTTTTTGATGATCGATGATCGGCTGAAGTTTATTAATGTGACGGGATCTCTTTCTAAAAGAAAGTAACTACGGGAGCATGCCGGTAGTATTATATAGCAAGCAGACTAGAGAGAGATAGAGACGCGCGTACTCGAAGCTCTACTTTATTAATCCAGTTTATCATTTTTTTCATATTTTTCGCTTGTTTTTTCAAATCCCGAGCCAGGAAAGAGGTCTTATTCCATACTTTTTCTAATATTTACTCTACGTGTTACAATATTACTGTTAGAATAGAAAAAACAAAGTTTAGCAAACTTTTCTACTGTGATTACAATTAATTCGATTGATATCCTTTATGTACCAGCCACGATTCGATTATAAAAGTCGAGATTATATAACGATCACGTTACTTACTCCTCTTTTCTGGCGCTACTCAGAAATTCTCGATCTCTAACACGATCTATCGATCATGGGACACGGACAATTTTTGCTTTGTTTCTTTTTCTCTTGTGTTTCTCGCCAGTTCGTTCTATTGTCTCTTTCTTTTTTTCTTATCTCAAAACTTTTCGACATGTTTCACTTTCTTTTCCGTTCGTCCATTTTCGCAAGAAGAGTGACCCGTTATTTGATTCATTTTTTTTTCTTTCGGTAGAGAAATAAATCTAACACAATACAATTATAGTTGCGTGTGATTGAAGAGTGGAGTTAGTGATTAACAGGCGTTTTTTATACCTTGCATCCGAAGGCGACGAGTTTAAGGATGCACTCAATGAGGAAAAGGAGGGTGACGACCAAGTTCACGACGGTCAAGGTGTCCAATAGAATTGGCGGCGCCTCGTGATACTACAAAATACACCCAACACACAGACGTAACACAAACCCAGATTCTATGTCGTTGCCCGCCCTGCATTCATCTTCTTTTTACATTTTTTTTAAAATTCAAACGACTTTCCCTGGTTTGGTTCATCTTTCAAAAAATATATCGTACTCTTATTTTATACCAGTCGATTTGTCTCTCACGTTTACATAGATCTTTATCTTTTTTTTACGATGGTTCGACGGATCGCGTAAATTTTATTTCACCACTAGATAACAAGAGTATGAAATCATTAGACTTTATCGCAAAACTTTGACATTTTGTAATCGAAAGAAAATTTCACACGATCCCGTCGAACTTTCTCGAAACGGGATTACTTTTTTTCTGTATTTTTTGCGGGATCCAGGATTGTAGAGTCTTTTCGGTGAAAAATCAACGATCGAGTAAAAGCTGTGCAAAATGATTCTCGAACGGAGAAAAGTAATCCTGCTTCGAATTTTCCTCGAGAACGGGGGTCGAATTTACGAAAGTTTCCGGGACCGTCAAGCAAGTCTAACCAATCACAGAGCGATCCTCCGAGACAGCTCGCCCTTTCTGCGTACGAGGTACCCAGAACGACGGGAAGATTGTGTGTGGTGAGTGTGTGTCGTTCTCCTGGTTTTAACATGCGTGCGAATTCCATTTCTTTTTTCCTCAGATCATTAAACTTTCACTTCCAAATTGGTTTCCAACGGCGACCTTTTGATCGTCGTCGGAACGCAATTAATTTCAAGGTCGTCGATAATTATCGAAACTTCAGACTCGTTCGAATAATGTACATTGTTAATATATTATCGTTGCTGGCCCATAACACGCAGTCGTAACACTAACAATCACCCAACAGTGGATACCAATGTCTCGAAAAATTTAAATTAATTACCAAAATTTTGTTGGAAAACCATAATTGAATTGATATCCCCTATTGGGTGAGTTCTCTAATAATCATGGTGTACGCATGCAAGGATAAAAAACATGTCATACGTGCAAGTGATGGCGTGCGGATGCAACAAGGCGGAGAACATGCACGGAGCTTCCTGGATTAGATTTACAAAATTGTCTTTATCAATTTTTCATTCTTCCCTGTTTGCTTTTCGTACGTATGAACTTCCACAGGGCTTGTATTAGTTTTTCCCCCGTTCGACGTATCCCGCAGGAAAAGTTTCTCGAAATCAAGAAGTAAATTAAGGAAAGAATAACGAGCCAGAGAGAAATAGAGAGAGAGAGAGAGAGAGAGAGAAAGAAAGAGAGAGAGGTTGAGAGAAAAAGTGAGAGGAAGAGAGAGAGAGAAAGAAAAATAAAGACTGACGTGATATGCTTCGATTCTTCGTGTCTGGGTGTGAGTGTGTTGTGTCGTGTTGTGTTGTGTGATAGTGTGATCAATTTGAAGTCGTGGGAAGATCTTGAATGCCATTGTATTACAAAATTTTCATCTATATTTTTGGAAAATTTATATTGAAAATCGTATTTTTTCCATGAAAGCGAAACACACGAATATCTTTTAATCTATCGTAAATTTTTATTTTATTTTTATTCGGCGTTCAAAATCTTCGTTCATGTTTCGCGATGATTCGATCGAAGATTCGGCGAGACCTTTCGGTGTGTTCGTGTCGAGTCAAAGTTTTTCTTGCGTAAAGTCAGCGAAGAGAACAGGGTGAAGAAGATACCGAAATAAATTTCGTTCTCGAGCGGAAGAGAGACTGATCGCGAATAATAAATAGCCATGAAGAATGATCGTCGGTTCCGAAGTCACTTCGAACCTTCTTAATCCTGCAATCCCCATGGATCAGAGAGAAAAAAAATCTGTGTGTACGAACGTACGAGCTCGTTATCGGATCGTGTACAGGGCTGAGCATTTCCCATGGGAATGATTTATAATCGGGTTCTCATTTTCCCCGATGGAAATTAAAGATTACTTGTATATTTGATTGGAAAAAGAAACGGTAATGTTCAAAGTCACAATCATATTTCTATGGAAAACTAGAATTACTTAAACTAGAATAGATCTTGTTCAGCCCTGTACACAAACAGTCGTCCGGATAGTATAGTAGTAGTAATAGTAGTAGTAAGTAATAGTAATAGTAAGTAGTTCTGTCTACGATTACTTCGAGTATAATTTTTATTGGTCGGCAATATACTACCTAATCTTTTTCAATGAAACGCTCTAATTTGTTTTCCTAATAAGCGAGACTTACCATTTCTATACTGAAACCTGATTCCATAACGTTTAATTGTTATTTCAAATGAAAACTACCCTCTGTTGTATCCATTTTAGTCCAAATTATTATTCGTCGAGTGAAATTATGTATTTTTTATATTTGATTTGATCGAGGAAAATGTAATTAAACGTTCTAGAATCAGTTTCTGTTCGTTTTTGTACTCGTTGGAAGTAAGTTTTTCGATAATCTGTTTCGATGAGGGGGTTGTTGGCATAGTGGAGCTTACCCTCACGCCGAAAGCGGCGATCTTCATAATGCACTCGACGGTGAACATCCCCGTGAAGCACATGTTCATGTACTTCAGCGTGTTCTTGTACGCGTCGCTTTGCCGATGGAACTGCAATGCATACACTGACAAACACACGGCCGACAGACAGACAGACAAACGTACAAGCCTATAGACGCGTTGTTCACGGACGCTGAAGGTTTTGCGGCAAGGGATTTTATGAATCATTGCCGAAAACGTTTCTTGTAATGGGGAAAAGCGTGGATCGATACGTGGAATAAAAATAAAAAGTAGATTTATCGATCTCGAGTGAAATTTAACGTTTTGAGTAATGAAATGTTTCGTAAGTTTCAATGTTTCGTAATTTCTGCGAGGAGAAAATTTCAAAGCGCTGATAAGCCTGTGGTGTTAAAATTTTAACTCGTAAAAATCAAAACTTGAAATTCTGAATACCGAGTTCTTGGATTAACGAAAGAAACGTGTAAAAAAAAATAGGAAATCACGTATCGATACACAAGTTTCCTCGCGCCAAGTTGTTACGATATATGCGAAGACACGGGGGTGTAAAAACAGAGTGCGATAATCTGTAAGTTACATGGTGTAAAAATATAGTGATACTTTTTCAGTCGACAAAGAGAGGAGGACACATAGGCGTATAATTTTAGCATTAACCTAGATACGTGTATCTGTACGATCCTACCGGGTGTGTAATATAACATCATAACAGTAACATTAAACAAACTTGTTTTATATATCATCGTAGAGGGGTTTCCTTTTAAACAGAGAGGGGGGAAAAGGGATTTTCATTGTATACGATAATATGGTATACATTGTAACGAAGTGTGCACATTGTATAAACCGGTATCTCTAGCAATTACACATCGATTACTTCAACGAATAAACAAAAAGGAAATTCAACAATCATGAAATGTTAGAACTGATCAACCAATGAAGTTTCTCACAAATCGTACACGATTTCAATGCTGCTTATATTCACGTGCAACGACGTCGGGGAACTTTCATCGTATATTTCCCCCAGATATGTACATTTCCCCTAGACCTCGTCGATTTTAGGAAAATCTAAACAAATCCGACAATTGTTAGATTTCGAATTGAAATCTGAACTGAGAATCCCCGACGTCGTTGACGCGCGTCGGGACGACGAGAGTTTCCGGGTGGAGAGAGAGAGAGAGAGAGAGACAGAGAGAGAGAGAGAGGTTGCGAGTCGGTGTTTGGAACAGTAAGAGTCGCGAGTAAAACGAAGAGCAACGAATCTCTCAGTGGTGGAGGAATGAATAAAATGAAAGAATAAAGTAGAAACGGAGAGAAAGTCTACGGAAACAACGAGTTTCAACGGAGGAAATGAAAAAAGATCAACGGAAAGGAATCAATATTTCCCAAGTGCGAGCGAAATTACCAGAAGAAGAATAAACATACGGTTAAACATAGAAAAGATGGGTTTTTCACAAGGAAAAGGTCGAGGGTTGCAAAAATCCCTCGGTCGAGGTACTCGAAACGTCTTTTCGTTTTTTTTTTGTCAAATCTTTTTTCTCTTTTTTTCACGTAATTCTTTTTTTGAGGTGGAAAGGAGGATTAAGTCGTGCGGGCGCCCCGTGCAAGAGAGTGTCTTCTGTACTGTAAAACACACACACATTCAGTGGATGTCTCGTGTTGGTTCGCTCAACTTAGATATCTGAATTCGGTGGTGTTGCGAGCAGCCAGCATGCGACACGCAGATATATTTGCACGTGTGTTGACGTATCGGGAACACCTACGTGCTGGCGGGAAGAGACACAGACTCCGGAGATACATTTTTTTTTCTCAAATTAATCAATCTAAATATTCAGTCAAAAAATTTCTAACCCGATCGATCTGTTTGATTTGAAAAGTTGAAAAATTAAGATTTATAGAGAAAAAAAATACACACACAGGAGCCTCGTCTCTTCCCACGTATAAAGGACATCAAGAACTCGTGTGTCACTTGTGTGTGCTCGGTAGTCAAGACCATGTGCAGTGCGTGTGCAGGTGAACAAAAGAAAAAACTCCGTACATTCCTTGTATCATCAGGCAAAACGTGTCCGACATCAAACGAGCGACGCGTGTGTCCGACCGAGTATCTTCTATTTATTTTTTTCATTTGCTTTTTCACACGTGTGATCTAAACGATTCCATCCAGCTAGTCTGGATCTTGAAAGCATAGGGGAGAAACTTTGGGATACGATCAAAATCACGTGCGATCGCCATATAAGGGTGAAATTCAAAAGCCCCGGAAAATATATCAGTCTCGTACTATTCGCTGCAAGACAAGAGCGTGTATTTTTCAACTTCTTATTTGCTGTTGCTGTTGTTGTTGTTCTTAGCACGAGTCAGGCTACCCCTTCGTCGATATTGAAAACAAACCAAAAATTTAAGCGTTAGAAAAAAGTCAAGAACTCGCAGAGTGACTTCTGTCGCGTTCACAGCCAGTGTTCTCTCTATTGTGGCGGTGTGCTGTGAGAAATAAACGAACAAAAAAAATAAACACATAGAAATAGAGACAGAGGTAGAAGATAGAGTGCTCTAATAACACGTGGACTCGCGTGCAGGGCTCTTCTATGCAGCGTTTCTCTTTCTCTTTTACGTTTCTTTAACATTTCCGATTTTCGGATCGGATTATTTCTCTTTTTTTTCTTTTTTCTTTTTCAATTATATACTTTGATTCAAAGCCAGTCACTTGTGCAGCGCTTTCGCCCCGCCACCAGTTCAAACATGGTCTTAACAAGGCGTACAAAGTCGAACGCACGTCGTGTGTATGTGTGTGTCTGTGGGAACACATCGATCCTCGATATCGTTCCTCCACGCATCTCCTCGGTATGTCTATCTAACGAGGACACAGCAGCGGCCATGCAGTCGGATATTCAAGGGGGTTTTCACGGGGGACGGGAAGTTGAAGTAAACCGAGAGAAAGGGATGAAGTTGATAGGAAACAATGGTGAAACGAAAGATAAAGCATCGACGAAAGTAATTTAACTCGCGCGAGTAATAGAACGATTCGATTGGAAATTTACTCTACTGTCAAATTACTACTCAATCCTCTATAACACTGTAACTTTTCACTCACATACATTTGTTTCAATATTTTCTAAGGGAGACTTCGTTTATATATCACTGTAAATTTCAAATTTTCTTCAGAATTATAAGAAAGAATTATAGAGGATTAACGAGTACTTAAGTCGAAGGAATTCCCGAAAGACAACGATTCAACGGGTATATTTCGAATTCCTGTTTGTAATTGAACTCTATTTCCTTGATTTTTTTCTTAACGATGAACACAATTCCGATCGGATTCGCGCCGCCGTCCGGCGAGTGATACAAGTCAACGACGGGTGCCACGTTGGAAATAAAGAGAAACAGTGTACGAACAACGAGGGATGGGGAAAATTTCTGGATCGACGGGGGGATCAAGGGGTGATGAAACAAGATGTGTTTCGACACAGCTGTGTACACGTATTGAAATGGATACAAGGTTGACAATTATACAGAGAGCGATAAGTAAATTGGCAGGCAAGAACAACAATGTCCTCGTACAGATATAACGTTCAATCTTACAGTATTACAAACTTCGAATCTCTTCGTTGTGCACGTTCTGTCGAACACCATACATAACTATCTCCGCGTATGTATAAGTGCTGCGACACAACAACAAGGTAAGGCTGCTTTTCGATTGGTTAAAGTTGCCGAAACGCGGGGAAAACGTTGTAATATACAAACGGGTAGAATGGAAAAAAAAATTAAGGGTGTTTGGGGGGCGAAGGGTACGTGGGTGGGCATTATATACAAAAATACAAGGGCAAAGGGGGGCGGTAGTGGAAAAATATATTTCCTCTGCTGCACGCGTCTTTGTCAAAGGATCAAAACGTCGACGAGAAATATATATATCTAAAGAGCGATATATTTATAAAATTTGTCCCCTCGAAATAGGAGGATCATGACACTTACCTTCATCATGAGCAGTAATGTGTTTAATACGATGAGCATCATGATAAAATACTCGAATGGCGTCGATACCACTATCCTCCAGATTTTGTACTTTACACTGTTTCGCTCCTTCGGCATGTACCTTTCGAGGGGTCGTGCTTGTATCGTGAAGTCTATACAGGATTTCTGAAACCATCATTCGAAATGTTAATGACAATTACTATCACTCTGATCAAATAATTCTAACGCATTCGAGTTCACGAGAGAAATAGAAAAATTTGAAAAATATATTCGTTCGAAGATCATAGATTTATAGAATATTAAATGTATAGGAGTGTTTCGTACTTTCTCGTCTTCCTGTTATCTATCGCCCTTTAAATAGCACACCCGAAGGTTAAAACGAACACAGGATCACTAATTCTAAGACGCACGATGTCACCTCCGCGACCGCCTGTTTTCGACTACACTCCCGTGACCCTGGGTACGCTCCCTACTAGTCTCGTCATTCACCCCACTCCCAGGTATTACCGGGGGGCAATGTCTCAATCCCTAAACTTACTACCTGTGGTCGTTTACAATCGTGAAGCCATAAACGCAATTTCTAAACAATGTCGAACGTTCTAGCACGAAGGACAACTCCAAGATAACAATTTTCCGGGAAATACAAGATATTTTGATAGATATACGAACAAATATCGAGTACTCGTTCCTATTAGAGTATAAAGAAAGAAATTTCAGGGACAGGGTAATATTTTCAGGTGTGAATAGTTCACCTGATTCTTATCAATCTCGCCGTCCTGTAACTCGGCCTCTCCCTGCTCCTGGAAGGTGATGATGATCAAGGCCACGAAGATGTTGACGAAGAAGAATGGAAAGACGATGAAGTACACGATGTAGAAAATGGACATCTCTATACGAAAGTTCTGAATGGGGCCCTTGTCCTCGTAAGTGGCCGCCATAGAGTTCTGAAGGATTTGCGGCCAGCCTTCGCCGGTTTGGACGGCGAACAGCGTCAGCATGGCCGCCATCACGTTGTCGTAGTGAAAACTCTGCGAGTCCCACTCTCGTTTCTTCGGCACCGGCAACATGTTGCCTTCTTCGAAAACGAAGTATTGACCCCTGGGAAAATCGAAAGACATCGTTGAAATCGAGCCAAGATTTATCTCGCCATGTTTTTCACGCAGGTTGTGAAAAAAAATGTACTGTCGGTGAATTCACAGCTTTTGTAAAGGTCTGAGATTCACGAGAATATAATTAAATTACTTACTGGCAATCCTGTTTCGTATACTTGCTCTCGTCGCTGCAGTAGAAGAACTTCCCGTTGAACAGCTGCACCGCGATCACAGCGAAGATGAATTGGAACAATATATACACTATGAGAATGTTAATGACATTTTTCAGACTGTTCACGACGCAGTCGAAGACCGCCTTAAGCTTCGGCACACGTTTGATGGTTTTCAACGGTCTTAGTACACGTAACACCCTCAATGATTTGATGGTTGATAAATTCTGACCGGCCGAGCTACCGGTCATGTCGAACGCGAACGATACCGCGGCGCATATCACAACCACCGCGTCCATAATGTTCCAGAACTCGCGCAGGTATGAGCCCGGATGAAGGATGATCCCCAGATCGATGATCTTCAGTATCATCTCGATGGTGAATACCCCGGTGAACGCGTAGTCGAAGTAATTTAAAATTTCGTTACGTGGCGAGTCATCCCATACTGGATCTTCCGCGGCCAGCGCGATACTCGATAACGATATCACCACCATGATGAAGACGTCGAAGTACCTCAGGTTCACGACCCAATGGGCGGCTCTTCTTACGCTATAATTTAAATATCTCGTTATAATAGTTATCAGGTTAAATTGCCCTTTGTTTGAAATTATTCTAGGATTTCGTATGATCACTCACGGATTCGTAGGGGACAGTATAAACATGGAGGAGTATGGCAGCATTGGTTTTGGTCCCGTGTCATCGTCTTCATCCTGCTTTTTCTCTTCGGATGCTTGCTTCCCACCTTTACCGTCTTTGCTGTAATTCAGAGATATTATTGAAACTGTGAACTTTATATTTTGAATGATTCTATACTTACAAATTCTGTGAGGGGCTCGAAGGGCCAATGTCGACCTTCGGCGCGCCCCCTTCGGGCTTCTGCAAGGACTCGATCTCTTTCTCGAGTTCCTGCATCTGCTTCTCCTTGTCATCCTCTTTCTCCTCTTCCTCGGCGGCACTAAGTTCCTGGGCGTTCGCCAGATTGTCGACGGCGATAGCCAAGAACACGTTCAGCAGCGTATAGTTACCGAACAGCACCAGCACGATGAAGTATAACGAGTAGATCATGCCCTTACGGTGGCCGCCCTGCGACTCGATGCCCTGGTACATCACCTCGTTCCAGTCTTCTCCGGTCAGGATCTACGACAAGTAGTTTCACATGTATTTTACAACATCCTCATGATATTAAAATACATTTTGTAGACCCTCCAAAAAAATTACTGACCCTAACGAATTAATAAATGAAGGAACTTTCCCTTAGACATTTTACTGCAACCAGAGGAGAAGCCTACGTATATGTTTCTCTTCTCCTCCGAAAGTAACCTGAATATATCGTTGCCCAGGTGTTGAAAAAGTTGACTTACTTGGAAGACAGTGAGCAGCGCGATGGGAAAGGTGTTGAAGTTGGTGGGCGGCGTGCCGTACTCGAAATTGAATTGCCCGCCGAATAGCTGCATACCGAGCAGCGCGAATATGAGGATGAACAGGAAGAGCAGGAATAGCAGGGAAATGATGCTGCGCATCGAGCTGAGCAGCGATATAACGAGATTCCTCAGGCTTTTCCAGTATTTCGTGACCTTGAATATCCTGAGGAGCCTGAGGGCACGTAGGACGGAGAGGCCGAATGAGCCGGACTTCACCTCGGACCAGATCACCTCGAATATGGAACCGGAAATGACCACACAGTCGAAACGGTTGAAGCTAGACTCGAAATACGTCCGCGGGCCGAGCGCGTACACCTTTATGAACATCTCCATCATGAACAGGGCCAGGAACACGAACTCTGCATAGTCTGGAATATAGAAATATATCTATCATTAATCTGTGAAAAGTATCAGGTCGATTGATTTTCAATTTAATTTATTTTACACTATCTAGTATTATATTAACAATTTTTAAATGTAGGAAATTGATGGGATTGAAGTTTCAGGGTTGGGGATATGAAAGGGCGGAAATTATCCAGGCGCAGAAATTTATACGCGTGGAAATTTCCAAGCTGGGAATGAAAACCAGGATAACTCTCATTTATACACTAAACTCTATCCCTCCGCGGGGAAGTTTCCACGCAGAGGGATATTCAAGAGCGACAACTTCTTGTACCCCGATGATGAAAGCCTACACAACTAGTACACCGGCAAATAGATATGTTCCCCCGTGGATTTCTACGAAAGTTTCCTAGCAGAGGATAGGGGGGGGGGGGGGATGACTCGCTGATGGACCTTTAAACTTCGAAAATCACTGCCGTCGAGTTTCGGAACGCTCGCTTTCGGAAAATATTGAATTCCCCGCGTGCCAAAAATTTCCGCGGCACTTCTGGAAATGACTTGCGAAGAATACCGCGGTTTCGCGCGATTCAATATTTCCCGGAAGTTTAGGAAACTTTCTTGGCCTCGCGGTACCCACCGTCTTTTCTTTAATCGACAAAGTTTTATGGAAATTCCAGACGCGATACCGCGATGCCCGTTTTCGAGACTCGTTTTCATGGATCCGGAAGAGATCACGATTTTTGCAGAGAGTTCTGCGAGGAACTTCACTTACAGAGAAAATCGGTGAGCCACTGTGGTTGACCGTAGTGTTCGACGGCCACGCAGACGGTGTTGAAGAACACAAGGACGATGACGAACCAGTAGAACTGTTGCGACTTCACCGAGTTCCGTATCCAGAACCTGAATCTCTTCTCGGCTCGCCAGAATTGCAAACAGGTTCCCTTGTTTTTCACCTTCGACTTGAAGTAGGAAGATCTCGAGAACCCTATAAAGGAAAAGGTGATATTAATATTGATCCACCGATCAGAACGTATTCGTGTAAACCAGTCGATTGATTCTCTATTTTTTCTTTTTCCCTTGTTAACGCTGCGTTTTGTTTTTTAGACATTGATATTTAATATGGATTAGATATTAGAATTATTTCTTTATTATTTACTATATTGGTAAACTATTCTATATACTATTTTAAATCAATCTCGAGTATCGAATCATGGAAATTTATGTTACAAGTTTAGTGAAAAAAACGTGCGGGATTTATTTATTTAACAATACTGCAAGGTAAACGAATGTTACCGGTCAATCAAATTGTTCTAGTATAATGGTTGCTAATAGTTGATCGAATTTTTATTACAAATTTAATATCTGAAATGCCTCTAATCAACTAGTATCGATTCATTTAAGGTACAAATACAGAGTTCGACTGGAAAATGTTTTTTCTATAGATATATTCATTGCTTCTTTTTTGTATTGGTTAATTCTTACTATAAATACATAGACATAAAAAAAGACTAATCTAAGTTTTACTCTAATAAGCGGGATTTACTATGGAACCAACAAATGCGTGTATAATAACTAAATCTATTTCTAGGAGTGATTACGTTGATTAATTCAATCACTGATAATTCTATGGGGGTCTAGGGGGGTTCTCTCTCCATACTCTACTTCGTTAATGTCAATCCCTCGAATTACTGTACTATACTGGTTCTACTGATACTTTATCAAACGGCTCGTTTGAAAAACTAACTAAAACAGTAGCTGTACGAGTTGAAAGTATTACTCAGTGCTCCATCACCGTTCGGCGTACCTAGACGACGTGTATAAAGAGTTCACCTGGAACATTCACGACCCAACACCATAAATCAAATTCATTTTCCAAGAATTTCAAAAATTTTAAAACAGAATTTCCAAAGATCCAAAACCAGGATACAATTGTAATCGATCCCAAAGAATTTCACATACATCTAACACGTGAATGTTCCAGGTATGAAAAAATAAAGGAATACAAAATATAGATGTATGTTGTGAATATATATAATATATGTATACGACACCAGCCAATAGAAGCAAAAATACCTAGGAGAACTGCCAGTGGTTGTTCTCACGTGATCTGTCGGTAAAGAATATCCTAGGTGGCAGGATCCTAATGATGATTCGCAAAATGCTTACGAGTGATCTATGACGCACGACGTCGCGACACGTGTAGAGCCCCGTTTCAAGTACGCTGCGTTTATTCATAATTACGATAATTACAGCCGCTCTATCATGCTCTCTGTGCACAGCTCGCTCTCTTGAGCGTTGTACTATACATATATAGACGTATGTTATATGTATATATGTATACAGCTATGTATATATTCTATACATGTATAGCTACGTGACGGTAACTTCGTCCGGATGTTGTGGAGTACGCTTCGCAAATCGAGTCGATTACAAGCCGGCATACTCGTACGCAGTTAAAGCTGCTTTCACACCGACAATTTTGAACGAATTTTTTTACTTTTAGAATTTCCAGGCTCGAAAATATGATAACGATACGTGTGTGTATGACGGTCGTGTGAACACGTACGAGAGAATGTTTTCTTGATAAATAATACTGCGATAGAATTGGCGATGATTATGTACGATCAGCGATTGAACAAATTTTTCATTTCGTTATTTTTGTTTTCTTTTTTTTTTGATAAATCATATTTGAAATTCCGTCAATATTTATACGCGAAATAGTATGCGAAGTAGTCACGATGTTGTATCCGTGTCTGTGTGTATACCAGTCAAATGAAAATAGACGAAAAAAAAAGAGAGACACAAAACAATAAAGAACGGAATTAACCTTTCGAAGGGGAACACAAGAAAGAAAAACACAATTACAAAAATGTTACAAATATACAGCCTTGTTTACGTTGCTCTTTACGACAAGTCGTGAAAATTGACAGTTGTAGTTACCTTTGAGTCTTTTCTTAGGCTCTGAAACAAGAGGAGCATCTGATAGCGTGTGTTTAGAATGTTCGTCGTCAAGTTCGGGAGGGGAATCAAAGTATCGTTTATATCACCGAATGCAGAACAGAAATCAGACCAAGTTCTCCCATAATTAAATAATCTCTACGTCCTACGTTAACCCCTTTAACACCACTGTGATCCGATATATCGGCTATCGCGAAACAAACCAGGGATACCGCGTGCCGATATATCGGTTTCTCGAATTTTAATTTGCAAAATTTGAATTATCGTCAATTATCAGAAATTGATCAGCCAAAGATCGTGGCTTACGCGGGACGAGTCGAAATTAAAAGGGTTAATTGGAATTACACGTCCAACTCTTTCTACCTGTAACTTTGTACACTTACAACAAGGGGGATTCTCGCTACGTTTAAACCATATCTGTTATATTACTTGTGGGACCACCGAACACGTTGGTAAAAGGTGACAATAATAGAATGCTGATGAACATGAAGAATGCAAAGACGTGCCAATAAAAGTATGCCGAGAGCAAAATTTCGGATTAAAAACAGTAGAACAGGTCAACGAAGTATCGGATCAACGTTACTCTTTCTATATATATATATATATATGTAGAGGGATACAATATATGGTTTCCGAAACGAAACGGGCATAACAGCATAACACTGGTGTGAAAAAAGATTCCTTCTATGCAACTCGTTACGGTATCATTTCTAACTTTGTACACAATGAGACGATGATTCGTCATCGAGTCTCAGACTACCGTGGATCGTGGGAAATCCCGTTCTACACGGTCGATGAATCGTTAGAGAATCACTGCTGAGTGATCGTCAACGTTAGATTCGTTAGAAAAAAAAGAATGAAAAAAATAGATATATATATATAGAAACTGGACACGGTTTCGAACACCATGGACAAATACAACTCACCATCGTCCGCGTCGTCGTCGCCCTCCTCCTCCTCCGTATCCGTGCTTTTACTTTTCCCGAGATTCTTCAGCTTCTTCTTCTTCGCCGCCGCTCTTCTCCTTGCTACAATCACATTTTTTTTTTAATTGATCCGATCAGTGAAATACAACCTAATTTTAATTAGATAATACGCAACAACGAACCTTCTAATATGTGCATTTTTTCCTCCTCCGTCGTCCTTTCTTCCGCGAGTATAACTTCCTCTAAAAGAAAAAAACAATATCGTCAGTTCATAGATCCTTAGATCGTTACGGAAACATCCTGAGAGATTCTACGGGACAAAGTATGCCGATACAGTGTTACCGGATTACTCTACTCTCTCTCAGCGTTACGTAATTACATCAGCAAATCTCCCCTGGCCTACGACAAACCGGGTTTCGGGCGCGTTAATGATCCATAGATCGCTTATGCCAGCTCTAACCTGCTTTGCAGATCCAGTTCAGGTAGCAGTTCAATTCCCGCTCGAGCTGCTGCTGTCTCCGCAGTTTCAGGAAGGACTGCCGGTTCTCCACCTTCTCTCTCTCCTTCGCAAACTCTCTACAAGCGTTACGACAGATGACAGGTTTGTTATGGGACAGATACTTTACATGGGATTTGCATTTGTACGCTAGTTACGCTCTACCGAGGCTTCTTACGGAATCGTGGGGTGGGAAAGATACGGGAGAAAGAGCGAGAAATTAGTCTAGCGATTAGAAATATTCGAAATCTACAGGGTGTCTTATTTTAAAAGAGTCATTTTAAGACAGAATTTTTAAAAAATCAAAAGCTTCCATTGCCAAAGAGTCTGAGAAACTTTGTAATATTTATTCCACTAGTTACCCTGTATCACCGATCATTTCGATGACACTTAATCGATGAAAAAGGTGTCACCCTGTATATTCTAGCGATCACCGAGTCCCGGGTAGAGAATGTATGATGAAAATTCAAATTTTCCTGCCTCCCGTTGGAAAGTTTCCGTTCTCGGAAGAGTCATGAAGAAGTTGTAATATACCGGGTGACCTTAATAGGATCCGATATCTTCGACGATCCGAATTGGAGCGTTTATGGACGGCGTGAAAGAAGCCGTATACACGGTGTCGTATATATTATCGAATGATTATACCCCACCCGGGATATTAGTTAAAAATAGACACATCGGGCAACAACGTTAGCGGGATTATTATTATTAATTTTTTTATAATACAGTCTACTAGATTTTCGTCGACTTTTTTTTACGGTTTTCTTTTCACTGGCAGCTAAATACTTTGCGCTACTTTGTGGCCTAACGCCGACCGTCATCGAGATAATTTTACGCCAAGCGGACGAACGGGTGGTCGCGATAAAACGTAGGAAAAGAAAGGATCGATCGTTTCGAGACCTGCTTGAGTGATCCACTTTAAGTAGGCACTGAACGCAGTGGTGAAGAGACGTTTTCTCTTTGCTTTCTGATAAGCCGCCCGCCTCTCGACGCGTGTTCTTTCGTTAGAAAACTCCCTGACGGAAAGAAAGAAAAATAATCCGTGGACCTTCGACCGGGGGAGGGACAATCACGGGGACCCCGGTGAACCATGATAAGGAAACACGTTCGTGAACTTCGACCTCGTGGAAAACTGGATTTTAATTCATTCGAACTTGAAGAAAACTACCCGGTTGTTTATTATAATTTTTGATAATTGGAAATGAGTATTTTATAGCGTTGTTTTGAACGTGTTTCGTTATTTAGTTTCTCGATTCACTTAGGTATTTCGAGAGGAAATTTCACAGGGAACCAGATGGAGAAAATCCGGTGGGAAAATTGAAAATGAAAGTACTCACCCGCTGAGGACACCGAGAACTAAGTTCAGCATGAAGAATGAGCCGAGGACGATCAATGGTATAAAGTAAATCCAGTTGTACGTGCTGCCAAGAGCGTCGTTTGTCTGTAAATTTCACCAGTGACATGTAAAGACAGTGTTACACGTGGTTACAGGGTTACCACCACCAGTTACACAGCTGTACGCATAAATCAATCAAATCAACGACAGGAAACAGGAACACATTAGAGCAGAGAAGTATAGAGACACTGAAACACTTATTATTCTTTCTGCTTTCTTCGCGGGAAACTTTCCAGCCGTGGAAATATTCGGACAGCAATTTTCAGTCGTGGCGACGAAGCGCCTGGCAATATTGATACAGGAACGAGACAGTAAACATTTATACATTTAACATCCAGATCATCATGACAGTTAACATCCAGAGTATATAAACAGCATACTCGACGGATAAATAAAAAACATAGTGCGGAAAAAGTTGAGTTCGTGGGGTTCCATAGGTATTGCAGTGCCATTTACAATTGGATTACAGCCATTTCTCTTATTTTCTTTTTCTTTTGCGACAATTCAGTCGTTGGTCGCTGAAAGATTCTATTTTTTTGTTTACTCGCGGAAAATCCAATTCTATGGATTCTCCGTTATCCAGACAGCTGAGAACCAAGCGTAGTAAATGTATGTAGGATTAACAAACGAGACTGGTTTTTGCAAAGAGGGCTGAAACTGACAGTGTTATACTGAGCAAGGTGAACATATACGTCAGTGTTAGCAGTATATACATATACATATATATATACAGATGTAGATATATGTATACATGTATTAAATTTGCAAGCATTTTGTTGTTCCATCGGAGACCGGCAAACTATGGAAAAATGCGACGGGCAAACACAGAGAAACGATACGTACACAGACACGAAATACGATCAGGAAAAGGTAATCACACTTAGATCGACAGAGACAAATTTTGAGATAGATACAAATGTGAAGGAGATTGAAAAATAAAAGAACAAGTAGTCAGGAAAACGTACACACCAAAACATAAGGAACATTTCGACGAATCAATGACTTCCAAGGTGTCGCTCACCCCCTGGCGAGATATCCGTGAAACTTAAATTATTTCGTTTAACACATCGATATTTCTCACCCTCGTCGTGAAATATCTTTTGTACGAGAACAATTTGCATGTTCATTTCAACGCTACAGAAAAAACTACACACACACATCGATAAATCGCCGGGAGCGAGCGTCGCAATAAAAAGCAGGAGAGACATCGATTCCATGGACGAAACGAATCAGAAAGGAGGAATCGTGAAAGAAACAAAAAATAAGAAAACCGAGGAGAAAACAGAGAAGCCAATAAGAGAGTCGCCAATATCCAGTGGAATGAAAGAATAATAAAATGATATATAATAATCGAGACACGAGACGGCGAAAGGTCCTCGCGATGGAGGAGCGCGAAATTCAAAAAGATTCCAGAAACAAGAACACGAGATTTAACACTGATGAACATATTTCTTGCTTTACCCAGTACAATATGGCAGTCCAGCCCTCCATAGTGATGCACTGGAAGACAGTGAGCATGGCGAATCCGATGTTGTCGAAGCTGGTGATGCCGAAATTTGGTCCCACCCAGTGATCCATGCACGTCGACGAGTTCGCGTCGCAAACGTGCGCCCCGTACGGCGCCTCCAACTTGTTGTCCGTGTTGCACGGGCTCGGTTGTTCGCCATCCTTCACGATTACATCTGTAACAGCGATTGGATTACCGATAGAAAGACTGATAACGATTCCAAGATACTGGGGAGTGGTTAGAGTGACGTGGATGTTGATATTTTTATTATTAAAGAATATTTGTGGGGTTGGGAGATAATATTGTGATATAATATTGAAATTATATTCCCTTGGAATATTTGCGCAAGAATAATTGCGCATGAAGATCTCAATGCGTAGGAATTTGGTTTTTCAGAGAGATTAAGGAAGTGGGCGGGAAAAGTTGGATTTACTCACTGATGTCACTTATGCTGTAACACGTTTTATGCAGGGTTCCCGAATAAAACTCGAGGCCGATGATGGCGAATATCACGATGGCGAAAAGTACCAGCAAGCCGATCTGCAGAAGCGGCGCCATTGCCTTGATAATAGACTTGAGCACCACCTGGAGACCTGTTTACAAAAAATCGGCGAGGAGTAATTAGGTCCAACAACCGTCCTTTCGAGAAGTTTACGATCGACATTTTCGTTTTTTTTTGTACTTTCGCAAGTCCTCCTTAGAAGCTACGTCGTTGCTCGGAGAATTCGCGTGCGCAGAATTTTCGTTTCTTCGTGTATATAGTATACATATACATATACCATTTCCGTGTTTTCTCTAATTTAAATTACACTTTTCCTGTACACGATTACTCGTAGCAGTATTTCTTTCATTCATTTATTTTCGTGTTTTTTTAAAAATAGTGAGTCTTAGATTGATCGTCGTTCAATTAAAATGTGAAACGAAGCCAGCGTCTAAACAATTGGGATACTTCGTCGTGTATTATCATTTTTACCTAGACACAACATACAGCTCTCAAAAGATAATCTAGTTTGGGTGTTACTACCAACAGAAACAAAATAATAAAATCGTTCTAACGTTGCAAGGCATTTCTACGTGTGTGTATATATGTATATATATATATGTATATATATAGATATAGATAGATATAATATATAAATATACTTGCAATAAAATTACTACACTGATCTACCATAAGATTTCGTAAGTTCTCCGTTCAAACACGTTCATCGGTTCGCATGTCTTAATCACTTCTATATAGCAACTATCGATAAGTATAGAGATATATAACCTCAAAGATCGTGTGGATCCACGAAGTATCCGAATTCCAGACGCAGGAAAGTTTCCGTTCCGCGACACGTCTTTCCCCGAGCAACGTAACATTACAACTCTGCTTTTTCTATTGTCTTTCGTGTACACTCCGTATGCCCGAATACTCTAACGTGTGACCGAGCAAATTTTTACTTCTACCGTGACTCGAAATTTACACCGAAATTTACGTCGAATGATGAATCAAACGGAATCAGAATATCCGCAGCCAATTTGTTGTACTCGTCGATCGGAACGATGTGAACCTTTCACAGACACGTTCAATTACACAAAGACCAATCTTCAAAGATGATCGAACCTAATTAAAAACTCGAATTACCAAGAATCTAATATTTCTTCCCAACTTAATCCGCCCCCCACCCCCCAATAATCGGACACCCATCAATTTTAAATAACTCTAGTGTTCGCAACTAAAATTCTTTTATTGTTTAATAATTCTGTGTCTCAAAGCGTTCAAATTGATCTCCCGCGCTTCCTCGAGCAAATTAATTTATAGATCATCACCGGGGACTGGTCTCGGGGCAACTGAGAAGTGTCCGACATCCCTGTCCGTGGATCATTGCGTCGATCAACAAGTACAATGATTCTAGGCGTCGCGCGTCGCCGCGAAAGTGATTGTTTTCAATCCGCGAGAAACTCGTCGTCGCGTCGAGCAACGTGAAACGATTTCTTTCGTTCTTTATTATTTTTTTTTTCTTTCGCTTCGGCTGGATTTCGTGGGCCGACTGTATTGAAACGCTACTCACTCGGTATGCCGGAGACAAGTTTGAGCGGTCGCAACACGCGTATCGCACGCAACGTGCGCAGATCCATATCCAGTTCTATGCCTTGCGAGAACGCCGTGATGAACCTGCCCCAAAACATACACACACCCCGCCACACTTTACTACTTACTACTCTATTACACTAATACTCACGCTACTTAAGTACTTAAGCTACCACCACTATGTTGTAACTAGCGTTCTCTAGACCTAGCCCGAGGAGACGGGGACATTTTCTATAGGGAAAGGGGGGTTGATAATATCGATGCCGACAAACATAGAATTTATCGGTGTTCAGTAGGAGCACAGACAACCCATAAAAGTAGACCGGACATGCTGGGAAAATTTTTATGTCACGAAGAGGGGGTCCTAGGACCCCTTACCATTTTCGTGCTACGCTCAACGTTACCGGCCTTTGACTGGAATCCGTATTTAATAGCACGTACACGGTATATGTACAGCAAATTACGAAAATAACGAAAAATCGTCAAATTCAACCAGTTTTTTGGTCGGCATTCGCTCAATTTTTGAGATAGCGATCTGGGACTGGTACCATTGTTTTAGTTAGGAAATTCTACGGTAGAACAATGTATAATAGTTGTACTTTTCGAAAATTTAATTTTTCGCAAAAATCTGAAGGGGGTAGGTCAGGATTTTTAGCGATTTTCGTAATTCCTTCGCCATTTCTACAATTTTTGAGCTATTAAAATGATCCTGGACGTTTTGGACGCGGAATCCGAAACCGAATAAGCCAGTGAAAGAATCATTTTAATATCTCAAAAATTGTGGAAATGGCGGGCGAATTACGAAAATCGCAAAAAATCCTGACCTACCCCCTTCAGATTTTTGCGAAAAATTAAATTTTCGAAAAGTACAACTATTATACGTTGTTCTGGCGTAGAATTTCCTAACTAAAACAATGGTACAAGTTTCAGATCGCTATCTCAAAAATTGAGCGAATGCCGAGCAAAAAACTGGTTGAATTTGACGAATTTTCCCGATTTTCGTAATTCCTCCGTCATTTCCGCAATTGTTTAGATACCAAAATGATTCTTTCACTGTCGTATTCGGCTTCGAATTCCGATTCCAAAACGCCCTCGATTATGTTAATATCTCAAAAATTGCAGAAATGACGAGCCAATTGCGAAAATCGCGAAATTTCGTCAAATTCAACCAGTTTTTTGGTCGGCATTCGCTCAATTTTTGAGATAGCGATCTGGGACTGGTACCATTGTTTTAGTTAGGAAATTCTACGGTAGAACAATGTATAATAGTTGTACTTTTCGAAAATTTAATTTTTCGCAAAAATCTGAAGGGGGTAGGTCAGGATTTTTTGCGATTTTCGTAATTCGCCCGCCATTTCCACAATTTTTGAGATATTAAAATGATTCTTTCACTGGCTTATTCGGTTTCGGATTCCGCGTCCAAAACGTCCAGGATCATTTTAATAGCTCAAAAATTGTAGAAATGGCGAAGGAATTACGAAAATCGCTAAAAATCCTGACCTACCCCCTTCAGATTTTTGCGAAAAATTAAATTTTCGAAAAGTACAACTATTATACATTGTTCTACCGTAGAATTTCCTAACTAAAACAATGGTACCAGTCCCAGATCGCTATCTCAAAAATTGAGCGAATGCCGACCAAAAAACTGGTTGAATTTGACGAAATTTCGCGATTTTCGCAATTGGCTCGTCATTTCTGCAATTTTTGAGATATTAACATAATCGAGGGCGTTTTGGAATCGGAATTCGAAGCCGAATACGACAGTGAAAGAATCATTTTGGTATCTAAACAATTGCGGAAATGACGGAGGAATTACGAAAATCGGGAAAATTCGTCAAATTCAACCAGTTTTTTGGTCGGCATTCGCTCAATTTTTGAGATAGCGATCTGGGACTGGTACCATTGTTTTAGTTAGGAAATTCTACGGTAGAACAATGTATAATAGTTGTACTTTTCGAAAATTTAATTTTTCGCAAAAATCTGAAGGGGGTAGGTCAGGATTTTTTGCGATTTTCGTAATTCCTTCGCCATTTCCGTAATTTTTGAGCTATTAAAATGATCCTGGCCGTTTTGGACGGGGAATCCGAAGCCGAATAAGATGCCGAAAGAATCAGATTGATATCCCAAAAATTACGAAAATGGCGAGCGATTTACGAAAATCGCAAAAAATCCTGACCTACCCCCTTCAGATTTTTGCGAAAAATTAAATTTTCGAAAAGTACAACTATTATACATTGATCTGGCGTAGAATTTCCTAACTAAAACAGCCGTACAAGTTTCAGATCGCTATCTCAAAAATTGTGCGAATGCCGAACGAAAAACTGCTTTAACACGGCCACAATGTATGATCACGATCGGGCAAAATGTAAGAGCACAATCAGCCAACGCTGTTTAGCCACTAACAACTGACAGCTTTAATTTCGAATATTTTTCACTGTACTTCTTAGACTAACCGCTCTCTAGGCCAAGAGGGTACCACAGTAACCCTCAATTTCGGCCGAAAATACCTGACACACGAAACCCCATCGGATGTCCTGTCTACTCCTATACGTCGTCTGTGGTAGGAGTGTTACTTGACTTTCTTATTTTTTGTTTATTTTCTTTTTGTTTGTTTTCTTTCTATGGTTTCTTTTTACCGTCCAATTTCGATTACTCTCGGTGGATTCCTATGGTGGAAAAAGTTACACGATGGACATGAGAACTAGTTTTGTTTTGCTTCTTCTTTTTAATGGGGGAGATGAGGAAGTCATGGGGATGATATTCTCTCGAGCGAACGGTCGACGATGAGATGATGATTCGCTTGAACGACACCTGAAAATCTAGGTAAGAATGATTTTGAATGTTCGTCGCTTCTTTACTTCTTCTTCTTCTTCTACTTTTTTTTGTATCACTAAGGAAGTGTGAGCGATGACGTTCGATAAGGAGGGTTTCATTAAGATGAGATGCAATTAAAATATTCCCGCTGCAAGCTATGAAGTCTAGATGGAATGAAAGGAAAAGAGCCAAACTTACAATTAGATGGGTTTCTATTGTCTAACCGAATCCAAAGTCGGATACGGGGGGAGGGGGTGGGGGAACTTGGCTTTTCGATTGCGAGCTTTGGATTAGCTTATCGAATTAGCGCATCGATGGATCAGCCCCCTTAAATCGCTGAGCCATTCGTGAAAGTGACGTCTATATCGTTTTCAAAGAGATCTATTTACAGAATCATCGATCGATCCGATCGGGGAAACCAGGAACTCTTCTATGGGGTCCGGCCAGTCGCGTGTTTCCCATGATAATTTTCTCTTCTTAGTTTCTCCAAGAAAATATAACAGAAATTTCGTTGCAGATAGTTCGTCGGAAAACTTTGGAAAACTTACATGGTAAAAAGGAAATCCAATGACTACCGTACACAAATTCAATTTGAGAGAAAATTAATTTCCTAACGTGTTGCAAAATCAAACGAAATTTCCTCGTGAAACATCAGTGAGAATGAAAATTTCCAATTCTGACCGGCGGGACCCCCATAAATATTCTAAAACGCAGCGTACATCGAACGACGAATGGAGATCATGGTGATGTCTACAAAACTACCCTAATCCTTTCAGGAGTGTTTCAATAAACTCGACTATAGACTTCAAGGAGTATGAGAAAGCGACGGATAAAAGCGTGGAAACTCGACAGACATCTGGAAAACTGTCCGTAGAACGAAATACATTTCCCATACTATCGACTCGGGCTTTCTAAATCTAGATTCTATGAGAGAATAACGCACACAGGGAAAAAGCCGTCTCTAGGATAGATATACATATATATAAATGTATATATAGTCGTAATAGCTGGCAGCACTAGTTCCTAGAAGACATCGAAGAAATCCGCGGCCGTTGACCTCCCAGTCATCTCACCCCTTTTTTTTGTTCTTTTTCTTCAATCTACCATTTATTAAATATAACCCATCGGTCACTTTCGAATCCACGTTGCACGATCGACGATCCGCAATAATTTCCAATCAAAATATTATCATCCAGTCGTCACGATTTCCCCCGAATGGGGATAATTATCAACCGCGTGCCGTTTCAGCCACGCTTGAACGGAAAATTAATATTTTCCGCGGATGGGAAAATAAAGAATATTATTCGTGACCGAAACGGTGTCCGAGATTCCCATGGAATCTCGCGGTTCATGGGACTTGGACGGGGATGGTCGGGATGCAATCCTGGAAATCCATGGGACGATGATACGGTCTCTCGAGGGTGGTGTCTAAGTGTACGAATCTCTAGCAAACACGAGCTTGCTCGAATACGTTACTGCTCTAGGACACGTACCTATTTACCAATGTATAGTCAATTCTATTATTCAGTGACTGTAGCTAAAGATAGAGACTTCTAAATATAGAGACGGTCTTCAGGCGAGTATTTAAGTGTTTGGTGGTTGATTGTGTGCATGTGTGCGGATGCTCTCGATGGATTTTTATTTTCACTGCGAATCAATAATACGAAATTTTCTTTGTACTTTTATTTTTATCTATTTGATGGATAATAGCGACGGAAAATTAAGTTACTCGACCGATTCTTGATGAATTATTCGCTGAATCGTGTGAGAAACGATTTATCGAACTTTGATGGGAACATCTAATCGTGATTAGATAACATCGAATGCCGGAAAATTGGAAAATTGCACCCCGTAGGTTTCGCAATGTTAATTTGCAACGAATAAAAGAATTGTCGAATGAAATGGCATGTTTTCCCTTTACCCAGGCATGAAACTTAACATCTGGAAAATTGAATCGTAGGAAAAGTGTTGGGAAAAGTTCTCGCGTGATCCCCGCACGATTCACAGATTGATCCACGGTTGGTACTAGATCAAATTTCTCCCGTACCGTAGATTATTAAACAAACGATCAATTTTCAGGGTAATATCCCAGCCGATTGCAACATGACGTGAATTTTCCAATAAATAAAATCGATAAAACGTGAAATCGTGCTAATCTCAGATCCGCGAATAGCATGTTTATCGATCACGGATGAAAAAAATAAGAGAAGCTTGTTGCGCGATTTGCGTTAATTAAATTAAGCCTGCCCCGCCCACGCTCCGGGGATGAAACGTTTTTATTAACCGCGTACTTTATAACCGGCGCGTATTCCCCATTTTTTTTTCTTCTTTCCCGGTATATATTGTAAATGCAATTTTTCATACGGTACCGTGGCGAAAGCAACTAGAATTTTTTACTCCAATTTTTTTTTATCGTTCTATCCTACGAGTTTACGTGGATGACGCGAAAAGAGAGAAAGGCAGAGAGAAAGGGAGAGAGAGAGAGAGAGAGAGGCAAAGAGAAAGAGAAAGAGAAAAGACAGGAATTCAGTGTAATCTGAAAAGGATACTTCTGTAATAAACGGAAGCTCCGTTACGCGTTTTTCAATGGAACAAAATTTCTCTGGCCTAAATTTTGCTTTCTTTTTTCTTTATTTGGAAAAAAAGAAAAACAATAACCCAATCTTTTTCATCTTTTCATCAACGACCAACGACAACGCACCTGTAAAAATCGTGTGTTTTCGTGTGTTACGTGCGTGGTGTCTAAATATTTCTCGAGACTCTGGAACTCTCTAATTATGAACAACGTGTGCATAAAACTGAACAAAACGACAGAAATACCAAATAACGCAAAGATAAAAACTATGCTTTCTAAATATCACGCAAGTCCTCTATAAGAGACATTAGAATATATACGTGTATAATACGTATATATATACATATGCATACGTACTTGGGTACATATATATGTGTATATATAGTAATAATAATAATAGACACTCGAATTACGCAAACCACGTGGACACAGAATCAATATATAAATATATAGATATGTATTATATTTAATAAATATCGATCATCAACTGTTTTCTAGCTGTATCAACTGATCTAATACACCCATAGCCTCTAAATGGTGGTTAGTAAAAAACGAATTAAACGACACGTAGATTAGGTAACTAAATAAGGAAACTAAAAGGTTGGAAACTAACGGATAGAGCACCACAATTATCAACGTTGATTTTTATCATTGTCAAAGAAACAAAATTCATCTTTTTCGCCAGATTTCCTCCGTGATACAAGAATGTTAACAACATTTGTTCCCCGATGTTTCGATCGAATTCAAAGTGCGCTCTATCCGCGAGACGTGTAAGAATTAGTATATAGAGATAATAGAGATATTATATAGCTGATGCTCTTCTCGCTTGCCAGAAAACTAAACGTCGATCCAACGTGTCAAACTAAAGCGAGAGAGAGAGAGAGAGAGATAGAGAGAGAAGAAACTCGACAGATAGAGGTAAAGTAATATGACAAACTAAATGGTTCGACGGGACTAAGTGTAATTAAGTCTGGTTAATCATATAGTCAAGAGAAAAAAAAACAAATAAAACCAAAAACATAAGTATAATCGATCTCAACTAAGGTAAGGCTAATTCGAACGCACACAAACTGCCAGGAACAACCAGGGGGTTAGTCATAATATTAATCTGCTGCTCGACTGTTAATATCTGTACTGCAGTACATCGTACTTATGGTGTTTTTTGCACTTTGTCTTTCGCAGAACTGTGACTGACTCACTTGGAATTTTCGAAACCAGCTTTAGCGGTCTGAGGACCCTGAAGGAACGTAGCATACGCAGGTCGACGTCCACGTTTGTTTCGGCGAACACGGTCATCGACCTAATCCAAGGATTACTCTAGAATCTATCTGCTCGGCCGGAAAAACCGATCGGCGTGGTTCCTTAAATTTTAAGCCTGCGTGGAGATAGTTGTACTCAAACCGAGCTGCTTTATCCGTTTTTCAGTGTTTTTTTAAATCGTGTTTCTCATAGATCGATAAAAAGAAATTTAACGAAATAGGAAAGATAAATAAATCAAGTTTTTCCAATGATGTCAAGAGAATATTATTTGAATTTATTTAAAATGATAGATACTATTGTATATGGGTATTTGTAACGACGGATCCAGCAACTCGGTGAAAGTTCTTCTCCAAGGGGAAGAGGGTTCCTCGAAACGAACGTATGTAATTCAAGTAAAGAGATTAAATTCCCACGGGTCGAATGAAAGCATTGATCGTTTATCAAGGAATCTGGATTTCCGGAAATCCTGAACCATGAACACATTTCTCCTCGTCCGTCACGTTTTTTCCTCTCCAAGTGTCTACATACTTCCATGATCTCTCGGTATGCAAGTGTCATCGACGGTATGTATGTATCATACATACAATAGTGATACAATAAACAGATTGCGAACATGTGCAAGCGATGACGGTCAGAGAGAGATAGAGAGATAGAGATAGAGAGAGAAAAAAACACAGACACAATTGACGTTGACAAGTTAAAAAAAAAAGACAAACGATCGAGAGTAGCGATGATCGAACGACGCTGCGTACATCGCGACGAAGATACTCAGACAGACAGAGAGGAAAAACTAGAAAGATCAAGAACGCAACAGATTTGAATCATGAGTATGAAGTTTCGATGATTTCGCGGATGAAAAGAAACAGAGATAGATAGAGAGAGAGAAAGAGAGTAAGTATACGATTATTATTCAATTTGTTTCATATTTTTCTTTCTTTTTTCACTTTTCATTTTTTTTTTTCTATCGTTTTCTTTTTTTCGCAAATAGGGTGAAGTAAATTCAAAGATAATAATATAAACCCGATAAAAATGTTACGGTTCGATAATAAGGGGAAAATCGTCTCACCCGGTCACCACGACGAAGAAGTCCATGATGTTCCAGATGTTGCGCAGGTAGGAGCCGCGGTGAAGGACGAAGCCAAGGGCGAGGATCTTCAGGCTCGCCTCGACGCAGAAGATCCCGAGGAAATAGATCTCCGTGGCCTCGAGCTGCTGCGCGAGTATGGTCTTGTCATGCTTCGGTAAATGCTCCTCGAGGGCCAGGACCACGCAATTGGCGATGATGGTGAGCAGGACGGCGTACTCGAAGGGCGGCCACTCGATTATGAAGCGGGTGTGCTTCCTTATACAGTTATCCTCGGACAGGATGAACAACGACGTGGTGCCCTTCCCGCCCCCGCCACCCGCCCCTCCGCCCTGATCCCGACCTGGCGCCATGTCCACCAGACCAGGTACCTGAAGGGATATCATAAAGATTCATTATAGTTACTTTTTGGAACCTTTGGGAAAGGTTTAACCCTTTCACTAGGGGAGATTTTGTGAATAAATGAAAAAAATTGAATGATACTATTGTAGATTCGTGACATTTAATATCTAATTGATATTTAATATCTATTATAGTAATATCTATTGACCAGTAGAAATAATTCTGACGTTCACAGGGGACCCCTACGTAGTTCAGTCTGTAAAGTAACCAGATAAGTATGAAGATCAAGTGTTTCTACGTCTAACGGAATACCGATGGGATTAAAAGTGATTACACATAGTTTCCAAGTGTGTTTCTAAATGTTTCTAACTATCCCCGTGCGATAAGTATCCGACGACGATAGATCCGAGTGGGAGAGCGCGACGGTTTAGAGAAATCCTAGGAAATGTTCAGTCTCGCGTTAGCAATAAAGCTACTCCTCGGGTTCTAACGAAGTAGCAGAAACAACGAGGGGGCAATTAAGGGGATGTCTACCACAAGGGCGGTGGTTTTCTAATTCCTGCGGCCTCTTACCTCCCCTCCAAAGCTAGTCCAGTCACCGAGACCACTCAGTCCGGCCAGCTCCGGCCTTCTCCTGTACTGACTCTTGTATCCAGGGTCCCTTTGTGCCGCCTCTTGCGCTGCCAACCTGGAAAGCAACGGAAGATGAAAGGAGTTAGCCGGCGCCCGCTAAAACTCAAAGGAGGTTATCGGTGGGACGTGTACGTGTGCGGGAGCCGTAATCGATTTTGCAAACATGCTCGCCCGGTGGTATCCTGTCGCTAGCCGAATTGCGGAAATAAAAATCCGACGGTATCTATCTATGTATACATATATGTATATACTACCGGGATGCATCCGGTTATCCCTTACCCACCTCTTTTCATCCCCAAACGTTTCATCAATGTGTATTAAAATCAATTTATTCCATAAAACCAGTGATCTATTTAGAATTTATATAAATCAGCTTTCAGAAAATAACGAGGATTTTTATTAACGTGATTCTGTTCGTGTTCCCACGTTTCACACTTTCTAATAGAATTTCCAGCGTCCCGTTTGGGTCCACGTGTCCTCACGTTTCCGCGAGTAATTTTCATCCCCCACCGATTTACGGCGTTTTCGTGTTAGAGGAGCCGGGGCCAGGGGCGGTGGATTAATGCGAGGCAAAAAAAAAAAAAAATACGCAAAAAATTCTCGCGCAGACGTTCCCGTCGGCCGTTTGTTCCGCGCGGTATTTCGTGGAAGAGTTCGTTAATGGCCGACGCGGGCGTATAATGTGGCGCCGAGGTCTAATTAAGTGCATTAGCCGGGACTTTTGCGACCGGGCCCCTCTGTGTGCGAGGCCTCTCCTCTCCTCTCCTCTCCTCCACCTCCTGGCGGGAGAGTGCAATCAGCAGGTAATGCAATCACTCGCGACAAGGATCCCGTTCCTGCGTGCGAAATTTACGCCGCCTGATAGGAACTCGCCTTGCGGAATTGCAGCTATTCAACGGCGATTTCACTGCCGGCTCGACGGGGGAAAAAATGGGAAAATCAGATCGGAAAATTGTAAATTGACTAGAGAGATGTTGGGAAGGGTGGAGAGTGAGGGATATAGAGTGTATAATTTAGCGTGGAAAGTTATAGAAATGAGATTGAGCGAGACTAATTTCTCAGATTAGGGTGATTTTATTAAAAAATCAGAGGTCTGTTTTAATTAATCGTAGGATCTTTCGATGTTGTTCTATTTTTGTGATAACTTCTTGTAAAGTTGGAGATACTTGATTAGATTCACGCTGGACACCCTGTATATGTAGAGGAAGGCAGAAGTATCGTTATCGATTTTCTATTTTAGAGAAATGTTGGCCGAAAAAAGGGGAAAAAATGTGAAGAGCACCTTTATGCATCGTAACGGAGGAGCGAAGGAATATTTTTTTTTTGTTCGTTCTAAAAATGCCGCTGCTGAATTTGCACAACGTGCGAAAGAATATATTCTTGATCGATCCTATAGTTCCGTTCGGGATGTTCCTGGGAACCCTCTAAAGTGCTCTTAAAATTCTTTTGAGAACGCCAGGACTCGAGCCCCGCTGTCTTTCATTTTCTAACGAGAGAGTTAATCGGATAATACACGCTTCTAAAATGGCAGAGATTTCGTTTTTTTCCCTTCCTTCTTTTACCAAAATAAAAACTTGCATCCAACAAGTCTTCCATACCAATGACTACATATCAATCATTCAAATCATCGAGGTGGATTCGCTAAGAAATCCTCACCAGACAAATTTACAGTACAAATTTATATACAGGGTGTCCCAAATACAGTGTATCAATCATATCCCCCCGAAATTCGTGCCACTTTTTAATTGGAACCATGTATGAATATTTTAAAAAGAAGTATTCCAAGAAAATATGAATAACATCGATGTCCCCTTGCTCCTTAATGGTTGCCAAGAAAATTTTTTTTTATTTTCCCTCCAAATAGGTCATACTGTATAATACAAAAGATGCGTATACGACGAGTATCCAAATCTCGCAGTGGCGTGCTCACTTTTTCACCGAGGAGCATCGTTAGAACGGCGAACGACGTGGGCGGTGGAATGAATAATCGGTGGAAATGAACAGCCAATCACAGGGCACGAAATTCATTCAACCGATACAACGACGAACGTCCGAGGAGTTCGCATAACCGCATTCGGAATCGTCCGATGACTGGCATCCGGCCGAAAACGGTTTTTCGTTATCCGCAGTGGCCTCAACCCCCCACCCTCCCGCCCCTCACGTTTTGGCAAATTCGCGGGTGATTTTTGTTTTGAAAATCGAACGCCGACGTTCCGGACGCCGGCGACGTCGCGACGCCCACGGAGACTTGGAACTGCGGGGATTCTCGGTTTCGTTTTATATTTCCGGGAATTCGAAATTTGTTTATCACCGGTTCGTCTATTTTCATCTTGTTTTCGATTCGTTACGGATTCTTTCTGATTATATGCTCGACTGAAAGCGGATAATAAGTGTAATTTTAGCGTCCCGTTTGACAGGTGAAATGACAAGACGACCTGTTCGGGCGTGTCTATAATTTCCCGGTGAATATACCGGCTTCAGAGATCACGCTAATAAGAGTATAGAGACACATCAAAGAATGTTCATCCCCCAGTCCATCAATATACGTAATTTTCACAAGTTATTTTCGGAATTCTAAAGTTAGCGGGAGGGTACGTAAAAAGATGAATAATTATTCTGCGATGTTAGAGAACGCTTTGTATCGGCGGACCGAAATACAGATCTGTCGGACAGATTTATTCGGATACGATGTATAACGTTCCGTGAAAAGTTCACGAATCAGAATAAATAAGAGAGAGATCGCTATAACGCAGGGAAATTAATAATAATTTAATTGAATGCGTCCAGCTATAAATATGAAGTCCATTACCGGTGGGCTGAGCTAATTTGCTTCCCACGCCTATCGAACGGTAACCTCATACACGTGAAACGCATTAACGTAGCATTATCAGTCACAGTGTCGTAATAACAGTAACAATATTATTATCGTCGCAGCAACGATCGCGATCTCGATCGTCACCCGTGATATCGCAGGTGCGCAGTTTAATTGATGCCTTGGAATTTCTACACTTTGAAATTCTTGCGACTTTGAGTTTCAACGCTTTGAAAATCCTATGCTTTGGAATTCCTACACCTTCGAATTTCCACACCTTGAAATTTCTACTCGTTGAAACGTTACGCGTTAAAATTTCCAGCCTTGAAACACCACCGGCGATCTAAGAATCACTTCCCGTCAAAACCACCGGTAAATCATCGCGTAATACATCGAGTCCGGCGTTGGTTCTTAGCGGCGTTGAATTATTAAAAACGAAACAAGAATTATTAATAGACCGTGTCCTGTAATGGGAGGATCAATACTACTCTCGAAAATGAAGTGAAACCAGACCGTCGCTGTCTGGCAACGACTTTCCTGCCAAACGAACCTAATTCCGGGATCCAGTTACGGAACCAATGATTGTTCTAGCAACAGGTGTGTTGCTGATTACGCTCCCGTCTTCCTGATTGTTGATTGATCAACATACTGATTGTCCAGGTTGAAAAATCTCTCTAGAACCTTGTTACACCGTTTTCCCTCTGATTAACTCTTCTAATCTATTTCAATCACAATTATTATTCGAATATTTCTAATGTCCATTGTATGAAGAATAAATTTTGTAAATATCGTCAATCTGAGGATACAAATTATTGAAATTTAGGCTGACGGCCATCGATCCCGGTAGAACGTTTCCTACGACTTGTACAGCGACTCTCAAAATCCCCGGGATGCCATTCACAATTTTCCATCGGAAAACTGTGACTCCGCATAATGTCCCCGGGGACGAGCACGTCCAAAGGTGTCTCCATTTCTGACGTTTCTGGGCTGTACTTATAAATACGACCGCTTTGTGCGATTGAATCGCGGTCGCCGTTAAAACTGATAGGAACAATCTGTTTCGACGATTCGTTTTTAAAGTCTCCCTTATACACCATCGAATGCTACAATGATAATTCGATGGAACGTGAAACGACGCATCAACAAGCTGATTTAATATCTGATGTAATAAATGGGAGACGAGGGATCTACCGGAGGATTTCATGGATCGTCATTTTTTCACATACAATCACACACTTTTATAAGTATCTCCATAATCAGACAGAAAGTGGAAACAGACGTCTGATTAAAAGACACAAAGTCCCATCGTGAGAACATTCTCGCGAAACGTTATCAATCCAAAGACGTGGAAATCTGGAAAGTGTGTCGACCAGCGGAAAAAGTGATCGTTTCTTTTCTCGCATTTTTTTCGTCGTCCGGAATCACGGGGGCGCCGCAGTGTGGTCACGCGAGATTTAACAGGTCGATCGAAGCCCACGCGGGCCGGATTCATACTATTATAAAAAGCGGCCAGTTATGGCAGCGAAGGTTAATCGCGATTTATACGACCGCGTTGCGACCGCGTCCAAAAGGAGTTTTTTTTTATTTATTTCTTTTTTTTTACCGGCGAGTGACGAGTCCAAAGAGGTCCCGTGCCAAATGCTCGTGTTGCCGAGCGTCCGCTGTTTCATTTTTTCTCTCTTTTTTATCGCCGGTAATTAATACAGGCAAAGCGCGTCCCACACACGCGCAGAACACATGTACACCATCCAGCGATGTTTCATCCGCGCAGGCCCGGCCGCAGCATCTGAATATTCACGATTCAATTTCGCCGCGATGGAAGGGGTTTCGTCTAATTGTACGGGTCAACGAACTGGGGAAATTCTTTTTTCGCGAGGGACATCTTTCTCGTGTGGGAAAACCCGAAGGAATTTGGAGATTTCGACAGGCTGTTCGGAAAAAATTTAAATCGACCTCGGAATGGGATTGTCGCATGAAAATTTGAGAAAAGAAATTAGAGTTATGGGTAAATATACGGAAGATGTGATGGTATAAGTATCGCATCGATATTTTTAAGATTGTGTAAGTAGTATTACCGGTGGTTTTTATGTCAGTGATTTAGGAAAATGGAGAGTGAGAAATATTTCTTCTGGAAAATTGACGAATTTTAGTGGAATCTCTGGCAAGATAATAAAATATATTGATATAAGTATCCGGATTGTCGGATGGACAGATAAATTGCAGACAGATCGGCGGTACTATGGAAAGCTATAAAAATTCGCAAAGTGACTTCTTCTTTATATATATATATTTTTTTTTTTCCTCGCGAGCTATAAAAGTCGGTCTGGATAAAACGGTGTAGATGGAATACGAGAAACGGTAGAAACCGCCAAGGACGGTATAAACTTTACGTTTCGTTGAAAGAAAAACTTTCCTTGATCCGCGCTAATTGAAGTAACGGCTTTGCTAACGCTGCTTTTCCGTTATCTGGGAAATATACCGCGAAACGAAAAAGACTTTATTATATAAAAAATAAAAACGAAAACTAAATTGGCTGAAATAAGCCATTGAGTGGAATACCGAAAATTCTCTCATGAAAAAAACGAGGATATCATTATCCCCTTAATATCCAATTATTGAATTTCGCGAAAACATCTGCAAGCTCGCGAGCTTATAGCACTCAAATATGGGAAATCTAAATAAATCCGCGGAAATTTTTTCAGATACCTACGTCCATCGGAGGTAAAAAAAAACAAATCATAATACGGAGAGAGTGATCCGGCTTTCCCGGAAAAATTCCGAATTTTGCGAAAACCTGTCGCAAAAACAGCCACGCGAAAATAATTGACCTTCGATTCCGGATCAACTGTTAACGACGCGGGCGTCGCGGCGGAGGGTCCTCCCATTATTTTCCCCTTTCGCGGATATAAATACGAACGTTATCGAACTCCACAACGCCCCATACAGATTTCCCAGAGCTCCACTCGAAGTCGTCCCATCCGCAAAATTGTCATACCTTCCCATGGATAACGTTATTTGCCGGGTAGATAGCATTGCTGGGAATGAAAAAAAAATAAGAAGCGTGGTAAAACGACGTGTTGTCGCACCTGTCTTCCGTATCGCGGTTCACGGAATATAATCGCTCTAGCCGGAAGAGAATCTAGAGCACTTGGGGTTCTCTGGATGTGAAATTTAAACATTTTGATATTTCTGCGCCTTGAAATTCCTCACGCGTTGCGATTCCTGCGCTTTGAAATTCCTACGCGTGATAATCTGGAATTGTGAAAAATTCTGCGCCCTCAAATTTCCACGCTTCGAAATTCTTTACGTATTGCAATTCCTACGCCTCGAAATTCCAGCGCCTGGTAATCTCAAAACGTGGAAATATCCACATCTCAAATTCTTTACGCGTGGTAATTGCTACGCCTCGAAATTCCACCGCCTGATAATCTCAAAACGTGGAAATTTCTGCGCCTTGAAATTTCCACGCTTGCAAATTTCAATGCGTCGAAATTTCCCGGATTCGTACATTCCAACGGCGAACGGCGAGCGGTCTCGCACCTGTTTTTCGCATCGCAGTTAATAGAAAAGTTCGTCTGGCGATCGGAGAACATAGAGATCAGTGTCTGTTCGTGGCAACTGGGACGGTGCTTAAAAGTTTATTATGGCTCGGTTATCGACGATACTTCTCCGGGAGTTATTAATATCTTTCGGGGGAATCAATATTAAAGACGTAAGGCGCGGTGCGAAGAAGCTTCTTGGAAATCATTAAAACGTTTTCTTTAGAAAATATTCAGCGGGCCGGAAACGCGACAAAGATACGGTCGCGTTAAAGGGAGCAAACGTGACCTTTCCGAGTCCCGTGACAACGATACGGGAGAGAACACCATAACACCCCCCGATGCTTGCCGCAACAATTGGCGCACGCGTATAATTTACTCCCGAGCAAGAAACTGCTACGCAACTACCATATTAAAATTCTAAGAGAGGAAAAAAAAGTCCGTAAATCGATATAAAAATAAACGTCCCCTCGTATAAAAAACAATAGAACCCAAAATAAATAACCGAGAAACTTTAATAAATCTCACCCTATATTCTACTTGAGATCATCACCAAGCAACAGGCCATCAAAATATTACCTACCCTTAAATAAAATCATATAAAATATCCCACGATATATTCTATCACTTTTCAAATTTCTTTATTTTCTGAAACAATAAGAATTCTTTCAATTTCTATCCGAAATCTTTTTCGAGGTTATCCATGAATATTATTGTACTAATTAATCCAAGTAATTCATTTCCAACCCCCAAAGTGTCTTAATTTTCCCTGTTTCCAGATCACAGAAATTCCGAGTCAATTCCAGGGGAGTTTCCAGCGGTAATCGCGACCTTCCGACGCAGGAATATTTTCAAAGGGTAGAGGGTAGTACCGGAGGGGGATGAAATTGGCGGTACTGCGCCGGTACCGCCCTGGCAGACATGCTGCGCCACGTGCGCAGTGCACTCTACGTACCATTTGCAGCGAATCCTCTTCCACGTGGAGACCAGGGTCGACCGTACGAACCCGAGGAAACCGTTGTGGACCATCCTCCGGAGGGGGATATGACGTGCCGGGGGTGCGGGACGGAAATACGAGATCGTCGAGACGTCGTTGGAAAAAAAATAGGAACTCACCCCACGGAGAAATGAAACGTTCAATTCTATCGCAACTATTCACTATTTATTTTATATAGTTTTTCTTTTTTTGTTATACCAGGGTTGGGTGAGGGAGGGTTGTAAAAATATTTACGCACATCGTATCGTAAATAACGTGCCCGAGATTGTACGTAAACAGATTTCTAATTATGAATATTGATCGTAGAAAACTACCGTGGAATATTCTTTATGAAAATAAATTTATCTCTCAGCGTTATACTTAACGTATGTGTGTCTACCCATGCGTCGGGGGTGTACTATAAATCCACTACCACCCCTTTACCACCACCACCACCACCACCACTACCACCCCCTCTACCGATATCCAACGAAACCACGATGGAAGCTTATAAAATCTAGGCTTCGAATCAAACAGATTCTTTATATATCTAATCGACTAATTTATTTACAAAAACTCAACTCGCCATCGTCTACTTTTTATTTTCCAACCCCCACTCTCAGACCACCCTAGCCGCCAGATTTTTTTTGTTCTTTTTTCAAAATTCGTTCGATATCGAATTTCCGATGTTCCCGGTTCCCCAGGTTCCCCAGGTTCCCCGTGCAAAAACCTGCCGACGGAACCTTCCACCCCACGGGATGGAGAAAACGCGGAAAGCAGAAACAACGGGACGTTTCCGGGACGCGGGACGCGGGGCGTCTCCCGGCGTCCGCACGACGATCGTTACCCGAAAACCCGGCGTCGCCCTCTAAATGCGCGAAACGATCTCGGGCCAAAAATCAGCACGGAACGTGACCGTCACGACGCCCGACCCTCCCTTGGCGTCCCGGTGCCATAAGCGATCGAGGATACGTTGCGGAATGGGGGTGGGTGGGGAAGGGGTATCAGGGGGGAGGGGACGGACGAGGGTTCCCGGTGACGTCACATACCGCCATTTTGACCCGTGACGTCAACACCGACACGAACGCTGCATACGCCACGAGTACAGGGGGATTCACGTTCGGTGTTCCATGGGTTCAGGGGTGAAATTCATATCGGGCTACTGTCAGGGGTGGGAATTTGATTGGACGGTGAATGTTTTTGATTATTGCGGTTACGATACTTGAATAGGGGTTAAGTTTTGTGGATAAACGATCGATGGGGTTTGTGACATATTGTTTATGATTTTTTGAACGTGATTTGAATCGAATCACTTTGGAATTTCGTAGTTTCTTTGGTGATTTTCTGCGATCGATACCACGTGGATTGTGAAATGATCTACGTATTCTCTGATGATTGATTAATCTCCCAGGTAATTAAGTAAATGATACATTCAAATTAAAGACATTTCTGATCTGAGTGATTTTAGAAAAATAAGAAATCTGTTACACTGAACAACCCTGTACACGGCACGCGTGTCACCGATTCTCTGTGTGTCACACACCGACACGCAAAAGGTTTCTCCGGTGTGTGTGCGTGGGTGCCCGCGCATCCTACTCGTGGGCAGTGCGTACATTTAGGTCGACGTACATACGTACGTATGTATGTATGTGTGTATGTATGTAGGCAGAGACACTTGGGGGAATTCGAACACACCGTCTCGATTATGGTGGTTATCAAACGCCCGGATCGACGAGACGCTCGGTATGGCGATTAATTAGGCATCTTTCCCGGAGCAGCTTGATTTGCTGGGAAAAAGATAGCCGAGGATTTACGTGGACGATCGGTTCGATCGTGTAGAACCGACGATAACGTTGAATCCGTAAAGTATCGGTATCACGATAGGAGGCGAGCAATCGCGGATATCTTAATGGAAACTTTTCCAAAGTGGACCACTGTGCGGTATAATTTCGGGGTTAATTGGATTTCGTCGAAGAAATTCGTCCATTGTGGAAACGGAGAACCGATTAACGGTTTGACAGTTGCAAAATACGTTTCGAATGGATCGTGAAAATTACTACGCCAGGAAAATTCTACTTTTTGAAAACACCTGCACACTTAAATATCTCCGTTAAAATGTTTTTTCGTTAAAATATCTACGCTTTGATATCACCAAGCATTGATATTTCTACACTTTTAGAATTTAATCAGTATTTATTTACACTCGATCGAAAATCAGGATCAATAATTAAAAGCAGGGGTGTTCTATCGATCGTATAAATATTTATCATTATTGTTAGAACATTCCGGAATTGGGTCTCGTGGCAGTCAACCTGTTAACAAAATCCGACGATGTATCAGCGGGAATATCCATTATATGCGCCGAACGGTCGTTCAAAATGCAAGTGGGACACGTAGAACGCAAAGGAGCACTGCACGACGACGTGCTCGACGGGATTGCAAGCTCGGCAATAAATTACCTATTAAGAGGGCAGGGAAGACGGAGGTTCGTATGGTGCGATACATCCACCTACACCGTTCCGTCTACTTTCTTCAATTAATTCTACTTCCCGACGGTTCCACGACCGGGTACGAATATTCTTTTCTAAATAATAGAATCCCTGTTACTTATGGCTCCCTGTGTCCCATTGAAGATACCCGACGAAAATTTTCACGTACCTCTAGGATCTAGAAGTACATTCGCACGAAAATCAACAACGATTTTATTCACCATTACAACGATAATTATAGAATAATCAATTTTACTTAGGATTATTAAATAAATTTGAACAGTGTTGTAATTTCCAGGGTATGAAATATGTATATTAATTGGAAAAACTGAGTGTTTCTGATTAATTAGTTTCTATGAACGTAGTGGTAGTACTAATTACTTTACCATACGATGATAGTAATCTTGTGGGGATCAGGATCCCACCGTAGCCGCCATTACCACATACTTATGTAAAAATTCATCAAGGTCTTCGAGGCTCGCGTGTGGTTGTCATAATTATACCGTGTTATTATGATTTATAATGAGATCTGGAATGCCCTGCTAAATCAGCGGGTGTCTTTAGGGAAACCGTACATAGACGAAGCATACTTCGGCGTCACAGGTATGCTCATGGAGAGACAGAGAGAGAGGGGTAGAGAGAGGGGGTGGGGGGAGATCGATTGGAGTATTATCGACACTCCCTGCCACGCGGCTCGAACACGTTTGCCGGAACATTTCAGATTGATTTCAAACGAATCGCGCGTGTCGCGATAAATAATTATAGGGATTTTATGTGAAAAGGAAAATGGGAAGAAATTTTGAATCCCCCCAGGATTTCCGATGGCGATAGAAATGGAGATAGTATGATGTTTCCTGTGAATTTTGAGAAAAATCCATACAGTAATTTCATTAGACTTGAAATTACATGTTAGTAGGTTCTCTTAGGTGATACAAAGTTGATAATTCATATTAATAATCGCTCCGAGAAGTTCAGAAAGAAGTTTGTCTTCTTAAAAGACTATTTTTTTCTGTTTATCCGGAACTTTCGTTGGAATGAAAGTTGAGGGAAATGTACGTGAGTTGTTTGTGAAAAAAAGCACTGGATAACGTTGTGAATTACCATTGTTATTGAAACACGCGTCGGAGTTGTTGCCATTAACGCTGTTGCTTTCATAATTAAACACACTTAAGGATTCCATCCACCTCGCGATTTCTAGTGCCGAGGACACTTAACACGTTCCGCCCGGGACGGTTATTCATTAAAAACTATCAGACCCTTTAAACACAACGAAACGTATGCTTCACCGTTATAAACAGCTACGTTACAATAAAAATGTATTTCCATCCGTGCGTTATGTTAACGAACATTGATTAGAGCCTGAAGTACATTTGCTCGAGTGAAAAGTTTTTCCTCCACGCGGAAATTTCTGCGCCACAAAGTTTCCACGCTGTAAGGAAATTTCAAGACGAATCGAATCTCACATTATGCCGCGTTCACACGACCCCGGGGTTTCCATCGGTCGAGGTGAACGACACGAAAAACCGTGAAAATCAGAAACGACGAAAACCGATCAAAATTCAACGCAAAAATTCAAACCCTCGTCACCGACAACAAAAACGAAACGAAATCCAGCTTTGATAGCTACTTTTAATCCTCCATTTTAATTACCAGCTTGGACTACCTTGAATATATCCATATTTTTCCCCGTTAACGGTCAATTTAACACGGGGCTACGAAGATTTTTGTTGAATCTCATGGTTAGCGAGATATTTTCGCTGATAAAGTCGGCTGTGCTCTACTTTACTATATAATCCGAATTTTCGGTAATTTGCGGCGTCGGTTGGTTCTGCCTACCGCGAATTATCGAGCTTCCCATTGTATCTGTATTTCTATTGTTCCGCAGAAATTTTCTTGGAAAGTCTCCTTTGTGATCCGTTTACACGATACCGGGGGTTCGAATTATTCTCAAAATTTCATATTCTCCTGTGGATCACTAATTAAACCCAAAAAAGATCACCCTACACCTCTCAAACTATCGAATCAAACTTTTTAAACAACCCAAAACCTTAAAATATTCTCCTTGACTATTACACCTCCAAAAATACATATACACAACTAATTCCGTGAGATTAGAATACAGTAAAGCAACGAATAAGAGAAGAGACTGAGTGAGAGATGCGCAATTAGAGCAACGGTGGCCATCTAGAGCCTAATACGAGCCTAAGGGCCCATAAATAGCGCTAACAGCATTGTCTGCGCATTAAACCCGTGTAAACGCACCGGAGGTGGTGGTGGTAGTGGTGGTGGTGGTGGTAGAGGGTTGAAGGAGTATAGAGAGGGGGTGGTAGGAGAGGGTAGCTGGCCATAATAGCCGCCTACATGCCTCGGCGAAATTACCTTTCGGTCTATTTGCCCCCAGAAAGCGGGGGTTACGTCAGCCGTACACGTGTACGTGGGATACGTGTGTTTGTCCCGTCCACCACCACTACCACTACCACCACCACTACTTCGACCATCTCTACCACCCCGCAGCGTTCGCGCGTTATGTCACTGCGTACGTGTGAGTACGTCGAACTAAGCGACTGCGTACGCATCTTTAACCCTCGCGGATAACGAAATAGGGTCACACACGATGGATTTGTTTCCCTCGGAACTTGACGCGAGTTCCTTCGCGTAAGTGGTATTGGACGTTAGAGCCCCGACACTTGGAAATCTTTTTTAAACCGTTGGAATAAGTTAGGAGAATAAGTATACTCGCAAGACCTGTCTGAGAGTTTGACATACCGTGGCGATTCGTGGTAAACGTTCAATAGGGTGAAATTACCTTTTAAATGATAGGTCTCTTGATTTTTAAGTAGTACGACGTGTAGAAAGTCAGACATTTTTCGATTCGATGGAAATATTGGGAGAATATGTATTCGATATGTTATTATTGGTCACCTAAGCGGTAGAGGGGGGGAATTGGCACGAAGTTGGTGACTATAATCGGACTCTATATACGTGTGTGTATAGACGAAATAACACTAACGGAGTCGAGGACACGGATGAATAAACGAGGCAGCGTTCGAGTGGAGGTCGAAGACATGGATTTCTTTTTAATGCGCTACTTGTCGCTGTTACTATAAACACTTGCGTCTGAACGCATGCGTTTTACTACGTTGCGTCGGCCACCGTAAAGGCCGACTTACACTGCGATGAACCGATCGAAAATGCAGCCCCGACGTTGCTGCCGTTTCACAGCCTTCCGAATACGCTTTCAATTTTTTTTTTCTTTCCCGCAACTCTTCTCGCTTTCCACTGGTTTCTCTGGATATCCGAGAAGCACTAGTTTCAATGTACTCGAATCTCTCAGCGAGGATATCGTCGATGGGTGAAAATTACCCAAACCCGGATAACATCACCGCGTGGACGTTTCCAAAACCAGAAATATCACCGCGTGACAATTTCCACAAGCCAGAAACATCACCACGAGGAAATCTGGAGACCCGACAGTGTCTACCTCGTGGAAATTTCAACACGTAGAATTATCTCTCCACATGTATGTCAAATCGTACGATCAACGGGAAAATCAACGCGTGGAAATTTCACGCGTGGATTCTAAACGAGAAGAACACGATTTTTCATCACGGTTCTCCCGTGTGACGTACAGCAGACGAGCCACGCCTTAAATTCAAGGATTTCGTAGAAAACACCCTGGCAAGTACTATAAGGATGGTGTACAGTGGTTGATACGTGGGCACGATGACGTCACGATAATCCATCGAGTTCCAGCACGACTGGCGAGCAGCTATTTGCCGCGTTAAGTGGCGAAACCTGCCATAAATCAGACGGAATTGAACGTAATAACCCTTCGGTATCGACGCTGTAGCGTCGCGCTTCTCCGCGGACGGATGATCGTTCCCGTGGATGGAACAGAAAAAAGAAAATACACACACACACACGTCCACGGCGATCGATTTTTTTGCGGAAACCGCGCGGGACCGACTTCAGGCAAAAATATTCGCAACGAATTCGTCGGCGCGCGTTAGAAACTCCGAGGACGCCGGCCGCGTCTCGAACTTTCCGACGGCGGAAATTTCCGGAGAAATTTTCGAATTAGAAGTCAAGTTGAACTTTGAGGAGTTCGGTAACGATTTTTGCGGAAAATGGAGCACCGCTAGGGAGAACAAGACGAGGGGATGGAACGAGGGAGGGGGAGGAGAAAAGGACACGAGGGGGAAAAAAGACGAGGAATTGGAGATATAGATTCAAAATTGGCTCCATCTAAAATCGCGCCGCTCAGTCGATGACAGAAGACTACTTAACCTAAATAAAGTAGAATGATGCTGACGATAAACGGCGGGCAAGACACGCGGAAGGAAAATGATGGAAAAAGAAAATTTCCAAGCGGCTTAGTAGTTTAGAAATTTCACTGTCGCTCTACTAATACCCCTCCACCACGAATAACTCCTATAAACACACTATTCAAACTCTCAAAGTAGAAGATATCAAGAGTTAAGGTCTTGACTCGGACCAAGTACAAGAGTTCCCGACTGGTAGACCTGAACTACTCTTTTCCGGAAGAATTAGATCGAGGTTTTCGGGGTATTCAAACGGCATTAAATCCGCATATTTCCCCCAAACTATGGTGATATTCTTGTAGGGGACGTCCACCCGAGTAATTTAAGCCTAACTACGAGAAGATCCATCGAGCCAATCGCGAGGTATTTTGATCTGAAAAGTCGAGGTTTTTGTAAGAAACGTCGTCTTCTTCCTCTCCTCCTTCTCCATCTCCATCTCCATCTCCATGTTCAGCCTGTCACGCAGCCCGGTGTCAAACCCTAACATATGTTTCATACCATGCGATATAATTTCCTCTCACAAACATCAAGATTGTTAACATATTAAATTAGAAATGTTTGTTACGTTACGTTTTTGACATCAAGCTTCGTAAAAGTAAGGTTCAGAATGCGCATTCGAAACATATTCGATCATTTTTATATCTTGAAAATTGCGCGAATGGCGAGCGATGTATGAAAATCGCGAAAAATCGTCAAATTATGACAGTTTTTTGGTCGGCATTCGCTCAATTTTTGAGATAGCGATCTGAAACTGGTACCATTGTTTTAGTTAGGAAATTCTACGCCAGAACAATGTATAATAGTTGTACTTTTCGAAAATTTAATTTTTCGCAAAAATCTGAAGGGGGTAGGTCAGGATTTTTTGCGATTTTCGTAAATCGCTCGCCATTTCCGTAATTTTTGAGCTATTTAAATGATTCTGGTCGTTTTGGACGCGGAATCCGAAGCCGAATAAGATGCAGAAAGAATCAGATTGATATCTCAAAAATTACGGAAATGGCGAGCGATTTACGAAAATCGCAAAAAATCCTGACCTACCCCCTTCAGATTTTTGCGAAAAATTAAATTTTCGAAAAGTACAACTATTATACATTGTTCTACCGTAGAATTTCCTAACTAAAACAATGGTACCAGTTTCAGATCGCTATCTCAAAAATTGAGCGAATGCCGACCAAAAAACTGGTTAAATTTGACGAATTTTCGCGATTTTCGCAATTTGCTCGTCATTTCTGCAATTTTTGAGATATTAACATAATCGAGGACGTTTTGGAAGCGGAATTTGAAGCCGAATACGACAGTGGAAGAATCATTTTGATATCTAAACAATTGTGGAAATGACGGAGAAATTACGAAAATCGTGAAAATTCGTCAAATTCAATCAGTTTTTTGGTCGGCATTCGCCCAATTTTACAGATAGCGATCTGAAACTGGTACCATTGTTTTAGTTAGGAAATTCTACGGTAGAACAATGTATAATAGTTGTACTTTTCGAGAATTTAATTTTTCGCAAAAATCTGAAGGGGGTAGGTCAGGATTTTTTGCGATTTTCGTAAATCGCTCGCCATTTCCGTAATTTTTAAGCTATTAAAATGATTCTGGCCGTTTTGGACGCGGAATCCGAAGCCGAATAAGACAGTGAAAGAATTATTTTGATATCTAAAAAATTGTAGAAATGGCGAGCGATTTACGAAAATCGCAAAAAATCCTGACCTACCCCCTTCAGATTTTTGCGAAAAATTAAATTTTCGAAAAGTACAACTATTATACGTTGTTCTGACGTAGAATTTCCCAACTAAAACAATGGTACAAGTTTCAGACGGCTATCTCAAAAATTGAGCGAATGCCGACCAAAAAACTGGTTGAATTTGACGAATTTTCGCGATTTTCGTAATTTCTCCGTCATTTTCGCAATTGTTTAGATATCAAAATGATTCTTTCACTGTCGTATTCGGCTTCGAATTCCGCTTCCAAAACGTCCTCGATTATGTTAATATCTCAAAAATTGCGGAAGTGACGAGCAAATTACGAAAATCGTGAAAATTCGTCAAATTCAACCAGTTTTTTGGTCGTCATTCACTCAATTTTAAAGATAGCGATCTGAAACTTGTACCATTGTTTTAGTTAGGAAATTCTACGGCAGATCAACATATAATAGTTGTACTTTTCGAAAATTTTATTTTTCGCAAAAATTTGAAGGGGGTAGGTCAGGATTTTTTGCGATTTTCGTAAATCGCTCGTCGTTTCTGTAATTTTTGAGCTATTAAAACGATCCGGAGCGTTTTGGACGCGGAATCCGAAGCCGAATAAGACAGTGAAAGAATTATTTTGATATCTAAAAAATTGTAGAAATGGCGAGCGATTTACGAAAATCGCAAAAAATCCTGACCTACCCCCTTCAGATTTTTGCGAAAAATTAAATTTTCGAAAAGTACAACTATTATACGTTGTTCTGACGTAGAATTTCCCAACTAAAACAATGGTACAAGTTTCAGACGGCTATCTCAAAAATTGAGCGAATGCCGTTCAAAAAACCGCCTGAATTTGAGGATTTTCGTAATTTGCTCGCCATTTCCACAATGATTGAGATATTAAAACGATCCGGGGCGTGTTGGACGCGGAATTCGAAGCCCAATAAGACAGTGAAAGATTCAGGTCGCTATCTAAAAATTTGCGGAAATGACGAAGAACAAATAGCTTTTTGTGGATTAATTACTTCTCGTAATTTCCATGCCTCGAAATTTCCCCGATTGAAATTTCCCACCCTGAGAAAATAGATACCAGACACGTGACAAACACTCCTTCCATTCTTTCCCCCATCGCAGAATCCTTCTCCGATATAAATGGAACCGCGACAAAGGGATTAATAAACATACGAAAAAAACAAGGGGGAGGAGAAATAAAACTGGTAGAAACACAAGAACGGTTCAGTCAATTTCTGAAAGCACTAAACGAGACTCGGTGGTTCATCTCGTCTGAGTCACCGAAGTATCTTGATATTTCAACTAAAACGATAGGATGTCGGGTGGGGGAGGGGGGAGGGGGGATGAATAAATACGAGAAAAGGGGGACGAGTCGTATAAGAGAAAAAAAACAACGACGCTCCCAAGGACATCCCATACTTCCAGCGATTCCCGAAAAATTCCACGAGACAAACCACCGGCGATATTTTCCCACGAGTGCCCATCGCGAAAAAGTGTCCAGGTTTTCCTTTTTTTCTTCTTCTTCTTCTTTAACCACCGACCGTGAATCACCATAGGATTCTAGGGATCCTGTGTATCTGTACGTGCTACTTATGGTGTCGGAGCAACAGAAAGTGCGGATTGGCCGACACTCGATGACGAAGGCGCCGAGTAACGGGGGTCGTAACGTCGAGGAGGGAGCCATAAACGCGCGTCTGGCGCCTGAGGACCACGACTTTAAGAGAGAGAGAGAGAGAGAGAGAGAGAGAGAGAGAGAAAGAGAGAGGGAGTGAGGGGGTACGACATCCAACGCCCACGCGAGACGCTGCAGTGGATGCATCTCGTTCCCGTGCAGACAGATTACAAATCCAGAAGAAGAATCTTTTTTTCACGTTTAGTCTCTCGATAACTTTCGCTAACACTAATTTTATCGTTACCCACACGCGGTAGAGCGATAAATGAGAACACTTTCGATATTTTTACAATTTTCACTGGATCGGAAGTTTCTAGGCATAGATTTTTTTCGAGAAACAACCTTTCAATCGTAGTAGTTCAAGGTTAAGACAGTAGTTCAGACAGGAAATTTTCGCAGACAGAATTCCATCGTGTAGAAATTTGAATGGATGAAAAGTTTCGAAACGTGGATATTTCGCGTAAAAATTCCACCGCGACGACAATTTGCGCGGTATAGAGAATACAGCCAGGACTTCCACATTGAAACAGCCCGTGTATCGCGTTCGCAAGTGATACGCTAATACCCCCATACTGTTCTCCGTAAGCCCCGACAGTTTCGAGTTTGTAGATGCACCCCAGGATTAGAACGTTCTCCATTAATGCAAATATGACTGTCGTCGGATCAGCGATCAATTAGCGGCCGGTTATTAATAGTAGGACGTTATTGTTATGCGATAAATTTCTGCGAGCCGTCCGGATAGTCTGGCCCGAGTAAACAGATGGCAGTGCTATTCGACGTAGACACCCGCAATCCTTGAACTATAACATTCTAGCACAAAACGATACCAGCGTTCGGCCTTCGATGACCCACGATTCGCCTAATTGAACCGCGAGACTGTTGCAACCTTCTTCGCTTCTTATATCCGCGAGTTCGTTTCGATGTTGTTGTTTTTTATTGTAATACGCGATGAAATGTGGCTACCAAGAAGAAAATCAGGGTGTAAATTCCTGCGCGTTGAAAATTGTGCCCCAGCAGAGTTTTTCCGGCGATCGTAAAAGTTTCGTGGAAAAAAAGTGACAGGGTGTGTATTTAAAGGGAAAAGGAAATAGACGAAAAAGCTGCGTAGGAGTTCGAGAGACTTCAGTGGAACTCTGCCGGCGACAAAGAATTACAAGGAATTAAGTTAGCGCGAGAAACAAGCGTGGGTGCGACAAAAATGTAAAGTGGAAACGGAAGTTATGAATATGAAAATGTAATTAAAATTTCCCGTCGCTTGGAATTTCACGGATTAATACGTCGCCGCTGGGGAATTATCTTCGACAGAATTTCAGTAGTCGGTGTCAATCGGACAATTAGCGATATATTTCAACGATGTCACGTCTATCATTATCCCCATGTTTTTTTGGAATAATGAACGAAACAATTTTGTACTTCATTATTATTATTATGGACTCTATACTCTAATTCCATCTAAATACACGTCCCGTCCGACCGTGTAACGCCACAAGAAAGTTTACAACAATGTTTTATCATTCACCTGCCGTCAGCGTTTACCGAAACCCGACACGTAACGATACATCGTCCTTCGGATCTTTGAACTATGACATTTACACCGTCGACGCAACGTAACGTAAGGCCCGTCGTCTAGTATCGTACGACTTCAAGCGTATCACGGAAATAGCACGGGAATTGCGAAGCGAGCGAATTTCAACGCATAACAACGTTAAAATCTCGCAAAAACTTCGAGCCCCGGAAATTCCGGTTCGCGGGAATCACAAACCAATCTCTATCTCTTTGGAAAGTAGTACACTCTACTATATAGCCCGGCGAGAAAGTAGAAAAGCCTAGGACTTTGGCACGTCCACTCCGTAAGTGGTATAAGTAGTCGCGTGGTCAGCCGAAGGAAAAGGCGGCGAAACGAATTTGGCAACCGTCTCGCCGTACAAGCCCAGCAATTTCGTGATCGCAGTTTATTTAATGGTCCGCGGAAATATTCCCGTATTCACGGTGGATTATCCATTCCGTGGGATTTATGGTATAAGTCTAACGTTAATACCGCCGCCGGCCCGTGGAGAAATTGGCAAGTGAACGCACGGTAGTTAGACGCCGTTCTTACGTTTTCTTCTCTTTTCCTTCTTTCTATTTTTTTTCTTCTTCTTTTTATTTTTAACTCCGCGAGCTTCGGCCCCCCCCCCCTTAAATTCCACGAAGATTCCAGCAGGGTCGGCGCCAAGTGATACGAACACTTGTGCGATCCCGGATAAAAGCGGAAAGAAATCGCGAAACGCTGCGGATAACTGATAACTTGGCGCCGGTTGTTTCGCGGCGAATCGATAGAAGCTCCGCTAAGACTTTTAAAACGGGACTCGAGTTAATACTTCATTCACAGCAATTAATATCCGTCGGTCGAGTGGCACGTGTCACGATGTAAATCGTAATTTCTGGTGACATTGACAGAAGTTTCTTCCACACATCGAAGAAAATTCGCGTAAAACTGTACAACTTTCCTCGAGCATTTCTTCCAGCTAACTACGCAGTTCGACGTGAAAATTGCACGAGCCCGTAGTTACGGCATTCGTGTGTCACACCGGTGTAACTTTAGACGTACGATCGCGTCACGGTGTTACGGTGTAACCGTGACTCAATGGAACGTTCCGGTGTAACGTGACGATAGTTTTCCCCGGGAAATTTTGCCGAAGATTAACGCGAAACGATTCGGAGACCTCTTCATTTGCATGGAACTTTTATCCAAGATTCTTTATCCGTCGAATATGTAAATTTCTCCGGTACACCGACGTATTCCGCGGAAGTCGTTTAAGTAAATTCGAGGAGAGGATATCTGGCGAACGCGTTCATTGACTCAGCGGAAATTATTTTCGACCACCCCCTTGCTCCCCCCCTCCCACTCACTCGTCTCCTCATTCCCCTTTTGCCCTTCTCTCGAAGGATTCTGGGAATTACATACGCGACGAGATCTGCATGCCCTAATTACCAGCATTCGAGGAACCATTAGTGTACCTCTGACCTAATCTATGCCTGTTATCAATGAAAACCGGCCAACGGTTCTTGGAACGGTTCTTTCATAGTCGCGTGTTCCGCTCATTCATTAGAGGCGGTCGCCAAATCACGCATTTGAATTCATAGAACAGGTTATTTCTACCCTACTTCGCTCGGCTCTCCTGCTGGACTTTAGAATTTAATTAGAAGTCCGCGCGGACGAATTTTAACGCGTAGGTGGCTCGCGGACGTCGGTCAGGATTTTGGGCGCGGAATTTCAAAGCGTACGAATCTCAAGGCGTGGAATTTCAAAATGTACGAATCTCAAGGCGCAGAATTTCAAAGCGTACGAATATCAAGGCGTAGAATTTCAAAGCGTAGAAATCTCAAGGCGTGGATTCACAAAGCGTGCGAATCTCAAGGCCTGGAATTTCAACGCGTACGAATATCAAGGCGTGAAATATCAAAACCTACAAATTTCAAAGCGTAGAAATCTCAAGGCGTGGATTTACAAAGCGTACGAATATCAAGGCGTAGAATTTCAAAGCATAGAAATCTCAAGGCGTGGATTCACAAAGCGTGCGAATCTCAAGGCCTGGAATTTCAACGCGTACGAATATCAAGGCGTGAAATATCAAAACCTACAAATTTCAAAGCGTGGAAATTCAAAGCGTACAGATTTCAAAAGACTTGCGATTTTAAAGCGTAAAGATCTCAGGGTGTGGAATTTCAATGCGTACAGATATCAGATCTTGGAATTTCAAAGCATAGAAACACCGTGGCGCAGAATTTCCTTACGACCACATCTGACAGTGTAACAACACCAAAGTGCGAAAATGTCAGAACTACGAAGATTATCAGATCGTCTGCGGGAGAATCGACACAATTTTTGCATTACACCCTGTACCACGTTTCCCAATACACCATTCCCCGGCCTCCGACACACTTGCACGTGGTCGACGCGCGATAAATTACACGTGTTTAAACTTTCCAAGCCGCGATGAGTTACGGCACGCGCGAGCCAACATTACGACCGCTTATTGGTTCCTCTGTACACTTCCAACACGATTTCTTTTCCCCGTGACTCGAAACTTCGTCATTTCCTTTCCTTTTTTTCCCTCAATTCCAGAAACTGCCACGTTTCCAGATCTTAGAAATGAGTTTCATATGTTTCACGGTAACGCGTAATTTGTTTCTGTATTTCTCTCGAAAGATAACCATCGAAACTCTGTACAACAAAACAACATAGTTATCCGTCACTGGAAATTTTCCTTCGAATACATTTCGCGTCGATGACGTTTAAGAAATGATACGGTTGTATTTGTATAGAAGCTGATTCCGACTTTTTCCGTACAATAGTAAAAAAGAAAAGGGTCTTACACACGTTCGCAGGTCCGTATCGATGAAAGGGACTTCTCCATGAGTGAACTCTCTCCTCTCCCACGTATTTATTCGTGCTAGCTCATTTCCTTACGTCGCCCGTGGCTTAATAAATCAGGGGAGGCGCCCTTGTCAATAGTAAGGTCGAACGGGGCGACTCGGCGTCTCCAGCATTTGCCAAGTAGCACAGATAGAAGTAGTCAAAGGGGGGTGGAGACACTCCAGATAGTCGGATATACGCAGTGCTACGCATGTGGGAATGTGTCCGTCGAGACGGACAGTTTTTCGGGTCGATTTCTCTGCCCTTGGAAAATTTCGCGGAGAACCAAAGATTTCTGCGCGTTGAGAACATCGTCGACATGGAAATTTTTCCACGTTTGTAAGTTTGGGTATATGGAAATTTTCACACGTTGACATTTTGGGCTATTGAAAGATTTTGAGCCATAAGATTTCTGAATAAATGAACTACTCGTAGGTTTTAAGTTTCTTAGGGTTGCAATTTAGACACGTGGAAATTTTAAGGGGTAAATTTCCAGGACAGGGGAAAAGTATACGCGTTGACTTGTCTATGCCAGGGAAATGTTACGCCGGGACATTTCCGCATACATAAACTTCGAAATTCGATTCTCGAACGTCGAGTTAACGAACACCCACGTGCTCGTAGTACATTGGACCGTCGCTTTTCGCCAACATGACTTTCATCCTCTTCCGTTAAAGCGTGTTAGTTTCGATGAATTACGTGGGCGGATTTGTAATCCTGGTTAAGTGTCAATTATTCTTGGAAATTCATTTTGTGCTTGGCAGATAGACCCACGGTTTGGTGTCGATGACTCAATACCATGATTCATAGACCGTGACTCATCCTTAGTATAAAAATATCCTGAGAGTTAAGTAGCCAATGCTGGAATCTAGAATTCATGTAAAATTCAACGTACGGTGTCGAGTGTTTGAATACATTGAAATAATAACATCCTCGTTACACCACGGAAATATATATACACATATATCTAACGCCCAAGCAGAGAAAATTCAGAGTTCAAGTACCATTTATTATCGAGAACCTTTCAGTTTCCCTCGTTTTAACTTTCCACCGAAGAATCCAGTCGATTTTTTCCCCTTATTTTTCAGTTACCCTCGAAACATTTGTCGTTAACATAATTTTCCGCCATTCGTTCGTTCGTTCGTTCGCGTAATTCCGAACTGCCGCGGATTAATAAACTTTACGATTCGGTCGTCGAGTTTAGCGATACTTTTTCAGAACATGTCTGGGAAAAAAATTCTTACGCGTTGAAAGTTTGAACGGCGTGAATCGTCTACGTTCGCCACGGGGCGAGGCTCTAGCTTTCACGTACGACGGTGAACTATAGAAAAAGTAAGTATAAGTTATCAGTATTCGCGATGAAGCAAGGACGTCGCCGTAGCTTTTATATTTAATTTGTAGCGGCGCGGTCAATTAGGTTAACCAAATGAAATGGCATTAACCGTGGTCGCGGTATTAAAAGTAGGTTACACGATCGGACCCCAATACCATGAGGGACGTGGAAAAGCATCCACCGACCCCCCTTGGGAATCGTCAGCTTTATTATCTACCAAGGACACGTAGGTATACGTCCACCCCACAAGTTTATGGGACTCGTACAAAGTCAAATTAACGGTCACTCAAATTTATCAAGTAATTACGATCGAGATAAAAAAGTGTTCTATTTAAATTTCCACTTTTTGCGCGGCAAAAGTTCAAACTGTTTTGAAACTTCTACGTTGGAATCTTTCCACGTTTGAAAGTTTCAATACGTTGAAATTTTACCGCGAAATTTCTACGCACGAAACTTCTAACGATGGGAAATTTCTATCGCGTGTAAGTAGTCTTGGTCGACGATTGGTACGCGGTTTAGGTGTGTGCACGCATACGCGACACGACATACCTAAGGCCTGGTCCATAAAGAAACTTTCGTCGTATCGATCTACCCGATTTGCCCTTAGCTCGAGAGGTCCGCGCCGTTCCTTCGAGATTATTCAATTTCGCAGTCGCCTCGTGCACACTGACCGGAATATTCGCCATGGAAAACTGCCGGGAAAAGTGGATTTCCGAGCGGCGTGATTTCGGCGCAAATTGGACTTGGCGTTTCTCAAAATGGTGAAATTTTCCCAATTTTTAGATCACCCCGATCGTCTTCACTGTCCATCCCATTACCATTATTTTTTCTACCCGGTGAATAGACAGGGTATGCGCTCTATGCAAAGTTGTCAACGATAGGGTTAATGAACGACGATAGAGTTTCACGAGAAAATTCTTTCGAATTTCTCTCCATTTCCCGGCAGCGTTTGGAATTCTTGGAAACGCGTACTCCGATATATCTGTTGGCGCGTTTACAATTTCCCACATTTCCATTTTTTATGAACAAACCTTCCCTAGCGATCCAAACCCCCAGAATTTGCAAAACGCGTGAAAATTCTACACCCAAAAAACTTCTTCGTTTAGAAATAACGATTTCGTTAAGTAAACTTGGTAGTTTATTTCACCACGATTGACTCAGCCGATTCGAATCGAATTTCTCCGCAGTTTATCTGTGAATTCATCTTGGAAAATTTCAACTCCTCGTCTAAGTCGTGTCTCCGGAGAAAGCAGACGTTACCTGGCGGCAGGTAACTATATATCTATTGATCGTTCATTCATACCGCCCTTTCGACTCCCCCCTCCCCTTCCTCTTTCCCCCTCCAAGTTTAACGGGCGTCAGAGGCAGTCCTGCCAACTGCGGATCCGGTCGTCACACGTGGCGCTTACGGAGTCACGCGTACCAACCCCCTCCACGAAAACCCTGTCGTTTGAAAATCAGCCGACAATCGGCCGACGAACCGCACGATTTCGACCCAATTTCAAATGTTATTTGACCCCGGATATCGGCTGGAATACGACAATACTCTTTTCTTTTTTTTTACCCTACTTTCGTCGACTCTTTTCCTGTATTTCTTATCCCCTTGACAGGGTCGGAAATTTCTCTCTTGAATATCGTAAGACAGACAAAATTAACAAACATAGAAATTTCCTGGTTTAGAGAGCTGTAATCGATCGAATTTTCAAAACTCGGGGTGTTTGAATAGTGGATATTTCTTTGGGGAAAAATGTTACATCATTCTCGGTCTGACTATTGTGGTTTTTTCTCCTGGCAGTCAAGGGATGCAATTTTTGAGTCTGAATTTATTTTCCTCGATTTAGCTGCGGGATTTCGTGATCCCGTGTCGTTCGTTTAAACCCCCTCCCCTCCTCCCTTGAAAGCGGAGCCGCGTTTCTTTTCGTTATTTCTCATTTCTCCCCCGGTATACGTGTAACCGTCGCGACGCTGTCGTCGGCTCGCAAGACGAGCACCGGCGAAATGGGACACGGCCGCGTGATATTTTATCGTTGGGATTTAACGGTGCGCGCGGCACTCGAACATTCCGGAAACGAATATTATCGTTCGGAAGACCGTTATCGTACGGGCTCGCAATTTTTCCTTTACCAAAAATCCACGCCGAACAGATAACACGACGCACCGCAAAGAATTCGCGAGGAAAATCTCTCGATTTAAACTGCGAACGCACCACGTATTCGAAAAACGGCAGATTTGCAACGAAACCTCGGATTACATCGTGGAAAAATATTCACCTTTGTTGAAAGGGATTTTCACGCGACCTGACTCACTCTATACATATACAATCACAATATATATGTATATGTAAAGTCAACGAGTCTGAAAAGACTCGTCATCGAAATGATAGATTTCTTTTCCCGTTTCAGAAACAAACTAATTTCTCCCAGATAGATTTCCCACCACTACCCTGAAACATACGTACACTCTGATAGATGGGAAGCGTCGGGACGCCGGGAATTGATTCGCGGAACGCGTCTTCTAATTCAATCACCGACGTTTGCCCGTGTAATTGTTCCGCGGCCGATCATCGGGGCTCGTGTAACGAGTCGGTCGATCGAATCGAGACATCGGACACCGGTGAGAGACACATACTCACACACACACACATACATATACGTATACGTCTACACAAACAACGACGAGGGGTGGACACACGATCAAACGACCGGTCGGCACGCTTGGAGCCATTATTTAATTGGCAGTTACATAACTGCGGGTCTTTTACGTGACAAACCGGTTCCACGGATCTCTAATAAATTAACAATCGCGAGGATCCCCGATAGAGATCGTCGACCTTATTCCACGGCAACGAACAACCCTTTAAAGAAGATTACACCGACGGCTCGACTAAATGGCTCTTTTAATTTTATACAAGCTTTCACGGGGAAAAATTTTTCTGCCCCGCCGTCACGGAAACTGACTTACGGAAAATATCCGTAATTAAACGAATTTATACCGTAGCGAGTTTATAGAGTTACCGGGACGCTCTTGATAAGTTTCCGGCAACGGGGCAGTGGGTACCCGGTGATTTCACGACGGTTGGACAGTTACAGAGAGATCCCGGTTACGGACACTTGACTTTCTAGACCGTTTCAAATAGCGTGTCGTTAAAAATTTCAAGACTGGTATGAATCTTGCAAGTAGTACACGCATGTAAATAGTCGGACAGTGGAATACATGAGAATTTAAAACGACGGGAAAAAAGGAGGGCAGACGGAAATCCCTTAGAAGTGTCGAAGAGAATATTAAAAGTCACATTGAATTTACCGTACATAGTACGATGTACCGTGAGCTTCAAAAGAGATATTAAATTTTCATTAATTAATCCACGAAGCGTAATTTCTCCTTGGATATTAAATTTCCAAATGCTGTCTAACAAAATTCGCGACGATAATTCACCCCGTCATCCATGTTAAAGAATAAAAATCGAACGGGGTGTAAACGATCACGGACTAATTCACGCCACCCCTATCCCACGTGAAGTGTATTTAAAGGGGTAAACGAGACGAGGCGCGGCTAAAATAGCGAGCAGCGTGAACAACGTGGAAAAAAAAGCAATTTAAGAAAATAGACGATTTGTATGGCGCTCGAAAAAACCGGCGGAGAGTAGAACACTCCGATTCGGGTCATTGACCTTTATTTTCGACGGTCCGCGAGCGTTTCAAACGAGGGAGAAAGAGAAAGAGAGAGAGAGAAGGGGAGGAAAAAATACACAAGGGCTATTTAACCCAAGCATCCGCAGTGAAACTATGGTGTGGCCACCATTGTTTCATGATCGTCAAGACGTGCTTAATGAAAGCGATAAATCGTTTTCGTATAAAACAAATTCCAAACCGGCGGACGCCGAATTAAGGCCGACGAGAAAATTCGTAGTGGATTTCCCTGGTATTTACGATTCTCATCCGGGAGAAAAATGAAGGCGGCCGACGTTTGAAATTAACACGGTGTTTCAGTTAATTAATCCGAGCGATTTATTATCCGTGTGTACGATAAGTATAAAATAATAATTATTAGTCTCGCGTAGACGACATGCAGGTTCTATGAATGCTCGGGGAAGTTTTTACGACGGCAAGGAAACAAACAAATACTAAATATTAATGTTCATCGTGGCTCGAGGTTCCCGCGTGAATGGCAACGATATTTTTTCCGTTCGCCAATGATATTTCATGTATCGTAGCGTGGGTGGATACGAGGGGATTCAAGTGGTTATTTACGCCGGAGGGTTTTTCAAAATGTAACTACCGAGACTTATTTTTTGCTCGGACAACCGGAATAGTTGGCTCGACCGAATGACCCGACTGGTCTGACCACTACCGGACGTTTCTACTGCGACCTAATACGCTCGAGTTTATTCATCCTCGCAATTATTTTTTAACGATACCGCCACCGTATATTTGCGTTCAAATCTTCCCGTATTAAAACCAGATAATAACCTGACGTATTTTTAATTAATGGTAATTCCAGGAAACGTTTCTACCGACGTTGAAATGTGGCACATATTTGCAATTACATCATCTACGATTATTTATGGAATAAATTTATTTCCCGGTAAGATATCGCGAGCTGTTTAAATACAAAGTCTCTCCGTGGCATACTGCGACAGCCTGATAAAGCCAACTAATTCGATAAAAACTTTAACCTACTTTTTATCTAATTATTTCGATATTACACCGGAGACCGAGGCTAGAAACAGTCGAGCCAGCCTAACCGCTTTCTAATTTCGAAACAGGATTTCGAATCTCGTATGTATGTACTCCGGACTCCCCCCGATCGAACCGTGCACGGTTATATTTTCCACTTTTCTATGTACACACACGGATGAACGGAATATTGAAGTTTCTCAGGTTTGTACTTCTTTCAGTCAGCACGACGTGACAATGGAAGCTGAGGTGGGGGGAAAAAAAGCGCGAGACTTTCCGAGGGAAACATCTCTCCGCAGATTAAAGATATTTATTTTAAAAAATTGCCATCTGCCCTGAATCCAATCGTCGGGGATTCGAAACATCTTTCTAATCAACGACGATATTCTAATACGATCACCGGAGATCCAGAAATCTTTGCAACGTGGAAATATCGAAGGTCCAATGAATTCAAAGTATCTGAAAATGTATGAAATCGACGGCAGGCTACGGTTTATCGATGCAAAGCTAGGATGTTCCCTTCGAATTCCAATTTACTATGGTTGTAACCACAGGCTAATTAGAATAAATGAGAAAAGCTTAGCCGGCACAATGCAGCATGGGACGCGGTGAAACGTGGCGAACACTCGAAAGGGCTTTTCATAGCTTCCACGAATCCCCCGGGTGTTCTCTTTAACCACTTCATTCCCCATTGCATTGGACACGACCAGACAGAAACTGGTGATAAGTGACGCGACGAGCGATACTAGAGACGATCGAATGGAATACAGAGAAAAGAAACTGTGGAAAACTTTTACGGGATTCTCTGCTTTCATTTTTATCCCAACAAAAGAAATCTTGAATTCGTTCCACTTTAGACGAGACACCGTAGAGATATAATTTTTCTAAATTAAATGTTTTCTAAAGAATTATAAAATTTATAACGGTTGCCCTATAATTTCACGTGTTCGATATATTAAACGTACCCCCTTAATTACGAATCCTCGATAATCAATTCCAGTAGAACCATCGGCTGTTCGGATGAACTAACGATTTCACACGACTTTCACCAGCGAGAGATAAATAAAGACAGTATCATCGTGACACATGTTGTCCCATCGAATTTTGTTTACGAACGGATCGTATGGGAAGCGTGGTAACGGTTCGTTTAAACCTGGAAACCGGTCGTCGTATCGTCGAACACGATTTGCATCACTGGGAGTTAGTTTACCCCCAGTTCTTTAATTCCCTAAATGACACCCTTGTCACCCGTTAAATTTATTCCCCACGCACGATGACGTAATTTCCCAAAAACTATCATCGACTGGTTCTATCGAACGTTCCCATCGAAATGTCACGTTTCAACTTCGTTCTAAATAACCGTGTTTAATTTTTTATAAAAAAAAGACATTAATTCCTACGATTAAATACAGACGAATGACCGAGATGACGAGCCGTTCGTGGAACGGGTTGTAACGTATTTGTCCACGTTTGCTTAAAGGGTGTACACGTAGGATCGATGACACCGAATGGTCGACACGGAAGTGAAAAATAGGGCTTCTATCGCGGGGGTGGCTGTTTCGAAATCCGCTGGAAGGTCGTGCGAGAGGCACGCACACACGTAGGGTGACGTAGAGAAGGAGAGGAGAGAGAGAGAGATAGAGAACGAGAGAGAGAGAAAGAGAGAGAGAACGATAGAGGGAGTAACGGGGAATAAAGTTTCGGTATACGGGGAATCGGAATGGGGAATCAGAATGAGAATCAGTACCGCTGCTCCGGTTTCGGTGAACTCACCTCTAGAGGGAGGCAGGGGCTGGATGCGGCCATGTTCCTACATGCGTTCGAGCCTCTGCCCTGCTGGCGATCCCCTCTTCGTGCTGTGGCACCACTTTAAAAAAAAAAAGAACGGAAACCACACCACACACGACGGCTCCCTTTATGCCGATCACTAGCCCTTGCCGTTGGAACAAAAAAAAAATACGGAAACACCACGTATTACCACCTTCTATTTCTCTCCCTCCTTTTTTTGTTATCTTGTTTTATTTCTCCTCTTTTCTATTCGTATATCCTCTTGCTCCACACACTTTTCTCCTCTTCTTCAGGATATATCCTTCCGGCTACCCAGATCCCGTTTCCTCGTGGTGTCGTCCTCCTGTGTCCTCTTGACTTTTCACCAATTCGTTTAATATATTTACTTATTTACTTATGTATGTATTTCTATAAATCTCTTCGTTTTTCTCTGCACAATCCCCGTGTGGTGTCCGATCGGAGGTCCTTTCCGATCGACGACAAACACTCTTGCGTCACCGTACGCCGGTCGCTGACAGAGAGAGTGTGTTGCGAGTGAAAAAAAAATTAAAGAAAGTAGAAGAAGAAGGAATGGTAAAACGACGGATCCCAAGCCGATATAATACCGGAGAGACTCTTGTTGTACAGACGTTATGAAGAGAGGGAGAGAGAGAGAGAAAGAGAGAAGAGAGGGGGGGGATGATTCCTCTGTCTCTCTCCTAAGCTCTAAACTCCCTCGAATCTCGACGACGGGCCAAAGCACCAGCCACTACCTTCCTTTTCTTCTTCCTCGTCTTCCTCCGCCACCTCTCTTCCTCTCCTTCTTCCTCGTCGTCGTCGACGTCGTCGTCTTTCCTCCCTTTCGAGTCTCCCACCTCCCCTCCTCCCCTGCGGCACACCAGAACGGACTCTCGACGGTTCCTCTCGCGGCGGCGACGACGACCAACGGCCGGCCGATTCGTTTCTCTCCTCTTCTCTTCTTCCTGTTCCTCCTGTTCCCGTGCCCGTTCCTTTGCCCGTTCCCGAATCCCAACTCGACGCACACAAACCCGACCACAAACCCGCACCTGTTCCTCTTCTTCCTCTTCTTCTTCCTCCACTTCCACCACCTCCTCCTCCTCCTTCTTCTTCCTCTTCTCCTCCTCCTCCTCCTTCTTCTTCTCCACGAGCACCACCAACACCAACACCACCACCACGTCCACGTCCACGTCCTACGAGAACACCTCTCGTCCTCGTCCTCGTCCTCGTCCTCGTCCTCGTCCTCGTCCTCGTCGTCAACCGCCACTGTACCACAGTCGCATAACAAACACACCCGCCGCCACGATACTCAACCGTCGAGAACAGACACCGAACGACGGGAGAGCTGCACCTCCTAGCCCTCCTCCACCCCGCTGAACACACACACACACACACTCTCTCTCTCTCTCTTCCTCTCTCTCTCTCTCACACTCACACACACAACAGAGAGAGACACACGGAACGCACTCCTCCTGGTTTAGAAAGTCGACTTGTTACCTGGATAATTCGAATAAATTCACTCGTTTTCTCCCTCTCTCTCTCTCTCCCCCTCTCTCTCTCTGTCTTTCTGTCTCTTTCTCACTGTACGTAATATATCTTATATACGTGTGTGTGTTTCGTCAAACTAATCAACCAATCACTCGCGCGTAGTTCACCGTGAGAACCGTTCGTCGAACAACCAAAATGATTTCCACCGTTTCTATCCAGCGACGACCAACGAAATCCCACACTTCCGAGCTATGATCACCTCCAGGCGTTGATATAGATATATATATATGTATATATCGTTCGTGTTGGCAGCACCAGGGTAATAATATGGTTGTCCGACCGAGCCAGGGAGGAATGTATTATATATATATATATATATATGTCTCGAGCGTTTTCAAGGGAATCGAAATAATGGCCCTTCTACGTCTCCTCTCCTCTCCTCGTTTTTTTCTCTCTCCTGTCCGCTTCACTCGGCCGGAAGTTCACACACTACCTACGTTCCCCGAGCGTCGGAGCTCGTGGTCACAGCGGGACGGTCGCTCGACTACGCTCTCTTGCTCTTCCACCACCACCACCACCAGCACCACCACCATCATCACCACCACCACCACCACCGCCACCTTCCACCTTCCACTCTCCACTCTCTCTCTCTCTCTCTATCACTCTCTTCCAGCCCCACTATTCGGGTTCATCCTCTTTCTCACCCGCATTTCGTGTTACGGCTTCTTCGTCCCCTTTGGATCGTTCTATCGCACTCTGGATATTCTGTCTCCCTTCGTTGGAAGGGTTTCGAAGGGTCGGTGTTCTCTCTCGGTTTTTCTGCTTCGCCGCGATCAACGTCTCCGTTTCTCTCTCTTTCTCTCTCTCTGTATCAAACTCTCTTTCTCTTTCTATCTCGCGGTGATGGCGGTAGGTTCGTCTGCCTCCCGTTGGTAGCTTGTGTCTTTGTTTACAACCCCCTTCCCACCACCCTGGATTCGGATAGGGTGTCTCTTTCTAACGTTTCGGCCGGTTCGGGGTTTGCTGCTTCCACCGCGTGCTTTTCTCTGTCTGTTCGATAAGATTGCGTTCGGTTAGTCGTTCTCCTCTCTTTGTCGCTCCCGCGATGGAGAGACTCCGGTGGGGGTGGACAGGAGCGTAGCAACGTGTTCAAGGTACCCTGAGTGTTTCTTGAGGGAATTTCTACGTTACCAGATGATGCTCGATATCTTCTTTAGATTCGCGTGGATTCGAAGTTCAGGGATTCGGGGAATCCGGGGGATGGTAGACGCAGGTTCGTGTTTGCATGGCTGTGTTTGTGTAACGGGTTTAACGGTGATCGGTCACGGTGTTACCGTTAGTGTTTGCCGAGCGTGTCCTCGGGCCGCGAGGAATTCTCGGAGTTTGTAAACTATTTCTTATCTACGCCGATAGAAGTCTGGGGGGTCCGTTATTAACGTACTTGTAGACATTCCTTTTGGAGATCGAGGATTCTTGTCGGTCTATCGGGTAGCCCATTGTTATATTATATCGTTTTCCATCAACCCGCTCTACAAGGGTTTGCGATAGTTCATGGTGTAAAATACTATCATTTTCTCAACGTAGAAATGAAAGCGTTAAAATAGAGCTGAGGGGGTTGATACCAATGGAAAAACTCGTTTCCACGCGGCTACGCGCGCATTTTCAAAGTCCACCCCCGCGATAGTTCCTACGGCGTCGGGACGCCAGGTGTCACGACGCTCGGCACCCACGTTGGTGTTTGTAAGTCCGTGATACGCGTGTGAACTTTGCAACGAAGATGTATGGGTCGAACCGATACTGCCGGCAGCGGCGGGGCATGCGCCCCCGTGACCCACCACTTACAGTAACGTACCCCCTGGTTTTGGCACCTCGTTCATGTGACGTCGGAATGCCATCGGTAATTTGAAAACAATCGTTCTTGGACCACATTGGAAATTTGGGTTGGATGATTTTAAATCTCGAACGAAGAAATCGTGTGGGGAAACGAGGGGGTTTGTATGGGGGTGAGGGTTCAACGATCCCGTTAATTGGCCTTGCGAACGAAACGAGGTAACGGCCGGGTCGTTGCTAAACGACCGCGATAAATTCCGGCATGCGGCTCTCGACACCCCGTTATCTGATGACCGTTTTCTTGACATCTTCGAAGAAACTGATCGCCTCCACCCCCGCCCCCACTGCCGGTTTCTTCGATGGTGTTAATATATGCCTCCCCATCGGCGATACATCGCAAATGTAATAGACACCGGTATGACCGGGTCTTTGAATGTGTTTTGTAGTGTCAAAGATTGTTTATCGAAGAGAATTTTGAACTTTGAAATTCCATGGGGTGGATAACATTTGGGGGTGAACATATCTGGCGAGTGGGAGAAGTCTGTCGTAGATTTTAGGGATATATAATTGTTTGAAACAAAAGGAAAATGAAATCAACCCGAATAACAAATAGCTTGACGCGAAGTGCTCCAATTCCCGCACGCGAAATCTGGGAAAAATGCTCGTAAACAATGACGAAGGGGCGCGTGCCCGGTAATTAATCGAATCATCGATATCCCGGAGAAGCAGGCGCAATTAACGTGCGCCCGATAAATCTCGAGGTGCCGTTAAACCCTAACTTCCCAACGACGACACGATCTGGCCATCCAGTACGGAGGAATCACTCTCTAAACAGTGGAAACGGACACACGATACAAAAAAAAGACACCCCATAAGAGAAACAACGAAACAAATAAAATCAAAACAACCCCTAACTTCGCTCTACCACGTAAAACACTATACTTCATCCTCTAACCCTTTAAAAATCAGCCCTACTCCTTCACTTACAATATTTCTACCAATCCTATATCATCCCCAAAGAAAAAACCAAATAAAAATTCAAAATTCCATCGTGAACCATATACGGTGGAAATTTTGAAAAGTACAAATATTCAGGTCTGACAAGTTCGCAACCCCTAGTCCCTTATTTCCGCGATCCTGCATCCCTGGACACAACCCCCTCCCCCCACCCTCACTCTTCCTCCCTCCGTCTGTTCGGGAAACAATGGTATAAAGGATTCAGCTTTAAATCCGCGAGGGTCGGGCCGCAAGGGAGGGACGGAGAACCGTCAAACCGGGTGGCAGACCACCCCACACACATACACATACCAACCCGTGCAGGGTTCTGGGTTTCTGGGTTCGCTCCGGTACGAAGTTCGGAAAGGCTGCTGTGTCGAATGTGGAACAGTAGGTCAGCGCACTCCGTGACCCCCGCCGCGGCCTACCCCTCCTCGGTGCATACACCCCTGCGACCCCCTCCCCCTCCTCCCGGGCTCTTCAACCCTCCCGATTGCGTTACCTTACGCTACGTTACTATCAGCACCGGGCACGCCGTGGCTAATTCTACGGGGGTGCTGGGAGCAAATGAAATATGGAAAAGTACGCCGGATGTATAATTGACTCGTTTTCATTTTAAGTAGTATAAGTCCGGTTTAGGGAAACATATCAGAGAATTGGAATATAAGGAATATACATCCACGTGTGATTAAAAGTAATATAAATGCAATTATTTTTGGAAATTGGACTTGTATCGCTTTGGAATATCTAGGTTGATTGTTTTTACATGTTTTTATGAGTTGATGAAATTTAATGATGAATCGTAGTGGTAATTGAGTTATGAAGGGATGGAATAGATGGAATATGATTGTGGATAAAGATTTTGAAATGGGAAAGATATTTTCTTGGGATGTTTGAGTAGTGTTTCGTAGGGAAGGGTTTTAATCAATGAGGGAGATTGTGAAAATCTTTTGACGAAGACTTCTCATGGGGTAAGTTGAAATATGTTGGCTGATAAACGCGACCTCGATAGATTTTATAGTTGCCATTCTCCCGCTCTTTGGCTGAATATGTTCTTGGACGATTGCCCTGGTTGCTATTTTTCCTCCTCTCTCTCTCTCTCTCCCTATCTTTCCTTCCCTTACTGTGACTCTCCTACCTACCCCTGCCCCTCTTTGTTCTTAAGTAATCAGAAAAATGTCGCGACGGAATTTCTCACGAGTTTTCATTCCCGCTACCAAAGAACGATTTATATTTCGAGTGAAAACTATTATTAATTATACATCTCCCACACTCAACATACACACATACACCCATACACCGCTCATACAATGAACCATCATTTGTATAAACCATAATGTTAAAAACACAAATAAAAACCCACTGTCTCCCCGACAACTTCTCCCGCGCAAAAACAAAACATATACAAAACGTAAAGATACGCTCTGGATTTTCCACGCGTGGGAAATTCCAGACTCCCCGGAAACTCAACACGTGAAAACACGTGTCGCGCAAAAATATCAACCCCCGCGACTAACCCTTCACCCGCAAATCTCCGGTGCCGGAGTATTCGACGCCTGGAAATATCAAACCCCGAGGAGGATCTAGATGCGTGCGTATACCACCGGTGTATTTTACACTTCTGCATAAATCCTCGTTCCGATACACCGACGACTCTCTCACTCTCTCTTTCTCTCTCTCACTCTCCGACATACCTAATATTTGGGTCGTTTGGCAGACTATCCCACGCGACACGCACGACTTGCTTGCCGCGAGCCAACGATATACGTTGGACGTGATAAAATCAATATGTCTATACTCCTCCCTTTTGTTTCTATGGTCTATTATTTCTTTTTCGTCCTCCCTGAATTCGCGCCGCGACGCCATCGATTAAACTTTCCGAAGCCAGGGGAAGAGGGAGGAGGGGTAGAGGGAGGAAGGGGGAAGTGGTTGTAGGGGTGTCAGGGGGGTTGGAAGGGGGGGATCGATGCGCGACAGGTAAACCTGAATCTTTTCTTATCTTCCTACTCGATTACCCAGTCGATTAATCTGTTCGCAATAAAAAAAGGAAATACATGAATACGGGATTTTAGTGCCCGGCAGACTTTTTCCATTTAAACTTCGAAATGTCAATGATCAGTTTATCGACCGTGATGTAGGATACGTATATAAGTACGCGTGTGTGTATGTATTGTACGATATACATACACGTTTCTACCGTTGGAACGATCGTTGTTCAAATTCGATTTTATTACTTTTCTCAACGACGTGTTTTTCGGTTATATTTTCTGTTCTTTTTTTTTTGATTTACTATACCCTACGGAGACTGTGATTCAATTTGAGTTGTTGTACAGGGCGAACGAGTGAAATAAAAATTCGCTCGCAGTGATTCGAGTCGGGCGAAAGTTAATGACCAATCATCGAGTGAAAATTCGCGTCCGTTTGACATTTTCATTGGATTTATTCCCCGCCGTTTGTCTCCTATCGAATTCAAATTCATACTCGACGTATGACAGGACGCGAAGGGGTGGGGGAGAGGGGGAGGGGTGGTATCGATTATTTAAAACGCGCCGTATGATTTTCCTTTTTGCAGGCCGGAAAAATATGGTGTGACGCGTTTAAACACCGTCGCCGCGAGCGATCGAGATAAATCGAGTGTGTATCGCCATGGCGTTCGGATCCTGGTGACATATTATAATGACCCCGCTGACCGCCCACGCGACACTACCGCGTGGCGTTTCCGTTACGAGCCATTAAATAATGCAGTGGAGTGCTCGCGCAGAAATTTTCGCGCGTTGAAATTGTCGGACCGCGGAAATTCGCGAACAACGCGAAATTCAATGGAACTTCAACGACAGAAATTTCAAGGAGTTCGAAACTGTAGAAATTTGACGAAGGTAGAAACAAAGGGGGCGAGGGGGGGGGGAAGGAGAGGGGGTGGACGTAAATGTTTGATCAGCCGGGCGACATTTTCATTTCGACGATATTAGAAACGAGCCATTAAATTCTCGTGGAACCGCAATTCTTGGGGCAACGATTCGAACGCGGTAAGAGGAAACGTCCTTCTCGCTCGTGAAATTATAAATCTCTCAACGATGGCTCGAAATCCTGCTCTAAGAGGGCGATCCATCTATCCGACCGTGATACTTTCGGTCGGAGGAGAGAATTTTTGGAAATGGAAAAGTAATAAAAAAAAAGAACAAGAAAAGAAGAATCGACTTCGTAGAATCCGGTTCCATTCTACTTCGCGAAATGTTCGTGAATCTTTCTCGGAGACGTCTACGGCAAATTAGATTCTAATCTCGCGCCGATAAACAGGTCTCGTTTTCCCTGTAAAAAGTTCAATCTTAGTTTTTTTGCCTACCCCCACTCGTCCCCCAACGAATCCATTTACAAGCGTTCCTCGGTGATAACAGAATTTTCCCGTGATAATTTGCAAATTGCAACGATAATATCGACGGACGGGAAAATACCGCGACGGTGTTAAAACCCCCCGAACTTTCACCCCTTGAATACAGAAACTCCCAGAAATCCCAGGGAGAGAGAGAGGTAAATCCCTCGCGAATAAAAAAAAAAAAAAAAAGAGAGAGGAAAGAAAATAATCCACCCTGTTAAACCTGTTCTAATCCACGACTCCCATTTTTGGCGAGATAACGGAACTGGCCTGTTCGCTCCCCGTAATTTCGCGATTTATCGTCCGAACATTTACACCGGATGATTATTTGCATATTTTACAAACGACATATCGATCCGCTTCGCCCCCGGAACCACCATCGCGTAGAGTCACGTTGCTCGAGATACATTCGAGCGTGACCCTGGCCAATCGCGATCGACTTATCGTCGAAGACCGAATTCACGTCAATTTTACATTTCAACTTGAGCCCGAACGCCGCCCGACAAACTGCCCATTTATGGGTTTCCTATTCCGACCAGTGAATGCGATCCGCGGGAATCACGTGCCGGACGGTCAGTCGATTTTCATGTGGTCGAACACACCGGCTGGGTGAGATTCGAGAAAACGAAAAACGAGTTATACACGAAGCCGGAGTCGGACGTGTCCCGTTAGAAATGAGAAACGTTCCGAATTGGATGATAGCACAATAAAAAAAAAAAAAGAGGAAAGAATGGTAGATTTGTTCAGGTGGATATTAAAGAATTTCTTTGTTTTTTATTATTTTTCCTAGATACGTACTGTGCATCAAGATAATAAAGATAGGATATTATAGTGACGTAGTAAAGATAAAGCGTACACGGTTATTTATGTCGACGTTATTATTTATACGTATATATATATATATATATATATATATCTTTTTTTTCACGCGACTGATTGAAAAACCGATCGGCCTGCGACGATTTTCCAGCGTGGTCACGCTTTAAGTAACACGCACCGTACTAACACAGTGTAATTCTATTAGCCCCTTCGTCCACCGTAATGAACACAAGGTTCGCCTTTACTTTTTCATTTATTTTGCGGCGAGCGAAGCCGTTTCTATATTTATCGGGAAAATAAATTTATCGCTCGCCGCGGTGCCTCTATCCATGCTAATTCCGGCCCGTCGTTTCCACGTTAGCCAATTTTTCGCTGTTAGAAAATTCGCGGAAAATCAAAATCCGGCGTGCGAAATGAAAAGCGTGAACGGGACGTTTTTTCCGCGCCCCTGATCTCGTTGTTTGACTTTTCCACGTCGCGTTTTCCACCGTGGAAACTCGCGAGCGACTGTCGACGCGGATTTTCCGACGTCGTCTGAGGGAATCCGCGACGCCGGAAAATATACGATCGTCCGTCTGATTTACACGCTTTCATCGTCACGTGACGTCAGCTGGAACGATCGATGTTATCATTCCCAGTGATATCTCGGGGAAACCATGGGACCGATACCGTCGCATCGATCTGTTTTTCCTAGGGTGCTTCTAAACACGACATAAATACGCTCTATTTATACACCATAAACAATCGAGACGCTCGTGCACGTCGTAATTGTTACGTCTATATACATATTTACATAGATTTTACAATTTTTCTCGTTAAAGGAACGCGGTGAAACTCGAGCCGTACGAAATAATTAAATATTCCAGGTATAGAACTGGAAAAAGAAAACAGGAGAAAAAAGGATGAATAAAATTATCGACGCAATGCCGGAGTAATTCGAGAACGAAGAACCGTCCGTTTCACGGCATGATTCCCAACGATTTTCCCGGGGAATTTCCGAAGCGAAGACAACGACACTGCGGTAGATCCGTGTGTGTGTGTGAGCGTGTGTGTACTACATGTATGCGTGTATCGCAAAATTGAAAAGCCACATAAAGGCGAGCGGTTCGACCTGCAGGTGCAGAAAACTTGACCGAGTTCCCGAGCCGCACGCGGGTGCAGGGCGACCCAGATTTCACCCCACCCCTGAAAACCCCTGGTGCGACCCTCCCCATAACCTACAAACCCCCATATACACGAGGGTGAGTTTACCCGCTATTCTCGTCGAGAACCTCTGGCTTGAGATCGTCGTTCGAAGGGAGGAGAAACAAATAATATTCGACTAATAAAAAGTCTTGGTAAATATACCAAATTTCATATATACACACACACAATACGTATACATATGTATACTTGAAACACTACGATATCCGTAGCAATCAGTTTGATATACAAACCGATCGTGAACTTTGAAAACTAAGTCAAAGCGTTGCCGTCGCTCTATGTATAGTATATGTACAATCGATAAGTTTGCTAATTTCGCCAAATTAATTAACACGAAATTTAGGCGAAAGCTGGAACACGATATAATATCTTAGTCTAAATAAAAAAATACATATAATAATATAATTCCGTGGGAGATTTACCCATCGTCGACGGCCGTGCCGTTTTATTAATATTTCGGCGGACGAAACTTGTGAAATATTAAAATTAACTTAGAGAGAGAGTTGATAAGCGGCCCGGGGTAGAAACAAAAAATACCGAATTCATTCTCATTCATTTTTCCCGCCCCGGGGATGAAATTCGCATGGTGGAATGTTAACGGCGTATATAAATTAAGGCGCGCGAGTTTCACCGAGTAAAATTTATCCACCCCCCTCCCCCTTCCACCCTCCTTTTCCCCCGTCAATTATAGGAAAGATAATTCAACGGCGTGGGAAAAGCGCACACACGTATTAATTGGATTACATTAAGGCGTGTTAAAGTGCGCTGCTTGATGACTCCTCCGCGTAATTTCCCTTGTCGATTATTAGCTACGACCCTCGTATTAGTACGCACGCACCCCGTGAACCGACGTCCTGCTGCAAACGTATACGGACATTTCGAGAGTTAAATTCCCAGCCATGAGAATTTCCATCGGGTATGAATTATACATTAGATAATATGCCCTCGGTAATACCGGAATTTATATAGCTTTCGTATGCGTTAATGCGTAAAGTGCACGTTCGAATTCGTATTTATATTATATCAATCGTAGAATGATCCTGTATTACTTGTTTCGTGATAAAATTTCCACTGAGATCGCGCGGAGAAATTTCTAGGGATTTAACATTTCAGAAGGTAGTAATTTATGAAATATCCTGGTTTTATACATATTTGTCCCGTTAAATGGTCAGTATTGATAGAATTAATTAAAGGATATAAAAATCAGGGATATTTATGGGTTAACGATATCCGGTAGCCATTTGTTACATATTGTTTCGACACGAAGAAAGACTTTGGATATCCTTTACTTGGTCCACGCCATAAAATACACTTGGCCTCATTTGGAAGTAGCTAGCAGCCAGCTATATCCGATAAACTCCACGGAGATGAACGTCCTAAATGATCGCACGTGATATTCTCGGCCGGCGATAGAACTCTGCCTGTTTCTTTTCTGTTTCCAATGAAAGAAAATACATCCCGTGGGTAATAACGATAATTCATCATGCGAAACGTTCCACCGTGACGGTCTGTAGACGAAACGTGCAAACATTTGCAAACTCCGAGGCAAATTAAGTGACAAATTAATTAGTCCATCTTCGAGCATGGCCGGCTGTTTACGGGAGTATCGATTACTAATGGCTGTTTACCCAGGTTCCGAACCTACCCTGTATCTACCCCTCGTAGCCCAGAAACACCATAACCCAATATCGGATTCCGCGGGGGTCGCGTTTGCAACCGCCCCACCTTTTTCTCGGAACGCGGCCGGTTTTTAAAGCCCGATAAAATGTGTCGACGACGCTCGCTGTAAGGGACGCCGCTTACAGAAACTGTATTTAGGGTGGATTCACATCGGGAGCGAGTCAAGCCCCGGGGAAATTTAGGCGCGTGGAAATTTCTGAACGTGGAAATTACCAGCGTGCAGAATTTTCGAAACAGGGAACATTGAACGCTTAAAATTTCCAACGTGGAAATGTTGAATACAGAAATGTCGAAACGTAACAATTTCAATGTATGGAAATTTCAACCCCTAGAAATCTCATCCCTCGTATTTTCCACGCGTTGATATTTCAATAGCGTGATTTTCCCCGTCGGGAAAATTCTACGCGGAGAAAAATGAACCGCCGGATCGATAAAATTGACGAATCTTTTAACATCTGAGAATAGGTTCGGATGTTTCATCTGTTCGCAGGTTCTACGGTGAGTTCCACGTAAATCCAATTGTTCGACGTACGAACGAACGATACATATGTACTTTGGAAATGCAACACCGTTCCCCAAAGCCGGGTTTACGAATCAAACTACGGGCAACTAACACGTTTAATCGACTCATTGTTCCGAACAAATATACAAAACACAATGAAAAATATTCCCCAGATAATTACTCGAATAGCAGCGAATGGTTAGAAACGATCTAAACCCATCGTGGTCTCATTTTCACGATTCTATTTTATCATTTCTTTATTATTTATGCAATCACTAATATTTCATTAATTCCACTTCGAACAATGGCCTGTAATTAGGAAACGAGCGATCGTGCTAGAAATTTTACGATATTGAGAGACGACGTGAATTTTCTACTTGGAGAAAAAAATGGATCATTGTCGAGACAAGCAACACCGCACGATTAATCGTGTCATTGTTCGAAGAGGATGTTAGAGATCTGATGGAAAGTTTCGTATAGCGAGGCTGTAATTGGGCAAGGAGTACTCGAGTTTATCCTGATTGAAATTGTTCTCTTGCTACGTCAACCGACGACTCCGCGGATCTCTTTGCTTTCCAACAATTCCTTTCAGTGCTCCTTGTGAAAAGGAGAGTTTATTACTGAATATCATATTTTACGATTTCAGAGACGATCGCTGGAATTTGTTATTTAACAGTGGAATACACGCTGCGCATCGTCGACGTTTTCCAACGGTTTATATTAATTAAAAGTTACGAAAAAATCAGTGTGTATGTGTGTGTTTTTTAAGTAATAATGGAAGTGACATTTTACTAGGACACCCAGTGACCTAGAAAGATACAAGTTAGCCGGAGATCTGATTTCAATTAACGTGTATCAATAGCCCGTGTTCAATTCTGATCGACATTGGAGGTGAACAAAAAATTTTTCAAAAAAGACATGCGCATACGTTGAACTTTTTCACCAGTCGAAAGGTTCTGCTTGAAATTCCTGCCAGCCTAGAAATTTACAAGTTTTTCAATCCCAGCGCGTTGAAACTTTTGCGCAGCAAAGTTTCCAAAAATCGAAATTTTCACCACCAACAGAAAATCATCGAAATCGTCAAGAATTTCGCGATCCCTAAATCGGTGTGTACCTTAACGAAACAAAATGCCGCGGTGTTAGGCTTCGCTATTATTAGAAACGATCGGCATCGGTATATCGCGTGACGTCGACCCGCAGTCAGAAAATTATTACCCCAATTATCTTAATTACCGCCGCGGTCCCTGCGCTTTTTCGTGCATGAACGTGGAGGGAAGAAACGAGACCTTTCTATTTTTTTTCTCTCTCTCTCTCTCTCTCGCTCTCTCTCTACTCCTACCCCGTCCTCCGTCGGCCTGTGCACGCTGAATTCACGACGTATTTTTCATGGAAACTAGGATAAAAAGGGACAAAAGAAGGGAGAGGGGAAGAGCGGAAAGAGAAAGAGAAAGAGAGAGAAATCGATCCTAAGCGCGCGCGTGCACTTTGACAACGTGACTACGAGGATGCATTCAATGAGAATGCACCATTGTGTATTGTCCACTAATATCATTTTTATTTCACTTTTTTTTTCATCCCCCCCCCCCTGTATCTCTTTTTCCACCACGAATTTCGGTGCAGAATCCCGGCAGTCGTTTTTTTTTCACCGAAAATCGTGTTTGTCCTCCTGACTGTTAAAAAATTCACCTCACCCCCTCCCCTCCTCTCTCGATGGAAAATAAAACGGTGATCTATCATTTAACGATTTTCTATACGACTCGTAGAGAAAAGTCTGGTTAAATATGAATATCACCAACTCGACTAGATTTCCCGGATACTCGTGATTAATTAAAATCGTAATCTGGAGGGAGGTGAGGGAAGGGGGTTTGATTAAAAATCGTTCGTATTTGAACGCGGTCGATTCTAAACGGACGACAATGTCTCGAAATGGAATATTTGCGCGCAGAAATCCCGCGGGCGCGGAAAATTCTGGAGCGTAGTATAATTCGGCAACAATTCGGGAGCGTGTCTTTTTTCTCTTTATTTTTTTTTTATCCCCGTCACAGGGAAATCGAGGTCGTTCCACTCAATGATTGCATACGCCTTCTTTCTCTGCTCCATTTACACTAAACACAAAATTCTGCTTTCATTAAAAATCTGTTACGACACAGTTCCGCGGGATATTACGTCTCTGCCGTACACACTCGGCGCGCGACTTCAAAGAATTAAAAGGGACTCCCTTCTGGCATTGTATCGCTCGCTATTATCCGATCGCCGGCTTGCTCACGGATGTTTCGCTCGTCGGGTCGCCGATTCCCAGTGAAATTCTCCCAGACGACCCCGTGCGACACCGTTAACCACCCCCAACCCCATTCTCGTTGCCGGAGAACATGATAAATTTCCAAAATTCTCGCGAAACGATGGAGAATCTTCGCCGTAAATTCTCGTACACAATCGACACGCCTCACACACGCAGACTCCAAATGAAAAGCGAGAGAAGAAAGGGGGAAAAATAGAAAAAAGACGTGTCGAGGGATGGAGGAGAAAAAAAAAAGGGAAAAAAGATTTCTTTGGGACCGAACTCCGCGTATCTTCTAATGGAAGCATCGGGGTACAATGAGCCCTTGAAGAATCCCTTTCGGATTCTTCTCGATTACACTTTCCTCACCCTCTCCCGCCGGTCCTCTCCTATCCCTTCAACCCCCCACCCCTTTATTCTCGACGTCTCCACTTACATTCAGGAGGAGACAATAAGTGCAATGAGCCGCGTCACGTTCACATCGGCCGGACTCTTGCAGTTCGTCGATGGGGTCTTGCCGGCGAGAATTTTCACGGTTGTGCATCCTGGGGCATGCGCGGACGGGGAGCCCATGCGAGAAACCACGTGGGGACGTGAATGTGTGTTGTGGGATTTAAAGGGACACCGTAGGATAGCTTTGGCGATGAGAGAATTTTCGAAGGTGGACATTTTAGAAAACTACTATTTCAACGGGTTGGAATCTCAAAGGGAGAAAGTTTTAACACCTGGAAATTGTAACTCTTTTAAACTTCCAGGCGATGAAAATTAAAATCAAAGGAATTTCAAGTTTTAATAGTGTCTACGCGTAGAAGTTCTAGGGTGAAATTTCAACCCTTAGGAATTTTAATATGTAATAATTATAACCCTCGAAGATTTCCAGCGTCCCTGAAATCTTTCGACCGAGGGAAATTCGAATTTAAAAATCCACTCGTGTTCGTAATTAACGATTACATCCACCTGTAACTCCGCGTCCCTTACGAGACAATAACCACCCTACCATCGCACCTGTATCATTCCCAACGGGAGACACCGGTCTCAAGTATGTGTCTCTATAAAACGACTGCGGACACGCATGCGCGAACGTCCCTCTCTCGATCTGGATCGCATCGGTGCTCCAGCAACCCCTGGTGGGGATGGACAGGGGGTGGGTTGGAAAGATGGAAGAGTTGCAGGGGTTGGAGAAAATGTGGGACGTCGAACTCGCCTGGATTGCCTACCCTCCTGCCATACAAAACACCCCCCACCCTCTATCCTCTCCACCACGTACACAGTGACAACGTAGAGAGATACGAATATTTAAAACACGCGGGGGATGTCGGGAACGGTGAAATTTCCGTGGAGTTCTTATTTTTTTTAAACGGCTTTACAACCCTTATCGTGACGAATATTTTCACGGGTATATTTGGGTCGTGACTAATTAGAAAACTTTCTTCTAGGCGACTTCCTTCGAATTATGATGGTTGGGGATGTTTTTTTCTAGAATTCCGGTGACAGGGGGATGGAAATAATCTGTGATTCTATGTTGTTTTTGCGTCGAGGATTTCCAGAATGGTTGGATATCCCTCTGAATTATTATCCTTTTATAGATATTGACGTATTTTCGTGGAGGAAGATCATCAAGAGAGAGAGACAGAGAGAGAAACGAGGGGGTGGGAAAGAAATAAAGTTCTGCGGGAATACAGTTAGAGTAAGCTTCTTACAGCATCCAAGATTTTCCTCGGGTTTCCAGAAGAATCCCATGAAACTTTCAAGAGAATATCAAAACATCTTACACAGGGAAATTTCATCGAAGCAACAATTTTATCACAATTTTTTCTCCGTTTTTTATTTCTTCTCTTTCTTTCTTTTTTACCGTAGCCGAAAGATTTACGGCGTCACCGGCTAAGGGTACCTTGAACTTCGCCAACTTTCACCGTGATACCCGCTAACGCAGCGGTCGGTGGCAATTAAAATTATACTGTTATTGCCCTTTCAAGCCGGCAAGAAATAAAGTTCGCCGCACGATAGCGTCGCTAAGCGCCAATAAAGACAAAGGTCGACCTATGAAGCGAAAGAGTGTAATTATGAGTTCGTACGTCGTTAGCGAAGAACTAAGGGGCGAGGGAAAAAATCACTCGCGAGTCTGGAAAAACCGTTCGCCCGCTGAAATTCGCAGGATCGTGGAAATCTTTGTGTATTTACTCGCCACTCTCGCAATCTTTTAGATATCGACCCAAATCTTTCGCCAATTTTACCTGGTTTTGAATTACGTGTCCCAGACGTCGCCGATGATTTTAATAGTTTCGAGTTAGAAAAAAAGGGGATTCGCAATTAAAATAATTGGCAGCGGCGAAATTATTCCGTCGGTATCGGGTTTCCCATCGTTATCAGGTTTAATAATTGTAACATCCTGTTGCACCCGCTAATGAACAAAGCGTTCCTAACCTCAGACCGAACGCAGCCAATTTCGTCGTTGATCCACGCCCCGGAAAGGTCGAAGGTCGACACACAACAACGTGCCGGAGAAAGTAGAGGCTACTATAGATTTTATCTGAGCCCTCCCCCCTCACCCTCTCGACTGGTTTAAATTTAACGAAATTTAAGACCGACGACGATGACTTCGTCGACGTCATTGGCCTAGACGTCGAATCGCCGCATCGTTTTCCCTTCGACTAATATCTTTTTCTCCTTTTCGAAAGTGCGAGAAAAAAAACAACGCTCGAGATAAATAACAACCCGCTAACGATAATGCGAACCTGGCACGTAATACTGTAACACTGTAACACATTGTAAAATATATATAACGTGGTATGTATACACACAATAAAACACTGTTTGAATAGAGAATGATAACGCGCTATAAATATCAATGACGCTACACTATGTTATTTCTACCTAAAATTATTCAGTCACGTCAGTCTGTTTATCCGCTCGTCAACTGTTACCGGCAAAGGGTTAACTTCGATCCGTCAGATCTATTTACAGCGTCCCATTTTATCTCCATGATATGCCGAATAATGTGGAAAAAAAATCAAAGCGACCGAGACAAACGACTCATCCAAGGAACAACGATACTTCCGATTATTAATACGAAGATACGTGACTTAATACATCTATTGAATTCAGACAGGCAGAGTGCAATGACGAAATCAGCGTCATCTGTTTCGTCACGTCGCGGCAAGGGGGGAGGACGGAGGGTTTTAATCGAAGAGGGAATTTTAATCGAATCATTCGATCGGCCTGTCAAAGCACGTGACGTTACTCGAACAACCGTATGGTCGAGTGAACATCTAAAATCGTCCACGTCGGTCGACAAGACTTCGATGATAATCGATCGATCATTTTTTTCCTAACGATCCCACGATATAGATCATTAACGGTAGACGACGGTCCGCTGATCAAAAGAATATTATAAGACACGTATACCAATATGAAAATAGATCTCATCCATCCCATGATTTCCCCTATAGAAACTATACCAACCTGAAATATAAATCTTTCGAAACTTTCCAAAATTATTAATAATCTTCTAAATTATCAATCTTTTTCTTATCCATCTATATTAATTATCATCCCATCGATCGAAACACAACCGTGGTTAAAATTGATTTGTTATTCCCTATCAAGTCTCTTTCGGATGGAAACTACCCCTTCGGGGTGAAAGTGGGGCGCGTACACAATGACCCCTATTCGTAACGACTTCATCGACATACTGAAAGGAGGTGCGTTGCCCATCGGGGCACAGGCACGCCCGGGGCTTCGTAAGTCAAGTCATCTGAACCCCCGTTAGCCTCGTCATCTATTGGTCTTCTAACGTAAGGGCTGCCATGCATCGAAGCGGACCCAAACGGATTTACGTCTCCTTATAACCGAGGATAGATACCATAAGGTTTCCACGTCGCGCGATCTCTTTCGTTCGCGATCGGTTATTCGCAAATTAATCCCGTTTCTCTCTCACGTTAACGTGCTTACCGTTACACGTGATCTTCGCGTCTTCGGGAACTTTCTTGCGAATATATTTCTCAGACGTCCGATTACGAGCTTGATCCACCGCGACCGACGAGAATGTAGGGTGGTTTTGTTCGAGTTCTTAGATTGTTTTAAACGAACGGAAAAGAATTAGGAAATTCGAAAGTGTGGAAAATTTTTCAGAATGTTTATAATGAGAAGTATTGACGGTTAAAAGCCACTTGGATTCTTTGAAACCGATGCGGCGGGATGAAAAGTGAGGATACGGATAAATAAATAAATAGAAACGTTATTTTCCATTGTATCGCCACTTTGACTCCCATCTTTTCTTATTTCCTTGGAGGAGCTTCTCAAAGGAAATTGCACCAGACCGGCTCACCGTTTGAGGAATTACAGAATATAATGTGAGAAAGAAACACCGCCCTGTTTCTCAAACAACGCGCAACGTTTTCTCCTGAAAAAATCAAGTTAATTCTTATATCCCTCTTCATTTGTTTATCACATCCGTGCTAACGTGTATCTTTGCGTAAACGTTCGGTGAAACAACATGGGAAATTACCCTTCTCGTCGGCGATGAAAAAGGTCAGAAATTTCGGTCTGAAGAGTCTTGATTTCCAAGGGCCAGGCATTTACAAAGGTACACTTTTCTTTAGAACACCCTGTTCAAACTCAAAATTCTGTGCGCGAATTAGAATTCACCGTCTCAAACGATTTTAAGTACTTTCGACAAAAGGGGAAATCCTTCGCCGAAACAGAAAAAAGGTAAAGAGAGAGAGAGAGAGAGAGAGAGAGAGAGAGAGAGAGAAAAGGAAAAAAAGGGAAAATACTTTCCCGTCAAGCACGTCGAAAACAGCTAAACGATTAATCCGCCAGGACCGATGTTTCCGGGCGACGCGTAAACACGTTCTCGCGAAAACAGAGAGGCTCTAATTTTAAATCTGCTCTAACGAGAACCTCACCCCTCCCCCCCTCCCCCTCACACCCACAAAACCCCTCTCGCGCTCCGATGCTTTCACATTCCGTGTCGCAGAAAGCAATTATTCGTTCACGGATGAAAAGAGCCGGCGCGATCAAAACAGATACTTTCACAACTACGAAAACTCGACCTGACGAATACTAAGCTCCCTCTCACCTCGTTATCAACAGCTTACATCCTCGAATTAATCCGCGCGCAGGAAGCTGCGCCAAGAATTCTCTCTTAGGCGAGACCAACGCTCGCGGGACACGTGCGGGTTCGATCGTTATTGGAGAAGTTTTTCTCCCGATGGCGGAAACGACGGTTGGATATTTTTTTTCCTGTTAAATTGATTTTAAATCTCGCGGAAAATGTTAGAAGCGAAAATGGGACGAAGATTTTTCAAACGTTAGATTTCCGAGCACGAGAAATTTTAGAGGGGAAACGATACAACACGTCGAGCGAAGAAATATCAATAAAAGCGAACTGTCCGGAAACCGTTTGGAATCAGTGATGATTAATTGTAACACAGCGATAACTGCGTATATCCGCGTTTACCCGGATTTTTACGATTTTCCGGTCCGATCCGTAAAAGTCAATGTTGTTTTCGGGATCGTGTTTCCCAGGTGAAATTTACGACGTTGAAATGGCGTTAGAGGAAGTATCGTTTTATTTCCCGGGGAAATAAAACTACCAGGAAGTTGTCGGACACCCGGTACGTGGCGTCTTATTATAAAATATCATTCCCAGTAGGAGCTGCGAGCAAGTAATGCCAACCCTGCCAGAAGACCTCGAGTTTATTGACCTCCTCCTCCTGGCATCGAATATTTCTCCAACGCGGGTCGAAATTTCATTCCATTTTTTTTTGCAGATAAAGCAAAAGAAAATCGCAATCAATTAGCCCGCGGAAATTAGAGTCGAGCGATTATTTATTTTTATTTTCCAGAGCTCACCTTGAGGGCTCGGGTCATCAATTACCAAGGACAACAATTTACATGTACGCGACATATGGGTCTCCGAAGTGGAGTAACCGGTTATTTATCAGGCCCGCAATTTTTCCGCAATTTCGCAGCCGCTGTCACGCACGAGCTTTCCCTTAGAATCCACCGTCCCTATATCCATCCCTTTTCTCTGCGTCCGTGCGATCATTACCGAGCATCTCGCGCGTGCACTTCGGATTTTATCGCGTCGTTTCTTACGAGGGAAAATTACCCCCGCTCGCGATACGGAAACCCGGGAAAAGCAAATAGTGCGCGAACGGCATTCAAACTTTTTCTACGATTGATTTGAAAGACAAGACAAAAGAAAGAGACATCGGATCTACCTCGAAATGGCGGGTGGTACAACGATGAGAACCAAAAAAAAAAAAAGAAATTAACATTTTAACGGGTGTTTAAAAGCAAAAAGCGTGGTAAGACCGGGAGACGAGGCTGACTGCTAAAACACACAATTATCTGAAAATTGGGTCATTGGATGACAGCTCTAATTGGGCAGAAAGCTGAAAAATCACCCTTCGAAACTCACCCCTCCCTGCACGACAATGTATGCATAAGAGGGTTAAAGCAGTCTTTACCAGAAGTGGCCTTTAAGTTTAAACGAATTGCCGCATGTAATTGTTTCCCCGTTTACACCCCCATCCCCCCCACCATCCCCCCACCGTCGTTCTATCTTTATCACGTGTTTAACAGGGTCTGACTAAAACGTCCGTATCCACTGACACCGAAAACCTGCCCGACTGTGCAGTCGGTTTCACACGGAATTTCGACCGAAAATCCCGACACAACCCCGGAAATTCCAGTGCCCTGAAACATCATCGGGTCCTCGTGGTGCCCCGTGTCATGGGAATCGACGGAATCACCATAACAAGTGACCGATCGAATCCCTCGTAGAGATTAAACCAATCGGGGGGATGGTTTTCCTTTTCCAACAGGGGTTGTCCAACCCTTACTCGCCATCCCTACACGTCCCATGCTCGTCACTTTCTCCCGGCCTCCTTCCCGAGAAAGTCGAACATTTCAGCTGAGCGAGCGACGGAGAGAGGCAGACTATAGGAGGGAAGGAAAGGGAGGGAGAAAGCGAGCGAGCGAGCGGGAGAGAATTCTGAGGGATGAAAAATAGAGGCAGAAAAACGGGCGGATAAACGCGGGCAGTGAAACACGAGATAGAACAAAGAAGCTCCGGGAGCGAGAAGGAAGGCAAGAAAAACAGAGAGGGTATCCGTGAAAACCGTGCTGCAAAGCGAGACGAGGGTATTCAGAAAAGAGGGAAACGAGAGAGGGAGGAAAAGAGAGAGAGAGACACATACATAGATAGATAGAGAGCGAGAGAAAGAGAGAGAGAGAGAGAGAAACCCGGTGAAAACGAGGCAGAGAATAGTCGACGAGAGAAGGACGGCTAGAGAGGGGTAGAGTAAAGCAAGGCAAAAAGAGCAGGACGGCCCGTAGCGGCAGAGAGAGAAAGAGAGAGGGAGAGAGAGAGAGTGAAACGAGAGAGGAGAGAGAGAGAGAGGGTCTAGGGAAAGAGAAAGAGAGGTGGCACGCGCAATGCGGGTATTGATTCACGGCGGCAGCCGGCAACCAGCCTGAAACACACGGCCGAGTCGACTCCACGACTCTGACTCCGATTCACCACAGTGACACCAGAACCCGGTGAGAGGGACAGAGAGACGGAATAGAGAGATAGAAATAGAGAGAAAGAGAGAGAGAGGGAGAGAGAGAGTTTGACTACGCCTGGCCGACGATCGGCTGGAAATCGTCGGGCAGCTTGCGGTTTGGCAGCAGGGCCTTTGCTGTCCTTACAAAGGGTGCAAGGCACTCTTGCACCCCTAAAAGTGGAACTCAATCGAAAGCACACACACAGACGCACACGCATACGCACGGATATATACACACACTGAGATCGATCGTGGCCTATCGACTTTTCATGGAACGAGAAACACGTTTCTGGAATCGATCTCGGTTTTCACAGGTCGTGGCCCTTTTACGGGGTCCCGAGAAAAGGTGCGAAAATATGGGGGCGAGGGGGTTAGAGTAGATTTTCAACCTCCCCCACCGGTGGAAAACGGTTCTCTTAGAATCCTCGGTGGTTTTATCGGTAGTCGAAGATTCTCGCGAAACGGAGCTAGAGATTCCTGTGGTATCTTTTCTTTCGCCGTTGGTCGAACGGGCCGACGTGGATCCTCGTTAAACGTCCACGGTAACGGTTTCTTTGGAAATCCGCGAGGGAAAGGACGTACGTCGTTACTCGTGAAACCGGAGCCCGGTTTCTAATAACAAAGGTCGAGAACCCTGACGATTTTCTTTCGCGATAGCGCAGACCTAGTTCCACGTAACGTCGATTCGTTTTATTGATTCTATTTTTACGGGGTTCCGAGCAGTCACCCTACGGAAACGATTCACGACGTTATCTAGGTGTGCCAACGATTCAAAATTAAAGATGCCACCGTACGATACAAACGATCATTTTATTTTTATTTAGTCCCACGTGCTACACGGACCGGAGACGGGGGAGGGCGGTGGTGGTGGTGGTGGTGGTGGTCGAAGGGTGAGAAGGGAAGGGGGTAGGATGAAGTGGAGACTTCGCGAGGGTCTCGAAGCGACCCGTTTTATTTCCGATGGAAGAAAAGACCTCACCGGAACGCGGTGAGAAATCATTCCGAGGAAATCATCGAACGATACCTATCGTTAAGATGAAATCGTTGCTCGATTTAAGGGAATAAAAAAACAAACAACGCAGTCGAAGGATATTCTAATTAAATTCAGGCGAAACGGGCAACGACAGTCCGTGCTAAAAATAAAAGGTAATGGCCAAACAATCGAAGACTAATCGATAACATAAAAAGCACCGGAGACCGTCCGCACCGGGAGTACAGACACCTCGCTACATTAGACTTTAATTCAGCCGCAGTAGTGCATGCCCCGACGCGGTCAGCCGCAACTTTCACCTATCGCCATCTTTTGTCGTAAATAATATGTTAACATTGCCTACCGCTTGAACTTCCTACCCCGTGTAATAACAAACGACGCGTATAAGTGTCCTCCAAAATCATTTCTATACCTAAGGCTATGCTGTTTAATTAATGCTCAAGTAGTAAGGATCAACGACTTCCCCGGCGGATGATAAATCTTAGTTTCCCCCATAAGATAAATCTCAATTTTCCACGGTTACCAACCCTACACTCCAATTCCACTGAGGGTAACTTAACAACCCTGCGTCGGTAAACTCCATCCCAAGGAAATTCCTCTGGGAGTCGATAAAATCGTCGTTATCAATGCCTGTTTTATCAACCAGTTTCACCCTCGATAATGACGAAAAGTAGAGTTTCCCGACCATGATCAGACCACAGACGAGGTATTGGATAGACCTATCACCTTACGGGGTTCGATGTTCACGAAACTGAATTACCGACGCGTTCAAATTTCAGAGGATTTGCAGCGCCTCCTTGACGAAGGAGCAGAATTTTTTTAACTAAAAGAGTATCTTTGGTTCCGAAACGGGCACCGCACCCCAACCCCTTTTGTGAGGTTGTTACAAGCCCACATGTTGCTGCTGTTGCCAAATGTAAAGGGTCCGCGTATTTGGCAACGGCGGACCAACTTCTAGATTCCGTCCTCGAGGTCGAAAATGAATTTTGTGTATCGTGCGATGGACGGGAGCACATTAGTGGTACCTTTCGATTCGTTAGTGATGACAAAGGAATTACGAAAATCGCGAAAAATCGTCAAATTCAACCAGTTTTTTGGTCGGCATTCGCTCAATTTTTGAGATAGCGATCTGAAACTGGTACCATTGTTTTAGTTAGGAAATTCTACGTCAGAACAACGTATAATAGTTGTACTTTTCGAAAATTTAATTTTTCGCAAAAATCTGAAGGGGGTAGGTCAGGATTTTTTGCGATTTTCGTAAATCGCTCGCCATTTCCGTAATTTTTGAGATATCAATCTGATTCTTTCTGCATCTTATTCGGCTTCCGATTCCGCGTCCAAAACGGCCAGGATCATTTTAATAGCTCAAAAATTACGGAAATGGCAGGCGATTTACGAAAATCGTAAAAAATCCTGACCTACCCCCTTCAGATTTTTGCGAAAAATTAAATTTTCGAAAAGTACAACTATTATACATTGTTCTACCGTAGAATTTCCTAACTAAAACAATGGTACCAGTCCCAGATCGCTATCTCAAAAATTGAGCGAATGCCGACCAAAAAACTGGTTGAATTTGACGAAATTTCGCGATTTTCGCAATAACGAAAAATCGTCAAATTCAACCAGTTTTTCTTTCGGCATTCGCACAATTTTTGAGATAGCGATCTGAAACTTGTACGACTGTTTAAGTTAGGAAATTCTACGCCAGAACAATGTATAATAGTTGTACTTTTCGAAAATTTCATTTTTCGCAAAAATCTGAAGGGGGTAGGTCAGGATTTTTTGCGATTTTCGTAATTCGCCCGCCATTTCTACAATTTTTTAGATATCAAAATGATTCTTTCACTGTCTTATTCGGCTTCGGATTCCGCGTCCAAAACGCCCTGGATCACTTTAATAGCTCAAAAATTACGGAAATGGCAGGCGATTTACGAAAATCGCGAAAAATCCTGACCTACCCCCTTCAGATTTTTGCGAAAAATTAAATTTTCGAAAAGTACAACTATTATAGGTTGATCTGCCGTAGAATTTCCTAACTAAAACAATGGTACAAGTTTCAGGTCGCTATCTCAAAAATTGTGCGAATGCCGTTCAAAAAACCGCCTGAATTTTAGGATTTTTCACGATTTTCATAATTTGCTCGCCATTTCCACAATGATTGAGATATTAAAACGATCCGGGACGTGTTGGACGCGGAATTCGAAGCCCAATAAGACAGTGAAAGATTCAGGTCGATATCTAAAAATTTGCGGAAATGACACTATAACATTTATATAACATTACCCGTCATTTTACATACTTTTATGAATTATAAATAATGCAAATTTTGTTACATTTGATATCATATTAATAAGAAACAGCTCAGCAACATGTTAACTGTTGACGTAGACTGTATTATGTTTCACATTATCGGAAAAGATTTGAATTATTGGTACCAAATAGAATGATGATGGTTTTAACAAAGTACATACAATTGTTTATAAGAAATAAAGAAAAATAGTGGAAAATGTCAATATTCATAACTTTTGTATGTATTCCGAAAAACTAAATATTCTTCTCTATAAAACAATTTACTTTTGCTGTGACTTACAGTTGTATACCTGTGAATTCACTATCTTACTTTCGCAGTACAAAGGTCAATTATTAATACGCATAAACTATAACTTCTATATCGTATTCTTACTAATAATCGACGGACATTCTAGATTCGAACCGAAAATGGTAACGTAGCGAGTGACACTAAAATGGTAAGAGGGCTCTAGAGCCCTCCAAACCAGTGACATCGAAAAGCATGGGGATGATTGGTCTATCCAATACCTCGTCTGTGATCAGACAGTGTCTGACACGATAGATACTAGAATTTTATAGGAACTATAGAGACTCACATGATGTCGCCGAACTTCACCCTGGTCTCCACGAGGGCGCAGCTCTTGAAGTCGCTGGTGGTGACGGCTCTGCGTCTCCTGGGCGCGTATCGCACGTCGGGTTGTGTCCAGGGGTCGCCGGGCCCACCGGTGGCTCCAGTGGGCCCGGATGTACCCGCGAGGCCCCCACACCCACGCACCAGCGGGCTGCTGCCACGCCGACGCGTAGACATGTGCCGGCCTCCCACGCCGCCCAACATCCTGAAAGTAAAGGAATTTTTAATGAGATTAGTTTATAGAGATCATGGGGTCGTCGTGGATAAATATTAAAGGTGTCGATAGAGCAAGTTATAAGTAGACCGCGGACATTTATGGAAATACGCATTTCACCATAGGTTAGCGAATGAACGGAAACTTCAATCGTTCGCAATTTCAGTGGGCAGAGATGTCACTACAACTACTACAAACTTCATTTAGTAACGTTCGGAGAAGACGGATTAAAACGTCGATAAAATTGATAGCAACAGAGAAACGCTGGCTGTCTTAATAAATAAGTATTATCTGATGAGAGACAGAACTGTCTATGAGTCAAACGGATTAATAGAAAATTCAGTAAAAACAGTTTCAGCTTAATTGGGTTAGGTTGACTGCTCTAATCTCGAGGCATCTGGAGCGAAGTTGGTCACGCGATCGAGCGCTCGTACTCGTTTACCTTTCTATCGTGCGTATCAGATCATTAACGGCCTTCTCTTCCTCCCTGGCTGAAAATTATTTCCCCTCGGAACATCTTTATCTTTCCAATAGAAAAAAAGGAGGAAGAGAGAGAGAGAGACTCTCCTATGAACGTGTCCTTCGGAAACGGGCGCGTATTTCTTCGAGAAACCGCGAAAAAACACCTCGTCGATTACTTTTCCATAGTCAACGTTATTTTCCTTCGACCAATTACGAGGCTCGTGACGGTGAGTTAAGTGGAATAGCAAGTTCGCCTATTATCTCGCGATAAACGGCGCTCTGTGTGTATTAAAGTTAGGTGATGTCTTCGGTGGCGCGAACGCAAGAAGGGCCGGTTTTGCGTAACTTTAAATTAACTTATTGACATCGAACAAGTTCGTTCGACGCCACGCGTTTCCCGTAGACCAGGAAACCGGCTTCTTTCGATTTAATTTAGACGGGTACGTTGACACCGACCAAACCCTTCAATACCGCGGTCGCATTCAAATCAATCCGACTCTGTTCGCTTCTACGTGTAATATTCGCCTAATTACCATCGTTCACGGATAGATCACGGGGAAAGTATGTATTGTGAATAACAATGTGTACATTTTATGGAAAATCTGGTAGGTGAAGATTCACAGAGAAAAAGGGAACGTACCGGAGAAAATAATTTGAACACCGAGCTGATTTCTTCGACGAAATTCGACACACTCGTGCCACTCAATGTCCGAAGTGATTAGAGTTCGTATCCAACCAGACAACGGCCGCTAAGTTAAACTTTGCCGTCGGCGTACGTGCTCGCGATAACCGGATCCAGCCGCTCGGTGAAAACTTTCGATAGCCTAATTTCGCCACGTTGTCGAATCGATATACCATAAAAATAAAATCACAACGTTCCGCGAGCACGTTGGCAGATAACTAATCTGCGCAACGCTACCGTCCGACTTCTTTTTTTCTCTCCCCCACCAAACCGTGTATATTTATCAAGAGGTAAAAGTTCACGCCGACAGACTGATTATCGTCATGCTCACTGGCATCCGATAATTATAATTTATAGGGACCAAGTACACTGGCCCCCATAAATTCTCTCCTCTCGCAGTCTCTCACCATGGGAACCCTTGTTATCCTTATGTATTTTTTCCTGAGTCATCTTCTAAAGTGTGTTCCATTTATTCCGGCAGCTAGCTTTCTTTATACAGCCTCATCCCGGCCATTTGTCCTTATTACGTTTCACCCTGCCCGGTGTATGTATGTGTGTGTGTGTTTGTATGGGTACGCCACGGTGTCTTTTCACCGCCTTATCGCGGCTTAAAGAGAATCGAGAATGGAAAGTAGAGACGGAAGAATAAAGATCCCGTCTCGAACAGGATCGGTGAATTTCAATTGATTTTCACCGATCCCCTCCCCTCCGCCGTCGGTTCTAACGACAGCTTTTTAATTAATATTCATCCCACTCCCCCGCGCTTCCCTTTTTTTGCTCCGTGTTCCCGTCGACATTCAATTTAGACGGTCTGATATTTATCTGAATATTATACGAGCTTGGTTACGAGTCTCCTCGAGTTTCCTTTCGGTCTAAGTAGATTAAGCCATTTGTGCGCGGACATGCGTCTCGCAGTCTCCTATGTATATCACCGACGAAATTCGCGTTCGGACGATTCTCACGGGTAAATGCCCGAATTCCCCGCGATGTTTACCCAGCCAAGAGAAAAGGAACGACGAGGGCATAGTGATATTTGCGAGCGCGACGAGAGACAAGTTTTTCAAGCCGAGAAATCGAAACGTGATTTTCAATTCCGCTCGGGACCCCGGGCAAATTGAATCGTGCCGCGGAATATTCATCGGCGATGATTTCCGCGCTGACACACGCCGGCCCGCCGCGACGCCGCGTTATTTGCACGAGCGAATTATCATCCGACACCGGCGTATCGGGTGGACAGAATCAATCGCAATCCATTACACGGCTAACGAACTTACGGCTGCCTATCCGAAAATAATAGACGGCGCAATGGTGAACCGTAACGATATAACCGATGACGGGACCGTCCCGGTAATCCATTTTCAAATTTTTATCCACCCCATCCCCGACAAACCCCCAGTTTCCGGACCGTTAACGCAGTTTTATCACGGTTAATTTCATTTCGCAAGCAGACCCATCAACACGCGTTATGTTGTATTTCACCCTGTATCCCGTGTTTCATCGCGTTGGGAAACGTTAATTCGATACTTCTGTGTAATTACGCTAGCTTTACACCGGGTGTTGTAAAAATATCCCCGGTATTATACCACCGGCGTTTCGAGCAAAATAAACTTTCGAATAATACCACCGAACGTTAAACTTCGTTTCGAGGCACGAGTATGACGTTTCCCGATTATCCTATAAAATATTCACGCCTCCTGTTAATCGTTTCATTGAATACCACGATGAAATCGTAATATGTGTTGGATGTGAGAAAGTTTTACAAATAAAAAAGTTTTATGATATAAACGGTCATCATAATTAACGGGAAATTTCCATGAGAAACGAACCTGGGGACAGTGTGCGCGATGATGTCGCCAGGATATAACGAGAAATCGAACAAGACACGGATATCACAGTTTACGTAGGCGGCACATAGTCTACGTGCAAAATTTTAGGATAGCAACCTGTTGCTAGGCACCCCTGGGAACTCTTATCCCACCCCGTTACCCGGCAACCCCCTGTTTCCACTTCATCCCGGCTGGACGTGCTCTGAGAATCTCCCGCTCCTCCCTCTCACTCTCTCCCTTTCCCTTTTTCTCTCTGTCTGACGCTGATTCTTCTCATAGACTACGGTTCGATGGTCCAAAACGATTAATTAATGATCATGTCAGCTTATGATCGAATTAATTTATCGTGAGGTACATAATAGGTGTATATCCTGGAAATTTAAGACGTTCCCTAAAATAGGGGACAGTAATGGGAAGATTATGTTATAATTACCTCTGGAAAATTCAACTTTCATATTCCAAGGCTTGTTCTACACTCTGTGTTAGAAATTTTGCGAAAAATTTTATTGAACTCTACAGTATTTCCGGGGTATTGTTTAAAAATGAATATGAATATATAATTCACGTCAAATTCGACTTTCGCGACTTCATTGATTTCTCGCAGATGCCGAGTGTCGACGGTTTCCCATTTTCACGCGGCATTTTCACAATTTTTCACTTATCGATCCGAATTTCCGCGACCTGGAATTAATCTGAGCAACAGATAGTTCGCAGCCCCCATTTTCCTGTCCATTTTTTCGATTTCCCCTAGCTGCTCGCCCTCACCCCCGTGGCCCTCTCGCGCGAAAAACGTTATTTTATTCGTTTTCTTGGCACGCCGCTTCAACCCCCATGCTTGCCTTCGGGAAATCTAATAACGAGTAGGGAGGGATCGACCGACTTCTCGTAAAATTAGTTCCACCCTACACGCAACGGAACGGGGGTGGAAATCGGAGCCCGGGAATCCCTTCGAGGGGTGCCACGATGGTAAGCAAGAAAAACAAATTTATGAATCCCTCCAAGGGCCGCGGAAACTCTTTTCAATACCGCCCTTCAACTGTCGAATGTGAAAATCACAGAATTCTCGTGACAAGGGTTCTTAATTCTTTAATTAATTCTACCGATAATTTCCCAGGACACCCTGTATATAAAATCTTTCTCAGAGGAAGTAGCAAGAATATAATACAAAAATATAACGATTGACTGAAGGAATACTTTCGGCGTGCATTTCTCAATGTTGATGGCTCCTGTGAAACCAGTTTATTCTACAGGGTTTCGCTGTGTAATGGTAAAGTTCAATATAATGTCACCAGGACAATATGGAAGGTCATCCCGGTAAACTCTAAGTGGGAAGTTTCCATCAAGAAGGGGCCAAGTATCCGTGAATTTTCGAATATCAGCGTAGAGTGTATAATCCAGTTTGCATTCGGTCTGGCGCGAAATTTATTTCGCGCGCCGCCAGCATGTATCCACGGGTGGGGGGGGGAGGGGGAGAAATAAAGCAACGGAAAATGATTTTCTTGCCGGGACGAAACCGCACGCAAGATAAATTATCGCACGTTCCCCGGCGAGAATTCATGGGAAAAACCATTGCCGCGGGAAAAGATATTCTTCATCGTCTGGTAGAAAATAATATTAATTGTCGCGGATTTCAAGCCGGCTGTACAATTCTCTTGACGAACAGACTGCTTAAAAGCTTAAACTGGTGACTCATTATGAAAGATGATAATTTATATTTATCAAAATAAATAAAAAGTTAAACTGGAAGTTCGTACATAACACAGGATCTACAATTCCCCCCATATATTTTATACGTAGTAGGATTTAATTTCCCTTTTCTCTCGATCGTCGGCCTCATTGACTATTAATGGCCGAGAGGAAAATCTCTGGGATCCTGGAGGATTCGTTCATTTACTCCGGCGTCCTGCTGCACCCGACACTTGGGGAATAAAGCCGGTGCATACAAAGCGCCATTATGGTTTTGCATCCCAACGATCCACCGTTACGTTTCCCGTACGGTAATTACACCGCGATACCTTTGGTCCGAATTTGCGTCCATAATTATCGCCATCGAAGGACGCGTTAATTTCAAACTGTTCCACTGATATTTGCTTATACCTTACAGTCGGTCGTACGTCCTGGAAGTTTCCACGTCTGGAATTTTCTGCATGGAAAAGCTTTAATGCCTGGGAATATCTGTAATTTAACATTCCAGCGCGTGGAAAATTCCGGTGCCGGGAAATTTCAAGGCCTGGAAAATCCCCGGGCCGGTAAATTTTCATTATCGTCGTAAAATTGCGCAATTCTAGTGTCTACGCAGAAATCGATTCTCCGGCGATCGATGAAGCATTGTTCGCGTCTCTTCGCTGCTCGTTACGTTTTTAATTTCATCGTCTTCGTTGTCTGTACAATACGCGAACACGTGACCACCAGGAGCGTACTCCTGGAAGGGTAAACTGTGAGTCCTGGCGGCGTGAAACAGAATCAACAGGAGAACGGATTTCCAGTAAAATGCGAGGAAGATAAAGAACCACTCGATCGATCCCGCGGCTGTGTGTCCTATCCGTGTGTGTGTGTTTAGTAGTGATGTGTGGAACGCTGACCACTTCCAGGGCCTTGTACATCGAAATTAACACGTTATTGTGCTCCCGCGATTCCTTGTTTCCACACAGCTTCGATAGTTTCTTAATCAATTTCCTTTGGCGATCGGGTAGAATAACAAATCGATTTTACAATTACACCTATTGATCGATAATTATTTAATTAAAGTTCTCAAGCGATCGTGATCGAAAGTTTGAAAAAAAAGAAGAAAAGAGAAAAGAAAACAGCGGCAGCACGGAATTCTGGTCAGAATGATTGATTCCCTTACAAATTGATTCCACTGACTTTTGTTTTCAGAAAATCGAATCCATCTTCCTTTTACGACCAAGTATTCCATAGAAATAGAGTGTCGGGGGGTTGAAAAAAAAGTACGTCCGAGCGTAGAATTTTTCTTCCCACGGTATTTTCCAGACGATATTTTACAGGCTTAGATTTCCCATGGTGTTGCGATGCATAAGGGAATCTTTGCTTTTGGGAACTTTGCGGCGTACTACGTGTTACATTAAAGACGATAGACAGGGTTAAAAATAACCCTTAACGTAACCGTCAATTTAGTAGCTTTCACGAAAGCTTCTTTGTTCGGACGGGGTTCGGGTGACACCATAATTTCACCATTAGCTTCATCGGCCCGTCACGATACTACAACCTGACACTCTTTCCACGGACAGAAAAAATTCCGCGAAATTATCTTATATTTCACGCGCACCGAACGAATACCCTCCCCCCTCCCCCGTGAATCAATAATCTTGTCGCACAGTAGTTTCAATAATCCAGTTCCCCCTTTTTTCTTATCGTCGGCCACAAAGATTCTCGAGAATGAACGATGATGGAATCGATTTCTTTTCAACATCGAGCCACCGGCACATCCACGGTGTAATTTATAGTTCGACCACGTGTCTCCGAAAATTTCCCGCTGGCCGGATGACAACCCGGTATTTTTATTACATCTCCCTTCGCAGGAATCTTTTACGGTATCTAAAAGGAAATATTCCGGCGGTCATAATCTCAAACACACTCCGAGGATGATTCTTTTTTTTTACATATTACTCTTCAAATTCACCCTGGGCACGATAAATCCGTGACGCGGCCCTGCGTGGAAAATCGATCGCCTAACAACTTTTCCAAACAGACTTGAAAGCACGTGTGACGCGCGATAAAAAGAACCGGTTTCTTTTGTGAAACTTCCACCGCCGATCTCCCGCGGTTTAATTGATTGCTGTATGTTTCTCTTTTTCACTTATGATCGTGTACTTTGGCACGGTGTTCAGCTTTCGCTCCGTTATCGTGTAAAACTTTCCGATATATCCATTCCGTTGAGCCGCGTAAAAAGCCTTCTACATGAGGAGACAAGAAACGGCAGGAATTTCTCGCACTGTCAGTAGTACAGGAGTGAAACGAGTCAGACCGGGAGTTATTGTACATTGACCAGCGGCGTTTGCGAAAGATTGATGGGTATTTCGATGACGCGTACCGCAATGTGGTTTTCATAGAGCGACCACTTTGGCGCGTTTCCATAACATCCATACACGCATAGTGGTTCAACGAATAGAGAGTGTAATTAGCGCTCGGTTATTCTTTGAGACAGCGTATTCATACAGCCCTCAGTAGTATAACCATACGATAGAGCTGACTGTTCGGAATCCATTTATTTGAACAATAGAAAATTTATGCTCGACCATTCGAATAATCTTTTAGAAAATTTATAGAGCTACGAATGTTACTGGGAAATTTATGAAGACGAGAAATTTCAATTCACGGTGAATTAATTCGAACGGTGATACAATGCTGCCAAGACGTTTGACGGACTTTCTACGTCAGCCAGCGATAGCATTCCCTCCGGTCTCCGTCCAAGACGTACAACATTATCGTAGTTGTTTCTTCGCGTTAGAGACGCACGTATTGCCAACCTCAATCGTCGCGAAAGGAGATTGACAGCGTATTGTTCGTATAGCGAAGCCTCGTCAGCCGGAAAAGCTATTTCCCGATCGGATCCACCGGCAGTCGAGTTTATCGATCGTCGAAACTGACATAGCCAATCGTGCCTCTTCGTTTACCCAAAGATTTTCCCGAAAAATGTTAGTTTTTTTCATTATTTTTTCTCTCTCTTTCCCCGGTAAAAACTCTGTCGAATTGATACCGTTCTCGCAATCAGTTTTCCATACCGTTCTTAAAAGAATCAAGTATTAAAACAAAAGCCAGTTTGAAATGACAGTTATTGTTTTTGTCAATAGGCCATACGGGAACGCTTAATCTCCGAAACATTTACACTGTGACAACGGAGATCATTTTTCGTAATCAGTTTTTCAATCGAACGTATTTTCCCCCCTCGTAGCCGGAATGAACGTCGAAATAGGCAAAAGGATTTTATCAGCGACACCAGCCCAGTAAAATATATATATATACACACATATATGTATATGTATATACGCTGGTATACGTGTATGTATATTGTAGAATACATATAACTCAGCGACTGGTTGCTGCGAAGAGATTGGCAGCCCATTGTCGGATCGTATATGCAGACTTCAATCGGAAAAGCTATTTCCCGATCGGATTCCACGGTGCGGCCCCGAATCGAACGGTCAGTCGGTTGGAGCGCCGTTAAATTGACGGACGCGGTCGTCGGACCGACTAAATATCATGAAAATTATCAAAATTCTTCACGACTTCAAAGTATGCCTCGAAGAACGTCACGTTACCGAATTTCAAGTCTCAAAAATTTACCTCCGTTGACATTTCGTGGATCAAACATTTCCAGGATTTTTTCACCTGTATGTTTAACACTATCTCTAGCCTATCATCTCTGTTCCTCTCCTTTGATTTTCCCGACAGAATGAAAAGAGATAAAACACTATGAGACATCGTTTTGCATGAGACAAGTCCCCCGCGGTGAATCCAATTTTTTTTCAACAAACTCCATTACACCGGTCGGAGCGAAGTTGATACGGGATAGATATCCCCATCAGTTTAACCTGGAATTTATCCGTAATCGAGTTAGGCGTCGATCACGCTCGAATCCTGAGAAGTCGCGAAACGTGAAAAGCGCGAGGAGACTTGACACGCGACGTCCGCTTACAGATACAGATTTTCCACGGGCGTACAATGACACGTGGGGCCCCGGTACAACGACGTCGTGCAAACTAACACAATTTGTGTTGGATATCCGATTTCCGCGCGTGTGTGTGTGTATCGCAATGATTTTATATGGTGGGATTATTGATTCACCGGTGCAACGACAGCGAGAATCGTTCGAAAATAGCCGACGGAGCGTCCTTCCATTTATTTAGGAAATATTTTTGGAAAAAAGTGAAGTCGAGCGTTGTAAAATATAATTTCTGTGAACGACGCTTGAAAAAATCGAAAAGAGTGGATGCTTTTTGACGGGCACTCGAGAGATTTCTAAAATGTCCGTCTGACATATTTGCCACTATATCCCTGGTGAAATTCAACATCGAAGTCGGATAGAAAAATTCATTTATAAGACGGATCGATTTTTTTTGGAATTTCTAAGGGTAATCTTTTCCGTAGAATTCTACACGCATTCACACACGTCGTATCGATCACCATAGAACCACTATCAGTCACCCGAGCAATCGTGATAAAAGATATCGATCGCCTTATCACACTTTCGCACCGAATAATCTTTGCCCCCTTATCACAGCACTCCTGAAAATCATTCTAATTATCCATTACACCTTGAACCGCATCGTACCATGGGAAAAACTCTGAAATTTCTTGAATTCCTAAACTCAAAATCCCTTCGGGAACCGTGCACAGTATCCCCTAAGGTGGATATTCAAATTTCAGTTATCGGATCCGGTAAAACAAGCCTCATTGTTTAAATATTGATTTCACCAATTGCGCGGCGGATTATAAACCGATTCGCAGTCCATTAGTTTCACGCGATAACGGGTGTGCCACAATAATTCAATCATCGTCCCCACCCTTAATTACGCGCGTCGATAAATTTTCTGGTAAACAGATAAGAATCTCGAAATTATTACTCCGCTCTTTGTATTTCCATGTTTTTCGAATCCCACGGACGACTGTGGTGGTGCACGCGACTATTACGTAATATCGGGTTAACACTCGATCCGGTAGAATAATAACAGACCGCGCGAGGTAAAAAGTTTCGGGAGCAAATCATTCCGGCGTTCGCGACTTGCTTGCTTCAAAGCGATCGCGAGTAATCGGTCCGTTACCGTCGTGCCGCACTTAAATAGATTTGCATACGTGTCGTATTAAATAATTACCAGTCGCAGCGAGCGCTCGAAACGCGCGCAGTCGCTACTTAATTACCTTTATGTTTCCGTTCGTCAGAGATCTAAGGTAGATCTACTAATTCGCCGGCGAAATATGGGTCGGGTCACGTGATCCCAGGAAATTTTTACCGCTGTTAAAAGTTCGAAATTACACGTCGCAAAAGTCCACGGAAATATGTCACCGTTGTATCCGGTTACGACTACCGAGAAATGAATCGTAAAGATAAAAGAGGAAATAATTCGACGATTTCGAAGGCCGAACAAAACTTCACTGTTTTAAAACATATATAAAACGAACGGGTTTACAGAATGGAATTTCCAACGCGTATAAATCAAGACTGGGAACGATCGTCGATCAGGAATGGTAATGATTCGATTACACCGTCCGATTTTCTAGCTCGTAATTGTAATGAAAGGGAGCCGACGATGTTATAGGACGTTCGGGGTGAACGAGCTTAAACGGCCGGGTTGTAAAGCATAGTTATGAAACAACTTGAAAGATGGGCAAAAAACACGGTAATAAAGGGTGAATATGTGGTAGATGAAAGCGCATATAAACCTACTTTCCCCGCGGAAACCGATAAATAAAGCGAGATGGTAATCAGGAACGAGGGAACTAATGTCCGGGTTTACGAGGAAGGCGTTTCAAAATGAACTGGGAGAAAAAAAAATTGCTACAACCCGCGTACTCCGTTGAGAAAAAAAGAGAAAAAAGAACGAGAGACAGAGGGAGAGCGTGAAATCCATAAAATCGTTCAGGGAGAAATGATTCTTCGCCGTAAGGTATCAATTGTAATTTGCCTCGCTTGCAAATCGACGATGAAAATCGCGTGGAATCGAAATTCTATAGTATGGTACGTACGTATGTATGTATAGTACGTTTAATTGTTCCATCGGTGAAACATCTTAGCCGGTAGAATTATAATTACGGTTCCCCGTGGCAACGTCGCTAACAAATTTGATGCTTCATAAGCGGGCAAGTTGAATTACATGCCTATTTTAGTTCTTGATTTCCAACCTGATTAAAATATGCCCGCCATACTTCCACCTAGGTTTCAAGGAAACCAACGGGGTATAGGTTACGCGGAAAATTTTGCCGCGAAATTGCTTCCCGATAAACGGCGTGTAATAATTCGATTAATCGCCGATTAACAACGCTGTCAATCCACTAATTAAACCGGCAACAAAATTCGAAAACACGATTAACACAGCGGTTTATCGTCGTTCTCCGAATTATCGGGGAACGGTTAATAATTTCCAGAACAATTTCGAACGTTCTCTATTGAACACAGGGTCGACATATAATAATCCCGATAACTCCAATCTGATCGTAAACAAAAAAATTCATATCCAACCAGAAATCGAAGCCAAGAAACAATCTGAAAAATGTCGAAAAATTAATGAAATATCATATAATCCCGTTTGCGTGTGAATTTCTTTTCTCAAAATCTAAAGTGTCACGGTTCACGACTTTCCTCTGTCGGTGTGAACAGGGTTAGAAGGTCGTCGGATTAGCGACGCGAGGCATCGCCGGAGATTAGTTTATCCCATGCTGTGAACCGTGGAGAAACGAGTCGGAAACGGCTGCCAGACGGTATTATAATAGCCGACGCCCTACTTGCGTACATAGTCATTACATTGCACGAATCCGGACTCCTTTCCCGTCCCCCCCCCCCCCCCTCCCCACTCCCGAAGTAACAAGTCTTGAATACTAATATTCCCGGATTAGCAACAATTCGACACACGATAGACACAGGCCTCCAGAAAGTCCGTCAACCTTTGAAGAACATTTTTCCAATACTAATTAACCCTTTCGACTTTCACCGGACGTTAAAGAAACTTCGATTATTCAAACATTGACACATTTGAAAACTGATTCCATTCGCAACGATGAATGTCCTATCTCTCTCACCTACGGGACTGATGAAACAAAAGAAAACTACTTGCTAACAAAGCAGATTCGATCGACAGAACTTTGAAGTGATTAACGTACACGTAGAAAGTAAATCGTGATACTATATTCCGCTTAAGACAAGAACGAACAGAGTGCGAGAGAAAGAAAGGAACATTGATATTAATTGCGAGGGGGAAATGTTTGAAAAAAAGTGTCACGTTTCCGGGGTCTGACGGAAGTCGCGGAAGTAAACTGTAGGTCCATCGATTACACCGGAGCGAATCTAATTGAACCGGTCCACCCGGTGTGCAAGCTCCCCACTGCATATCCTGGAAATTACGAAGATCTACGGGCACGCTGTTGCGCTTCCACCCACGTACACCTGTGTGTGTATGTATGTATCTTGCACGTACCACCCGGGTACATAGGTGTAACCGTTTTAAAGCCGTCGCTGTAACGTTTATCGTCGACAACGTGCAACAGGGCAAACGGGGACTCGCAAAAGTCGACGGATCGATCTCGCTTTGAATCCCGAATAGTTCCGTTTCAACTTCCATTTCCGTTTTCGTCCTTTCCCCTTGGTCCTTTGGACGTCCCGATAACCGAGCAATGTCTTACCTTTTATTCGGTAAAGAAGCATTAACTTCTACGGGGGGTGGTAGATTATTTTTAACCGCGGGGTACTCGAGACGTCGCGACGCCGAAAAAGAAACGAAACTGACCGCGACGTTTTTCGCAAACGTAAGCGTTACAGCAATATTCCTGCGCGAGGATTTAATTACGGGGTTCACTGTAACGTGGTCGAGGGGAGAAATAAGTAATTGCCGCACGGCAAGTGTGACGGGTGAGGGGTTTAATTCCTTACCGCGGGATTATTGAGAGTAGTATAACTCGCTGTTTAGGTAAACCGAAAGATCGACGACGGATCTCCGTTAATTTGAGGCCGGTTTTGATTTAAACATTTTAAAACAAGGACTTTCGATGCGATAGTTTGAAATTTTTCATCCGTAGAGTTTTCCCGTCGATAGAAATTTGAATCGACCCGCCCCCCGGGGATTTTCGTTCGACTTTGAGAATTTCTGTGAAATTTGCGAAGCTACGGAACGCTGTATAATCACGCCGCGACGTGTTTGAAACTGTCGTTGAACCGGTGTTCGGGTTTCCAAGTGTTCGCCGAAACACCCTGTTGCTCCAGGTCGCATACACACAGACATACACATACACTGAAACGAGATAATATGTGGCGGTGGCAACGCGGTTCTCTCAATCTGTCGAATATCGTTCGATCGATGGGAAAACCACCGACGGTGAATGAAAAGCTTTGAATTCGACGAATGGTGGCTCTTATTAGAACGCCGAAATTACGAAGGTTAATTTACCTGCCGAAAATGAAAATAAATTCGCTATACACCTGTTCTTCCGCTGTTACGAAGATTCTGTTCCATTTTGCTATTTTACTTCCATCGGACTGGTTGCAGCTTTATCTAGAAAGTTGGCCTACTTCTTGAAACATTTATTAATCACGTAAGCCGATTAAAATCGCCGCTCTCGACGAGTAATGATATTGCTCGGAAATTTTTGTTATCTCCCGCCTCAAACGATACCACCTGTCGCATACGATAATTCGATGATTTATATTATACCATACCGATTCTCCGTTCCGCTCGAAATTTGATTCCGTCAGTTTGACGGTGATTCGACTAATCCGTCGTTTATTTCGTCGACGGGAAATTTCAATGTCAAACGCAGACGTAACGCGGAAATATTTCCGCAACGCAGCCGAGGGTTGCCTTTTAATCCCAATCTCGTTAGAGTACGGAAAATTGCACGTGAAACTGACGCGAGGGCGAAACTTCGCGCGTCTTTTGTCTCGCAAAGACTCATATTGAAAACGGAGATGCAAAGTTTCTTTGCCTTTGGCGGCCGCTACGGAACAAGTTATAACGGAGTTCGCGACACTTTGTAGACCATGAAAATTCACATGGTGTTCCGTGAGGTGGAACTAAGGGTCTCGCGAAGAATGGAAAAATAAATTCAAAAATCTCACGTTACTCGGGAAAATGGAATGTTACTATAAGAACCGTCACGTTACATAATCACCCCTGGTTTATTCGTAAAAAACGAAAACCATTGGGACTCGCTCGGGGGAACAATTTTAACGCGAACGAAAAACGAACACGACCGTATAATACGATAATTCTACGTGTCGATAAGATTAGAATGAAACAAAAACACAGGTAGATGTATTATAAAGCTGTTTTAACACGCGTCGGCGAAAGTGCAACAATTTTCGAATAAGCTCGGCAAGCTTTTGCGACTTTATTACCATTCTAATTCGCACAACCCGTGAAAGGAAGTCGGGTGGTACCGCGAGTATTTTCCCAGGGAAGAAAAACATTTAACATTTCCACGTAATTGCGCTCGTTTAAAATAAAAGGGAATACCGGACGAGCGTAAAGGATTCCGGGGGGGGGGGAAAAAGAAGGAGGACAGATAGGAGACAAGCAGTTTCAATGAAGCAACGAACGGAACGATGTTCATTAGAATTTCGAAGGGAAGCAACGATACGGGCAAAGGGATGAGACAGAACGAGGAAAGCCATATATTTTTTTTTTTTGCCTCTTCGGTCTTTTGTTCGCGCCAACGCTGAACGCAATTTGTTTCCGTGTTGCGAGAAATCCTTCTCGGTAAAACGTTTCATTATGGACTGCGACGGAGATGCGACGCGAAACGTGACTAGAATGTCTAAGCAGTTTCACGGGAAAGGAGGAACGCGAACGTAACACTCTCGTTGCGGAGGTAAAAAAAAACAGAAAACGAAAGGGGAATTTCGCCCCGCGGATCCAAAGGTGAATGAGTTTCCGTTGAAGTGCATGGAAAACTGCGAAATCTGTCCGGCTTTGTGTTTTCCTTTATATCTTGGAATTTCATCGGTGACCTTTGAACGATAGCCACGGTGAAATTAATTCGAATCAAAGACCGTCGAGTATTACCTGTTCGGTGACAATTTTCGTAATGAATTTTCTCGTGCAATACGGGGTAGTAATCGGAAAGCGAAAAAAACACATACAGTGACGACTAATTCGCGAATCGACAAGACCTAAAAATCCATTTAATCTTGCGCAATCTCCTCCTCCATTTTTATAATCCCGGCAAGGATTTTCCCCATGTAATTTCACCCTAAGCCTCGGGAAAGTATCAATTACCTTCGCGGAATCGGTGACGTAACGTTGACAAAGAAAATATCGTTAATATTCGCTGAAAGTATATTAACAGAATGTCGTTTCGTGGAATCCGAATTCCAAGGGTCGGATAAAAGAATCATTGGAAATGCTGGTTATCAATTGCGATTCACCGAGAGCCAATTAACCATCGAATAGATACGACACTATCCGAATTACAATTATCGTTCCTCAACAAACAATTCGATAATCGTGATTATTAATTCTTCGTCGAATCGAAAACACGAACACATTTTGGCCACAGCGGATTCATCGAACTTTTAACGTCAGCCAATTTTGTTTTTCTGTTTTTTTCGGCCATGGAATTCTGCCGAATTTACACGTATTGTTCAGAGAATTTCACGGAAACAAATGCACCGGTTTATCAATACGAAGGAAACAGATGAAAAACAGTAAATTTCGATATGGGTGCGTGAAATAATTTGACAAAATCGAACGAGGAACTGTGATTCATCTTTCCCTCGTCCCACGGAACCGTTATCCGCTTCTGTTCGACGCCGATAACGAATCGTTTAGATAAGAGGGTGAAAAATCGATACGTCCAGCCTTTAAATACACCGCGGCTGACTTATACTCGTTGCTACTACTGATTACGCTCTGCTCAACTCGCTTTCACTGACGACGAAAAACAAAACACCGTGCAATCTTTAAACACACATTCTATAAATAATAATCGATTTATCAATAAGAATTCCTGCGTGTATTATCTATAAACAGTCAACAAAAATCAACCTCCTGAGTTATAACTGTTCCATTAACTGGATGGCTTAGAAATTGTCATATCGTAGAAATTAGAAAATACATTATTAATTTATCGATGACATTCGTCAAGTCGGCCCAGATTCTACGTTCACCTTGAAACACCGTTGACCGAGTGATCCGCTAATTGTAAGTGCGATCATTCGGCATGGTAATCGATTCTACGGGGATGATGCGCGGGTCTCGTGTCAACCAATGGTAATTAGTGAGCGCGTTACACGCGCCCACGTCTTGGGGGGTCACAATCAGCACCCATCTATCTAACGATAAGAACACAGTTGCACGAATCACCGCGGATTGCGATAACTTCGCTGGCACGGGCTGATAATAAATCCAATTCAATCAGACATCGTTTGTACAAAGATAGAGGATCGTTGAAATGGCTACAAAGTTTCGCAGGAAAATGTGTGTCTGTATACAGATATCGACCTGAATCTTTCACCACCTTATTCCACCTCAAATTACGCGTCCAAAACGTTCGGGATCATTTTGATATCTCAAAAATTGTGAAAATGGCGAGAAAATTAGGAAAATCGCGAAAAATCATCAATTTAATGCAGTTTTTCGTTCGGCATTCGCTCAATTTTTGAGATAGCGATCTGAAACTTGTACCATTGTTTTAGTTAGGAAATTCTACGTCAGAACAACGTATAATAGTTATACTTTTCGAAAATTTTATTTTTCGCAAAAATCTGAAGGGGGTAGGTCAGGATTTTTTGCGATTTTCGTAAATCGCTCGCCATTTTCGTAATTTTTGAGCTATTAAAATGATCCTGGCTGTTTTGGACGCGGAATCCGAAGCCGAATAAGATGCAGAAAGAATCAGATTGATATCTCAAAAATTACGGAAATGGCGAGCGATTTACGAAAATCGCAAAAAATCCTGACCTACCCCCTTCAGATTTTTGCGAAAAATTAAATTTTCGAAAAGTACAACTATTATACATTGTTCTAACGTAGAATTTCCTAACTAAAACAATGGTACCAGTTTCAGACCGCTATCTCAAAAATTGAGCGAATGCCGAACGAAAAACTGCATTAAATTGATGAATTTTCGCGATTTTCGTAATTCCTACGTCACTTCCGTAATTTCTGAGCTATTCAAATGATTCAAGACGTTTTCAACGCGGAATCCGAAGCCGAATAAGCTAGTGAAAGAATCAGATTGATATCTAAAAATTTGCGAAAATGACGAAAGAATTACGAAAATCGCGAAAAATAGTCAAATTCAACCAGTTTTTTGGTCGGCATTCACTCAATTTTTGAGATAGCGATCTGAAACTTGTACCATTGTTTTAGTTAGGAAATTCTACGTCAGAACAACGTATAATAGTTATACTTTTCGAAAATTTTATTTTTCGCAAAAATCTGAAGGGGGTAGGTCAGGATTTTTTGCGATTTTCGTAAATCGCTCGCCATTTTCGTAATTTTTGAGCTATTAAAATGATCCTGGCTGTTTTGGACGCGGAATCCGAAGCCGAATAAGATGCAGAAAGAATCAGATTGATATCTCAAAAATTACGGAAATGGCGAGCGATTTACGAAAATCGCAAAAAATCCTGACCTACCCCCTTCAGATTTTTGCGAAAAATTAAATTTTCGAAAAGTACAACTATTATACATTGTTCTAACGTAGAATTTCCTAACTAAAACAATGGTACCAGTTTCAGACCGCTATCTCAAAAATTGAGCGAATGCCGAACGAAAAACTGCATTAAATTGATGAATTTTCGCGATTTTCGTAATTCCTACGTCACTTCCGTAATTTCTGAGCTATTCAAATGATTCAAGACGTTTTCAACGCGGAATCCGAAGCCGAATAAGCTAGTGAAAGAATCAGATTGATATCTAAAAATTTGCGAAAATGACGAAAGAATTACGAAAATCGCGAAAAATAGTCAAATTCAACCAGTTTTTTGGTCGGCATTCACTCAATTTTTGAGATAGCGATCTGAAACTTGTACCATTGTTTTAGTTAGGAAATTCTACGTCAGAACAACGTATAATAGTTATACTTTTCGAAAATTTTATTTTTCGCAAAAATCTGAAGGGGGTAGGTCAGGATTTTTTGCGATTTTCGTAAATCGCTCGCCATTTTCGTAATTTTTGAGCTATTAAAATGATCCTGGCTGTTTTGGACGCGGAATCCGAAGCCGAATAAGATGCAGAAAGAATCAGATTGATATCTCAAAAATTACGGAAATGGCGAGCGATTTACGAAAATCGCAAAAAATCCTGACCTACCCCCTTCAGATTTTTGCGAAAAATTAAATTTTCGAAAAGTACAACTATTATACATTGTTCTAACGTAGAATTTCCTAACTAAAACAATGGTACCAGTTTCAGACCGCTATCTCAAAAATTGAGCGAATGCCGAACGAAAAACTGCATTAAATTGATGAATTTTCGCGATTTTCGTAATTCCTACGTCACTTCCGTAATTTCTGAGCTATTCAAATGATTCAAGACGTTTTCAACGCGGAATCCGAAGCCGAATAAGCTAGTGAAAGAATCAGATTGATATCTAAAAATTTGCGAAAATGACGAAAGAATTACGAAAATCGCGAAAAATAGTCAAATTCAACCAGTTTTTTGGTCGGCATTCACTCAATTTTTGAGATAGCGATCTGAAACTTGTACCATTGTTTTAGTTAGGAAATTCTACGTCAGAACAACGTATAATAGTTATACTTTTCTAAAATTTTATTTTTCGCAAAAATCTGAAGGGGGTAGGTCAGGATTTTTTGCGATTTTCGTAAATCGCTCGCCATTTTCGTAATTTTTGAGCTATTAAAATGATCCTGGCTGTTTTGGACGCGGAATCCGAAGCCGAATAAGATGCAGAAAGAATCAGATTGATATCTCAAAAATTACGGAAATGGCGAGCGATTTACGAAAATCGCAAAAAATCCTGACCTACCCCCTTCAGATTTTTGCGAAAAATTAAATTTTCGAAAAGTACAACTATTATACATTGTTCTAACGTAGAATTTCCTAACTAAAACAATGGTACCAGTTTCAGACCGCTATCTCAAAAATTGAGCGAATGCCGAACGAAAAACTGCATTAAATTGATGAATTTTCGCGATTTTCGTAATTCCTACGTCACTTCCATAATTTCTGAGCTATTCAAATTATTCAAGACGTTTTCAACGCGGAATCCGAAGCCGAATAAGCCAGTGAAAGAATCAGATTGATATCTAAAAATTTGCGAAAATGACGAAAGAATTACGAAAATCGCGAAAAATAGTCAAATTCAACCAGTTTTTTGGTCGGCATTCACTCAATTTTTGAGATAGCGATCTGAAACTTGTACCATTGTTTTAGTTAGGAAATTCTACGTCAGAACAACGTATAATAGTTATACTTTTCGAAAATTTTATTTTTCGCAAAAATCTGAAGGGGGTAGGTCAGGATTTTTTGCGATTTTCGTAAATCGCTCGCCATTTTCGTAATTTTTGAGCTATTAAAATGATCCTGGCTGTTTTGGACGCGGAATCCGAAGCCGAATAAGATGCAGAAAGAATCAGATTGATATCTCAAAAATTACGGAAATGGCGAGCGATTTACGAAAATCGCAAAAAATCCTGACCTACCCCCTTCAGATTTTTGCGAAAAATTAAATTTTCGAAAAGTACAACTATTATACATTGTTCTAACGTAGAATTTCCTAACTAAAACAATGGTACCAGTTTCAGACCGCTATCTCAAAAATTGAGCGAATGCCGAACGAAAAACTGCATTAAATTGATGAATTTTCGCGATTTTCGTAATTCCTACGTCACTTCCATAATTTCTGAGCTATTCAAATTATTCAAGACGTTTTCAACGCGGAATCCGAAGCCGAATAAGCCAGTGAAAGAATCAGATTGATATTTAAAAATTTGCGGAAATGACGAAAGAATTACGAAAATCGCGAAAAATAGTCAAATTCAACCAGTTTTTTGGTCGGCATTCACTCAATTTTTGAGATAGCGATCTGAAACTTGTACCATTGTTTTAGTTAGGAAATTCTACGCCAGAACAACGTATAATAGTTGTACTTTTCGAAAATTTTATTTTTCGCAAAAATCTGAAGGGGGTAGGTCAGGATTTTTTACGATTTTCGTAATTCGCCCGCCATTTCTACAATTTTTTAGATATCAAAATGATTCTTTCACTGTCTTATTCGGCTTCGGATTCCGTGTCCAAAACGCCCTGAATCACTTTAATAGCTCAAAAATTACGGAAATGGCAGGCGATTTACGAAAATCGCGAAAAATCCTGACCTACCCCCTTTAGATTTTTGCGAAAAATTAAATTTTCGAAAAGTACAACTATTATACATTGTTCTGACGTAGAATTTCCTAACTAAAACAATGGTACCAGTTTCAGATCGCTATCTCAAAAATTGAGCAAATGCCGAACGAAAAACTGCTGAAATTTGACCATTTTTCGCGATTTTCGTAATTCTCTCGTGGGAATTACAATTAGATTGATTTAACATCATCGCACGTAGGTACTACATTGCCCGTCGGTTTTCCTTCACTGTTATTTATGACATCCATCGAAACGATTTCCCGATTAATCTCGGTTAATGAAACGCAAATGAAAATGATACGTCAGACAACCGTAAATGTTAATATTTCCGCGGGATCGATGATTTCTAATGTAATTGGGAAATTTATAATATGATATTATCTGCGAATAAATAATACGGATATGAATTACAATAATTTCAGAACGATGCTCGGTGATCGATCACTTCGAATGTATGTTACACCGTGGTGAAACGACGGAGTCGGATTTTCCGTTATTGTCTTTCGACACGCAATCATGGGAAACCATTTCTTTTCGACCGCCGTATTATCTTTCGCCGCACGTTCGTTTCCCTTTAAACCGGGAAATCCATCACTTGATAAAAGTGAGTTGAAAATGTCTCACGGAGGGGAAAACGCCATTAAAACTGACACGGCGAAAGGAGACCCAATAAAGAGATAGTTAACACTTTAATTATAATGATCAGCCGTGATCGTCGCAGACTCGCTAATAGATTCATGTACCGTAAAAAATGCAATTTCAACTTGAATCATTCGATCCTACTTTTAACGAAGCGTCATTAAAACGAATCCTTCTGTCGGTGTGACGTTCCAATGAAAATCGAGTTCTCCTAAGGAATTAATAAAAAGAATGCCAAAAAGTTTCCCATTTATATCAGAAATATCATGATTTTATATAGAAAACCATCGAATTCCTTTAACGATCATTATACCCTGTTCCCTACACGCCTAATTTTACCAGCCTGTTGCATAGATGATAGTAAATTTCCAATGTATAACCTCGTTACAAACTTATTAGAAAATTTCATCGAACCACGATTTAATGAGGCAAATGTTCGAACTGAACTAGCGGCGTCTGATAATTCGAGTTAGAAATTTCGACAAAAACAATATCGTTAATTTTCGAGGCACTCATTAAAACTTCGTGAAAAAGTTAGCCACTTCACGTGATATCAATTATGATCAACGTTTCCCCGCTATAATATGAAACACGAAACATTCTTGATTTATAATATATTCTACGTTAAGCAAGTGAAAAAAATGAGAAACGATTCTACATCGGTCACGATTCATCACGCAATTTTTCAACATTTTTCAAGCGATTCCGTGGAATACCGGATTACAAGACGAAAAGCAGAGCCTAGCAACAGGTGGAGCCCCCCGTACCCGCGCTAACGAGTCGTCCGGTAATCGATAGTAATTATCCACTCGCTCTTGCGCGTAAATATTGTGGAAAACAACGTCCGCGTAGCAACCGGCTGCACTTCAATTTGTCAGCCGGATAACAAAAGTTAGCTGGTAAAATATCGCGTTCACGATGAACACTTTTCCGGGAAAAAAAAACTTCCGGTGGCCAACCATTGCAAACGTTACGATTTTCCAATGTCAGATTCACATCTGTATGATTTGTTCTATATATGTATTTTATTATTTTTTTAAAGCGTTTGATATTCACGCGGAACGAATAGATTTCTCGTAGCGAAATTGTAGATCGGCCGTTAATGTGAAAGCGGATTTCCTTACATTTTCCCATTGTCTTTCCCGGGACGACTGCGAGGAGTTTTCAATGAAGTCGTACCGCCGGGTCGCGAAACTCACCGGAATGCGAGCGCTATCAAATTTCCCCGTTCGAAGCGAACGAGGTGAAGTACGGGGCTTCTATTTGCCGAGTTGTTTCATACTTTGAAACATTAGTACTTCGTGAATCAGATCCCGGGGACGGTTTAGGGTAGACGGAGTTCATACGTGTGTGTGCGTGTGAACGATGTTTATGCGTCAGATTGCCGTAAAAATCACGGCGGAAAACGTTTTTCGAAAGGCATAATGAAAAAACAATTTCACGCTGTCCGACTCTATTTACGCTGAGCTTTTTCCGCTAGAGAAGAAATTTCTCGAATAATTTTTAGAGCTGCAAGGGGAGTAATGAAAAATTCTCCGTTAGCCTGGCGATTCTCCGCCACGCAGACGCGAAGCGAATACTTTGGAAACGACTCAAGTTACTTTTTTCTCTTTCTTTTTTTTTATTTTACCTACTACCTAACGAATATTCCACAAGTGTGAAAAGATCGACGGGAAACGCCGACAACACGTCCACAGGAAGTTCCGGAGGACTTAGATGGAATATAAAACGATGAAGTTTGATCAGAGGACCGGATCTTGGAAAATCTAACCGGGGAAATCCCCGTAGTTTCCAATTTGTCAATAATTACTGATATTTTTAAGCTCCCGCGTTTCCCTGGAATTATTAGTATAAATATGGAATGCTGTACATACATCTATGTACGTGTATATACGTATATATATTCGGTCGAAATATTCCGAAGCACGGTATATTAATTACCGCGACACGGAACCGCAATCTTCTTACGAAGAAACCGAGTACCATATACCAATTAGATGATTCTGCTCTAAGTAGACGAGCTTTGAAGATTACGTTGCTCCATATCGATCCCCATCTTCGCGACTCTCGTTCGACCTAATGTGCGCAGATTGTCTACAATCGCGTTGCGTTTTCTGCGATTCGCAAAGGAACTTCGTGGAAAGAGGTCCGACGTTGTTTGTCGAAATTAAAATAGCTCAACTCGCAAAGGATATCGTGGAACGCCCCACAAAGAGCAACTTATCGTAATCTTCAGCTATCCTGACCACGATAAAATTCCACCGAAAAAAATTCTGTTCCTCGAAGACATCTCGCAAAGAACGAGATACATTCTCATACACGGTAAATCGCTATTCAAACCGGGGCTTTCTAAGCACACGGTAGAGGCTGTTCGCTTAAACACTTTGCCGGCGTAATCCATCTAAACTTTGCCGACGAACACAACGAAAACGAACGTAACAACTGGAATACAGTATTATCCGTATGCGAGCCGAGACTTAACTGTTCGAGCTCGTAGCTTTCACTTTATTTTATTTGAATCTTTCACAATTATTTATCTTCGGAAACTAACGAAATAACCCGCGAATCAACATTTCACATTTCAACGACTCACAAATAAGTAAGTATATCAAATTCAAAATAATATTATATTATTTCCAGACGATTGCAATTGCGCGTCGAATGGTAGCTAGGTGGAAATCGACGAGAAAGTAAGAAAAGCGAAAGACGATCGTAAGTAACGTTTAACCGGAAATTGTGGTAATCCCGTGGCCCTTCGGCGTTGTTCACAAAGTGCATCGTGGAAAGGTGTGGGTGTAGGAGGCTGCGGCCACTCCGTGGCTTGGAATTGCATGCCGCCTCCTGGACACACGCCGGAAACTCCACCGGCGGCTTTGTGGAGGCACGTTAAATTCGCCGAACCTAATGGAGTCGAATGGAGCTCTGTTTGAACATCTCCCCACCCTCTCCCTCCCCCACCGAGTAATGAAACCTTTGACATGAAACCCTCCCCATAAAACAGTCTAAATTACCGTGATTGAGTTATACCGATCGAATACACGATCTTCGGTCTTGCTGGGAAAAATCAACGGATCGAACGCGAAAGGTTAACGGGAATCGATACGGAATCGCGGGACGTTAGGTTGAATGAAATCGTAAAAAAAAAAGAGCCGTGGAATTTTCAAACGTGTGCTCACAGATCCACCTGGGTCCCGGGCAACCTACGAGCCCGGCAGGTTCGTATTGATTTTTCTTAATTACAGCATCAAATGGCAATATTAACCTTCCGGAGTTCGCGGCATAGACAATTGCATCGGTAATTAGATAAACATTCAATGTATTTTTCTTTCGAAAATTCAAAGTATTATTTGCGCAAGTGGAGTCAAATCTCTGTACACGTTGTGTTTGATGGTTTGAATGGTAATTTAGAAGAAAAAATGCAATAAATGTAGCGAGGTAGTCAAAGGATCGATATGAAATTAAGTTGCACGGTTTGCCCGTAGGAAAATTTGATTGAAAGTAAAAGAAAGCTGCGTGCTGCTTGTTTCCTTCGATTTTCGTAGCGAGCTCGGATCAAACAGGGAGCACGGGTTCTTTGAATGCATCCGCGGCAAAGCAGGAACGTAGTCCTTACGGGGCTACAAAGGGGAAGAAAAAATGTTGCAGCGAGAGAAGCTATTCCTCTTCGCGAGACAACAAAGCAGATTCTGGGAATATTGTTTTTGTAACAGCGATAAAGATCCCTAGAAAAATTGTACTAATTTCCTCTACGTGTACGTGTGTAACTCCTTCTTATTAAAATATACCGTGTCCGACGTCCACTCGGGGAACTTGACGAAACCAGGAGTGGATTGCGTTCGGGAAAGTACGAAAGTGCAATTAAATTTTTTCCTTCGTTCATCCACGCAAAATTTCTCAAGTTTTATGAAAGGCAAACAGTAATTTACCGTCGACTTTCCATACCGTCATCGACTCCGAGAATTTTGCGCCGTGCACACGACGAAGAAATTTGGTCGTTAGTTTTCCAGTTCGTTTTTTTCTATCGGCTATTACCTCATGTTTCCCTCGTTCGAAGGGAAATACGCGCAGTTGAAAATACTTTGCCGCGGATTTGAACGCGAAATTCGCGAAATGATCGCGTCGCGAAAACGTCGAGCGTTTCGCGAACGTGTCGGTTGACATTATCGTTACAAATCCGGGCACTCTGTGAAATAAACAAAAGCACCCAGTCCCCTCCCCCCCGGAATCGATGGTGAGGATCGATATATCCGGTAAAAGTGGCGCGGTGTGTAAACATCGCGTACAATCCGGCCGCGTTTCCTGGAAATGCAACAAGTCGCAGGCTCCGGGGGAAACTCGATTGGCCCCCGGCACGCCGGGATACTTTTCTCGATTGCCATATACTCGGAATCCCAATTTTTTGTTTTTCGCTCTCTTTAATCCCGCGAAAATCCCAGCGAAACAACAGTCACGAATTCATCAGCTATTTGTCAAGATTTTCCATATTCATCGTGCCACCCGTGTATACGGATTAATTAGTACGAGATACATCCTTCATTCCCCCGGTATAATGAATTATTAACCGAACAAATTAATCATCGGTGAATGAAACATTGCGGAAGAGAATTAATATATACCGTACGAAATATCCGACCGTCCGAAGTGAATCGTTTCAATTAACCTTTTAATACCCAGGTTCAAAGTGTTTATTCTGAATCCCGACGTATTCTATTATACGTAATATATTCGCGACTTTTATTTTCATTAATGTCCCCATTTTTCGAAAAGTCAGGTGCACCTTCCCGGCAGGTCCTACGGGCATCTACGCGGATCCAGAAGCCCGGGAGAGAAAGAGGGAGAGAGAGAGCTATATATAGCCCGCGCCCCGGGCATCGATCGGAGCCTGGGAGTCCGGATTCGACACTCCCGCTCAAATCCCTACGCCCTGTCCCTCCGATCCAGGAACCCTTCCGGTCCACGTATTCAAACTTGGTTTACACGGTGTTCTTCTCCTTTCTACACTATGCAAAATTCTACCCCTATACGCCTACCGATCGAAATTTCCACGTGATATTAAAATAATATTTCTAACGCTCGAAGATCGTCGCGTATTGGAATTTCCAGGCGTCACAATTTCCGCGGCGCGAATATTCAACCCTTTGAAATCCCTTCGCTTTGAAATGTCCGCGTTCGAACGTTTCCACGCACAGTCACGCGGTGGATCGAATGTATTCCGTTGAAATTTGTGTATTGGAATGAGAGACACAATGACTAATGAAAGGATTTTTCGTAGGTTCTCAGTTATTCTAATCCCGCAGTGGGATATATTATATACATGTATAGATCCTCGTGGCAACGTGCGCGCGTAACGAAGATCAATCAGGGATTGAATAGCGCGTAGATAAGCCGGTATCACTAATTACCCGTAATAAATGAACTGGCATCACAGAGCGAGGGAAGCAAGTTCCATAACGCTCACGTCCCTGTTGCATGTAATTTGATTTGATCTAGGACCGTCAGATTCACTCGACGGGTTTCGAAAGGCTTTCGACAAATCCTGATCGCCATCCGGGACAACGGTTGGAACCCTAATTAGTATGCGACTCCGATAAACTCTGCGTACCACCGAGGTCGGTAAAGGATACGGATATCATGATCGGCTTAAAAACGGACAGACGTTTCCGGATTACTTTCCGTATTATTGTAAACGATACAAATCTACAGTATGGGCTTAAAAATAATGTGAAATTCCATCGGGACAAACGGTACCGACAAAGGAATCCGGAATATTTAGAATGTAACAAGTTTCTTCCGTGAAACGCACCCCTCTTAATTCTATAAAAACGCCCATGCTCTTGGCGTATCAAAGAGTCGATGACAATATACGAGACTGCAGCCTTATATGTGCCAATACTGTCGTACAGATACAATAGCACACACCGGGTGTCCCGAAATTAAAGACAAATTTACACGGCGATTGATTTCACACGAATACGAGTTTTCCATTTACAATTCTAATAAGAATACCATCCGCGAGCAAAGTTCATGAACTCGCTGATTGTTACTTCGATTTGAAATTCATTGTAATGAAATTATATTGAAAAGCATTTGGAGTGCTCTTTACTCGTTTCTTACATCTTATTTTTCCCATTCTTCTTGTATCTCGACACTCTGCCATCGAGTGAAAAGTCACAACACTTATAACACACTTATACATTCCAAACACGTGTGGATGGGTTCTTGGAAATATTACCAAAGAAATTAGGAAATTTCATGCCTCCCCTTGTTGTTTCTTATCAAAGATTTGCGTCATGTTTCAGCTAATAAGAGTTCAGATATTACAGTTGCTTTCGCGACACCCAGTGAACTTTATATCTATAGCGGACACCGTAACACTCGCGTTAACCTACCGGCTGATCCAATCAAACCCGAACATAGAAACGAGAAAGTCACGCGTTTGTCTGCGGGAAAAGGTGAAAGAATGAAATCGCCAAGAAAACACTTACAACCCTTGCGAAGTCAGTCGCGGGTCACGAAACGTTTCTGCGTTGCCGGTTATATCGTTACGTCGCTAATCGTCATATCTAAATGATTGTGAAAATAAGAAAACACATCAGCCGAAAATACGGGAGCCTGTTCGTGTCAATCTTTACTTAAGCCCGATTCACACCCGTGATTTCGATTATCGGCATGAATCTCGTGTTGGAGTTCTACGGTAAAAAAAAATACGTGTGCATGTTCGAAGGCCCTACAGGCACGCGGAAATCATGCTAATCAGAGGGGAAAAGCTAGAATGGTATTCAGAAAATGATTTTGTGATAAACGTTATCAGAGTTGATAAGAACTGGTTGAATATGTATGAACATTTGTACCTTTATCCATTTAAACAAAATTTAGTCGAAATCTCAACCTTTATAATTTATATTCTATACTATCAATCTTATTTCTATCGAACCTAACCAGATTTGTTTGATATCACTAAGAATAGAAGAAATAACTTGTTAAACTTGTGAGCCACTATATCTATATGTATATGGAAAGTATTTTTAACACATCGACGGGAACACGAGCGATGGGTGTGTGTCTCGGGGAATCTTTCGGAGTAAAGTTTCATAGAGGCAAACATATTGCGAAATATTAAACTGACTTCTAAGCCACTCGGTCTTCGGGTTCGTTTAAAATTCTTCACGAAAGGAAAAGATAATATTTACAAGGTTGCAATATATTCCAGGATCAAAGATAGAAAATATAAAATATTCCAATAGAGTCTATTAACAGCTACACTTTTTCAACAATACCGTGTTATTCATGCCCTTCGAAAATAAGCGCAAAGTGTTTCGCCGCTCGTTTCGCTTTTACGTTATAAAATATCCCCATAGTTCCTATGTAAGTGTGCTCACAAAGCAAGTTCTCTCGCCTCATCAAACGCCGGGGAAACAGCTTATCGCGCTCCAAAAGAAAATGAAAATAAAATCGTTTCGTTCCACCGAGATTTCGTATTAACGAAACACCGTGTACACTTTCACCCGTGTACGCGAAACTTTTCGACTAATGAGGTACGAATACGAGGACCAAATTTTGCACCGACGAATTAAGCGAACATCTTTGCCAAATATTTTTTCCACCAATTTATACGAGAGAGATACAGTTTCCCTATCACAGGATTTTTCGATCGAAAACGCCGCTACTGCGTTCTTACGAGATTCCGATAGAAAATATGCTCGACAATCTCCCGTATTACGAGCTTTCGTATACTTTTCATACACCGAAACGCATAAAATAGCATATACACCGTATGACTTTCCGGGAATTAGTTCCATGCTATAGGTCTTTCTTCCACTCACTTTCACGTCTTGAAATTTCTCCACCGAATAGCGAGAGAACTTTAGATAAGAATAACCACCACGCTCTTAAACGTTCGATTTTATCGATACACATCGTGAACCGTTAATATCTTTGATTTTTCAAGAGATTCATCGTTCGTAGTAGTTATGAAGAATAAAACCAAATGGATGAGAGACGGACACCCGGTTATATCGCGAAATATTTGAAAATTTTTTCCGCGTAACAAGTTCTCCGAGTCGCGAGCAATATTGCCATTGCGAAAACCGATACACGTATATCAGTTTGTTTCTCCGTCGCCGGAGACAGAGAAAAAACATTTTAATATTCCCTTGACACGTAATACATCTGACAATACCGTCGAGTTCTCTAACAGATATAAATGAAGTTAATAACGAATACTTCATAAAACCTTTCCCGGATCCACCGGATTCATGTTTCCCCCGCGTTTTCCATTCCCCGGCTCTTCTGTGCGAAACGAAACGCACATCTTTCTTGTTTTTTTTTTACAGCGAAAATTTCGCGCTTCCTTTATCACGACAAAAACACACTAATTCTGAAATCCCTGCGGAATGTACGGTTTTAGGAAGGAAATCACTATATAGTCAGACGTTTACGACATATAATACGCTCATTCTTTTTTCTATGAAAGTAAACCGTGCTACCAATGCCTGGAAATCCATTTAATTTCCCGTGGAATACATTAAAAACTATAAATCGATGGGAAAGGGTAAATATTTTTATGCGAGATATTAAAATGATATTCGAATACTCGTTGAATACGAACGGGTGAACTGGTGAACCATTTTTTTTGTCGTTCCGACATAAAAACAACATTTCCTGATGGCGTAAATACACGACAAGACTTCCGTAGAGAAGAGCCGGATAAAATTACAGCTTCAGCAATTTCCTGATTACTTCGGAAACTAGCTAAGAATTCAGTAATTTCGTATCGAGATAATTAGTCGCCCACGGACGCACGATTTCGTTGGTAAAGTCTATCTGTACATAATTTACTCCCCGTTTTCTTCTTCGCAATCCTGTAAACAACCCGGGAAAAAGAAATTAGCGATTTACTTGAACTTCGAGAAACGAAGCTGCACACCGTTGGATTTAAAAAAAAAAGTAAAGAGAAATGAAAATATATAATACATATAACGAAACGAGAGCGGGGAAATTCATCGTAGTTATTAATCCGGTTTTCCACCGGTGAGAAATGTTTTCGTTAATAACGAAATATTCGAAATAACCAACTCCTACACGTGTCACTCCGCCCGGTAATATTTTTTATTGTAAATACCATGGAGTATCGTGTTTACTTTGTGTAGCTTCGAATAAATAAACTTTTTCCATCTGTTCCATAATAATTATTCATGAATTCGTCCGCACGAAATAACCATCGACAAAATATCCCGTTGAATCTGATCGATGAACAAACATCGGGATTTCTGGTTTTCCCGTGAAACACAATTTCGCCTCACTCGCGCTGTCGAAGGGTTTATCGCTAAACAGAGAGACAACGATTCGATCGCGGCCCGAGATTTACCGTTTCATCGGGGAAAAACAATATTCACAGTTCGAACGTAAAAGAAAGACGAAGAAGTTACATATATCAGAAATATTCAACTTCTTCTTTCCCGTTAGTAGACTAATTGAAACGAGCTTCTACTACGAAGTATACAGAGAAAACACTCGTTGTTCCTCTGGCTGAATATTTAACCAGACCTTGGTCCTTTTTCCCTACGCCCTTTCCATTCGGAGTGTCTCTCTTCAGCCGCTCTTGTTTTCTCGTCTGTCTCGCGACACCCTATTCCGAGAAAAAGACACCAGCAAACATTGCCCGACCGGATGGATTCCTTTCAGCTAATTCCCATTTCCGTCGAATGCCGGCGAGAGGACGACGACGTTTCGCGAGAAACGAAGAAATTCAACAACGTATAATATAAAAGGGAGACGTGAGAAAGAACGGGGCAACCGTGTGAAAAATTTGAAATTTGTCGAGCGTGAATTCGGCCCGGGCAGACGTCAGGATATAAAGTGATATGATTTCAAAAAAGGGAAAGAAAAATACCTGCACGGGAAACCCTGGGCTGTTGAAAAGTCTTTGTACGTTGCCGCTAAATTTAGCCAAGTTAATTATGCCGTTGCTCGAACAATAATATCCATAAATGATCCACTACCGCGCGCGCGTCTTCAAAGACACAGGCATTTCACTCGTCTATAACGTACTTTTGCTGATTCTATTATATTCGATAGCGTCAAAGAGCCAACGGGTAGCCCAAGGAAACCCGTGTTTACCAGTGTACGCTACGGGAAAAGGTCACAACGGACTTTTGATCTTCGAAACGACGGACCCTTTGTACCATAGACGCGGTTAACAACGTCCGAATTGATTTCCCCCTACCGAAACACTGTTTTTGCGCCGATTTTGTCGTTCGTTGTTTACATTCACGGCCGGAACGTTACTCTCCTTTTTTCAGGAATCAATTCGCCGTCTCTCTATTTTCCATCGGACACGTTAAAGGCGCTCGACATTTTTCATCGTGCGTCCGATTGCAATTAGCTGGGAAAAAGAAATCTTAAATTCCGTGCGCCAACGGTGTTTCGTCGGGAATCGTCGAACAATTGAACGTCAAAATGGTTCTACACCCATGGTTCTATAACGCTCAACGTAATAATAGTAGACTATTAAAATTTCATGACACTTCAAAAGAATTCCATCGTGAAAAAAAACAATGCGACTGTGTTTAATCAACGTTCGCGTAATATCGCCCTGCCAATATGCAACGTTGGATGCAAAAATTTTGCAATGTGAAACAACAGTGATGGCAACATTTTGTATACGAAACAACGACAAGATCGAAAAATGTATTGTTTAAAATTGATTTGAGGTTCTCACTTACCTTCCAGAATTAGATTAGCCCCCGAGACGCCGGGACGTAGAAAGATGCTCTATCCGTCAGCTGGCCGTCATAGTAATCGCTCCCGGATTCCGAACACCATCACCAAATCACTTTCACTCGCGTTACCGTGACACCGTCGCATATCATCGTCGTCGTTGTTGTCTTAACCGCTAATACGATACCCGGTGAACTACGTTAAACTGTGTAAACGCGCGAACGAAACGAAAAATGACTACGATTCTACGCCGCTACGCATAGCGCTTGCACACGCTTCCACGGTCGCTACACTAACTGGCGCTCACTCGCTTGAATTTCGGCCACCCCGGCCGCCCTGAGCCTCTCGACCAATCAGGACGCGCGGCGCCGACTAGACGACCTTCCGCTGATTACCGCGCAGGCACCGATCACTTCGCTATCACTTTTCGCGGCGGCAAGCCAGTTTCGGAATAATGAGGTTTAGGTGGTTAAATTTAGGTGGTTAACGGATACTTTTTAACGAGAATCTGATTACGTATTGTGCGCGACGCGTGTGTGGACGTCGATTTACTTTACGTCGCGTACTAATTGTCCGTGGCAAGATTGTGTTGAGTTCAGTGTGATTGAAAATTTTACAAAGACTGTATGAAGACAATTTAGGATGCCGATCAATGGATTTTGAAGTATAAGGTAGGACTAAGTGTATATGTACTACTGATTCACTGATATTGTCAATTAAACACATATTTCTAACTAATTAAGTGGAATTCGGGTACTCACGCGACGTAACACACCGTTTCTTTCCCGCGAACGACTGACACTTTCGCCGCGCTTTTCGTATGGCGCGAAATTCGAAATTGAGTTCGAGAACATCGAAGCATATGGTGCCACCTGGTGGTACGGTATGTGGACTGAAGTTTTTAATAGCGGATAAAAAATGTTGTGCTTTATCGACCTAAGGAAACGTAAAAATCACAAATAATCGGTGTAGAGAAGTTAATTCTAGAGTGGATAGGTTGACAAACTATACATATACTTGTTAAAGCTTGGAAACTTTAGGTTTGCTTCAACTTTATTAGAAATTTACAAAAAGTAATTAATACAAATATAGCGAAGTACTTCTCTTGTCTTGTAACTTTTAAAGGATCAACATCATGAGATCGGGCTGTGTTTGAATAGAAATTTCAATGCGAATTAAAAAGGACTACATCTCTTTTATTATACAAAAAGTCAATAATTTGTACAAAAAGGTGTACTCTAATATTCTACATATCGTATGCAATGAGTCGAACATTCATAAACAATCACTCTCTAAAACATCGAGCAACCGACTGATCGAGCTCGTAACGATCGATCGGATAAAATACCGAGGTAAAAACTCTCATTACGAATTTCGGACAATTGCACCACCAGTCTGCGTAATCGATAATGTCATTATTCTTTTTTACTTCTATTTAACCGCACACCTTGATTTGCGAAAGAAATCGTAATAATTACAATCAGCACACAGGATTCTCTTACAAAACACAGTTTACCGTACATTATGTACGGGACGAGACTAATTAACAATCATATATTATGCGTATCGTCATTTCACTAAGAAAAAAGAAGTCGTGAAGTGGCACACTCTCAAGAAAGGTTTCGACACGTTTCTTTGAGAAAATCGGCAAAACATAGGAAAGGTACAGCTAAGATCCGGAGAAATAATATATGGACAAGTTCGATATAACGAACATGGAATAGAAAAAGCGCGCGATTCCTTTTTAGATCCCAGTTGCGAGGTGATTACTTCTCCAATAGTAGTCCTTGCAAAATATCTGAATCCCACCACCATTTGTACTTGTACGTTTTTTAGCTCCGCATCGGTTTCCTCTTGTAAAAAATGAAAAAATTGAGGACCGATCGGAACGAAATTTGAAACTGGAGATTTGATTAAAATACTCCCGAGCGTATGCGAGAAAGAGAAAAATGTTAAAATAAAAAAAAGGAAATAAAGAGCTAGAATTAGCTAGATCATTCTCCAGGTATTACGACGATTGAGCTGCCAACATTTCTTCTTGTTGTATTTTCCTGCGGTAGTTGTCCAGTGTGACTTGTATAGTCTTCTCGGAGTATCGGCAGTTTTCGGCTCCGCAGGTACACGTGAAGGACTTGCATTTTATTATCCAGAATTTCTCTCCGTAATCGAAGCTGAAGGCAAACAATTCCGAATTTGATCGTCGTTGATAAACGATATCGAATAATTAAAGCTTTTTAACGTGCTCTAAAATGTTTACGTTGTGAAGAATTCTCTGGAGAAATATTCCCAAAACTTACCACATTCTTGGTACACATGAAGGTGAAAAGAAACAAAATCAACAAAATAATTCAAGCCAATGTATTAGTGTTCCCATCTTTTAACACCAAGCTAAACTTCAAAAAATAAAGTGGAAAAGACAAATACATTGTACAACAAACATGAATGCCAGGAAAGTAGAATGAAAATAGTGATGAGGTACAAGAAACCATGTGACTATAAGCGACAAAGATTAGCCACCCAAAACCAAAAAAACATTAACTGATTTTATTAACGAGTATCTGTAATGGGACACCGTTCGCTAGTGTGTATTCTTGTGTTGCGATTTCCACACGGCAATCGTTTTTATGTAACATACCCGAGCTCTTCGTCAGCCTCGATGTCGCGGTTGGCGAAAAATGCTATCCTAGGAAAGTGTAAATCCTGGTGCTCGACGAACACTCGTACTGGCAACAGATTAGGCGCACAAGAGTGATTGATAAACCGAGCAATATTCCCGTAACGTCTCGCATCGATACAATATGTTTCACCGTCCTGTGTTCACGTACGAAACAAGGAAAAAGAAATGATTAAATATAGAGATACATTTTTAATGTTCCATTTAGTAACTTCTCGTATCTTCGTTCCACTCACCCTGTTGTCTAAATCAAATAGATACGAGTCGTCCTCCCGATGATCAGCTTCGGAATCTGAAATAATTTCGCCAACATATTCGCACACGTAGGTCCCTTTCGGAATGTGCCGCAATGTTCTAAGACCCCAGCCTTTTCCTTTTGTTCTGAACAACTGGAATCGTTGCGTTAAACCGTGTTGAACAACACGATTGTTGCAAGTAATACGATTACAATCGCACGCTGGATTGCATTCGAATAACATTGGAGGATCTATAGGAAATATTAATCCATGTTAGAGTGCATGTTCCAACGTGTTACGTTGTCAATGGCAACAGTTATGGATTCAATACCTGCGTAATTAAATTCGGGAATAAGCTTCCCTTCTTCGTCGTACCAACATCTCAAGCTTATATTTCCACACAAACATTTCTCAGAGCTACAGTTATCTTCGCATCGACAGGACTGCAAAGACGTTATTGTACGGTCAACATTTATATTACTAGTGAAACAGTTCTCGGTCACATAAAGGAAATCCGTTGGCTTGTCTTCAGAGTCATATCCGTTAACACACTGTATAGGATTTGTCTCTTTACCGCGTGAAATATCACTATGAAAGTAAATCATTAGTATCATCGTTCCATATGATCCGCCCCGACAAACTATTAATAAGGTACTCACTTCGTTAGGATTTTTATAGTCTTCTCCCACATGTGCTCCGATAGTTCATTCACTTTGGCATTTAGTCTTAAAGCAGACATAGTGTCCCCGTCATTCGTGCAGCAATTTACCGCCGTCTCACCTGCAGCATTTACCTCGCCTATTTTAGCACCACGAGCTAGCAATAAAACGCTGACCGCGTATTGATCTTGTCTGGCAGCTATGTGTCTATTAATCAAAGGCAGAAAACAAAATACAATCTGGAAGCAATACAGTATATAAATATATACAGAGTTATGACTTACAAAGGTGTATCGCCGTGAACGTTAACAGCGTTAACATCACAGCCTTCGTTTAAAAGCATCTCTGTGATTTCTGAACTTCCGCTGAAAGCGCTCCAATGTAGTGCAATATTCTGTTCTGCGTCCCGAATTAATGGATCGCACTTTTTGTCTATCAAAAAACGAGCCACGTCGGTGTGACAGAATTCGCAAGCCCAAATTAAACTTGTCCATCCACCGTCGTCCACCGAATCTATTATAATATTACGTTATCAAACCCTATATAAGATTCTCCGAAAGTAGAGACAAGAAATAATGTAATATTAAGAAGCTGATCATTACCTACTAATGTTCTTGGCGCTTTACATTCGGTTAGAATAATTCGACACACATCCAAATGACCAGATTTAGCAGCCATATGTAAGGCAGTCATACCGTCTTCACCTTTCAACGTAACATCGGCACCTATCCTTATTAAATACTTCACTACTTCAGCTTTGCCCTTGCTTGCGGCTAGCATCAAAGGTGTTAACTGATTTCTGTCCATCACATCTAATTGAGCGCCGCCTTGTACTAGAACATGCACGCAGGACAGATGTCCCTTATCCGCGGCAATGTGTAGGCCAGTTCGATGAGCATAATCTCGGAATGTATGATTTGCATTGTATCCACATGCTGAAACGTACAAATTAATGTAACTTGCATCAAGGTATAGGAACATGAAAAGCAGCTGAACATACCTAAAACATTCACCAACTTCTCCAGATCCCCGTTCTTAACAGACGTGTAGAGACTCATAATAGTATAACGTTCCGGTCTTTCCGAGTTGACGGACGGTTCCGGAATCTTAATAACGTCAGCTGGTATCAAAGGACTAGGAGGTCGTTCCGCTAGTTTCGTATTGTCACCCTTTCCGGGTAAACTCATCTTTGCGGAGGGCAGTTTTGAAAATTTCTTCCTGGTGGGAATGAACACAGGTCTGCGGAGACCGCTCATAGTTACCACCACGTCGTAAGCGGTTGTCTCGCTCCCACAGTGCGGGCAAACTCCCTTCTTATTCGGGTAGACCTCACACTCACGGTGATACTGGTGGCCGTTTATGCACTGCACAAATCTGCCTTGCGAACAGAACAGTCCGCACGACGGACAGCAGTTGTGTCTCAACAGTCTTTCCTTGTGCATGCGACAAAGAATGATGAAAGGAACTCGCGTGCTAGGGCGTCGCATTGCCACGTCATTGCTGTCCACCTCGTTACAGCAGCCCACTAATCTATTGTCGATGGAATCTATCGCGGTGCAATAAAGTGGCGCACCGGAGCCGGTTATTGTCACGTATAGCTGAGATCGGACTTGACACAAACATAACATTGATTGCCCGTACGTCTAGAAAATGTTCGAGACATAAAAATGATGGGAGAATTTAACTAGAGGATAATTGAATAGGTAATGACAATTGAAAATACTAACATCACTTATAATTGCAGTAGATTCTGGCTTAGCTGCTTGTCCCTCTGCAGGACTTGGACTTGGAGCCATACTTCTCCTTGTTCTTTTAGCAGGTACTGCACCCTCTGGAAAGAGTAGAATAGAAATTCGAATTGTTTTATTAAAAACTATTTGAAGACCGATGAAACTTTACCTTCTGGGTAATCATTGTTTTTTCCAGCTTCTGCAACAGATGGTGATCCATCTATAAATAATATTCATTTTTATGAAATATATACTTTGCTATCAGAGTAAATGCATTTCCTTATATCTATACCTTCAAACAAGTTTGCTTTCGCTATTTTTCGTGCAGCTTGGCTGCCTCTAGGACGCCCTCTTTCTCTTTTAGGCCTACCAGTAGCAGGTTTTAAAAATGGCTTTTCAATATCTGCTAAAGGCACATCATCGGGTGTGGGACTGCCTACAGAGTTGCTCAACTTTGCCTGAGGTTCTGAGCTTTTTGTCATGGGGGATAATTTTGGCATGCCATCAAAGTCAGATGAAAAGCTCTGACTGTCATCCAAGGTAGTTTCATTGCCACTGATTTCTGACAATGTAGAGTTTCTAGAACAGTCTAACGTTGAATTTACCTCCGAATTATTGTTTCCTTCTGGAACAGAGGGTTCCACTTCCTGCCTTATGTCAGGAGGCTTAGCTTGTGATTGCTTTGTTTGTTCTTTTCCTTGAACCACTTTCTTAGGTCGGCCTGGCTTGCTGTATTTCCTTTGTTTCTTAAATTGTAAATGTTCTTCTGTATAATTTGACTTCTCCTTTCGAGCCATTGCACTCTCTAGGACAGTACTCTTCAGGGATTCTTTACAAAGTCTTCTTGCAGAACGTTTGGGGCCTGGGGATTCTTCTGTGTAGTCACTAAAAATTTCATAGAAAGTTTACAAATATTACACACAATACTTTATCAGTTTGAGATGTAGGAAATTGAAAAACCTAAGTGCTCTTAATCTAGCTGCTCGCCCGGTTCTTCTTTTCCTAGTAATCGGAGGGGTAGCTTCTGCTTGCTCAACTTTTTCTGCAGGTTCCACAGATGTATCCGCCTCTTCATTCTTTGTCTTTTCTTCCGGTGCATTGTTCTTTTCTTCCTCTTTTACCACCTCCACTTTCTCCTCCTTATCAACTTCTGTGTCCTCTGTAGTCTTTTCCATCTCCTGGCTCTCTGGTTCTTTGACGGTCTCTATTACTTTGCCTTCCTCAGAGTCTGACTTCTCCACTGTGTCAGAATTCTCATCCGAGGTCTCAATTTTCACAGACACACCGCCAATCTGATCACAATTTGCCAATTCATCAGGAACTAAAGTAAGGTTGGAGGAGCAGCTTGATATCTTCGTTTTTTTCCCATGATCCGTGTTTTCGTCGATGGTCCTGAATGTTAGAACAATACGAGGTATCCCGTTATCCTTTTTCAACGATTCCTGTTTAGCCGAATTTTCCTCTTCTTTGTGATTCTCCTCCGGCGGTGTCGGCTCGACCACGGCGTTCTGTTTTACCGTCTCAACCTCTTCCTCGTCTTCCTCGTCCTTTTCATCGTCAGGATGCTGATCTTTTTCGATCATCGGTGGATCGTTAACCGTCGGCACCGGTTTATCCGACGACTCCTCATCCTCCGTCTTCTCCATACGATTAATTTCTGTGTTTTTCACGGGACTCACATTTTTGTTAAATTCATTCGTCATACCCTCGAGGATCTGTTGAATACTGACCTTATCTTCGACCCTCTCGGCGGCCATATCTTCCTCTTCGCCCCCTTCCTGACAACCCTCCATCGTAGCAGCTTCCTTATTTTTATTCTCGGACATAACGAGGTATCAGATATTTCTAACTGGAAACTATGAACTTCTTTACTTAAAATTCGGCGTCATTGTGCGTGCACGAACGTGTGTACGATTAATTAAACCGTGAACATGCTGATCAGCTACGGGACGGACGACCGTGTTCTTCCGCAATGGTCCGAGTGGCTACGGCGGCCTTCGGGTCACACCGATTCCCTTCCGGCTTTCTTTGTGACTGAATACTATCACCGAAATTCACAAAAGCACCATGAAAATATCGTTCCATGCACTGTCCAGCAACCCGACTAATTGTATTATCACAGAAACCACGCGATCCGACGGTTTTCGTTGAAAAACCTGCTCTACGCTGGCGTGCCCCGCGTAGACCTGGAGGCCATATTGATTGCTCAGGGACGGGCCGATCCGAGCGAGGAATTTATTTTTAAAATCATCCTCGACCGATCCCTTATCATGCTAAATCAAGTTTAGCTTTGTGCTTCCTTCGAATAGTCTCACGATTATTTAATTCGTTTAAAAGGTTCACGATGGGTGGCGATGAGAAAGAGTTACACGAGATAAATGAAATATACATATCTATACGTATAATACAAGATCGTAAACCTCACGGACCTACATATACATCGAAAGAAAAAAGATAATGAATTCTTCTGTAGTTCGTAATTCAGTATTATCGAGGAAACATTCTTTTGGAACTGATTCGTTTGGAATATTAGTTTTTTTTACTGTCGCGTCAAGTTTTATTTTTTTATTCCATCGTATACTCGTTAGCCATTATAATTAGTGTCAACGAGGAGTGAGAACACGCGCATCATGTTTATGTAATCGTATTAAAAGTATTTCTGATCGTACGTATAATTCGAAAGCGCACGAGACCCGACGTCTGTATTTTGATTTATAGAATCGTGATAAAATGTTAAGACTAAAGTACAGAAATAACTTTTCACTCCTGATTTTTTACGAAAAACAGTATGTATGATTATGAGCAACTTGGATATATGTGTGTGTACGGTCAATCGTTTAGGAAGCATTATCATTTGAGTATTGTTTCATGGATATGTGAAAGTACAAGAAGGATCGAAGTTAATGCGATGAAATCGATGCCGTCGAAGTTAAGCCATTCATTAAAATCTTGCAGTAATGCGCATGACCGCTCGGCAACAAAAAATCGCTTAGGATTACGTGGCGAAATGCGATAAAAATACATTGCAACTAATAAAGTAGTGGCGCTAGCGCAAAATAGATCGGCATTCATATCGCTACTTTATCCTTGGTAATATGTATTCGCAATGATCCGATAATACACGAATGGTTAAATAAAAACTGATTGAATGGGGAAAAACGGGGTCGTATAAATATAAGTTTATTTACATTGCAACAGATCCTCTTGTCAAATAAGCGACAAAGGTGATTACGAGTGTAGACTGAACAAAGTTAATGAATAAATGTTAATTAAAAATAATAATTACAACGTTCTAGCCCAAACACGCCTCTTATTTAAATAATATACATTTGTCGAAATTCATACAATCTAGGAGACGTGAAACTTGTGCTTTCCTTAACGGAGACGTTCGTTAGATCATCCATACCATTTGGTTTTTATTTCACTCGATCGGAACGTGACTACGATCGTCCTTTTCGTTTGGTATTATTACAAACGAATATATGTATATATAGATAGATATATATACGTGGAAAAAGTCGCCGTTTACTAAGTCGAGTTGCAGAGATACTGCAAGGCCGTCCGAGGAAAAGAGAGCTGCTTCCTCGCGAGAGCTTTTTTTTCATCGAATACTTTCTCGCGTGATGCGTCCTCTCTTTGTTAAAAAAAGAAGCGTAAACGAAGAGTGATAGGAACGGTTTACGCGTTCAGTACGATGCCGTATCTCCTATTAACGATTTCATCTGCTTCATCTTCATCTTCATTTTTTTTGTTTAGAAAAAACATCAAACGTACTACGTTTACATTTGTATCTTTACAAGCAATATAAAAAGTTGAGCATCGTATTGCATCAGTGATTGCATCCTATATAAATACACGTCGATAAGAGAATTATTGACAAAGTAGTTCAACGCGTTTACGTTACGGCCACGAAAGAAAGCCGTGTTGAAGATATTTGAATTCCAAATGACCGTTCTCTCGAAACCAGAAATCTACCATTATTATTGTTATTTACTTCTTAATCTTGTATACATATATATATTTTTTTTCTTTATATATATATATATTTTTTTTGTTTTGTTTTCTTTTCGTGCGTACGAACAATCCTCGATGTTTCTTGTGAAAAATGCAAAACACGATTACGCGCGCATTCCGAAGATCTTTGTCTCTCTCGAGCAAACGTACATAAAACATACAAACACGAGTTCACGGTGTCACGCGAGTATTATTATTAATATAAAGAATTATACTTTTTTGGTTTAGGATTTTCCATGGTGCACCGTGCAACACGCGACTCGTCGTCGTTTTGCGCGCGACCCAACGTCGTCGAAGTACAACACCCTTTTCTCTACGTGGTACATGTGATCGATTCTGTGATTTTTATCGCGTATGGCACCAGCAAGGAATACGGTTTAATCGTGACGGTGGGTTATGGCGGCGGTGGTCTCCGTTGGGGCTCCGGGGTGTAACGAAGACGGGCCCGCACGTGCTGAGGGCTACCAGGCACAGAGTTACTCTCCGACACCCTCCTCGGCGGAGGTTGGGGCGGGGAGGGAGAAACGTACCTACAAAGCAACAAGATATAAACAATAATAACTGTAACGAATCTTCATCTCCCTTCACCTTCCTCAACACTACCTTCTTGGGAACGACGGAGAGCCCATCTCCAGGTTCCTCCTAATGGCGAGTGGAGACTCGCCGCGATTCATTCGCGGTGGCGGATCCGGAGACGGAGCACGGTCGCCACCGAGCCTGAGTCGCACGTAGGATGCGAATCGCTTTTTCGCAGATTCCTTTCCCTGGGTCGGCAAAGCGGGTGGGGGATCCTGTTTCAGTTGATGCGCGAATCGGGATATTAGCAGCTCCGGACTGGTGGAGCCGTGGGAACCCTGAGGAGGTGGCTCCGACGGAAACCTGTGTATTAAAAGTACAGAGTATAGAGGATATTGTTCGCGAATAGGTTGTAGTAATATAGTTGAAAAAATTGTGTACCTCTTACGACTAATCATAGGACTACCATAAATATCTTGTGTCTGTGGGTGAGTTTGAGGCACGGGTGGGGTCTGTCCAAGTCGTTGTTGCAGAAACGGCGAGTAACGGCCACTCTCGCAAGTTGGTTGTACTACATTAGGGGGATCAACGTTCTCTCGCCTCCACGGCGAGTAATCTCTGGCAAATGGACTTAGGGATCTAGAAACACCTTGCCATCGTTCTTTACTACTGTCTCGTTCCTCGAAACGTTGGTGATAAGGAGAATAGAGCCTATTCCCGGTATCTATCGAATTTGCCTCCTGTCGGTACGGGGAGAACGGTCTACTCTCTCTACCCTGACCATTGCTGGAACAACGATTCGAAGGGTAATCTCTGTTCTGTTCGATGTGCTGTCTGTACGGCGAATAAGATCGTTGGTAGTTTGTCTCCGGTACTTCCACGTCGTTCGACGGTGGAGAGAACGGTCTTGTGATTTCCTTTCGTCTAAGTGCGTACGGACTGTAGGATACATAATTCGCACCGTTCTCACTGTTTGATCGTTGATGAAACGGTAGAAAACTACTGGAGTTCTGTGACTCTTTGGTGGCGTTGTTTCGTAGGAAAGCTGGCACGTCGGACTGTGCCCTAAGGTGGGCTGTCTGTTTCAGAGATATGTGACCCGTAACTCGTTGTTGACCAATCACAGGCAATCTGAAACTGAATTCGGCTATGTTCAACTGCACGGCCTATGAGTGAAATTAACAGTTAACGAACACCGTATTCTGACTCCACCGGAAAGTGGCTTGACTCTTTCGAGAGCGCCACAAGCACCTCACTCACCGATAATTTGTATCACGAGGTGTTCTTCTGAAATAAAACTTGAGACTGCGTGGAGTTAATAGAAGTTAGAGCATTAATCATAATATCATGCAACACAGACAAGGATAGAGGAGAACTTTCCGAGGTAGCAGATCAGTACAGAACAATCTGTGTTTCAAAAGAAAAAAAACTAAAAAGGCCATCATATAAAATAATATACACATGCTGAGAAACTTAATAGACATACGGTTCGCTTTGACACTTGTTTAAAAGAACGATAAAGTAACAATAAGAACGAAGATATAAAACTAAGAGACTGTCTTTTACGATGAATGGAGTGTGCACAGGGAAAAATATATTTGTGCCACGTGACGATCGACGAATCGCTACTAGTAGTATAAAGAAAACAAATAAACGAATATTCAAATAAATAAAAACAATGCTTACCATGAGTGGGGGTTGAAGGGTGGGGTGTGTAACAGGCGCGTGCACAAACCAAACAACTCGAAATGAAAATCGGGCAGATTTTTGGGGGTATTTGTGAGGTGTACTTTTTTTTAAGTTTTTTAGGATTTTTGGGTGAGTTTTTGGGAAAATGGAGACGGGGGCGGGGGCGAGGGAGAGGGGATGCTACGCTGCGCTGCCTCCCTCAAGCTCAACGCTGCAACACAATTCAACACGCACGCAAACTTTTAATCGAAATTATACGGACAGGTTCGTAAATGTCGTGTTTTGGCAAAAAGAATAAAAAAAGATAAATACTTGTAAAACACTAGTGTCCAACGAATACCCAACTTAAAAACAAACAGCGGAAATTTTTCTCTGCTGCTTACAATACCTACCCATGAACCATGGATGCTTGAAGGTGTTAAAATTTTTTTAAGAACCAATGTAAAACGCGATACCCGGTTACTCTCAAAAACCAAACCATATCATTATGATATTAGTTGGGAATTTCATGCCGTGTTTAAAACTCTATCCAACGTTCTATATAAGGCTCTGCTCTTTTGTTTTATACGAGGACATTGTTACTAAATTATGTCACATATTTTGTTTAATTAACAATGTCCTGTGTAACTGCTCCGTACCACACATTAAAATGTAATAAATGTAGCAACAGCCCACCTTGGTTCTAATTGCCGCATAACTCTGCCAAACCATTGGCAGCCAGAATTTAGTACAGAAGAGTTTGTTTCATCATCCTGAGATACATCATACTTTCGAATGAAATGATGTTCCATGAGCTTGTGGTACTTTGGACGCTGTTTATAATTTTTTGTAAGGCAGCAACTGACAAAATTTCTAAACTCCTTTGAAAAATGTATGTCTGGAGGAAGGGATGGAGGGTCGTCTTGTACTACTCTGCTCAGTACCTGTAATTCAAAGAAATGTAATGCATGTGTCAAAAACAACAAAACTATTTTTTTAGATAATCAATCCATGTAACTGTGAATTCACCTCAAAATCAGTCTTACAGTCTCGATAAGGGAATACTCCTGTAGCTAATTCTACTAAAGTAATACCCAAACTCCATACATCAGCTCTAATGTCATAATCTGGTTTTGTTGGATCTGGAGGATCAATTCTTTCAGGCTGTAAAATGTGAAAAGGAAATTTAAATGAGTTTTTGGGAATCTTTCACATTATGGGATATACTCACAGCCATGTAAGCAGCACATCCAGCACTCCTAGTTTTAGCTTTACTATCAACCAGCCGTCCAGATATACCAAAATCACACAACTTCACTCCCCCAATTTCATCAAGAAGAATATTACTAGGTTTCACATCTCTATGGATTACACCATGTTTTTCTTTCAGGTACGACAATGCTTTCACCGTCTACATAAATCAGATTCATTAATAAACCAATATTTCTGAAGCAATTAACAAACTTGAATATCGAACTTTCACTTACTGCTACTGTTACTTTTCCTAAGAAATCTTCTGGTATTGGCTGTTTGCTCCTCTTTAATAACTTATCCAAACATGTTGCCATTAATTCCATACAAATCCATACATCGGATTCTGTGATGAAACATCCCAAACATTGCACAATATATGGACAATCATGAGATTTTAATACAACGTCAAGATCCATGATTATCCTTTTATTTTCTTCCGCGTTACCAGAACGTCGCATTTGCTTCACAGCAATGACTACACCACTAGGTTTATGCCTCATTTTGACAACATGTCCACAAGTACCATTACCCAATTCTCCTAGATGCTCTAAGTCTTTCATTTCAGTTTGGTACCTTTGTCCATTAATATTCAAAATACCATTCATCTTCATGATCTCCTGTAACTTTGACTCAAATTCACCGTCATGTTTCTTTGGAGGTATCATCTGAGAGACTGGCAGATCCAGCTGCCTTCGAGGTCGTGTCGGTGTGCCCATTTCACCAACTGCATAAAAAAAATAAAGAATTATTCTTTATCCAAACTATAGCTAACATTCTAAGAAAAGAAAGTACTCTTTTCCTTTGTTATCCCACTATATATTACTCATATAAAAATTTGACATCTGCCAATGGAAAACAATTGAAAGAAAGTTAGCAGATGACAAAAACCCATTTATTCCCCTTCCACCAAAATATCATAGCCATTCCCAATAAACAGTAGAAAAACAAAAAGCCATTGTTATTACTTGTACAACCCCATTAACATTCTTATACATGCCAAACCATATTCAGACCACTCCAGGAAAATCAAGCAATCAAATAAACAACAATCAACTTCCTAAACCAAAACACACAAACTACGCGTTAAAGCCCACCAAAACAGTCTATATCCAGCAGAATAAATTGTGATGATCAACATAACCTCAACCATCAAACTATTATCCGCCCTTGCATGATACCCATCAATCCACCCCGTACCAAAATTATGTTCCTGAACCCGTTAACGTTTCCCCTGGAGTAACTCACGTTGCTTGGGTCTCCTGAGGGCCGGGCTGGCCGCGGGTCCTGCGGGCGGATTCGGGCCCGCCACGGGTCCCACCTCCGCGCCCTGCTTGTCCCGGTCCCTGGACTCATTCTCCGCCCGTAGCCGTTCCTGCAGGTTCAGGATCTTGTTCTCCAGGGTGCTGGACATCGCGATAGCACGCTCTACGACGACGGGACACCAGCTCACCTCGCGCGCGCTCTCGGGGACACTTGACAATTTTCACATCACTCGTCTGCCCCTTTTGGCAGCGAACACCGCGCCGCCCTCCGGAGGATGAATAGATGGTTGCCAGGAGCACCAACTACTGGGCAGTTTAGTCTGGGAATGTCACTAGGCAAGGTTTTGAATAAAATGGTTCAAGATCAAATTCGTTCCAAGAATCAATTTATTTTTCTTTACATTCAAACACGAGGATCAATGTCTATGATACAAAATAAGATTCTGTGCGGAACATAGTGATCGGATATATAAATACTTTATTTTTGAAGACTTCGGAACTTCCTAATTATCGTATATGCGAATTGTCGGACGTAAAGAAATTGAAAGGCACGTTTTACGTTAACGAGTAATATCATTTATATTCGAACATTGCTGATTCTCGTATCTTTCAATTTTCTATACGTAGGAAAATTGTAATTCGTAACAATAATTATACATGATCTGGTAGATCTATTTGAATTCGATGGTAATCCTGTCAGACCCGATATCAATGGACAGAATTATAAAAAGTAAAAGGGTATATAAGTTTAATCCCGCAAGCAATTGTAGACTAAGGCATTCCTTCTGGAAGTTTCTAGTTCACAAAAGAAAGCTGTTTCATTTCGACATCCTACAGAAGAAATCAAGTCTGAAAGGATTATTCTCACAGGCCACTGAGAAATCATTGTTCTATTTTCAAGGCAATACGATCATTGTAGAACAGCCGCATTAGCAGCTATACTCGGGTTGTTCACCACTTCTCCCAGGCTTTCTAGCAATTCCTTTCTGTAGTCATCGAAATCTCCGTCAATCTCGTTGATCAGTTGATTCTCGATTACATACAAACAACACTCAGTGTCCCTGATAAGTCGCTCGTCGTGAGAAACAATGATAACTCCGCCCTTGTAATTGTTTATAGCGTCGGCTAAAGCATCAATGGATTCTATATCCAGGTTGTTTGTCGGTTCATCCAAAATTACAACATCTGGTGCGTTTAAACATAATTCCGCAAGAGCCACACGTGCCTTCTGACCGCCAGATAGATCCATCATTTTGATAGTGTGTGCGTGCGAACTGAGCCCGAAGGTACCTAATTGTTTCCTAGCTTTCTCGTACGGCAGATCAAACAGGCGCATGAGATACTCTGATGGAGTTTCCTCAGCAGTTAGATGCTCCCCGGAATGCTGATCGAATCTACCTATCCTCTGCAAAGTATTAAATGTAAATTAGAATGCTGAATGTTTGGCATTCTAAGTTGAGGGAAAGGTGTTACTTACTAGTCGGTGGTTTCTAATTAACTCTCCTTTAACCGGTTGTAAATCACCAGTTAGTAGTTTCAAAAATGTAGATTTACCAACACCATTGGGGCCTACTATAGCTACTCTAGAACTTAAATCTATACCAAAGTCCACATCGATGAATAAGGGCTTCTGACCCTTGTATGAAAAAGTCACATCTGCAATGAAATGGTTGTTACTATGTGTATGTTTGTGTGATTGAAGAAATGTATAAAAGATTATATTAACGTACTGTGAAGACCAAGAATAGGGGGCTGTAATGGTGGTGGGTCTGGGAAATTAAATTTCACGATGTATTCTCTAGGTTTCTGTAACAATTCCGTGGGTCCAGTGTCGTCTTCAGTCTTTTGCATTTTCGTTCGATTTTTCTCTTGTTTTCTCGTTAAGGCTTCCTTTTGTTTCTTCTCAGCCTGCTTTTTACTTTGACCAGAAGCTTTAAGATCCTTAAGTCGTTTTTCTTGCTTTTCATAAGCCTTTATCATTTCTTTCCTCTTCTGTTCATACATCTTCTTAAACATACTATAATTTCCTTTGTAGTAAAATAGTTTCTGCTGATCTAAGTGTATTATGTCTGTACACACATTGTCCAGGAAACTCTGGTCGTGAGAAACAATGAGCAATGTTTTCTTCCATGCCTGCAGATAATTGTCTAACCAAATAACTGCGTTTAAATCTAAATGATTTGTCGGTTCGTCGAGTAGCAGTAGAGTAGGTTCTACAAAGAGTGCTCTCGCGAGGGAGACACGCATACGCCAACCACCTGAAAAATTCTTGGTTGCACGGTCTTGCATAGGGCGACTAAATCCTAAACCAGCAAGAATTCTTCTGGCACGGGGTTCTGCAGAGTCTGCACCAATTGCCTTCAGTTCTTCATAAACCTGTTAAACATCAAGTCCATGATCAAATATGTCTTCTACTTAAATGACAAAAACATTAAAATGAATAACTACCTCCTGTAATCTACCCTGAATGGAAGTATCACCCTGCTCAGTCAATTCCTCAAGCTTCTTACACTCTGCCAATAATTCTGTACATTTTACATCAGCATTAAGGACCACTTCTACAGCTGGAGTATCGTCAGCTACGACTTCTTGCTCACAATATAAGACATCTATATTAGGAGGAATCGTGAATGCCCTTTTTGCTATATGTCTTAGCAACGTTGTCTTTCCATGACTGAAATCAATACCTTCATATTAACACCTACCAAGGTACCAATGGTATTTTAAAACCTACCCGTTTGGTCCCACCAGACCATACCGCCTCCCCTGAGCAATCAGCAGGCTGGCATTGGTGAACAGCTCCTTGCCTTTTGCAGCGATACTGAAGTTCTCCACTTTGATGTCCACAGCGTTCTCCAGCTGCTGATTGGTCCGCTGCTGGGTCTGGCTCTGTGATACAGTGAAGTTCGACTCCAATTCGCTGTGACCCTGGCCGCCGGCCTTCATCATCAACTCCATAGTCTTCTCATATTCCTGTTGCTTCTTCAATTTCTTCTTCTCCTTGTGCGTTAGCTTCTTCCCGGGCTCCTCCATCTCCATGTCGGAGATTTTCTTGGTGACGTCTGTTACCTTGTCGTCTGACATGCTGGAACGTGTTCAACCTAACCTCAATCTCTCGCACCTCACTTTCTCGTCGATGTGATCAGGGAAATGCGTAAAGCACGTGGCGCCACCCGAAACCTACGGTATTAGTAGATTCAGGGTAAACTCGATTGTGAGAAACGTCAACGTTAAAAGGGTTGATGATAGAAAGTTCAAATCATACGTTTCTTTTTTCTACGGTATTGTTAATGTCAAACTAAAGTTGGCGCAATTGAACAGTTGAGAGATACACTGGGTAAACTAATATGCGAGTAATTTAGAAATTTATCAGAGAAAAAGTTATTACAGATTCGAAACTCGAAGATCTCACTGTAGAAGAATGTCGAAAATACAAGAAACCGTGGATAAAATGCGTGCCAAGCATGTACAGTATGCGGCATACTTAGAGAAACATCGCATATACGACCTGTTTTACGTAAATAACCTTTCGCTACCTAAATATCGTTTAGATTTACTTTTTTAACAAGTATAATTACGCAGGAGCTATTAACTCAATTAGTAATTCAAATGCCCGATGATCATCTCGTGTTCATGAAACAATACATCCACCTTGCTGCGAAGAAACTCGATATTCCGCGAATTATTCTCATCGCTCCTCCCAATTTCGGTACGTAAAGTAATGAAACACAATTCTGTGAAGTAAACTCGCAATATACATCACAGTTTCTACATTCAGATAAAATGGGCCTAGCAAAAGCTTTGCAGGAAGAATTAGGTGTTCGCCCAATCACTTTGAAAGAACTTCGTAATGCGGCTGCTGTCGTAGATGTCAGTAAATTGTGAAAATAATTTCATATGCTTCTTCAACTACAAAGAATTCATTCAAATAATTAGGATACATGCCGATGCGAAGAATCCGAGGAGCTCGCACAGACGATGAAGAAGATCTTAGAGAGTGGTGTTTTGCACGAATGTGGATGGGTACTTGTCGGTAAAAAATCTTGCTCGAAAATATCTCTTACTTTTAATAGAAAATGCATTACAATTTCATTCCTGTAGATATACCGAGAACGAAAAAAGAAGCGCGAGTATTTCAGCGTTTAGGTATCATTCCCACGCACGTGTTTCAACTTCTAATAACAGACGAGTGGGGTAAAATATGGCAATAGAACTCACAATTTTTCTCTCTTCACGAAATTGTCTAATTCCCTTCTTGTAGAAGGATGGAACAATGTTTGCACGGATATCGATTTCCAGCAAGAACGATGTAGTGTGAAACCTCCTCAAAAATCCGTCGCCGAACGCAACTATTTGAAAAATTTACGAGGACTTCGTGAAGCGTATGCCAATTGCTTAATGGTTAGTTTCAGTTAACCCAGATTCTATCTGTCCAATTAAACAATTATTCACTTCAACGTAGGAAGTTGAAGTCGGCATTCGAATGCTTGACGAGTTGGCGAAAGATTGCGCGAAACTGACGAAAACGAGGAAACATAACAACGCGCCGTCGCTTTTCCGAATTGTACTTATCGGTTCTAGAGGATCTGGTTGTACTGCTCTAGCAAAATATCTCTCCGAGAGATTCAATCTTGTTCACAGTAAATTTCCGTCTTTCACCATGTAACGTCAAGCGTGTAATCCGTCAGAATTACAGATATTTAATTGCTTCAGTTGATTACGACTTCGTTTCGGAACAAGCGCGAATTCAACAGACGCCTTTGGGTGAATCGCTTCGATTATTCGAATACAGATGGGGAGAACGACCGAAACCCGAAATAAGGATAAAGATTGTTGAAGTAAGAAGACTTTGTCTTTCCCACAGTACTGTACTTCCTTTATAAATGACTCTTCTGCCACTATAATTTTCAGCAATACATTTCTGACCCCGAATGTATAAAGAGGGGGTGGATTTTGACGGGCTACCCAAAATCAGTGGAGGATTTTAAATTATTAGATAAAGTACCTACGTCCCCTAATAGGTAATGAGAATGTATTCAATAGATTCGTGGTGCGTATAATAAATCTTATACATATCGCAGAGTGTTCTTCATCGAAGTAAACGGCGACGTCTGTAGAGAACGACTACTAAATCGTCGGTATAACACAGCTACAGGAAGCAAACACAACATATCTTCAAAGAATTATTGCGACACAATTGATTGTGACTTAGCCATTCATCCCAGAGACTATCGAATGGTCGTGGAACGAGACGTAAGTATAAATTATCAAAAATTAGTGCAACATTGATCGTGAGATACAAAGAGATGCTTAACTTATAACCAGATTTTTTAATAGCAATATTAAAGTTCTAACTTTCAAGTTACCTGACGTTTTAGACGTCTAAATGTATACATGTTCAATTTCATCCGTCAGAGACGCTTTAATTATTGCTAATGAGCCCGAAAATGTAGCTGCAAGAGTACGAGGAGAATGTGGCGGACATGATGGAGTACGCGGGCGAGTCTGCTTTGAAAGTCGACGGGAATGACGAGGAAAGAATCGTCAGAGAGAAAATAGAGGCATATTTAATACGTCCGGCTCCCTGTCCATCATTCAGACTGCCACCGCCGCCGGAAATTGATCCGAAAGATGTGGAATTCGATCCGGACGATGAGCCTGATCCAAGTGTGTTCGATGATATTCGCGCACCCGAGCCCACATACACTTTCATTTAAATACAATCAAGATTTTCGTATCTCTCTATAAGTCCTACAGTCCTTACAAATTTAGGGGTGACTTAAATTTCATTACTGTAGTCAATTTACATTCCAAATTTCTACGATTGAAAGCTTGTGGTGGTTTGTGCGTGTCGTTGGAAATAAATCAAGAGAATACATTCGATACACTTTACAAATTACAACTTTCGTCAAGAATGAATTGACAGGAATTAATAAACCGGGCGATAGACCGTCCGAATTACAGCGTCCCTGTAAAGGGTGTACCGCAAGGGTGTAACGCAACCCCAGCGGGAGCTCGGCTCCTGCCGCGTCCTGTTATCCTGGCACCCGAAGCATCCCGATTTCGTAACGTCACGGCACCTGATGTCATGCACGGGACCCCATACGTGTACGTAACAATGTGACACGTAATATTTCGGATGTGACGTCGTTATTGCGTCATAGGGAGCAGGGACGGCTTCGAGAGGAAAATTTCATGTCCCTAAGAAATTGCCAGGCGAACAGATTGGCTTTGCGTCTTACAACTTGAATTTGAAGCTTTTTTAAAAACATTATGGCAATTCCATAAGACTCTAGTGTAAGTGATGATAGTCTCTTTATTTTGACCAATTTTTAATCGTAAGTTACAAATATTATATGTGTACTGTGCGTATTAAAGTAGAGCGTACGAAAAGGTTTGCTGAAAAGTGTGCAAGATTTCAAATCTACAAAAACCTGTTCTATACACGAAGTAGACTATTTTCAGATTTGCAGTTCTGCTCGATGCAGCCCTGGAAGGGACAAATTCGAAGATGACGTAGGGACACGTCAGTCTGTCTGCGTGGGGTCTGCGCCGCGGCTAGTATCCCAATGCGGAAGTCGAAATTCTCGGCGACGTATGTTATCAAACACATATTCAAAGAAGGGAACAGTATTCTCCCATATTTCTCCCGAGTCTCAGGAAAGTTGTACATACAATGCTTAAAAAATTCCTTCGCAAATTTCTGGATATCGAAAATTGTAGGGTCTTTCTATACAATGATATTCCCGCGGTCTGAAAAGTCCAGGTTTACAATTGACAAAAAGTTGAATTATATTTTTCAGGCTTCGCAATAAAGTTATCCGCGGTTAGAAGCAGAAGAAGCGCAGAAACTTTAAAATGGACAGGATCGATAGAAACATTGGGCGAAGCAGAACACGCGGACAGCTGAATTAAGTTCTCGTCGCGGCGCCTACGTTAATGGGGATAATTGCCTCAAACGCGAAGCATATTTCCGGACCAAGGACGCATAGGGCGGCACAGGTCGATCGTTGAAAAGCGGGGTTGGCATGGAACCTACTGCGGGGGATGAAATCCTGGCCGCCGCGCCCTCCAGTCAACAGCATCCCCGTTCCTTTCAATGGTGTTTATTGAATTCCCCTCGTCGTACGCGACACCAGGAAACCAGAGATCGATTGGAAAATTGAAGATCGATGTGACATACTGTGGTTAATTTTTTAAATTATTTCCTAATTTAATTTTACCTATGATCTTTATCGTACCGTCCCACCAATTTCATTTTAATTTCGAAATTTGACTAGATATATCTATGGCATCGGAACAAAAAGATGACTATCAAAAAAAATATTCAAGTGGACTAAAATACAAGTGAACCGGACTCCATGGAAGTCTCCACGTAGCGAGCGCAAGTTGGATTCCGTGCTGCTGCACACAGGTTCCGTCAAGTTCACGCGGAACCTTCCGCTCCGTTATCGATTTCCTGTGGTTTTCCCCCGGCGAGTCGGCACAGACACCGGAAGGAAGCAGGAAGTCGACGTTTAGGGAAGTAGAGACGAACAGAGGTTGTCGAGGAAGTTCCGCAGGCAACTGACCTACCGAAATACACCATGAACACACGTGCCTGGTAGGATACGCATGGAAATCGTACCAATACGTAGAAATCCTTATCGCCATGTCAGGACATCAGTTCACTCGAGAAGGTAGTCCTCGATGCTTAGATCCTTCATGATCACCTGCTACAAGGGAGTGAGATTCACTTGAAACACGAGTGTCTTGAGGATTTCATCCTATATCCTTTAAAATCCTTCGTCAGCATCATCATCCTCCTCTCCTCGCTTAAAGTTTAAAGTTTAAAGTTTAAACTTTAAACCTTAAACGTTCCACGAATTCACGTGAAGGAACTACTGCTGGTAGAAGCACCGACGCGATGTAAATAGTCCGGTAATTGGAAACAGAATTTATAAAAATGTATAAGTGTCTGTCTACTACAGTGCCGATTTTAATTACTCGAAATCTTAAAATCATACTTAAACCGCGCGTCAATACTTTGTCGTCTAATAGTCGAAGCTCGTTTAAAATGAAAATTTCGTTTCAGAATCACGAACACTATTTCAAAGGAGCTCGAACAATCGCACCACTATCGGCACAGAGGTAATGTAAAGCACGGGGATGAAAGGCGAAAGTTTCGGCAATGGATTGGAAGGACTTCAAAAGACGAAATAAGCTCCGATACCAGGATACAAGGAGGCGAGTCGCGACCTCGCAGGACCATGTCCTCCCGGATATCCTACTGGATAATCTGCACCCCTATCCCTAGGAAACGTCACGAGTATGCGTTGAGAGCCTTCTCTGTGACCATACAGATGCAACAGCATTTTTTTTCCATCGCAGCCACATCGGCACTAGGCTCGCATGAGGCCGGAACAGTCCTGTCGACTGAATCGAACCAGGACCGTGATTATAAATCGAATAGGATCTCCAGCGTAACTATTTTAATGGTAATTTCGTAGAAAATATTAAGGGAGACAACATTCGGACTGTGACTATAATTTTCGAAAATAATTCTCACTCTACGGATAACTAAATTGAAAATTTGATTGGTTTTTATTAAAAATATGATAAGGCACTTTAGTTACGCCCCTGTACAAACGTCTCCTCCCACGAGCAGTCACATCAATCCGATATCTTACGAGTATCCCGCGGCACCAGAGAATCATGCCATTCCACTCTCTTCCAGGTCCTGCCCGAGCTTGCGAGGGCATTCCAGGAGCAGGGCTGCATCAAAGATCCCCCGGATCCTTCGGGAGCTGTCAATGTCCCGTCACGCGTCAACCGCGTGGCGCCAGAAGCATCCACGCCACCAGGACATCAGGATTCAGGATTGGTCGAGCAGGACTCTCAGGAATTCCGGGGTGAATACTGGATTCCACTGACGCCGGGATAACAGGATTCTAGTGAACGAAGGGTGAAGTGGTACTCGAGCAGATTAGAAAGTGCGAAGATTAAGATCTGAAGACAAAGGGTGGTTGTTTTTAAAGAAATTTCAGAATGATTCAGCGAGCAGGCTAACTAGAACGTTAGGTTAATCGAGATTGTTTATATTAAGGAAGAAATATTTTATAAGACAACGAGGGGTGTCTTTTGTAAGACGTACTATTTTTATTTCATGGGATATTTATTAGTTTTTCTTGCCGGCCGCGTCTTCTGTACATCTTAATTTCAGTCACGTATCACAGGCGATCATAAAACGGGCCGCGCGTACCCACCGAAAAAAATTCCAGATATTCGGATGGATTTCCGATAACAGACCGGGCGGTGTATGTGAGCGTGTATTGTGTGTGTATCGGTTATGTGTTGCGCTCCTCGATGAAACCAGAAATATTGATTGCATTTAACTGGCCGGGCGAGGTACGCTATTTTTCCGCACGCACTCTGTACACACGCAGGCAGAGATGTGTTGACTTCAATTAGCGTAATCCGCGCCTGATCAGTGTGTCATCGGTAAAGTGTAAAACATCCGTTGCCCGCGATGAATATTGTATCACCGGATTGAAACCAAAAAAAAAGAGAAATCGCGGTAAAAAAAGCGAGGTAAATTTTTTATCGCGGGTTTCAAGCTTCCCGGGAATTACGGGTAAGCGAGTTAATAACGAAACGATAACAGGATTTATTTCAATTTGGGCTTCAAAGCGCCGCCTTGTTTTTCTATCAGGATACCAGAAGGATGCCGGAGGCGCTCTGTTTCTATTATTTACTCGCCCGGGTTCGATCTCACAGGACACGCGTTTAATTAATTCACAGGATCAGGACATAATATCAATAGTTAAACGAATAAACAATAGTCACGGAAAAACAAATCATTCGCACAATACGCAATGTAAAATCTACAAACATTCGTTCGTCCCTAGAAAGATTCTACGTTGAAAACATTTCATCCGAAACAACGTTCTTCCACAATGTTTCGCAATAGAATATCACGAGGACACTTTCCACAACGTCCCCTAAAATTCCTCGAATCACGGACGGATACTATTCAAGCCGCATCCCTTACACAACACAACGAAATATTTGTTTCAGGGATGAAAGTTTCCCGGAGTAGGCGAGTCTCAACCCCCGAAGTACAGTATACACAACGATACGGTTAAAAGTATATCACCGGTGAGTTATCGTTCGCGAGAACAATGTTTCGGGGCATCGTCGGGGCGGTGTTGGTGCATCGTTGCCTCTTAAAAACCCGGCAGCCTCTGGGCGTTTAAGTCCTCAAACCGTTCTAATTGAGGTTCCTCCTCGTTACCGCGAAAGAGTTACCGGAAACAATAGCCGGGACAAGTGAGACGACAATTGCACGTACACCGGCCAACAAAAGCCTCGGCTGATCTCTCTCCCGGTTTGTTTACAGCCAGTCTCTTCTCCTGCCTTCTTACGTCGTCATTGTTTCCGCGGCAACGAGGTTTCAAGAGAGTTTCAGTGTCAGGTACGCGACGAGTAACGAAGCATTCCGCGGATTGCGGCTTTCGGTGATATCGAGACAACCCGCCGGGAAACGGTCCCGGGAATCGCGACAATGGATTAACCTTCGGGGTACGCAACACAGCCGAGGGAATTCTTTTGAAGATTAACACGTCGGAGGGAAAGCAACGTATAAGCAATGCGGTGAATTTCACGCCGGAAATGATAGTTGGCTAGAAACGTAATACAATTCGCTCTAGGATATTTTCTGCGCTTTGAAAGAGGTGCTGGGAAGCTTTGTCTGTCGCGAACCAATTATTTTTGTCAGCTAGACACTCGGTGGCAGGGATTTAAATGAATTGCAGAAAGTAGAATGCAAACCGGGTTGCGTCCGTTCGTTAAGTCCGAATTGTATTCTTGGAGGGGAGGGGTGTAAGGATATTTATTGTGCACGTATAAAGGGAGTCTTTATTTTATCTGTTAGATAATGTATCGAATTCCGGGATATCCGTGCAATTAACCGACGGCCGTCCCGTAATTATTTTAATGATCGCGACGAATCGATAGCCCCGAGGTTTCCACGGCGGAGCTCCCCGCTTTACGAAACTAATTTAATTAGTACTTTAAGCACGCGGCCGCTGATAACGGAACCCCGCCTATCAGAAACGAGGAAAAAGATCGGGCAAGCGAGAGAAAAGATGAAACGCAAGGGAAACAGAGAGACAGAGAGAGAGAGAGAGTGAAATCCTTTCACATTAAAACCATTAGTGGTACAATTAGCTGTACGCTCGAATTGTTTAAAGAGAAACGCGGGTTCTCGTTGAAAAGGCTCCTAATTTCGCGAGAAAGGGTGAAAGAACGAGGAAGAAAAAGGAAATTCTCCGCGCAGAGGCGGACAGCGTGTAGAGATAGAAAGGTTTTTGCGACCGGCGTAGAGGAGAGGGTTGAAAAAAAACGAAGATGGAGAAAAGCGAAATAAAAAAAAGAAGAAGAAAAGGAACGAGAAGGAAGGAAGGTAGGAGAGAAGGAAAAGAAAAAGAAACGAAGCCGAAGCTACCGACTACGTTGAAGGTACTCGCCTCTCATTTTGCTCGAGTGCCCTCGCGAACGGGGAAACATTTCAATTAATTACTGCGTAATTAAAATATGAAAAAGTAGTCATTATCCCGCGTTTCCACGTCGGTTACCCGGACAACTTTCCGTATCCGAGCCGCGCTGTTTCTCCCACGGTATCCATTCGAAAGAATCGTTCCTCCGCCCTTTCTTTCCTTTTTTCCCGTCGCGTGTTTTTCTCGCTCTCCTTTAACCCCCATCCCCCCTCCCTATCTTTCTATCTGTATATTTTCCTTCGTCCCTCTTAATCACAGCTGCTCTCTCTCTCTCTCTCTCTCTCTCTCTCTATCTGTTCATAGGCCGAGTCCTGAGTGTCTGTGTATATCGCGTGTTATTTCACTGACACAGATAATCTGTCTGTGCACGTCGACCGTCTCTCCGTCGCTCTCGTGTCATCGCGGGCATTAATTATGCACGTGTCAGCTAACCACCGAGTAGTTACCCCGGCTAAGCAGCCAGGTAGACGTGTGTACCCAGCTGCGGGGAGGGTAAACACTTACCCCCGGGGCCGTCCTCACGCTTGACCCGCCACCCGACGATTTCCAGCATGTCTCCGCGAGAAAATTCATCGTCTCGCGAATACTGCCAGTTGGTTTTACACAAATGAAGAAAAAGGTGATTGAGAACTTGGTCCGGTGACGTGGTTGGTATGAAAACTCCAGCATGTCGGAGTGTAGATCATTTGTATTTAATTATCCGTTCGAAAATTTTCAAGCGTTGAAATATATCTCTGTACGCTAGATACGTTTGCGTTTAAACCGGTGACGGAGATTCATCAACATCGTAAACAGTTGAAAGCGTAGCCATGAATATTATGGATCTTATCCACCCGGGACACCGGTGAACCCAATTTCTCCGCGGTTTCTAAATAACACGTTAAGGTGGACGAGCCAGCGTGCAAAAGGTAATAGGAAAGGGGGTCGAGACCGGGGAACGTTAAAATAAGCCTTAATCCGTCGTGTTAGCCCTCCCCGTAGAAATCCACGAGCCGACGGAGGTGGCTCCGTCGACGAGCCTCCGCCTTCACCCCCGCACGGCGCTAACTTTTCAATCTCGGTCGAATAATCCGTCGGAAAGCCCCGCGGTTACCTCGGCAACGATCTGGCCTCTCATTGGCCCGTCAGTCTTCCTCTCTAACTCTCTTCTCGGTTCTCTCTCTCTCCCTCTCTCTCTTTCTTTTTCTCCGTCATCCAACCATCTCATACCAACCACGAACCACCCTCGGTAACTTTCTTCGTCGCACACCGTTGAATAGGGTTTCCACGTCCTTGTTGAACACTGTGCTTTCAGGGCTTGGATATTTCTCTTCCTCTCGTTTGGTGTACGTACCCAACCTTTAGTCATCGCTTCTCCTTGCCCCGACCGTCACTCCCCCGGCGCACTTAGCCCCGTGGTTAACTTCAATGAGCGGATAACAAGCCACCCCTCGACTTTGCCCTGTAATATTCACTCGTATAAATGGACCCGCGGCTTTGTCAAATCAACTGTCGCTTGTAAACAAGCGTAACCCATCTCTGTCTGTCTTATCTCGGCGAGAGCACGGGCGTCGACGCGCTGACTTGGAGAACAAACGTGTAACGTCTTGGCGTGCTCGTCTCTCCTCGCCGGGGGTCCTAAATAGTCGTGTAAGGATGTTAAAGTTGAACCGGGGAGAAACATCTTGCGAAAATGTTGCGAATAGTACGAGGTTTTTTGAGAACTCAAATTCTTCTACCTGATTCTGTGGATTTGCATGTGGGTGTGTGTGTTTTGTACATTATTGAAATTGCTGGCCTGAGATTCTACGCGACGGAATTTTGGATTGCGATATTTTCATTGGGAATACCTGAGAATTGATGTTTCGTTCGTGTCGACATGTAGGGGTTTGAAAACTTGATGCGTCAGTATAATACGTTTCCAAAATGTCCTAATATGTACCCTAAGTAAGCTGTATTGTATATGGGTACGTGGAAACTCGTACGCGTTGAAATCCCTTCGCCGTGGAATTAGTTACTTCAGTATTCCCGTACTTAACGTTCGCAACGAAAGGAAACTGTGATAATTGCAGGAGGATTATTAGACGATTCGAGGTAGAAATCCGTCACGCGAGATTAACGATCGATTAAAGGAGCTTTGCCATAACGATGGATTATTAATTCTTAATACGTATGAAATACCGCGAACGAGGGGAAAAGGATTTTTCTTTCATTTACCTCGATGATTCTTCGTTTCGCTGATATAATACTTTATCATCGGGCGCAAAAAAAAAGAAAGAAAGAAGAAGAAAGGAGAGAAAAAAATTCTCGTTTAATTCCTTAACGAGAATGTACCGCAGAATCCGGTGGAATCTCGTTAGAACCAGAATGGCGAGAGAGAAAGAGAGAGAGAGAGAGAGGAAAGGGAAACGGGGGAGTTCTCGTGCAGAGATGATGCAGTGCCGAGCATTACCGTAACATAAACGAGCCAATCAGCCGCGCTTTGTGACGGCAATCGTCCCTTGATTACGCGGCACTTAACTTGAAAACAGGGTCGCGATTCTATCGGACGATAATTTTCGTCTTTGACAAAATACATGGAAAAGGGGATGTCAGATAAACCGCGTAAAAACAGCCAATCTCTTCGAACACACCGAGTTGATTTAATCGAATCACTCGATAACGTGAGAGAAGATTATATCATCCTCACACAACAACATTATCATCTTCAATTATATTGTAGATTAAACATTACGAATAAAATATCAATTTTTAAACAAATCTCTGCGGTAAAACAAACTTGTTTTACAACTGTTTGGGAAAATCACCGATTTTTTAAATTCGTGGAAATAAACGTTGATTCCCCGTAAGAGAAAGGACGCGTTTTCGTACATATCCCGGGTCGAAATCGCGTTCGCCATGGAAACACGCGCGTCGGGACTCGAAAGTGGCCATGGGGTAAGAGTGGCTTGTACGAGGCACGTGAAGAGTCAGTCCGCAGTTACAGGAGGCGAACAAACAGGGCCGCCTTTCAATCGTAATTGGAACCGCGGGAGCCTGACCAACGTCCGTGTTCAAGCACTCTTTTTCCCATAGCCATCATTCTTCGAGAGTGTCTCCTCCCGCCCCCATCTCGCGAAGGAACACGAGTACAATAGGCTGTATACATCGGTGCAAAAGGTTACTGCCGAAATCCCTCGCAGTTCGGAATCGTCCCCGATTATTCTTGCTTTTTAGTTATCCAATAGGCTATCGCCACTTTCGCGACGGATAACAATTTTTTTACGGGGTATCTTAAACGAGAATTGGATTCAGGTGTTTTTTTAGAAACTTTCTAACTTGTAAAACGCGATTATTCGGTGATAATTCGGCTTGACACGCGCTGCATGAAAATCCGGGACCCCGGGGGAAAATGTTCTTTGGCGAACGACACAAAGTTCGATCGTCCGAAAGTTTCGCGGCAAGTCTGCGAAAGAAAAGAGTCGACGATAATAGCGTCGCGGTCGTCGATCGTCGAGACGAATTGGTAAATACAGATAAAAGACGGTGAAGAGGATCACGGTGGAGCGATTTAGAACAGTGAGAGGGTTGAATCGGGAGGGGGTGGGTGGTTGGATAGATAGGTGGAACCCGGGGGAGGCGAGGGGGAGGGTGACGGGGGTAGGGGATCAAAACCGCGATGCCGCGAGGGCTTCGAAATCGTTAACAATCGCGGCAAAAGCAAAATCCATTGAGGTGCTTTCACGCGTGTGAATATAACTGTCGATCTGAATATTCTGCGCGGAGCAGCGTTCGTCCAGTGGCGTAGTCGTTTTCCGTCGCACAGAGGGTAACAGCGGATTCGGTGAAACGGATTTCTTGTTTACGAAAATCCGCGTCTCCGTCTGACGCGTTCCGACGCTGTGCGCTTTAATCGCTTACCTGAATATATTCTATGTATGTATGTATGTATGTATAGATTCCAAGAGGAACGTACCACGCGAAAATTCACGCTGTGTTTCACACGTCCGTTTACTCCATTTGAGGATACAATTTTTGTAGAGGAAAAATGTCGATAGACTTGTTCGCGGGGGGATATGTGAAAACCGACAGAAAATATTTCGTCGGTATCCACCATCGGAGGAAATATCTCGCGGCTTATCCAAGGGGGGAAGGGAAATCGAGAAAGTAATAAAAATGAATGTCGATCTCTACAGAGTTTCAGGAATTAAACAGAGCAAAAGGATCTTTTTTTTCGGTGTATACGTTCTCATTTCTCGTTGAATGTACCCGGCAGCATTCATTTATATTTTTCCTCTTTCAGTCTCCTTTTTTACGCGCTTCTATATATCCTTTGTCTTCCACTTTTTTGCCCTCCCAATGTCCTCCCGTTAACAACGCTCTACAACATTTTCAAGACGGCAAAGCCGAACCCTTCCGGCGTTATTTCTGAGACGCGGAGGAAAAAATAATTAGAGCTCCGTCAATTTATTCCCAAGAATAACGGTGTTCCTCTTACAGAACCCGGCGAAGACGCGCATTTATCAATGCTAAAATGTGTACCGCGGCCAACAAAACGCTTGTTTCTATATTACAAGTATACACACCGACGCAGGTAAAACCCAGGAATGAAACGAAAACTGGCCAACTTCACAAGCAGTTTCATCCACGAGTTACACGTTAATTTCAAGTTTTTATTTGTATATGAAAATTATATTGGATAATTATGTTATATAAATATTGTTGATTAATGTTAAATATCTTTTACATTAGGGTAAAGGGTTTTCTGACGCTGTTATATAATTCAAAATAACAATAGTCAGCGATAAACGCAATAATGACCGCTAGATGGCGTTTTTCAATATCACATTTTTCTCGCAAGCACACTAATGAATTCCTGTTTGAATATATACGATTTCAAGCGATTGGTAGTCGTACTTGCTTCGGCAGTACATATACTAAAATTGGAACGATACAGAGAAGATTAGCATGGCCCCTGCGCAAGGATGACACGCAAAATCGTGAAGCGTTCCACATTTTTTGCAGATTTCGATTTCCACCGCGGACGACATTGATTGCAATTAATATATCATAATTAATAATTATAACCATGACATTATTCTTTGCCCGGGTCATTTTCACACTTAGCATAATTATTAATAAATTAGCAGTCAACGTTTTGGAAGTTCATTTAGAATATGGGACTTATTTTTGAAAAAATGAAACTAAATTTGACTATAAATAGAAATTGACGCGATGCTTATTTTATTAATGATATGTAAATACAAAGTTCAGTGGACTTATGCCATTTTCACCATTTCTGGATTTAATTTAGCGAATGCCAATTTCGGGTGACTTTTCTTGGGGCCTTATGTGTCCACCAGGTGGCCTCATTGATTATCCTATTTCTCACTAGCACACCTATGATATATCGATTTCTATATATAGAGTAAGTTATGAAACACCTGATGTACTTGCTTCGGCAGTACATATACTAAAATTGGAACGATACAGAGAAGATTAGCATGGCCCCTGCGCAAGGATGACACGCAAAATCGTGAAGCGTTCCACATTTTTTGCCAACTTTTATAATTGTCCTCAACATCAAAAATTTCATCACTCTATCGCAACGAAACATAAAATCAATTTCTCTAGAAAAATACATTTTGAAATTTTTATTTACCCATCGCGTAAATTCCCTATACATCAAATTCCATCGACTTCCTGCCACTTTATTCACTACCACCCCCGATGTTATCGAAGCGATTACGCGCGATTTGTCGAAACGATCGCACGGGATCGTAATTGAACGTGTTTCTACGTCTAATTTGCTACTCGTCTCCCCGCAGACTCGAAAATAGATTCACCCCCGAAACGGAATCCTATTTGTCCGTGCGGGATCTCTGCCGAGATGAAACACCGTGTCCCATGAGGGGTGGAGGGTTGGCGGAATATCACAAATTAGCGATAACAATCAGCCCAACGAGGGTCGATGATTTCCAAGCAATCGAAACCGTAACCCCCCTCGGTCTTATTTCCATTAATTTAGCCGCGTCTAAATCGCGACAGATGCGATAAGCTGCGCGAGATTCGCCACCGGGATAATGGTTTCTCCTGGCGAAACTGTGCGAAATTTAATTTACCACTAAAAATCAAGCTATCGATACCGCTTGATTATTTACAATAATTATCACGTGCGTACGTGTCAAATAGAAATACTGTCCTATCCGAAATAACGACAAGTGAGTAATTATTTCTCCATCACGTAGCCTTAACGGGCCTCCGTTCGTTTTATGCAAATGATCTTTTGCTTTGTTTTCGCAGCTCTCGCTGTGTTGTACACTCGATGCCTCGTCATGCATTTATTCCATCGTTTGCGCAGTTCCAGCGTCGGCCGGGGAACGAAAGAAGACGGTCGGTCGGCCGCTTTGCTGCCCCTTGAATTAATTCGCTGCATACGTTAGTCCTAATGAATTCAGAAACGCGCCCCGGCCGGCGAGCTTACAGGTGCCGTTCGAACATTTTGCACCGCTTTTACCAGCATTTTATGCGACGCCACGCGACGCCGTGTTGCCGAAAAATTCTGACGAGCACTTCGCCGCCTCTGCTCGCCCAATCAGCGAGGAATAATGAACGGAGATCGCGCCATCAATGGGATAAATACTGCGCCGGAAGAAGAATATTCATAAAGTTCGCGTAGCTCTTTTTTTTCCCTATCTTCTTCTTTTCCACACACAATTAACGACCGGAGTTACGTTAACGTTATACCTTCACCGGGAAGATCATCAAGTTTCTCATCGTATGAACATTCCAATGCAACCAGCAACGTGATAGAGATTCTATCAAAGCGGAGTATTTATTAAAATGCATGAAAACACGGACGGAGGAAAAAAAATACACCCACACACACACACACACACACGCCGGGAAGAAAAAACCTCTTCTAAATTTCCCGGTGAATCCCGCGATTCTGTTTCTCATAGATCGTCGAATCCGCAGCGTGATCTCGCAGAACGTGGAAATGTTTAGAGGTATACAGAAAGCGTGATTCACCTACGCGTATCGTATACACTTTTCCTATCAATGTGTGTATGTATGTATGAACGTACATGCATAGAGATTCGCGCGCGGATGCTCGACGAAGATAAGTAGTGGATGCAGTGAATAGACTAACAGGGCGCTACGAAACCTGAGGAGGAGGAGGGAGGGGGTGGAAAAGGGGATGAAAGGGGGACAGGCGGTTCGAGGAACGGTGGTTTTCATGCATCATGCATATTTACGCTCACAAACTACCCCTACACGACAAGCGGCGGCGGCGGGGAGGGATGATGGCTGAGGTTGGATCCTTGCGAAACGCGAGGGCCGTATTTATGCAAATACCTGCGCATTCACATTGCACCTTGCACCACTTTTCCTCGGCCTCCGGGCAAATAAATTGACTTCGTTACAAGCTGGTCTGAATTTTATTTGCGACATATAACCCGTGTTTTCGGGGGGAGGGGGTGTGGAAACACGTTTGATGTCTTTGAGAAGACGGGTGAAGAAAAGGAAATGTTCTTGTACGTATCATGTCCTGTGTATTAATATCGTTGACGTAGAGGACACTTTTACCGTGGAACGTTAACGAATAATCGAATACGTTTGGTTTTGAGTACACGAATAACCGTGGTAAATAATTATAACTGGCACGTGATAAGATTTTTTTTGCACGAAACAAGTCTGTAAAAGTCGGTTAAGTGTGTAATAGAAATTTTTATTTAGTTACCCCGGTGAAAATAAAAAAACAAATAAAAAAGGAAGGAAGAAAGTAGAGATAACCATGTCCATTATACGTACTTAACCGAGTTCGCAACTTTTTCTTTCCGTTTGGACCGCGCCGCATCATGCGCCAATTATAATCATTTAGTTTTCAATGTTGTTTTTAATTTAGCGCGGTCAAGAACGAGATATAATACCGCGATACTCGGCTCCCGCGGGTGGATACAGTCGCGCAAGTGGTTTCTCAACGAGCCGGCAGCGCGGATATATACATATTTTTATTACGCGACTAGATTTCATTTTATTAAATAACGATCCCCCGTCAAATGTTTTAATTGCTCCTGGTGTGGCTTTAATGGAAGAACATTAAAGAAAATAGAGAACAAAAGAGAGATCGGGAATAAAGGGAGATGTTTTCAAGTGTGAAATTGCGAGAACAATCGAAGGTAACTAACGACTCCTATCTAGCACACTGGAACTACAATTTGCTAAAACAAAAAAAAAGAGACGAAGAGAGGGAAAAAAGAGAGAGAACAGAGAAAAAAAATCAAAGTAGAAGTATCTCACGTCACGAAACAACAATGGTACTCTCGATTTCGTCAAAATTCGACCCAAACCGATCCCGATACATCGATTAAATACACTTTAAAATGAACCATACAAACACACACCCCGTTCCGTCGAACTTTTCCGCGGCTCGCTAATGTTTCACGCTAATTCGCTTCGGGGTTCGAAGAGGTGGACCGAAAAGATCTCGCGGATGGAAGACGTTCTCTTAAAACGTGACCGTTAAACCGGTTCGCTGGTGGTAGAACAATCCCCGATATCGCGGTGAGTTATACATATACCAACCACCGAGAAAGAAACGTTTCACATCCAATTTGTTCCTCTCGTTTCGCGGTAATCGCTCGCCAATGACTTTCTTCCCCTCCGCGAACCCCACCCCTCTCATCCATCTATCCCCACCCACCCCACCCCACCCCATCGTTCTTCTTCCTTTGGTACCGCGATGCTCGATGCAACCCTTAGCGTCCAAGTTCCAACGGTTCCATCCCTGCCACCACTTGCCACTTAAGCCTTAGGTTTGTGCGAGAAAGATCCAACCCCCTTTTGCGCAGGCCGCTTTTCATCGACCAATCGCGAGTCGACGTTCAACAGTTCCACCCTCGGTACGTAGCTTAGTCCGACCAATGGGAGGCCAGTCGCAACCCTGCAACGAACGATTCACGACGCACCCACCCCCAAAATGGCTGCGAAATCGCGCGGGCATTAGCCAGCCCGTTCAAAATAAACGGGCGGATTAATTCGCGGGGGGTGGGGGTGAAAGGGGGTGAGAATCCGCCTTGGCCTAACTCGCGTGCCTTCTCCGTCACCCTCCCCCTCCTCCCGCCCTTTCTCTCCCACACGGGGAATTTTGCACGTTCGGCAACGTGGAAGAGGGTTGGTAGAGACGTCCGGTCATCCCCCGCAAAGGTGCCAGAACGACGCCGGGCGTCCGGACGCTAGCATGATAGCACGAGAGTCTGATACTGAACTGTTCCCGCGACGCGACGGTCTCCATTGTTGTTGTCGGATTTCGAACGTGATCGTGTGAGTTCCGATCGCGACTGGTTTTTCATTGTTGGTCGGCTTGGTTTGGTTTGTTTGTTGATCGAGAATCTGCGTGGGCGACGATGATGCAGGAACACAAGTCGTTCCTTATCAGAGATCTCCTCGGCGACGTTCTGTCCGACAGAGTTCAGGGTAAGTTGTCACTCAGCGATTCTTGGCTCGCGATAAATATTCGACGTGTAATCAATCGTAGGTTAGAGTGTAGATTCTGTGAAAGATAATAGCGGGACACTGGTAGATTCAGTAAACAAATTCCATGCGAGGAACTATTCGTGAAACACCTGCCAGGGCTGCTTTGAGTGACTTAGGAAATTTTCTGATTACTCTACGTTATCAGTACGTCAAATTTCAATTTCCCGAGATACTTTACAGTTTCACCCTAAAATATTAAACAAATCTACTAAAATATATCATAAAAATACTCGGATTCGAGGAGGTAGATCAAATCTTCGATAAATTTGTGAAACCGAGTCACCTTTTCCCACAGTGAAACCACCCCAATCGTTGAAACAACGCGCTTTCTATTATCTAGTGCTCTAAAACCTGCCTCTAACAAGTGCCCAGCGTCTCGCATTTAAACGCTATCAAGAAATCAGGATTTCCATCACAAGCGTCGCGTGTCTCGCCGTCAGGATCCTCGTTACCGGGTCGCTCCCGCGGCGATTCCCATTATTCCCGTCAACCCGGAGGGGTTAACGGGCCCTACAGATGGTCCTAGGTGCGGAAGGATTCGTTAGGACTCGTTAGTGAGAACCTGGGAAGGCGATTTATAGCGTCCCGCTGCGTTCATTGGCCACGCTGGACTAATTTCGATCGTTTAGGGTAAAACGATGGCGGGGAATCGGCATTGAACGGTTAATAGGGTTTTTCGTAGAGAAATTGGTTTATCCGGGGAATCACGAAGAAATTGGATTCGACTCGGAATGTTTGTTAAATCTACGTTCTCGCAGATGTCCAGGAAAATTCCACGTGAAACCTAGGAGAAAACTATGCTGTTCTAATTGTTCTGTAGATATCGTATATATCAGTTTACGAAATGTTAAATAAACGGTGATGAATGGAAGGAATTAATAGCCGATTCACGGCGATACACTTGATAATTAACGGCTAAGGTAATTAGCATTCCGAGGGGGAGCGATAGGAGAGAATATCGTATCGATAATAAAAACTTTAGTCGATTTCGAAATTGGTACGGTTCAGTTATGAGCCACTCGAATATTGAGAGTTCAGAAGCATAACGGACCGAGTTTCAATTAACAGTTTATCGATAAAATTGTTAATCACCGACGGTTCGCTCGTTTATTTCTTTATTCCTCGTACCGAGCTTGTACATACACTACAATTAATAGTAATTATCGTCGATGGTTAAAAAAAAAAGTCTGGCCGTACGATTTCCATTTATATCATACATATCCCATTAAATACCGTGCCGAGTGCAATTAACATACCTGCCATGAAATACATTGAAACATGAAAGAGAACTTTCATTGCTAATAGTACAATTTGTATATTTCGAACCCTCGTCTATGTAGGTTGGGTTATATGGAACATGCTTTGTTAGCATGCTAAAGAGCTCTTCGTTATGGATCCGCTATGACATTCCGAGTGTGTGTATGTATATCCTGCGACTCGTTAAAACTGCGAAACATGGAGTAGGTCAAAAATGTTACCGCCGGGTATGGTTTTTAACGAATTGCAACACTCAACCAAAATCTTTCCCATGAATTATTGTCAATTACTTCTAACGTGATCGAGTACGAATCTCTTTTCACTACTGAGAACTCTAAATAAAAGTAACAATCACTTTGATGCAGAGTTAAATGATCCAAATCTGTATTAGAGGCGACGGTCGAACAATTTTTGCCCAAAATCTTTTTCAAAACAAAACTACGTTTAAATATCAAGTGAAAATCATCAGAAGTCTTCAGCACGCTTCGAAATATCTTTTCAGAAGACTCTGAGGATGATTCCGCCGTACATTCCGACTCCGAGGACACGATCGACCCCGGCAGTAGTCCCTGCACGCGTTTGGAAAGTCCTCCACCAGCCCTCTCGCCGTCACCCGGGTCCGGGACGTCAGGGAAATGTGGAACCAGCAGCGGACCACCGAGTGGCCGGAAACCACGCAGAAGACGCACCGCGTTCACACATGCCCAGCTCGCCTACCTGGAGAGGAAATTCAGGTGCCAGAAGTACCTGAGCGTGGCGGACCGCAGCGACGTCGCCGACGCCCTCTCGCTGTCGGAGACCCAGGTCAAGACATGGTACCAGAACAGAAGGTCAGTGTTGACAAGTCATCCACCAAACAATTGTCTCTCATTTACTACTGTAAATTCTAATTAATAAAGAAATTCATTCCGGGAAAAAGTTATACTTCAATTAGTTACTTTGACACTTAAATCTCAAATCATTCAAACAGTAAAGTTAATCGAGTTGATCGTTGTATAGCTGATTGATAAATGATCTCGATCATTTATCATTTTCCCCATGGACGTCACCCGTCCGTCCCCATTCCTCTAAAAGAACTTTTTCGCCCATAGAACCAAATGGAAACGCCAAAATCAGCTTCGCCTGGAGCAACTGCGTCACCAGGCCACCGTGGAGAAGGAACTCCTGGTCCGCGGGGTGGGTCTTCACGGGACCATGGACTACTGTCCCCCTTATCAGGCCCAGCAGAGTCATCCGCCGCCGCCGCCGCCAGCTTCCACCGCGTCGACCGCGGCGTTCCTCTCCACCGCCGCGGCCCTCTTCAGGAACGTGACGTATGTGCACGGATGCCCTCTCTAACGGGCGGGGGACCCGCAGGTGGGAGGCATGATGTGAAAGGACGAAGGGAACGGGGGTCAAAGGTGGCTCGTGAGTCGATTTCGAACGTAGAGACTACAGCTTTGCGCCGCAGGCGAAATTAGAATTGCGTCGGACAATTTTTTTCGTCATCATTTACACGATGACCCCTGACGATGTTTCCCGATGACCCCGCGATTGAGTTTCTCGCCGGGATGTTGAGATCCAACGTAAAAGTCCAGGGAAATGACGAAGAGAAATGAGAAATATGTTTGGAACACCCTGTATATTGGAAATATAGTAATTTCTCATCTTCGGGATCGATCTTGTAAGCGAGTAGGCGAAATTCTGTATAGTTTACCATGAGAAGTTCACGGTGCAAAGGTTAACGAAATTACGTTCGAAGGGACGCGCGACGCAAGTGGTATAGTTCGAAATTGAAGATACGTGATCGCATTTTGACACTCGGGGAACACGTAGACGATTTAATTACGAATTAATATGCACGGCAGTCTGTGATTCGTCATCCTCGTAGATTTCCGTGACACCGAGTTTCCCCAGTGGCAAAAAAAAAAGAAACGATTCGAGGGATTCGCGGTCCAGGATGAAATAATGCGACCCGTGACGAAATTGTTGCTCGTGGTCTCACCCTGCATGCGAGACAATGTAAATATGTAATTAAGAAAGTTGGTCGATAGTCGTAGTCGATGATTATTATTTCCCGCGCAGCAGATGTTATAGAAATGATTACGAAACGTTAGGAGACATTCGGAGATTTTTCGAAGCATTTCGATTTACGCCCCCCGAACCCCCTGTTGGATGATTATTTATTTAAAACAACATTCGCTCGTTAACTTCGTATCGGTGATCCTTTCTAGCGAGATTGTATTTCACGACAACGATAAAAATAATTCGCGTCGTTATACACGGAAAGTAAATGTTTTTTAATCGTACAAAAGTGAATCGTTACTGCGACTTCACGACGAGGATCGACCGTTTATAAAAAAAAAATAAAAGAAGAAGATGAAGAAGAAGAGGGAAAGCGAGAAAATAGTAGAAAAAAAAGACGAGGAATAAAAATGATAACGTATATACGAAGGCACGTTCGATCGTTAATTAAAACGATCTAGTTGAGTTAGTAGCGAGATTAATTCGTAGCTATTATAGCGTCTTAGAGGCTGGTAATTGGAGAGAGAAAGAGAAAGCGATGATCTTTGTTACAATGTGTGGCAGCGATGATCGACCGCGCGCGCGCTTGTAATTTTCCGTGCCGATGGACAACTTTAATTTTAGCGATTTAGTTCAGCAAACGCTCATCAACGATAATTCCAACCCTTTCTCCCCCCGAGCTAGTCATCGATTTTTCGCCAACCGAAGAATTCTTGTAGATAAATAAATTATTATCGAATGTAAACCACGATCTTTTGTCTTTTATCTCCCTAGCCTTGAATATTATATTTTCTTTTTTTTACTTTTTCAACGTTCTTTCAAACGACGAAATCAATCTGCCGCAGAGACGTTCGAACGCGATTCAACGATCGGATAGGTTGAATATCCCAGCGTGACTCTTTCAACGCTGGTATCGATAACACTGTGTACAATTTAACAAGGTTGCAACAGCTATGTAACACTAATCCGTGCGTGACAATGGGCACGTGGCCAGGAACGGCAAGCGATTCGCGGCACCCCAGCGGCAGGAAAGTAATTGGTTGAAACCGATACAAGTCGAGTGCCGGTGCCACTCGTGGCTGGAATTGGCTGGCGGATTTAATTGAACGGAATCGACGAGAGAAAATCCGGCCGCGGAAACGGCCGCGATTGTCGCGATGAATCTCTCTCTCTCTCTCTCTCTCTCTTCTCTTTTTTTTCGCGGGGAAAAACCAGACCGCCGCTAATTGGAAGGAGAGAGAGGGTCTGATGAAACACACGTCTCTTTACACGGATGATTAGACTATTACACCGGATGTGGAATGTTCGCGCGGTAACGACGTCGTTAACGATTTCATATGATACTATGTCTTCCTTTCTTTCTGTGTATATCTTTCTTTTCTTTCTTTCATTCTTTCATCACCGTCCGTTATTTCGAGAGGGGGGTAGGTGGAAAGGAGAAAGCACCGTGAAGGAGAATAATCTGAACGAGTCCGTGAGACGAAAATTGATTCCGATCAACGAAACGAGTCTGACGGCAGCGTGTTAATAAAGTAGCTTTCGTCGAAGTGTCTTCGTTTTTCACCGGGCTTTATAGTGATTTCAGGTGAAAGTTTATTCGAACCACGCGTGCAATCGAGTTCTATCATCGGATATTTTCGTCGATCGGTCGCCTCCGCTGATTTATTTCGACGATTATTCTGAAAGATACTTATTCCAGGTCACGACCAGGGAAATAAAGTGTAGACTTTAGTGACACCGAGTGCGCGTGACAACGATGAAAACAAGTACGCGTGCTTTCAAAGAGGTGTAGGTGTCTGTGTTTTCTATTTTCACGGGAAGGAAAAGATAGAAAAACTATTTTTATTCAGTTTAAAAAAGATACACGTCGATCCCATTAGGTGAACATGGAGAATACAGGGTGATGTCTGGTCGTTGGGGGTTCGTTCGTCAGTTTTTCCTACGAGTTATCTCGCGAACGATGAAAAATAAAGAAAACGGTGGGAGGTGGAAAGGGAAACGCTAGAATGGAGGATACTCTTTTCGGGTTTATTCAGGATGAAATAAACCAGTAGGTTCTGGCCTTCTCTCTACTTTTCTCTCCTTTCTCTCGGCGAGTCTCCGGTGCTCGAATAATAATAAAAAAGACAGATATGTCTTGCCGAGCGTGAAATCACGCGAGTGAAGGAAAAATTCTTGCCGACCCTTACTTTTCCTCCACCTTTATCCCCATTCTGTTTCTCTGTTCGAGCTCATCGTACCACGCCGGAAACGAGCGATATCTCACGCGTAATTACGTCGGCATAATGAATCGCATATTATTCGTAATAATTTCTCACCGTCGACGTATCATTGTGACCCCCTCCAGTCGGCTTGCGACGTTCTTCTTATCCCGTTGCACCTTTTAATTTTCGTCTTTCAACGCGGATTTCGTTCCGCGTGCTTCCGATATCCTCGATAACACCGTGGAAAATCATTTTACTGATTACTTACCCCATAGATAAATCGTTCGGGAAGTACGACATGTCACCGCGTCGTCACAGCCGAGATAAGGACCAAAACCTAAACATCCTCAGCCACTTATGCACAAATATATCTGCGCAGCTTCAACTTCTTTCCGACCACTCGGGCGCATCGCTGGGCCCTCATTCTTCAAAGTAAAGTCGTGGTGCAAGGGCCCACAGTTCTCTCGGAAAAAATTCCAAATCATTCCTCGTCTCTCTAGACACATACCTGTACGTACACCTTCGTCGTCCGGGAATCGAAAGTTCACGTGGGGTGGTTGGGAAATAAGAAGTGGTGCCGCGTGCCCTCGGCCACGTGCTCATTGTCCCCGAGCGAGTAGCCGTGGCCGTGCGTGCATACGTGCGTGTGCCGTGTTGGCACTTGGACACGCGCTTCTTGAGAGCGGCATCGTTAAATACTTCACGGGGGGTCCCGCGCAACCCCCGGGCGTCCCTGAATCGCTTACCATACGCGTACAAGGCTGTTGTTTTAACGAAGAAGAGAAAAGCTTGGAGATTGCGGATGCGGTTTGCAGAGTCGAGAGAACGAGACCAACGACGGCGTTATTATGTTATATTCGTTACCGGTGGGAATTGTTTAACGACGAGTGGACAGCGATCGAATGGGTAAGTCTTTTTTTTTTAAAGAACAATGTACTTATAGCGCGGTCAAGTAGGGTGTGATCGTACTTGTTGTCGAATCGTAACGTTAAGTGCTGCAATTAATTTCTACGTTCGTACGCGAAGGAAATAGAATAATGGGGATACTTTTTCCACCGGGGATAATTTCGTCCGAATGCCGACGGGGTCTCGTCGACGAATTGTCATTCTACCGTGACGGTCTAAAACGGCTGGAAATTCTATCGTCATTGGAACTACTTCGGGATACGCGCCGCGGATATTCAGTGAAAATAAGGAGAAAAAATAGGAAACGTTCGTCGTTACAGAGTGTCTCGGTTTCCCGTCGCGCGTGTTCCTCGATCATCGAAATCGCGGCGACGAGAATCCCGGCAGAAAGAGAGAGAATGAAAGGCGGATAAAAGATCTCGTTTAAAAAAAAAGAAAAAAAACAAGCGACACACACATCTCCTATCGCACGCGAGCCGTGGGAGAGACCGATAATCAAGCGGCGGCAAACGGAAAGAAGTGAAAAGGAAGAACGAGGAGAGGAAAGACCCCGAGAGAAAAGAACGAAAGAATTGAACTTGAACGAGCGCCACCGAGAAGAAAGTACGCACGGAGCCAGGGCATTTCTAATTCTTTAGAAATAAAGAAAAAAAAAAGCGGCGGAGTAATTGCTGGAGAATCTCCAGGGGAGAGAGAGGAAGGGCTTGGTGGCTCGCGGTGGATAGCGAAAAAGGGATCGCGGCTTCGTTGGCGGAAGGCAAAAACCAGAAGTAAAAGGGGTTGGTGGATAGTCGCGGAGGGAAAAGATGGAAGCATTGGGGAAGGGTAAGAGGCAAAGAGGGGAAAAAGGGGAAGGAGGGGGATGATGGTTGGAGGAGAGCGAGAGAGAAAGAGGGGAGAAAAAAGAGAGTGGGAACCAGGGTGCAAGGGGGCAGGGCCGAGTGTAACGAAGCTCCGACTTTTTAATTGGAATATATTCAGAAAGCGGAACGCCTTTTCATCGCGGGACTCGATGCACTGAATACGGCCTGAATCAACGCGGAATCAACCGCGCTTGCAAGCGAACTTGCCGTGGCTGTGCACCTGCAAACCGGGCCGCGTCTCTGCGTATTTATACGTAACGGATGCATAGCGCCCGCATAAAATACCTTTTCCGCGGAACGCGCGGATTTCTGCGTTCTCTCGCGATGAAACCTTTCCACATTCCCTCCCTCTTCCTCTCTCTCTCACTTTTTCTCGTTTCTCTGATACGGCTCGACGATAAGGTCGGATGTATAATCACCCTGAAAATATGATAAGTACGAAAGGTACCTGGGAATCGGGGAAAATTACGATGCAGCGGATACCTCGCGTATGTACCTGTCTGTCTGCGATATCGTGTATTTTCGGGATTACGTTACGATAGGAAGTACGAGTAGGGTGAGAGGTAAAGTAGAGAAATGTTTATGAAAATGGAAATTGAGAGATCGGACGCCTCGAGGTTGGAGGTTCTATCGATGTCCACTTATTTTTGTAATATCAACCGGAAGTATTTGAGTACTTCGCGTTTGTCGCGAATTGAACGCGAGATAGAGGGTTTAATTTCCAAGGAGTTGAGAAATATTCTTTGGCGAATCGACAGCGGGGATAGGGGGGAACGTTTTATGCATGTGCAACAAGAGGAACGTGGGAGTCTAAGCATAATCAATTTTAATGAAAATTGAGGACACAGTACTTCAAAGGGTTTAATGCGAATGATGTTGACCTCCGACAGGGTGTGTTGTCGCGATAATAACGCTCTTTTCGTCGCGTTACGTTGAAAGATACACGCGCCGGCGAACGATTTTTAGAAAATGTCACGTCAGCTTTGAGAGCAGAGCTTCGCTCTGTGATTTTGTGTTACGGTATCCCTTTGTTCGTCAAATTCAGTTGCTATTGCGCAAACAACGTTCATACAGCGTAGATGAAATTTCTGGTAATACGTGCGAGGAAATCGATGGAATAGTAGTAAATAACATATTCGTACCGCGAAGGGAACATGGGTCAAAGATTTCATCTTTCTTATGTTCGCTAAAAGATCTATTTAAATATAACGAAACCGCGCGTCACTTTTGGAGGATTTATTCCGACACAGAGGGGTCGCAACACCTTCCACCGTGGAAAGGTAGAGGCTATGTGGCAGCTTCAGCCTTAATGGGCTGTTTGCTTGCAAATTGCGGTATCGCTAAAGGGCAGCAAACAATTCACAACTCGTTTTAACTTCCACATTTCAATTCCAAGAAGCGGCGAGCCCCTCTGGCGAATGTTACATTTACATAATTGTCTCTTACTCTCTTTCTCTCTGGTGTACGTGTACCGCACAGCCACGGTTTCTTTCCCTCGCGGTTATTTCCTAGCCCCCCCCTGAATCTTTTTCTACATTTGCAATCTGCTTTCTGGATAGAAATGTTTTACAACAGCTGGAAAAATCTCGTCGGTCGGCGCGAAATTCTACTTCGCAATTTGCATGGGAACCAGCGAATAAATTGCTGGCACAATTGGACTTTTTATCGGTGGGAATTTTATCTTGGAGATTATGGAAGATTTATATCTGTATCTACAACGTGTCTATTGTAAACCGAACACGTAGCGGTCCGTAGTTTACGTAGAAATATTCTTCAGGCGGAAATGAGATAAAACGTTAAGAGATCTGGTGAATTGAGAACTGGTGTATCCTAGAATTGGCAGTAAGAGGAAAAATAATAATATACTGGATGTTAATTTTGCAAAAATACATGCCCCGGGTGAGGATCGAACTCACGACCTTAAGATTATGAGACTTACGCGCTGCCTTCTGCGCTACCGAGGCGTGAAAGTCTTTTTTATTTATGTTCTATTTGTATAAAACAGCTGTTAATCATTTTAATATTAAAATAATTATCGTAATTTTACAATATTCATCAGTTTTTCATGTAAACTTCCTAAACATTAATACTGACGATATTTCGGTCTAAAAATGTAGATTGCGAAATGTGGAAATGTAGAAATGTGCAAATTTCGCTGAAGAGGGCAGCACATGACAGGTACTATCCGTCAGAATTACTGAAGAGGGCAGCACATGACAGGTAGTATCCGGCAGAATTATTGTCGCTGTTGGTACTGTCACTTAGATCGTTAATTAAGTTGTAGAGAACGGCAAGGGTAAATGTAAACTGTCAAATTCACCATTGCATTTTTCGACAATTCACAGGGTCCAAGTTCCTTTTCACAAAATTAGATCAACATGACAGACGCGGAAAGCTTGAAGAAAGTGATGGCGCAGTACGAGCAGCAGGTACAACAAATATTTTATAAAAATGTCGCATAACCTTATGATTGTTGTATTTGAAAGAATATATACAATTACAGTTGATACAAGTTAAAACAACCCTATCAACGACGGGTCCGGGGTCTGACCGGGACAATTTACTCAGTTTAATGTCTGACATAGAAGAGCTTATTAATTTAATAAAAGAGAGCTTGCGAAGCCTTGAGGCAAGCAACTCTGAAACCAAATCCAAGCCAGAAAACGTGGACGATAATGGAGATCCTTTGGCAAAAGAGTATGCCTTGTTCAAGGTAATCTTACAATCAAAATCGTTTTGTAGATGGAGATGTTAAATGGACTAATTGGAAATGTTTTGTATGTTCTTAACTTACTGAATCAATTGATATTTTGTTTTTGCTTTGTTATCACATCATCAGGCAGAATTGGAGAAAGCCTCAGATAAGTCTGAGAACAGTAAGCAGGATGAAAATGTAGCAGGAGCCTCAAATAATATAGAAGTCAGTATGCAAGTATTCTGTACGGCGTAGCAATGACACAATTATACGGTGGAGTTCATCTTGTAGGAGGAATTGAAGCAGCTTGAAGGCATGAAATGTAGAGCACCCCATGGTAGCAGTTGGGGTGGTACAGGTTACCATAACGCTATGGTGTGCTCTGTTCTTCGGAGTGATGATGAAGAAATAAAAAATATGCAGGATATCAAGGTGATATTCAGTTATGCATTCATAAAATGGATGATGTTTCAGCAAGTTTGATATTTCAATTATATTGACTCTCTTGGACTCTAATCTCTTTACTAACCATTATTCAATTACTAGGTCAGAGTATTTTTTATAAATCCCACGCACAAGGAGATGCTTCCATGTCCATACTATTTGGATGTCAAATGTAAATTTTCTGATGAAGATTGTCGGTATTCACATGGGGAAGTAGTGCCCCTATCTACTTTGCAAGAATACAGGTAAATTCTCTAACATGTACTAAACAAAACTTCTTTCTGGTTTCAGTAAATAATAGTTCAAACATATTTCCAGAGAACCCGATTTCCACAACCTAAAAATGGGTAGCAGAGTGTTAGCAAAGCAAAAGAATGAATTATGGCACAGATGTGTAATATTAAAAATGCCAGACAAAGACGGGGAAGACTTTCGTGTAAAGTTTGAATCAAACGGCAATATCACCGAAGTGCGTTTACAAGACCTTCTGCCCCTTGGTGAGTACTCTTGAACTTATTTGTCATTCAATCTAGCTAACGATATTTAATGTTCCAGATGACGTGGATTTAGAAATGTCAGATACATCGGATGACAGTGAAAGCGAGACTGATATGGTAGAGTATTCTAAGGAGGAAATAATTCACAAATCTCTCTTAAGTTTAGAATGTAACGCGCCACTGGGAAACTGGGAAAAGCACACACGTGGAATAGGGAGTAAATTAATGGCACAAATGGGATACGTGGTCGGAACTGGTCTTGGAAAACGTGCCGATGGTAGAATAGAACCAGTGGAGGCAACTGTATTACCTGCCGGGAAATCTTTGGGTATGGCCTCGCATACAGTTTGTTATAATTGTAGCACCTGCATTTGAAACGCATTTATTTCAGATCACTGTATGGAATTACGAGAAAACGCAGGCGGAGATAAGGACCTGTTTACCGTGCAACGAAGAATGCGCAAACAGCAGCAAAAATTGGAGCAGCAAAGGGAGAAACAGTATCAGAGGGAAAAGCAAAGAGAGGCAAATAATGTGTTTAATTTCATAAATGCGACATTAGGAGACAGACGTATGTTTTCATCTTAATTAAATCGTCTTATAGAACCTTTATCAGTATCACAATAACCAAAAGAATTATTCTTCACAGCTAAGGATGAAACACAGGCGAGTAGTTCCAAAAATAAAAGCAATCTGAAAACTGAATCGAATTGGCAACTAAACATAGCGAGTTTCCAAGTTAGCGAAAATATTATGAGGCTAGAAAGAGAATCGTCCAAGCTAAAAGAATCGTTAGCGAGGCATGTAAAAGGTAGCGTTCTGTATAACAATATCATGATGAAGTATAACGAGAAACAAAAGGAACTTGTTGATTTGAAAGCATCGGAAAAAAGGATCACTGCCGAACAAAATCAGCGGAAGAACAAAGCAAAACTCTCCGTATTCTGATGCAAGCGAATAATTCCGTTAATTGATATAAGCACTACGCATAGAGAGCATGTATTAATATGTATATAATTAAACACGAATAAACAATTTAAACAGATTTATTACTTGATCTTTTAATTTTATTTACATTCATACATCCGCGCTGTTAAACCCTGTTTAAAACCACTGGATGTGAAGAGTACCATAGTGTCGCATAAAAGCAAGATGGCGACGTCCAGTGACAAGTGCGTTACCAGCACGGTTCCCTTAATTAAACCATGACAACTGTAATTCGTTTATTTTCTGCACTTTTCACATTATCGGTACTCTAATATGTTCACAGGATTGATAAATGCGAAGTGTGCGCATCGAATTCTGCGAAATACACGTGTCCGAAGTGTGAGGTTAGGACATGCTGCCTAGAATGCGTAAACATTCACAAGAAAGAATTGGAATGCGATGGTATAAGGGATAAAACGAAGTATGTACCCCTACCGTCCTTTACAGACTTGGATGTGTTAAGCGGTATGTTGTTATATTGTTTCTGTATTAGATTACCAAGGGGTTTTGCTAACTTTGTTAATATTGTGTATTTCGTGCTACGTAGATTGTTAATGGTATCCTGTCTTTTTAGATTATAGGCTGCTTGAAGAAGTTGGTAGATCGGTTGATTTACTCAAAAGAAATCCAATGAAAAAATTTACACGTGAAGTCAACTTACCCATGGTAAGTCATTGATTCTCTTTCCCATTGAATTCTCTGACTTGTCAGTGAGACATAATACTGATTATAAAAATATTACTCTTATAGCATTTGAATAGATTGAAGACAGCAGCATATAAAAGGAAAGTAATTTTGCAACTTATGCCACAGCATTTCAGTAAACACAAAGATAATACAACATACTTAAATTGGAAAACTAATGAATTGTTTTGGAGGATAGAGTGGATTTTCCCACAAGCAGAAAACACCAAATGGGTTACAGAAAGAGCATTGGATAGTATAAGATTGGCATCTCTTTTAGAGGAAGTTATTGACCCTGTTGGTGCATTAGAAAACAAAACAGACATTGAAGAATTAAATTTAAGAATGAAGTTGGGTGAGAGATTACAGTTTTATCAGGCAGCTGGCTTAAGTGGAATTAAGGTTCTCTTAAAGGCTGAGAGAGTTACAAAGCCCAAGTAAGTAAACTTAATCCTTTCCCATTAAATTCTCTTTCAAATTTTACTAGATCATTGTTTATTTTACAGATTCTATGAACTAGATGTGACACTTACATTAAACGAAAATTTAGAAAATAAAACAATAATCGAATATCCAACACTTTACGTGGTTTTAAAGAATCATTCAGACATGTATGAAATTATAGATAGTGGTATGTTATTTGCGTTTTATCATTAGCATTGTTTATAATTACTATTACAAATATTTTTGCAAATGTTGTTGTAGATGATGAAGATATGGGTATTATGAAATGTGAACCAAGTACAGAAAATCCGAGGAGAGGAAGAAAGCGCACAACTCAACATTTTAATAAGAAGCAAGACCAAAACTCGGCGGTAAACTATTTTTTCGATGCCAATTTTTCAGAATCCGATGATGAAAAGATGAGTAACACACGAGAAAGCAAACCGATATCAGGTTTCAATATAGTAGATTACGATCAATTAGTTAAAATGGAACAATGATCTTCTCATATGGTACAAATGTTTTATAATTATATAATTTGTTAAAGAATGGCATAAAAATTGTCAACGACTGTTTCCCCAACTTATACTACAGACAAATGTCTGTATGAATTATTTTTTATTGTAAATACAATGCCGTGACGGGCTGGATACAAACGAATCATATACAAATACAATAACATTAATAGCAACGCGTAAAGTTAACTATAATACATATTTCTCATTGGTTTCTTCCCCACTAGTGACATATCCGTTTACACACCATCAAAAAAAAACATTAAAACCACAATCCAGAATAAATACGACTTGATACTTGTCAATAAGACTGCAAATAGACAATAATAAAAGTAACTACAGCCTCACATAGGAATAGAAAGAAAGTAATATTGGTTTAAATGTATTCACAAATGAATGACCGAAACAATTTCATTCGTAGAATTACATAAGTATGGCTGTACATATTGTCCTTTAGTTTATATAAAATTGTCGGCATCTTTTTGTATTAAACCGAAATAGAGATCAATACACAATAACGTGTAGCATTAAAATCCCCCGATTGTTTTCGGTCGGCTGATTAATTAAGTTTTACGTTTTTTTATTGCTTGGAAATACAGTTTGTAGTAAAAGTCACTCACGAAATGTGTAGTGATATATTGTATTCACTGCAATTGTTCTCTTTTCTTTCAAATGTGACTTATGTACATTATGTCTTTTCCTTTGTAACTATATCCAAAATTGAAACACATTTTATACTCATTGTAAACGTAATGCAAATATGTTATAATCTTGGAATAATGGAACGGTAAAAAAAAATGTTTAATGCTTTTCCACAATGGCAACAAACACCTGAATTGTTTTCAATGAAACTAGAGAATAAAGAAGTACAGTAGGAAGACCAAAAATGCGATTAGTCCAGCAACAGCTTTAACATACATCGATTTGCTGTTTAAGTGAGTTGCATCTTTCTTGTATTTCTGTGATAACATTGACAACTTTTGCGTTTTTGTGTCTAACTCTGAAAAATAGAGAAAAAGAGACACAATATCAATTACCAGGTAAATGTATCATTATTCTATTATGTCTTATGCAATATATTACCTGAAAGGACTGTACCCCTCTGTAAAACATCATCTATATTTTGAACCATGATTCTTTGAACATCTTGTAATTGGCTATTAAGAGCACTCATATTCCTCCTGGATCTACCATCTGAGAAAACTTTCTTTGCTTTCTGAATATAAGTATCTGCCAAAGAAGGAAAAAGTATTATGTATAATGTATTATATAAAAGAAGTATAAGGTCCTCAGAATTAATGGTACATACCAAATTCAATAAAACTATAAGGCCTGGTAACAGTGTTCACTCGTTTACCATACAATGCGTGAAACTCCTGTGCAATGTCTTCCAAATAACTATATGCTACTCTCTTACTGTAGTTCTTTTCGCACAGAACTAAGTAACATACATCATTTTCAATTAGGTAACTGGAAATACACATAATTGCAAATGATATTCTTCATATGAATCATGCGAAATTTATTTCATGAATGCAATACTTACTGGAATAAATACGGGGGTGTTTCTATGGTACATCTATCAGGAGACTGAGGACCCAGTTTTCTAAACAACATCTTTGCTTGATTCTGATACTCCAAAATAGTTCTACCGCTCTATAAAACAAAGTATTCAACATTACTCAGCAAAATTATCCTCAGAATAATTGTTATAAATTAAGTCTAATGAGAATAAACATCCAGGATGTTTAACAGGTTCTAGAGAAGAAAAATCAGTAAACTAATCATTTAGTCAAATACTTTAACCACATTTTTATGTTTCGATAAATATTAACATATATTTCCATTGATACGTCGTCATCTTTCTGCTGATCCAAAGCAATTAAAAGAGATATCGAGAAAAAGCTGTCTCAATAACAAATTGACGTTTCATCATAACAGCTTTCTAACCTGTTCATCCTCCTGCATGGTGGCTGCCAGCGGCAGGCCATCCGCTATCCTCGCGATCATTGTTAGCAACACCATCCTGCTTCCAATCTATTCAATTCGCCGAGAATATCCAGAAATCGGTGTAAAACTGTTACGAGGAAGTCGAAAGCTCACCACCGGAGATCCATTTACGCGTAACTAGCCCCGCGGATGTGGCCGAACCGCCGAGCGGCCACTCTTCACTCACCACGTCAGTCGTTTACGTTCTGACACTTTCAAACGCGCCCTCGTTTTTCGCGGGATTTCTGTTTCTCGCGGAATTGGATTTCTTCTTTGTGCAGAATTGTTAGTAACAGAATGGATAGATTAATGAATTATAAATTTATGGGATGAATTTACTACTCTATTATGTGGAAATTATGCTATTTGGGCCTATTAGTTTGGTCTAATGCATTAATATAAAGAGATTCTTGGTGTATGTAGTGCAAGTGGGAAACAAAAAGATGAAATTGCAATTGCTAAAAATTCTGATGGTATCTATTTTAAAACTTTGCTAGCTTATGTAAGTGTGACCTAATAATTATAACAATTATTAAATAAATAGAATCGTGCGAGTTCTGCAGTGCTAAAGTAAGTACATTCTACATTTCTTCTAAAGATATCGGCCCTCACGTGTATACTTCTCTTTCCTTTCTTGCTATTCCTTAGAGATATTAAATTAATTACGACTTCCGGTAAAAGCATTCGATTTTCCGAAATTATTACACATTCCCATATACATACTGTCTTTCTCGCAACAATTATGAAATTCGAAATTTCATGTTGCGCGCCATCTGGCGGCAGTCCATTTCGGAATACCCACCTTTGACGTTTGTGGCGACGAACAGCGTCCGCGCTGGTTGCGCGTCTACCGTTCTGCTCGCGTGGAAAGTGGAAGGAAAATTCGTGCGGTGACGTGCTTAACCCACATCCCGTTCCCGTCACAAGGCATCGTAAAATGTCCATGGTCTGACTTTCCCCGAACCGCGTTGCAACGAATCGCCCAGGTATCGCGTGCCGATAATGCTTGTGCTCGGCACCAGCAACCAGACACGATAGGTGAGTGAACGTGAGGTCCCTGAACGCTCCCCAGTTTCACAGCTGGTATGTTTCTTGTCGGACGGTTCCCAATTTCCTGTATTTGTGCACCGCTGTATCGTCACGATCGCTATGTTTCCACGTAGAATGCCACCGACGTTGATTTACGTTACATAATTACAATTTCAAGTGTAGAACGGGGAGGAGGAATTTTTATTTTAGAATAGTTCCGCGAACTTTAACGGACTTTATGTTCGTGTGTAATGGTATTGTGATTGATACGGATATTCGATGACACGTATTTTTTTTATGGACATTCGTATAATGGTTCGGACAGTTTCGCGGCAAGGTTATGGAGAGAAATGGGAAACTGATGCCCAATGACCCATATACTGTTTCCATCTGTACCGTGAAAGTCGCGGTATTTTGTCGGTGAGAATTTTCGTATTTTTGTTTGGTATGCAGATTTGGCGACGATCATTCTGGTGGGATTTGAGATAATGTTGAAGTTTAATCGTTTGATTGTTGTGAAGAGTGTACATTTTTAAGAATGTGTATGAAATATGATAATATAGTACACTGAACTCCTAACACATGTAATCAAGTTACTGGTGTACCACTTTTTAATTTATTACATACATTACTGATGTACTATTATTTAGAAAACATCTATTCTTTTATTTGTAGGTATCTTATAAATAGAAAGCAGGAGATACTGTCTGCAAGGCAGTATGAACGTAAGTGAAATATATTACTTTTGTCATAAATTATATTGTTATTCTGAAACCTGTATTAATATTTTTAAATACTTTTAGAATCCATACAGAGCTAGACCGACTAGGTCTAGGGTGGATCATAGTTTGGGATATGGAGCACATAATCAAAACATGTGGAATCCGATGATAAGAGGACAGTCAGAGGTAGCAGCAAATGAGTCTCTTCAACATCAACCAGCTATAGTGAATCAGTCAAAACAGGCCACTGATCCATGGAATAATTCCTGGAATTGGGATTTTGACAAGCAAACAGATAATCAACAACAGCAGCAGCCACAACAGCAACAGCAACAGCAACCTCAGCAACAGCCACAGCAACAACAGCAGCAGCTACCACAGCAGCACTATGTGCCTACATACTCAAATCAGGGGCAGCTAATATCAAATTCTGTTCAGGATCCGTATTATCAGAATGTGAATGGCAATAAGACCGATCTGCTTAATCAGAATTCAGTCTCTGGTAGAAATACACCAGGTTCAATTGCAAATAGACTGCCCACTGCAAATCATTCGGATTCTTTTACACCTTATTCGAATTATGGACAGTACCAGCAGTATCCACCTCCACCACCTCGGCCAAGTTCTGTTAAATCTGGCACTGTGAGTTATGATCATTCTCAATGGAATGAGCAACAGTCACAAAACGTACCATATACACAGCAGAGACCTCCTTTGCAGAATCAGAAAGATCAGATGCCACATCCACCTATAGGAACCAATAATTATAGTTGGAGTAAACCTGAACAGCCAAATGTAACGAGTCAACACAATTGGCAGAATCACAATAGTATGCCTGGACAATGGCAAGACCCAAGTGTAGACAAAGATGTACAGCATTTTGATGATATGGGTAATCAGTGTACACCACCTTTGCAGCAAGGCAGACCGTCACAGCTGCTTCACCAGAGTAAAGAAGGTGTTAATAAAGAACATTCCACAAACTGGTCTAACGGAAAGCAGGGTAACAATGATGCAAACAGTTGGTCCAATCAAATTACAGCCACCTCTCAGTGGCATAGTCAAAATCGTGAATCTGTCTTACCTAGCCAGACACAACCACCTGTCCAATCCTTTAGTACAGATAACGAATCAAGTTCTTGGCCTCAGCCAGGAAATTTTGACGCTTCGCAACAGTGGAAACACACGGAAGACGTGCGCGCGAATCAATGGTTACAGGATCAGAAAGAAAATAACAACTTACCAGAGGAAAATACTCCTCAAGAGGCTGGTGGTGCTCCAGCTTCAAATGACTGGCAGAATCGTGCAGCTGCGTCTCATTATTCCTTACCCAATATGCCTCCACCACCAGAAATACCTGTAGAACACGAGGAAAGAAAGAAATCTGTACCTTTAATCGCGCCGCCTCCGATATCGAAAGATACTGTTAGCCAGGTGAAAGCTAGTGGTTCCAAACCACAGTTACTAGAAACACATCATAATATTTCCGTTGCTCCCGAAGTTACGTCCGTTCTTCCGACTTCCGATAATGTTCTTATCCAGGAGAACACAGACTTCAACTCACCAGCTGACCCATTGGAGTGGGGAAGAAAAGACTCCACCGATGAGTTGCCTGCAAAACTGGAACAGTTGAATATTGGTACCAACATGAGCAAACATTTAGAAAATCAAGGAGAATCTTCAGAGGTGCATCCAGTGCCAGCTGGAGATGCCTGGAGTCAGGATACTGCATCTGGTTTTAGTATCAATTATGTACGTAGTGGCACCGCTCCCGAGAACGTGCCCGTCTTATCTTCGGATTATGCAACACCTGTGGAGAATTCTCATTCCATTGATAATCAAAGCGTTACTCAAGAGCATTCAGCACTAGGTACATATCAGATGGGAAATATAAAGACAGCGGATAACGTAACGCAAAGCGGATATGACCAATGGTACAATCAAAACGCTGTGCCGATTTCGTCGGAGAATACATGGTACACGAAAGAACACGTTCGCCCACCAAAGCAATGGACCGGCGATCAGAATGTCGAGAATTACGAAAACATTCAGCAGCCATCGGAATTTGTAAATCTAGAAGTGGTTGCACCATCGCTGCAGGACCGTGATATATATGGCTCAAGAGATTCCATAAACAAGGAAACCTTGGATAATGATCCGAAACCCGTTATGAATCCGCCGAAGGAAACAACCGCAGTTCGCGATTTCAGGCAGGAAGCAAACAACATGGAAGTACCATCCGTGCAACAGGCGGCTCGACCTCATCCACCTCTTCAACCTCTTCAACCCGAACAGGTATGTAATCCAATTGTATCTTCTCACCTGCGCAATGTATTTCTAAATTATTTCTCTTTTCAAATGATTCTAAACCTTCTTCCACAGGTACCAGACAATTACGAGTTCGCTTCGAATGATCGAAACACATTTCTTGAGACCGGGGAGCTAACTGACTCCCATCAAGAGCACGAGCCGACTCCACCAAGCCAGGACGATGAGAACGACGAGGTGCCAAACGACATTCCGTTCCTTCGAGAGGTGCCAGGTCAATCCAGTTCGATAGATCCACGTAGAAACGATCCTACGGGTCAGGAACAATATGTGCAGGCCCAGCGTCCAGATCCTCGTAGAAACGATCCCTCTGGTCAGGAACAGAGTCTTCATAGAACCATAGATAGAGTCGAGCGTCGGGATGTTCCTCCTGGTCAAGAACGACCTCTTCCACGAGCAGATACCGACACATTAGAACGTAGGAACGATCCATCCGGAAGGGAACGATCCCTCCCGCCCCAGTCGCGAAACGATCCTTCGGGAGAGGAACGATATCAAGCGCAGCAGATGCTGGAACCGAGTGAAACAAGAGAGGTTCTCGGAAGGGGAAACGATCATGAGGGCACGCAGCAGACGGACGAGAATCTTCGACAAATTCCTGGAGGATCTTCACCAAGCGAAGTTATACAGGCTGTGGATGATAGGGGTAGTGGGCGCGTTGTTACTGGCTCGCAGGAAACTCCTTCTACGAGTAAGATGATTTTTCAAATATGAATCCCATGATTTTTTTTAAGACTTCATTCCCAATATCGTTAATGATATTGTTTCTAGCTACGATTCAAGATCAAAGCAGTGATTCGAGAAGTAAACGCGAGGAAGCAGTTGGCTCTTCCGTGCGTGAGAGCCAAGGAGTATCCGGATCGTCGAACCGCAGGGATTCTTATGAAGATGAAGATGATGAGGGTTCTGGAAATAGTAGAGACGACAGTAGAGAAAGGCGTCGTGACAGCAGTCAAGAACGCCGACGATACGAGTATGAAAGGAAAAATCCGTAGTAAGTATAGATTCTAATAAACTTACTGATTTTACATAAATCTCTTTAGAGTGTACATAAATCTTAATCATACTTTCTTCAGTTACGATCGCGATCGTGAATATGAGGAGGACTATTATTACGACCGTCGTCGCGATGACTTTGACCGTCGGGATGTCCCTTACCGGGATGACGGGAAACATAGCCGGGATGATCTGGACAGGGCACGCGAGGACATGGAGAGACGAAGGGTTAAGGAGGACGAAGAACGGGACAGAAGGAGACCTGATGATCGTAGAAGGGTTGAAGATATGCGTCGCAGGGAAAGGGACTTTGATCCGCGTTTCCCACGGGACAGGGATTACATGGACCGAGATAGAAGACGTGATGACAGACGGCCTAGGAGGTTCGACGATTTTGAGAGGGATCCTTACAGGAGGGATTACTACGATGATCCTTATAGCAGAAGGTATGTTTGTCCATACGAAAACAGTTTCATGAGTATTACTGTGAACATATATTTTTTAGCTCAAGACCATCCAGCAGATCTTCTTACAACGACAGAGATAGAGAGTACTATATGCGATCAAGAGATCCCTATTATGGTTACAACGGTAAAATACTTATTTTTAAAATAGAATTTGTATATTTTGCTTGCTATTAAGAAATACATTTTATAATTGTATTGTATAGGAGGATATCCCGGGTATAATGTTGTTGATTACGCTAGTAATTATTATGCATACGTTGATCATCTGCGACGTACGAATCCTGCAGCTTATTCGGAATGGTATCATAAATACTATGCTAACCAGCATCAGCAACAGCATATGGCAAGAGGTGGTAGCAATTACCCGGAGGATAGAGCCAGCGTCCATTCTGGACGCAGTTCCTGCGATGAAAGGTGAGATAAATGAATAATTGTAAATGCTTGTCTGTTTACCCGCGGATATTATATCACTGATTATATGTTAGATTCTTTGCGAATCCAACTGCATGTTTCCACTCGCCAAACAAGGCGCTGTATGTCTCGTATTTCGGGTATCCTGGATGGACTAGGAGTCCACTGCGAAGACAGAATTCGTGTTGTCAGAATACAAATAGGTGAGACCGAGAGACATCTCTCGGTTCGACCCTTATGTCAAACTTTGTACATTTTCATTACGCGTTACTCTAATCGCAGTATTTTCTTGTAAGCCAAATATTGAATATTTTGAGTAAAAGTATTTAGAATTCCTTCCAGATCTCTATACAGTATCTATAAAACAGTAAAGCGTATTGTTTCTATTATAGCACACCAACAATGAATCTTCACTGCTTCCTTTCCGCTAGTATTCCTTGTATCTAGTCGCAGTAATTCACACTCCATATACAAAGGTGATAAAAAGATTGATATTTTTCAGGACGACTGGTGATAAACGAACTATCGGTGACATGTCTCTCCTGGAGGATTCTACTGCTGTGTCTGCACGAATGACGCCAACGAAATTTTCTACTTCCCATGCATACGGTACAGTAATACTTCAATATAATGCGAAATGATTTGCTATTTAATGCATCGGAACCTGAAGAATAATTACATATGTTCTCAGGATGTTTTTCGATTGGATCTTTGGTGCACGTGCACCCGAGCTATCCAGCCGATGGCGAGAGGGCAAAAGTCGACATTATTCGAGTAGACAACTTGCTTCTGCAAGATCCTGTAGCACGCGATTTGCGGGCTTATCCTGGACCTCTTATCAAGTAAGTGTATACAGTGCACTTGTGGTCTAAGCATGATGGCAATAGATATCTAAGTCGACTATGAATAATCGTGTTCTACAAACAGGGGTGTCACTCACAAGAAGACGATTATTGAATACTGCGAAAATAAAATAAAGAAAGCGGCAGCGAACGAAGAAATGAATGATCGGGCTTCGTACATACTTCTATACGAACTAATGATGATGTTGATTCAACAGAACGGGGTAAGATATATTTTTTGTCCAATATGTCTTGTATATCAACTTTATGTAACTTTATGTATATTTGCAGAACGTTGTCGGCGTCGATATAGCATCACTTTTACTCAGAAACAAGGATGCCTATCCCTACGATACGAATAAACCGAAATTGCAAGAAACAGGTAGAAGGGAATCGGTTATTTCACAGCGTTCTGGAGCCATGAGCGCGGACATGGTACAAGACGAAGTTGTTCCCGAAAAAACCGAGGCTAGTAAGCCAAGGAAAAGCATCGAGCAAATTACAGACGAATTTAGGAACACGCTACTTTATGGATTAGTGCAGGAAGCTTTAGGTATGTGTTTATTTGTATCTTTCCGAATGACGAGTTACTGCATTGTTCATATTTTGTTAATATTAATTTGCAGAGTATGCGATGAACGAAGGCTTGTGGGGGCACGCTCTCTTCCTGGCCAGCAAATTAGATAAACGTACCCACGCATCTGTAATGACGCGTTTCGCGAACAGTCTGCCGCATCACGATCCACTGCAAACTTTGTACCAACTTCATTCTGGCCGTGTGCCCGCTATCGTTACGGTAAGAAATAACTATTCCGTGTTAACTGTGTTTTCTGTGGTTACAATTGAAAACAAAGTTCTAAAAGACTTCTTATTTGTACTACAGTGTATAGGAGACCCACGTTGGGATGATTGGAGGCCGCACCTGGCTATGATCATTTCGAACACATCGTCCAATCCTGATATAAATCGTCGTTCGATAACCACTCTGGGTGACACACTTTCCGCTCGTGGAGACATCCACGCCGCTCATTTTTGTTACATTCTCTCGCAAATAGACTTTGGTGCCTATGGAGCGGCCAACGTGAAATTAGTTCTGATCGGTACAAACCATCACAAACCGTATGCTGAATTCCTTACGACGGAAGCTGTCATGTTGACGGAAATCTATGAATACGCGAGGAACCTCAGTGAGCCAGGCTTCACTCTAGTAGACCTTCAAACATTTAAATTTGATTTGGCCGTAAAGATGGTCGATTACGGTCTGATAGAGAAAGCATTGCTGTATATCGAACAGATCGCTGTGAACATTGTGAACGAACCATCGAAGTATAAGAAGACATTTATTGATTCCGTTCATAATCTGGGAGACAGAATTAAATATCATGATCCGGTTTACAAAGATTCTACCGAGGAAACTCTGACCCTGGCGTGGTTTAACAATTTGGCAGAGATTGTTGGCAAATGTCAGGTAAGTGCATTAATAACTTCCAAAAGACTCTCAAATGTTGTAGATGGTTCTCATGAGGCCCTTTTTGCAGACGGGTGAAATTACCGAGAGCGATAGCGCCTCCCAGATTAAGACGGATAACAATTCCATGCAAACTCAAGAAGCTCACGAAATGCAACAACCACAGCAGCAGTGGAACCCTGTTCCAACCGAGTACGAGGGACCTGCGTCAATGATGGAGGTTCCAACGCCCGAAACGCAAACAGAATGGCAGCCACTTTCTCTGCCGACAAACATGCCGGAAACTTATGAGCAGAATACACAGTACATGCGAAACGACGAAACGAGTCAGTACCAGCAAGAGTACTGGAACCAAGATCCTTATTATGCGAACAATTACACGAGGAATGATAATTGGCAGCAACCGACTCACGCTCCATACTCAGCGGACCAAGGCGATATTGATGGTAACCAGCAACAGGAGAAATGGAGCTATGAGGTAAAGTAATGTTCAGTGTTTGTCCTGTAGATTTTATACTAATGATTTCATTTGCATGCTATAATATACAACGTCTTATTCAGTCCCCAAGTAGATTGTAGTGTACTATAAAAATTCACTTTGCGAGTCTACTACAATTAACGTTATCTTTTTTTCACCTTTTTCTTGATGCTTCGTACGGACAGACCGAAAGGGAGGAAAAAACACCCACCCCTGAAGTAAGTAATTACGCACTTACTCCGGATAATAATCTCGGTCCCGAGTGGTCGACGGATGCCGTCGGTGTTAACACATTACGGCGCCGCAAAGTATTAACAGATTCAGATCCGTGTGCAACAACACACTCTTCCGAAAGTAATATTAACACCGTCCCGACCGGTAGTATACCTAATCCGTATAGTCCGTCATATTTGCCAGAGAAAAGCTTGAAACGGAAACAACTTGCGTATCCAAAGATCACGGCTGACTATCCAAAGATCCCCCCGAAGGGTAGCAGTCAACCGGTGAACGTAAAGAAAGTAAACAAAATCGACGGTAGATTTGTGAAACCACCACCCGCGCAACCACCTGTTTTTCTAAAGTGTAAGCTTAAAAAGAAACCGGTAGACGACAATGATTCGAGTGCGGACGAGATTGTCGAGAGGAATCTAATTTCAACGCCAACCACGGATTTAGATATTCAATTCAACAAAGTGAACTTCGAGTCCTTTTCAAATTTGTGTTCCCGGTTAGATAACGAAACGATCACGCCCCCCGGGAACGCTAGTCAGAGTTTGAAACAGTATTGTAATTTCGAGGAGAAAAAGATTATGAGAGTCGCACCGCATATTCGGAGAAAAGACATGATTTGCGATACGGTGGATGCATGGTCCTGCGCCAATTCCTCGCACAGATCTTCCGATATGTCTCGATATAAACCGCTTATATTCGGTGGCACGTATCCGATAGATTTACCGGTTAGGCACCGCAAAGTTATCTCCAAAACGTACGATATCGATGTCCCTACGAGCTGCGAGTAGAATAGAGACTGATTAATAATCGTCAACAATTATTGTTGAGTGTCTACGGTGTGTTTTTCTTGTCGATGAGTATGATATTACGGATTTGTCGCTTGTGATAGTGGTTAAAGTTCCCGTATACTTTGAATCCTCTGTACAAATCACGTACACGTACCTACTGTGTTTCATGGAAATATGAGTGATTAACGTGGATCTTTGATACCGATTAGCGAAGCGTGATTTGTAGTATCTTTGTTCTAGGTGTCGTTTTATGTATATAAATGTGTTATTGTTGAATATAAAATAAAAGTTTCTTATACTACGCATTTTTTTCTGAATTTTTCAATAAAATTGTTCGATGCGTAATATGTATTATATTATTTGTATTTTATCTACCACGTAGATGATAATTATGTCTTTGATATCAGTATGAGCAAAGTTTTTCACTATTTACTGTGATAATCGGGCGCCTCTTTAAAACCATTTGATTTCTAGAGTTTCTAAAACATTCTGAATATGAGCTAGCACTATTACGGTAAACAGTGATCAACTTTGCCGGAATAAGTTTGCGATAATGAATTGTATACTTCATTTCAGCCGTCCCAGCCAGCCATCTCGATGACTCCGTCGGCCAGGAAGCAATACGATCCGCTGGAAGAACTGGACGCACTCGAGACACCAAAAACCACATCGAAAACTTCGGCGAACGCGAAGAAATCGGAGAAACCGCCTGACAAGAAACCGGGTAACAGTGGTGGATCCTGGTTCGGTGGTCTCTTCAGCAAACTTGCCCCGAAACCGAGAAATCAGATGATCCTACCGGATGATAATAATCCAACGGTGAGATTTCTCTACTACAGTTTTATCTGGATCATTGAGAAATTACAGGTTTTATGTTCTATGTCGTTAAGGGTTCACGCGGGTACTTATGGTAGTTCAAGCTCGATGATTTTATGACGGAAGATAGACAGGCCAGTATAATTCGGTATTTGCTAAAACATTGACTAGCGACTAACGAATTAATACATTCCTGGTTTGCCACTTTTAAGTTTCATTTCTAACATGCGGGAACATTCGAGGCCTGTAGTTCCACTTTACATTTGTGATACCTTGTTCGAAGAATGACGTTCATTAAAAATTACAGATTGTCTGGGATGCAGTGGGCAAGAAGTGGATGAACAAGGACGAGGACGGGGAGAGTACATCGACAACTCTCGCACCACCACCGAAAGCCAGTGATATAGGTTTTAGAGCTCCGGTGGAACAGGTGCCCCAGGTACCACAGTCGCAGGCGCAGCTAGACGACGCGGCGGTGAACAAATACAAAATGCAGAAGAGCAGGAACATGCGCGCCAATTATATAGACGTGATGAACCCAACCGGAACGAAGAGCGGCGTGTCGTCGAGTATACCGACGCCGGCGACATCTCCGCTGGTGCCGATGGCCACCTCGTCGCCGCAACTGTTCGTTCCCGCACCAGGTATATTTCAAACATTTCTGTAAACTTTTATTCATCTGCTTTTCTAAAAGACGATGTTATTTATGCTCTTGTATCTGTTTTCACATCACAGTCAATGATCCCAGTGCACCTGTGGATTTCTTAACACCCACGGCAACACCTGTCGCACCTTCCGCAAACACTTCTGACAACGCTTCACAAGGGGTGAGTTTCTAAAGATTTGAAAAGGATTATTTGGAAATTCTTACGCACATTCATTTGTTCTTACAACATATATACAACATTAACAATACAGTTTCACACATAGTATGTGTCTACGATTGTTCAAAACACATTCCACACAACCCCTGTTTAGACTTATCTTTGTGTTGTGGCTGCATTATGCTGGTATGCAGCTTAGTTTTACTTTGAACGTATTTCTGGAACTGTAATGTTAAGATGTTACCTCTCTTCGTGGATCTTCTGCTTTAGAAGCATAATCGTAAATGATAAAGTTATTGTATATGCTGTAAGTTTCCCCTAGTTTTGTGTATTTGTCCACTCATCCATCGAAGGTATCGTAATTTTTCTTCTTCGATTAACTCTCTGTTTTATTTACTTCCACGCACAATTCTCCCATATGTAAATCTACGCGCACACATCGACACTTTCTTATAGCTCAACGAGGAAGCAGTTTCGTTAAATTTCGTTTTATGTTAATCACCGTTCCAGTCAGGAACTGGTACACGAATTCATAGGTATACATATAATAGTAGTGTTCTTATTAGTTTCGACAAATTCCTGCTTCCTGTGTCACTTTAGCATCTTCGTCATACTAATTAGACTTTCTAAAGTTCGCACTCGATTATTGCTCTTTCGTACGAACCTGTGTTTAATCAACCTTTCGTTTTATGTTTCCTTTGCAAGCAGTCGGGGAGGCAGAATGATGTAGCCAAATAATAATTGTTGCCGATAGTAAGGACAACTATTTTATTAATTTTATATATCGTTATTTAATGTCTTATATTGCATGGTTTGTCGTATGTTGTACATATATTGTATATAGCAGCATGACTGTTTGTACGATAATCGTACGCGTGTGTTTTATACGAATGGCTTTTCAGTTGACTCCAATTTTTACAACAATCCGAACGAGTTGGATTTTAGCGCTAAAAATATAGCACCGCAAAACCTAGGAGGCGGAACACAGTTATTTGAAGAATATTCCCAACATATATATCTGTCTTTTTCCATATCACACAGTTCACTATACTCTTATCGCTTAACGCTGCTTCATAATTGTTCTTTTTGCTACTTTTGGTGATTGTGCAAGAAGAAAATGGTGTAGGTCGAAAGTCCTTCAAACATACGGTATCTACAGAACACTAAAAATAATGCACTAGATTTATGTACATTCCGATTTCCAGCATGATTAGTCTTTCAATCGAATTGCATTTATTCTAAAAAACATTATCGCGGGTTTTGCGTACACTGGAAAATCAGAGAGACTTGCAATACCGATTGTTTACACAGTCGTTCCGGAATCTATGTAAATTTATATATTTCATATTCGCCTGTGAATATTCCTGAGATACGAGAATGGTATCATCGCCCTTGACTTGTTTAATGATATGTACTGTTCAAACGGAAGCATTAAAACAACTTATGAAAATTTAAAGGGACGAAATATTACGTCAGTGTGTTAATATCGTTGTTGCAATCTCTCGAGTATATGATGCCTAATTATAGTAATAGGGCAAGTATCGGTTAGTGAGACAAGATTGTTGTGTTGTATATGGCACACAGCTCTCTCGATGGAGCTCGACCAGCTCGTTATCGCGAGAGGTGCAGAGCTACACAATGAGGGACCCGCGTCTCCTTCTACGGAACAAGGTAATCCAGTAGCATCAGTTTCATTTTCTCAATACCAGAGGTGATACTTGAGCTATATGTTCACGGATGCCGGAAACTTGGATAACTTGGCGATCGGTTTCGTCAAAAAACCACATAAATCAAATTTAAAGTTCATGTGAAACTGACTGTGGAGTTGGCCAGCTTTTCAGCATCCCTGAACACGTAGCTTCACGAATACTATCGTGCGAAACACGAAATTGTACATTATTTATTACAATAATACATTCCGTTTTATAATTATCAGTATAAATAATGTTAATCTTTTATTCACATTCACACAGCTTTCACCCGCTGAATCGTGCTTTAATTACGTTTAGCACTTTATTTTCATAACATCGTATCATACCAGCAAAACTATGGGAAAGCTTGGTGAAGGTTTTATTTTTTGGTTCTGGTCGCGCGATGTATGTTTAATTATTAGTCACAATTATTATTTTCAGTTCTCCGCATAACTAAACTATAGATTCTAATCAATAAAGATTAGTCTCAATTAATTTAACCATTGTATTCGATTTATTATAAAAAATGTAATATAAAGTCTTTTTTTATTATCTTTTTAATATATTTACATAATCAGCAACTGTTAATAGACCTGATTAGGATTCTAATTTATTTATTTGTAGATAAATTGTCGCTTATCTTAATTCCTACGAAAAACTTATCTACCTCATTGAACACTTGAATAAAGATATTATAATCTTTAGGGACCAATGATGTACAACCCGAATGACATGAAGGATCGATCAGCGAAGAACATACAACCGAGCCGTTATCCACCACGATAAATTTAGCTGTATCATTGCCGAAAGATTGCTCGGCCAAAGCGGAAGATCTTTCGTCGTAACAGAATCACGTTGTTCACACACGTCAATGATTTTTGTAAAACACAAGGGCAATCATACCTCAAGATAAGTAAGTGAACGATGCTAGACGCGTTGTACTCAACAAGGTACGTACTCACGAATGTCAAAAGTCTGGCCAATGCCGTGATATTATTCTAATCACGAATTTGGCTAACTATTTACATTTCCGAATACGATCTGCTAGGATACGTTTCCGGTGTGAATTTTACACGAGTTGATGAATTTTTCGTAATAGAAACAGTAGATTATACCATACAAAGGTCATTGGACTATTAAAAAACGATATCACGGTTGTTAAGGGTTGGTCCACGAAGATTTTTGCGAGAAAACATTAATCACAGGAGAATGGTTCACCATTAAAAGCTTTCTAGTTTGTACCTTTGAGGATTTTCGCTCTACGCATTACTCGAACGAACTTCGTTAGCCGTAGTGAGAGTAACGCAATTTGTTTATTTCTTTTTTAAATAAATTTTTCACGGAATGTTTGCGGCTTTGTCGAAAACCAGAAAATCGTAGATCATTTCCGATCCCTTCGTGTTCTGTACATGTGAGTTTATCCCATTCGTATGTAACATTTCTCAACGATGTAAATTTCTTTAAAAGACGAGACACTTGCGCTGAATGGGTTAAATGAACGTTCAAGGTCAGACTTCGGCGTAGAATTTCCTTGGCATATCGAGCTTGCCAATTCCATCTGGAATAATATTGCTAGTAAAGAAAGGGATCTTTGATATCTGCGGCAGAATTACTCTGATTAAGTTGCGCGCGAATGGCTCTTTCTTGAAACGTGTTCCGTAGATGTGTAAAACTGTAATCGTAAGCGAGAATAGTGCTGATTGCGACTTATATATTTGCAAATAAATTTGTTATGTATGGCCTCGGAACGTAGTATAATATCAAGTCTGATTTTATACACATGGAGTAAAACAAAACAAAAGAAACACAAATATCACAAAGTCGGTAAATAAGAAATGTTAGGGATATGAAAAATTTTATGATTCCTATTGTTAGGCGATGTATAATGCAGGTATTGTTATTAATCGTCGGGCTATTATATCGTTATATCTATAAGAAGTAACTGCCATCTACTCGGGTTGGAAAGAATAAGAAGAAAAGAAAGCGAGATGTTTTAAATGTCATATTTCTATCGATCCGATCGGATTAGGATAGAAATCGATTTTTCGAACTTTTATCTTTGGAAAGTAGTCCTTGAAGGTTGTGAGAGATATGGGAATAAGGACAGATTAGCTTTTCTTCTACTTTATAGAAACGCGATCACATCTAGTGACGTTCTGTATCATTTTTGATCATTCTTAAAAGGTGCATAATTAATTCCGATGAAAAGTAATGTATCTCCGATAGATGTTTTCGCGTTCTTCGGTCTGTAATTAAAACTGCGTGCAATGTGCTCAATCCCGAGAACGAAATATCAAACATAGATCTTCAAGTAACGAAATACTATTGCGTTAGGATTTTTTTCACAGAGAAAGACTAACGTAACCGTTTCGAGAGATAGTGATTGATAGTGCCGTCGCTTCCGCTCATCGTTTTCGATATTCCATAAATGATTTAACTTTGCAGGACGCTTCGTTTTGTTACATATTATAAGCCGATAATTGTGAGCTCATGAACACTATTGGTGTGGAATAACGTTTGCGTGATATACAAGCGTGTTTTACGGTGTTTCAACGATCTCATTAGTGAAACGATGGTCTCAATTGTACCATGGGGTAACGAAGTCAAAACTTTTGTGCAACGGAATTTGGGAAAAATGCGTGTTCGTTCGATATGTTCGCTAAAGGTTCCTGATTTGACGTTGACTTTTAACCGTGTTGATACAGAAATATACAAGTTAGAATGTTTGGGATTTTAGTAACGCGTGATTACTTCCGTTCTAGATAGATTTTACTCTTTTTGTTTCTTTACCGAGGAAAAGGTTCAACATAATTTCGTCAAAGTCCGTAATTCTCATAGATTTCGCGCGATATAATAGCGATCGATATTATTTGCTCGCCATTGATCACACTTGGAGTAAAGCTGGTTTTGTTAGGTTCTTGTAAAATGTTATAAATTGTTCGGTTTTATACTCGTGACACGGTATTGTGCTTTCAGGACATATATTACGCATAAATTGTAGCATATTATAATATAAACGTGTTTTCATGTATGTTACGTGTATATATATATATGAAATTTATGATTTGTACATAATTACATGTAAGCATAATATGCGTCGGCGGGAAATGAGTAAAATTCACGTATCGACATTGTATTCTATACGTTGAATGAAACTATTTGCCGTATTATTCTTCTCGCGAAGATCCCGTTAAAAAAAGCAAATAATAAAAAGTAATGAATCAATAAGTAGATCCAAGAGGTTCAGCAGCGTGTTACGTTCGTCGAAGTCGAAAATCAAAATCAGATTAATTCTATTTGTGAAAAATGGCATTTATCGCGACATTTCCTCTTCTTCTTTTATTGCGATCCGAATTCACAGTAGATTCTTTTTTTTATTTGCAATCAGATACCTCACGTATATTCACAGTCTGTTACGCGGATATGTATCTAATTCTTGCGCTACAAACGAGAAATATTTTACGAATTCGAGATTCCGGGCAGAATCTTGCGCGATTTGTGAGACACATTCACCTGCCTTACCTTATCACGACCGTTTATTAAATATCTTCGATACATATACGTATATTCGAACTGGCGACAATTTAATGATTTTCCTGGTGTTACAATGAATCCGATTAGGTCTGCCCGAAAACTCTCGCAGTGATATATTTACAGTGAAATAAATAAACGAAAGAAAGAGGATTCTAAGACTAGCGTTAAAGTTGAACAGAAGTATTAATTGAGCTGTATGTTATGTATGTATAGGATGGTTTATAAGTGATGCGATCTGGCTTGATGTAACATATTACGATATACCTTTATGCACTTTACAATTCAGATGTTGGATGTATGTTTATGGGAAATATGGATAATGAAAAATGTATACTGTATATTATTAAATATTACAACTACTCCCATTACTATTGCTATCTTAATAAAGAGTCGGACAAGCTATGAATTCCTACGGGGTCTCATTTTCAACCCGATTTTCTACGTTCAACGTCAGGCACAGAGATTTGAAAAGCCCGCTTCTAAACCACAGTAAACATGGAGCTAAACGATCACTGCGCATGCGCATATCGCAAAGTACATACTCAGTGCCGTAATAGCTCCGAATCGTGGGCGTAAAATGGTGGCGCTTGAACCTCTCATTTCGTCCTCGTTAAGTGCTTATATCTCGGGCACTATAACCGGGCGTTGAATAAATGTAAGTAATGTTATTTTATGTATACATTGTTATATTCCATATTGCTGAATAAATATTAAATTAAACTACCAATTACTTTGTTATTCTTTTCCCTACCGAAAGATTGAAACTTGAAATAAACAGTACAATAACGCGAGGGCACTCGTCACGTTGGTACGGCACTGTTTTATTCACGGTAACACGAGTCCTTGGAACTCATTCCAGTTGTCGGACCTGTACGAGTGTGCACGACTCACAAACGCGCATGGTATACTTTCCCTCCGGCGTTATGTTTGTCGAATTAAGTTGATAATGAAGGACTACCGTGTTAAGTAATAGTTGCCTACAGAAATACGGAAACGGCCATCTAAGAATTATGAAGGGAATCGTTTCTTTCACGTATCGTTCTACGATTCAACGCAAAAGAGTATCGAATCCATTCGGAGTACATTGTACAACATTCCATCGATAGACTCAACGTGGTGCGATATCGATAAAAATTCAGGTAAGCGATAGCAACAGCTACCCGCTTGATCGGAAAATGTGTTTCAGTCTTTGTTCTACCTCCTCGTTGCTTTCACTCTCTGTATGTAATCATTTCGCGATATGTACTGATCAGGGCAGTCGAATTTAGTTGTTGGCAGGTGTTTGGTGAGATGAAAGTTGCCGGGAAATTTGTTCGTTTTGGAATCACACGAGAAACTTGCACCGTTAGGTATTCGCGTTGGTCCAAGTAATTGAAAACTTTGTTAAATCATATATTCCATCGATAAATAAGGGCGTGTAGGATTTTCATTGAAATATAAACAAGTTTCCGCGGTGAAATTTGGATTAAGTGTTTTCCAATTGTTGCACCATTTCGTTTACATTGAGATATACATTGTATTATGTTCTACCATTAATGTAATTAATATCGTCTTGGATTTCAACGTAATATCGCAGTGTACTTATTTCAGTTCAAGGTGGACGTCGGAAATTTTTTCACGCGATGACCCGGCTCGAGGAATCCGTGATAACGGAAGTCCGGCTTCAGCGATAATAACTGGCTATTATAGGCAGATAACAAAGACGGCGCTATTCCCGAAATCCGTTAGTTCCGGGACGATTTACTGGCGGCTTCACGCATTTCGCTTGGCTACGATGGTATGATAATTGGCGCGATGTGGCCGCGATTCAGAAGAGCGTGCCGCCTTTGGACGATCGTTCTATCGATTGTCCTGCTGGTGGGCATATTCCTGATCTGGCCGAGAAAACGGCAGAGAGTGGAAGATCTTCGAAATGATTACGTCTCATTACGGTAAGATACAATATAACAGCTTTGTATTTAATATTATGAAAACGTTATCAAAATTTAGATCAGACGAGTAATGTATTGTTTGTTCATCTTTCCAAAAAACAGCCTCCTGGACAATCAAAGGGATTACATAGATCGTAGAGGAGTTCACGTGGTTGTAGGTCACTATATTGGGGACTCGGTGAATCCTCTAAAAACTCCGAATATTACGAAAGGTAAACATACTTGTGTTATAGATCGATCTACGACCTGGCAGTTTCATTGGACAAATGTATGTTTTGATTACAGATCTGATTAATAGAAATATGTTCGACCCGAGACCGTATGAAGGTAAAAATGGTAGTCCAGTTGTGATACCACCGAAAGATTTTCAGAAGATGCGGCAGCTCTATCAAATCAATCGATTTAATTTAATGGCTAGTGATAGAATACCTTTGAATCGAACTTTACCCGATGTCAGAAAGAAGGGGTATGTAATTATCATTTAAATTATTCTTTTCGATTTGCAAAAGTATTATATTTAATAACTTTATTCATTTATCTAGATGCATCCCGCGGTATGCAAATTTAGGAAATTTACCCAGAACATCGGTGATAATAGTTTTTCACAATGAAGCCTGGAGCACGTTACTCAGGACCGTATACAGCGTCATTAACAGATCTCCCGTGAATTTATTAGAAGAAATTATTCTCGTCGACGATGATAGTGATAGAGGTAAGACGAGCACTAAGTGTACAGATTTATTACATCAGTTGCGCTCGTTTACCATGATATCTGTATGTTATATTTCTTTACTAGATTTTTTAAAGGATCCTTTGGACACGCATGTAAAGAGTTTACGTGTACCTACTAGAGTCCTTCGTTCCAGTAAACGGGTAGGACTGGTGAACGCTAGACTTTTGGGTGCTAACGAAGCCAAAGGTGAAGTTCTCACGTTTCTCGATGCTCACTGTGAATGTACGGTTGGTAGGTAAGCTCTTTTTAGTACTATGTATCTCGTGATTTCCATAGAACACATTTTAGATTGGTGTATTATAAGTAATAAGTATGGCATTAACATATATTTCCGTTTATCTTTTTAGGCTGGCTCGAACCCCTTCTTGAAGCAGTTGCTAAAAATAGAACAAGAGTCATTTCTCCGGTTATTGATATAATCAACGATGATACGTTTAGTTACACACGGTAAATTTATACGCGGTGAACAATTACACATGATCCAATTCTGTTCAGTGATTATTTATCATATCAACTTTGTAGATCGTTCGAACTTCATTGGGGTGCGTTTAACTGGGATTTGCACTTTCGTTGGCTGACGTTAAACGGTCGATTACTTAAAGAAAGGCGAGAGAATATTGTTGAACCGTTTAGAACACCCGCAATGGCTGGAGGTTTATTTTCAATGAATAAGGATTACTTCTTCGAACTGGGCAGCTACGACGAGCAAATGCGAATTTGGGGCGGCGAGAATCTGGAATTGTCTTTCCGAGTATGGCAGTGCGGTGGCAGCGTTGAAATCGCACCCTGCTCTCACGTTGGCCATCTATTTCGTAAATCATCACCCTACACTTTCCCAGGTGGTGTTGGCGAAATTTTATATGGAAACCTTGCCAGAGTCGCCCTTGTTTGGATGGACGATTGGGCAGAGTTTTATTTCAAGTTTAATCCAGGTAACTGGATTAGGATTTAATCAAATTTGTTACTTCATTATATTTATAATGTTGAACAATTGATTTATGAAACTTACGTTACAGAGGCAGCTAGATTACGTGACAAGCAACAAATTCGATCGAGGTTGGTTTTACGTAAGCAATTACAATGTAAGAGCTTCGAATGGTACTTGGACAACGTATGGCCAGAACACTTCTTCCCAAAAGATGATCGCTTCTTCGGGAAGGTAAAATTTATTTGAAGAGCTAGCCACCGTTTCACGGTAGTTTCGTTTGCTTACTGATTATTATACTTCGGTCGCAGATTGTACATGTACCAACGAAAAAATGCATTATGCGACCTATGGCCAAAGGCTCGTATTCGCAGCCTTCCGGATATGCCGTCCTTGAAACATGCACACCACGACCAATACTTAGTCAAATGTTAGTGATGACTAAGAATGGTGTTGTGATGACCGACGAAAGTGTTTGTCTGGATGCACCTGAACGTGATACTCAACACAAGACACCAAAGGTTAAAATAATGGCGTGCAATGGTCACAATAGACAAAAGTGGGAATACGATGAACGAGTACGTTTTATATTATTAACAATTATTGCTATACTCTCCAGATAAAATAGATCATTAACACATCGAAAATATCTTTGTTCCAGACGAAAATATTTCTGCATCTCTCTTCCGGATTGTGCTTAGAAGCCGATGCCAAGGATGGTCCTGTGATAGCTGCCTGTACAGGAAACATTGAACAGCAATGGATTCTGGAACCAGTTCCTTGGAAATAATATTAACAGTATTTTTTCTTAATCTCAACAACTGAAAATCGTATACTTCTAATTACAATGCGACGCACAAACAAACTACAATCAACATGTGAGCATATTGTTCACACCAATCGGACGAGACTCGGCAGAATTCTTCCTGTGGATCTCTTTTCCACTCCACATAGGATTTACATGCCAAATTTGATATGACGCATTTAATACTCAATGTATAGCCTCTAATTTTTATACGCAATATGCTTTTTACTGGGGTTTTTAACAGGTTGTAAATAAATCTACGTGACACAAGTGAAACATGAATGTTCCATTCAAGACTCGTGTGAATAATCATTCCCATTTCCTTCCTGTTGTACTTCAAATTACTACATCTAAGATTCGTAATGTTTAAACAATATTCTGAATATTACCAATTTACTGGATTTTTTGAAATCTTGTCCCAGCAAATGTCGATGAGATTACCGTGGAAAATATGTTGACATTAATTATTAATACGTCATATATGTTCGATGTTCATTTGCTATCTACGAATCGAACGTTCGACGACTGATTTGGAAGCGTTTTTAATAAATGCACGTGCACGGTGCATATTGCTTCAGACTAATTTAGAAATGCCTTAAATAGGAAATTCGTGGCTGTAGATTCCGGAGAAGATCCAGCATAGCTGATGATTCACGCTGGCTGCTAAGGTTGCACCTGACGAATCATCTTTATTGTCATCGTCACGAAGGTCGGATCTTATGAATTCTATATACAATACTTGTATAAAACTTTTTTGCACATCATATCTTTAACTTCGACACAACACATTTGTAAATCAATTAAATGCCACTGTTGTGTTTATGTATATTATTTAACGATTTACGTGGATCATTTTCTACATTAATACTAAAGCGGTATCGGCTAATGGGAATTTTTAATATTCGTAATTGACCGTGAATCGATGCCAATAATTTATTTTATATTGACAATACATCGGAATTAAACGACATTCATAGCGAAACGTGGCGATCAAGGATCCCGATTTTTATTCAATTCTGATTGGAACTCTAGGCAAATACGTTCACCGAAGGTTGCCATCATAATGTGCGAAGTCTCCTCGACAGTACCATTATTCTTTAAGGTGTTGTTTCTTATATAGCTCGTAATCCTGTTCGAGGATCTTCGATCAATCGTATCACGTTACATACACATCAACTGTGTAATTACATTGACTACTCCTCGAATTTTGCATGTATTACCCTAGGACCACATTCAAATATTCATTACAATCATATAATAACAAAATATTCAATAATGTTATTAAATAACACTATTTTCTTTCCAATCCTACGTTTATCATCTTTTGTATCAACTGCGCCTGCAATCGGTGACCACCACGGCTTTCCTGAGAAGATTGGTGCCGGTCACGGGTGACCGACACGTAAATCCACGTGATATAAGTAGCAAAATTTCGAGAAGCCAGTGGTTTCGGGTGCGGACAATTCGCCGCGGCACAGTTCGCCGATATCTGGGTCAAAGTCACGTCCTCGTCGAGGCCAAGACGCCACTTTGCCCGAAGCGGCCTATTCCCCGCTGCCCGTTCGAATGCGATCACCTCCAGGCCAAGTTTGGCCGAGATGAGTGTGACTTTATTTATGGATCCGTATCGTTCCACGAAGAAGGAAACCGCGTCGAGTCATAACAACCATGCATCTTCTTCATCGGATTGGCCATCCGACAAAAATGTTGTCCGAGGATTCTTCAGTCTGTGAATGTTTTCGATTGACCATAACGTCATGCATCTTAATACTTTGTGGATCATTATAATTTTGAGACAATGATATTGTTACCAGAAAGAATTGATTAATATTGGACATTTCCCTGTTACATATCTGGTTGTTCTTTTACAGTATGATTGATATGATCCTTTTTTCTCTTTGGATACGTAAGAAAATTATAGTAATTGAATTGACACCGAGGTTAAAACATAGAACGAATTACGAGTTCGTTAAATATTCTCGACAAAGGAGCTAAATAAAAAACGGAAGATCACGGAAACACGTGTAAACTAGATTGATTCATATCGTTAGAAATCGTGCCATTTGTTTGTCTTAATGTTGTAAATGTAGAAAAATATAAGTCCAAAGTCGAGATCGAGCTGGATATACGCGTCGATTTGAAACGTACCTTGATTCTTCGATTACGAATGTTACGTGCATATAAATGTTTTATTATATGAAAAGTGATATAATTGGGAAGATGATTCCTCGTCGAGATCAATTGAACAACCAAGAAGGCATCCTTTATTCACGATTCATTTACACGGTCACGTATTCGCCTCGTCCACCAAGTGTTCCGGTTCTCACACACCTATGACCCTGGCCGACCTTACGTTTCTCACATTAATTAACGCGTCCTCTTCCCGGCAGGGCGACAAGTGTTTTTCACGAAATATGTTCCTCCGAATCTCCGTCCAACTTACTAAAGTATTTTCCATTTGATTTTCAGAACGGATTTAATATATTTTAACGAACGGGCAAAAATTTGGGAAGAAAACCACGAGAGAAAGCAGAGACGTTCCCGGGGTTCGAAACGACGCCGACGTCCTTTATTTCTGTCGTTTCTTCAACCCGTGCCGGTGCACGCAACTCAGCTTAACTTCGACACGACTTCATTCAAATTCGAGAAATAACTTAATCGACCGGCCCACGACAATTTCGCGTAATTACGTGGCCACGCGGCTACGTACATACATACGTACATATACGTAGGTACGCCCGTGATCGTCGGTAACATTATCATTAGTAATCATGATCACATCGGCGGTCTGTAATTTCGTGGGTAACAAAGTTCTGTTTAATGAAAGGTTCAGGGTTGGGCACGCGAAAGGAGACGGGTTACGAGAATGCGGAGAAAGTACAAGTACGACGTTGAGTTTCTTTAAAACGAATTTTCACGTATACATATATACACTGTATATATATACGTATGTATATGTGTATATATATAGATATATTTTTTTATCGAATATTACATATGGACATATATACAGTCACCACTATGCTACACAACGCGCGAAACTACGTGGCTAAACAGAGTTGTATGTACGTATGTATGTTTGTATGTATGTATGTGTGTGTTTCTGTGTATCTGGGTTACAAATCGAAACAAAAGGAGAACAAATAGAACGATAGGAGGCGACGTACGAGAAACGCACGTAAAATAAGGTCCGTGTGTCGGTGTCGGTGACATTCGGACAGACGAATTTCGTCCCCGGAGACGGGGATGACGGTAGTAACTCTCGGTGGTTGTGTCTGTCTTACACTCGATTACATAATCTCTATGCGTAATTGTATGTATTCGGAAAAGAGAAAGAAAGAAATGACATGAGATGGCGTTATGACGACGAAACGTTCGTAGAATAAACGGGACGCCCTGGACAATCGGTGTTCTCTAAGTCTATTTATTACGAGGCACTTAACGCTGTTTTCCAGTTTCACGTTTCATTCGTTCCATCGATAGTTACGATTGACTGTCGCCTCGGAACACAATACACGGAATTATCTATAACGCGTACGTACTGAGCTTGCGAATATGCCGCGTGTACTTATAAAATCTAGTTGTGCTAAAAGGTAACGAGCGCTTCAATAGCATTCTCGGCTGACGGCGCCGTCTTTTCATGGCTAAACGGTAAATACGTATAACTCGGTAACCTCGGTGAAATCACAATCGTGGTACGATTTATATATTATTCAATATTTATATATATTCATTTGTATATATATATATATATTTATATATATTTATATTTATATAAAAATTAAAGAGTGTCTTTACAAGTGTTTCTGTTTAGTACATCCCGCACGCGACTGACTATAATTACAGGAGGGTAGACGCGTGCGAATATTTATTTGGATTAGAAATAATAGGTTTCTTTTCTCGTTGACGGTACGACAACTAATTCTCTCTCTCTCTCTCTCACACATACATACACAGACACACACACACAATCGGGCGCTATAGCACGTATCGAACATCACGCGCGCAGCGTAATATCGTTTTTGTACGAATGAACCAGCCAGTTCGAGACGAGTTCCCTTCGACGAGATTTCCACGTTACGATCGCATGATAAGCTGCCATGGTTTTTTTATTCGTTACATCTTTCCACGCTGACGAGTGTCCCTCGAATGATACCCTATTTCGACCAGTGTCCCTTTGTACCTTTGAAACACCGCGGATGGGTGCCTTACAATGTGCAAAGAGTTCACTGTTACGGTAGCGAACCGCATTTGCGGTTCCAACCGGTGCTTTTCGCTACTTGAAAAACACCTCGCTACCTTGCCCAGGTAGCACCTTTCCGCGGTACCGGTTCCTTTTTGCGGTTTCGCCGTGTCGCAGGTGACTTCGACGCATTGCGAAGTCGCCACCTTTTCTGTATCCGAATATTTGAACGGTTTAATTGATTCAATGAACTTGATTGATTAATTTTTTAAAGTTATCGTTGTTTTACTATTTACAGGTGTTCCGATTGTGAAACCGATTCGCACTCGTCCAGCGTGAATATGTGAAACGTTTAATTACGATTCCGACTAACTAAATTGAGCCTCGACGCGAATTCTAGCAGCTATAGGTACACATGTATACACTTTTCTGTATAATATATATAATAATAGTAATAATAATATATATACATATATTTGTATATATTTATACATATACATATATATATATTACATCGTCATTCGATCTAACGTCGTTTCTTTTCGTAACGTTACAGGCACGGTGACGCAATATACGCGTAATTGACGTCGATATTGCTGGAACGGATATTTACAATATCTCAGGCGAGAAGAGAACGTCTAATTAACTAATGTTCACGATCGGAAGGTAACGTAAGAACAGCGGGGACTTTTAAGGTACCGACGAGAACGAATGTGACGGACCACATGGCTTTCTAACGTCGTCGCATGGTATTCTTCTCTTTTGATACGTTACATTTCGTTTCCTTTCTTTACAAAACCAGGCTGTCGCAATTCCGCGAACGTTCGCGGCTGTGACCCGACCGAGAGTCCACCGGTGACCGGTGAAATCACGCGTGTAAACTGGAACGAGATGATATCGAAAGACAGGCCGGACGTGAGAACCGGCCGTAATTTCGCGGATAGAAAACTGGTCGAAAAATTTTATTTCACCATAGAGTCGAGATCGTCACTCTATATACATAATAATTCGTATTTCTACGAGATTCAGAAACTTTGTAATCCTACTCATCGATCCCCAGTTCTTCCCTGGACTCTCCAAATTTCCATATTTCCAAATCGTAACATTTTCACGTTTTATTTCATGAATTTCTGATCACAGCGAATTCACCAGGTGTTACGAATTCCGCCTGGATTTTGATCCATCGGATCCGTAGACTGTGGGAGGCTGCGAGGAAACCGATTTCCAAGCCTCGAGGTCCCGATCGATAGGATCTTTCAGTGTTTCACTCCCTCCCCCGTGCCTTCCTTCTCTCCTCTCGTCGTGTCTCCGTCGCTCGTGTCTCTCCCGCGGCTCTCTCGCTCGCGGTGTGGCTCCTTTATTGCGTTTCACTTTCGCGATGAGCTTGCCCGTCCGATCGGGGCGTGGCAAAAGTGTAACGCAAGAGAGGTCCGAGGCCATCGGGTGTATGTATGTACACACTGTGTATGCGTGGAGCGAGAAAAACAGGGCCCGGCCATCCTCTCCCGGCTTCCATACATCTCTCTAGCGCTGCGGGAAGCTTACTCACAATTCGCAAGGTTGTATCCGATCTCGTTAGGAAACCGCGAAATTACGCGAATCGGGGTCAAGTATTTTTTTGATAACTTTTCGACTAAAGGAAACGGACCCCGTTGGTCCCCGCGTCGCGAATACTGGATGAAATACTAGATATAATACTATGTATTAAAATAATATAAATGATAATATTGAAATTGGTTTATATTTTATGAAGTTAATCGATTTGGTAAGAGAGCGGCTGGAATATTAACACGTTAAATGCCACGCGAGTTAACATTGTCTGTTTATATCAGATTCTATCGATCAGTAAAGACCCCCATGGAATTTAACGTGTTAATAACGTCACCAGGGTGGATGGAAATTAAATTTCAGAAACTTCGACGTCGTCGACGGTGTAGTCTCGACGTACGGAAATAGCAAGTGGGTTGCGCGTTGGGAAATAAATTTGAATGTTTCATCGCCTTTTCCCTTTCCGTGTCGCGTTGCTACTTGTGCATGTTCGCCAGTCACCGGTGCATTGTTCCGTCACGCGTGGCCACATTGTGCCAGGGCGAAGTCGAACGGGGCGGCTATTGTTGCGCGGAAAGTATAATGATTCCGTTTGGTAGCGATTCCACGCCGTGACACAATTGAATTATAAGGGAAAATTTGATATTTTTCGAGCCGCGATGACGTCGACGATCCTCGAGATCCATCGCATCTCATTGAAAGTGGGACGGGAAAATCTCGCGATAGTAGGCGGTGGTGATTCGTTCTGAGTAAAATTTCGCGTTCAAGCTGGTCGTCGCGCGATCGTCCCGCGTAAATTAGAAGAGCTGCATACCAAACTAGAAAGCGCAAACGGTTTCTCACGCGTCGTTCGACAACGAAGTTGCTGAACTTTCGAACCCCACCCGGGCGAAGTTCGTCGTGACTTTTTTCTTTTTTTCGGTGGGAAAACGTGGAGACAAAGAATCGAACGAACGGTGGGTTCGCGAACGCGACGAGTCATTGATCGTTCGCCGCAAGGTCGACGGATCTATCGATCGTTCCTATGTGTGTGTGTGTTGCACCTTGCGCTACTTGCCGCGAGTGGATCGCACATGGTAGAAAGTGCCGCTAAATCGCCACCCAGGGTATCTCACCGGAAAAACCGATTAGATCGTTCTTCTCACTTGAAACGGTTCACCGCTGCCACCCACTTTTAGCAACGGAATTTGAATCGCGTTTCGAACGACCACGATCGTCAAGGTAACGGTGAAACGATTTCAAATAACGAACAGGATAACGTGTCTTATTAATCCGAATCGCAACGGAGAACCTTTCGCAATTCTAATACGCGAATCCCTGTATTACACGTCAATCCAATCGATTTATCCTATCGATATATGTATTCGTTTCCATGTAACACCTTCACATCACTAGTGTACGTGTGTATATACAAATACATACGTATACTTCACACGCTTGCTGATTAGAGAGCACGGTAAATCTGATTTCAAACGATCGCACGACGTTCCTCGTCGATTCTCGATCGGTATCCAGGAATAATTATACTTTTACGAGTGGCACTCGGCTACCAAGGTCGAGGATACCTTTCCTTCATTTGCATCTGTATCAGTGACGGGTGTTACACACGGCTAGAAAGTACATATCGCGGTGAATTCGTTCGTTCGCGGCGGCGAGTTAACGGCGGAAGGCGATTAGATCGTTTTTCGCCCCGGGTTACGGTTTTCAGCGATCGTCCGCAGGAAACGAGGGGATATATCATCATCGTGTGGGATTGCCTATGGTACTCCTCTTCGCACCAGGGTCTCCAGTTTTGCCGATCATCGCGGCGGCCGGAAACACGTCGCTTTTCCACGCCGTAGGTACATACACACATACGTATACATATGTATATATACGTATACATAGATGGGTGCGTATGGTGTTCGATCGGGGCTTTCTTTCCTACCGATGGCTAGTGCTCGCAATGGGAACCGCGATTTCTCATCATCCGGTGTGAACTGTTCGTGAATGCTTAATGGTGTCGGTATAATTTAGATTGGTTTCTTTTTCTTTCTACGTCGACTCGTTACCCGACGGTAAATTTATATCTATGGCACCCCAGATTTGTTCTTTTTTGCGATTCTTAAGTAACGTATGTTAACAAATCATTCTATCATCGTGGAAAATTAATAATTTATGTATTTCACAGGTATTCGAATGGAAAAGGTAATTAATATCGTAACGATTCCGCGAAGTATCAAGTCAGCAATTAAAATCTCGATTTATCTTCGGTTCCGGATCGACAGTCGAGTCGACGGCTCTTCTTTTGTCGATTTCGACGGAGAAATTACTCGGTAGTATCACTTCCTCTAGCTTCTAAACCACCGGACACGCAAAAAAAACAACGACACCCGGGTTCTCGGTACTTCGTATCTCGATGAAAAATTTTACGACTCCCGCGGCAGTCGTTGAACCTCTCCGTCCGCCTCGTCGCGATGATATTTCTTCACTTCCATTCCGACGACTCGTTACAGATCCGCCCGTCGATTTCTAAACGGTTTAATTTTATTACGCGGGGGATTACGTCCGCGTTTGACTGAAATTCACTTTCTAGGTCGTAAAACCGGCCGCCGTCAACGGGCGTCGTTTTCAGCCGCAGTTCTCTGCCGGACCGAATCGTCCGACGTTTCTTTCCGTTTCCCGGGCGCTTTTTCACCGCGTCGGTTTCTTCCGCGAGTCGTTGCGACGTCGTCCGCGAGCGTGAAAATCCACCTGGGGGATTGCGACAGAGACCGACCGACACCCGAGACAAGCCGCAAAAGTGTTTGGTCGATTGTACCAGCGTCGTGTCGTTAATCGTTCCGCGGGTTTCCACTTCTTCCGATGGTTCTTCGATGGTTATGGACGACCATCCTTATGACACTGACGTAAACGACTCGAAGATCCGAGGAATTCCATGTCCATCAGATGATTTTTGCTAAAAAATTACGCTTGTGTTGTGGTTTTTTTATCCCTTTGTTTTCTGATTACTAAGAATCGATTATGTAACGCGACAGCCTGTTTCTGAAGAAAGTATCTCTGCGTCGATACCAACCCTACCGTGATTATTTTGCGAATCGATCGATGAAATGAAAGAGACATAAATATCTATGGAATATCATGTACTCAAAGAAATGACGCACGAATATTTTTGTTATTTAAATGATTGTCGAAGGTGTCGCGATATTCTTTGTGATTTCGTTTCATAGATCGATTCGCGGGTGGAAACACACGAGTGTTTCGTATCGTTTCATTAATGTGCGCGCGCACACATCTAAGAGTAACTAAGATGGTACTTAAATCGAGTCTATTATCTAGCTAGTTTAATCGTAAGGCTTGATACAGATCGATCGATCCCGATCGATGCTGTTTAGAGAACATTTTTTAGGCACGTTATTCCTCTAAGGCACCAGCGTCTAAAACGAACAACGTTCAGAGGTGGGGGAATCCCTCCTTCGTTTATTCTCACAGCAGACTTGAATTTCCTGCGCGAAGCGTTTACCATATTTTTTTAACGCGATAAACTCCGCTTGAGATCTTGATACGAACGATTCGGTTGATAAACCACGATATATCTCGGAGACGTGGGATCCCATGGAAAGGGTGTCGACAAATTTGACTGATTAATTTTTGTTGAATTAATTACACTTGGAACATCGTCGCTTTGTTTGTTCTCTAATATGATTTTTGTTCTAAGTGATCTCTAATTATAAATCATTTGATAATAAATCCGAAAAAGGAAGATAACATTTTTAAATTTTACATTCTCTAATTACTTTTATCAATCCAATTAAAATTGAATTTCTGATTCGACGATTAGATGCGAACGACGTTCCTGAAAACCAAATTAATTCTAAATCATGCCTCATCTCCTACAGGATAACCTGACGACCCTTCCCCGGGGATGATCCACACGTTCCCCGATCCATCAGACCCCGATACACCGTACGCTAGAACACCTGAACTCCGACGAATCGCATCGATTCCCGGCGACGTCACGAGCTGCCTCCTGTCGCACACTGGACGCACGACCAGGTGTTCCCGCGTGCTCAGGTGTTGTTCCCCGGGGACAACGGCGGCGAGTTCACCTCCCTCTGTTCCTCCTGAACGCTTTCCGGTCTGCTCGCGGTGCTGCTCGACCTGGAGCTAAGGTTGTCCCTGTCGCTAAAATACGACGAGTCACCACGTTTCTCCTCCAGTTGAAGCTGTTGCTTGTCGTTCCTGAAATCGTCCGTCCCGTGCCCCAGGAGTCCGGGAAAATACGGCATACCCTGTCTCTGGGAGGTGATCTTCCCCATGAAGCTTCTTATCTCCTCGAAATAGGAATCGTCCGCCCGGGGTAGCTGTCCGTGGTACCTGGACCTGACCTCGTCGAGTATCGTCGGCCCGTCGGCGTCGTGTTTCTTCAGGTGTCTGTCCAGGTTCGTCTGTTGACCGAAGCATCTCTCGCACAGGGGACACTTGAACGGTTTCTCCTTATTGTGAATATTTCGCACGTGTCGCTGGAGATTGCTGGAGATGCTGAAGCTCCTCTCGCAGTACTTACATTTATACGGTTGTTCGCCGGTGTGCGTGCGCAGGTGTCGCGTTAGATTCGCTGACCTTGGGAACACCTTGCCGCAGAACTTACAAGAGTATCTATCTTTCGGTTTGAGTCCCGCTTGGACACTGATAGAATACGGTGGTAGATTCGAAGTTTGCTGGGGTTGTTGCGGTTGACTCTGGTGACCCGGTTGCGAATGTTGAGGGACACCGCCGGTGGGACTGGATATTCTCGTCGTCGGTTGCGACGACGACGTGGACGTCGTCGAGGAGAATCTATTCGGTGGCAATGGTACCATCGTGGGTAGGGCACGGACTTGAATCTTCGGTAACTCGGACACCGGTGATGTGTGATGATGGGATCGATACATCGCTTCGAGGACTAAAGGATGGACCGCGTGATGCTGTGGGAATAACACCGTGTGATAAGGTAGTCCACTTCCAAGGCCGTCGAGGGTGTTCTGATTCAACACCTCGATCTCGTTTTGATTCTCGTCCCGTAGCCTCTCCTTTTTGTGATCCACGCGTAGGTCCAGTGGTTCGCATTCAAGGTCATCCTGGCTGTGTTGCGGTCTCGCCGCGGGACTCATGTGCGGTTGGGCCTGATGACCGGGGCTGGACAAGCCACGACTGTGGCTCAAATCGTATGGCAACTCTTCGACGTCCGGCACACGGACGCTCAACGGGTAAATGCTCGCCTGTTTCGGGCTGATGTGTCCAGGCATCTTCCTGGGACTCGAGTCTTTCTCCCGCATGGCTGGAGGATACTTCGGGTCGTGCAGCAACGTCGGGGGCAGGGTGATGCTACTGAGATAGCCGCTCATCACACCGCCTCTGTCACCCTCTGCCTTGCCCCTGCTCTTCACACGGGGTGATCTGAAAGTAGCATAAATATCTCGTGTTATCAGGGTGAACGTGGGAGGAGATCCTTTTTTTTTATTGGAAATTGTATAAGAAGGGTGGGTGAAAAGTTTTCCGTTTGGTAACTCAGTCGTTCGTGAGACAAATCTGTTATGTAACTTCACTTTTTTAATGACTTTATATTTAATAGAATTACGTAAATGGTCATTTTGAAAAGTCTCGGGCATATTTTATCAATTTTCTTTAGGTAGTTTGTGTTTTATGTGAAGTTCATCGATTTGACAGGTGAGCGGCTGGATCAATGTAAGAAAGAAATTTTTAATTAAGTCCCACAGTGTGGCAGGGAGTGTTTTTTTTAATTCATTGCCGGTGATCTGTTACTTTTTCCATGATATTAAAGACAGTGCTCGAGAAACCGTGTTCGGGACGCGAACAAATTGAGGGCCCCGTAAAGTAGGAGGCCCCGCGCATAAATATACTTCTCCAGGGAACACATCTTCTTTTGTAAAAACGAAGCCAAGGCCGGGTGATATATGATTCACTGATTAAACGCTTAAGTCGGGGGCATCGATTACAATCGGACAGCACGTGCCGTATACACGAATACGGAGTAACAAAAAAAAAAATAAGTATCTCGCTTCGGTAGCTTAAGGAGTATACTCTTTCTCTGCCGATCTACCAATACCATCACCAAAATACACGGTGTTATTAAGATTTGCCAGATGTGTTCGGTGTGTCTGTTCATTTTTATTTTATATTTTCTTTTTTTATCCGAGACTCTTTGTAACGTAGTTCGAATGGTAAAAATACGAGCAGCCGGCGGGGATCGGTTTCTGTTCGGCTTTTAAAATCATGGTCGCTCGGGGGCAGAGAAACATTTATCACTTCGCCGGTCGACGCCTTGATCTATCGATCCGCGGTTTCGTACTGATTATTTTTTTTTTTTTTTGTTGCCCGGTCTCGGTTCGATTTACGCGAAATCATCCGGGCGAACGGGATCCTTTCACTAATGTTTCCAAATCGTCGCCGTTTACTAACAACCCCGCGATGTCGAGCGAGTCTTCCTCGCTCGATCTCGTTTCATCGCGATAGGAGGGAAAAAGAAAGTTAGAAATAGCTTTTTTGATTTATGATACAGCCGCGGCCCGAAACCGTTCGTCGGACGCGTTGCTCGGGATCTTGCGCGATAGTTTTGTACGCGTAGATCATCCGTCTTCGCCCTGGATAGATCACTTTTCGACCGTTCACTTGTCTTCGAAACGATCGCACACACACACATACACATAATCGATCAGATTCACCAGACATACTGTTTCGACGAAATGAAGACGAGTCACTCCACTTGACTGATGATCGTCTAATTGCTAGGTGTACGGATGAAATTAACCGAACACACACACATACATACACACACACATAGTGATCCGAGTTATGGATATAATAGGAATTAGAATCTTAGTATTGTCCGGTGAAACGTGACAGGTGTTTCGAATTTTCATTTCGACTTTTAAGTGGACGTCGAGGATTAGATTAGATATTCCGATTCCGTCAATTGGATCAATATTATCTCTCTATTGATACGTCGCTCATGATATATACATCGAATCTATGAAGATTCGTATGCTGAATTGCAAATGAACCGACACTTTGCCAGCCGAACGTGACGCACTTGTTACCCGGCATTGAAATCATTCGCGAAATACTACTTACGCGAGCATCGAAGTCTCCGCTCGGGTATGTCATTGGGTCGGTATATATCATTCTCGATCACTGTACGTTACCGATAATTTGCATAGAAATCGTTGTTCTTTTCTCGGACAACCGATGGAACTTCGTTAAATCGAGTCGTACATTTTAATCGATCTAATTTTCATTTTTGCCACGCGTCAAAGCTACTTTTTTTTCTTCGCCTTTTATATGAATCATCTAAACTTAACGTCTACGCGGGATAAAGTTGAATCATCGAGTGGATGAGTAGTATCTTTTCAAAGTTACTTTGCATCTCAACGCTATCGAACTGTTTAATATAAATCCAGTTCTTTTTCTCCATCAAGCTACCCCGATTAACCGTTCCTCCATTTTTTTTTACGACGCCGCGTAATTAATCGGAGAATTTCCAAGACACGCAGAACGGCCGGTTCAAAGCGAGCCTCCCGATAAAGGAAGCACGGCAATACGAGAAACCGGGATCCTTTCACAATCCGTATCGTTTCACGCGATCCGATCCAGTTACCGGAGAAGCTAATCCTCTGTCCACTTCGAACGAAAGAGAAATTCACTCGCGTCGTTGACAGCTACGCTCGCGATTCGCTGGAGGGGAGGGTGTGGGGGGGAAAAAGGGGGAGACGAGAGGAAGAAGAGGGAAAAAAAAGAAGGCGATACGAGAGGAACGGGGAACCCCGTTCCGGCGTAAAAGGAAGAAAAGCGAGAGGAAAAAAGAAAAAGCTCCGCGCCGACAATAGTGAAAAGCGTTAATTACGAGCGCGGAGAATAAGAAGACGCCTGGGTGGTGGCCGGGTGGAATCGAAAGTGTACAGACCGCTTCAGAATCAATGGTCCGTGCTATCGGAATTGTGTCGACGATCCATGAAAGTCCGACGGATGTGTTACACATAGATAGAATCGGAGTATCTGGCTGGCAAGAAAGTAGCGTCTACGTTTTAGTAGCACGTGATCGATAAGCCGTACGAGTTACGAGTTGGTTTATCAAAAATAAAGTGAAAAATAGAAAATTTACTGGATCGTTGGGATTAACATTAAAAAAATTACATGGAAACAATACGAGATCGATGGTACAGTAGTTTTGGATCGCTTTTCTCTTGGATTTTTTCGAATAGTATCGAAGAAAGCGATAGCAGTAGGACATGTGTCATCCATCGAGATGTGGTTGATTAAGTTCGATTTACATATCGTACTTTCCCCTGGTCCCCTTTGATAGTCAGTTGCAAAGAGAAACTCTTGCGAGCGCTAATCAGATTTTTCGTACGTCACTCTACAAATGTTAAGTCTATTCTCGATAATGTTTCGCGAAAGAAATCCAATCTGACTCTAATCCCGTAAACTCTTATACCATCCTGTTTCCATTTCCCCAAGTTACTTCCTTATCATCCAAATATCAACGTTCTCTCTTATCACTAGGTAAGTATATTCCTACAGGTTAAACAAAATCCTCCATCCCCCTCCACTTTACCATCCAGCATCCCATTTACATTTCCCCTGGCACCTGGACCTCAAAACATCGTAACAACGAGGTCGCTCGAAAAATGGGAATTCGAGTGACGTTAACAAACCGTCCTCCAGGTCCCCTTGGCGGGACACACCCGCAGGGGGGGGAGGGGGGTAACAATTTATCCGAATGCATTTGTCATCGTGTCCCATCGTGGTCGAGGTCGAACCGCGGGACCGTTGCATTCCGTTTCCCCAGGGATCGCGAGCGTTTTATCGCCCGCCGAATGCCGCGTGGTTTCACCGTGTTCCCCGGGTACCCATGAGTAATGTCCACGGGAAACGGTAGCTGGTTCCGCGGAACGACGGTGGAAATAAGGCGAAGAGGAACGAGAACGAAAGGTGGAGCACACGATCCATGGTGAGAGACTGACATCTGTTACGTGAATCAACTCGACTGACGTCTCGCGAGATCGGGACGAGATGCTGTGCCGGCCACGATCCAGTTTTCGGTTTCTAGAAAGTCGGGATGAGTCTCGGGCGTGGTTTCTGTTGGTCTCTCTCTCTCTCTTTCTCTCTCTCACTCGTTCTCTCACTGTGTGTCTCTCTTTCGCTCTTTGTTCCTCTTTCACCCTACGCCTCTCGCTCTGTCGTCCTTGCCGGTATGATTTCTCTCCCGACATTCACCTACGGGTACCATAAGTGCGCTTTCAGGGCCGCACGAGCGACGCTGCGCACTTTTATACGATCACTGGAGGTACGAGAGCATTTCGTGGAATTATATTCGTGTTTTGGAGACGTCCGTTTTGGGATTATATCGTGATAGGGGTTATTAGTGAGGATAATTAAGGATTATGGTAATTTTGGAAGCTTTTTGGTTGGTAGGATCTGTTTCTATCGTTTGGGTGGCGAATAGAGAAGAATTATGGGACTTGTTGGTGTGTGTTGGTAATAGGGGAACTTTGGAAAGTTTTACGGTGATGGTTTTCATTGTTAAATTTTGGATTTCTTTTGGGGAAAGGGAAGGAGTTTCCTGAGATCGGACACTTTTGGTCTTTTGAATTATTAAAACACAGCAAGGTGTTTCTGGGACCAGAATACGACCCTGCGACGCGGTAAACATCGTTCATGTAACGTGTACAACCGTTCGCCACTTGTTACCCGAACGTGGCACGTCCCTGGCCGGGTTGTCAGACACGGGGAAGATTTCAATCGGTCGTTTCTTTTCGAGTGACGTAACTCGTCTCTTTTTCCATCCGGAGGAAAGGAAGGAAGAGTAAAAAAAATGATGTAGCGTTTCGATAAATCGCCCGCCCCCTTTCGAAAGGGATTGTTTATCCGCACTTCCAATACAGGGAAATTCTACGGTTTTCTTGATTCATCGAGAAAAGTAACTTCATTTAATTAACGATTTTCTAATCCCGCGATGAGAATGAGCATAGAATATCTAATCAAACATACCTTTGTGGATTATGCAAATTTTGCCGTGGACTGACAAAAGGTGTCTCATCTGAATTGAATTCTAGCTAATAAACGTCCTTTAACTTTCATTTTTTTCGAAACTGCACCTTCCATTCTTAATCCCTATTCTTCCAATATTTCATCCTCGACGATGTCTCCATTGTGTCCTTATCTTATTAATTAATCACCTTTTATCTATTCCCTACTAAATTTTAAAACATTGAATCAATCTCTCTTACCAATTAAAATGTTACTTTGCCAATAGCAGTGCACAAATCGCGCTGTATTTCCCGCAAGTAGATTGAGTCCCCGGGTCAGACATGCCTGTCATCGCTGGCCACGAAGAAATCAACGGTCTCTCCGTTATATAAACGGACGGCGAACAAACGCGTCGGGGCAACAATCGCGGGCTCGAGAAGAAAAATAAATTCAACCGCGTCTCGCATCTCGGACGGCTATCGTGCGAATTGCGTAAAAATAACGTCCGCCACTGTCACCCCGGCGAAAGAAACGATTTCGCGATGCTCGCCGATCTCGATCGTTTCTTTTTTTTCTCCCCGTGACGCAACCCCGTCTCTTTTCTGTTTTGTTCGCGAAAAGGAATAAAACAAAAATAAAATAAAATAAAGAAATAAATACTCGTCGATCCGTGTCCTTCCTCACCACGGCGTCGTCGGTATGAAACGCGATCTCCGTCGACGATAAGCGGGCCAAAAGGTGCCCGGCATTTAATTACGAACGAGCATGCGGCTTCTTGTCGGAGATAAACAACCCGTTGCCAAATTGATACATTGCGGGACCCGCGGAATATCGGGCGTCGTGCCAGCCGTGAAATTGTTCGCGAAAAAATGCGCGTAAATCGAGCGCCCCGACGTCGCTTTTAATCGGTAACGAAAACCCCCTCAGACGTAACGTAAGAGAATCGCACGATGAAAGGGGAAATATGTGAGATTACTGTACGAGATTATAATTTAACCGCGGAGTATATAAAGTACACTGTGATGCATCTTTGTGGATTCAAATATGGACTTTTTCTCTTACAAATGACGTCACGCGGACATTTAATTCTGAAAATGTGAACCCAGTGTTGTGTTGTCAGGTGAATTTGTTTTAATTATTTCTCCTGTATATCTATGATATACTTAGAGAGATTTATATAAATATTAATTATCAGTGTTAAATGGGTTTCAACGATAAACGTTATTGTGAGTTATGGTGATCCGTTTCGAGGGCAGGTAATGTCTCGTTTGGAGGTATCGCCGATGAAAATATTGCGGCGAGATCGTAGTGAAAGGTGGCAAAGTTGACATAAAGTCGCAATCGGACGGCGAACGTTTAAACTTTTTTAAATATTACTTTCATTCGGTCTGACAGCGAACATCGTTCATTATTCATGGGGGATTTCGTGTATAACCCTGCATCGGGCCGACCGGCGGAATTAATTCGCCGACAACATTATGTCGGTTTACATACAACCACGTACACGTACACTATCCCGTAGAAGAGTGTGTGTCGTCGATAATCCGACGATTATTATTTATGATTTCGCCTCCGCGACATAAAAGCTCGAAGGTGTTCCTTCTGTCGGAATCACCGTGCCCACGCATTTCTTCGTGGATAGTAGCCCGGTAACCTTGCCGACAGCTTGTACGAGCCACATTTTGGTGCAGGAAGAGAGAGAGAGAGGTGTACAGGGTGTTTCATAAGACGCGGAGGCCGGTACAGAGATTGCAAATGAGGGAAATGGTCATTTTTTCTCGTTGGATATTTGTAACGCGTTGAAAATCGACTGAATATTGATTTTATGGCATTGAAATTACGTGCAAGCAGAAGTTTTTGAGGGTAAGAATTTCAAAGTATTGAAATTTTCAAGTTTAGAAACTTCCAAGCGTAAAATTTAAAATTCTTGAAATTTTCCAGGCTTTGATTTCCCAACTACAGACACTTCCGGTAATTAAGAGTATCCTCACACTTTCCTCTGTAGAGTTCACCCCTGAAGTAGATCCCCGGTGTTATGAAACACCCCGTAGTTACGTCGCGTTCATATTGTAGCCCGATACGCGAGACGTTAACGAGATATCTCGTCGGGTATTGAGTTTCTTCTTTTCCCTCAAGTACTAATTACGGCCGGTCGCGTTCACCTGCGAACCTCGCAATTGACAGATGAGAGACGGTTCGAATAAATAGCCGGTAGTCTGATCTACGGGTCCCCGCAAATTGCTCGGAATCGAGAAAGTGTTCCGTCGTCAGTAGAAACTGACGGTCACTCGTTAGACACGCCTGAAATTAAAGTACCCGCCTTCGTCGTCGGTTTTACGTTTCGAAATGCTATTTACGGCGTGTCAGTACGTATGCCTGGTATTAATTATCCCCGTTGGTACCCGTATGAACTGGAATTTCCCTTTTAAATATCTTTATACACTCTTTCATAAAGGAAACTTTGAAAAATCCGTCGACATTCGTCGAATATCGTCTCTTTTCGAAAGTTCACATTTATACTATCTATGATTAAAATAAATATTATATATCCACATATATAAATACCATAAAGATTCTTAGTTTCAAGAGTACTATAATGGTATTAATCACTTCCTATCTGTCTGTGGAATGCGTTTAAAATCATGCGTAATTACTTTACACTAAATACGACGCAGCGTTCGTCAAACAACGAGGAAAACCCGTTGCTCGTGGTTTGCCGTACTCCTGTTTTTTTTTTCTCTCTCCCTCTCTCTCTCTCTCCTTTTATCTAGTTCCTTGGAAACGCACTTGTTCGAGCGCTTCACTGACCTTATCGGCTGGCAAGGCGATCTCTCCGGATCGGAATGAATGGATTAAGGCTCAGCTGGCTTCCGGTACTTTTACAGACACGGTGACCCTAATAGGTGCTGCCCATTAGGATCGACCGAGAGAAGACAATGCTGACAGAAATGACTGCAATCCAACCGCGGAGGAAGCAACGTGTCATCCGTGATTCCGTCCGTCTTGCAACCTCCTCCCGATAATCGTTTTCCATCGTTAAATATTAAACGAGATTCTCACGGCGAACGGACGATAATAATTGCCGGACATATTATTATATCGCGAGCTGGTTGTCAAAGCGATAGAACACGCGGCGTTTTCTATTTCCCGTCGGAATTACGGGGCGCGAGTGGAATTTTTCCGGGGGGAGGGGAATTTCTAGGGTGAAAAGTATGAATTCCAATAAAAAGTCTCGTGGGATGTGAAACGCGAGTCGCGTTATCAAAAGAGGGATAGAAAATCACCATTCGATGATTTGTGTCGATTCGAAAGTATCCGGGTCGGTCGGGAGAGATTATATGTATATGTATACAGAGAGAAAGAGAGAGAGAGAAGAAAAGAAGAAAAAGAAGGCAAAGTATAAAAAGACAAGAGAATAGAAGACGAAGAAAAGTTAATGCCTCGAATTTGCGGATAATTTAAATACAATCGCCGATACAAGCGATTCCTCGTTAGAGATTTCCTTCGCAGCGATTTGCAGAATTTCCGAACGCCGCGCGGTTATATTTCAGCATCCACGGTATGAGATAACATTCGGTAGTTTTCTCTACGATCTCTATGATTTAGATAAATGCCAACTCATTTCTGGCGTTTCCTTATGAAACCTAAACTATCGGCGCGCCGTTGGAATTTTACTGTATACTCTCACCGTGAAACGGCCGATCTCGTCTTGGATTCCGCGTTACTCATAGATGCAACTGATTAGAGAGAGAAAGAGAGAGAGAGAGAGAGAAAGAATAAAAATCGAAAAAACACCCGATACTAACACTCGCGGTGGACGCCGTGTTCATTCTGCGAAACGTATTAATTCTACTTTAATCATTATAATTTCTCCATTGTACTTTTGCTCCCAATATACCATCATCCATCATTTCCCATTTGAAAAATGAAAATCCATCCAACGAGCACTCAGTAACTTAATGAATCCTGATCGAAGATAAAGATCGCAAAATTCCAATATTCTCATTCAATCAAATAGACTTTGTGTCTCTCGGATTAGCTTGAATTCTCATTCCAGTTTTCCATCGACAATGAGACATCTTTTGTCGAAGCTCAGGTACAAGTGGACAGGTGCGCGGTGAGTTCACCATCCAAAGTGCGCTCTTTTCGTCCGGCAGCGTAGTTTTTCATCGTCTCGTTAAATTTACACATTGAATTTCACCTTGGTTCGCTACAACCAATGGGAATCTTAATTACCAGGCCGGTAATTAACCAACTGACAATTCGACGTTACACGTACATACACACATATACGAGTCACGATTATTCGCGGGCGTAACTCGAGCGTTTCGCCGCGCACGCGTGGAAAACATTTAATTCGCAGGTGGAATTCGGCGAATCATTCCGCCGCCGCGGCGGAAGAAGATTATGCCATTTAGGACGTTTACACACGGGGAACGCACAATGAACGGCTGGGAGTGTTTCTCACGGGCCGCGCAATTCGTTTCGAACTCCGTCTGGCAACGGTAACAGCCATTTGTCTGCAAATCCCGAAGATAACTACCGATGATACCGATAAAAACCCGCGGAGAACAAATGGAGGGTAGAAAGCGATTCCGATTTAAGTCGCGGCAATTTCATGAATTACGGAATCACGTTGTCCGGACTTTCTTCCGTGAATTACGGTAGGCACGATTTTTCCAATTGTTTCAAATATCTTTTCATCAAATATTTTCAAGTATCGCACTAGGTGTTCAGTTTCTCAAATCTGGAAGAAAATCATTCAAAAAAATCAAGAGTGAACGTTCGGTGTTCAATAAAAGTTGATGAATCAAGAAATCAGCGAATCACGTATACACAAACACGAACGCGAACTGGTTAAAGGTGTTGTTGAAACGTACAGATAAGGTTGTTGGTCCTTATACTGGAAAATCGTTCGAAGAAGCTGGAGAGAAAGGAACGGAATAAGACAGAAGTGGTTTGTCGAAACAAAGACATCAAATGGTCTCGCTCTATCGTCGGGGCACCAATCATTTCCTCGGTACGCTGTGGCAACTTGAAAATGCCCGCTGGCGGACATCCGAGTTTGCGAAATTGACCGTTAACATGGCCGTCGGAGATCCGAGCGAGGCTCGTTACGTCCACGAATGGAATCTCGTTAGGTATTCGCCGATTATTATTGCCGGTTTGCCTAATGTCTCGTCGAAATTTCCGTTATCGGTTCGCTCCTTCGTCCCGACGATCGGAAAACCTCGCGAAAGTCGTTCGAAATATTTCCTTTCTAATACTGAGTGTCGTAAAAATGTTTATATCTTGTAATTTATTAATTCTACTTGCAATTTAGGATTTTATCAAAATTTTCACGATGATATCTCCGAGGGTCTGAGAGTGTCAAGTTTAGTTTCATAGAATTAAATGAAAATAGAGTTCTATACACAGATGGAGAATATTGGATTTCCTTTCATTAGTTTCCCGCGAATGATACAATTCGACCAATCGGAGTGTCGCGACCGAGATACCGAAATTACGTATGGGAGCGCGCCTACGACGTTTAACAGACGATTGTGATTTAAAAGGAGTGAAATCTGTGGCAGATGAGAAAACGAGCCGGGCGACAGTATAGAAAATAGACGACGGGGAACGCCCGTAAGTGATGCCACACCGAGATCGATGACCCACTGTAATTCAATTCGAGCTATTAGAAAGCGTCTCTTAATTAATGCATTAGCTCATTATTATCGTTCGCGCGCGTCCACCTCGACCATGGGAACCGTAAACTACTAAAACAGTGAAATTAATTATTCGACATCGGGACCATAAACTATAAAAAAATGAATCAACGTAATAAATAATCCTCCGATTAAAACAGCACTACAATTATAATTCTAACGATGATAGACTTTTAGCGAAACAAAGACAATTTCTCCGATAGATCGATCATTTTCATTCTTTCCGAACGATCGATCACAACTCACCGAAACGCTGGATCACGCGGAGAAAATAAAATAAAAAAATACGATCCCATCGGTCGGGTAGACGATCTCGGAGTCGTCGATCGGTTAAGTTCACGTTCGCAGAAGGAAAGTCGGGTATATTCAGACGGGCCCACGGCGGATCGGTCCCATAAATATATACAACGATCGACCACGAAATCAGGAATAGATTTTCATGAATTTTCCTTCGGGTCGGTTGTTGCCCAGCCGTTGGCCTGATTCCGTCCCCCCGTCACCTCCACCCCTCCCCCCTTCTTCCCCTTGTATCTTTCTTCCGCGATGCGATACCCGTTTCATCCGTGTCTTTTTTCTCTCCGTTCTTTCTCTCTCCACGACCATCCCTCGATATCTTCTCCGCGCACCGTTTTCTCATGAAATATTCACGCGGCACGGACGAAATCATCGTTTGTTAGTCAACCGTCTGTCCGACGGTGTGTTTTCACCGTTGACTGGTGTGCGAGTGTGTCATGTCGTTTCTTATTACTTTTTGTTTTCATTGTCTTTCTTTTTTTGTTTTACACGCGGAGAAACACGTAAGAGAGCATTGTCATCCCTGGCCCATTTTTAGTTTTCTATCCCTGGGAGAATAGATCAGGGAAAACGATCGAGATTGGGTGAATTGTGGTTTGTTGGGGTTTTTACTTGATCCTTTTTTACAGAAACGTTAGGATTTACTTGGATCTTCTTGGAAATCTTGGAGATCCACTAATGGCCGTCTAATTATGTCGGAAATTGCTACGCTCCTGTACGCGGAATCCTTGCAGCGTTCGAGTGTCCTTCCAAGGCCACCGGTAGCCAGTGATTTACTGGTCGAACGTAAATGAAAGGGTTTCCGTTGCATTCGCGGAATTCGAGGAAAGAGAAACGTCGGGTATTATTGTGTGTGTGTGTGTGTTTTTTTGTTTTGTTTCGCGGGTCTTAATGAGCACCGACCGTGGGTAAAATATTAGTTCTATGATGAATCTTTCTGGGGTGATTTGTATTTTAAGTTCTTTCTTTCGACGGATTTTGCAAATCATCGTTTAGAATTCAGATCGGTTTCTTCACGATGTTTCGCAGCCTTGCGATCGAAGCGTGAAAAACGTACCACGGAACGATACGATTCTATTTCTGTGATAGAGATACATTAATGAAATATACGTAGGATAGATAATATAATATAAATATGATATGTATAATATGTTGATAGAGAGCAATCGCGTACGTAATCCCAGTGTTATCTCTTGGTTAAAAAACGGATCGGTAACGCTGAAATGTCCGTACCGCGAGGATCGATTTCCATTAATCTCACATCACGTTACCGTATTACCATCGATTTTACTTTCAAATTCCGCGTGTCACACATTCGAGTCTTAATAGTCGAAACCGCAAGCCGTGAGTTTTTATCATTTTCTTTTCAACCATCATCGTTTCCTCGTTGCTCGATGAACACCAAGGTGATAGGTTTGATCCAGATCTTTGATCCAGACTTTGGATCCATCCACGCGGTGCCAAGAATCCTCGGATCGACGTGGACGTGGTTCCATCCGGATCTATAGATCCCGATTTTCCGATCTACACGTCGATCGAGATACTTCGTCGTCGAGAGATCTTTCGTGCTCGGGGATCGAGAGAGAACATTGTGATGCCACGCACACATGTGACACGTGTTATTGCGGGCAGGTGCGTGTATTTCGGCTCGTTAAACGCAGTCGTTGCACGAACGCTGAATAATAAACCATGCGAACGCTGTTATGCGACTGTGGCGCGCGAATTCGCAACGTTACGCGTGCCTCTATTAACATCTTTACGTCACGAATGTAAACAGCTTGCTGAAATTTACCGTCTGGATCACGGCGGTCATTGAAAAAACGTGAAATTAAAACAGTTTTTTGACTGCCATTCGCCCAATTTTTGAGATAGCGATCTGAAACTGGTACCATTGTTTTAGTTAGAAAATTCTACGCCAGATCAATGTATAATAGTTGTACTTTTCGAAAATTTAATTTTTCGCAAAAATCTGAAGGGGGTAGGTCAGGATTTTTTGCGATTTTCGAAATTCGTTCGCCATTTCCACAATTTTTGAGATATCGATCTGATTCTTTCTGCACCTTATTCGGCTTCGGATTCCGCGTCCAAAACGTCCAGGATCATTTTAATAGCTCAAAAATTACGGAAATGACGAAGGAATTACGAAAATCGCAAAAAATCCTGACCTACCCCCTTCAGATTTTTGCGAAAAATTAAATTTTCGAAAAGTACAACTATTATACGTTGATCTGGCGTAGAATTTCCTAACTAAAACAATGGTACTAGTTTCAGATCGCTATCTCAAAAATTGAGCGAATGCCGATCGAAAAACTGGTTGAATTTGACGAATTTTCCCGATTTTCGCAATTTGCCCGTCATTTCCGCAATTTTTGAGATATTAACATAATCGAGGACGTTTTGGAAGCGGAATTCGAAACCGAATACGACAGTGAAAGAATCATTTCGATATCTAAAAAATTGCGAAAATGACGAAGGAATTACGAAAATCGCCAAAAATCGCCAAATTCAACCAGTTTTTCGTTCGGCATTCGCTCAATTTTTGAGATAGCGATCTGAAACTTGTACCATTGTTTTAGTTAGGAAATTCTACGCCAGAACAATGTATAATAGTTGTACTTTTCGAAAATTTAATTTTTCGCAAAAATCTGAAGGGGGTAGGTCAGGATTTTTTGCGATTTTCGTAATTCGCTCGCCATTTCCGTAATTTTTGAGCTATTAAAATGATCCTGGACGTTTTGGACGCGGAATCCGAAGCCGAATAAGACGCAGAAAGAATCAGATCGATATCTAAAAAATTGTGGAAATGGCAAACGATTTACGAAAATCGCAAAAAATCCTGACCTACCCCCTTCAGATTTTTGCGAAAAATTAAATTTTTGAAAAGTACAACTATTATACATGGATTTTATAGAAAATTTAACGCCCGATTCAATGGTACAAGTCTCAGGTCGCTATCTCAAAAATTGAGCGAATGGCAATGAAAAAACTGTTTGAAATTCATGTTTTTCGCTTGCCATTTCCACACCCTTAGAATAATCGATCCAGGGGCCCGATATTCTTATTGTGTGTGAGATTCATCATCTTATTTGATTGTAAGTAATACATTTAATACGTTTCCAATCATTTCAAAGTGGCACGCGAATCATTTGTCGCAAACTTAGCAAGAAAAGTTTAACATTCGATCTTTGATCGAGACGTCTACTAAATCCTATCGTACGCTTTAATCTTTTGCCAAGTAAATTGAAAATAACTCGCTTCGTCGTCGTTCCCCCGATGAATCTTTAATCGGTTATAATTCATTAACGTCCGGCGCAAAATACAGCTATTAAAAAAGAATTGATTAACCGTAGATTTTAACGTCCCGAAGTAACTTCCATCGGATTTACACCGTCTCCTACGGTTGTTTTTTTTATCCTTTTTAATTACTACCTTCGGTACGAAAATTTGATTTGCAAATTGATAAAAAACTTCGGCCGCGCGATATATCTTGTTTTTACGATCGTCCCGCGGGTCCTGTTTTCCGTTTCTCATTTTTTTTTTCTTTCATTTCGGGGAAAAATCACGAGGGAACACGTAATTTTGTCGAAACGATGCGCCGTATACGGCAGTTTCATTCCGAGACCGATCGTAAATCACCGTGGCAGAAATGAAGAAGAAAAAAAAATGAAGAATTTGTTACACCCGTACATCCATACATTCATGCATACGTGCTAACGTTCGCTGATTGCACCGCGGTCATAAAAATGTCACGTCTTGTACCTTGGGTTCCCGTTGAATGATCTTTTCGACGGATTGTATCGCGTCTGTCGCAGATTCACCAGTTTTCTGCATAATTCGTCGATTAAACCAGATTATAAATTTTCTGCTTTTTGTTCCTCCGACGCCGCCGTCGCGGTGACGTAATAACCGACGGATGAGAACGCGTCGGCGACACAATGCGACATCGTCGAGGAATTAATCGAATTCCTCGCGGAGACCTTTGGAAAACCGTCGCTCCCCGTCGGACAATCGCGGCTTTTTTTCTTTTCAATCACGCGATTAACTAATTACCTGTTAACCTCTCGCGACACTACGAACATTGCCCGCGAGCGTACAGCTCGTGCGAATGTAAATATGATTTTTCATCGCGACCGCCGAGATTCGTAATCGATCCAGTTGCAAAGGACAAAAAATATGTTCCAATTAAATCTCGATCGCAATTGTCTTATCGGCTGACGTCCCTGTATCAACCTATCAGTGTCTTGAATCAAATAAAGACCCTTGTCGACAAATTTCCAATTAATTCCACCTACACACCTACGACTCTAACACAGGTGGAACGATTTCATTCGTGTTTCCACATCCGATCGTTTTCATTTCCGAGACAAATGTCCGTCGTGAGAAAAGAATCACGGTAGACCGGGAAAATTCGCATTTTCTACCAGGGCGATCAATCCCGAGCGGCGAATTACGTAACGCGAGCCACTTTAACTTCCCCACGGCAATTTTCACCGGCTTCTCTCTATCATCGACACACGCGCAAACGGTTGTTCGGTATTGTTAAACGGAATCACGTGAACGTTCGCGTGGATCATCGAATGTGGCACGACGTCGACGTCGAAGTGGAGCACGACAACCAGGCGAAACGATGGCATGTTCGTTTCCTCGTCTATCCTTTATTTTTTTTTTGTATTCCTTCCAGCATTTTTTCCCTCTTTTTTCTCTCTCTCTCGTTGCCCAACGGCGTAAACGTGTATGTATATGTACGTTACATAGATACAACGACGGCTAGACGTTATTTGAATACGTCGACTATTACGAGAATGGAAAGCACGACAATCATGAGAGTCTCCCAGAGGTTCGAACAATGTCCTCGCCTAGCTCGCCTCGTCTCCGGACTGGCGCAAACGGCAATAAAATTCTTCCTGAACGACAATACACTCCTCTCCCCCTCCCTCTCCCCCGCCCCCTTGGTGCTCGTTTTAACATCTGGCCATCCATCCACGGTGAAAAGACCTGGGGAACATCGGACCGATTACCGAGCGATTCGCGTTTCCATGAAAAAAAGACAAACAAATAGGACACGCAGAAATCGAGACGATCGTGTGCGCACGCGTGAAACTGTGGTGGAATGGGAATAAAGTGAAATTCAATTAAACCGTAGGTAAATTGATTATCGGTCGCGAGATGTAGTTACCGCGGAAAAACGAAAGGAAACTTAACACGATCGTAACTGTCAGTGTTTATATTATGTACAATAATATACGTACGTGTGTATACATATGTAGATACATACATATATTATTGAGAGCAAGGCACACCGCTAAAAGGTTCGTCGTTACAGGATATCACAATTTTGCATTCTTAAATAGCACATAGCCGGGCGTTATAATCGTTAATGCGTATAATATAATAAACCCGGGCGATCCTTAATAAAGTGCTGGACTTCCTGGTGTAAACGTCGTCATCGGGTCCGAGCGGCCGCGGATAGAATTGCATTTAACGAGAATTTATATCTTCTTTTTCTAGAACACACTTATGGTTGTAAATGTAAATTTGACTCGGGGCACGGGACGCGGATCCTCGGTGGCATAAAGGTGGCTGCGTGGGCATGCATATAGAGTCTATTTATACGTTCGCGTACGTACAATGGGCTTACTGCTTTCAAATTAAATTCGAGCAGTACCGCAATGCCATTGTTAAGCTCATTGCCGACCCCACCTATCGTAGACAAGCAACGGGACGCCCACTACAAACAACCGAGTGAAAGAAAGAAAGAAAGAAAGAATGAATGAAAAAAAAAAAAGAATAAAAAAGATTCGGTTCATCTGCCCTACGAATTTGCAATTGAAAATCGATCGACAACAAGATTATACGTATACCTATTATCGAAAGAAAAAGAGATAAAAATAAAACATACGCTAAAACATGGTGTTTCGTCACGGATCCTTTGAAACCCCACGTTATTTATCGATCGACGGAATGAAATTCCAACGAACACCTAATTAACGATCTCATTTGTCGTCGGGTTGCATTAATTGTCCCGGGTCTTGCATAAATTACCCAGTCGACCGTCCGGGCGTAAATAAAAAATGAAGATAGAACAACAAAAAAACACACACACACACACACACACAGTATTCACCGGGTAAATTATTACGCAGATAGTCGCGGCGAGTCGCCAGGGAATCGTTAATGGCGTTGGCAAAGATCGATCGTACAGCCCAGGCAATGCTGGAAGTAAAATAATGGAGTCTCTCTCGTTGCAACGTGGTCACCGCTAAACCCATGATCGCATTGGTTTCGCGTAACCGTTAACGTTTTCTTGTCGGTCTATTTCGATCGGCGTGGCCCCTACAACAAAAATCGAGGCGCCTCACCGCTCGCTCGCTCCCGGCTTACCTGTTATCAATTAACTGTTAAGGTTGCTGCACCCTCCTCGGGAAACCGTAAGTACGCTGCGTGCGCTATCGTGCGCGGACGCCTGTTTCTATGAATAATGTATTTCGGTTCGGGGAATTCGCGGCATTTAATCGCGAACGATCGTAAAGAGAAAAAAAAACGGATAAAAGAGAGAAGTAGAGGAAGAGGAGAAAGAACGCCCGCGAAACGACCGATATAGAGGGTACGGCGAATTTATGCGAATTATATAGGAATCGATGTATAGAGTAACGTGACACACTCGACTTATCGTTCCATTGGATTTTCACCCTGTTATTGTACCGTTTCTGTTTGTATATCAAGTCTCTATCGGTCAAAAGATTTTTAATTATATTTCTAAGTAATTGTCTTCCTACTATTATTTGATCCTCTCAATTTTGTGAAATAGAACATACGGAAAAACTATGTTTCAAATTTATACGAAAGTCTATGATTGCCTGAATATTTCATTTTTTCTTTATCTCTACGGTTTCATTATCGACCATATTCATTTAATTTCGCGTATTTCTATCAAGGGACAATCAAGTTTCTTCACTTTTTCCACGGGTTCCCGCGCACGAGTCCGACGTCCATACCCGTCGTCCCTCGAATGGGCGCAGTTCCACCGGCGTGTGTCTGGAGGCGCGTAAATTTATGAACGAGGAAACGGCAGGAATCGCGGCGGAACATAGCTTTTGCGAACGTCTGGCCGGCCTGAGCGGCAGAACGAACCGTTCGGTGATATAAGGACGCGCGTGGGCGGCTCACTTTTCTGCGGAATTGCAAGCGCAACTCCGAGAGACTGGTTCCGAGAGCGAATTAGACGCCCGAAGCGGACCTTTTTCGACCGGGACGACCGTCGGCGAGCACGTCGTCGGACCGAACTCCGTTCGTCGGTCTGACGTATGGATGTATTTATCACGAATTTTTTTCCGTTGCCGGCGTTTAAACGATTTCTATGGCGGTGTCAGTCTCTCGCTGCGGGCTCGTTGGAAGTTTGATTTAACGCCACGCGAAACTTTACGCGGTCAGTGTGATTTATCGGTGATCGAGGAATTTACCGTGGTGTTGTTGTTCTGTTTGGGGATTTTTTTACTGATTTTTCTAAAAATGATGGGTGAACTGCACGTAAACGGGAGAGAAAGAGATTTTTTGTTGATTAATAGTTTGTAGGATTATATATCGTTCAATTTTCACTGATTTTCATTCCCGATTTTGCGTAATAATTCGCCACTTATAAAGCAGAGACGGGGGAGAAAAAATACGAAAACTCGCTCGCGGCTTGCCGCCAAATTTGGCGAACACAATTTCCCAGACGAAGTAATTCGTAGCTCCGCGCGGATTACGCAGCATCCGCGGGTCCATTACACCGATGTTCACCTGGGAAACTAGATCGCCAGCGAGTATCTCAGGCGGAGTGGAAACTTCAAAGTAGTATTTTCAATTTCTACACATCCGTACCGTAGAGAATCTTATTCCGGAATAATCGCGGCGCGTCTGATCTCCGAGGAAATTTACACCGTTGCCACAGATTCGTCGAGGATCGTTTAAAATCTCACGTTCGCATCAGCGATCCCCGGGAAACGGAAAAACGCGGTCGTTTAAAGCGGGAAAGCGGAGAGTAAATAAAATAAATAAAAAATAGACACGAACACCACGCGGCAGGAGTACGAATCGAAATTTCCCCGACGATGATCCCCGGCAAATAAAATGTCACGATCAATTTCAGGGTTTTCATCGTGGGTTTCCATCGTCGTTTTCCCGAATTAATTCACATGCATCGCGCGCAAAAATCATGATTAATAATCGACGGGGTTCGTTATTAGAGGTCGAGTATCGGTCTACGATCGTAGTTAGAATGAAATCGATTTACCTTATGCGTCATTCCACGACCTTGAAGCCGGGGGGTAGCTGGCTCTGCACTTCCGGTGAACGGACTCACTTTCCACCACCTGTTCGCCCGTTTCACGGCGTGGAATCGACGGGTTTTCACACAGAATTCCACGTAAGAATGAGAGAAAGAAAGATAGAGAGAGAGAGAAAAAGGGAGAGACAGAGAGAGAGAGAAGAAACAGAGTCAACGAACACGTCGAAGAAAAACGAGAAAGGGTGGTTGCGGGGGGAGTACACTCTTCGGAATGTGAAAATAAAATTGTTGTGGAGAAATCAAAAAAAAATAATAAACAACAGCACACAATCCTCACACTTTGTCACTCTTCATACCCCTACGGATGTCGTCGATTCGTTACAGGTATCCCAATCGAAACGTCCGTACGAACATCCTGATCCTTTAAATTCTATGGAAACCACGGGTGGATATAAACGACACCGGGGAGGGTATTGCTCGAAACCTCGTGGTGCCGACCACGTGTTGCAAACGAACACACGTGTAGTATCTTCTTCGTTCGTCGGTGACCGTCAACGAAACAAGGAAACGAAGTTCGTAATATTAAATAATTCACAGGAGTGTCTCTCTCTTTTATTTTTCTGCCGATATCGTCGTTCGGATCACACTTGTTCGAATTCTCTCGTTATTCGACACGTAGAACGGGAATGATAATTCCTGACTAGAGTCCATTTCCCGCCCAAAAATGTTCCCTCGCGGATATTAGATCATCCGTTAAACACCAAGATTCTTAATCTTCCAGGTAGAAAATTACTAACACCGTCGATGTTTCTTCTCATTCACCTTTCGCGCGTATTTTCAAAATTAATCCGCTCGTCTTCTTCCTCGTTGTCTTCGTCGACGATGTCCAAGTTCGTATAATAACCACCGTGCAACGTGGTTCCCGTTGCGATCTATTCGATCGCGCGCGCGTAAATTGTTATCGTGTCCGGCGGAACAGCCGCGTCCTGACTGGCTGGGCGGTTGTGTCCAGGTAGATCTCAAACGTTAGGGAGCGGAAGGAGCCAGCCACGTTGCTCACCACCGTCCGGCGATCGTTTGGTGCTCCTTGTCCAGGTCCTCTCTCGAGGCGTGTGATATCCCCGCCGCGGCGGCCTCGTGGACGAAGCGGAATATCAGCGAGCGCTCTCGGTGGAGATTCGTGAGACGCGACCGGTGGAGCGGTGCGGAGCGGTGCGGAGCGGTGCGACGCGGTGCGGTGCGGTGCGCGACGGCGAAGGTAAGCCGAGGCGCGGCGACGAGACGGTTCCCTTTCTGGTTGTTTGTGTATGGTGGTGGTGAGTAAGCCAGAGAGTAGTAGTATCGGTATGAGTATGAAATGAAGCGACGCACCGACGACAGCCGGAGAGTCGAGAGAGAGAGAGAGAGAGAGAGAAAGAGAGAGGGAAATCGTGTAGAGAAAAACGGATCGGTGAGGAGAGAAGTATATAGAGTACGGTTAAAGAGAAAACCAGAGAGAAACAAGCGAGATGGAAAAAGAGAGAGGGAACTAGATCGGTTAGAGAGAAAGAGAGAGAGAGAGGGAGAAGAAGAAGAAGAAGAGGAAGAAAAAAAAAAGAGCAGCAAGGGGAGAAGGAGAGAAAAACGCACACAGAGAAACGGATCCTGTCGACTGGGCGGGGAGAGACCAAACCCGTAGGTTGGCGGGTAGGTTGGTAAGTAGGTAGGTAGGTAGGTAGGTGAACCACGAGGAAACACACCGGTGGACCTCTGGTTTTGTATTTGTGGTTTGTTCGTAGAGGACTTAACCGTATGATGGTGGTGGTAGTGGTAGTGGTGGTGGTGGTGGTTGTTGTTGTTGTACGTTTGTTTGTGCGCGTAAGGATACCAAGGAGCTCCCCTGCGTGTTAACCGTGAGAGACGTCGGGAAGGTAAGTGCTCTCCTCTCTTTCAGCTTCGGTGTAGCACCATGCCGGCACGCGACCTGCCCTCCCCCACCCCTTCTCTCTCTCCCCCATCACCTTAGGGTCTCTCCCTCTACGTCCGTCCTTTCCCTCTTTCCTTCTTTCGAAGATGTCTTCTTCGTTTCCCTCTATACCGGGAGGATACACCTCTCTCTCTATGAACCGCGCTGTTTCCTCTGTGTTCCTCCGACGATCTTGTTTCCCTCTCTCCTTCGACACTGACGGAACGATGAATAGAGCGAGAGAGAAAAAGAGAGGGAGGGGAGAAGAGTGAAACAGAGATAGATAGAGAGAGAGAGAGAGAGTGATATGTATAGAATTCAAGAAGAGAGAGGTAGAGAGATAGGTCGACGGTGTTGGTGCACCACTCCTACCCGGTGGACACTGACACACCGGAATCCTCCCACCAGCCTCTCCCGTACCGTCGAGAGGAGAGAGAGAAAGAGAGAAAGAAATCGAGAGGAGTATTCCGAACGCTTTTGCTATCTCCTCTCTGTCGTTACTCAAGGCGGTAACCTCCGAGTCGACTAATTCACCTTTGCAACTGTACCGACACCCCGTGGATACCCTTTCTTCCTCTTTTTTCCACCGGTTCTTATCGATCCATGGACACCGTGATCGATGGTGGATTCATGATTAATTAGAAAACTAACCTGGGTGTATTAACTAAAGATTCTTATTGATCCTCTTTGGTTCGGCAAATTAAGATGTTCGACGACACAGTGGAATGGGACGATCACGGTCAGACTGAATCCATTTGAAAAATACATATAGTATATTCTTTCCAATTTTTTTATAAAAACTAAGTTAAGCTCTTAAAAAACTTTATAGTGCTTGAATAATTTAAGCTGACTTTAATTAAATTTTATCATCCTAGTCCTATTTAACACGAAATATTCTTCAATAGAAAATAGGAAAGTTTGATTATTTCGTTTCCATTGTTTCCGGGCCACAGTCCGTCGAAATTCGTGATAAAAGTTTCCCTTTCCTCTCGCCCCGGGCCCCAACGGATTTATTTCCCCGCGTGTCGCTCTATCCTATTAGGCCGACACTGCACGTGCGCCTTTGTTTCGATTTTATCGGGCAGTTTCGCCGGGTAGATCGTTTCAACGGTGCGTCAGCGTTTCCACCTCCCCTGTCTTTTTCCCCCGAGGACCGAAACCGCTCCCACCACTCTCCGGTCCCCCGGCTTGCTCCCGCTAATTCACCTCTGCAACTGTATATGCCCCACCCCGGGGGCCCACTCGGCGATGATCCGGTTGTCCTAGGACCGGGCCAGTTGTTACCGTTTCGTTTCACGGCCCCCCACTTCCGACGTTTTACGGTTTATTTTCTGTCCGATCGACGAGCTTCTGAATCACGAATCGTCGATTATTCACACCGCCTGGATTCGATTGGGAAACCGTACGTTTGGGCCTTATCGAGCCACGTGCGGAGGAAATGATTGAAGAGAAAATAGGGAAAATGGATTTTTCCTATTTTTTTGGCGGGTTTTTATAGGCAGAAGGGACCGTTTACCGGTTCGGGGTACGGGAACGTGAATATCGTTTCCGAGAAATTGAACTTGTCGCGACCTAACCTCGGTTTCACCGTCTAAAATATTACGAACGTCTTTGTTTGTTCCGACGCTCTCCATTGTCCGTTCTGTTGTCTCTGGTGTACGTCACGTGCCCGGGAAACGAGACAGTTGGAAGCTAATGAATAGGTCAGTAAGCTTTACGGGATTTTTCGACGCGACGCCGTTAGACCGTGACGTTTCCAGATTCTCCATCCGGAATTATAATTAACCCTAGATTCATTAAAATTCTACGTCACCTCTGTTATATACAATAAAAATTTCCAAGGGAATATCATTAAGTAGGGAATTTTCATATATGGAAGAAAATTTATGTAGAAATAATCTGATCCTTAAAAGATCGAAGCTTGATAGATGTCCGAAGATCAAGTGTCCATTAAATCATCAAAGTTAGACGGTATTCCTTGATGATCGTCGCTCCGTACGAATTACTCATCCTTGCATCGCCATATTTGGAGGAAACTTTATCCAAGTTCTACCTTTCTGGGTCAATCTCTGGTTAGCTTCTTAGCTTTAGGTTGCTCTAGACGCCCGAGAAACTAAGCACGACGAGTAAATCGAGGAGGCAGTTGTCGGTATAGGTATATACACGCCTCGAGACCTTAGATCATCGGATCCTCGTGGATCTCCTCGCTCCGCCTTGTTGCGCAACGATCACCGCCGTCGGTGATCTCGGGCACAGCAGTCCTGACACAGTTACCTGGTCAGAGCGTTACGAGACGAGATTAAAGAAATGAAAAAAAAAGGAAAGAAACGACAACGAATAAAAAAAAACGAAAAGACCAAGAGGAAAGAGAGAGAAAGAGAGAGAGAGAGGAGAAAAAAAGAAGAAAACGAGAAGACCGAGAAACGTGAGCCACTCTCGCAGTAGAACCCTTCCACTGCTTCACGGTTTGATGACTTTTTTGCGACCTTTCGTTCCGGGCAAAAAGATACCCGTTCGATCATTCCTACGTGATTTCTTCTGTTGGATCTTCGATCTATCTGGATAATTATTATATTTTTCCCTGACAATTCTGCCCTCGTTAATAACATTTTTGTTTTAAATTTCACAACGAAAGTTGAAATACATACCTAATTTTTTTAAATGTCTCTCTTTCATGGTATTTAGAATGATTTCAATTTTCTCGGATGTTGATTAATTGGGCCCAGTAATCAGGTCCCGTTTTCCCCAGGTACGTTCGTGTGACGGTGGTATTTTCAGGCCGAGGTGGGTCGGATTCTTCCCTCTCGCATTCTATTCTGTACGATGACACTTCCCCCAGGGTTGACGCGCGAGCCGAGAACCCATCATTAGACGCCTACGCGAATACGGGGACGCGGACGTCGCGACAGGCCCACGACGGGAATCGCTGGGAAACGACGACAATGCCGATAATACCGGAAGCCAGTGTCTCGCGATCGCGAAACTCGTGAAAATGATCGATAGATTCTTTTATGGGGAAAATAATGGATATTATGTTTTGAACTCTGATGATTTCTTTTTGGTAAAGATAGAATTTGACTGTGACAAATTTTGTAAAATGGGAAAGTGACTCGTTGATATTGAACGATATTCTCTCAGGTGAGTGGACAGTTGAAAATATCAGTTGCGAGAAGGTCGACGTGATTCTTGGGAATGAAATCCCGGTGAGCCAACCGGGGTTATCGTAACAACTTCTCGGATTCCATCAACAGCCCGGTGTCTCGATCATCTTTACGATCGATCCTCGAATACGGTACGGAGTGATTCGATTAATTTTTCGCAGGATCCACGTAACGATGCTCTAAATCTTCTTTCACAGTTCGTTGGACATTCCTTTGATCTCTTTATCCACAGTCCATTCCTTTCGTATCCTATTTTCATAATTCTGATCTAAATATCGCGTTGGTAAAGTCACGAGATACTTTGCGTAAGGTGGACGCAACCGAAATCTGGTGAAAAAAATTATCGATCGAGTCGGTGGATCTCGTTCAAAGGATCGGCGATTCGTTCGCGCAACTTCGAAAGAGCGACGTCGTCAACGGATGACGGTAGGGGCAAAACGACTACCGTTCTCGCTTGATTGGTCAGCGCGACGTTACATTTTGCAGTGGGAGGAGCGGCTCGCACCTATGCAGCATGCGGCTGCATCATAGACATGCATAATACATGCCTACGTAGCTGTCAGCGAGATGAACATCCACGGCCCGCGTCGTTACACCTCTTCGCGGGGCCCGGCATACCACTTATGCACTTATGCACACACGCTCACCGACGGATCGATGGAACAGTCCTGGACCACGATGGAAATGGTGGTTTATACGCGATGGAATTGGAGCGTTTTGAAAATTTTTATTCATGGAAATGTGCGGGTTGAAATTTTTAAGTTTCGGAACTGCTGATGCTGGGAAATTTCATGCGTGGACACTTTTAGCGATTGGAAATTTAATGCGCTGACACTTTTCCGCTTGGAAATTTCAAGCGTTGAAATTTCTAAGCCTTGGAACTTTCGATGCTGGGAAATTTCATGCGTCGAACTTTTGGCGCTTGGAAATTTCATGCATGGACACTTTAGCGCTTGGAAATTCAAGGCATCGACACTTTAGCGCTTGGAAATTTCATGCGCCGCCACTTTGGTACTTGGAAATTTCAAGCGTTGACACTTTAGCGCTTGGAAATTTCATGCCTCGAACTTTTGGTGCTTGGAAATTTCATGCATCGACACTTTAGCGCTTGGAAATTCCATGCCTCGAACTTTTGGTGCTTGGAATTTTCATACGTCGATACTTCCGGCGCTTGGAAATGTCTACACGTTGAAATCCCTGCGCTTTAGAACCTCCGTCTCTCCTCCGTCTCATCGATCACACCTTCAGTTGGCCAGAAATTCCTAAACGTTGAAATTTCACGCCTGGAAACTTCTCTGACGTGAAAATCTAGGGGCCTGCGGAAATCATCAACTTTCGAGTGATACATTACGGCGCAAGGGAATCGGTACTGTTATAGGCAGACTAAAAAAATCTGTGCTTGTAAAAATCGTTGACGTGTATGGTGCATTACGAGCGTACACTTCCGTGTATGCGCACTGGCGTACATGTACCCGCACTTCTGGTGGCGGAATGATAGATCAAGCTGCCCCGATAACGATCTCGACCCGAGAAAGGGCCCGTTTCACTGCTTTACGAAACATTCCTCTCACACTTAATCTACGTGTCGATCAATATTACAGGATAGTTTTTTTCATACCTTATCAATTACCAATATCGTCTATCCTCAACACGCATTACACTCGAAACATTTCTCCCGTGTACGCGTAACAAGAAACCTGATACCCAAATCTATTCCCAACGTCAACACGCCTACCTCCTGGTAATTACAATTAACAATACTATTTCTTACACTGCGATATCATCCTTATCTTCTAATTACACATATTTTCAAGAATTCACCTGCAATTTAATACGAAACACAATTAAAATGTAACTAGGACCAACCAATATACAAATATCATTTATTATCGATCATATTCCTTAATATCCTATATAAATCAATTTCCGCGATTTCACGGAATCATTTCGGAAATCATCCGGCCGTGAGGCAGAAGTCGGTTGAGGTTTTCCCGTCGAGGTCAGTAAAATCGTTTAACGATTCCCGGGAGCGTTAACGATGCTAATATGGTTCCATGGATCCGACGAATAAGAACAGCCATTAGATTCCAGCGGATGATTCAGCCACGTTTTTATCCGTCGACGAAGACGTTCGACGTCGTTATCGCATTCGTCGACGAGCCTCTGAACGTCTCGCTGACGACTCCCAGCATATAGCCGATCGAATCGAGATTCCAGCATCTCGGGCAGCGTGCTCGCCGCGGTGTAGATTTACATATAAAACGGTATTGTTTTTCCTACGGAACAGGGTGGGTCTCCGGTTTCACATTTTATACCGACGTACCGAGTACGTCACGAGGCCGCAACGGTACCTGATACACGCCCGATATTACGCACACCAACGACCGCCGGCCCAACACTTTCATAACATTAGCCGCGCGATTGCCAGCGGCCGCGATCGGCGAATAATCGGCGACGGTGTAATTCCTACCGGGACGCGGGGAAAGTCACCGGCGACGTGGAGCTCATTGTTCCAGGGATTCTTTGAATTCGTCCCCGATCTTGTCGGATGTATTCGGAAAAAGTTGTATAAATCGCGAGCGACGAGGGAAAGTCCCCTTGTTATCCGAATATTTAAAAATGAAGATTTTGCGACAGAATTAAATAGTGTGAATTTTGAATACAAAATTAAATTCTATGTGATTAGGATGTGTGGTTGTGAAATTTCGTAAATGGCAGGATAGGAAGTGTGGAAGATAGAAGTTTTCCTGTTTGATGAGATTCTTAGTGTTGGATGTTCTGTGAAATTTCTCAATTTTCCATCTGTTTTCCCCGTGAAGTGTCCAAATTAGCGATTCGCGGAATCACACGCACACTGGACGTGTATTCCGATCGTTTAACAGTACTTATTCACTAACTCCTGCAGCACACGCTTAATTACGTTCCACGCGATTACCCGGGGGATTAACAAACAGCGGCAATATCCTCGAAGCACGTGTGCAAGCAGTTCGAAACAGACTGAGAGAGAGAGGGAGTGAAAAAAAGAACTGAAAAGAATGTATCGTTCACCCATTAGACGACGTGTCGTTTCGTAGAACAAAACCCGGTATTTTTTCCACCGTTCCCGTTCTTATGCAAGGAATAATTACTCCGCTGATATGCGTAACGTACAAAAAATAATGTTAACGTTCGCTTTTAGAATGGAAAAGGACATCCTGCTCGAGCGGCCGGTTTCTCGTCGGTGGATGACGAATGAATAATTTTTTCATTTCTTTTTACTTCTTTTTTTTTTCTTTTCGTCGTTCACTTCTTTATTAGTTGTAAAATGTGACTTGCCACCGGTTGGCCGTTCCAATATGCATGTACTGTATGTATGTATGTCTGGTATTCGATGGTCAGTTACTGGTGTGGGTCCTTGAAAGCTCGCAAGGATGTCGCAACTGGATGCCTCCGGTGTACCCACCCACCTTACACACGCCTAATCTGCCGATCGCGTTCGGTAATAATCTCTACTCTCGGTCTCGATCATAACTGGGCCAGTGGTGGGTCCGGGGGCCTTTCTCTCTCTCGAAGAATTTTAATTAGTTCGCCGGTGAGCCACGTAAAACCGTGCTCTCGAATGTCGGGCAAAAATTCTAATCACTGCCCGGTTGCACTTAATTTATATAATACATACATATATGTACGTATGTATGTATAATACCTATCCTCTCTCGGAAGATCTCTACACGTACTTCGTCCAGAAGAAACGAGGCCCAGTTGAAACAGATTCGTACCTGAGTCTATTTTATTGAAACTTTAGATCGAAGAAAGAGTCTAGAGAAATCCCAGCGAAACGATTCTCACAAAGTTATCTATATTTCGACCTTTAATTAGACACGCAATTATACAATTTTTCTCATCTCTCAATTAACCCGTGTGTCAACTTTCCCGTGGAACTACAAGTGTAACAAAAAAACCAAAAAGAAAAATACTTAATGTCTCGCTGAGTTCGATTGCAAGATAAAATGAAAACGATTGCCGTCGACGTTGTACGAGATATACTATACTTTTTCTCTCTCCCCTCTCTGTTTTTTTGTTTCTTTTTTTTTCTTTCTCGTACGGTTATACTAGAGATTACGAGTGCCCACGCGACCGCCGTCTAATCTAACCAGCGATGGTTTCGCTAATTACGTCTCTCTCTCCTTTCGCTCGTCCTTTTATTTTTTCACTCATAACTGGGCCAATAAAGTGATTTCTCTTTCCGCGGCGGCGGCTTCCTTATTTCCCTCTTTTTACCGCGTGCTTCTTTTCTATGTATACGGCGTGCCTCGATTACGAATCGACCGTAATTATTGCGATATGGGGCCCCGTTCTTGCAGGCGATTCGGTGTTTAGGATGACGTCAGGCCTGGTCACGCCGACGTCGATCTACCGTTACGGCTATCGGGCAATTTGTATCATGTAGAATCCTCTATTACGTACCCGAGAAACACCTCGGAATTCGAAAGACTACGAAACAGTTTATAATATACATCCGTTTGATACATATAATCGATATATCGATATTTCCATAGAGATAAAGAATATTATTCCGAATGGACACACCTGGAAAAGTTCCCAATTTCATTGTAAGAATCTTCACGAATACCAGTGGAAACGTCTTTAAATACAGACGTGCTCGTTTCGCAATCGAAATTGAATTCCTCGTTAAATTAACTGACCGACGTTTCTAATATTTCTATTCTAAAACGAACACGATGAGCGTAATATACATATATAGGGAAATCGATAAATTCAGACTACACGATTCTATCATCGTGTTACTCTTCGGCTCCGTGTGGTAGTTACGAATACCGTAACGAGGTAATGGTTTTAAATCACGTGTGGAAACAGTGCCCCGGCGATTTGATTGATAATAAATAACAGGATCGTCGGTGGCGCGGAAGGTAATTCGCCGTTGAAAAGAATGTTAATGAACGTATAAAAAATGTTTTCCCTACGGTCCCGCGCGATTATATTGCCCAGCTATCCGCGGTATGTTCCGTGTTAACCCGAGAGTTAGCGGGAATGTTAATTCTAAAGTAATTCGGGACGGCTGGTTACGCAAAGTACACGGACGGGCGACTCCTCTGTAATTACGTGCTAAGTCCCACGTCGTCGGTCTTATTTTGCAGCATTGTAAACAGGTACGAATGGCTCGTGGGCACGCGTTATTGTCTTGACGGATGCGCGTCACGAAGAAATCTACCACGCGTTAGCGCGACACCGCATACATCAACGGAGGAACCGTGATTATCGCGTTACCTAAACGTGTTTTAAATAGCTGTCGCACGGTAAGTATACGTACACCGCCGTTACCGTGAATTCTTCTGTCGCGTCCTGACACTTTGCAAGTGGGCATTTCAATCGGATTTACATAATCTTTTGTACGGTGGATCTAATGACAGAGTATTTAACCCATTTTAATAGGCAAACGAACGTTTATAGAAGGAGGGAAAGATACATAGGTAATTTAGAGATAAACTTTTACTTAAATGTTAAAAAGAAATTCCTATAAAACACTTTCCTCTTGGACAAGATTCCCATAGATAATTAGTATTAATAGAAAATCCTGATAGAAGCGTGATTCTATATAATCAACAAATCAATCAATCCCATCATGAATCATTTCCTCACCTGAATCATATCTCTATCTCCCAGTACAGATGCTTCGCATTAATAGACAAACGTGGAAAAATCCAATGGTCTTTTCCTTGGATACTAGTTCGGGAGGATGCGCGTAGTAATTCACAGCGTTTTGTTCTACGGTCATTATGCTCTTACACGCGCAATCGAGCACATCCACGGCCACGTATGGGATCCCCCATACAAACTGGGTAAAATACACTCTACTCGTCTCTCTCCGTATAACTGTGTCTCAATGTGTCTGTGTGTGTGCGCGCGCGCGCTTTACACACGGCGTGTCCCGGGTTGCTTCATTCCATTCGCGATATTCCACATTCTTCCCACACGTGTAAGAACACATCGGTAGGTACACGGTGCCACAGATGCCTGTTGCTGATACGAACCGCCGCGGCTTGCCGCCACAACCGCACCACACCATTTATGGGCCAAGGGAACATCCGAACCGTTTACGTTTACGGGACACAGCCAGGGAGAATCCTCCGCCCGGTTTTTCTGCCGTGGGAAGAGGCGCTCCGTAGCCCTTTTGCTTCATCGAGTCTATCTTTGTTTTCTGTACTCGACGACTCGTTACGTCACGTTGTATCGATGATGTAACGGAGAGATGCGGTTCGCTGTTCAACCGACGGGGGTGGAAGTGGAAACTTCGCCGGATTCGGTGCGCAGGAATTTTTACGCACGGGAGATTTAACGCGATGGTATTCTTGACAGGTGGAATTTTAGAAGAAGGTGATTTTGGAAATTTGGTAAGGAGGATAATCTTTCGGGCGGGAAGTTTTAAAGTGAAAGAATTTCAGCGAGTGGAATTTTGAAACTTAGGTGTTTTGTCGAGGGAAATGAGGGATTTGAGAAATGTCTATGCCAGAAATTTCTATATTCTAAAAGTATCTATTTTTTAACCTAATTAATTTTGTATATTTATGTACTGTAGAAATTGGCGTTAGTATAATAAATTGATACGGTTTGCAGGCATCTTCCGAGATCTCATTCCGTGCCCCACCGTGAAACTCCTATTGAATGCATCGAATGGATATGAATGGGTGCTAACGTGCCCTTACAAGATTTTCTATGTTATCTTCAGACTGAACTATTGTTTTTACGTGACCCCGAAAAAATCGTGAGGAGCTAGGTCTAGTGAACGGGGAACCTAGCCCATTGTTTCGCCGTAACCGCAACACTTGTATCTCTGGTTTAACAAATTTCCAAGTTGAAATATATTTCATCAGCCTGTTCGACGCAAACATTCACACAACCATTATATATACATATATCCTCTTGTAATCAATTGATTATCATTCCAAAAATGATAAAAAAATAGGACCTACGCTCCAAAATATATTTGTTCGATATTCTACGAATCGTAATTTTCCTCAACAGATTCTTTTCGCTAACGGTGGAAGTTTCCAAGGTATCCGCGAAAGAGCGAAATAAGCAGGAAACTTATTTATGGGTACATCTGTTTATCCTGTAAAGGCCTTTCGAAACATTCCTAGCTGAGTCGACTGAGACGATCCCTGTCTCCCCCCGCAGCTGCGATAATGGGTCACCGCTTTCGCACTGGCACACCTGCGTTCTTCGACTTTCCTATCTTTCCGTTAAATTTCGTACTCCTAACACACATCCCGCCCCATTGTGTTCTCTAATCGACGACATCTGAAATTCTCAAACTTTCCTGCCCGCCCGAGAAAACCTCGCGTTTGCCACACGTTCAGGAAAATTGGAAACAAGAAACAGGATTATCAAATTTGATCGAACATAAAAAAGATTATTAATTGAGCACTTTCTATGAGTCCCTATGAAATTATTATGTATAATTGAATACGGTCGTATCACCTTAAAATGAACATAAATGAATGAAAATCGAATCAGTGGTAATAAAGTAGTCTTGTTGATGGTACAACTGAAATATTAATTGCTACCTGGTCCCAGATGGAGATAGATACGCGATTCTTCTGTATTAGTCGTGTGCTAAAATACCCATAAATCCTATTCTTGCACCCACGACGACTGTGAATCTATGAGAACGTTAAACTTTATATTATGTGTCTTCTACCTCCCACAGGCGTTTTAACAACATCCAAGAAGCCGTACGGTCTGTCAGACATTTAGCGCCCATTGAGAAACATTCGTAGACGAGGCTGCTGCGCCTTTGCCGCCTTAATTTTCCGAGCTGCACTCGTTGCGGTTAACCGCTCCTCGCTATGGAATTCTCGAAAATCATTTGTACTCTAATTTCCCACTTCTCGTCGATTCATTATCGATCTGCCTGGACTCGACTAACGACTATCAATCAGGCATAATAATTTCTCCATTTGAAATTCAACACTCGTTGATCTCCTGTTATTAAAAATCTAATTAATAAAAAGACACTCTATATCACTTTCCCTTAGTATCTCAATGAAACATCTTAAGTTCGATGAGACTTTTCTTTGGAAAATTTTCAATAAAATTCACGAAGACACCCAGTTTTCGGGTGATCCATTCGCCCGACGTCTGCGTCGCGACTGCAACTTTCACGTCGAGTAAAATTCAGTTTCTAAAAAAATTCAAGATTCATCCGCGGGCTCGGTGGAAGAGATGAAAAAGAGAAAAAAAAGGGGAAAAGAAAAAGAAAATAAAAAGGCGAAACTGCACGGCTCGTTCCACTTTTACTTTGCTCTTGAGAATCCCATCGTCCTGCACCACATTTCCACGGATGCCTGGCAGGCAGTGGCTCGCTCGCTAATCATGCGTACGTGTGTGTATGCGGGGCCCGTCCGTTTGTGCGCGCGAGCACGCGATCGCACGTGTGTATAGGTGGAACGGCAACAGGAGCGGAGCGCCGCTCATCAGGGTGGGGTTTACCACGCTGGAAGTTTAACTCTTCGGTTTTACTTTCTAACGTGCCCCCCTCGCTGCCCCCCACCTGCCTCTTCCTGGATACTCTCGTCGTGCGACGACGTGTCCTGGTACACCTACTCCTCGAGGACGAAGCTGAAACACGTTACGCTTTCCGTGGATACGGGTGTCGACGTTCCCCGTAGAGTCTTCCGAAGGGGCGACGAACGAAATTTTGAGGGTGAAAAATACAGGAGATCGTGATATACCGAGATCTTTGAATTCAATCTGGTCCCAAAATGATATCTCGATCATTCCTGTGACAAATTTAATAGTGGATCCGTACGATTGTTTGGATCTATCGAATTGTTGAAAGGAAATAGAATTTTTGGAGGATATAGTCGAGATTTCGGAAATTCTGATCCAGTTTCAATAACGATCGGCTCGCGGTGGAACTTGTGTGCGAACTTCCGCGGGTGTGCGTGCCCGAGCTCGAGTGTGTGTGTGTGTGTGTGTGAGTAGACCACGCCAGGGTGGGGTCCTCTCGCATCCGACTTGGCGTTTTCAGTTTCACTTTCTAAGTCGTCGTCCCCCCCTGCCCCCTTCCCGTCTTGGCCGTGCTCCCCCCACCTGGATCCCACCTTGCGGGATCTAGGCGAGTAGTCAGCCACCCCACGCCCTACTATTCGCTCGACATCGCTCGCGGATGCAGGGATCGAGATCCACGCTCTCTCGATCGCGATCCTCGATCGCTGGCCACGCTACGGATCGATGGGGTTTTTCTGCAGGAATTCGGTGGAAGTCTGGCGGAACGGATGATTCGAGGAACAATTAACATTATAAGAATACATATTTCATAACAGGGTAGTGTATCTAAAAAAATTTTAGGGGCCCGAGATGTTAACCGTTTGGCACCCAGTGATCGTAGAAAGAACATGAAATTGAAAGAGTTTTTCGATTGCCATTCGCCCAATTTTTGAGATAGCGGTCTGAAACTGGTACCATTGTTTTAGTTAGAAAATTCTACGCCAGATCAATGTATAATAGTTGTACTTTTCGAAAATTTAATTTTTCGCAAAAATCTGAAGGGGGTAGGTCAGGATTTTTTGCGATTTTCGTAATTCGGCTGCCATTTCCGTAATTTTTGAGCTATTAAAATGATCCAGGGCGTTTTGGACGCGGAATCCGAAGCCGAATAAGACGCAGAAAGAATCATTTTGATATCTCAAAAATTGTGGAAATGGCAGCCGAATTACGAAAATCGCAAAAAATCCTGACCTACCCCCTTCAGATTTTGGCGAAAAATTAAATTTTCGAAAAGTACAACTATTATACATTGATCTGGCGTAGAATTTTCTAACTAAAACAATGGTACCAGTTTCAGATCGCTATCTCAAAAATTGGGCGAATGGCAACCAAAAAACTCTTTGAATATCACCTATCCAACCCAAATCTTTCACCTCCTTAAGTATTCCTCTTCGAGTTACCCATCCAAAACGTCGTCGATCGTTTTAACCGTTCAGATCTCAAGGGATAATTGAAAAAAATCGTTCACAAAACAGAACCATTATTCGTTCCACGGTATCCATGGATTCGTAACGTTAAAAGACCGCTGTTGTTCTCGAAACGGGCGCGAGAGAGATTTATTCCTGATTTCGACGCCGGGTTTAATTGGATCGGCGTGCGTCGACCCGCAAGGGCGTCGTCGTCGTCGTTGTCGCGAACTTTCTTTCGTCCTCGTGGAGAGGCGACAATTGAAACTGGATTCTGCCTACACTGGGACGATTTATTTGGCACAGTTCGGACGCGCAGCCCGCGACTTTCGGCGCGGAATTAACAACAAGCCGAGAAAGTCGTCGCGCGTCGCTATAAATTAATGTTCGGCTTTCCGAGTACGGTGTTAATTGTATCGCTCCTCTTTCTTTCTCTTTCTACTGTGTGTGTGTGCAAGTGTATGTTGCATTTTTTACTTTTTATTTTAGATCCTTCCATACAGACGGCCTTTTAACTTACCATTTAACTACCGTTTTAACTCGACCCAATACAATTCCACGTGGAATCGTTTCCGATCTTCCTAGCACGTAAACCCCGTTTCATTCATACTTTATGTAACAACCGTACGTGAAATAAGATGCTCTTTATCTTCTCATTTCAAATTTCCAATTTCACCACCAACCCTGTCGCCTCTGCAGACTTTCTTCTTCGCCTTTTTCCAAACCACCGAACGTATCCCGGTAAAAAATAGAAACTATTTTTCTTTTACGTAACCTCGAATCCCTTGGCTTTCGCGAAATCTCAGCTAGACCGAAATTCGAGAACCACAAAGGTAACTCCTTCCCCCTTCCACCCTCTCTCTCTTCCTCATCCCTCATCTGACTCCCCATGCGGAAACGAGAAAAAGATTCGACAACGAGGTCGAGTTTCGAGAAACTATTAGGGCGGATGAAAAAGAACGCGGTATCTAAAAGGAGCCGATAAAAAGCCGCATAGAAGAAGAAGAAGAAGAAGAAGAGGAGGAGGAGAAGGAGGAGGTTGGGTTCTCACGGTTCGACATGGGATTTCGGGCTGTTCGCCTCGCGAAGAGGGTCTGACCTCCTATCCCGTTCACCATAACTCCGCCACGGAACATGTCTTCGAACGAGGCTACGCCGACGATGCGTGACAAGTCGGTCAATTAGCGCGTACGAAATTCCGAATTGCCCTTTTACCACCACGTGCCCGGTTCCCGTGGACGTGGCTGCCACCTCCGCACACCTTTTGCTTTTCTACGATTCCGTGAAACGTTCGATCCGGGAAGAGAGAGGCGAATTCTTCTCCTTTTTTGTTGTTGTTTCTTTTTTTTATATTCGAGTCCCATCCGGCATCCATTATGACTTCTCGAAGGAAACGATTGGTTAAAGCATAACGCGAATTAGTAGATCCGATGAATAACAGTGGGTCAAAGAACGTTTTATCATTTTTATATCAATCTTAGTGTTTTTATCAAGTTACCCAGAGAGTAAATGTGACGGATCGAAATAATACTTGGCTTTCGTTTCCTCTCCGGTGATTTTTGTATGTGGATCGATTGATCTATACGCACAATGAATTTCGTAAGGGTAAAGTATGATAGGGTGAAGTATAAGTACACGTTTAACTGTCCGATCTGTCATTTTTTTTGTCCCTTCCGTTGGACGCAATTAAGCGACAGACCGGTTGAATTATTTCAATCGAAATTGACTTTTTAATGGCGGCCGTTTTCATCACGGCCAGTATGCAACGATAAACGTACTTTGTTATTACGATGGTTACGATAGATTTATATCAAATATTGTCCGGTTCCGCCAGAACAAACGATCGCGGCTCGTTCTAAAAGGTTTTCAAGCGGGTCGTTCGATGCACGTCATGTTTAATTGCCTATAAATTGTCCTACGAGAGTTATTCAGTTCTCGTTTGCCTCTATCGGTTCTCTCGCTGTCCAGGCGTTTCGTTACCTGCGCGAAACACACCGCGGACCGTTTCACCTGTTGACGCACGCACTTTTTAATGCATCGTAGATATAGCGAAAAAAAACGGTCGTAAAAAAGATTACGCCGGGGAAACGTGGAACGGTGCCACGAAAGTAATATTTTAATGCCGGCGCTCTTTTTATCAGAGTAATGCGTACAGGTGTTAATTAACGATGATACCTGTGTTACATTTAATTAACTCCACGTATCGAGCTACGAGATTTCTTGATAAATACAGAGATTTACGCGTGCTCCCAGATTTTCCCGCCGATCCTTGAAATCCACCGTAACACGGAAATTAGATAGAAAATATTACACGTACACACATACATACATACATATATTGCCACGAAGATCTAACAAAAACATATCGCGTGAAATGTGAAGCAAATCGATCAAGATGCTATTATACTAACATTTACTTTATCAAGTTTCTTCGTGTTCTCATTTAACCAAAGTTTCCCTAGAAAATCTGAAATTCCATCATAAAAATAACCTATGAAAGCTCTTCAGCATTTAAAACGTCCCAACAAACACTTCTAACTTCAATCCCTGAATTTCCACGTCGCTTTAGTTCACCCCGCGATCGGCGTATCTCCGTCGCCATGTCCAAAAGCGCATCTCATTAACATTCCCGTCCATTTTGGCGCGGATTCTAAACGGGGTAACGTATGGCGACAGCCCTGACTCAGTCACGTGCCGAAAGACACGGAAAAAGCCCGTTAAGGTCGATCCGGGCGTATAAGGTCTACCGACCTTACGTTTCGGTGACAAGAGAGCCACTCTCGTGACGCACAATGTCAGGTAAGCCAGCTGAATACGCGACACCTGGGGACGGTGATGATGCATAGCCCCGTACCTGGTATTTCCTGCATCGGTGTTCACCGTGTACTTTACGTTACCCATGCGTGTGTGTGTGTGTGTGTGTGTATACGTCGACTCATTATCTACCTACGTGCGGCACGAGTATCACTGCCCATCTGGCCGGTTTCGCGGTAATGCGACTTCCATCCACGGCCGTTTGCAAATGCAACCTTTGAGATCCGTTGTTCATCTTCGATCCACATTATCTCTTTGTCAGTAGAGTGACGCAAAACTTTGCCAGTGTCTCCAGGTATATTGGTGGACGAGAATTAATTTGTGAATGGGATCCTGTGGAAAGTTACAGGGATGCTGAGATATCGCGATGTGATTCTATATATATTTATTATTGTCCAAGTTACCAAAATGAGAGGAGAGATGCAGAGGGTCAATTATTGTTTAATTATTATTAATTTACTATGCTGATTAGTAACAGATGGTTAATTTAGGTTCGATGGTTTAAATCGAAGACACTTCTTGACGAGTGAGGAGTGAAATTGAAATATAATCGACATTAAGGGTTCCACGAAAACGAGTTGAACCTTGATGCCGTGGGACTCACGGTCCCCGCCGGCCCTCGTTAGCGTCGGACCTTCAATTTCGACGGTGTCGTCGCAGAGGTCACGGCGACGACGTCCGTCGCTCGTTAACTCGACGCGATGTCCCCCATGAGAATCCTTGCGCTCGTGGTTCCTTGAGGATTCAGCGACGGAAACGTCATCCAGTGCGCATTTAACCCGCGTAATTTCACGTGAAAGTCACCGCGAAATTCTCATTCTCTCGCCAGGGTAACGACTGGCGAAAATATCGCGTCACCGTATCGTGTAACGCCATCAGGTTTCGCTTAACGAGACCACCATCCCTTGGGAATCTCGTTTAATTCGATAAACACCGTGACACTCGCTCGTTTCCATGGTAACACGTATTAATTCCAAACATTTGTAATAGAATCATAATAATATGTTAATATTAATTTAACATTAAGATTTAATAACATTTATTTAGCTACTAAAAAAGAAATAATATAAATAAACGAAATGGAATCATTTTACCTGTACTTTCGCTAGTCTTATTAAAATACATATACTACATATATTAAAGTATTACATACAATCGTCCTATCATGACAACATGGTAGTTTATTTTTATAATTAATTCGAGGTGCAATTGTAATTCGATGCACTGTGCGCGCCGCGTGAAATTCGCGCATTTAGAAAGTGACGGAAAAGGTGGAACGGGGAGTGTGCCCAGGAAGCTGTGGAACTTCAACGATCTTGAAATTTATAGCGTGGCACACGGTGGCGATTCACGGCGGAACATTAATCAGTGTTGGTAGTGGAGTGCGTCAATAGGCAGGCGGGCGTGCGATTAACACGGTTAACGTGAGCGCAATTAGACGGGAATGCCTAGGAAAGCGGCCCGTAGGTCGGCCGGCATAGAAAATCGAAGAGGATGCGTGCTCTATGAACGATTAATTGCCCAGGGGTTTACCACGTTCGAGATAATAACTACCGATGGAAATCCCGCCTAGATCGAGCCAAGTTTTACCCGTCGCACATTCCACGTGAATTCCATCGAAGGAAAATGTAAAAAGGAACCTCGATGAGGAAAATAATCGCGATACATTTCATATATAATCAAAAAGAGAAATATAGAAATATTATTAAGTTTCATATAATGTTTCTTTTAAGTCCCATCAGATTTCAATAAAAGATATTACCGTAAATCGACGATGGAGAATCGAACGAGGACAAAAGTCGGCCGGTCAATTCGGAAGATTCTTCTGTTTCACCGCGGTCGTTCGATCGGATTTTCGATTCGACCGGCTTTCACTCGTTCCTCGTAAAACGCGTTCCCGTGCTCGACGTTATTTCCATGCAAATTCGTGGATCAATTTAACCCCGAAAACAATTTAAGAAGGGATCATTGTATTTTCGTTAACGAAACGCGAGACCTATTGGTTAAATCGTCGCCGTTTAACAGCCTCCAGGAGCTCATTTGAAGTCGCTTGTAATTCGCTCGTAAACGGTACGCTTTCTCGGTAGGGGAGGTCGAAGAATAATAGATCACCGTGCACGCGATTCGATAGATTCTTCTGCCGGGGTCGGCTGATCCGACATAACTCTCCGCACGGCTTTCACCTATTTCTCATAAAATCCGTGAGCACGCGTCGCACCCGGTATCGAATCATTGACGAGATCCAGGTAAGTACCGTTCGTTTACGCGTACTTTCTAGGTCCACGGCGTGGCCGGCTAATGAAAATAATCCACGATGATGGATAAAGTCGATTACCGACACTCCACGGATTCCGTGCAGATGTTCCGTGCAGATGTTCCATTCCTGTGGAATGAAAGAATACAGAGAGAGAGAAAGAGAGAAAGGGCGAGAGAGAGAGAAAAAAAAATTATTCAAAGTCACCGGACTGTCCGGGGTAGCAAACGAAGATCTATCCAATCACATTTCCGGATTTATTATGGGATCAAACGTTGCGTCGATTAATCGACTCTAAACCGACGGTCCGTCCGTTCGTTCCGTGGCTTTCACCTGCTTCGACGTGTGATGCAAAACACGTGCCGCGGAAATAATTCATACATACGAAGCCGACGCCAAATTCGACGCTGACTGAGTTATTAATCGCGAAGCTTCTGTATCGCGATCAATCAACTTTCTACTTTACGCTGTTTAACGGGGATTCGGTATTCTACGCGGTTCTAGCTCGTGGATTTTTTTTATATTTGATATCTTTTACAAAATACACAATATATTCAATATTCCCTTATTACTTTACAAATAGTGTTTGATAGAAAAATTCAATTTTATACATAATATTCGATACGAGTTCTAATAATCATAATTCAAAGATATTAATAATTGATCCAGTTACTTTGATAGATTTCAATTTAATGGGAAAACGAATCCAAGATTTTCAGCGTGGTTCGCGCGAGTTCTCTCGCGTCGAATCGCGATCAGCGGAATAATGAATTCGTATACGGTTGACGTATCGTGTCCGTTGAAAGGCGGTGGCGACGGGCGACTCTCGTTAAAACGTTTCTGGAGCACGCGATTCCCGGTGGCGATTGTTGCCCAACGTGGCACCGTGAACCGTGACTTTAGGGAGCCCTCTCTCCTTTCTTCTCTCGTTCCGGTCGCTTCCCATAAAAAGACCCTACGTGCGGAGCCTTTTTGTCGCGCCTCGTGTCCCGCAGGATCGTGTCATATCTAACAGGAATTATTCGGACCGCGATCGAGATCGATTTATCGCGTTCGATTCACGCTATTTCGATATTACCACGCCACGTTGTTTTACTCGCGAAACTTAACGCGATGAATTTTTCTGATGGTAAGAAATTTGAAAACGGTAAAGTTTCAATGGATGGAAATTTCCATTGAAACTACTGGCACTGGTAAATCTTCCTATATAGAAAATCAAGTAAATAGACATACGGTGAAATCTAAATCGATCTGCTACCACTTAACGATCGTCCCCCGCTGCTATCGGGAAAAATGAATTTAATTACAGGACTCCGCGAGTTTATAATTAACCGGTGTTAAGACACCGCAAACTTTTCCACCTTTTTTCCTCTATCGGTTTCTTACGAAACACGGTACGTACTCGGTGTAGCCGAGTAAAAGCGAGAAATGGAAGCTGCGGCCAGGATGAGGTGAAAAATAAAACAACGATCTCAAACATATACATCTAACCGGCGTATCTGCGTGTGAGAATATCGGAGTCCCAGGTAAAACCTGTTAACGGTGATAACGGGACGGCTGATTGAAACACTACGACGAACCGCATTGGCGGATCGGCCAATTAGTTTATCAAATACCGAGAATAGCAGAGCAGAGTTTATCGCTCGTTGATCTACCTCTCGGTCAGTAACTCGTTAACTTGCCATAAACCTCACCGAAGACGATAAGCCGGGACGAGTAACTCTCGATAATTCTCGCCGAGTATCGAATAACTTCGTCGCGTTTTCATACGATATCGAGACCTATAACGTGGTTAATGAGCCCGATATTAATATTCAGTTACTTACATTCGCGTTAACCTCTTCGGGGACACCGATACTGTTCGTAAACCTCGTGGTATTTATGAAATCATTTTCCTTCGACCAAGGAATTCATTACCGATCGAACGAATCAATTGCTGTTTTTTAAATACATATATATATATACATATATAATATTTATTCTGTATGAAATACGTATCAGATTTATAATAAAGGAACGTTCATTAAGATCTATGGATCGATATAAATCGTTTATCGGATCTAATTAAACAGATACCAAGAACCCATTGATGATTTTGGTTGAACGGGATATTTCACAGAGTTTTCTCCTAACAGGAGTACAGTTCGCTGCGGGTTTGGCGAGCCTGATCCACGGGTAACATTATTTAGATCCTTTTACGAGAAGGTGTGCGGATCGATGGCGCAAATCGGGCAAACCCTACCATTCGTCTTATCGGCCAGCAGCCACGCGGACACCGGCGCACACGGAAACGTGGCGCAACGAAATAACGAGTTCTAATTGCGAAAGCAGATCTGCACAGGCTGGCCGCGAAAAAAAAAGGCGAAGGTGCACCCGGCACCTGATTCATTTGAGTAGATAACGATCTATGACGCAGATACGCGAGCGGGTCGCCTTTAAAAATCGTCCTTCCACGCCTCGCTCTTTCGCCCTTTCCACGGTGTTACGCGGTTTAATCGAGATTTCTTGCGGTGGTGGTGTATTTTTTTGTTTCACTCTTTTTCTTGTTACTTTTCTTTCTTTTTTTTTTCTCGTCGATGAGGCGAGAATCGGTAGGTAGGTGGCGATTAGAATGCGTGAAAAAATCGATTTTACAGGATTATCATTCTCGCGACCGATATTATAGTTGGATAATAATAAGAAACTTTATAATTGTTTTTTGTCGCACGGTTCATTGGAAACAAGAAATATCGGGTAATTGAGGTGCGCTATTGGTAATTCGAAGGGGAAACCGTGTGATTTTTTACGAAATGATATTATTCAATTTGTAAGCGTCGATAATAAACGGTTTGGTGTATCTCCGGTGCCACTGAATAATGGATGAAATAAATTATTATCATAATTTATCGGTCGCGGGTAAGTAACCGGTTTTTCATTTTCATGAAATCCACCGCCGATGCCGTGCGTCTATCGTTTCCATTGCTTTCGTTTCAAGGTTTCGGATTTTCTCGACTTTCCTTCGCCGGATATTTGCACTTGTTGTACGCGGCAATTACCCGTTACTTACGAGGATCTCTTACGATCCGGCTAGAATTAGCCACGGATCGTGGATCGTCTGGCGATCGGTCAATTCCACCCGGCAGGTAGAGAGCCAATTAATCGTAATTTACTAATTCAAAATATCAAATATAATTGGTAACTGCGAGCGAACTTCTCCGTTCCCGTAATTGATCGTAATACCGAATTATCCGAACGGCAGGAAAAAAAAATCATCAACGAGAATAATCTCTGCCGATTTCCCTCGACAGTTTTCCACCGTCCACTATTTACTTCTGTATATAATACACACATAATTATATAAAAAAATAATAAAGTATTACATAAAATTCCATATCGACGCTCGGAAAATTCCATTCTCACGTCGATACGATTCCCAGCTTCGTAATACACAGCGTAATAACGAACAACTTCTTTTTTCACGAATTTCCTGGCGACCGATTTCACGGCGGTTTCTTTTTCCCGTCGATCAATCTGTCCCCCTCTTTCTCTCTTTCTCTCTCGTTCTCTCTCTCCCTTCTACCAAGGCACCCGCGTTCTTTCCACACTTACACTTTAAGGATTTGCACTCGGGGGCCTCACGGTGCAATCGCTGCCGGGAGCCGTAAGTATCTCTTACGTGGCACTACAATTACGCTCGGATTGAAGACCATCCGCTAATTTCGCCGGTAGACAGAGGTCATTTGCAACATGATGACTCCCTTCGCCTCGATCGCGAGAGAGCCTCTCCCTTCTCTCCTTTCCTCTTCCTCTCTCTCTCTCTTTTACTCTGCATGTGCTTGTGTGTGTCTTTCTCTCTTTCTCTCTCTCTTTCTCTCTCACTGTCTTTCCCTTCCTCGATGCCAGATTCCTCCATTACACGGGAAACCGAGTAATCCGATTAACGGGCGTGATGGGGGAGGGGAGGAAGCGGGAGGGGAGGAAGGAGGAGATCCCGTAAAAACTTTCATCCGCGAAAATGGCCTTTCTTCGCAGTAATTTTTGTTAATCGGTTATGCGGCCAATTCCAGCGTACGTGACCGACGGGATAATTTCAACGTTTACGGCTGCTTAATTTAAGGAAAGGGCGTGCTCCTCGGGACCGTCCCTTGCAGCATATTTAGATTTAATCGGATTCGTGTTGCGCGATCCTATTCGCGATTATTAACCTGACAGACGGTAACGTTATGTGAAAGTATTAGAACCGCGGGTCGGGGGGATAATCGAGTTCGACGATACCGGCGAAACAATTTGTGGTTAGTTATCCTCGTTTTGATTGACTCGCTTGCGGAGACGAGAATTATTCACGGGCTCGCGTTCCCCCATCGTCGAGTTTCGCGAACTTTACGACGAAATTCTACGGATAAAAGACCGTAGGATTGTCGTTGGATTCGTTTCTTATAATTAAAATAATTATATTTGACAATAGTATAATTAACTAGACTTTGAGAACGAGCAAAGTATATTTAAAAGTCTCCGGCGAGAGATTCGACGGAGACTTTCAGTTTCGTCGCGGAACGTAAGTAAATACGTGTCGCACGAGTTTCGCCGTTCGACGGGGTTAAAGTGCAGACTTTCGCGGATCTAACGACGCTCTCGGTACCACGAAAAACCACCTCGCAGTGGTTTCGCCTGGCGATCGGTCCGCTTCGTTCCCAGAATCCCAAGTAGATCCCTTAGCATTCGCCGCGCGGCCTGGTCGCGAGCAGGTTACAGGGAAATCTAGTAGCGAAATAACGAGTTCTGTTTGCGAAACCCGCGAAGTCGTTCCTGTAAAAAAAAAACACGGAAAAAAAGGAAAAAAGGAGTGGAAAAAAGGGGGGAAAAAAACTCGACGGAACGGGAGAGTAACCGCCCGCCTAGAGCTCGCGCGTACTAATGCGGCGAACGAAAGAAAGAGAAAAAAGAGGAGAAAAATTTCCTGATCCGAAGTGGAAGTCGGTCGTTTGTAAGCGGATCGAAGCGATATAAATTTATACCGATCGACAAATTATTGTTGTCAGACCGGTTAATTCGCCGTGTCGTCGATTAAATCGTGTGTCACACGAGGATCGAGATATTGAATGGAAATTGAAAGAATTCGCGGTCGATCTGAATTTGTTATCATTTTTCTTCTTTTTTTTTCTTCTGACCAGCGATCGATGGACCCGCGATCGTTGTTCTCAACAGGACACGCTCGTTTCGTGTCCGCGTTTACGTCATAGTATCGCGTCATAAGTGTCTCGTTCGACGTGACTGAGTTCCGACGCAGCAGCCACCGCGGCCGTCGTTTGCGCGTTGTTCGCCGTGATATTAACGAGTTCCGTTTGCGAAATTAATTCGCGAGAGTGTGCGTTTCGTCGAAGGAGCTACGGACAACGACAACAAAAAATGATAAGGACACGATAGGGGCGGTTGGATCGTGCAGGTGCAAACACCTTCGGAACACCTTGAAAAATCATCGCCGGTTGGCGAACTGACGCACGCGGACTCGATTAATTCACCGTCACAATAGGCCAGTAGTAGCGGTAAATCATACACGTTTACGAGCCTTTTCTTTTTTTTTCTTTTCATTCCAGGATCGTGTGGACGAAGTTCCATTACGGATATCGTAGACCATTGCGAAACGATTTCACCGAGATTTCGTAAAATATATCTTCGAAAACGGTCCATTGATATTTTCTCAAGTAAAATCACTCGGTTTTCTTTGATTGTTTCAAACGATGGGGCACCGCGCAAACTAGGGCCCGTTCGTTACAATTAGCCGGGTATTATTATCATCTCGAGAGCTACGTTTCTATTATAAATCATCGATTAAAAGATATACGAAGTGCACGAAGTTAAAGAAAGGTCGATTCAAAGTGTAATTCTGTGAAAGGAAGCGAGCGTATAAATTTGCTGTGTACTTGCCATTGTTGTTCATAGAGGTTTTATTCTTGACGCATAATGCACTCTCCCTTCCCCTTCTTTTTCTCTCTCTCTCTCTCTCTCTCTCTCTCTCTCTCTCTCTCTCTCTCTCCCTCTTTCTCTTTCATCGGCAAGCCGATGCAACGGGCAACAACTCCGGTAGATCAAGTTTTCCACGTCACGCAGGCGACACTTGCACCGGCAGCTGCTAAACGTGTGCATTAACCGCATCCGTATTACGTTGTAAGCTCGTAAAAACGTATGATCGATGAGTTTCCTATGCGTATCTCCCATTCTTATCTCTCGCGCAAGGTCCGAAGTATGCTACGCGACTTCTGAGTGCTGTCTAATATCCATTGACACGATTGAGCCAAGAATTTAAATTCAAATATCACCTCACGTACCACTCGGACGACCTAATTAAAAGAAACATCAGTTTAACTTCCGGAAGTGTAACCCGGAAACTTTCTCGTTGTCACTGGAATAATGATTTTCAAAAATCCCATTAATCCCCGGTATGTCAGGGACCAGCAACGCCCAACGGGACGACTCGTACCATTTTCTCGCGCAGTCCAATAATCCCAGGAATTCGTGTTTCAAATTGCATGTATATATGTATATTCCCGCGAGATTTATAGCGCGTTATTATCTCGCTGACCTTTGCCTTTTAACTGTTTCGCGGTATTTTTTCACCGCGTGCACATCTCGGATGCGTCCACCGTTGCGCCAGATACACATACTGGTAGATACATACGTATCCGTGTTTGTGTGTGTGTGTGTCAGCCGGAATTGCGAAAGTACAGGGACGCACATCTATTAATACCTGGTTATCTTTGCTGGTGTGGGTGTTATCAGAGCAGGGCGTGTCGCCAAGAAAGCAGCAGCCGGCAGCAACGTGACTGTCCGCATGGATCCGCTTCTCTTTCTTTCTCGCCACCATCTTTGTCCCCCGGTTCGGATCCTGCTCCCGGAAAAAGCTTCCCGGTAACCCGATTCGAACGATTTCATTGGAGTTTTATCGCCCGAATTGTTATTGCCGGCGTTTAAACGTCCGCGTGTAACTCGGTACCTATCTACCGTCGCGTCTATTAACAGGGATGATATGATAATTAGCGGTCTTTAATTAGCAATCTTTATTAGACCTCTTAATTACAGCGGATATCGCACCGTACACGGGAATCCAATTTCATCCCACTGTCAATGAAATATGGGAATCTTAAAGTCGAGGAAGTGTTTCGCGATATTTACTTGTTCGTTCAACCATTCCCATGGACTTACAATTATATCTAAAAATAATATTTCAATATAAACTAAACAAGTCAATGATTAGCCAATAATCCTAATAGAATTCATCTTTTTATTAATCGTATAATAGAATCGCAGCCAAGTCGTGAAAATTGATATCCAGTTCGCGGAATCGCGATTTCCTGACGGGGGGTTCGTTAAATCGAAACACGTGCAACGGCCGCGCGCGAGAATTCGCGATCGTAAATTTCAGCGGTCTCTTATCACTCGTTCCGCCGACGGTTTTCGCACGGTGTGTGTAAAAGGGGAAAAGAAATTTCACGGGTGGAGAAAAACGGTACACGTACGACGTCGGATAACCGGATAACCGGGCGTTATGTAACGCGCGGGAATATAATTATGCAGATCGGAGCCGGCGTGTCTCTCACTATCTCTGTTTCTCTCTCTCTCTCACTCTCTGTGTTAACATTTACCTTTAGCCCGACCTGAATCGCAATGCTTAAGGACAGGTCACGCATGCGAATCCAGCCGGTTCCTAGACGACACACAGTCATCCTCGAACTGGTACCGGTACGTACCGGTGAAACGGTATTCACACAATCAACACATTACGGCCCGCTATATTTTTTCGTCTTCCTGCTGGGCCTCGGTAGCCCTGGATTTTCTACATCACGTTTATCGTGATAATAATCGCAATTAAAAACGGTGTAAATTGTTAAACTCATAGATTTTCTGGATCCTGGTGAAAATTTGACAAATTTAAATATACGTGAGAGGACAAATTTTCTCCGTTACATCACCAACGTTGTGTGTAATATGCGTACGATGGCGATGTGTTGACATCCATCCATCACAAATGCCTGATTTCCAAAAATCATAATTATGGAACCGTCGACGGTGCCCATTGTTTCGCCCGTAGCATTGAACAGTCGACGATACAAGGTTTCGTTATTGTTATTACAGTGCTTAGGGAATTCACGAGTATCTATAATTTCCTATATTATATTACTATGATTCCGTTGTGTACACGGTTCCCCGCCGCATTATGGTAGCGTACCCACCGTGCCCTGTAATTCCATTCGCAACGTTCGCAATACGATCCTGTGTTTAATATCCCGTGGCATGTGTATTCCTCGATTTCTACTCGCGTTGAATAACCATGCCCCCGGTGTTCGACCTAACAAAACGGGAACCCGTCTAATACACGGTGTAACGATACGCGGGGACCCGTTGAAACACAACGGAACGGATCTTTTGTGGCACAAGTGAAAACCGGCAAGTGTACCGGGAGGATCAAAGGACGCCGCCCGTTGTCACGCGACCTATCAACGAGCCGAGATAAAATCATCAGGAATTCTTCGCGGATCTTCCTGGGGACGAATGATACGTTCCGGGTGGATGAAAACGAACCCGGAAGAATGAAATTTTTCGTCCGGGATGCTGTGTTCTTTGATCAGGCGTGAAAAGTACGAGATGCGTTCGAAAGCGAATTTCCGCGGGACACTGGCTGCGTGGCACATTTGTTGATTTTTTTTTTTCTTTCGTTCATCGCAGTTTCTCCGAACGCACAATGCTCTCCCCGGGAGCCAATTAAGAACTCTCTAGTCGAACCGGTCCGTTGTGCCCCGTCGGCGAATTAACCGAGAAAACGATTATTAATGAGGCGTCGCCGCCCCCGTACCTTATTATCGAGGATACTCCGTGTGTTTTTTTTTTATTTATTTTCATTATTAACGACACCCGACTCGGACCTCATCCACACGGATTAAAAGAGACAGAGAGAAGAACGAGAGGATTAAGTGAGAAACGTACCGAATAACTTAATCGAAGTTGTACCACGGTTTTTACGCCGCGTGAAAGAATCATTTTTATAATCCCATCCGCGCAGTGAATCAACGGGGAAAACGATAGGTGAATCGCGGGGACAAGATTAAATGATTTTACGAGCAGATGAAATTAATGAGAACAGGTTGCTCGAGGATTTCTATTCACGTATCGAGACACGGGCTACTATTAATTAGCACAGAATTTATATAGCTCACGGTTATTACGAACCAAGTGATTTATACGCGTTCTTTATACCACGATCCAGATGAAAAAAAAACACAAAATAATCACAATAACAATAATAATAAGCATTCCTTCGAATACGAAAGCGAATTGATTTGGTGAAAGTGATTCTTTATGTCGATTTTAATCGAATTTCACATTACACCGGGATATATTACACGGTGTTTTTACCTTGTCCCATCCTTGCGAATCGATTGCACTGTTGTTTTGTGACGTCTCCAGGTGAAAGAGGGGGAGAGGGGTGAAAACCAAAAAATATTTCTGTACGTTTCCATTGGCGCACGAACACCGCGGGGTGCGTCGATCATGGAACTCTTTGGATCTTTGTTCGTCGTCTCCTTCGGGCACTCCACTTTTCTTCTGCACTTCGTTACTTTCTAGGCTTCCCGGACACGTTCTCGACGCCGAAAGGGACGGCTCGGGATACCACGTAATTTCCGCGTTGAACACCGTCACTCGGAGGAGCGCGCGGGCGCACGGGATCTGCCGCGGGAAACGCCGTAACGAATAAACGCACGTAACCGAGGCGAATCGTTCCTATCTGTCATCGTGCCGAACGTAGAACGCCTGGACTCTCCGGCCGATGGAACATGAAATCCGACGTTCCCGTTCGCTACCATTGTGAGTTATTACGGTGGAAATTGGGGTCGCGACAGGTAAACACGCCTGGGTTCCGATACTCGTGAAACGTTATCGACCGTATGAGAATCTTTTTTTTTTCACGTTGGGATTCGTCAACCCAAGTCTCAACACTTCAAAGTCCCCATTACACTGTGCTTTAAAATTTAATCGTATGGAAATCTTAAATCTTTGAAATTTCCACGTGCCAATTTCTATATTTTCCTTTAAATTTCTACCTATCGCAATTCTTGCAATTGAAAGTTTCATCTTCTACAATTTCCTCGATTTCCTAGACGCTCCCAATTTCTGCACCTTTTTCCCTTTTCCCTTTGAAACAATATAGATCAGATAAAAATCATCCGGGCAATCATCTAACCCGACCCCACAGTCGTGTCCTCTTCGGACCCCGTAGTTGCCTGCGAATTTCCTAAGAGGCCACCGCGGGCCGTCTGTGTGTACTATTTCATAATTCGACGCCGACGCCGCCGCCGCCGCCGCCGCCGGGAGGGTCTCCTGTTTACAGACGATCGACTCGACGGCGGCGGCGGGATAGGCAGAGCGCCAGCCAGGGATGTTGCCGATACGGTGACGACTCGTGATTGCCCCAAGAAGGGAAAGGTGTGGCACGGTGCAGTCATGTTGCTGATTTATAAGGCTAAATTCCTTTACTGCTCCGCGGCGCGCAATACTCTCCGTATAGTGGGTCGCCGCACAGGCAATATAACCGCCTACACCTAGTCCTGACGCCGCGATTCGGTTCTAACGTTAAACTGAATTTATCACCTCTAAGGAACCCCCCCTTTCCCACCCCTGCGTCCCCCGCCCCTGACCGTTATGTGCGTTAACACGTGATTCGTTTTAATTGATAAATAATTATCTCCTTTTCGGCTGTTAAATGTTAAGTAAATTTAAAGGTCTGTATTCTATGAGTTATCATTATTTTGTAATACTATTTTTTTGTATTAATTTGATTTTGGTAGGTATATTAAGTGTATGATAATTGTGGTACCGTTGATAATTGCGATGTTTTCCCGGTGGGAAATCAAGGTGATAGGCGACCTCGGTGACGACGACGATGACTGCTATTGAAATTAATTAAACGGCCGGGAATGTCTTCCGAGCCTTTCCGAGGATTAAAGGCGCGCGTAAATAATGATAATTGTATCGCGCAGCCTGGTATTACCTTCCTACACTGGTGTCGTTCTTATTGTTTAGATCCGGCATTGTGTAAGAACTCGCACACACACACACACACACGTCGTCCCGTTTGCGCGGTTATCGCGGTCTATTTATACTCCTCTGTAATTAAGTCAACGATCGGAGTAACACATCCTCGTAATCGTAAACATCCCGATCCTCCCCTAAATCCAACACATTCCACCCCGTGATCCATCGAAATTAAAAAAGTGATACGATAAACGCGTGATCCAGTTTTTCCGTGAATCAACATCCGCCAGGATATTTTCTAAATCATAAAATTCCAAATAATTTCTTCCAGATTTAATCATGGACCTCACAGGGGTGTATCAGATCCCCGTAACAAATGATTCGACAACCCCATGGATGATATAATCGCGTTCAAAGTGTCGTGGAATCTCACCCCCTGGAAAGACATCGCGTCTGTCGAGTTCCAGCGTGGAAACGGCTACGTTGAAACACACCGCCCACGCAGGTTCATTAACTAGGCTAATATTTCGGAACAATGCCGAGCTCGAGGCACGACGCGGTGGCCTTGGCGCCTTGCCGATCGACGTTTAGCAAAATAATGAATAGGTAGCAACGATCTCGCGGAGTTATCGGCCCGTTCCTCGTGAATAAACCACGTCCATGTACTCTCTCTTTCTCTCTGTCTTTCTCTTTGTGCGGTCTCTCTCCCTCCTTTTCTTTCTTTTTCTTTCTTCCCTTCTCTCTCTCTGTCGTTCCATGCGCCGAGATCTCTGTAAGTAACTGGGGCGGAGTTGAGTTGCATCACCGTGCCACAATACCCATTGCCTCCCTCTCTCCCGTTTTCTCTCTCTTTCTCTCTCCCTTTTTCTCTCTCTCTCTCTCTCTCTCTCTTTGTCGTACCTTCTACCTTCTCCTTTCCTATCCTCTCCGATGACAGCCCTGAAACTGGGTACATCGGAGTCAACGGTGACGAGATTCCCGATGACTGTACGATAATTGTGTAAATCTTTCGTGAATTTATTTACCTCGAGTTCTATCGTTGTAATTGAATTTCAGAACGGCTGGACGGGTGTATCGATGATAAATGTATGTGGAATAGTACACGGTGGTGTTTGTATGAAAAGAAGCGTGCCGAAATTAAGTGGAACACGCGCGATGCTCTCGCAACGAACATTAATATATCCAGGGCGATCCGTTCGTTGCAGATTCTCTGGTTACGCAACCGGGTGTCATTACCGGTGCATATTTCCTTCTTTTTTTATTCCTCTCCTCTTTCTTATTTTTTTTTTACGCTCGTTATTCGCACAGTCCGCTTCTACGCCCCGCGCTATTCAAGCTGACCTTAATGCCCGTCGTTGCTTACGTCACGACGGATAATTCGAAGACGAGCGTTCGGGGCCCCCGGGGGGCACGATGACAGCCCGATTATTCGGGGTCCATTAAGGAAGCGACCTAATTACGAGCAGATCGAGAAACAGACGGCGTAGATCCACCCACACGCGCGCGCGCAAGTCGTCCCGGTGCTCTGACGACACCTTCATCCACGTTTACCGCCGCACCACGCCTTTCTAAGCCCAGGGGCATCCGAGCGGATTAGATTCTGGATCGCTCTGGGCTCGACTTTACCCGGGCAAATATTCCGCCGGGATTTCTGCGCAGTGTTTGGATCGTTCTGCGATTTTTTCATATTTTATGTGTACCGAATTAATCCCTGGTAGACACAATGTTAAAATTTAAAGCATGGAGATCTGGAGGCTTTGAAATTTCTGCGCGCAGGACTGTTGATGCGTTGAAAATTCTACGCGCGAAAATGTCGATGCTTTGAAATTTCTGCGCGCGAAAATGTTAACGCTTTGAAATTTCTGCGCGCAAGAGTTTCGATGCTTTGAAATTTTCACGCACCAGAGTGTTGACGCTTTGAATTTTCCACGCGTTGCAATTCCTTTGTCCCAAGATTCCATCTCGCGAAAATTTCCCTCCTCTGATTTCCCCACGCCCTGAAAATATATCCCAGGTGTCAAAGAAAAAGCACTGTCTTTAATTCGATGGTGATATCTGATAAAATCGAATCACCATCGGTAGAGATAGTATCGGCACGTAAATATCATTCTGATTTCCAGTTTCAGCGAATAATTCGATCGATCGATTGCATGGTGAACGAGGCGGTATTTCCTAGTGGTACAATTTACCGAGTAATTCATTAAACGTCGAGTCGATCGGTTTAAAGAGATCCTAAATCATAGATCACAGTCGTGGATGGTAGCCGATGACTTTCCCGGTTTTTGCCGATCTATCTATCGATCGTGCCGTCTCGATTCACGGTCCGGTTTTCAGGTAATAGGGGACTCTCGATCGTTCGCGGCCGGGCATGCAAGTTACAGTTGCAGTTTCGCAGTTGCAGCACGCGGACCGATTTTCTACGTGGAAACCGCGGCCACGATCCAATCGTTCGTGACCCCCTCGACCTCCAGCATCGCATGACTCGAATCTTCCTTGGCCCCACCTCGTTTCGTCCCGGCTAATAATAATTATAGATTTATTTCTTATTCCCGAGGCCGTTTCTACCGCGTCGTAAAACGGATTTTTACGACTGAATACTCGCTGATTGTAAACACACTGTACACATATGCGCCCTCGTACGTACGTATGTGCGTGTGTCTGTGTGTGTGTGTGTGTGCACTGTAATTAGAAGGAAATAAACCGACGATTATAGATATCTGTCACTGTTTGACGAGCTTCGTCTACATTCATCCTGTTCGTCGGTCGGTCGGATCCGAAGTATTTAATGATATCTCGCGTAAATTAGAAACGTAATTGGAAATCTTTGTTGATTCTATAGATTCGATGATCGTTCGCTCGGAACGGAATTAATGTGCGTTTAAGTTACGTAGCGATACAGAGGCATAAGTATAGTATTCCGGTATAGCAGAGATATTCGTTTTGAATATTAAGAATCGATAATGAGAATCCTTTTCACGGGACGTGACAGAGGGATGCCCCTAATTTTAACCGTTCATTAACATCGAATACCTGGAACGACTAATCGTCGAAAGTTCTCGGAACTCTCCCGTCACGATTGTGCAACGAGCCAAGATTGTCCGGCAATTAGCTAATCGTAATTTCGATGATTCTTTTGTTCGTCAGTCTCGGTCCAAGGCTTCCCGAACGAGATCGACGTCCCTCTCTCAGTTAATAATCGAAATCTATCCTTAACTTTCCGTAAAATCACTGAAAAATCAGATAGAACGGACTCGGTCCCGGTCGATAGCGTTTCGAGTCCCAATTTTAATCATGCTGGACGTCATCGTCGCTGTATCAAGGTCGTCGAAACCTGCTCCGATTTCCGTGAACCATCGCGATGGCCTTCCGACGTCAGAAATGGCAGCAGCGTCGCCTTAATTTCGTTCCTCTTCCACTTTCAGCGACGCGTGTTTTTCTCTTTTTCTCTCCCGTCCTTCTTTAGATCCGTCGTCGTCGTCGTTGTCGTCGTCGTCGTCGTCGTCGAGGATACGCCGGCGATCGGCACCGCGGTGTCCGTCATTATGAGGTTATTTACGGACACACAACGTACGTACGAGGAAGGCAGAAGACAATCTCGACTGTATCTGGTCGTCCGATCGAACCGGTTCCCGGTTCTCTTTTCCTGTCTCCTTTTCGTTCGTTTCTCTCGTTCGCCTCTTCTTCCACGCGACGATTCCCGGTTCCGCGGGTAAGAAAGAAGAATAAAAAAAGCGGGGAAAAAAATATATACATATACATATATGTATAATCCCGGCCTGGTCTCGTTTCACCTTGCACGGGCCCCGGTCCCGCGGCCGTAATGACGCGACGATGACAAAAACGATGTTTAATAGATCGCTCTTGTAAGCCGCGGATGACTCACACGGCTTACGGACGAAACGAAGATGAAAGGCGGAGGCGTCGGGGATTCTGGTTGAACGGTCTACCAGTGACGTGGTTTTTCTAATCGCTTAGACACGCCGGGGAAGGATATCCAGATGGCAAAAAATAGATACTCGGTGGTCTGCTCGGGAATCGATGCGAAATGTTTAAATAATGGATGGGTCTGTTTATATGGTGTCCGAGATTTTGGAAGTTTCTTGGAAGATGGATCGGTACCGAAATTTTTTGAACTTTCGTGGAAAATGGATGTTAAGTTTCGATTATTCGATGATCTGGTCAGAAATCGTATCGAAATATTTATTTAAAAATTTCTGTAAGTATTTCGACGGTAGAATAGCGGATAGACTTTAATGCGAAAAATTAGGCTCGGCTAGATGATACGAAAACACGTGGCACAAGTGACACCTAGCCGAACGTGTGTTACCACGGTGTTGAATTTTTACGAGATGATTATGAGACGCGAGTATGCGCGCACAGTGTCCGCGAACAGGGCATGCAAATGTACGACAGTGACACGAACATCGGCGAGGCTTTCTACTCCTCCGGGCGAATGATTGATCCGAACACGTCGTGTTTTTGCATCGATTCGTGTTACACACTCGTAGTGCCATAATCGTACGCCTGTGGACGCTGTACAAGGAGAGCATGGATGATGTCAAACCATCGACGATCGTAAGGCAACAAAAAAAAAGAGTAAAGAAAAGAATCGTGAGACAAAGAATCACCGGAGGTGGAATGTAAAAATTACCATTTGAGTGTTGCACGATCCATGAATCGTTCCGCTCGATGAGGGAATAAAAAAACAGAAATAAACAGAGAAGGAGCTCCATAAGTGCGCAAAGTGAATCAAGCTTAGATGCATATAAGTGGTCGATGATTTTCCGCGAGGATAATGGAAATGTACGGATATCGGAAGGACAGCTGTGTTTTCCTCGTTTGTTTGTGAAAGTACAATGCACAAAAAGCATCGAAAATGCAAAGCTATGGGCCAAGTACAAGAGAATGTTACATTGGAATAGGTTGCTCATTAACATAAACTGCATTTTACACAGGATTTGAAATCAATCAAATGTGAGCAAGTTTGATTGATTTCAAATCCTGTATAAAATGCAGTTTATGTTAATGAGCAACCTATTCCAATGTAACATTCTCTTGTACTTGGCCCATAGCTTTGCATTTTCGATGCTTTTTGTGGATTGTTTCGTCATTTCCGCAAATTTTTAGATATCGACCTGAATCTCACACTGTCTTATTGGGCTTCGAATTCCGCGTCCAACACGTCCCGGATCGTTTTAATATCTCAATCATTGTGGAAATGGCGAGCAAATTATGAAAATCGTGAAAAATCCTCAAATTCAGGCGGTTTTTTGAACGGCATTCGCTCAATTTTTGAGATAGCCGTCTGAAACTTGTACCATTGTTTTAGTTGGGAAATTCTACGGCAGATCAACATATAATAGTTGTACTTTTCGAAAATTTAATTTTTCGCAAAAATCTGAAGGGGGTAGGTCAGGATTTTTTTCGATTTTCGTAAATCGCTCGCCATTTCTACAATTTTTGAGATATCAATCTGATTCTTTCACTGGCTTATTAGGCTTCGGATTCCGCGTCCAAAACGCCCTGGATCGTTTTAATAGCTCAAAAATTACGAAAATGGCGAGCGATTTACGAAAATCGCAAAAAATCCTGACCTACCCCCTTCAGATTTTTGCGAAAAATTAAATTTTCGAAAAGTACAACTATTATACGTTGTTCTGGGGTAGAATTTCCTAACTAAAACAATGGTACCAGTTTCAGATCGCTATCTCAAAAATTGAGCGAATGCCGAACGAAAAACTGCTTAAATTTGACGATTTTTCGTGTTTTTCGTCATTTCCTCGTCATTTCCGCAATTTTTGAGATATCAAAATGATCCGGGACGTTTTGGATACGCAATCGGAAGTCGAATAAGACAGTGAAAGATTCAGGTCGATATCTAAACATTTGCGTAAATGACGAAGGAATTACTAAAATCACGAAAAATCGCCAAATTCAACCAGTTTTTTGCTCGGCATTCGCTCAATTTTTGAGATAGCGATCTGAAATTTGTACCATTGTTTTAGTTAGGAAATTCTACCCCAGAACAACGTATAATAGTTGTACTTTTCGAAAATTTAATTTTTCGCAAAAATCTGAAGGGGGTAGGTCAGGATTTTTTGCGATTTTCGTAATTCGCCCGCCATTTCCACAATTTTTGAGATATTAAAATGATTCTTTCACTGGCTTATTCGGCTTCGGATTCCGCGTCCAAAACGCCCTGGATCATTTTAATAGCTCAAAAATTGTGGAAATGGCGGACGATTTACGAAAATCGCAAAAAATCCTGACCTACCCCCTTCAGATTTTTGCGAAAAATTAAATTTTCGAAAAGTACAACTATTATACGTTGTTCTGGTGTAGAATTTCCCAACTAAAACAATGGTACCAGTCTCAGGTAGCTATCTCGAAAATTGTGGAAATGGCAAGCAAAAAACTGGTTGAAATTGACGAATTTTCGCGATTTTCGTAGTTCCTTCGTCATTTCCGTAATTTTTGAGCTATTAACATGGTCCAGGGCGTTTTGGACGCGGAATCCGAAACCGAATAAGCCAGTGAAAAAATCATTTTGATATCTGAAAAATTGTGGAAATGACGGAAGAACTATGAAAACCACGAAAAATCGTCAATTTCAGATTTAATGCCGTTTGAATACCCCGAAAACCTCGATCTAATTCTTCCGGAAAAGAGTAGTTCAGGTCTACCAGTCGGGAACTCTTGTACTTGGCCCGAGTCAAGACCTTAACTCTTGATGAATTTATGATTATTCACACGATAGTAATTTTAATGAAGATGTATTACTCATTTTGGCGACCAATTGTCAATTAAAAGAATCACAATTTCACCTGTGAATCCGCGTAATGGAAGTATCCTCGGCTCCTCGGGTCCGTATAATCGTATTGTAATGTCCACGGGTAGCAGTCGGACGATCTACATTCTAGAGATCAACGATCCATCCGTGGATCACTTAAGATTCCGTGGACAGAGTTCCGTTACTTCCGCGTAAAGACGAGGAGGAGTCGATCGGGCAGATGGCCCCGTATCGATCTTCGGATCGGAATTCGTCTGGATCACGTCTGCTCGATCGGTTCGCTCGATCTTCCGCTCCGAATTCCATGAGCACCATATACTATGGTAAATCCGGGCTGCCTCCTGGTATCTCGGCCTGGAATTCATGATCATTTCCAATTCGATTGCGTGCCGTGTAGTTCACCGCTCGTGAAAAGCTAATGATCCATCAGCCGGAAGAGCCTCGATCCCGTTTCCCCTTGTTCCGTTGGCCAGACTGCTATGTATGTACACCGATACACGGCTGCCAATCGAGGAAACGCCGGGGGAAAAGGAACCCCGGTACTTTCTTACCGACACGAAACTTTCTTACGCGTGTCGTAAAACAATCCGGCAGACCTTAGACGTAGGTACGCGTTTTACGGCGAGATGAAAGATATTTATAGCGGCTAGCCAAAAGCGAAAAGTGTATCAACTCCGATGGACGAGCTGATGGATGAACCGGTCGGCTGATGAACGAATGAATTCGCGAAGAATCGAAGATGGATGTCGAGCATTAGCTGCTCCTTAAGCGGAAGCGTAACGGAATCGGCTTCGACAGACTCGTACGTCTTCGTCCGTTGATGAGGCGAACGAGCCAATGGTGTTCCTGTATCCTCTTTCATTCATGTATCACCATAAACTAAAAAAAAGAAAGAAAAAAGAAAAATAAATCAAACTATCCGCGATACCGATAAATACTAAAAACAAATCTCAATTTTACGATACGATAAATTCAGTAGTCTCGTGTTAAAAAACAACAAATAAATCCTCGGCGAAATTAGAAAGGGCTACGGTTTGATTTTTACGTAACACAGATCGAGATGAATTCCGGTGGATAAGAAATGTCATCGGCAAATACCCCGTGAACGGATTCGGTGGCAGGGTTTGGAAATCAAGCAATCGCTGCCGATATACGTAGACCGCGGAGTCGAGAGAGCCGATGTCGATTGTTATCGGTTTCTTTCTACCCGGAGCCAGGCGTGTCCTTAGGATGGCCTTTCTTATCGCGATAACTCTCGAGGACATCGTCTCCGGTTGAGCAACGAAGCTACGGCTCCACCCACTCTCATCCGCGATCGGTCCCGTCGCCCCGGGCGATCAAGGAGACCCCGATCGATCGATCGATCGCACGCCCGTGCTTCATTCCGTTTCGTTTCGTCTCGTCTCGTTCGATCGGCGAGGATCGAGCGTCGGTGGCACGTGTGCGAAACACGCAGCGACACCGTCGATCGATTTTGCAAAACGGTAGCCGCGTGAAACGGGCTTAAGTGTTTCACGCGCGGTGATGTTAAAGGTGTCCCCTGTATTTTAGTGTGTTGCTATGATTATTAAGATTGTCTACAGATCAGTAGGAATTGACAGGATCAATGGATCGACGAGAGTGTTCGATCGTATGGATTTCTCTTCGATAGAGTCGACGATAATAATGCGAGAGGGCAAAGAGATTTCATAGACGATTATTAGACATTACGTGTATGAAATAATCCTAGACAAATACAAATAACTGTGTCATTAATAAAATCGTGATCTATTGCCTTCTAGAAGGAACGTTCGATAGATCGACGATCATTAGGCACACGCGAATTTTGCGAACGGTTTGATGATCTATGGCCGGATCATTAGCGCGCAAGTTCTACCACTGACAAATGACCGTTTCTATTGTGGACACTATTCTGTATGTGTGTACAGGGTGTTTCACAGCGTGCGAAAATAATTCGCTAGATTTCGTAGCATAGAAATTTCAACGCATCCGAATTTCTAAACTCAGAAAATTTCCCTCCATAGACACTTCCTCTCATCGAAATTCCAAACTCGAAAAAATTGCTTCACAAAAATGTACACATCTCAAAAACAACATGTCCATCGCGAAAAGTATCCCACTCGTTTTGAAACTTCCTCTACGCGGCTATTGTACTCGACAGAGAGAAATGACAACGGCGCGAAGTATTCTCTCGCCGATTATTTCGTACGAGCCGTATGCAAATGATGGGAGGGAATAAAAAAATAATCGGGATACATAGATCTAGATCGTCAGGGCCGATCGCACGGGCATTGGTCATACGGATGTTCCCTGGTAGTCGTGTCTCGGACAAGCTGGGAGCGCGTTTCGATTTTTGTACGACCTCGGTAACGGGTTAAACGGGACGGACGACTGCATTATAGTATCGGTACGGAATACGCCTTGGGAACGTGTCCTCTTCGCCTTTCAGTACGATCTGGGTACGTGAACATCGGGTATCTTCTGCTCCCGCATTGCGAAATCGAATGGCGCATCTGCTGGCGCACGGTTACGTTATACGTATCGATCTTTTCCATTCTCACACATTTTTTTCATCTCCCCCCTCGGGACGATCGACGAGAGGAAATCATTAAATGATAGACAAGACTATCGATTATGTAATTACTGAGATCTCAGATTCTTTGGTATCATATTTGAAATTCTCATATAGTCAATTCTCGTTGAATGATTCGACAAATTTCTGCGAATGATTTATGGTACTTCCAATAACGATTCTGAATTTGTTAATCATCCTTCTTAATTAATCAAAGTTATCCTACGACTGTGATTAAAAATCTCTATTTCATAGACTTCTAAATTGAGTTCCCAAAGTATTTTAATGTTATCCACTCATAAATATCAGAAATTCTAAATAGAGCATCGAATTTATTCTACAGTCTATCACACAGTAGCTCCCAAAATTCCCGGGGAGGACCCACCGTGCGAAACACACAGAAAACACATGGAACACACACAACAACAGGGGATCCCTTCTCCCAGCCTCCGCGCAAAGTGTTGCATGGGTGTATGTACCGGCGGATCCGGAGCCCGGAGAACGGCTCCGAGAAACCGACTCTCCGTCTCTCCCTGTCTCTCTGCTCGTGGATGGGCCGTTGCACGTGTGCCGGCACGTGTATGTGAGTAGGTGAGAGCGGGTACGCGTGCGGGGCCAGTCGCCCTTGCCGGGGAGCCCGAGGCACGGGCGTGGGCCTTTCACTCCTGCCATCCGCATCCTCTATCGGGCCTTAGAGTTTGCGGTGGTGTGGGTCGGTGTGCTCCGTGTGTCTGTGTCTATTTATGTGTGTGTGTGTGTGTGTGTGCATAGGCTGGGTGACTGCGACCCTCGAACAGTGGCACTCAAAGTGGGATTTTTGTAGGATTTTTTTTTGGATCGTGAGTGAGATTTGATTTTTATTTAATTTTATAAGAATATGAATGAGGATAGATTTTTTGGAGATAGAGAGGATTTTGTTGTTGTTGTTTTTTTTTGGGAACTGAGAGATGATGGTGTCTAGTCTCGTGGTATCTCGATGATCGTGCGAGATACGATGTGTGAGAGAAGTATAACTGTTATTATTACAATAGAATTGTGAGAAGTAATTACGCTCTTCCAACGCGGTTTACGCAACGATATAATACGATCATAAATAGCAATTACCGCGGCGCTTCTGACACTTCGGCATACCCGTTGATTTTAACAATACCACGAGTTCGAGGTGCGATCGCTATCTTAAATAACGGCCGAATGAACGGGGCGATCATCGTTAGAGCGGCATTTAAATTTGTCGCTAATTAGCCGGACGGGTGTCAAACTAATCGAAATCGTCGTGTAACAGACCGAACTTAATCGACACCTGATGGTATCGTTTCAATAAGAATGAAAATCCTAGGAACATTATACTTTCACCGGTACGGCAAAAGTGTCGCGATAAATCTCGCGAAAATTTCGCAAAGTCTACGTGACGGAAAAAGAAAGCAATAATATAACATATCCGCCGCATCAATTTCAATAATTTACAGAATTTCTCCTCCGCTAATTACAATCTCCACGCTCGTCTAGAGAATCCGGATTACTACGTTATCAACACGTACCAAATAAGCATTCTCGTAACCGTAACTCGTCGGTAATTCGACATAAGTAGTCTCCCGGCGTCATAAATACCCGACACATCGACCTAAGCGAATCTAAATCCAACCGATACCGGGGGAATCGTACTTCGTAAATAAAACTTTTCTTCCGAACGAGTAACCAGTAGAAGAACGAATCCTGTAATTATCGTTATCGGGACGCATTAAAGAGCCGTGCTTTTCACGGTTACAGTCTTAAACCATCCGGTTCGGATTAATACGATTAACATCACCGTGACGATTTATTTCGTCGGTGGAAATCCGAGTTCGTCGGGCTCTCGAAGCCCCGGTTTGCGTGCCACTGATATAAACGAAGCCTGGTCGGAATCGAAGCAAGCCGGATCGTTACATGCACCATTATGTTGCGGCACAGACGAGGAATAGGACAAACCTATCACTTAATGGCGGTGCATGCTCGGGATCTGAATTACCGACGCGATGAGATTTCAATTGTATTCGCGGCGGGTTTAGTGCACCGAAAAATAATCATTTTCCGAACGCTCGGACTATCGTAGTTTTAACACGGGGGCCACCGGTGAACGACGCGCCAATTTCTAACCATCGATGATAAAGTATAATTATTATAAATGATACTCTTACATTTTTCGATAATAACATTGTTGCTATTATACAATGCTGTGAAGAAATTAATATATCTGGAAATAGTTTTATTTGTATATAAAATATACACTTAAAATGTTACGAGTATATGGTGGCGCTGTAGGCAATTCGCGGAAAATTCGTGTGGCATTCAACGTGTTGCAACTCGAAACGTAGACCAAACTTAACCTAACGAGACACGACAAGTTTCAATTTAATCAAAATCCGCGATATAATTGTAAGAAAGATTGTATATCCTCTATTACTTTGATTCCTTTAATACTAACTACACGGAATTTTTCGCAGGACACGAAGTGGCGAGGATGAACGAAGAAAACATGACGTGACCTAATTTCCCGGTCATTCCGGGAATTTTGGTGACGTCGTATATTTCCCCGAACAATAGAACGTTCCAGTTGCGTCGTATATACAAGATTGCTGTGCTACAAATTCAGCTGAAATAATATTACTAAATATATGTACATAATTAACCAAGGAATTATGTATCATCGGGGGAGGGAGGGTGGGAGAGAGAGAGAGAGACATCGTCAAATTATCCGTAAGTTGCTTTTTTATCCTTTTTCGAGGTCATCGGTAACACCCGTACCTCCCGGTCAGTACGTACCTTTTAGTTCGACCATAATTTTTGTGATTTAGCGGACAAAGTGCGACCGAACTTTGGATACACTCGACCTGACATTGACAAGCGTACGTGTTATTATTAGTCTACGGTAGGACGTCCTAGAGGTTACACGTCTTCGGAACGAGCTCGGACCAACTTTCCGAGGTATGTTTCACTGAATTTGAGTATTTCCTGTTACGTATCGATCATTTCCATTACTAATCATCTACTATGCATACATTAGCATACTGTATAAGATACATTGGTTATATAATAAATATAGTCGGTATTTTTAATAATTTTTGTGATATTAGAAAATCATTTACGTAAAATTTCGGGAAATATATTCGCCATTTTTAACAATTTTCAACCGCGATTTGAAATTTGAGTTTTAATATTCATTGTATACGTTCTTGTTTGAATTAGTGTGCGAGTGTGAGAATAATATTTCCATTTGTTTATGGAAAATGTTTAAAATTGTGTAATTGTTAACCGCGGAATAATTATAGTTCTACTTGTGAAACGTTCTTTTCAATTTTATTAATTTCCAAGTTCAATTTGCAATTATAATTTTAATATTCAATTAATAAATTCTTCAAATTTACGCGAAATTGTAGTAAAAATACTTATCAATTTTTGTAAAGTATATTAATAATCAAAGTAGCTGTCCTTACGTAATATGTTTAAAATTGTTTAATTGTTAATAACAAAACATAAAATTATTACGGCTGTAAGAAGCTCGAACTCAGTATTAAACGCGTGGAAATATTATATTATAATACATGGAATAAATTCCCGGCTGGGTACGGTTGCCCGTGTGCATCCTGCCGTGACCGCCAAAATTCCCGGAATCTACCTGGCCTGACTTTGACAAGTACACGCACCCGTCAGTTGTCGATAAGCCGTGGTGGTGTGAAGACGTTTACAGGACGACCTTCCGGGGGGTCTCCAAGGTGCATTACATTACTTCCAAATATTTTCCTTTGCTTATTTCATTTATATTCTATATTATACCATACCATTTACGCGTGTTCTACATACATTCTATACATATTATATACAACTCTAGTATACATTTTATACAGTTTATAGCACATATTTTGTGCATTTACATATCATCTTCAGTGAGATTTTTAATTAAATTATATTGAATTTAAACACAATATTTCACATTTAAAATTGATTTAATTTAAACAAATATTTGCATAACCTTTCGGTAAATGCCTACTACATTTTCATTAATTTTAAACAATTACATTCTCATTCCTTCCTTTCGTTGCGATATTCGTACGGTAATTCTAATCGTGTTTCTATTTCTAATTTCAGATTCAACTACGGAAAGCGAAATCCAGTTTCATCGGGAATTTGATCAAGGGTGGTGATGGCCTTCCAATGAAGACGTAATCAAGGACGATGAGTATCCCGGCGGACAAGACCTACTTGTTACCGTACTTGACACTGGTCAGCTACCATTGTTCGGGTTTCAATTGCAACGAGAATTTCTATTTTCCGTGAGTTTCATCCGATCGAATCGAGTCGTCGTTTAATCGATTTCGCGACCAACCGATATTATAAATATTTTTCTCGCGAACCGTCTAAGAATATTTTTACAAAACGTCGCGTCGATTTATTAAAATATACATGTTTTACGCTTCGATTATCGCGTCGACTGATGATGATACATTCATCATGATAATATTAAGTTTCATTTTACATTAAAGTAGGGCAATGGCAATATTCTTAATAACAATGCTTGGTAATTGAATCGAAAATTACGTAAAACCGAAAGCTACGATATTTTCCGCGGTCCGCCCGATGTACTTTATTTTCAGCTTTTGTGTATAGAGTCAGTGTTGTTGCGCTATTATAAATTCTACTTGTTCGACATACGCGTGCTTAATATCGCCGAACGACAAAATATTCGGTCGCGAAATTAGTATATACTTTGAATCGCGAGAGTAGAGGTACGCAGCAGCTGCGGAGAGGATCTCCATCGGGTGTCGTCGCATCAGGCAGCAGGTAAATATCAGCTAGAATTTCTACTTTTAACTCTTCTAATCAACAATGAAAGTACACTTTGAATTATCGAATTCGAGTCAGAATTAAAGACGAACGATTTGAGGAATGATAGACGGTTAAACTATAAAGACTTTGTTATTTTTCTGTTACAGAAGACTTCGCAACGGTTTTGCTGGCCGCGTGCAATGCGGTCTTTAGATTCACTTGCTCCGAGAAAAAGTATTTCGCGCGATAGAGTCAGTGTTGTTGCGCTATTAGAAATTTTACTTGTTCGATATACGCGTGCTTAATACCGCCGAACGACAAAATATTCGGTCGCGAAATTAGTACATTCTTTGAATCGGGAGTGTAGAGGTACGCAGCAGCTGCGGAGAGGATCTCCATCGGGCGTCGTCGCATCGGGCTGCAGGTAAATATCAGCAAGATTTTCTACTTTTAACTCTTCTAATCAACAATGAAATTACACTTTGAATTATCGAATTCGAGTCAGAATTAAAGACGAACGATTTGAGGAATAATAGACGGTTAAGCTATAAAGACTTTGTTATTTTTCTGTTACAGATGACTTCGTAACTGCAGAGCCGGTCGTAGTATCACCTCTTCAATCAAAGGTGCAGAAGAAATCTACGACCGGTGAGTCAAAAAATTTACGGTTCCTCCGATTACTCAATCATGTCGTAGGACGCAAAGGTCCGAAGCGGCACGAGTGATCGGTTGTATTTTATTTGATTTGCGAGCATAGTGACCGCGAGAGTAAAGTATTTTATACTTTACTTTCGTGGGTAGTAACACCACACTGTTGTGAATATTTAATTAGCTCAGGCAGGGGTCTTCTTGTGGCTTAGCTTCACGGGCGATTTTTATGTAATTAGTTTGGAGGTCGATACTCTCGACCTTCATTCAATTGCATTCGCGTTCGCGTTCGTTGTCAATTATCACAGTACATTTTTGAGAAAAGACCAAAAAACTAAAAAAGATTGAAACAATAAGAGAAGTAGAGAAATATAAGAAAAGAACGAGAAGGTACCAGAAAAAGAAAGAGATAAGAAAAGAACGAAAAGATACCAGAAAAAGAAAGAGATAAGAAAAGAATTAGAAGTCAAGAAAAGACAAGTAAAATATTTGCTCTATTAGAGTTTTACATTGAGTTTTATAAAGTTCATACGAATTAAATTCAGTCAGAATTTGCATAATATTCATAGTAGCTTTTCCTTTAACTTTTACAAAGTGTATTTGAAATGCCCAAGAAGACCAATTCGCGAAGGGTCGATTCTGGTTTCAGAGACTAATTTTGAACACATTTGTAGTTGTTTAGAATCTAAACTCTGAATAAAGAATCAACCAAGGGTTTCAATTATAAATTCAAGTTTCATAGATTTCTTTTTTCTATATTTCAATACATTTTAAAGTTTTCAATATATACATTAAAAGTTTTTCTTACACAAATTTAAATTCTTTCACTTTTTCAATTTTTATTCAATATTATATTCGAGTCATTTTATTAAAGTACATTTTCAAGTAACTTTTCTAAAGTCAAAGTAAAGATTATTAGCTCGTTAGAAGAAGCTATTTTGATAATGATTTTCTAGCTCAGGATTTTCAGCACACATGAAGACTAGTTTGTAATTGCCACGTTCATGTCCCTATTTGGCTTGAACTCATTCGTGTGCCCAGGTGCTACACGAATGGGTGATGGCGGTGAACGTGGCTTATAGTTTTAATTATTATAATAATGTGGCGGCTCACAAGCGTTAGCGATTGAGCACGACGTACGGTCCACACGTGTGAGTGTGTGTGTGATAAATATTATATTTCGTGGACTGTGCGTCGGTTTAGAGTAAATTCAACTTATACTTTTCTCTGATTTTACATTATTTAATTCAAGTTCGATCATCTATCGAACTTTAGATTATTAAATTCACTTTCTTCTCAATTAGAGTCAAAATGCAAAAGCATTATCCTTGAGTAGTAATTATTCTAACTTAGAATCAATTCAAGACTTTCATTTCTATATTTTACAAATATTAGTTTTCATTAAATTCCTTTCAATAACTTCTAAATAAATCGCAATAATCGCTGACCTTGTGAGTCGATTTCAGCAAACAAGGTACGTACCTGAATGTATGTGTGGGGTTTGAGTCGGTGTTGGAGACGTCCCGGGACGTCTCCCGTAGGGGGAAACACCGACTTTGACTGAGAATCGTGGAGAGAGTGTGTTGGTGTGATTGAGATTTTTGCCATTTTTTAAATATAGGAAATAGGTAGGCAGGTAATTTAAATTCTGGAATGTGTGGTTTAATTTTAAGTAGGCAGGACCAGGGCAGGTATCACTGTTTCGACCAGTGGTATCCTGCTCCTGGAAAATCAGGATAATAATCTTTTCTTTTTTTAATATTAAGTAAATTCTGCATGAACATTCGTCCTTAGCGGCTAACCGTTTGCACGGACTGCAGTTGTCATTCTTCTGAGAATAAACTGTTAACTTGTCCACACGTGTTAGCCGCATTCATTTGTCTTGTTAGGCGCGTGTTAGGGTTATACCATATTTTGGTTCCGAATGTTCATGCGGAATACAGGTTGGGCTCCGGCCTGAAACAAGAAGAGGCTTTACGCCGAAGAGGCTATATGCCGAAGAGGCCCGACAAACTGTCAAGAAGAGGGCAGCAACTAATGGCCATCCATTTTGGAGTGTTCAATTCCAGAATGGATGGTCATTCCGTTACTACTAAGTCACTATGCTCGTAGTAGTTGTAGAGTAATTATAGTTGTAATAATTTGAAGTAGTTAGTACCACGGGTCGAGGTGAGCTCCCCGTGAAGACTCTGCCCCGATCTGCATTAAAGTTTTCGAGTCATTTTTCTTATTAAATTATTTTCATAAGTGTCAAGTAATAGAGTTTTGCATTCAAGTTTTCGAGTCATTTTTCTTACTGAATTATTTTTACAAGTTTTGATGATAGAATTTTGATTACAATTTGATATTAAATTCCTTTCAAATTCAGTTATTATTTTTGTTCATTATTGTTAAAGAGTTAGAGTCCAGTTTTTGATTATTATAAATTTGAGAAATTAAATTTTTGAAAAAAGCAGAGGGGTAGAGTGTGATAGAATGAAGTAGTTAGAAGTAGTTAGTTCCGCGGGTCGAGGTGAGCTCCCCGTGAAGACTCTGCCCCGATCTGCATTAGAGTTTTCGAGTCATTTTTCTTATTAAATTATTTTAACAAGCTCAAAAGTTTTCGAGTCATTTTTCTTATTCAATTATATTTACAAGTTTTGACAGTAGAAGTTTCATATCAAATTCTTTTCAAACTAAGTAATTTTTTTCATTATTTTTTAAGAGATCTAAACATTTTTAATATTCTAAGAGTTTCTTTTTACGAATTCATATTCTTGTCACTAGTAGAGTCCAGTTTTTGATTGCTATAAATTAGAGAAATTGAATTTTTGAAATAAGCAGAGGGGTAGAGTATGATACAGTGTGCAGATAGAAAAATTTGCACACTTGCCATCCGCGCCGGGTCGTTACTTTTGTCACCTCTGGCTGCACTTTAGCTTCGCGATTTTATTGATAATCTGAAATAGATAATTTCAAAGTCAATTTTTTAATTAAATTCACGAATCAGTCTCAAAGAGACCCGCGTTTTTCTTATATTATTATACATATATATATTTCAATTACATATCCGAAAGAAATGTCCGCGAGACATACGCGATTTTATTTTCAAAAGTAAAATCATCGACAAATTTAAAGCAGCCAAGTGACTCGCGTTATTTCAATTAAAACAATTAAACCAAGCATTTGTTAGAAAGAATATTGCCATGATCTTATTTAATATTAAACTGTGTTACTATATACAATGTCATACGACGTTGTGCAAGATTTTCTTTTCAGCTACGAGTAACTTTGATCTCTTCAAGATCATTTCGCGTTTACGATTGTTTTTTATTCTCGCGTATTAGAACGCGATCACTCAACGCGATCGTAGAATAGTAAAACATTATTTTCCGCGTCGTTCTTCCTAAAAACTTTGTTATTTCAATACATTAGTTTTGTAGAAATATTCGCGGACGCGGACCGGGAAAAATATTTTCGCGCCGCGTACCGCGTATTCTTTTCAAATTAAATTTAGAGTCATGCGATCACTAGTTCTTTCCGACGAAGCTCACGGAAATCGCGATAAATTTAGTGTTGCGAAAAATCATAAACGCGCGCGTATCTTTCCATATTGACCGGTGTTGATCTCGCGTGACAAGTAAGTTTTTCCTCCTTTCAATAAACTTTTCTTATAGAATAAAATTACTTTAAGTAGAATAAGTTATTAGTGTCGCGTCAACTTAGAGCGATCGCCATTTAGCCGCTTTTAATAGCGTGTTAAATGGTGAGAAATATTAAATACATTTCCGCGTCGCGGTTTCATTTGTCGCGGCTTCATTTATAGATACTATTGTATCTCTCAATTTAACATTCCGATTGTGTACTGAATAATTAGAAAATAATGAAACATAATCCCCTGTGGGCCGGGGAAAGAATAGGCCCACGGTATCCCCTGCCTGTCGTAAGAGGCGACTAAAAGGGACGTTTTGACCACTATAGTGACCAAAACGTTAGTTATAAGGGGATCGTACGTCAATTCCACTCCGTTTTCCGTCGACCATCGAGAAAGTGCGACTTCTTTGCTCGTTCCGCGATATTAGATTCACTTTTAACTTTAATTTACACTCTTAACATTTAGCTTCAATTCATACTTTCAATATTTAGCTTCAGTTTAACTTATACCTTCAATATTTAGCTTCAATTTTTACCTTTTCATTTAACTTTTAGCTTCAATTTTTCCCTTGTTACATTAGAGTCACTTGTGCGTTATTTGCAACGTTCGTCGTACCTCTGCGTCGAAACAACATGATAAACGGTGTAGTCGGCCAAGTAGCCTCACGGCTACTCGGTTAAGCCGCGATCCTGCGATATATTCGCGGTGCGTGTCTTTCGTTCGTTCCATGGTTCCGTCGGTATCTTTGGGTGGCCTAGTGTCGTTTGGAAAGGTGAGCCCGAGTTCGTTCTGGGGACCTGTACACTGGTGGACTGCTATTTGGCGGGGTATGAGACGTATCAGCCTCGCCGGTGGCGGCCGGACCGGTTAGGCTGATATGGCTTAACCCGTGTACAGTTCGACTTGATGATCTATATCCCCGGATATAGATCATCTTCGATTTGTCCCTGGTTCGGATCTTTCGTGAGGCCCTTTCCTGTAAATCGACCCTACGCTTTATCCCATCGTATCGATTAACCATGGTTCGGCCGGGGGGCACGTGTCACGGGTACTTCTCAGGACCGTAGCACGAGCCACCGTGTAAGTGTGTAAATTGTTTTGCCGACGAGTTATGTCAGACGTTTTAGAGTCACCCGCGTTAGTATAATTACGGAGTTGCTCTTCTCGTTGCGTCGACATTTCCATTCTTTTTTTCTTATATTTTTTTTTATCGCGAGGAGTTGGCGTACGATGGTGGTGGCTTAGTTTTACAAATATTGAAACGTTTCAATATTTCCATCGTGGTTCCATTGGCAGACGTGTCTTTGGTACCACGACACTTAGCTTCGCGTCGCGTTCGCGTTCGCGTTATTTTCATTTTCCATCTGAAAATGAAGATTTTGATCTCGTTTCGTTAATTAATGGAGGGTGGACGGGCGCCGTGGTTAGGGTGGGTCTCCGTTCGTAGCAACCTCCACGCGGTGAGACCTGGATCGATATTATTTGCATCGATCGATAGTATTACGATCCCTTAGTACCTTCCGTAAACACATTGTATATTAACCGCGTAACTTATTCGCGTTAGAATGCATCGCCTCGATGCAAATGGTATCGAGCAAATTGGCTACGATTAGAATTAGAATTTTTCGCGTTTGTTTTACTCGCGATATACTCATATACGAGGGATGATAAGTATAATATGTTTCGTTTCTACTCAAGTGATCAATCTTTCATATCATACTATGTTTTAATAAAATTAGATTGTAGTATCATGTGAAACGCGTTCTGATAAAATTACATCATAGTCACTTTTAAGAATAAGATCCCTAAAATGAGACGAAACGAAACATACTTATATTTATGTATATACATACATATATCTATCCCTCGTCTGTGATCGCGGCATGTTGCACCGTGTTATCGGTAACGACGGTGCACATTGGTATATATGCCACCAGATATTGCTTATTAACTCTGATCGTTAGAGGGGGAGCGGTCGTGTGTCCGAGGACTAACGGTCGTAGCTCGGCATCAGACGTAGGACCGGTTCTGCGCAAACGGCATCGTGCTGCCGCCGGATAATCGGCTAAAACCGATCGCCGCACCGTATACAGTTAAATGCGTTCTTGCGGACCGCCATTGTCAACGATGCTTTCCAGACAATGCGAAGGAATCCGGGAGCCAGTTCCTTGCACCACCGTTTCAACGGGATGTATTCCGTTTCATTGTGTTGGGTCTCATTTTTGGCTCGTTTTGGCAGAATAGAGATTTAGATGGAAATTTTTGATAGATACTTTGGTTAACTATGTTTGGTATAAAATATAATTGACGATCGAAGTTGTGGAGGTTTGGAAATTCGTGGGAAATGTAAATTTTATAAAAATTGTAACTTGAAAAGTGTAATGGTGTGGGAGTCAGATGGGTTCGTTTTGTTCTTATCGAGAAAGATTGAGATTTCAGAGGGAACTTAAGGGAGATTTTTATTAACGATTGTATTTAGTTGATCGATGATGTGGTTAAGTATTCCTCGTGAAAATAAACGTCGCGTGGAATCTTTTTCCTCGTCGGCGAAGATACTTTGGATGCGGACGCCTCGATTGTGTTATGAACGGGCGGAGTGAAAGTGGTAAAGAGATTTTGCAAGTTTTAATTAAGCCCTGCCTGGAGGTCTTCAATATTTAGGTTGTGAGTTTTTTTTTTAAACGAGTCACGAATTGTCTTGTCGGATTTCGGAGGAGTTGACAAGTTAATAAGGGATCGCGTTCGCGATCGTCTCAAGGACTTCGCCTGTACGATCTTCTTTTTTCTTGACCGAGTAAAGCATTGACTTTTCCAACGGTTGGAAGGTCGCTGGATCCGCGTCGGGAAGAAACATTGAGAGGCCACGAATCTCTTCAAGGCGATGTATGCCAGTCCCTTCTGCTCCCAAAACCAGAGACAGAAAAATCGCACAATCTCAATTCATTTCTCCTCCGGGTCCCGTTAATTAATTATTTATTCATTAAAATTCAGTGGACATCAATTTTCGTGGTGTACGCGTCGGTGCTAGACGATTTGTTGTCAAACTCCTCGCAGTTTTGTTTCTCGGATTTTTGGTGTAATTAAGAAACTTAAAGTCATGCGCGAGTACCTCAAGGACTCGTCTGAATTGTTCTTTTTTTTCTGAGCATAATCGTATCGTGGGAAGGACACGGACCGGACCTGCGGTCTGAAAGTCGAGAAGCGAAGAGGAAAGATGGTGGACATCCAAGGCGATGCACCCGTTCCCCGATGCACTTCCTAAATGGACTCGATGACGCGCTGTAGCAAAACATTAATCATTATCGACGCCGATCGTCCCGCGGTTCGTTCCTTACGAGTTCGGCAGACGATTTTTTGCGCGCTCCCCCGAAGTCGTCGCGAAACTTCCACCGAAGGCTTTCGAAGAAACGAATTTCCAGAAATGTTGTCGAAACTGGTTGAAATTCGCTCGCGATGGAGCTTCGAAAAGTGCAAAAACGTAGGCGGGTTGAAATTCTTTCGCAAAGTAGTCCTGAAAAGTGCGAAACCGTATTGAAATTCCAAAGAGTAGAAATTTAAGAGCAGAAATTTCAAAATTTTAACGCGTAGGAGTTCTAAATCACAGGTTGATAGAAATGGGGAATATAAGTGTGATTTCCTGGAGTGTCTATTTGATATCCCGTTGTTTAATCTAGAATTCTTCGAGCTACCGATACTACGAGATGTTTTGAGTGGAATTCACGTAAATAACGGTCGCGTTTGTTCCGTAATATACGTGTTAATTTAATGCCGGATTAAAGATCGTTATTATTTCTGGAATCTGGAAGACGAGCCTGGTAAAGTTCCATGGGGTACATTGTTACACCGACGAACCCACTTACGGTAATTACTACTTGCCACGGGGATCACGGCAATTGCAACAATGTAATAACGTATTATTAAAATAATCATCCGTCATGATCTAATTACTTCCTACGGCATTACGGATAGTAATATTATTATTACAAATCACACCCCCGTGTGGTTATCTTTACATCCACGTCTTACAAAATTTGTTCTTATATCATAAGATACTCTTTCATTATAAAAACACGATATACGGTAGACACTCGATAACTTTCCAATCTGAGGAATTCACCTCACGCGCCAGATGTCGGGAAAGTTATCGAGTGTCAGTCATCGAGTAACACCCACGACATCCACATTTTTTTTTAATTCTATCCATCCAAGTCTCGAACTTTCCCCGTGCAGTTACGTAGCGTAATTTTTCGACCCCGAAACAAACAAAAAAATACTCTTCGGGGCGGCGTGTGTGGCGATCCGAAAACACACAGAAAAGGGAGCCGTCACCCTTCCCCCGCAATTTTGCGGGGTCATACACACAAGGCCCTTGCAAATTACCGTGAAACGCGGCGTGTAACAGGTGAACGGAGTCGGCGGACGTCAATCAAAAGTCGAAAGCCATTAATTGGCGTGGAAGGTGCACGCACGTTTTCGGGGGCCCCGAAAGCGTGAGACACGCATCTTCGGGTGTTCCTCCTCGGGAGGAAAGTACGCACACCACCACACCGGAGAATATCCACATAACGAAAGTTTGCCAGTTCGACCGTCCGTTCCGTTCGCGAAAAAAAATATGAAAGCGCGAGAGGCGTAAACCGTGGAAAGAAACACGGACAGATGAACCTCGAGTACAATAATTACGGGCGAAATATTGCTGCCGGGCCCACAGGGATGATCATTAACATTTGTATAGAGAGAGAGAAAGAGAGAGAGAGAGAGAGAGAGAGAGGAAGCCCACGCGCCGTGAATAACAATACTTAAACAGTCGGGTAAATTTGTACGTAGCTGGGATGTAATGCAGTAATTATATGTAATATTATAAAGTAAAAGCAATACTTAACGGGAATTAGGATGATGAGATGATAGAGAGACGTCTCAACGGGGACGGATAAAGTGACGTGAACAAATTGTAGGGGGTGTGTTCAAATATTAATAATTGAATATAGAGGATTCTCTTTTTTATTAATTATATTCACAGAAATGGGAGATTCTAAAGTATATGTATATACATTTGTTTAATGTCTCATGAAACAGTTTCATCGCGAATTTGTTAGACATATAAGGGAACGATACAGTGTAGGTTAATTGGCAGGTAACCTAATACACGTATGTTGGTTTTCATTTCGGAGGTAGTTTTATCCGAGTTTTGCGAAACAGCAGGATTTCAGATGCAAAACAGATTTTCGTCACGGGGGATCCTTAAAGCGATGGACCCGAGACACCCACTCACGCGTTTTAAGTTGGTGTGTGTGTATGTATATCTCGGCGCGTGGCTGTAAATCATCCGTGTGATGAATGCGAGATCTATCTCGCCGCGTTTTCCCTATAAATTTCAGGGACGCGATGCTCGCGCGAGACAAGAGAGAGAGAGTCTCTCTCCCGGTGTGGCTGCGTGGGCGTGAATGGCGGAATTCAACGGTAATGGATATGAATATTGCGGCCCTTTAGAGGTCCCTCGCGTTATACTTGAAGTAGAACGAGGAAGACCGAATGAATTCATGCGGACTATTACTCTTGACTGCTCGCGAGGAAAGAAGTGCAGGCACCGTGAGCGGGCTGTTGCCCTGAGAATTTATCGACTCCTTTTCTTTAACGGTGGAAGCAGACTTTTGCGTTTCGGAGTCTCGTCAAATTCTTGCGCATCGAACATTTAGGGTGTGGGAAGTCCAAAGTTTAGAAAATTTAAAAATAGAGAAGTTCCAAGCGTAGAAATTCAAAGCGCAGAAATTCCAAGCGTAGAAGTGCCAAGCGTAGAAGTGCCAAGCGTGGAAGTTCCAAGTGTTGAAATTCAAAGCGTAGAAATTCCAAGCGTAGAAATTCATAGCGCAGAAATTCAAAGCGTTGAAATTCAAAGCGTAGAAATTCCAAAGTTTTAGGAAATTCAAAGCTTTAGGAAATTCAAAGCGTTGAAATTCCAAAGCATCGACATTTCAAAGCCCTGAAGGAAAATCTGCGCGCAGAAACACCGCGGCGTAGAAAATTGAATTCTGTCGCATCGGTTCCTTTCCCCCGCCGCGCGATGATAGAACGCGCTCGTGTATATCAGCACGTACCACATCGAATTTATGGCCACCTCTCTCTAACTTCGTTGTCCGATCTCTGACATTGAAGACAAATCTACATTGTTGACGCACGTATAAATTTCATCGTTCCTGGAAGCCCATGCATTCGCGTGCAACTGTCCCGAGGTGCGGAGAACTAGCTATACATACACTACCTGTCGTTCAAAAACCAAACAAAAATAGACTATCAAATGATCAGACTTTCTTATCTCGCCGCGCTCTCGAAACAGATTAAATGAAACTCCGACTGACTCGAGACTTCCGTAGTCAACATCGAGGTTTCGCCTATTGTTGAACGCGTTTCAACTTTCTTCGCGGAAGTCTCAACAAATATTCTCCGTTTTCTCTACATTCTTCCCTTCCAAACGCGGATATCATTTACTTCAATGGAACTTCGAAATATTCTCTTCGAAAGAATTATCAATTTTCCCTCGTTTCGCTGGTATTGGATAATTGTATGATTTCGCTAATAAATATACGACGGTTCGCTACTTCATTGCAAATCGCGACGACGACTCACTTTGTAACGAACACCGCTTGTTGATTTTACCGGACAAATACCCCGTGTCACGTCGCGTGTTAATGACACGGCGCGAGTACACACCTGCGAGATCATCGAGAATTTACGGTGGTATAAATGTCACCGTCGTAGTGTTTTTCATCCGTGGGGTAGCGATGGTGATAAATGTAAAAACATAGGTTCATATTTCATCGATCCGCGGTGCTAATAAACGCGTGTAGCAATGATCGTGATAAATGATGTTGGCTGTTGTAACTGGCGTTTGGTATCAGTTGGTTTTTTAATTAATTTCATTTATCATATTATAATATTATATTCGCATGCATATTAAGGTAATATCTTTATTAACGGCGGTCGAACGGAGAGAATTTATTTAAAGGGTAAAGATTAATAAAAAAAGAGAATCCGGACGTTCCGGGGGGTTAATAACGATCCGAAGAAATCGCGAATTTAAGATTCCACAGCGTCGAATAATATAATTGACTCAGCAATTAAGGATAATTAACCGCATAATTCATGCGCCTGCTTTTCTTTCGCGAAAACAGCTAATTAACGAAAGACCATCTGTCCCCGTGTACGAATTATTCGGCGAACTGGTAAATACAAGTATGTGTGTATGTACGTACATACATGTGCAACCAGTATCTGGGTTAATTCGGTACAAATTCGACCGCAGCATTGGAAGAACATTTAATTGATATATTTCAACAATTAATATCCGATCGCTCGTGAACATCAAGTTTAATTTCACTCAAGTATTCATTTCTCAGGGGATAATTGAAGACACGAATTTAATTAAACATACATTCGGACGTACATACGTACCTAGACCAATGTCTCGAGCACTAATTGAAACCACCGAATTAATTAAATCGTTGTTCGATTAAGATTATATATTATTCCCCATAAATGAACGTAATTCCTTCGAAATTCGAACGTTTCACAAGAAAAGTGTGATGATATATCGAGAGGAAAATCGTTGCGAGAAATTGTGATGCAGATTTTCGGTTTTTCTTCGAGGCGGAGTGAAATCTATGTCGACATGGCCTCGTATTTCGCAATAGATTTCCAAGTTCCGGGGTGAATATCGCGCACGATCTTGGGTCTGAAATTATTGCAAGTGGGTGCCCGCAAGATCACCAGGACTACCGTGATGGAGCTACTCCGGGTAGCGGCTTTAGATAAAGCCGAAGCGTTACTTTATTACAAGCAGCTCGGGTCCAGGCCGGATATATTTTGCCGAGTAGCTTCGAGTCAACCTCTTTATCACCGGGTCTCGGCACCGCCACTTTATTACTCCTTTTAACGCCGGCATTGTCCGCGAGGGACACCGATGTACCGGCGTTTTAAAACCGCACGAAGTCTCGCGAAAGCGTGAAAGCGACGTATGTATGTATATAGGTAGATATAAGTGTGTAGGTACACAGTGAATAATTCTATCTGATTAACCCCTTGATTCGGAAAAAGTAATTGCGGGAGACAGAGTCCTTTATGCGGGGAAAGTTTAACGTCTCAATCGGATACACTGTGAAGGATGGAGGAGTTGTATTGTATCTCTGCTTTCGAGGCGCAAAGTTTCCCTGCGTGGACTTTTTGAGGTTTATTTCTTGGAACGTAGGGATTCGTGTGCGTAGGGATTTCTATGCGTATGGATTTTGATGCGTTGGGTTTTCTAGGCGTAGGGATTTCTATGCGTAGGGATTTCTATGCGTAGGGATTTCTATGCGTAGGGATTTCTAGGCGTAGGGATTTCTATGCGTAGAGATTTCTATGCGTACAGATTTCTATGCGTACAGATTTCTGTGCGTAAAGGTTTCTATGCGTAAAGATTTCTATGCGTATGGATTTCTATGCCTAGGGTTTTCTAGGCGTAGGGATTTCTATGCGTAGAGATTTCTATGCGTAGAGATAGTTGCAGATAATTCCCAAAAATCTGGTCAAAACTTCCCGTTTCTTTGCACGTTCCACGGGAATACGTATTCCGAACATCGTTTACCAAGAATACTCCGTGAAGGCGGGGTATTACATATAGAGTACCCGGTACAAGACTCTCTTTCTCGGACCACATTGATCTCTCGTGCTGAACCCCGGCCGCTCGTAGGCTGGTAACACACCTACGTAATCCTGGCCATTGCGGTACAAGGTTGCCGTCGGTGGTGGACGTGTATTCCGCATAAATTAATTTCAGAACCATCGTGACCCCATCGTCGCGGATCACCGATACCAGGCGCAAGTGAAACGCAATACATATTTACTCCTCCGCTTGTCCATTCGCGAAGTTCCATTCGAACGTTCGCCAAAGTGAACTGCGAGTGATTTATATCGGGTCACGAGTTTTACTTACCTCGCAGATGGAAAAATAGAAAAAAAGAAAAAAACCAGCGAACGCAACAAGAAAAAGCACGCTATTATATATTATTACCGATCTCGTTATCTGATCTATCAGCGATACGAATCTCCATTTCTTATTGCCAACGGTTATTAATAGCATTGTGTGCCGTCGCCTGTTCGTACACCGCACGCTTATTGTGATTAATAAATATAGACTCGAAGGGTGGGAGGCAATAAATAAAGATAGCCAGGAAAACGGAATCGTGCACATCGTCGATTTGAATAGCGAACGACGTTATCGTCGTCGTCGTACCAACAAAGTGGAAACCGTACGATCAAAACACGCTACACTGTGTAAAACCATCGCGACGTGTTGTACATTCATGGTATTCGCCGAGTCGCAGAAGAAACGCGTTGGAAATTTACCGATCCCCATCGTTGTTCGTCTTGCGTTATATCTTCGCGTAAAATCCTACCGTCGAACAAAGTGTTATAATGGTCTTGAAAATATCTATTAAATCCTACGGTATATCCCGTGTTTATTTAATTAGACCGAATACCAGAACTATTTGTGTATCATTGGTATTCGAATACTTTGAATAACTCTTGTCAAGTTTAATGGTATCGAAATACCATGGACAATTCGTATCAGTGAAATAATTGAGATTCGAAATGTTGATATCGTTGATAAATATATGTTGTTAGTTTTCCACCGATGAATTTTCCGCGAGAATTCCGTGGTTCGAACTACTACACCCTTATACACGTCGGGAAAGGATTCTTTCCTTTCCTTTCCTCGTCTGTCGTGTACAGTTCGCCATTATCGCTACACTGCGGGCGTTTAACGATGCAGATAAATCCAGACACGATGTGGTAACCGATAAAAGATCGTCTGGAAAATCGTTCGGTGCGCGTTCGAGCGATTCGAACGTGCAGCACCGCGACGCCGGTGCAACAAAGCAGAATGCATGATTGCGCATGAGGCGCTACGCCAAGCTTTTGTATACATATATATACGTGTGTATGTACGTGTGTACGTGTGTGTATATCTATCTCTGTTTGTTAGGGCGATACGTACACGTGTACATACGGGTTTCGGTACGAGCGAGCGACACGTTTAAAATGCAAACGCATACATTTGCATGGGTAATTCTCTTTGTTACGGGCCCTCTATGATACCGCGAAATGACGGCTAGTCTTGTCAACGTATATTAAATCATTAACGAGAGCCATCGGGCTCTCTCATTATCGCCCTGATTTATGCGATCGTACAGGCTCTTCTTTCACAATTTCAATTTTAGTCTCGCATTCGTTAGAATTGAATACCCTATCACTTAGGAAGTGAACTTAACATTTTTTAGTTCTGGCGCAAGAGGGAGAAATTATAAATTACATGGGTACTGCGGTGCGTGGAAATTTCGGGATGCTGCGAGCTCCATGCGCGGAAAGATCAAAGCTTTCGAAGTACCAAGCGTAACAAATTTCAGAGCGTTGAAAATTCCACTTTTCCAAATTTGAAAGCCCGGAAATCCCAGTGGTCGGGCATATCAGTCGTCTAGAAATTTCTCGTGCTTTTCAGGGCTCCGTTTCCAATACACACGCGAGCAGTCTTCCCACACATCGAACTCTCTCTCTTTCTCTTTCTCTCTCTTTTTCTCTTTCTCTACACACGTATATACCCTATATCTCGACTGTATCTCCTCCGTAGGCACGGTTCTGCACCGGCACGTTGCACGTTGCATCGGTTGCACCGCGTTCCACGTTGCCCCGTGTTGTCGAGGTGAGCGTTGTTGCATTGTGCACCGTGTCGCTCGCTGGCTCGGGCAAGGCGTGGCTCTCTCTCTCTCGGGGAAGCACCGATACGCCCGTCGCGATACCGCCACGCGAGAGACTTTTTAATGCTCCCTTCTCGAACTCCTTTAAGGCGCTATCGTAACCACCGACGTGCCCGCTCGACCGTTCAGCAAGGACGGTGGAGACGCCGTGCTTCTCCTTTTACCACGACGGACAATGTCGTCGCGAATCCGGGGGAAATATTCTCGGAGCACTCGTAAGTGTCGCTTTCGATCTAATGACGAATCGATAGGTGATTGACCCTTTTAATGCAATAACTAATCGTTCGAAAGGGGACGTGTTCTATGTGAATCTTTGTATTCTGTATTTCGTTAAAGTACGGAGGAATGGAAAATATAGACACACGTATAAAAATGTTGTTTTATGTAGAAATTTCCAAGCGGTGAGATTTCGATAAGTAGAAATTTCAAAGCGGTGAGATTTCGATAAGTCAAAATTTCCAAGCGGTGAGATTTCGATAAGTAGAAATTTCCAAGCGGTGAGATTTCGATAAGTAGAAATTTCCAAGCGGTGAGATTTCGATAAGGCAAAATTTCCAAGCGGTGAGATTTCGATAAGTCAAAATTTCCAAGGGGCGAGATTTCCATACGTAGAAATTCCAAACGATTCTAATTTAGTGGCGTATGGAATTGGAAACAATTGAAGTTTCCTCGATTGATATTTCCAAATAAAAAGAAACATTTGAAGCAACTACTGTACTTGATAGTTCACTTAAAAGCTACGACGGTGACCACATTATTCCCGGAGTTCGCGTGACTCGAAAAACCGTCCCCGTCGATCCGACCGCGATACACCGTCGCGACAAGCATCGAGTGGAACCAAAGTAAGTTAATCCGCACAATAACGATCGTCATTACAGCGTCTTACGGTTCGGCATTGTGTGTCGCGTGGATACAAGGCGTGGCACTTTGAAACGGGTGAGCCACCGATAGCCCCACACTGATACCGTAGCACGAAAGAGAGAAAAAGAGAGAGAGAGAGGGAGAGAGTGAGTCTCTTTCGACTTGGTATCGGGACCGGGTTATCCTGGTACCCGGGGACCCGGGTGTCCTCTCGAAGAAAGATAAGGTATCCTTACTCGTAAAGCGTCGGTAGGTTTTTCTTTTACACCCGCTGTGGACACGGTTTCCGTACGGTAAACGTTTGGAACATATGTAGCGGAGGCAAATTAACGGTACCGATGTGGAACAGAAGTCTAGTTGGTTGTAGAAACTCTCGATTGGTTTTTGTCGATTTTTAATTTATAGAGAATTAATTTGACGCGGGCGAGAAGATCGAGTGTTAGGTGGCTCTGTATTCAGGTAATTCCGGTATAGGGATATCTAAAGAAAGTTTATTACATTTAGATTTGTGTATACTACGTTTAGAGTATCTATAGGTGTATGTATACATGTATACATATATCTCTCTCTCTTTCTCTCTCGAAAGACAAGTATCGTGGATCTGTTGGGCGGATCCATGAGATAAGTACAACAAAAAAAATAACATTTATTCTAGTGATCGCGATTTGTTTATGGAGTAAATCCTGTATCGGGTATACCATGATGTACTCGTAGATCTTGCTCGGGTAGAACCGAGGACATGCTTGTGACGTGCAAAAATCAAGGACGATGCGATAACACGCCTTAATGCCGTCCCCACTCGAATACTGGTTCGTCCATCTTCGCTATCTCTAACTGTAGTTGTAAAATAAGCCGCACGCTATCGTTGACCCGCCACGCAACTCGATGTACCCTCCCATGGAATCCGGGAAGAGTCTACGTGATGTCCTCGGATGTTCCGCGACTTGTATCAGTCGGAGAAATTTCAAGATGCAGCAATGTGGATGCGTTTGAACTTCCAAGTACAGAGGGGATTGGAGGAGAGACAATTTACTGCCGTTGGAATTTCTGCGAGCTGAAACTTCCGGACGAGGATGTTTCAACGGGCTGAGAATTCTGAGCGATTTAATATGGACGCGTTGGAATCTTGGGGCGTTGAAATATCGATGCGGAGAAATTTCTAAGCGTCGAAATTTCCAAGCGATGAGATTTGTAGGCGACGAAATTTCTATACGTAGAAGTTTCTGAGTGTGGAAATTTCCAAGCGCTGAAAATTCCAGGCACCGCAATTTCCAAGCGTTGAAAATTTCAGGCACCGCAAATTCCAAGCTCTTAAAATTCCAGGCTCTGCAATTTCCAAGCGCTGAACATTCCAGGCACCGCAGTTTTCAAGTGATGAAAATTCCAAGCGTGGAAACTTCAATACGTCGAATTTCCATGCGTAAAAATTCCAATTCGTAGAAATTTCCAAGCCTTCAATTTCCCAAGCGCGGAAATTTTTAAGGTTCGCGATTCATCGATGATAAAAGTCGCTATCCTCGGTTGTCCCATGACTTGGAACTCGTTGAACTCTATAGGACGACGCGTTTCGCTCGTCGAAAGAGCGATCGGTGTCCTTTGATATATTTCTCCCGAGTGATAGAGCAAACCGCGTCTTCGGCGTGGCGTGTCTCGATCAGAGTCGTTCCGATTCTCACGTAGAGACCTTCGAACTCGCGGCACGGTACTTCATGGTCTTCCTGCTTCGTCCAGAATCATTGCACACGTGTACCACACCACCAGGAGACTCTTTGTTCGGTTCCCATGATGTCTTCCGGACTTTCGAATATTCGAAGAAAATCAATCCATCGAATCGTAAACTAGCACACAGTTATCCTATTTCACCTAATTACACAGACACTAATAACGGTAAAACTAATAGAATGAAATTAATAAAAAATGAACAATTTATCGACACTTTGGCAAATAAATCAAATTACCAATTATTTATATTGCACTTTATACTATGGTGTTCTTGAGATAGAAAACATGGGGTGAACAGATAAACGTTGAACATCGATGCGGTAAAGTGTACCGAAACGGTGAGCGGGTAATCGACTTAAAAATTTCGCACCGGTCGCACATGAAATGTGAATTAAGTTAAATCGAATTGACGGATGCTTGCGACACGATCGGCACGAATGAGAGAGAATAGGACGGTCTTTTTTATAACGGCTGCTCACTAGCGAGATATACACCGTGTTATTTCGTAAAACCAGTTTTCGTTGCGTCGTAACTCGCCGGTAATTGTGTTACGATTAGGTTCGTATCGCAATAATGCGTTCTTTCGCGCGTTTACCAACGTGCGATATTATCCATCCGCTTGTTATGTCTCTTTTTTTTTCTTCAGTCATTTCTTTTTTTTCATTCGTTCCTTTTGGTTTTTCTTCCGCACGCCAATTACGTATACATACGGTAACGCATAATATTATAACAGTCCGGCGGCAGAACGTCGCACAGTGGCGATCGTAATTTATCTCGTTCAGCACGCATACGTTACTCTGCCGGTCTTGGTGTTCTTTATTTATTCTAACGGATTGATAAAGCTCGCGCAGCATCTTCTATTTGCCGGCCCAGTTCTCACGCGTGTATATCTGGCCACGGTGAACGTGGCGGGATTATTCTATCTGAAATGTGTATCTAGAAACGAGACTTCCTATTCCTGGACCGGAGACCTGCTCCAATACATACATCTGCATACTGACGCGGGTTTCTTGATTAGCGGGAAATTTGTACCGCGTCTGGGAGTATTTGATATATCGAGGAAATGACGGAGAGTTATGGCGTGATTAGAATTAGTCGGAGAGCGTGGAAGAGGAGGATTCTTTTACACGGAACCGGAATACCGATAAGCGTGGCTTTCTGGGTGGTGAAATATCGCGATGGAAGTTTCGACGCGCGGGGAATAATAAATACGAGGCGAGCGGTTTTCAAGGCGTGGAGTTTTGCTAGGCGTGGAAATTTCAGCGCGCAGGAAATTCCCGGACGTTGAAATAACGACGCCGTGACGGGTCTCTCGAGGCGTCGGAATTTCAGGGCATAGGAAATTTTAACGAGCAGGAATTCGAAAGCGTAGGGATTCCGATCGCGGCATTCGCTGACGTTGCAGTTTCAAAGAGCATCGAGAAATTGAATATTAAAATTTCTTATCTATCGAAATACCATCCGTAGATGTTTGAAATCACAAAGTCCATAGTCTCGCAGTACACACTTCCAATCGCATGAGAATCCTCAGATATCGATAAAATTTTGTAAATCCACCAACCAATTGGAATTGCAGACGCCTAGAAATCTTTTTTGACGCTAGAAAGTTACCGCTGCACGAAATTCACCGAGTCAAAGTGAAAAAAAGACAGCCAACAAAAAGTTAGTATAACCAGGCAAGGAAATATCGTTCCGGAATAATAAGAGGCCAATACAATTCCCCTCTCCTTCTCTCTCTCCCTCCCTTCATCTCTGATTTACTATCGATCACGTACTCTTCCGACGAGCAAGAAATCGATCGATCTCCGATCGGATATTACGCACCGTTTGAAAGTGATCCCATGATTTCTCATTCCGGAATATTTTTTAAGAACATGTCAACCATATCTCGTCGATCCCAGCGACGCATCCATCTTGTAATCATCGCCTGTCACAACTCTGCCCGCGCATTTCACGTGCACGCCACTTCCGGCGTGACTTACGTAATCTGTGTATCGACGCTCGCAACATTCCGGTCGGGGGGAAATTAAAAGAAAAAATGTAGGAAAACGAATAAAAGAGGATGAAATATCCGGCGTACGCCGGTTTACCTTTTGCTCGGGAATAGTCGATCGGCTGTTTTTCTTCGCCGCTGGCTCGCGTGGGAATGTAATTCCGTATCGATATTAATATATCCGCTCGATTTTTTAAGGACACCGGTACCGATACAGGAAATACTGGCCTTAAACCGGTAGGAATTGCACATCAATGTTGCGAAATGATAAAACACACCGCGGTATTGCATTTTCCAGCTGGACTCGTTCCAGATTTTCACCGACAGCGGATATTCCATGGGAATCGAAGAACTATGGGTACGGTTCGATTGCGATCGGGTTGTATTATTATTTTTGGGGTGTACGTTGTTTCACGGTATTGTTGGTGTATTGCATTTGCGGTTGCGGAACGATTGTGAGACCGTGGAAATGTGATAAAGTTGAGTTATTTTCTCGGGAAATTTGTAGACAATGTTTGACTGTGGAGAGCTTAATTAAATGGATATTAGGTAATCGTAATGTTCACTGGGTTTCATGTAGTTGAAGTTAATGTTGGGGGAGGATCGATGGGTTATTGGGAGAACCCGGCCTTGAATGAGATTCAGATTATAGCATCGAGATCGATCGATCTTCCGTTTAAAGTGGCAGTCACGCTACGTGTCGCGGAGTGAAAAGAAATGACGGGAAGAAGTCACGTGAGATTTCTCTCTTTTGCGGTGAATTTCTCCGCACACTTATCGGAACGTCGTGGAAAGGAAAAGCGATCGGTTCTTTCACCTCGGAACGATCTTTAAAAATCGAATTTTCAAGTCTGTCATTTCTCAAAAGTCAATTAAAAAATCCTCTAATCAATCTAAATCATCCCATTGACAAATCCCACGAGGACCATGGGGTTGTTAAGTGTTTCTTCGATTTCCCCTGCGATTCTAGCGAAACAAATAATGTGTCAACGAAATCTACGACGAACCTGCCGCCAAAGATCGAAACGGGAAGCGGTGGATAGACGAAAAGAACAGAACGAGGGGGAGAAACGGGGGGGGGAGGTAGTCGGTTAGCAAAGTCGAGGCTGCCGAGCCACGACTTGACACCGCTGACCCATGGCGTTTCACGATACATGAAGAGGTCACCGAGGAACGTCGGGATCGCTACTTGAACCGGCCGTTAAGTAGGCGGCACGAACGATCCCGACGGATTAATCGCGGAAAGTGTGAAGCCGCACGGTAGATCTAGCCGACCATCGGCTAATTCGCGGACGAGGTACAAACTGGTAAGCTTGAAAGAAGGATAAAAAAGACGTTGCATCGTTAAGTACTTCGCTGATGGAGAAACATCTGGTCATTGGTAATCTTGATAGGTTTTCTTTTATCACATGTTTTATATTGAGTAAGATAGAATTTATTTTCTATATTTCTTTGGTACGTTTGTTTTTTGGGGGGATTTAATGAACGTTGGAGTAATTGAACGTCGTTTAATATTTACGTGTTTGATCGTAATATCTATCGATGGAAGGGAAACGCGTGGAATTTAGCGTGGAACGTAGGTTCGGTGTGTGTAATCGTGATTTTCTGCGTTTTTCTTTTTCGTTAGAGAAACCGTTCTACCACAGAATATCGATTACGAAGTGTAAAACAGGACGATGGATCGATTGTGTTTGGCGGCGGAGATCAGCGAAGCATGGCTAACTCGGTGTTTGTGCAACAATATTGCAGCGGTGGTATTTGATTCTCGTTAACCGTGATCGAAAGTACATCCCCGGGGTTTAATCGCTTGAATCGCATGGGTCAAAATCCTGACCTACCTCCCTTAGATTTTGTCGAAGAGTGACAACATTCTTTGTGGTCTTTTTCCATGTTGTATGTACACGGATTTTCATACAGAATACGAATATAGCGGCTGTAGGTCGATTCTTCTAAGATTGTAGGAATGACACTTGAAAAGCGTGAAATTATGACAGTTTTTTGGTCGGCATTCGCTCAATTTTTGAGATAGCGATCTGAAACTTGTACCATTGTTTTAGTTAGGAAATTCTACGCCAGATCAACGTATAATAGTTGTACTTTTCGAAAATTTAATTTTTCGCAAAAATCTGAAGGGGGTAGGTCAGGATTTTTTGCGATTTTCGTAAATCGTCCGCCATTTCCACAATTTTTGAGCTATTAAAATGATCCAGGGCGTTTTGGACGCGGAATCCGAAGCCGAATAAGCCAGTGAAAGAATCATTTTAATATCTCAAAAATTGTGGAAATGGCGGGCGAATTACGAAAATCGCAAAAAATCCTGACCTACCCCCTTCAGATTTTTGCGAAAAATTAAATTTTCGAAAAGTACAACTATTATACGTTGTTCTACCGTAGAATTTCCTAACTTAAACAATGGTACAAGTTTCAGATCGCTATCTCAAAAATTGAGCGAATGCCGAGCAAAAAACTGGTTGAATTTGGCGATTTTTCGTGATTTTAGTAATTCCTTCGTCATTTACGCAAATGTTTAGATATCGACCTGAATCTTTCACTGTCTTATTCGGCTTCCGATTGCGTATCCAAAACGTCCCGGATCATTTTGATATCTCAAAAATTGCGAAAATGACGAGGAAATGACGAAAAACACGAAAAATCGTCAAATTTAAGCAGTTTTTCGTTCGGCATTCGCTCAATTTTTGAGATAGCGATCTGAAACTGGTACCATTGTTTTAGTTAGGAAATTCTACCCCAGAACAACGTATAATAGTTGTACTTTTCGAAAATTTAATTTTTCGCAAAAATCTGAAGGGGGTAGGTCAGGATTTTTTGCGATTTTCGTAATTCGCCCGCCATTTCCACAATTTTTGAGATATTAAAATGATTCTTTCACTGGCTTATTCGGCTTCGGATTCCGCGTCCAAAACGCCCTGGATCATTTTAATAGCTCAAAAATTGTGGAAATGGCGGATGATTTACGAAAATCGCAAAAAATCCTGACCTACCCCCTTCAGATTTTTGCGAAAAATTAAATTTTCGAAAAGTACAACTATTATACGTTGTTCTGGGGTAGAATTTCCTAACTAAAACAATGGTACAAGTTTCAGATCGCTATCTCAAAAATTGAGTGAATGCCGACCAAAAAACTGTCATAATTTGACCTACTCCCTTCAGATTTTTGCGAAAAATTAAATTTTCGAAAAGTACAACTATTATACATTGTTCTGGCGTAGAATTTCCTAACTAAATAATTGGTACAAGTTTTAGGTCGCTATCTCAAAAACTGAGCAAATGACAATCAAAAAACTGTTGTAATTTCATGTTTCATCAATAGTCATTTTTGCACTCTTCGACTAATCGATCCTGGGTCATGATATTTCGTATTCTTTATAAACCTCCGCGTAGTATCTCGAGGACGAACACCCTGATTCCGAAATTCGGTCGTACGTTTGCTAACGAACACGCGTGATTGAATTAAATGAAGATTCAGTGAAATTTCGGTGATTCGAATCCGGAACGATCGAACCGCGAGTGATTTGCGGGGCGTTTCTGTATTCTTACAGCCACCTTCACCTGGACGAGTGGACATCCTTGAAGACCCCTCCCCCCTCCCTCTTGTTCTCTCTTTTCCAACGTGTCAATTATCCCGCAACAGAAACTCTCGCGGCTGGTAATAATTTGCGATCGAATTAATGCACGGCTCCGGCGGTGTAATGAATACGCTCGCGTGGAAATTCCGCGTGTATTCCGAGCAGTTCGTGGAATAAAAAACGGGAGTGTTTCACGTGCGACCGACTGCACGGATGACGTTCACTCTCGCCGGGCGAATTATTAATTATGCTCGTCATCCCGTCGGCGAACTACCGTTTATCGACGTGTTTAATCGCCGAGCGTCTCGCCGTTGACAGGCCAGATCTCGAAACGCGAATCGTAATGGATAAATGATATCATTCGGTGAACGTCACGTCGTATGGAATTACGGTGTTTGTGATACAGAGTCGACGTTCGAGGAGGCGTGATTAACACGAACGAGTCGTAACTTCTGTGTTCGAGAAGGTGGGCGCAAGTTGGGCAATTTTTAGTTTCATAAAGATTAAAGAATATTGGATTAAAATATCGTATGTTGTATAAAATGCTCGTCCCTCATTGAAATAGAATTTGAATACTCCTTTCGAAACAGCGGAATATCAAGGTTGAAAAATCGAATACGTAAATTAGATCATCTAATGAATTTTTATTCAATCTCATCCCGGTACTCGAGAGGCCAATTACAGATTAAAAAAACACGAGTCCTTACAAAATCATCCAAGACAAATATTTTGCCGGCGTCGTTACACTTTCGCGCGATTGTCACCGTAATTTCCGCCCGGTATTTCGGCTTGATTTTTTAAGCGGTATTTTCTCTTTGCTTTTCCCCCCGCCAGTTTCTTTTTTCTTTCTTTCTTTCTTTCTTTCTCTCGTTCGTCCAGGTTGAATCTGGTCTCTTCGAGTGGCAGCGAAGAGTCCATCGTCGAGTCACGAAGGCCGGAACGACGACCGCGGAGTGACGTCGTTGACCTCGTTACTTGGTCTTTTCGACTCCCTTTTTCCGCCGCCTTTCTTTTTCGCCGGCTTTGTGCAATCGTAACGAGATCGACTGTTTATAATGCGTCGATTGTTGCGCGCACGCAACGATGCTTTCGCGCCATGTCTCGCTTACTTTCCGGCGTCGCATGCTGCGAACAATTGCACACGATGTTCGGGGACCAACCTAACCGGGACCCCTAACCCTGTTAAAACATCAGAGAAATTCAAGGGAGCTTGATATTTTAGGGACAATTATAATTGAGAAAATTCTTAACAATTCGTTAATAATCTATTTTATGCGCGAAATTCTCCCGATTCTCTGTAATTACGTCCACTGCGAAGCCTCGTGTTTGTTTTCGTTTGACGTACCCGACGGCATAATTGTTATTAATGTTGTCCGGCCTCCCTAAATAGCGTTCGATCGAATTCTTATCGAGAAATCAATATTCGACGGATCCACTGACAGCCGAACGAATCGGACAGTTCGGGACCAATTAAAAACAGGAGGATCGAAGTGGAAAGAAACTTGATCGGTCGATCGGATGATTTACGAGCTACTCGTCAGCGTTCCTCTTCTGCGCTCGTTATTCCCGCATACTTTACGGGAGCACCTTATCGCAGGGACGTTTCGAATAAAAAAACTGTTATATATGTAGTTTGAAAACCAACTATAACTTCTTTCTTCACTGCTTAAAACTTCTCGCAGTTTTCGATCGTTTTCAAAACAGGTATATAAACGTGTCAAGAATTCGCCGCGGTTCTCAGAGTTTGATTGACAGCGCGAATCCGAGTGACGGTTCGGTTCTAAATCGGTTACCCAAACGATAGTTAAGCCGGACTTTCTATGGGGCTACACCGTTAGAGATGGGCCTTTGTGAAAAAAGAAATCCGGAATATCATTCACCGTGACAGTGAAACTGAGACGAAATTCGACGTGAGACCTCGGAGTTAATAAAAAGAAACAAAAAATCGTTTCCGTGAACGATATTAATGAACAGGTGTGCGTTTCGATGACGTAACTGTGACGTCTCTGAATGACACTTATACCCAGCGGGCGAAATATTCGTAGTAAATGTTCGATTCGCAATGGCGTGGTCGCCGGGTTTTATCGTCCAGAATTTACGAGACGAAGGATATGGAATTTAAGAGAGGAAGGTATGTCGGTTTAGATGAAACGAAAGTCAAACGTTACGGCAACGCCGCGCGCTTTATGTCCCTTTGTTGTAATTAAGAGGTAATAAAGTAACGTTGCACTCGAGATGGAAAAAATAATACAGCTAGCCGGTTAGGAAACTAGTGCGTTACATTGGAATAACAATTTCCTCGGCGTCGTAATGTACCTGGTGAAATGTATCTCCTCCTTGGAATCCTTTTCTGTCTCCCTGTACGGAAAAGTAACTCGCAACTTACGTCTCCGTCATTGTATAATACACACATACAATGATAACTGAACTACCTGGGTGTCAAACACTTACGTTATAATCCAAAGAGTCTGACACATAATTATATCTTACAAATGTATCAAAATCAAATTGTATATCCTCGTAATTGAATGTTTCGTATTCAATTGATTAATTTCTTTAAAAAACAGAGTGCATAGTCGACACGAGTGTTCCTCGCGAAATTTCCAGGTGGAAATTGATCACCAGGTGGAAGTCGGTGACTTCGCGCGAGTATCCTTGCCCGATACCCGACCGGATCCTTTTTCCTGGCGTTTCTGGGTCCTACCGCAGGACTGGTAACTGTGTTCCTTTCGAGAGAGAGAGAGAGAGAGAGAGAAACTGCAACGCCTCTCGTACGTGCGCTTATGCCAAGGAGAGAACCGCGATAAGCGTCGACAAGCCACGATGCAATTACCGATACACGAGCAACGCGCATACGGACACCGCGAATAGTTTTTGCAACGTGCCTCGATCATAATCGATCGCCTTATCGATCCCCCTCGCCCGCACCCCTGGCGCGTTTCTTTTGTCGGTTGCGAACGCTCTTGTGAAACTGTACGCAGCAGCAGCAGCGAAAGGGGTGAAAAAATGACGCCGGCGCCGGGGTGGGGTCAATCGTGTTCCGGATTCCATCGCAAGGTAGATCTTTCTGGTATCGATCATAAATCCCGAACGATCTTTCATGGAGGAATTATATTTCGTGAAATTAGTCTCATTCTATGGGTGTACGTGTGCGTTATTATAGGAGTGAGATTTGACAGGTTGGATTTTTTGATAATTCGATATGGGAGGCTAGATATTCTTGTGATACTAAATTTGGTAGTCAAAAGCACCGCAACACGCTCCGATCATCGAATTCATAATTATACTGATTACACGGGGAGGGAGATTAGTTTCTCGATAAAACCGGTGGAAAGTGATTATATTCCGAACGCACGTGTTTCTTTATCCGTTAGCTCTCTCTTTTTTTCTCACCTTTATGTATCATAGTTACAGGTGTTGGAAGTATATCAATCTGATACTTACGTAATAGATATGATTCTCCGTGAAATGGATGAAAAGTGATTATTTTACCATAACGAGGACATTGCTTCCCTTCGAGTGACGCGAGTTCTATTCTATGTACACGCACTTACACTCTTTTACACGTTTCCATGTGTGCGAGACATTTTTACCGCGGCGCTCCGTAGACCGGAAACTGGATTAGCGCGTTCGCAATGATTACGCGATGATTGTGAGGCCCCGTGCACAAAGGTCAGAGTTACGCACCTCGGGGACTTTCGCAATGTAACCGCGGCCCGATTCGCGGCGTGCCTGTATCACGCGCGGAATTTACACGTGTACGTACATACACAAACACAAACACAGACACGGGCGCACTTCTTTATCCGCTTGCCGCGCGGTGAGAAAACGATTCGGTTTTCGTAACGTGCCGGCGTAACTAAATGATAATGCTCTCGTTCTCGCTGTACGTTAATGAAATTGTTCCCGGTTCTTATTCACCACAGACCAGTCTGCGTACATGAATCACCGCGAACCGATTCGAAAATATATTACAAGTCTATCAAGAAGTTATGGGACACGTTGAAATTTTAACTGATTGTTCGATCGAATTTATATCGGGATATCGAAAGATTTCTCGTTTTGATATTTTTGCTGGAATTTGCTGCGTTTAGAAAGATATTTAGAAATGAAATTAATACACACTAAGGTAAAGGTAATTTTCATTTTTTTACAAAAAGGCGTGCGTTTAAATGGCAATCTTAAGCGTTGTTATTCATTTCCCATGAATTATGGACAGGGGTTGTACGTATAGCTCGTTCGCAGTCATTGGAGAATGTTAGATAACGCGGATAAGAACGTAACATTTCCATAAACGAAGCGTGAAAAAAAAATATCAGACGGAACAAAGAGGCGTGCCGTAATTAGAAGGCGAAACGCGTGAACGCCGTTGGGCTTCTTCGCGTTAAACGAACTACGGGAATGTACGGAACGGCACGGAAAACGGAAACTTGCGGCTGTTGGATTTGTGTGTGTTTTTTTATATGCCACCATATCACGATGAAATCAGGTTTCTTTATTTCCTTGATGCAACGTAAGCGTCTTAACGAAGCATTTAACGGTGAAACTTTATCTCCGTTTACACCGAGTCGACGTACCAATTCCAGGGAAACATATTTTTTAATATCACGTGATTTAATAATAATATTTCAAATTCACAATGACACTCTTCTCTCACTCTGGGAAAAAGACACAAAGTTAAAGAAGATCCAGCTTCTATACCTTATAGAATTCTTTATAATTCTATGAATAGTTGATAAATCGTTTAAAAATATTTCACGAAGAGTTTCGCGAGTGCCGATCTATCGGCTTAACGAGATTACAAGGTTTAATAATAACGAAGTATCCCCGGGACATGAAGTTTGATGGATTAGAGAACGTCTCGCGTTCCAAGTATAAAATTTACGCGACGTCCGGTAAAATTACCGGTTGCCTCCGCGGGATGATTTATCATCCGAAACGTGGATCCTAGTAAGATCGGGATCAATCTTCTCGAATGGAGTCGTCGAAATAAGTGGTTCATGCGGGACCCAGGGCCCCGCGCGAACAGGTTAATCGAGCAGGAAGCGAAATTGACGCGTGCTTATGAATATTATGAATATTAATGGCGCCACTTTTCGGCCCGTTAAAAATTATTCCGAGGAACGCCCACGTAAATCCTCGATCATCTCCATTGCGCGGATAATGGGACGGCTACGTGATCCACGTGTGTGCGTGTTTTTTTTTCCTCCGATGGAATAAAAAAAAATATATATGTTACGGATACAGATCCATCATTCTGAAATCACTTTGACGCGGATCGAACATAGAAAATTACTTGGGCAACTTCGGACGAGGGATTCCTGGAAATTCTGACGGGAATAAATAGAATTTTTTTACGGTTTCAATTCCGAAGGATCAAGTCTTTGAGAATGGTGTGTGTGTTTTTTCTCCTTTGCGGGATGAAGTGGCGGGAATTTTTGAAAAAAAAAGACGCCGCGAATGGCGCGCGCGCCGCACGAGAAGCGCGGCTGATTAAGTGAAATTAATTACGGGATTTCTGTTTCGTGTTTTTGCCGCGCGCACGCGAGAGAAAAAAACGCGTACGCTCCGCGATATATTATCCGCGATACATCAGACCTGTTATCGAGCCGTTTACCTGCCTTTTTTTTCTACCGACGTTGCGTGTGTCACCGGGATTCGAAGAGTGGGAGCACGTGAAGCATTCGGGTAGAATAATTAATTACCTAAAATGCTGGGTTTCGTTTTGAAAATGAGACGTCACGATGGTTTTTTTTTCTTACGAAGCGGACAATGTTTGTAAATGTTATTAATCGAGAGTAATCGGCGTGAAATCTTTCGCATTCTTCATCTGTTCGAGATATTCGAGGAATGATGAATCAAAGGATAAACGGATCGATCAGTATGCAAATGAATGTAAATCCATAAATTAGGCCACGTAGTTTTTTTTTCGCGATAATTCTCATTTCTATGCCAGAAGATTATCTCCAGATTTCTTTCTTTTTTTTTGTTAACACGCGAGACATCATCCGATGAAAAAGAAACTCGTTGCACTGTGGTCCTCAAGGTTATTGAAATTCCGTCTATACAGATCGCCTTGATCTGAACTTACGCAGACCTTGCAATCTCTTTTTAAATAGTACACCAATTGCAATTGGATCGCGATTATCCAGAGACAAACTATCGTTAAAAAAAGTGCAAAAGAACACAGACATACATACGATCGATGTCGCAATACCCTTTCTACGTTTCTCGAAATTCAAGTCGTACGTAATTTCGAGATTCCGAGACTATTAAATCCCAAGTTCATCCGATCCGATTTACCGTGGGACTGGCGTAATTAAAGAAATTCGTAATTTATCCACTCGCTACCTTTAATTTCGTTTTACGATCGAGCAAAGTTACGAAAAAGTATTCGCGGCAAGAACAAACCGAGCTTCGTTGTCTTTTTTTGTTCTCTCTCTCCTTCTCTCTCTCTCTCTCGCTCTTTTCTCTTGTCTGCGATCAGTTTCGACGAATACGCGAAGTCGGCTGAAGCGCTTTCTACCTTTAAACGCAGGCGTAAATATCCGTTTGCGTTGAACGACGCATACCCGAGGCACCTTTAATTCGTCGCTGCCAAACAAAAAACCGGGCCGCGTATTGTTGCGAAGATTTACAGCCACCGATCGGATCTCTTTTCGCACCGCACTCGTTAGCAGTGGCGGCTCGATCACGGGTACCGTGGATCAGGTGGTTTTCAAATACTTGTGAATCGTCAGCCAGAAAGAATTCGCCTTGAAGTTTGAATGCGTAAAAATTTTATCGCGACAAAGTTTCTCAACGCTTGGAAAATTCTGTCCGTCGATATTTTAAACGAGAGAAATTTGAATCTTTCGGACCCCCGAGATCTTATGTTCAAGATCCGGCACTGCTCGTTAGCAAAAAAAAGCAGCCCGGCATTCTCGAGATTTACACCCGAATTTCGGGTTAACGAAGCTCGTTTTTCGAGTGTGTTGCAATGAACATCGTACGTAACGCTATATGGGGAAGATCTACCATCGATCGCGGTCGACAGGTAGATCACGGGATCGTTTTTCGGTTCAGAAATTATTTTGTTAATCCGCGGATCATTTTATTCGATGATTGTTTCGTAGCGTTATTACCATTTCTAGTTTAAAATAAGAAACTCATCGTGGAAAGGTTTCGTTATTAAAAGGAAAAAAATGTTTGTTATCGGGGAACTCTTGATTGGAGTGTACCGTGAAATCCGGCTCGTACCGTAGAGGTTTATGCGTGATCATGATGTATCATTGCGACGATGATCTGCAAGTCAGCCTGGTAACAATGAAGTGGCTTGGGAGTCGTTGATTTGTTATAATATTTGTAAACATGCTTGAAACTTTGTATGTACCAGTTAATAATCGGTTCGAGGTAACACCAGGCGAGGTAGACGGTGAGATCAATCTGTCGATCTTGTTCGATCGGTCCAACCAAGGTCGATCGTGATCTGCACCCGTGAAATATTATCCCATTGTGCTCATTTTTTTTGCAGTATCCTTCGATCTGCCTTTGGCGCCTCCAATCTATCCAACATTGACACGAGTGCACCGCGTTCGACTAGATCGGTGGAAATGTCTCGTTACGTAACTCGCCGAAATTGTATTGCTAGCAGTTAATTGCTGATGGAACGATTGCGGTTGGAAACTTTAAATACGCCGGAACGTTCGACGCTTTGATATTTCTATGGTGCAATTTTGTTTTCGGTGCGGTGGAGTTGCTTTTGCCTTGAAAGTCTCAGACGTGGGGATTAGGAAGCTTAGAAATTTCTGCGCCTGGATATTTCTACGCCAGAAATTTTCTGCGCTTTGAAATTTTTAGGCTAGCAATTTTCTACGCCTGGAATTTCCTGCGCCTGGACATTTCTACGCCTGGAAATTTCCAAGCTTGGAATTTTCTGTGCCTGGCAATTTCTACGCTTCAAATTTTCCGCGCCTGCAAATTTCACAACTTGGAATCCCCTGCGCTTTCAAATTTCTATAAATTGGAATTTCCACCGCTTGGAAATTCCTGCGCGCAGAAATCCACCTTAAGTTCTCCAAATACCCTTATAGATTTCAACGCGATTTAAAATTTCCACGCGTACCAATCTCCGTCATTCGCGATCGTCGCCCCAATCTCAGACACTCCCAAAACCAATTTCAAAATCCTCCCTGAATCACCACCGAATAAGATCCACCCGGTTACGATCTCTCCACTTCCTGCTTGCAAATTAGACAGCCGTCCCCGATTTGGTTCGACGTTCACGAAACCCGTATGTGTGTGCACGCGAGTTGTCAACCAAACGAACCGCACGTTATTCCACAGATACGCGGTCTATATGTACATACATACACCACTCTATATAAAAGCGTCGTACGTGTGCTCGCAGTCGCAGTTGCAGTTTGCAGGGGTGTGCGATACGTGTGCCGGCGGTTTGACATCCGCTATACATTCACTATTGCACAAGCGATAGATACCTCCTTGCACCGGTATCGCTGTCTCGTGCAGAGCGAATTCTTCGTTCTACGGACTCTGCACACGCCTTGGTACACACCCTCGCGAGTAGGTGAACACTAACCTATCTTTCCTTCTCACTCACGTTTACTTGATAGCCGACGGGACAAGGATGGAATAGACGTCGAGCCGCGTGCGAGAGAGACAAACGATGGTATCGTGATTTTTTTACACGGTGATCTCTCTCCTGGCCGGAGAAGTTCAGCGACGTGTGCTCGGGCCGGCACGAAGGTGCCGGGATTTATGCAACAGAGGGATTTATTCCTGCCACGAAATTGCACTTCGAACTTTTCGGTATTTCAGATAGACACGCATCGTGCGCTTGTCGTTCTCTTCCCCGATCGTGCGATCGGGTCCCATGCTGCGAGGATGGAATTACGTAATTAGAGAATCTTAAGAGGCTACCCGATGGGAACGAGACTTTGCGTCCCGTCCGATTCAGACGGCACGACGAAATATTGCTGAATCGAATAGTTGCGGGGAGTGTGATAATTGTAGATATTACGTATCGTTACTTTCTTACGGTGGAATTTGGAATTTTTATGGGACAAGTAGAATTTCATTTTCTTCCGATTTCACACATGGGAATAAGCGAATTTCTAGATGGAAAATTATACTCGTTTTATCATTTCGCAAATGGACTTGGTGAATCAACGACAAGGATTGTTTAATATTCCAAGTTTTCGTACGAACAACCGTGGCATTCACCGTGACGAGTGAAAAGGTGAAACCCCCCTCCCCCACCGTGGATATATATTTGTTTCACGGGACACGTTTCACGCTTGACCCTGAAATCTTTTCGAGATTCGGTAACGAGGGTAATCAACGAGAAGACATCCGGGCAACGTGGCTCTAATTAACGTGGAACGGTGTTCGCATCAGTTTCGGGCCGAATTTCTCTAATGGCAGCTCCATTAGGCCCCCGGGACTCGTGGATTTGAATATATACATTCATATGTGTTCAGACGGAATGAAAAAGTAAAACAGATCGAGCGGAGAGGAATCCAAAGGATCCATTAGTCGAAAACGGGATCGCGACCGTCGATCAAATGACACGCTAATTAATGGTTTCTTTGACTCGTGACATCACTTGCCGTGCTCGTCAATGAAACACGGTGATCCCGCGCGTGCTTCGATCGTGAAATTTTGCAAATCGATCGAGGTCTCGTCGGGTTGGAAATATTTTATCGCATGGGAGGTCCGATCTTGGAGAATTCGCAGAGAAGACTCGTTAAACCGAGGAATTTAATCTAAGCTGCCGTTTAACGGCGTAATGAGGTTATCTTAATAGAATTACAACGCGAAACAAGCAATTCCGGCGAGCTATAAATTCGCTATTTCATCGAACGAGAGATTCTAACGGTACTCTATCGGCAACCTGCCAATCCGTAAACGGACACTTAAGTCTGTCAAAATTAATTGCGAAATCTACCGCGGTTTAACGAAGCATCTTTGGATCGTAGTATCGTATAATATCGTAATTGCTAACATTTCGATTCGATTAATCGAACCTGCTGTCTTATCATCGGTTCGTTCGTCAAAATTAATATGATTCTCATCAAATTACTCGTTACTCCGCTACTTACAGCGATATCCCGAAACCAGTCACAGATTATAAAGTAATTTTTCACAATCAATTAAACGAGATGACTAGAAACCGATGTAAAAAAAGGAAGGTATACTAAAAAAACCACCGTAGCCACGTGCGACAGAAAAAAGATGTTGCCACAATTTTGCCCGCGGGGTGCCTGCCGTCGAAGCTCAGAAAGAAAGCGGGCTCCGCTGTAATTGCGATGATCATTTACCGTTAATTAGTTAATCTAGTCGAGTCCGCGTAAAGTATATTAAACGCGCGAGTTTCCCTGTACAGCGAGAAGTGAAAAGTACGCCGGTCGAAACGAGAGCGATCCCCCCGGATCCTCGTAAAAATGTTTCTCAGTTTTTATTTCCTTCGCGAAGTGTAAAAAATGTAAAAAAAGAAGAAAGATCGAGCGTTTTGATTCGCGACGCCGCAATCACGCGAATCGCGAGTTGATTTTCTCGCCGCGGCTAATTGCATGCGAGTTACTCGCCTAATTTCCGCGATCCCGGGCGCGTCATCGGATTTTACGACACTTTCTTTTCCCGCCGCGGAATTTCACGGGACAACTCGCGATTATCTCGCGATACATAATATTTTTTTTTCACAAATTTCCTTCCGCGACAAACCCCGCCGAACGTCACTCTCGTCGGACGTCACGCTGGGCTCCCCCCCGCGACGACGGTGTACGTTTTATGGCGTGTATCAAAACACGTACACCGATGTGTGCCTCGTAATAAACGGGAAGCATTAAAGACACACCTAGAAATTACGCCGTGTGTTATTTAAACAGCGGCGAGAAGTTTTCGGTTTGTTACAAAGTTATGAAGTTTTCCAATGAGATAATTACGGCTAATTGCTACTTTCGCGAGGAAATTATCGTTTATCGACATTCGACTATGATTATTAGTTACGTGTATATTATATATATGTATAGATATTATACGTCAATCAATAATATACTCGTCGAATTTTTGTCGGTCTTTTCGTTTTGCTATATCTTTATTATTCATTTTTGTTTGTATAAATCATATTGATCGGATAAAAATATTATTACCACGGCTTGGAAATAGATAGGACGTTTTATACAAGGGTCTAATGAATATGTACTCGTATGTACGCATCACGTATGTACTCGCGGGATTTACATAAACCATAACGAATGTGCACTGTGGTAGGTACGGTACTGTGTAACACGATATACACTATACATTGTAAGGAAATCAGATCTTACACACGAGGAAGGAAAGGATAACAGGGTCGATGTGCAACGTCGTCACACCCATATATCGATCGGGCACGATCCAAGAATTTGCAGGATCTCCTTAGAACGATTCTAAATCTATGCGCATATCGGCTTATCTTCGTACCGCGAGATTTCAAATACGATACGCGCTCGCGAAATTTATCTTCCCATTCTTACGCGGCGTCACGAGGAATCGGTATAAATTACCCGGTTTTTCGCGTGTATTTAATGAAAAAGTAATTGCACAAATAGAATTTTCGTATCGAGTGGAAATTCGTTTTCCTGGATTTTAAATCTTGAATTCGATGTATCATACAGCGAATTTACAATTGTCAACAATCTGCCGGTGTCAATTGGAAAGGGTTAAGGTAGCATTTTATTATTATATGCACCGGAGAACATTGACCGTATCATTAGCGCTAAAGACACCGATTGACTACGGGCCGCGAATATCATTACCATTTTGACCCGCCATTGTCTCAGTAATTAACACCCGATCAACACGATTGATAAGGGAAAATCCACTTGCAATTCAATAAGGAGCCCAAGCGTAGGAACCCCGATTTCGAAATCGTCGATCGATTTGCATTCAAATAATTGTCCTCCCTACTCCATTTCTTACTCTTTTATCTATTCTTTTTGTTTCTTTTTTTCTTGAACAAACGGTACACGATTGTTCCACGACGTGATTATGTTTTGCATTCGTCATCGACCGCCTATTGATTCGTTAATTACCATTTGTCAACGGTACACCGTTGGATTATTATTCGTTTCGCATCCGGTCCGCCGAACAATCGGACCTATCGTATCGTTTCCTAATATTTTTCTATGTGTTCGTTATATGCTTATCTTGGGTGGCCGATCTTCGTTACGATCGTGATCCACCCATATGTGGTACCGCAAACCTGGCTCGTGATGTTCGTTTCTGGGTTATTGCCCAATTATCCGTTTACCCAGGCCGGTCTAATGATCCGATACTAATCATTTCTCCGCAGTCGGTCCCATTCTTTTCGCGAACGCCGGGGCCAGGTTGTTTGAAAACTTCGCGGGGTCAATCCCTTCTTATCCGTTATCATCGGTCGTCATACGTCTATTATATATATTCACTTTCTATTACTTTCACTGTGGACCACGCGTTGGTCGCGGGAATGTTAAAAGCGTATCGATTTGGATCGATACATCGTTTGAATGAAAATTGGACACACCTTTGACTTATTGACTTAGAATTACTTTATACTATACATTACAATGTATTAGAGATGATCTTAGATTAATAGTTTGAGGATTGAATAAGAGGCGTTTGAAAAAAATCAATTTTCACAGTTTCGCTTATCCACGAACCAAAGTCCACGGAGACTTTGGATCGATTCTCCCCTCTTTAATTACGTAATCCGTAGCGTATTCGGAACGAAATAAAAACGTGCCATATGTACATACATACACAGGCTATGTATACGGACAGACAGACAGGACCTAGCCCACGCGGGCAACGTACCAGGCGAGTTATTAAATAAATACAAGTTGTCGAAATAAAATGTAGATATTCGATAAATCAACGACGGAGGCTCGCGTTGTTGGCAAACGACGAAACCAGCGTGGCGGCGGCGGCGGCTAAATCAGGCCTGGTACTTTCGATAAATCAACGGACGGACAGTCCATCGACGTCGGATGGAAGCGGAGACGGTAGAGGCGTGTCGGTGGGTGTAATAGCGAGGTGAACTCGAGGCCCGATTTACAACAGCTGCAATGCAAGGGAGTGTAACGGCTTCAAGGACGACCGTGCATACACGACTCTCCCAGGAAACTGCTAACCGACATCCGCGAGGACACTCTCCCGGTCGCTCGGTTGCATCGGCAAAAACCAGTTTGATTAACCCCACAGCGGGGAGCTTTGAAAATCTCGACGGGATTTCGCGGAAATATGGATCTCGTTTCGATTATCCGAATCGCTAAGATACGTTGAGGTTTAATAGGAGATTCAGACTTGTTTTCGATTATTCAATTATTTCGAAAGAATCGATCGATCGAAAGGGAGATGACATTTACGTGGGGAATACGTAGAGATTTAAAACGTCTGTGTACCGTATGCGGAATAGTTTGATCATTGACTTAGGATGGAATGAATATCGTAATAATAAAGTGTTATTTATTGGAGGATCTAGAATGTGGAAACTTAGAAAAATCTGTGATTCTAACTCTTCCGCTTGTCCGTAGAGGGTGGTCTCCTTCTAGAATATGATAAATCAACTGTTCATGTATCTATCAGATATTTTAATAGTCCCAGCAGAAATTCTTAGCCAGATGGCGCGGAAAAATTCGCGAAAGTAGAAAATTCCACTCTGTATCGCGTTTCACTAGTTTCAACCGGAGTCTTCCTGAATGCCACCGCCCACCAGAAGAATCCCTGCGAATGGGATTATTCGAAATTATCGTTCCGCAGTGCGGATGTGTCACCGGTATCGCCGGATCGTTAATAGATTACGATACGTTTTCCACGTAGCTGTGTATAATACGGTCCGCGTGGTGCACACGTAACATAATGGCGTTACATCATGCATCAGAGCGGTATAAAATAATACCACATAATGCGGCGGGAGTACTGACATTTATTACAGCGTACGCCGACACGAGCATAAACGTACATTCAGCGCACGTAATTCCACGTAATTTGCAGAACGAGTCCCCGCGCACCGTGCGGGAAGAAAAAGGAAGACACTTTTTAGGTCAGGAACGTAGGCATCGTTACCGAGCGCCGGCCCTTTTCGCCCGGCGGGCCTTTCTTTTTGCTTTATCACTCCACTTATCGTGCTCGCTTTAATTATTACACGAACTGTTTCACTGGCGAGCCGTTATTTCTGAAAGCGGTAGAGAATCAATATCGAGAGAGAGAAGTTGAGAGTCGTTTTAGATTTGGATCTGTTCTTTTTTTAAATTTGATCTATTGTTGTTTATGAAATTTGGAATTGTTCAGAAAATGTGATGGTCATTATGGAGCAAGGATTGCACGGTTTTTCGTGGACTAGCCTGTATATGATTATATAATATAAATATATTGGCTAACGGGATAATTGAATCATTAGATGTAATTATTAGGGAATATCGGGGGAATGGAATTAAATGACCGTCGTAATGCGGGGAATTTCAAATATCATGACCCCAAAAAAGAATGTCATTTCTTCGACGTCGGTCAGGATGAGATTACTCATTAAAGTTCTATCGATGAGCGGGATCGATAGAGTTGATCGATAGAATAAATGAACGTCATTTCATTCTGGACGTGATAGTTCTTCGGTTGCGATTCGAGCCGGCTAACGAACCGGTGAATAAAAACGAATTTGTTCGTTGTAGAGAAAGCGGGGAAAAATAATGGCATTCCTGGAATTACTTTGATGAGCAATCGTAATTAAGGGATCAACGGCTGGACCGAACAACGAACGATCGACGAGTTAACGCGGTCACTACGAAACAAACCGCGGTAATGATCTTTGCCATTACGCTCCGTTCTCGCGGAACGTGTATTACATTATTTTAATAGTCGCAGCCTTTTGTTGTATATCGTGCCGTGCTAAGAAACAATTCATTGATGCAACGAGGTCGCTGGCGTTTTACGTTCTTCCGCTACGGTGCACTTAAATCAATGGCGTAGACGCGGATTTTATTCACCTCGTAACGCATATAATCCCATAGGAATTCTTTGTCGTTTCAATTAAATTTTCTCTTATAAATAAAACACTCTTGGATGTCTAAGAAATGTCAGGAGCGTCTTCATTAAATCGTACGCAATTAAGGTGTTTGTTACGACAGTTCATTTTTGTTAAAATTTCGGGAAAAAATGAATCCACAAAAAGCATCGAAAATGCAAAGCTATGGGCCAAGTACAAGAGAATGTTACATTGGAATAGGTTGCTCATTAACATAAACTGCATTTTACACAGGATTTGAAATCAATCAAACTTGTTCACATTTGATTCGATGCTTTTTGTGGATTCTTTCGTCATTTCCGCAAATTATTAGATATCGACCTGAATCTTTCACTGTCTTATTGGGCTTCGAATTCCGCGTCCAACACGTCCCGGATCGTTTTAATATCTCAATCATTGTGGAAATGACGAAGGAATTACTAAAATCACTAAAAATAGCCAAATTTAACCAGTTTTTCGTTCGGCATTCGCTCAATTTTTGAGATAGCGATCTGAAACTGGTACCATTGTTTTAGTTAGGAAATTCTACGCCAGAACAATGTATAATAGTTGTACTTTTCGAAAATTTAATTTTTTGCAAAAATCTGAAGGGGGTAGGTCAGGATTTTTTGCGATTTTCGTAATTCGCCCGCCATTTCCACAATTGTTGAGCTATTTAAATGATCCAGGGCGTTTTGGACGCGGAATCCGAAGCCGAATAAGATGCAGAAAGAATCAGATCGATATCTAAAAAATTGTGGAAATGGCAAGCGATTTACGAAAATCGCAAAAAATCCTGACCTACCCCCTTCAGATTTTTGCAAAAAATTAAATTTTCGAAAAGTACAACTATTATACATTGTTCTGGCGTAGAATTTCCTAACTAAAACAATGGTACCAGTTTCAGATCGCTATCTCAAAAATTGAGCGAATGCCGAACGAAAAACTGGTTAAATTTGGCTATTTTTCGTGATTTTAGTAATTCCTTCGTCATTTACGCAAATGTTTAGATATCGACCTGAATCTTTCACTGTCTTATTCGGCTTCCGATTGCGTATCCAAAACGTCCCGGATCATTTTGATATCTCAAAAATTGCGGAAATGACGAGGAAATGACGAAAAACACGAAAAATCATCAAATTTAAGCAGTTTTTCGTTCGGCATTCGCTCAATTTTTGAGATAGCGATCTGAAACTGGTACCATTGTTTTAGTTAGGAAATTCTACGCCAGATCAACCTATAATAGTTGTACTTTTCGAAAATTTAATTTTTCGCAAAAATCTGAAGGGGGTAGGTCAGGATTTTTTGCGATTTTCGTAATTTGCCCGCCATTTCCGTAATTTTTGAGCTATTAAAGTGATCCAGGGCGTTTTGGACGCGGAATCCGAAACCGAATAAGACAGTGAAAGAATCATTTTAATATCTCAAAAATTGTGGAAATGGCGAGCGATTTACGAAAATCGCAAAAAATCCTGACCTACCCCCTTCAGATTTTTGCGAAAAATTAAATTTTCGAAAAGTACAACTATTATACGTTGTTCTGGTGTAGAATTTCCTAACTAAAACAATGGTGCCAGTTTCAGGTAGCTATCTCGAAAATTGTGGAAATGGCAAGCAAAAAACTGGTTGAAATTGACGAATTTTCGCGATTTTCGTAGTTCCTTCGTCATTTCCGTAATTTTTGAGCTATTAACATGGTCCAGGGCGTTTTGGACGCGGAATCCGAAACCGAATAAGCCAGTGAAAAAATCATTTTGATATCTGAAAAATTGTGGAAATGACGGAAGAACTATGAAAACCACGAAAAATCGTCAATTTCAGATTTAATGCCGTTTGAATACCCCGAAACCCTCGATCTAATTCTTCCGGAAAAGAGTAGTTCAGATCTACCAGTCGGGAACTCTTGTACTTGGCCCGAGTCAAGACCTTAACTTTTGATTTACCGGCATCTCTTTGGGGATTATAATTAAATCCTACAGAGAAATCGATCCAGTTTCAATGTTCATATTTTCGTTGCAGCTACGTCACTGCGTTTTTCCACGCAACAAAGCCGACAACTGGAGTGATTTTGTGTTTATGAGCGATCGGTTTCACGATCCTTAAGCATGCTCGATTGCCGCGAAAGAGAAACAGCCGTAGTTTTGCGCCGGCGTCGGAAACGAAGGCCCCGACGTCGAAACGGAGACGTTTTCACTCTCGCAAGGACTGCTCGTGTCGGTTGCAGCCCTGACGTCGGGCGTTTTTTGCGATTTTAGAAATCGGCCTTAAGGACGACCGATCGGGAGCGACGGGCCCCCCCGATTCGATTTGGTTTTCCAACCGCGGAAAATTTAGAACTTCCCTGACCGCGATGTACTCTGAAATATTTTTCATTTATTAACTTTCAAGTTTGACAATTATATCGAATCTGCAGAGTGATATTAAGTTTTCTTTTAAACAACGAACCGGTATTGAATAATGTATCATTATATAGAGATCATTAATTAATGCGGTGCATTATATCGTAATATATACGGTCCATTAAAGATTTCAATCATGCCCGGTCGAATTTCCTGGCCGAATGATAATTGAGCCCGTTTTGGTGAACACCTCCATTACTCCTGTGTGCCAGACGCTGTCAAAACATCTTATGGTGTCGCAGGCTCCTTAATGCGTTGCTAACGATAGCGTAAATCATGGATCATCGGCGGGAAATTAAATGACCGGATCGTAAGGTCCGCGAACGTCGGACGGGACGGTCAATAATATTCGTGCAGGTGAACACGAAAAACTTATGACCGAATTCCGTGGCCGCTTGTCGTTCAGGTAGCCGGCCAATTGTTTCGCGATCCACGAGGTGGTCGTGTGGAGAAGATCGAGGAAGGCCGATGATAGCGATCTGGGGGCAGAACGGAAGGGGATCAGAAAATTGCGGGTAGAAATCATCGGCGGTCATCGAACGTCCGTCCGACCACTTTTCAATCCGAACGACTTAATGGCAAACCGAAGAACGATGGGGCAATTAAAACTGATTCTAATTGTGCAATTATGTTGATATAAATAATTCGGGACACGCGGGGAAGGATACATCGATTGGAATGAAAATACGAATAAGCAAATAATAACCAATGGGATCGAATTGATTATTAAGTTTGAAGTTTACGTCATCGAACTCTGATAAATCTTTGGGATCCGAATCCGCGTCGCCGTCGCAGTTGATTGAATAAATTGCAAGTAAAGCGTAGAAAAAAGGAACTCGTAGAAAAATGTAGTTACGCAAATTAAATCGACGACAATGGTCGAGACACCCGCGGTGATCAACGAACTAGGAAACGAAGGATACGTTTTTCCCTCGTTTTCTTGCTAGCGAAGAGTGATTTTCAAGTGGATTTTTTGTCGGCTATTTTTTTCCAAGAACGGTGCAGTGAACAAGAGAGAGCGTCCTTCGGATCACGGTCGTTGCTACTCGCGATCCTCGAATGAGAAAAATACAGTCTATTTTTTTCTCTCCCCGTCTCTCTCCCCGTCTCTCCCTCTCTTTCTTTCTCTCTCTCGCAATGTACCCGCGTTTTGCATCCCGACGTGTTAACACGCGGCGCAGAACGGAATCGTATTAATTACAGAATTTATTGCACGGAGGTGAAATAACGAGACGTGCCGGGATCGACGGGAAGAAAATCAAGTTCCTAATGATCTATCACGAGTCTCTCAATGGTAATTGCTTGTCACTCTACGCGAAAAGTCTTATCACGCCACCCGCGGCTGTTAGGCGAACGCGGACACGTAACAAGAGCACGCTGTCGTTCCCCGATAATGTTTCTTACTTTGAATAATTAGTCACTCGGGTTAATTACCAAAGGTAAGCTTGGTTCTGTTTTCGGTACGTATGAATTCCACGATAAATCACGTCGTTGTATCGAGAAACGTTTTCTGTATCCATCTGTAAATTTCCAATGTGAAAAAGTGTTGAATTTTACCAAAAAAAAAACAAAAAAAAATGTCGAACATCATATTCTACGTTTATTCGATTGTCCGTTCTATAGGACGATGTTTCGATCGTTCCGCGAACGACCAGTAACAGATGATAATTCGTGCGATTATTCTGAATAATTAGCGTCGCCGACTAATTAATAATTACTCTACACACGGTGGTACATACACGGGCCGGCGGGTCGACCGTAGCAAACACGGATCGGATCTATTCCAGTTAACCCGGTGGAACACAAATCAACGCGAAATTAGCCGGGCCCGATACACCATCGACATCGGTTTCGGTTCGGATATACAACACGCCCCGGGGACTCTTCATCGTTAATTACGCACCACCTCGGCAGAAACATCTTATCCACCCGCCGCGCTGTGTTTCGTGGTCCGCGGAGCAACCTGTTATCATTTCCACGATAACTGGCATCGTGTAGTACACAACGGGCGAACGAAGGCGAACGAATGAATAAATACAAGAAAAAGAGAAAAAGGACAGAAAAACAGCGAACAAAGTAATCGCGGCAACCTCGCCCGTGCGAGCTGGAAACTCGACCGATAGCTGGGATGTCGGATTCGACTCCTACGCTGAAGAAGAGAGAAAGAGAGAGACAGAGAGAGAGAGAGAGAGAAGGTAAGAGACTGAGAGTCGGAACGTAGAAACAGACGGACGGGAAACCGGAGAGGAATAGAGAAATAGAGACATAGAGAGATGGAAAGATAGAAAGGTGAAGAGAAACAGAGAGAATCGAAGGAAATGGAGAACGAGATGAAGGAGAAAGAGAAAGAATGAGAGAGAGAGAAAGAGAGAGGGACAGACAAAGGTGGAGAAGGAGGAAGAGAAAAAGAGATGGCCAGGATCGATGTAAGGACCGAACGGGAATATATATCGACGCCAATAAAGGATCGATAACGATATAAATCGAGATATACGGATGGGTACACGGGCGGTACTTGTACGCAGAGAATCCGACATGAGCGGCCGCTTATTATGAGCCTGAAGAACGGTCCGTTGCCCAGCCAGGGTCGTATCATGGGTGGTCTGTCTATATGCTAATCTAAAGCTTTGCGTATGTCACGGGAAATCGAGAATTTGCGAAATTTTCGCGGGCTTTTTCCATGAGGTTGATATCCGAGATAATGGAACGTGATTTATGGATTTTATGTGAAATATCGAAGTCTTATTGGAGGTTTTTGAAATATGTATTTTTTATGGGATAATCTTTGATTAGCTGTAATTGGAGAGTACTTAATGTAGGATAGAAAATAGAAGTGGACGTGAATGATCCATTTGCTATGGAACGATGCACGGGTGAGATGAGTTATAGGTTGATAATGAAACAAGGAGTACAGAAAAGTTAATGAAAATAAGCACCTGTTGAGTATTTAATTAGACACTGCTGGTGCAGTTTCGTAACAAGAACCCACGATAGAACTGACAACCTGTGACAACATCTATCCTATACACTTACTTTCAAACTTCCTATAATCCCCTCGATCTACATTCCTCCCTTCCACTCGTTTCTCGAAAATCGAACACCACTTAACCCTCAAACCGAATCCTTATTTTTTATCTAATTTATTCCAAACATATAATATTCCACATAAATTTATTTCTATAAAATATTCTTCTTTCTCATTAAAAAAAAATACTTAAAATGCGCCCCGGTTCGTTCCCCGTTGGAATTCGATTCCCGACCCAAAATTCGTTCCATTTTGACACGATCGACGTCACGCACCTCGACGAGGAACGACGTCGGTCGTCTACGAGTAAACCTGGTGGTCGGCATCGGTGTTTCCTGAACGCGTTCGCCTCGGCCGGTTACGTAAGGTAGGCGTTTAAATGCAAATTCCAGGGCGATGGGAGACGCCGTTGCCAGCGAGAGAAGCGGCCGGCTTTTGCTCCAGAAGCGATGGAAAAGAATGTCGCCCCGCGTTGCACGCCGGTTGCTTTCGAAAGGCCGATCCGGCTGGCGGTGGACCGGCTGGAAAAATCGCGTCGCGACGCGACGCGACGGGACGGGAAACGCGAGAAAGTTGCCCGATCCGCGGGAAAGAATGGTCCCGCGACAGGAAACGGCACTTTATTCTACGTTATACGACCACCGGGACGATTCATGGATCATGTAAATTGATCCCCCGGCATCCGGGGCCTTAGACGATCAATTTTCTGTTTTCTATGGAAATGACTTTTTGAAAGTCGATTGACCGATTGCGTACCAGTTTTTCAATGTTGATTTCAGTCCGTGTTTGATTCTATATACGTATAGATATACATATATGTATGTAAGTATACGGATTCGTGTCCCCACAAGTTGTTTCTGGCAGAATTTTCAATTACTTCGGAATTCTAGCATTTCTACCGTGTTATTATATTTTATTAATCAAGAAGACCCCCCGGTGTCGAATGATTATCCGTCTGTAATTAAAATATCATTCGTAGACATCGAGAGAGAAATAGAGAGAGAGAGAGAGACATTGCGTAAAAACTCGGTCGTAAAGCGCGAAATAGATACTATAAGTTATTTAAACTATTTCCAATCGCGACGTAACCATTACAAAACACCGTATGGTAATTATGTGTATATCAGAACTGGAGCAGATGCGATTTCTCACGATTCACTTGGCACCGGCGACCTTAACCGATTCACTGAAGAGATCGTCTTTAATTACCCTCACTCACCTTCTCGTCACGGTTTCTTTCGTGACTCATCTCGCGAACGTGTGTATGTACGTGTGAATGCACAACGTCGTAATGACGCCGCGTATCCGTCGGGTTAAACGCGACGTCGAACGACGAGCGGCGACGGTTTCGTCTCGGGAACGATTTAATTAAGTCGTCGAGTCATCCAATGGGGTTTCGGGTCGTGTGGGTTTGAAACAAAAGGACGACAGGATGGAACGCGGAAGATGTCGAAAGATCGCACGGTTGTGGGAGGGCTTTTGTTTCCGTCTAGGTATAAAATGCAGGTACAAAATATACACGCGTATAAAATACACCGGTCTCTCGTTGAAAACGCGATACCAGAACGGGAATGGTCGGGTGTATGTATGTACGTATGCACGTGCTGACGATATACCACGAGATATTGCGCAATCTTCGTATTTATACGATATTGTGATGCCGGTTTCCGAATGATCGAAAAATTAAACGATGAACGTTTTTTTCATTTTTTTTTTCTAAGTATCATGGTCGATGATACTATCTCTCGATGATACTTCTAAGTATCATGGCGAGATTATAATCGTGGAATGATAATTAATCGGATTCGATTACGTTCGAGTATCGCGAATTTCGACACATTTCGTATTTGCGTCAAACTCATAACTCAAAACCGGTTCCCGTTTATGTTATGATGCATATATATACTATATGTATGTACTACATGGACGCGTATGTACGAGATCCAGTTGTGATCCGTGTATCGATAAATTCAAACCGTGTATCGATACACGCGTAATTACATCCGCGGTATCGTCGGTATTCATCCAACGTCGATAGACACCGATTAAACTCTCTTTCACTCGGGATATTCATTTTTCGAATTTTCCCCCCGGCCTCTATCGTTTCAATTATGTTTTTCCGGTTTTAAATTACCGGCATGGAAAGTTGTCGGTTAAACCGTTCGGTTACCATATGGATGGAATATTTAAGCCTGCATTCGTTAGAATATCAATTTCATTCCACGCCGTTGCACGTGAACCGTTTAAACTTTCAATTAACGAAAGTCAATAAATTAATAATCGAGAAACTACGTTACATCGACTGTCGTTTGTTCGCCCACACCCCTCTCCCCCTTTAATCAGATAAAATTCTTACATATCGATCGTTTCTTATTGCCTCAAAAGTGTCAACAAATCACGAACACTTCTTTTTTTTCAACGTAAACATAGAAACGTTATAAAAAACAGACATCCCAGTTTCATTCTCTCCAACCACAAACCGAATACCATCGGCAACGTACACCGATAAACCAACGTAACCTTCGTAATCGATAAATCCAGGATTCGAACTCGAGACGATTTCGCGTTTACATGTAACCCATCGTCGGCCCGTACAGTTCGAAAAAGAGCAACAACGAATAAAAAAAAAACAACAAACGACAGAGAAAGACAGATAGAAAGGAAACCCGGGGATCGTGCACATGGTGTGTGCCCCGTCGTAGTCGACGGAAGCCGTAAGTCGATCTTCTCGATCCTATCGTCCCTTCCCACCCACGTGACGATTTCGACGGTGTGGAATCGAGCGAGGATTCCTTTTCTCTCTCTCTCTCTCTCTCTCTCTCTCGCCTCCATTACCAACCGTAGAGACATTACGAGCGGTGTCCGTAGCATCCGATACCAAAACCGATCCAGACTGGCCTGCTGCCTACACGATCCACGGTATTATGCCCCGTTTGCCTAGAGCCAACGGTGGGCTGACCATTTTTTCTTCTAACCACTCGAGATTATCGTCCGCGTCCGTACGACAACCGCTCGATTCCCTTGCTCCGCGATTGTGAGTCACTGTGCTCCGCCCTCGGAGCACACAGATACGCTCCGCGGGACCCACGAGGGACTTGTGACAGAACCTGAACCCGGTAGGAAAGGAACGGTCCCGAACCCGTTAGCCGTTTTAGGATAGTGGAAACCGGATCGGGAAACCCGGGGGAAAAGGGGAAGTTTTCTCTATGGAAAGTATATGGGTCTCGTGCTGCTGATCGGTTGGGCAATGCTCGATATGTAGATTCGATGGTACGTAAGGTGTGATTTAACGGTGTTAAGTAATGAGGAGATTTGTCTTTTTCAAGGGTGATTTTGAAGGTAATTCTTTATTAATTGATTTATATTGGCTGGACAAGTATAGTGTGTAGAGATTCATTGTGTTATGTAATTGTGAATAGAATGGTAAAAGTTGAAGAGTTTTTAATTTGTTTTTTTATAAGTGACAATGAAGTGGGGGGAGGGTATCATTATAGTAATTAATATGCGAGGCAAAGTGGTGTACGAAAACGAAAGAGGAAGTTTGTTAATCTTTCAGTGGATCTTGCTAGCCCGGGGGGCGAAATCGTTTCACGTTCCGTCACTGTAGCCTGTTCGGCTTTTGAATCGTTTTAATTTATAACGTCGTGAGGAGACCCCACCGTTGGATATCTCGTGCCGCCTTGTCACTATCACTTCTGACGAAGGCGACGAAACTTGGCCGCATCCGATGCGCGCGTGCCGCCGTCACATTTATCGCCCCTGACACACCTGGGTGCATTTAAAAATCGTTTTATTGTCGCGGTGATTTATATCTCGCGTTACTCGTCAATCTCGCCGGGGCGTAACGGGAATCAAACGTGTGGGTGAGTCGAGGTCGGACGAGGTTGAAATTCGTACATCGTTTCGAATTCTAGGGTGGCGAAGATTCTAAGCGCGGGAAATTCGAAATGTGGGAATTTCTAAACGCGAGAACTTTTGGCGCGGTAATTTTTAGAGCAGAAATTTCTAAGCATTGAAAATATCGACCCGAGGAAATTTCTAATCGTAGGATTTCCGACGTATCAAAGTGTCTAACTTAAAATTGATCGATATCTATTTCTAATCTATGATTTATTTTTAGAATGATAAATAATCTAAATAGCCTTACCGGATGAGTTATGCCAGGGAAAGGAAAGTTAGTCTAAAATAGAGTAAAACGCGCGGCTAATTAAGAACGAAAAAGAAGTGACTACCGCGTCTGACGGAAACGGTGTGGATCTACTGACGATAGGATGCAGCCAGGCACGTGCCCGCGATTTCCCGTTCACCCGATCGGAAACAAGAGACTCTCCCTTTCAGAGAAGTCACTAATGAAGCCTGGTAAATTTCTAACGATCGGTTCGCCGTAAAGAAAAGTTTCTTGTTGAATTTTATTCAATTTCACCGTGTCACGTATAATTCGCCCATTAGGCTAAACAGTCATACATACCGTGGAGACCGTTACAAAATAAATTGACTAACAATATTTCCGTGATTTATCGTAACGCTCGAAAACATGACTCAATTTTTGATCCACTTATCTCATCTCCGCGGAATAAACTATTGAATTATCAATTCCATGGAAGAACGAATAACCACCGCTCAACCGACATCGAATCCACGTTTCTTACGCTCTCACAAAAACCTACGGTCGCGTGTCCTCGAATCTTCCAACCTTGAATCAATCATCGACAAACAAATCACACCTAGATTCTCATGATTCACCCGAACAGAAATCAACGACGGGAATTTCAATCATCCTCAACAATTCTCATTTCTGAAATCAACAAACGATAACGTTTTCTCCAAAATGGTGTAATTTTTCAGAGGTCCTCGTTTCACTTTTCACGTTTATCTCGTGACTTTCTCGACGATGTGCAGCAGTGACAAAAAAAAATAAACGATGCCTCGTATGCAAAAGCCCGACGGGGAGAACGTAAGCCGTTATGAAATTTACACACCACGCCTCCGATTAGCCCGGTTCACGCGGTCTTGTAACATTGTCGGGTGCGCTCTGGTATTTCCAAGGGATTCGAAGAATGAACGCTGGTATGCCGCGCTACCGCGGTCGGCGAGCTGAAACACGACGGGTATGGGATAGAGAAACACGGTGAATAAGCGCTGAAAATTACCGTACAAATTGCCGGCCGGGTGAAGCGGCCGCGGACTCCTTCCGGTACTTATCGCCTTCGACTTTTGCGCAACCGAGAACACCCTTCCGAGGTATTACGAAATTGAGCATTGAAAGTAGCACCGCGAACGACCGTTTCGCCAACGTAAATCGTTGGTACGAGAGAGAAGAGAATATATAGTTGGACTCGGTAGAAGATAACTATATTACACTTGCGAAGATTGAACGTTGTAATTAAAGAAACACTTTGCTTTCGTGTAATTGATATGGGAATTTAGAAGAATTCAGGGGAAGAAATAGGAAATTTGATTTTTATAATAAAGGCGGAGTTTAGAGAAATATTTGGACGTGTCAGGTGAAAATGTGGTGGTGATGATGGAAAAGATATTGTAGAATGTTATTAAATTGAAGGGAAATTATGAAACGAGGTAAGCATGTGTATAAAGCAAGTATACTCGCCGGAAGCTCGTGAAATTACCGTAGAAATTGTTCATAGAGTGAAGCTGGGTATAGCTCCTTCCGGTGTATGTGTATTTGCCTTCACTTTGCGTAACCGGAAACCGTTCCCGGTGTCCCATCTGGTATAGTTTGTCAACGATCTTCTCGTTTCATTGGAAATTCTAATAAATTGGAAATTACGCTATTAAACGCCACGTTGACAAACTGGTCGTTTCTTCATTGTTTCAAGTATCGTTCTCCCCGCGAGCAGATAATATATTATACGGGACAGATTAACCGTAGCTATTTAACGGAAACGTGTATTGCGACATCGTAGATTACCCTTTTAATCCAACTATTACAGTTCTTTCCGGCACTTATCTCTTTTATTTTACGCAACCAAAAAACTGTACCTCGGACACGATCGAAATCGGGTAGAGCTGTTACCTGTCGTTGCATGCCGGATTGCATTAACATTTCATAATTATACGTGCATATATATAGAGAGAGAGATATCTGTCGTAATTAAACGGCTCGCTGTATTAGACATTCGTTTAATCTGCCTCGATGTAATACCTCATAGGTTAAAATGATATTTGAAGAAGAAAAAAAATCAACCGGCTCGACCGACGAACAAAAGATAATACACAGATAGGGGCAATTAATTCGGTAGAATTCGTCTTTTTTTTGTCGTACCTAGTATCACGGATAATTTCTATTAATTGCACGTTGTTACGAGGTATATAATGATTCGGGATATATCTCTATGATCGTGACCATTAGCCGAATCGTTTCATTCGTCGTCTAATGGTACCGATCGGTTTGAGGCGTCGAAGCCATTAGTTCGCAAAGCGGTAATTAATGGGAACGGGTCGAAATCAACCCTGGTATTTAATGACGCATCGTGCTCCGGGTACTTTATGAATGGATCCGTTGATTTCTTAACGTTAAGTGGTATACTCGTGTTACATGTTAATCAACTTGATCGCTGCGAACGTCCGGTCAAATATAAACGGGTTAGTTTTTTTTATCACGGTGAAAAAACTATATATATGTAAGATAATTTAGATGTAATCATTTTACCGTGATGTATTTGTAACGATACTATCACACGGTCGTTTATTGTAATTTCAAATATGATTTTCAGTGGAAGCGTTTTGGTGAAGCGAGAAAGATGAAGAAACTCTGTTGTATGTGTGTATAGGTGTTTATTTCTCGTTGCCGCTGGTTTGTACTCGAAAGGCGAGAATTCCTAAATTATTTGAAACCGTTGCTACTGTGTGACGGAACACCGACGAACGCAATGCAGTGATCGCCCGATTCGGATCAGTAGAAACTAGATCGTAGTCCATTCGTTCCGGTGTGGCGTTACAAAAATCGACGAGGGCAAGAGTGTTACCAATCGAAAGTTCCGATCCTGTTCGAACGTTCAGTGACGAACCGCTTCGTAACGGGCAACGAAATATATTCGTCTTCGTAAAACATGAAAATTGAGTGAAATCTCATTCCCTCGTAACTTTGAATCTCCATTCAAAATTACTTTTCTCAAATCGCTCGATTTTCACGGAATAATAATAACATTTCTTTCAATTCACCCAGCATCTTTTTCCCCAGATTTTACAAAATTATCCCCGAAGAATAGAAACTTTCGAATAGACAAATTTCGCAAGTTCCAGTACCAACGTAACAATCCCTCACACTCGGTCAGATATCTTTTGAAAAGTATCATTGCAAATGGAGGATACATAGAACGGTTAGACCATCGGAAAGGAAAGTTCCGCGGTCATCTAGCACGGTGTAGGAAGACCATGGAACCTGTTTTCGTACTTCCTTAATGACGCCTTCGTCGGTCTTATCAAAATCCTGAAACCGCATTATGAAATTACGTCCATTGGCACACGTGACATGGCCTAACTGTTCCTCTTATCATTCGGTTCACCTGCGATCATTTTCTCGTTCTCTTCCTGCAAAACCTCTAAAATATTCTAATCTCTCGTCTGACGTCTGAGAAATCTCAATTAATATCCCTTCTTTTTTACGTCAGACATACCTATATCACTTTTCATTCATTAAAGATTCTGTAATTCGGATTCTCCCGATGTTTTAACGATTCCCCGGTCGATCGGGGACCGAATGACGCGTACTGTAAGGCCCAAGAGACACTTGGCTTAGCCAGTGGGCCCACGTGCGTGTGTGCGTGCCACGGAGAAGGCTGTTATGCGCGGGCAGGGCGCGTGGCCGATACTTTCACTCGATTCTCGCTCCCTCTCGACCTCCCCCTTGTTCCTCTTTTCCCTCGAAGCTCGCGTTCTGGTTAACGGTGTGCCACTCCCCCACCACACGGGATCCTTCCTCCTTCCGCCTGTTAACTGGACCCCTTTCCAGGGACTCTGCTAATCATCGCTCGTCCCTCGATCCTGAAGAATCTGCGTGAAATTTTTTGACAGAATGTTTTCACCATGATCGAGGAAATATAAATGATAATCGTTTGATATGGGTATATCGAGTTTCTAATATAAGACGAGTATAATTTATTATTTCTGATAATATTAGAGTGATGGAGAGATTATTGGTGTGTGTGTATATGTATTTTACGACCGAACTACTTTTTATTTTGTTTTTATTGGTGTTTCGTTCCTTGGGGTTTCTTGTCGGTGAAAAGAAGCGGAGTTAATTGTTTTGCCGGTCTTTGTGTTTTTACCCTTATTGAATCGGGTGGGGAGTGTATGGGTAGGGGGAGAGGGGGAGACCGTCACGTTTTAATCTTTAATCACCGTTTTAACTCTTTCTCTCTGGGCCGGTGCCCACGGAAGCGCGGGCCATCGACTCACCGTTTAGCTTTCATCCGTTTACCTTTCTTTTTCTAACGTTCGAGACGTTCGTTTTTCGCGATCGGTGAAATCCACCGTTTAATTGATTGTTGGGAACGGTGTTCGTCTTGGTTTCGATTGGTTATCGGGATTTTAAATACGCCGGCACGTGTGCGCGTGCGCGCGCGTGATAGTGTTGAACGATAAAGTTTACCGATGAAATATTTCCGCCGTTAAGGTGATACGTCTAATTAACACGTTCGTCATTTTATTAAGCGATTAAACCTACCAGCGAGAACGATTCGATTAAACAATTTCACGGCGAAGTTCGCGAGAAAATGAGCGTTGTTCGCTTAGAATAATTGAAATTGTTGGAATTGTCTCGGCCTCGTTTTATCATCGTGTTCGTGTTGCTGTCTGGTTTTATTTGTTTATCTCTCTCTCTCTCTCTCGCTCTTGTTTTTTTTTCCTTATGTTTTCGATACGGTAAAAGGTGTATCGTTATTCGTGCAAGTCCGAGAAGACTTTCGGACACTCTCTCGATCATTAACGGTATGTCGTCAGTGTGAACGCCGCCAATGATGTCGGTTCCTTTCTCTCTCTACTATATCGCCACCGTTCCGGCGTGGTCGACGTGACCACATCCCGAAGTGATCTAGTTTTGGCCATTGTACACGATCGTGCCGGTCTCGGTTACCGTCGTTCTATCTTGAAAAGCGAATTCCGATTGCAGCAACCAGACTGGACGGTTGTATCATTTTTTTCTTCTTTTTTGTTCTCCATGGGAACAATGGGGAAAAGTTTTCTTACCAGGTTCTCCTTTTTCGTCGGATGAGTGATATTCTTTTTCTCGTATAGTTTCTTCCTTTTTAGGTGGCGATTATATCAGAGTCACCCTTCTCTTGAGTTTCGCTTCTCTCGGGACTGTCCGAAGTTTCGATTTCGACGCAGTGAAGTGGTCCACTCGAAGATCTCGAGTTTCACGTTTCTAAGCATTGGACTATCCTTGCGGAGAAGTTTCTATACGTCGAGATTTAGTTGCGTTGAAATTTGGATGCGTGGAAACTTCCAGGCGTCGAAATTTCGAAGCATTGAAACTTCCAGGCACCAAAATTTCAAAGCATTGAAACTTTCAGGCGTTGAATTTTCAAAGCTTTGAAACTTCCAGGCGTTGAATTTTCGAAGCACTGAAAGTTCCAGGCATCGAAATTTGAAACCATTGAAACTTCCAGGCACCAAAATTTCAAAGTATCGAAACTTCCAAGCCTTGTTTTCTCCACCCACCGAAATTTCCAAAAATTTCACCGACTCTTCCGAGCGAATTTTCCAAAACGAATCCATTTGAATGGCGTTCGATCGCGGTCAGGCAGGAAGGTGGAAAGAAGGATATATCGAACGGCGTCCAGGAATGGTATGTTCGTACGATCGATCGCATCGTTAGCAGTTTCTACGGTGTCCGGCCGCAAGTGGAAAATGAATTTCTGGGTGGCTCGGGATAGGCAGTTTATACGGCGTCCGTAATGGCGTGTCTCGGGCACCCCGTGCACCGAGGCGCGATCTCCCGCGTACTTTTATCGCGTTACCGCGGCTTTAAGTTTCTATATATAGGAAACGAGAACAAGGTTTTCATCCTCGATATATCCTGGTGCCATTCGAAACCCTAGGCATTCCGCGCGGCGCTCTGTGAAATTGGCACCGGCAGCCGTGCCAAATACGCAGCGAAACGCCAAATTTGTGAAACTGGTGCGAAGAGACGCATGGAGAAGCGAGAATCCCATACGAGAGACCGGATCGGTAATACCGATCTTAACTTTCGTTCGTGGTTCAGCCTCCGATGCCGCGAACATTTCGTAAACCGGGTGTGTATCGGTATAAAAATAATTGGACGGTCCAGATGTTTTTTGGTACGGTGTTTTTGTTGTTGTCGTCGTTGTTGTTTTTCTTTTTTAATGCATCTTGATAAAAGACGAAATTACAGGGTTCCCTTACGGTAATGGCTGGTAATATAAGTACGATTCTTCAAATCTGCACGTTTTAATCATACCGCCGCGGAGCCACGTGAAACGAGGCATTAAAAACAGTTACGTAATTGATGAGACTTACTTACAAACCGTCTTAAAACAACAACCGGGCACCATTTTCGGTGAAAAGGATCAACGATGTTTTTAAGAAAAACAATTTAAAAAAGAAGATCATAAAGAATACGAGAAAGTAATCATTACCATTCCGACGTTTCCTAATTAATATACATTTTCGTATGTCCATACGAATCGTTTAAAGTATCCCGATCAACCTGCTCGCTCAGTCCTTTCTCAAACCACCCCAACGTTCGATACGAAAGAAACCAAAAAAAAGAACAAGAAAAATAATTCCCAAATGTCAATGAGCGGTCGAGGTAAAGCTCGACGAAAAAAAATCCACAGATTTCCAGAATATCCGGTGTCCCGGCAGCATCTAATTTATCTCGCAACGTTCTCCCGACGAACGGCCGAAATGTCAGACCGGTCGCGAAGCCGGTCCGATTTAATTGTCGATACTTACTCGACGGATCGGTCACCGTGTATATGTATATATACGTACGTACGTATGTATGTACGTGTAGAGCCGCGGCTGCAACACCACCGGGTATATCGAGAGTCGACGATCGACACACGGTATATGTTATACGTTACACAGATTGTGGGCGGGGTGGTCCAGAGAAAGCCTCGACAAGACTCCGCTCGCTCGGGAAATACACTAACACCGTTGAAACGGTACGTTCGTGCCACCGCGAGGCGTGTGCCGTTTTTTTTTCTTTTTCTTTCCCTTCCTCTTCTTCTTGCCGATTCGTATTTTTTTTTTGTTCCTTCTCCTGTTTGTTCGTTTCTTTATTTTCAGCCCCCCCGGTGATAGCCGCGGCCTGCCCATTCGCGAGCCGCTTACCACCGGGTTTTAGAGCACCGCGTCGAGGAAACAGAGAAGTCACTCACTAGGTACGACCACGAACGGATAACGGTGACCACTTAAATGTCATTACGCGTACTTTCGTTCGAGGTAATTGAATGTTAATTTGGTCGTCCGTGCGTGATATGCAACGGAGAGGAATCGTGGATTTTGGAGAGAGTACCTAGGGTTTTAGGGCACGAAGGGATTCGTGTGGATGTTGAAATTTAGAAACCACAGACGTTTCCGAGCTCAGATTTTTAAAACTTGAAATTTCCAATGCGTCGAAGGTTTCGAGGCGCAAAATTTCAACGCGTCAAATTTCCAATGCGTCGAAGGTTTCGAGGCGCAAATTTTCAACGCGTCAAATTTCCAAGCGCAAAACTTCAAACCGTAAGATTTCCAGACACCAGACGATTCGAGCGCGTAGAAATTTCATTTAAACCGTACCGACTCGAAACACGTTTCATTGGCCGTAAATCTAAATTTCTATCCGTCCCATAATTCATGCTCGGCCGCGTATATCTTTATCCCTCTTCTCTATTTCAGCTCTAAAGTCACGGTAATTTTTCTGTAAGCATCATTAAACGGCCGACTAAGTGAAAGCTGTTAAATACCTTGATTTTGATAGCGCTCGCGGCACTCGCGACTATGTGTAAGTTTAATAGCGATGCAAACGAATCGTTCCAAGCTTTAGCCACGGTTAAATGCCTCGCGAATTAATAACCATAATATCTGCGGTTTCGATTAATACAATTCCGCGAACGTGAAGGGAGGATTAATAACGGATCGTCATCGTCACGCGGCGACGTTAAAATTCTGAGACAGCACTGCAGCGAGTTCGCCGAGCGGTGTAATGGGGACGTATTAAAGTCATGGTAATGCTGATAATCGTGATAAATTAGCGGAGATTATTATAGTAATCGAGGGACTCGCGGATTTATCTCATTGAAAGATCTTAATCTGACTCACCGCTAAACAGACCGAAGTCTCGGACTCCGGACAAATGACAATTTGAACGATCTTAATACACTAACCATCGTTCACGGTATTACAGGTCAACAGGGAGTCTGTTAATAACATTCAGTATCGTAACCATAAATCCTGCGGACTGTGTCAGAACGTCGCGTCGATTAAAAACAAAAAATGTCATAGTAAAAAAAAGACAAAAAAAAAGAACTCGCTCGTCGATTCGTTATTTCTTAGCATCGTAAATTAAATGCGATTTAATTGATCGCCATTTATCACCGTCGTAATAACCCTTTTCATCGGTACAAGCAAAAACAAATAAAAAAAAAGCAAACAAACGTGACGATTGTTCGACGCACGTGGCTGGTGCGAGGATTTTCTGGATTTTCAAACGTGCGAAACCCGTTCGAGCTAATCCCAGCGTCTAGATCGGTCATCTAACCGTCGACGGTGGGTACAGCTAGACGGAAAAGTGGCGATCGTCCGGTCGATCTAGTTTCTTCCTCGGCTTACGCGTCCGAGACGATGAAAGCGAAGAGACTCTCTCGTTTGACCGTGGAAGGATCGAGTGATACTGGATACGTCGCTGGGCTCGAAAGTAATATCGAAAGTGAAGCTGCCGTCGAGTAAGAAAATAAAAAAAACAAACGCGAAAAAAAAAAGGTTCACGATACCTCTCCGGTTCCGATCGTTTATTTTCATCGATGGTTGTTGACTTAGAACGGTCGAATGGATCCAGAGACACCCGATGGATCGAAAGGAGATCGATGGAAATTGATGCGACTTAAATAAATAACCGATTCGGTTTCTAAAGCGTCACTTGTGCATCACGCACATCGTTTCTAACGATCTCTCGAGAGTTGTTTTGGAAATAAATACGATATTGTGATTTTAGTCCGATACGTATTGGGAAATAATTGTGAATAGTTTTATAAGAGATTATTGAACGGATGTGTGCGAGTGATCGATGGGATCGAGAAAGTAGTGGTATCGTTTGAAATTTGACTTACTAATATCTGTTTGAATTGATATTCTCGGAGCTGATGGTAGATACGGTGAAATATAGACTGCGAGCGGTTTTCTGCGAGGTTTATAATGTCGGACGAAAAATTGACGATTTAACGGTCGAGTCCGAGATATCAAGATAATAGCCGTTAAAGCGATCGTTTAACAAAGTATCGTGTGAGCCGCAACTCGTTCCAGCCATTAAACGACTAAAACGTGGTCGTTACAGTTGCACTCGCGTGCGAGTGCAGTTAAAGAATCGTGATGACACGGGTTGATACAAAACGGGCAATTTCGACATCCGAATGTAACTGTTATTCCTCGTAATTAATATTTTACATCGTTCTGCGTGACGTTCTTACGCGAAGCTACGGTGGAAATGACGTTTTATTACCGAAACGTGAAATAAATGAAATATAATGATTGCGGAGGTCGTTTTGTACGTCTAGGGAAATTTACACGTCAATTTTCATTGCGTACAACGGTTAAAGATTTCTAGGAGCGAAGAAGTTAATTGTTATCGATAACGCGAGTGAAAGGAAATTAGAAATTTTCATGGTGGATCATTGTTAATTGGGAAAATTAATTGATGAGTATCTACTTGTAAATGAGTGGATGTTTTAAAAGGAGAATCGAAGAAAACGTATCGATGTGTTTTCTGCGAACGTACGGTGAACATTGCTACTCTCGGTGGACCGGTGATCGTTAGCTTCCAGTAGCCTCGTTTCGAAGATGGAAAGTGAAAAGTTGACGTCGAGTTCGCGAAAATCCCTCGGAGCGAAGAACTTCTTCTTTCGAAATAAACGCCTCTGGTGAATTTGCCGTGCAGTGGAACACTCGAACGAGAACTGGAAATGTCTATATTATGGCTTGAAGTTTCTAGTAAAATTTGCAAGTAGAGTTATTTATGCTACGGGATGTTTAGACGGCATCGTTTCCGGGTCTCGAAGTCTATGCGAGTCAATATTCCAACGCTTTAGAATTCCCCAGGCTTGATATTTGTAAGTATAGAAGTTTCCAAGCTTTGGAATTTTTAAGGCTTGAAATTTCTCTGTTTTGGTAGTTCTAAGCTTTGAAAATCCTCAGCGCTCAAATTTCCAAGCGTAGAAGTTTCTAAGCTTTGGAATGTCTATGGTGTGAAATTTCTAAGCTTTGGAATTCCTATGGTGTGAAATTTCTAAGGCTTGAAATTTCTAAGCTTTGGAATTTCCAAGCTTTGAAAATTCTCAGCGCTTAAATTTCCAAGCGTAGAAGTTTCTAAGCTTTGGAATTTCCAAGCTTTGAAAATTCTCAGCGTTCGAATTTCCAAGCGTGGATATTCCTAAGCTTTGAAATTTCCAAGTGTTCGTATTTCTGACCATGGGACTTTCTACGCACTAAAGTTCCTAAGCTTCCAAATTGCTAAACGTTACAATTTCTACTCTTCGAGAAGAAATCTTCAAATCCTAATCGAAGTTCCCTTCTCCGTGCAACATTTCAGCGTCCGCTATTTCGCCAGGTGTGTACGCGGCCTAACCGGTTGTCGGTGTTGGTGGTGTGTTCGCGTGGCGGGCGGCAGTCGCGACCCACATCCCGGAGATAAAGTGCTCCGAGTCCGCTCCCCGGCGCAGTGGTTCTCATCGCGACCCCGCCTTTGCGTTATCAAGCCACGCTATCAGGAATCTCGGTGAACGGGTCGTTCTCCGAAGTAGTCGCGAATTACTTTTATCCTAGCAACCTCCTACCACCGAGCTATTCCTGATTACGCCGGTATAGTTAGCCTTTAGAGAAACATGATCTGCTTATTAACCCGGATAACTATTATTTATGATCAGACCAGAGAGCTACGTGCGAGCTAACGGAGTATCGTGGAGAGACGAGAGAAGTAGAGAAGAAAAGATGATTCAAAGATCTACCTGCCGGTTCGTAGTCTATTAAGTTCAAGTATAATAATAGTTAATATATATATATATAGATAAATATATAACGGTAGAATTACGGATATTCAACACGCGATACAGACGTATCGTTGAATTAACTTTCATATTGAAATCTTCGATCAAGTAACCATGCTAAATTCTTAATTCAATTCTCCGTTCTATCGGACACCGTACGAAGATTAATGAAACAGAAAACGTAACAAATTGTAACAGTTGAAATTTCCCCGGCCGGCAACCTTGACCACCCGGTGATTTTTCCCGCCCGTTCCCATGCCCGGAGTCGCGCGAAAGTAGAAAACATAATTGCGGCCCGGTATTGCGATGTAAAGCGACGGTCCACTCCCCACATTTTTGAAGACGTCGGCCACCGTCGAGTGGCTTAGACCGCCCATACGTCCGCTCGCATTCTCCTCCCGTGCTCTAGCAGCCATGTATCTATCTACCGGCTGATTCACAACGTCCGCGATCACTGCGAGACAACAGGTACCGAGGCGAGGAACCGTCGAAAATTTACAAAGTGATTGTTACGTCAACGTGGAGATTTGAAATTTTGAAATTCTAGGGGTTGACGTTGTTATAGGGTGAAATTTCAGAGCCATGGAATTTTTAAAGGCTGACATTTCCAGGTGGTAGAATTTGTAAGCTTGGAAGGTTTTCCTGTGTTAAAGATTCTAAGCGTTTGGATTTCCAGGCGTTAGGAATTGCCAAGTGTTACAATTCCAAAGCGTTAAATATATAAGCACTCAAATTTCTAAGCATTAGGATCTCCAAGCGTTTCAGTTTCCATTCGTTACAAATTCTAGGCGTCGAAATTGCCAAGTGCAACAATTTCTAGGCGCTTAAATTCCCAAGCGTAAAAGTAATTAAGCACTCAAATTTCTAAGCATTGAGATTTCCAAGCGTTTCACTTTCCATGCGTTACAAATTCTAGGCGTTGAAATTGCCAAGTGTTACAACTCCTAAGCACTCAAATTTCTAAGCATTGGTATTACCAAGCCTTACAAACTCTGCGCGTTGACATTTTAAAATGTCTCTTAGATCTTCCCCTATCCAAATTTCAACGCACCGCCAATGTTTTCATTTACCATCTTTCATCAGTTCCGCCTCGAGTCAATTTAACAAAAAAAACAAGGTGAACACATAATTCGATACATCGCGATAACCTGTCACGTAGGTCTGAAACATACGGTAGAAGTTCGAACACAGATTCGGGGGGTATGCGGGGGAGGTGGGGGAGGTGGAATCTATGGTGTGCGTGTACCAATACTCTCCACACAGTGTGGTAGCCGAGTGGCTAGCTGCCGACTGCTATCGATGCATCTACGCCTCGGATTACGCCTCGGTTTCTCAACGCTCTCTTCCTTCTCCCCTCTCCTCTCCCCCTTCCCCTTTCTCTCCCCTGTGCGTATCGGTGTCCCGGGTGCTGTAGCCGCTTCCATTTCCCTTCTGGCTTCAGGAAGAACGGGGCACTTCCGGAAGCGATCTCGATAGTTCTCGATAACGAGTAGATTTTTTATGGGCTGGTTTTATTTCTTTTTTCATCCACTTTGTTTTATTTTTCATCTTAATGAGATACGTTATGGAGAGGTGAGAGGGAAGAGGAGATTCGCGATTATTCGAAGCGTTTACGCGAACGACACGTTACATTTTCAATCGGTCGTCAATGAATGCGTGCGTTCTCCGCCGCTATGCAATTAAATGGGGGAACGGGGGCGGGGGGATATATAATTTCTGTGTAAATTGCACGTGTAATTACGTATATAAATAATTACGATTCCATCGGTTAATTTCATCGTACGCGCTTAACACTTTCTGCATCCCTACATGCGTTTATATTATACGTATATGTATGTACATAATATCGAGATTTAAACCACGACGATTACCATTCACGACGGCTGCTTTAATCAAGATTTTTACGCGCGTTAAATCAGCGTGATTACGCGCCTGGGACTATAATTAATACGTCTCGCGTCGTTAATCACATTATACCGTCTATTGCTTTCTTCGATATGGATTCTTCTGCGGGAATTCTCTTCGTTTTGTTTGTTTGTTTGTTTTTTTCCTTCCACCGGACTTTGGAGAATTATGGGAAACAGCGTTACAATACTTTCTCCGTTTTTCTTTCCGCCAGGTCTAAACGTTTGCCATCCTGCGTACACCGTTTCTACCCGCGGTGTTTCTCGTAGGTGAGGCTGGTTTTCTTTTTTTTTTTTATTGCCGTTGTCGCTCCATTTTCTTCTTCGGGCCCGTTCGAACGGCGTTAAAATTATTAACACGTCCGCCGACAGGAAGAGCTACACGCCGGCGAGTCGAAAGTTTCCGACCATCAACTTTGTACGTGTTCGCAAGTGCGTGTGTATCTTACGGTGCGTATGTGTGTGTGTGTGTGTGTGTGTGTGTGTGCGTTAAGAGTGCCCGGAAGTGCGGGCGATGCTACGCTGTGGTTTTGCGCACCGCCTCGTACGCACGCTTTCGATGGTTTTGCAGAACCGCGATCGATACACCGGATAGATCTTTCGTTGGGATCGACGCGTTTCCGGTTCCGCACGCGGAAAACCAAGGCGATCAATAAGAAAACCAAAAGGAAAAATCTCACATTGTTTCTAGCGATTCTTTTTTAACAAGATCAGGTGAAAGTTCTACTTTAACCACCCCATCCTCATCCCTCTTTTGTAACTCACCGTCTAATTCGTGCGATGACGTAATAAGAAAATTCGACGGCTGAAATCCAGCGGGTGAACCGGGACGATTCTAACTCGTCATTATCCGAAATTAGAAACACGGCTCTCGCGTTTCATGATCTCTCTAATCGATCGAATGGTGGCTACCAATGACCGGAAAGGTCAATCGCTCGTACGTCTAACAGTCCGATTATATAGGTCACTTTCTACGAAACCACCTTTCGATTCTTCCTGGATGATGCGTGGACCACGCCGTCGGAGGATACACGTTCCCAGAAGCGTTCCACGCGGAGGTCTCGCATTCCACGACATTAGATAATTGCATCGGCCTCCTTCTTTCTCTTTCTCTCTCTCTCTCTCTCTCTCTCTCCCTCTCTTCGAACAACCTGGAAAAAGAGGCCCGACCGAGAAGAGCGTAGAGAAACAGCCGCGTTCCTCTTCCTCGTCCGCGGGACTGGATCGCGTTCACCGATGCCACCATAAAAGCGAACGCCCGGAGAAATTGCAGGAAAGAATTGTCAGAGAGCAACAAGATACGCCATATGCCACTATGTTACGCGCGGTATTGAGGGGATAACCGTACAGACAACGTGAGTCGTAGATACACACGGGAAAAATATTCACGGCGTGAACGTGTCCTGGGTGATAAGACGCCGGGGGAACGGTTATACGCGTCCGTAGAAATGTTGGGTATGATCTCTATGCAGGAGGAAAAATATTTAATTACGGCAATAAACTGATCGAACGTAATTGAAGTAACAGTGATACACGATGTAAAATGCTTTTTGATAAGCATTCCGCTGACCAATGGAATTTTGACAATGCTTCTGTTAAGAATCTATGATCACTTAGGTGTCTCTATGGTGAACTAGGAAAATCATCGATTTTATGTTTCATTTTGAATAATTCGAAGGTTTTTGGAAAGTAATGGAACTCGAAGTTCGACCAGTTTTCCAAGCAGAGTTACGTGTGTATCTATTATGAGATAAAGAAATTTTACTGTTACACAGTGCCACGAATAAATCAGGGTGTTCTCCAGGTGGGGAAGGGGGGAGGCTGGTTATGCACGATCTTTTCACGTTCAATTAATTCGCGCGGATTTTCAGAACCACCGCGATAATAATCTACTTACTCGCCTGTAATTGCACCTGCGCCTTTTCTCCGCGGAATCGCGGATCAGTTGTTCGAGATTCCGCATCTCGGGCAGGGAAAAAGGGGTGAGGGGGCCCGACTGTGTTGCGGCTGTGTTTGAATATAAATGACTCGGGCGTTAATTAGGAAACTAAACGAGTTAATAATCCGGCGGTCGCGGTAAATACAAGACGACGCTCGAATAACGAGCGCGATAAATTCATGACTTATGAAAGTTCCCGCTTTGTCGGGATCATTATTTCACAGGGTTACTTTTCATAAAATACAGCTTCGACGTATCGTCGTGCCGTCGATACGTCAAACTTTTTTTTACCCGTCGTAAATTCCGTCGAAAAAACGGTATTAAATGTTGAACGGAAAGCAACAACATTTTTCAACGGGGATACAATTTCTGTCATAATTTTTCGTTTGATATTCATCGGGTTTGTATACCGAAACTTTTGGATGGCTCGTTGGGGGATCTTTTTAACGATTCGATGCAAATTCAGGTGAAATCATTGACAACGAATATTTTAAATACGTCGATAATGAAATTACGAAACCTGCAATTTTTGCACGTGCGTCGAGATCGTAAATATCGACGAAACGGGAAATTCGCAGACGATTTGGCACGCCTTCCGTCCCTCACGATTCAGTAATTTCCAGGTTTCCCGTACGCGGAGTGATCTAGCGATCATCTCGACGTTAGATCGATTCCGGGAAGACGATCCATTCCCGGCTGGTTTATCCAGAAATCCGGAGCAATTTCCTCTTTCCTCCGTGGTATCCGCGAATTATGTTACACGCGTTACGAGCCGTCATTACGCTTCGTTTTATTATCTCGCTAACTTTACGATCGTTCTGACCTTTTCTTTATTGCAACGCCAATTTCGGCATCGCGCTACCGATTTCTCGCGGCGTCTGAAAATCCGCAGATATACATATATATATATATATATTTTTTTTTCTTCTCTCTCCTCCGTCGACGGTCCGGCGATAAACATGGGTATAACGATTAAATTGCGAGTCGAAGACGCGTTTACCACGTGAGATATAAAAAATTACGGAAACATCTCGGTTGGTGGTCCGAGGCTCCTGGACGCAGGTGATAAATCGTCGGTGATGCACACGTACATGTACCTTCACAAGTTACGAGGCAGTTATACAGCGATTGGATTTAAGTGTGGAGGGAATTTATCGCAGAATTTCCATTTCATATTTTCACGAGATGGAATTGAATCTGACAAGTTTTGACAAATTTTTCCCGCCAAATATTAACTATTTGGAAATGTGAAATTTATATAGCTCGAGGGAATTTCGCACGATTTCAAAAATCTATCCTAGGGATTTCGCAATATGTTCCATTAGCCTAACATGATTCGGATTGCGAGTAACAGATTCTATGGGATCTTGTAAATCCGTCAGCCGCGAGACTGGCAGAAGATGAAGAAAAAGTCAACAGGCCGCGGAAGCTCACGAAGCTGGCAGACTCGTGCCATAGATCAGGGACTTCCTCGATCACCTTATGATCCCTCGATCTCCCGGTCGGTCTCGGTAGTTACGAACAGCACCTTTAAGCCCTTTGCACAACGATCATCTCGCAATCAATTCGTATCCCTACTTTCTTAACATCGATTAGAAATTCTTTATCGATTACAATTCCAACATTAATGAAGTGAAACGTGTTATCATAGATCCTTGATAATTATCGCAACGAAGAGCAAAGATCAATGGAAATAATTGCAATTTTCACACGTTCGCAGATTTAGTAACGTTGTGAAACAGACCTTCGATCGTTTGAGATTTCTCGCGTTGTGAATAGAGCTTAGTAAAGGGAACCCGTGGCGATCGGATCGGTGATCCAGTTGAGGCTTCAGCCGGGCACACACTCCCATATTAGTCGCGCGACCGGTCTAGGCGTATACACACTTCCAGCGACGACGTTCTTAAGGAACGTATCCACGGATCTTTAAATGCCAGACAACTTCGCGACTGGGTGAGACGCAACGTTACGGTTTCAATTCGAACGGTTTTGGCGTGAAGTTTCTGGGATACGATGTTCGTATGCGTTTAAACTTCTAAATCCAGCAACATTTCCAAATGCAGATTCTCGTGTGCTGGAAATTCGATACTCTGAATTTTCTGTCTCCTAAAATTAGCTACTTTGGAAATTTTTATACTTTGAAATTTCTTGTGATGGAAATTTCCGAGTGTTACAAATTTTAATCTATGAAATTTCTAAGAGTTAAAATTTAGAAAGATGAGATTTCCACATATGGTAAAACCTGCATCTCGAATCCCCTGAAAACGGTAAGGGGAATCCCTGCAAAGTACAGAAAATACTTAGTGTCTTTCGTGACCGGTTATATTCCCCGCACATAATGGGACCGCACGCTAATTAATCGCTGTTTACACCCGTCCGACGCTCGCGAGCGTCAGCTAGTCCTTTTGTCGGTAAACATGCTCGTTAAAAGCCCTCTACCGACTGTCTCATTAGAGACCGATGCCTCCCATACTTCAAGAGACACGTGAACCGGTCACGTGATCGTCAAGTTGAAATTTGTCAGACGGAAAATCATCGCGAAATAAGGTGAAAAAAAGTTGTTGTAATTATAGGAAATAAAAGTAACAAATTGTTTATCAACATCTACGCGTAATACTTGGGTGAAACATAAAAATATATCGTCGCACGTATAATAGATCGTAGCAAGATAACACGGGATCGCGAGATGTATTTTTTCCTGAATGAATTATTATTAATTACGCAATATCATTTTATTTTCATGGTAAAACATATTCGACTCACTTTCACCGGCGCGATAATTAGGGCCCGTACGATTACGGAGTGATAGCCGTGGGCTGACCGCACCACGTAATTATAAGAAAGAAGATCAGAAGGTGCGCATGAAATTTGTTGTTGTTTCACTTTTTTTTTCTTTTGCCCCTCTCTTTATTATTATCCAATGTACCGACGAGTACCCGCGAATAAAACGAAGGAAAAAAACGAGATATTTGTTAAGTACCGGGCGAAACCTGTAAACTCGTGAAAAATTGCGAATCGAAGGCCTGTAATTTTCGTAAAAATTGAGAAGTTAATGTAACACTCGTAAACAACGTACGAATTAACGTGATTGGAAATAAATCAAATAAAATTTCTGGTTCGCGTACACGTATACACAGAACACATACACAAAATACTCGTGAATATCCTCGAGTTTATTTCGTTCCTCCTTTTTCACCTTTTTTTTTCTGGTAAAATTCACAACCGGAAAATGATATAAATTTTCATCGGTTCTATGTAATGTTACGTACAGTATCCAACGAAAATCCACGGAACGTTTCTGCCGCCGCATGAAAAGAGAACAAAGAGGGTAACGTAGTACGTATTGCACACTCGCATTCCGCTCTGTCTTATCTCTTCCTACTACGATTATTATAACAGTAGACAGTAGTGTTGGCGCAAACGGTGTACACAGAGTCCGGGCGTCTCCTGCAATCATAACGGTACTTCATCCACTCGTTACGTTCGATCACGAGCGTGTATTGGTGCGCCAGATCATAGCGGCCGATTACTCCGGGCACATCGATTGCATAAACTATAAAGAAACCACGAAAGCAATCTTACCTAAAAAGTGAGTGAAAAAAAGAAAAACGAACTCTACGATCAGCGTGACTAATACGTCGATCTAGCATTTCGTGCGGTGGAAATCAATCGGAGATTTTACCGTGAAACCGTTGCCGTAGTTTCACGTGTGAAATTTTTGCGAAAGGAAATTATTAATTATCTTTTTGAAAGAATATGAAACTGATATATTTATGATATATATTTTCTAATATTACGAGAAAATCGACCTAACTCCTGTAAGTTTGTAATTTCTATATCGAGTAGTTGATTAAAAATCGATCGATGGGTGTTGATTAACATTTGATTTCGGCGTCGATGCGATTGAATATAAATCAAACGGGGCCGGCGTCTCAATCGAAATCGAACAGGACGATAATCTTTTTCCTCTCGCGGGCTCCGCGTCGTCGCAATTAATCGCTTGCATTCTTTCTCGCCGGTCCGGCTTAATAATCGTTAAGCCGTGTCCGCGATCGGCCGCGTCGCGAATCGCAATGAGGCGCCGTTAATGTTAAACCCGCCCCGACCGGCCGCAATTACTGCGTTTCACGCCCATCGTTCGAACGGGCCCCCTGCCACGATCGGCGACCGGCGAAATTAAGAGAAGACTTATTGCGATTTGCGAAATCGCCGGTCCACGGGTCATCGGTCGGCCCGATCCGAGACACCGTCGTTTTTCTTCCGTCGATCCCTGCTGACCCTTTCGAAATTTTCGCTCGATTCACCTTTAAATGGGTCGGAATATATTTGCGTAAGTTTCGCATTAACTTTTCTCCTCCGCTGGAATTTTGATGGAAGTTAACAAAGAGACTTTTTTGATAAAGAAAAGTGTCATTTTGATTTTTTGCAGGGATTCGTTTTCTGGGCAGTTGGTTTTGGTTACAGTTGGTATTTCTGGTTTCGATAAATTCTACTTGGTTAGCGGGGTTAGTTGGTTGGTCGTTTTCGGCGGCAAACGAGGATAGAACACTCATCGTTCCCGCTCCTTTACCGACAGGTATGTAGCTCGCCGTTACGAGCGTGTAGTCGAATTATCCGAAACTGGTTTTACAGGGCGACTCGTATAAATAATCCAGGCCGGCCGGCTCCTTTCCTCTTTGCTGCGTTTAATTAGCCTTTCCGACTGAAAAGTGCAAGTGCCCCGATGACGTTGGGAAAGGCCACGGCTGCGACTAAACGTGTGGGTGTCCGATATTTTCCACTTACCATCGGTTTCCCAGTTATCTATCTATTTAAACAAAAATCTTACGCTTCAATGTATATCAAGCATCTCGAGAAAGTTTAAATGACTTTGATACACGTGTATTTATTCTTTTCACCGCGGGATCACAGTTTTATATTCTACTCGTTCATGTTGATAAGAACACGCATTACCCCCTCCCCCATTCCCCAGGTTATCGATTATGATTCTTACGAGATACGCGTAGAAAGTTAATCGATAATTTAAGTGGAATCGAATGCGTTAATCGATGCTAAAATACATAGATTTCGTGTCCGGTTTGATAATTAATATATATTTATCCAATAAAAAAAAGAGGGTAGAAAAGAGACAGTAAGATATCGAAGTGTACGATAATGTGACGCGTTGTGGTAGCACGACCCAGGACAAGAATGTTGAGGAAGGACAAGGATTCGCAGCTGCAGCCGGTTGGGTCCACGGACCCGGAAAGAGAGCCTCCCATGTTGGACCATAGAAATTTATGGTGGTTCGATGAAGCCGTGGGCTGCATCCAGAACGACGATATCCAAGCTGGCAGTTCACAAATCAGCCGCCCATTGTCGGTTTAACTCGCTCTTCTCTCCGCGAGCCTACTCTCGTTACTTTGTTACTCGCAAGTCCCATTCTTACACCTTCGTTCACGCCTGTTTTTCTTTATCCGTTCCCCGTTATCCAGTGGTTTCTCCGTCTCCTCCTCTGTACCATTCGACGCGCACCGTGACAACGTAGAATATGTATAACCTTTAACGACTTTAAGTATTCTTATCCCGTGGGATTTCACCTTTGAGAAATTTCTTCGCGATGGATTTTGACACTTTGAATTTTCCCGCTATGAATTTTTGACGTTTTGAAACTTTTGCGCGGCAAAGTTTTCTGCATTTTGAAATTTTCTACGCGCTGTGATTTTTACGCGTCGAGTCATCAAATTTTCCTCCCGTCGGAATATCGAATCAATTAACTCAGAAAATGATTAAAAGTCCACGGGGACCAGGTTTAAGGTACTTGTTCCACGGAGCACTGGGGGATCGTAAAGCGTCGATTATCGCGATGGTAATGATGTAAAATCACGGTGTATCGATCGGTGTAAAAAAATGGAATGATTGAAATCTATCTACCGTGGCGGTGGTTCGTCGATCCGGTACACCGATATAATTATCGTCGAACCGGAGTGGTGCAACGTCTCGTTACAACGTGTCTCCATTTTTTTTCCCTTCTTCTCCCGGTGCACTTTAGCGCCGAAGAGAGCAGCTATCTGCGATTCACGGTTGAACGACTACGGGTGAAAAGTGCTCCCATATAATATATAATTATTCCAGCGAAATGCCAATTGGTTAATCGTCCATCTGGCGGCGAGTTGGTTTCCGACGAGTCGCTCGATAAAAACAACGTCGACGACATTTTTCCTCCGCGTTTAAATGCCGGTTAAAAACACCCCTGATGAGCTTAAATCTCGATTTAATCTTCGTACGCGTTGGGGATCTTTAAGAACTCGGGTCGATCGATTAATCGACACACGTAACAATACGCTCGACCCATTAATCACCACGTACACAATGTTCATCGGGTGACAGAAATAAAAATTGTTGCGTGACACTTGTAATTCTGACTCACTGTAATTAATCTAACGTTACACCACTCGTAATCATTGTTTATCAGTCACGATTATTGTACTCGATCGCCTTCAATAAGACAATTCATAATTTTACATTCCCCACAAATTAGTTATACTGATCCCCCAGGAGTTACAGGATAAGTTTCCCCTACTAAAATACAGTTATACATATATCCAGCGTTCGATCGAAGTCATTCCCCCCTTTCCATCTGTTGAATGGGATACTTTAGATTTAATTGAGAGTTCACCGCGGACGTTAGATTAATTGAAACTTCTTCGATCGCCTACATTACGTAAATAGTCGACGGTCACTTCCACGGTGGTTCGTAACGTGTTCACCGACGCTCGGGACACGTTCTCGTAAATCTCGATGGTTTTACGAGGCACGTACGAAACGTTCGTTATATCAGGGGCAATAAAACTGGAGCACCGAATATAACCCGCTCCGGTGCCCGGTTTCTTCCTCGTTTTCTCCTTTCCGGCAATTGCAGCGGCACCGAAACCGACGGATGCCTCCCCGGATCACCACGTCGCCGCGTATCTCGTCCCGAATCCTCTTTCTGCCCGTGGTTTTTACGTAATCCCGGGCGAGACGCGGCCCTCCGTTGCCGGCAATTAAGAAGATCGTCGGAAAAGAAACGCGCCGGCGACGAAAGTCCGCGATATCGGATTGTCCGCACGTCCGCGGACGTGGTAATTATATTCTGTTCACTCCTCTTGGTCTTTTTGCGAAGACAAACCAGCGTGCTGATAAAAAAACTTGAACACGCGTTCCCATGGCTCCGGGGTTTCTTAATGCAGGACGATAAAGGTTATTGTTATTACACCGGGTGTCTTGCAGGTTGAATTAAGAGGATGTTGAGTGTGTATATGTGTGTCTGTATGTGTGTGTTTTTTTTATCCAGCGAAGATTTATAAAATGGTACGAAAATTATTGTGCACAGGTTAATACCGATATTGATGGAAGGTATGATTAATCTGTGTTTTTTATTGAAATTGAAAATCAAGAATTGATGATGGTTAATTTTAAATGAGTCTTCGATGGAATTTATCCAAATTATGGGATCTGTTTTGATCGAGTGTGGTTTACGTAATGTTTAATTCGTGTTAACGTGTGTAATTGTAATTCGATTGAGATCCGACGAGCAAATAAAGACGGCAGGTTTCATAAACCGTGATCAAGATTCTTTATCGGACCCGAGAGATGATTACATAAATTTTACACGGGGTTATTCGAATTCACTTCGCGCGTAACTCGCGGTCCGTATCGCCACTGCGGTTTTACGCACCTGACCCGCCGAAGAGTGGACATTTTACCTCTTTGATGTTCGTGCCGCGCTGAATATTTTAACGCGTGCAAATTTTCGCGCCACGAAATCCCAGCGTGTCAAATTTTTGGCGCTCGGAAACTTTACGCTTTAAAAATCTACGCCACGACACATCTGGAGCTCAAAAATTTCAAGTTCTACTCTATATTAAGATTCTAATAATATAATACAACAATTATATTGACTATTACTAAAAAAATCACTGTTTTCCCTGGCTGTCCAACTTGCAAAAGGCGTTTTTCTGCTATTGAATAAGGCCCGTAATTCGTCCCGTTAATCGGCCACCATCGCCACAGGGTAAATCGGTATCAGGCGAGATTTTCAAGATGAGTGTTATTAAAACCCGATGATGGACAGATGGAATGAAAATGACCTTCCACCAGTTACCGATACCGCTCGGTAATTTCGACGCCGGTGCAGCTATCATTACCGTGTTCGCGAACGACTTTCGAACGGCAGCTGCTCCCCCTTTGATCGGTTCTAATGGATTTAGAAATCGATGACATAAATCCAATAGCTTTCCGGTCGAATAAAATCTATCCATTGAATAATAAAATGATGACCCTGTCTCTGTAAATCCACCATTACTCTACCGTTCAATTTACCATTCGATTCTACCTCCTGCGATCATAGATACACCGAAAGAACGAAACTTCCAAGCACAGAGATAATCCTTCTCTCCCACTCTCACTCTCTCTCCCCTCTCTCTTTAACTCTGGACCCCTAGAACTCCTGCTGTAGGTTATATTTTCCGTACTTTGTTCGTCTGACTGTTAGCTGCAACTTCTCCTAGTCCTAAGTCTTTGTATTTTTTTATTTCACCATTCTTCTTTCAACTTGCTTTATACATACGTTTACTTTATATTCTACTTGCCCTTAGAAAGATCTACCCCTAGGGTGTAATAAATCATCTCTCTCTCCCTCTCTCTCTCTTACATTTTAATCCAAGTTCTACTTCTACTTTACGACATACCCTATTCTTTCATATTTCCATTTTTCTTGTATCAAACACCCCGTACCCTTAAAAATCTATCAAAATTTCGATTCAGCATCCCGAGTTTTCTTATCTCTCTCGTCTCTCTCTCTCCTTTAAATTGAATCGAATCGAGGCAAAAATTTCTGGCCGATATCGCGTGGTGCGTTGCACCCGGTGTCCGTGTGCGTGCACCTTAGGTGCTCCTGCCGTCTCTTTCTCTCGACTCGCCTCCTCGTCTGGCCGCGTTCACGGTGAAAGTGAGCGCATTCCATGGCCACCGCGACCACGCCCGACCAACACACTCGCAAACACATACACACACACACACACAAACACACCGCGCAAAGGATCCGTTGGAGAACGCGAGGAGAGTGTCCGCCGGTGCCTTCGTGCCCGGTGATCGTCGGCAGGAAATTCTCCGATGGCTGCTCGGCTTTCCTATGCCAGACCACCTAGGCGATACTCTAGATAGCTGCCTTTTGTTCCATAATCCGCTGGGTATTTGCGTTCCCCATAGGCTCATGGTGTTTTGGTAATCCGTGGATTTTTCGTTTTCACGAAACTTTCATATAGAAATGTATACGGGTTTTTGTGTAAATTGTACGATATGTTTTTTTTATTTATTGTGAAGGGGGTTGATGGTGGATGAATATGAAATTTGAATCATACGTATGGGATTATTTAACTTGATGGAGGGAGGATAGGATGTAGAAAGGAAAAGTAGATTTTATTAGTTTGAGAGATAGGATATTTCTGGAATTCTTAATGTATTTTCCGTGGATTTCTCAACGTCTAGAGATTCGCCATGAGAATTTCATAGATTTACCCTGGCGAGTTCTATCGACATCATTGAAACTCACCGTTACAGTTATAATAATCTAGAACCCATTAGCAGATCACCACGGATAGATTACTATAATTTCCGTTTTATCTAGCCGAAAGAATATCTGGCTGGTCTGTAATTAAAATTAACGTGATATCGAAGCCTGGGCGAAAGCGCTGAACGAAATGAAAAATATTCATTTCTCGTATTTCTTTTTTTTCTCTGTCTCTCTCTCTCCCTCTCGTTCTTTTTTCGTAAATACTTCGCTCGTTCTCGTGTCACGGTCGATTAGACTCTCCGGCCGATTTTACGCGGTAACTTCGCAACTCCGCTGGAATGTAGCACCACTCGTTAAAATCCGTGAATATTCTTCGCGGCGATTAACCACGTTTACCAAGCCATTTCCGAGATTATCGCTCGCGCAGGAGGAAGCCGACGATGTTACAATTTATTAATTATTCCGTGATTCATCGTACCGCGTATGCCGCTATATTGTATCCCACGGGATTTTGCAAGAGATCGTCGTTATCGACACTTTAGAATAAATATAATGAATCACGATAATATCCGACGGGTTAGTCGAAGAAAAAAAAATGTGGATTCGGTTCGCGTACGTCAGCGACTTGTATACAAATGTGTACGCGTGTACATTTTATTATTACCCCTTTTATGCCCGGTTGTGTAATTACGCTGCACTGTTATAATTAGAAAGCAACGTTTTACGCTCGGTACACAACCGTTAGAAGTGGCTCGTTGCTTGATACTCGTGGCGAGGCGTGAGCATACCTTAATTATCGCCTGCTTCGCACAAATTGCCTGTATATATGTATCTATCTGTTTTTTCATTTTTATTTCCATCTGTTTCTCTTGTTTCTTTTTTTCATCCTCCCGGCGTTACGATCGAAATCGATCGCTTGGACGAACGAGCATCGATTTGCGTTTGTTTTTATCTCGTCGCTGAACACCGACGCGTTACGTAAGTCCGAGTTTTCAGTGCCATCTTGATTTTTTTCACTAGCAATTAAATCTACGTCATCAATTGAGCATCGCCTCCATCTTTCATTAGCATCGCGTTTATTCTTCTCGTTTCCTTCTTACATCTATCCGATCGTCTTATAGCGAAAGATCATTTTAATTCTACCAAACGGGCTGTTAATTACATTTAAACATATAAGATCTAATAAACCTTTCAACATCGTTTCCGAGTGACAGGTACGAAAGAACTGCTCGTCCCCTCGAGGCTCCTCGACGAGTGTCATAAATTCAATGAAAAAAAAAATGGCGAAACGACGTAACGGGACCGGAATCACGATCGTCGATGGGACTCATCGTCGGAGACACCGTTTGGTTTCTCGAAATGCTCGTCGGTCGCCGGTTTATCGTTCATGGGGCGATGATTTCTCGCCGAAAGAAATCCTAAGAACAAGCTGACCGTTGTTCTTCCCCGACGTTTTCAGCGATCGTAACGGACACGTGCGGAGCATCCTCGTGCTCCTGAAAGAACCGCAAGCATTTACGCGGACGGCCAGGTGCGTATACACGCGATACAAGCCGGGGCAAGTACAGGTCTGGTGGCTCGTTGGACGAAAACTTTTATCGAGATTCTAACGGTAGCCAACGTAGAGGCGAAGGTTTGACCTGATACAGTTATTCGAGGAACGAAGGTAATTCTGGGCTTTGCTGAAAAAGGATTCCATGGTTTCATTGGGCCCTAACGTTCGAACAAATGTTTTTTTTTTATTTTTTTTTTTGTTGGGGTGAATTTGTCAAATAAGAAAAAAGAAACGAGATATTCGTTGTATCGATAAAATGTAGCTATACCGGATTGTATGGGGATATTTGTGACAGGTTTCGCGATCGGGATAGGTATTTGAATAATTAAAAGTCCACGGGCGATAAATGTTTAATTAAGAAGCCGAGCCGTGAGTTTGAAAGTTGGATTTACGCGAGGCGTACCCTTGCCGCTGATAGTGTAATTGATGAATCGCCTGTCCCGCAAATTGATTATTATTTTTAGAACGAATCCCGCGAAGCGGGGAAAAAAGAAGAAGGAGCATTGATAATGTTAATTGATCGATACCTACCGGCGGTAACCAGTCAATAAGGATATGATCTAGAAATGTTTAATTAAGAAACTTAAACGAAACTAATAATAGGAATGATTAACGAGTGATTCACTCGGGTTTTCTTCGGTGTAAAATGAAATCTACGGTTTTAGTATTTCTTAACGGGTTACGGAATCGTTTTCCGTATTCCATCGTTGGATATTCGAGTGATGATTTTTGTTGTTGTTGTTGTTGTTCTTTTCCCTTTAAAACGCGCGTTAAGCAACGGTTATTAAATCGGTGATCGACTTCCTCGTGACGGTGTCGTGCCGGTCGAAATGGAAAACATTTCGTGGAACGATCCACTTTTCACGCTCTATCGATCGGAAATCTTCCGTAATCGCGTTGCTTTGCTCGTCGCCGTCTCCGAGAAGGGAGCGTCGCGGCGGCCGACCTTCTGCCGGTTAATTTCACTTTCGCAATATGCCGGCCACGATTAATTCGTCGTCGAATTTCGAGGACGTCTTGTTGCACCGTCCTCGAAGTTACTCGTACCTACAACCACGGCGTCTAAATAAAACAATCGAGACGCACCGCGAAAAATGTTTTGCACGTTGGACGTTGATCACCTGGCAATAATCGAACGACCGTGTGAAAATTGGCAATAGAATATTAACTCTTTTTAGCGTAAGAAAACGTAAGAAATCGCTGCATTAATCGTAACGAGTAGTGTGTCACGTCTAAGTGCATTCGTGGAATAAATATATCAGGCGACTCGGACGTTGATCGAAGGGTAGAAAAAAAAGAGTAATAACTTAAAATGTAACTATTTAATAATGCCATCGAATTAACGCGTAATGACACATCTAACTGCGTACTAAGTGAATGCAAACGTTACTCGGATCGATCGACAATTAATTCGAGAGTACCAATCGAGGGTGTGAAAAAGAGCCGTTGATATAAAGTGGGTATATCGAACAGCTTTATCAAGTTAATCAGCGATGACTCGTTTAAGTGCGACTTAGCGATGAAAAACATCGCTTCGACCAACCGCGATAATGGATTCGCACAGAAAGAAAGAGAGAGAGCGAGAAACGAAAAAAACAACCGACGACGAATCGTTTTGCTCGCGGTGACGAAGAAAAACCCGGAAAAACACAGAAAAACACGGAATCTGCATAATCGATCGAGACTCCGATCGAGTCGTGTAAATACCAGACTGGCATCGCCGGTATCGCCGGAGATTGAATCTCCCGGGGCATTTCGAGGATTTAGCAAGCTGCCGGGTAGACTTTCGTTCCGGTGCCCTACGAACAACACCCACGTAAAACTAACGCCATGGAATATATCGATAGGAGAGGCCACGTTACCCATAGATCGAGCGAGCTATCGACACGTTTCGAGAGGAGCACGGAGCTCATGAAACAAATACACATATACACACACACATATATGTATGTATACATACGTCGTAACCACGTTTAACGATTTCCATGTGTCTCTCTCTCCCTCTTACTTTCCATCGTTCTTCCCATATATTTCTATCTCTCTTTCTTTCGCTCTCTTTCTCTCTCTTTCTCTCCGGAGTCTGGGTAACATAGACAAATGTGTACGCTTCCACTATCTCTCTTCACTCTCTCTCTGTCTCTCTGGTTTCTATCAAGCCGTATACATATATTTCCTCCTTGTCTCACCAACGAGCGTCTATCCAGGTAACGTAGACAAACATACGGGGCAGGGCGTGGTCGGTTTATGTAAGGCATACACGTTTTTTCGTCACCCGTTTTGCGGTCCTCCGATCTATCCCGTCGATCTAAACTCCCGCGCTTCGATCGGCGCAACGGCAACTCCACGATCACGCCAGACAAAGGGGGGCCGCCTGACATTTCCGATCTACCAGGAGATGTCACCGTGCCGAACGATATCTTCTTCTTTCTTTTTCTATCTTTCTCTCGCTCTCTCTCCCTCTCTCTTTCCTCTGCTCTGTGTGAATGGGATGATCTCCGACGGCAGACTCGATTCATGGTATACCCTGACATTTGCCCGTTGATAAATGTGGAAGAGCCACGGGTACCGGTGATCGTGTGTCAGGTACCAGCGAGTACGTACGTCGTGCTTCTCTACCCACGATCGTTTCCCCTTTGATCCTTTCTTACGGCACCGGGATCGGGGAAAAAGCGACGGAACGTGTGAGCGAAATTATCCTGGTGATTTAATGAGGATTACGTGAGCCGGTTCGTCGTCCCGATGGAAACCACCAGCGCTTTGCCCCGTTTACAATATTAATACCGCCAAGTGGTTATTGTTCTTCGTGATTTGAATGGACGTGAAAAAAACATTTTGGGCACTTTGCGAGAGAAACACGGGGAAATATTTTGAGAATCTGTATATGGATATTTAATTTATGAAGAATCTAAGGTCAATTAATGTTGCGTGTTCGCCACCCATGGAGAATTTGCATAAAATCCATGGGTTATCTTTCTGGGTTAACTGAAGCCCCCCTGGAATTCCTTGGAAACATTTCATATCGACAAGCCTGTCTTCTCACCTTAGATTTATGTTCCCGCGAGTCGATCTGATCTAGTCTCGATCAACCCTGAGCTGCTGCAGTCTTAATGAAACGAGTGTATACATAGATATATACATATATATACGTAATACATATACGTTTGTTCTGCTGTCCGTGTCATCGTCATTAGCGTCGTCAACTGCGCAACAAACCCTGTGTGAATGGGACGATCTCCCTCGCAATAGAATTCGATTCATAGTACGGTGTCTGACATTTGACTGTTCGACGTACACACGTTTCGCACACCGATCGAACCATCGTGTGCGTGATATACGCGTGTTGCACACGTGCTCATGATTCTCCACCCAGAATGATTGTTACCTGTAAAGTCCCTCGTCCTCGTTGATATTTAACACTAAACCTACCGAGGTGGGTCAAATGACCGTATTAAAATTTTTGATTAAAGTGCCTATATGCAACGTTATAGTTTTCAACGTTAATTTCTTTAATCAACATAAAGAAAATACAGTTATTTATGTCAAATTAACTGTTACCTGAAACCAATTGGAAAGGTTATCATTTTTTGGGATCCGATAAGAATATGTACTTAAACTGTCGGTAGGATTAGCGTTAAACGATAGAATGAAAACAATGATTTTTTCATTTTAGACTAGAAACATTTTTTTTTATCCCCCGAATTATTTCATTCGTGGATTTTTTTCACGACGTTTTTGTAAAGCGATTATTTCAATGATCGTTCGTAGCTGTAGTTTATTTTTTATTCCTGTGGCAAGACTCGTTGCCGCCTCTGCTCGCTCTAATCCCCTGGCATTTGCACGACGGTCTAGCGTAAAATCCACGCGTAACCTCCACACACGTGTGTCTCTACGGCTTCGTGCTCTTCCGCCCAATGCCAGCGACTCCCACACTCCGATTTGTTTGCACTCGGGTCACGCCTGGGATTCATCCAGCCGCAGGAAACTAGAAACGCAGTTCCTGGAGACGCGGCGATCCCGTGGACACTTTTTTTTTTCTTCTCCTCCCTTTTGCCCCCTACTATAAAACGATCCCGGAAATAGTACCCAGGATAGCGGGAGAGCTTTCCACTAGTCATAAATAAAAGATTATTCAAGTAGTATAAGACCGTACAGAGACAGACAAATAATTCGTCGACCCAAAACGAGTTTCTATCGAATATTTGGGGATAACAATAAAAAATGTTACGGTAAATATGAACGAGGATCACAATCCAAAGTGATAAAACACAAGTTTTATTCGACGTAGCCAGTATTTATGCTTGTCATTGAAATACGACGATGCAGGACGAGAGTCATTATTTAATACGGACAGAATCGAAGAGGTATTCGAGTCCTCCGACGAATCATCGATATGCAGGGTCGCGTCGCGTCTGTCACGAGGAAAATATGTGGTTTATCGTCTGTGCGCAATTAACGTCGGAACCGCCCACGCGTGGCGATTGCTATCAAGGCGCATCGAGGACAATGCGATCGCATCGAAGGTGGTAGGTCAACAGATTCTCAAGAAAACAGTTTGCCAGGTCTCCGCGGTATGCGAGCGATTATTATAATATGTAACGAGTGGTGGAATCGAGACGCAAATCTTGCCGGTGGAAATTTTCCGATCGCGCGAACGATTCGCTCATCGACGAGATAAGGAATTCGTTATATAAAGAGCACTTCTTCTTCTTTTGCATACGTTTAAAGTGATTACGCTCGCCTCTAAGGACGACTCCTTGCGAGTCGTCGTTAATTCCGATCGAAGTTTATCATCGAGTCTTTGGAATAATTTTCTACCAGATATATAAAAAAAATATAGTTTTTGAGGATTCAATGAAAATTCACGAATACGAGAAATTATTTGATTATTCCTTTAATTGGTGATCCAAACGTTTTGTAGAAACTTTCCTGGAATGTTCGCGTTACGTTTAATCCGGCAACGATTCATGAAACGTATACCATGAAAGTGACCACATAAATTTCTCTATTCGAAAAAAAAGGAGGGAAGAAAAGGAACTCGTCGATTGCTACACAAGTTCCATCAGTTCACGCTTGACTCGGGATCACGGAAGCATTTCCATTTCGGTCCTTTTGTGTTATATTTTTTTTTGTTAGTATCGCGTGCAACGTGAAAGCGAGGATGACAGTGAGTCTCTCCGCGCGGCTCAAAATCGAACGGTCCGACAAGTCCGTTTCGCGGGACGGCGATAGTTAATCATCCCGTTAATCGGCCTGTTTAATCTCGACAGCCAAGAGCAACCACGGAAACGCTTGTAATAGACGCGATCGAGAGGCAGATCGGGCCCCGGTCGGTAATAATCCGCGGGCTGAAATTTTCCAATTTGTCACCGTGCCCGGCGATATTTCAATCGCTGGGCTGGCTGCCTTTCTCTCATAAGCGATATTTAATCGAGTCGTAGAGCTCTCGACGGTCGTGAAGCAACGTCCCAAAGAACGGGGGGGTATTATCGGTACGATCGGCGTAAAACGTACGGCTAAATCAGTAGCGAATTATCTCGTCGTCGATGTCCCCCCCGTCGTCTCAGCCGCGAAACATTCTCCCTCTGTCTGTTCGAGGCCGGGGAACGCCGTGTAAAAAAAACGAGACAGAGTGGGAGAGAGAAGAATTTAAATAAAAAGAAAGAAAGAAATAGAAAGAAATAAGAACGGGTGAATAATCGCGGTCTTCGATCGAGCTTCGTCAAACAGTGAAAGTAATCTAAATTTATCCTTTTGGTCTGGCGGTGGTGGCGGCGGCGGCAAGGATTTCACGTTGCACGGACGTGCGCGTGTGTATATATATATATGTATGTATGCATGTATATATATGTATATTATTCAAACGTGTCCAGGCCGTTCATGTCCGTGGAACGGACACGGGTATCTAGGATCGATCTTTTGCCGCGGGACGGAAGAAGAAAATTGATCGCGATCTTTTTCCACGGTGTCGTTATACGATCCATGGAAAGTGGCCGCGTGTATAAGATTCTACGCGTACGAACGTGATTATCTCTGTTATATTCATATTTATATACATATATAAGTATATAGGTTTGTTCGATAAAATTAAAAGAACAGACCGTTACACCGTATTTCATAATAGTTAAATATATTATACGAACGCGTATTTAACAGACCGATAGAATTAATAATAATTGATAATCACGTATGAAATTAAAGCGACGACTCGAACTAACCATTAACAATGACGATAATAATACACCTGCCAGAAATGGAATCGTTCGAAATATTTAATTCAACCCCGACACGCGCACCTATCTACGTATACGAATATGTATCATACGTACGTACACGTATGTCCAACGAATCAGGTAGTAAATGTCGATCGCGTTGAAACGACCGATTAAATATAACTTGAAAATGAGAAAAATCGGACGGAAACCTAGACACGTCGGACGGCAAAGATTTCACCGTGTTTATCCGCCGTTCGTTTCCATCCGCGCCGTTAATTCCGGGCGTTACTGCATCGTTATTTATTATTACATTTAACCGTGCCGTTTTGCAAAACGACACGTCTCGCTGGCGTATAAATTACAGACGATAAGGAGGCCGTGGTTTGTGCCGCATGGTATCGTTTTTGTCTCTAATTCCGCGCCGCGTTATTTACATACGTTATATTACTCATTAAGCGAAAACCGGGGGCCCCGTTCGACGTACCTGAATGGTGTAATTTATCAGACAAACGGGAGAGAGAACTTCTCCGGGCATGTATGTAATGTATAAATGTATACATACATGTATACGTACGTACATACCGCACGTACTTAGACCGTTCGAAATAACCGTGTATCAAACCGTTCCCCGCTCGTTTTCTATTCCGCGATCTACGAGGTTATAGTAGAGGCTCTAGAAGCAACGCCGTGCGTAGACCGGCCGCGGATTAGAGATCGGTGGGTGTGTTGCGCGGGTCGGATCGGGTGTGCGATCATGCGTTAAAATGAAAGGAGACGCGCGACGTGCCGAGATGAGAAAGAAGAAAAAAAGCCGCACCGCACCGGTGTGTTACGCTCTCGAGAGTACGCCTCGTCCTAAAAGGATAGAGCCGCGAGATCGCTTTGCCATCTGCGCAAAAAAATAACAACCTTACCCGGCGATTAATGGGACCGCGTGCAGAATTGTAATTCCATCGATCCCGGCAGTATGCGTGTGTCTATGTGTGAGTGTGTGTGTGTGTGTGTGTGTATGTGTGTTATCTGTTTTTAGAAAATATTCGGAAGATTAATTATCGTCGCGTCCCTCGTTTCGCTCGTCGTGGATATTGGTACGCATGGGAAATTTCATTTCGCGGAATGTCTACGGTGTCTTTTTTTTTATTATAACACACCCTTCGCGGAATGTTATCACGATTTCGAAGGTTGAGGTTTAGAAAGTCGAATTACATTGTTTTAAGTGTTCGACCGGGGGGAAAAAAGCTGTACGCCGGAACGTACGCGAGAGTGATTAAGTGTGCTCGTTAAAACATGCACAGACGGTACATTGCCGAAGACAATGTGTTGCCCGCGTTGCCCGTGTACTTACGTGGCTGATTGTATTGAAATACAAATGCGGCCGTGTTATCTGGAATCGTAGATAATTGCCGCGATAGAGACGATAACGCGATAGACAATGGAATCTAAAACGAAATTGTTGCGAATCGACGGAGCACCGACAACAAGGGCGATGGATAAGAATGGACAGAACGTTCTGGGCAAATTTGTTGCGTGACGAAAAAAGAGCCCAGGACCCTTTTACCATTTTCGGGTCACTCTCAACGTTATCGGCATTTGGCAAAAATCTTAAAGACACAGAAACTTTATATATATATTCCACCCCCAACGTAATAACTTACACAGAAATTAATTGATCGGTTAATTAATCGATTCGTTTGTGTGCTTACAGGTGGAAACAGCGATGCAGAAACAATCTGGAGCAACGATCAGCAAGTGCAGTGATTCTAGTGTACGTGATGAATTATTTAAGACAATTAACGTGCTAGTTGTTAAGTACACGTTACACCAATTGTTCTATCGTACGATTTATTAATTAGTTAAGACTTACATTGTTACCACGTTAAAGCGTTTAGACTGTAAGTTCCACCGATGTAAATTTAAGTCTCTGAATAAATTTCTGTTCATGGTATATCACGAGTCTTATACTTTAAAACCCTTACACTTAATATAAGTTCTCCGAATCTGCGAAAAATCTCGACTCCGTGCCACCTACTCTGACGTTATGTATTCCTGATACAAAGCTGCGATTATGGCAAACTTTGCTCGCAAAATGTTCAATTCTCAAAGATCGGGTGACCTTGAAAGTGATGACGTCACAGAGCTGAACTCGTGCCACCTCCTTTGCTATCATGTTCTCCTGGTAGAAGAGTCGAAAATTCCGAAATTTTGTTCGAAGAATATGGATCTTTCAAAGATCGGGTGACCTTGAAAATTATGACGTCACAGGGCCGAACTCGTGCCACCTCCTGGGCTATCATATTCTCCTGTTAGAAATGCCAAAAATTCCGAAATTTGGTCGAAGACTGCGAAGTTCTGAAATATCGGGTGACCTTGAAAGTGATGACGTCACGGCTGGATTTCGTGCCACCTCCTATGCTATCCTATGTTCCTGTTACAAAGTTCAATTTTCGGGAAAATTTTAAAATTTTCAGAATTTTAGATTTCTAACAGGAGAATATGATAGCCGAGGAGGTGGCACGAGTTTGGCCCTGTGACGTCACAATTCTCAAGGTCACCCGATATTTCAGAATTTCGCAGTCTTCGACCAAAATTTCGGAATTTTTGGCATTTCTAACAGGAGAATATGATAGCCGAGGAGGTGGCACGAGTTTGGCCCTGTGACGTCACAATTCTCAAGGTCACCCGATATTTCAGAATTTCGCAGTCTTCGACCAAAATTTCGGAATTTTTGGCATTTCTAACAGGAGAATATGATAGCCGAGGAGGTGGCACGAGTTCGGCTCTGTGACGTCACAATTTTCAAGGTCACCCGCTATAGGGTATTTGGAAATGATTACCGTAGGAAATTTTCGCTGTCCACCCCCATAGGTTAACTTATAAATAAACTAATCGCCTAAGTGAAAGGAATAAGGGTAATTGTTATAAATGATAACACAATTGATATAAAACAGAGATTATTTATTAATTTTTCAAGACGTGTAATGTACATGGTGCATTATAAATTATAAACAATTTTACAAGCTATTAGTATAACTTATATAATTCCTTAAATATTAAATTAATACTCTAAATAAAATCATATAAACTAACTATTAATATATATCGGAATAACTTGGAAACTATCGGAAGAGAGTTTTGTCGCAGGGGATGTCACAATCTTCGAGTACGTCGTGCACGAAATCCTGTTGCATGTCCGTCAGCTCTTACAGCTCGTCTAGTGCCGCTGAACGAAGAACGGATCGATCGTAGGAATCGATTTTTTCCACTTTCTAAACGCGGGGGCCGGGACCGCGTGGAATTTCGTGATTAGCTCGGACGTTTTTGTCAACGTCACGTTGGCAATAATGTTCGTTCGCGCGTAGAATTATTGCCTCATCGGCGTTCGCTCGAGGTTGGATCGGTGTTCACGAGTACGAGTATCTTTTGTTACGAGCAATCAGCGATACTTTTGTCTCCGCGGGCATTTGCCGGCCGTTGAAACCCTGGAAGCGGCTTCTTTTCGCAACTGACGGCGAAGAAATCGATGTCGCTCGTTCCCCTCCTTTTTTTTTTATTCATCCTCCGCGTTCCGGGTTCCCTGTCCCAGAAGAATTCTTCGAGCACTTTGTACACGGCTAGAAATTTTTGAAAAATTTTTGAATGATTCGTTCACACGCGAAAAATAGATTTAAAATAGAACTTGTCTGTATTTCAGCAGGGTATTTAAATGTCCAGGATACTTCTCGCGTTTAAAAGCGAAAGGAAAGAACGTAGAGGGACGTGTCAAAGATATAATTATGCAAACGAGTAATTATTTTGACGGTGGACATAATTAAGCTAGCGCTGGATCGTGTAAAATAATTCACCAGCGCGTAACACGTTTACGTAAATGAGGAACGTGTTACAGGATCCCATGGAATCTGCCCGGTTTATTAGATAATAAACATCGCGTCGCAGAGAAATAATCTCCAATTAATGCCGCGCGAGTTTTCGATATTCTCTTTTTCTCCCTTTATCGTAACGAGGCAAAAATAACTTGTCTTTCATTTTACTGAAGCGTGAAATAGTTTAGTAGGCTTCTTCCGCGTGTTTCTTTATGCAACTTTGCCGAGCTTGTTTAACGTTTATTAACTTCCGCCAGAACGCTGTCACGATGGATTTCAGCATCGGAGCGTGATAAATATTTTTATTAAACGATTGGAAAAAAAACACACGGGAGACATCTTACTTAATATTCGTTTCTGTAGAAAATTAATAAACGTATCCCTTTATCCAGCATTTTGTTATGCAAACACAAGATTTGATATTATGAATGAAAGTGTACCGTAGCGATTGAATCCATGCGGAAGTCTTATTAAATTAATTAAACTAATTAAGTCGTCCTGCACGGATGCGATGTATTTTTGCTCGTAAAAATTTTATGAATCGAGCGGGAAAATCATGCTGAATCGGATCGAGGGCTTGAATGAAACGGAACGGAGTACTATAACGTCGGCGAGGATCGAGTGGGCGTCGAGGATCAATTCAAACGATCATAACGCGTGTAAAGGCAAAGTTCAACGTTCATTAATTCAACGCCGGCCGCCGACTCAATTGCCTCGTTACCGTTAAACAATCCACGTCGTTTCAATTAGAATGCCGCTAATTAGATATTTTCTAATTACGTATCAATCATCGGCGCGTAATTAATCCAGCCTGGCGCTCGTCGATTATTTCCTTTTCGTTGTCAACATTCAAAGCGAGCTGTTCGCGCGTCGATAGATTGATCACGATGTGGAATTTTAAAGTGATTTAGATTAATCGTAATTTTGAAAATCGAAACGCGCGGAGGAAAAGACACCTGGCGCTATCTAGCGTGATTTCCGAGAGTTATAAGTATATCGAGAGAGACTCTGTGATAGTAGATCGGATTACTCGCAGTCGATAAAGAAACTCTCTGCAGAAAGTGAAGGAAACTTTTTGGAAATGATCGTAAATATTTATTACCGACAACAGAAATCTATATAAAAGAATGGATAAGCAAATTTAATGTACCCTTTCCTTTTGTTATATAGATTGCATAAGATTTGCCGTAATCTATCGAATTTATATCGACGATGCTAGATAGCGAAACTTTATGGCAGCGCTGGAAAGAGCGAGTTTAAATATCCGACCTTATATTTTTGTAGAAAGTACTAACAAGTACTTAATTGAAAATGTTCGCAAATTCGTACCATATTCAAAACCGCGTGCTATTATTGCTGCCCTTACAAATTATTCTAATCTAATTAAGTAACTCGCACGGAAATCAAAGAGGGAGGCCGCCAGGTGACAATGCATCACGGGTGTCGATGTTGAAGTGTAATATTTTAATAGTAATCATAATGAAGTTACAGGATGCTTTTATACAGTATGTATAGATAGAGTCGTAATATAATTATTCTTAATTATCTCGATCGACGTAATTATGCTTAATCAATCCGTAAGTCTATTATCGTCTATAGTGAGTGAAACGGGGAGATAGAGAGATAGAGAGACAGAGATAGAGAGAAAGAGAGAACAATGAGAGATATGTAGAACACGTACTCGTAAAATCTTATGTGAAAAAGAAGTTAAGTCCTACGTCGTTGTCATGTCAACGCCATTACCGATCGCTTTTCACAATACGTGTCGTTAGGATGAAGAAAAAAAAGGGAATACTTTACGCGCGTACACGTTTACAGGGTCTGTGACACTTTTACAACATACGTTCATTTTTTTTGTTCATTTTGTTACCAGTCACGACTACCGTTCCTTTTCTCCGTTTTTAATTCATCGACATCGAAAACACTGTGGGAAAACGCGCGCGATTTTGTTCCCGTAACTATAGGGTTGGGTGGGGCGAAGTAAACGTAACAATTATGCTTAATTTTTCATCGAAGGAAGCTATTTCCCGCGACAAAGTCCTTCTCGTCGCCGATAAATCGCGAGGAATCGCGTTTATATTTATATTTATATTCATATTTATATCTGTATTTATATTTATATTTATATTTGTATTTATATGTATAATATGTATATATATATTAATAAAAATCACGGAGAAGTTTTTCTCTTTACAAACGTTATATCACCTAATCGAAATTTGTACATAGATTCTCATACAACAGTTTATTTATTACTTTTTTTTTGTTTGTTTCCATTTCTAATTACACGTTCTCCATCGTTGATTATGTTCGTTCGTTCGTTCGTCGCTTTGGCTTCGCATCGAAATTTTGAAACACGTATTATCGGTACTCGGAGAGAACCGCGCGCGAAAGAAAATTTCGTCGCCGAGTTCCTGCCTTCGCTTCCTTCCCGCGAGGATAACAATTAATCTATCAAATTTCTTTTCTTTTACACGAAAAGGAGTCGGCCCTTTGCAAGAGCTTTTTCCGAACAACCATCCTGTCTTGTCACCGTTAAAACATTTTTTCAATCCTGACGTTCTCAAACATACGAACGAAAATGAATATTCGTCAAAAATTACAAAGTGAATCCGGTACTGTTTCATTTTCGCTTCCGGGTCGTCTCCTTTCCTAACGCTTCTAATTCGCTGGATAACACAGGTCCAAGCGGCGCCGATATATTACATTATTTTTTATGTTTTCTTTAATCACTACGTCTTTTCACGATTACATCGCTTTCGAACTCCGAGTTTCAGAAACCCGAACACCGTTCCCTTCTGTCGCGTTAGTTAAAAGCGACACAAAGTAACATCAATTAGAATAAATAATACTACGAGGTGTGAGCTTGCACGACGGAGGGGGAGGGGGGAAGGGTGGAGACAGGGGAGAAGGGCAGGCTTGATAATCATTAATTACGTGCGCATATACAATAAAAACGAGCCTGTAGGAACTAACGCTATAGAACTGTTTTCTCGTGTGTGTAACGTGTGTGTGAATAGGGATAATGGTGCTTCTCGCTCGAATCTCGTTAACATTCTCACTCCGGAAGGTGCAAAGACAAAACAAAAGATAGAAAAAAAAGGAAATAAAAAGATAGAGACGCAGATAATAAGAAACCGGGTGTTTGACTCGAGGACGCCTTTCCATAGACTACGACGAATACTATTACTTAATTAATCTCTTCGTTCCACACTTTCTATATCGTTCTCACCGAAAATCATCGATAAAACCATACGAGGGTCCAATTCACCCTAAACGCATATCGATTAATATATTTCCGCTCGATAAAAGTCCTTCGCCATGTATTTCTACGGTTTCCCAAAACTATCCAGACAACTTCGAACACGCTAGTGGGAAAGTTTCTAGAAAGAAAAAAACAAAATAACAAAAGAAACATTCTAGACGTCCTCTCGTTACAGTTCCGTCACTGCTAACGGTGGATTCTCCTCCGGGACACTCTGGATCAACCGACCAGACCTGTGGGCTATGTCGAGACCTCGATTACCGGCTCGGCGGTGTTATTATTGAGCAGTTCCTGCTTCTCTCTGAGCTTCAAATCGTACTGTGGCGGCGGTGTGGACTCTTTCGCCTCCACCGGGGAAAGTCCGTCGGCTTCGTCCAGGGGAGAGACACCCTCCTCGCTGTCCTCGTCCTCGTCATACTCCGCCTCCAGTTTGGATTCGTGCATCTCGTGTAACCTGCCCGGCAAGTAAGCGGGATGATGGGGTAATCCGTAGTTAGCCTCTCCGCCATAGGTGACTTTCCCCATGAACGACCTGATCTCGTCGAAGTACGTGTCCTCCCTCTCGTTCTCGTTGCTGCTACCCGGGGAGTCGGCCACCGAGACCACTCCGCTACCGTCGTCGGCCTCGTGCTTCTTCAGATGTCTGTCCAGGTTCGTCTGCTGGCCGAAGCATCGCTCGCACAACGGACACTTGAACGGTCGTTGCTTGTCGTGGATGTTCCGGACGTGTCGCTGTAAATTGCTGGAAATGCTGAAGCTTCTCTCGCAGTATTTACACTTGTACGGTTGCTCGCCGGTGTGGGTCCTCAGGTGTCTCGTGAGGTTCGCCGACCTGGGGAAAATCTTGCCGCAGAACTTGCACGAGTATCTGCCCTTTAATTTCGCGTGATCGTGGTGATGATGATGATGATGGGGTGACATCACGGAGTCTTGAAATGGTTTCACCCCTGGAAACGCACCTAGGGGTGGTCTGGCTAATAAATCGAATCCACCGGCACCTGGCCTAGCGCCACTGAGTCCGTTCATTAGCGATCCTAAAAAAGGAAGCCCTCTGGGTGGACCAAAGGGTGGTAACGGTGGCAGCAACCTGGATTCCGCCGAGGCACTTCCGGGAGGTGGTGGACCACCCGGGAAACCAGGGAAAGTGGCGGCAGGACTGCGATACATTGCCTCCAGAAACATAGGATGAATCGGTCTAGGATAGGCCATGTGTGGTGGGGTGCTAGCCGGGGGTTGTTCCGCGGAGATGTTGGTACGAAGCTGTGGACTGCTAGGTATATCCTTGGGCTCCATTTTAATCGGGCTAGATTCCACCTCCATCTTTGGAGGATCCGGGGGAGGTGGAGCTTCGTCCATGGGTACCGGAACCGGTGAGGGACTATGACTCTTAACTTCAGCCTTGATATCTTTCTTGGTCTGTACTCTCAGATCCAACGGTTGATCCGTGGTCTCCTCTGACGACGCCGTGGTCTCCTCCATCTTTATCTCCGACTTGACTTCCCGTCTCTTTCCAGGTTCGTCGCTTTCCGGCATAGGTTGAACCGGTGGTCTAGACGGTGAGGGCCTAAACAACGAGGTGGCTTCCTCGGCAGTGGAGGGTGACACCTTGCTGTGTTGCGGAAGGACCCTAGAAGGTGTGAAAAGTTCCTTTTTCGCGCACTTCTCGGCCTCCTCGACCTTCGTTGGAAACAACAGGGGCGTGTTCAAGAAATTCTGTGGATTCGGAAAGATCCCAGGATAGGGGCTCATCAGACTCGGTGGATAAAAGTGTAATCCACCCGGCAGACTGACCGGTGGTCTAGAGTACACCAGGAACGGACTCGGTCCGGACGGCGGCAACTGCGGCATCGTTCCCGGCGATCCTGTCGTTGTCGACGAGTCACAGAAGCGTTTGTGCTTGGTCAACGACGCCACCGTTGAGAACGTCTGTCCGCATTTAACGCACTTGATCTGCACACGGCAGTCCGCGTGCATACGCTTGTGCCGGCATAGATTCGAGAACTGGGTGTACGCCTTGAAGCAGACCTCGCACTGGAACGGTTTCACGCTGCTGTGTATGTGCGTGTGCTGCTTCAGCCCGGAACTGGTGCCGAACGTTTTCCCGCACTCGGTGCACGCGTGACTCCTGGCGCCCACGTGGCTCGTCCGGATGTGCCGCTGAAGGTTCGACGGATCGGTGAAGACCTGCGGATTGTCCGACTGTTAGCGAAACTATGAAAATGTTACTCGATAGGGGAGGGAGGGTAGGATCGCGACGTGGCCAGGATCGAGATGATACGTACCTTCGGACAGTTCTCGCACGAGTAGTTCCGTAGATCGCCGTGAACGATCGCGCGATGTCGAACGAGAAGCGGTCGCCAGGCGTACGCTCGTGGACAGGACTCGCACTTGTGTTGCTCCGCGGGATATCTGTGACAGGTCACTAGGTGACTATCCAATCTGCAAAAGAAACCCAAGATTCATTAATAATACATATCAAATCATTCTTCTCCGACTACCCTCGTACCAATTATCAAAGGACAATAAAAATTACACATTAACCACGATGTAACCCCAAAATAAGAAAAAAGAATCTCTTCAATAAAAAGTCTACTGTAGATGTAATCGATCCGGGGTAGCGTACCGGCGAAGACTGCACCGGGTGCAGTCGGGGATGATGACTAAGTGAGTCCGGTGGCAGGGCGGCTCTCGCGTAATAACGGTCGCACGCCCTCGCACCCTCCCCTCCCTCCTCCCCCTCAAAAAGGTAGGAGGAGAAGGAGGAGGAAGAGGAGAAGGTGGAGGAGGTTGAGGGGGTGGTCATCGCATGCGGGCAACGGGTTATGGTCACAGGATGGCATGGTGTGTGCCGGCATTGATTTTACACCCTCGAAACACACGTGTCGCGTGAAACCTATTCGCGGTGAGATAGTGCCTTCACGGTGACGGTGCGCGATGCCAGATGAGCTGCGGGCACGCGACGCCTTCGATGATGCATAAGAGGGGGGTTGAAGGGGGAGATGGGGGTGGAAGAGGGAGAGAGAATGGTCGCGAACGGCTTCGATATGCACCCGAACGCGGAGCGTACTTTATGCACCACAACAGGTGAGTCCGAGGTTGGGCAGAACGCGGAAGTCGGTGGTGTTGGAGCCTGTCAGCGGGCGAGAGGAAACGCGCCGAACGGAATGGCCGAATTATTCGGGATTGATTGAACGAGCGCGTCGGGGGATGAAAAGTTTGCCTCGGTTGCCGGGACCGGTGGAATTGATGGGTCTGTGTGGGAAATTTAACGCGGGACGTGGAACTCTTTATCTTAGGATTGTTAGAAAGTTTCTAGGGGGATCGATGGAAAAGATGGCATATGGAAAAGTATGAAATTATCAATCCACGGGGAGATGTTGGAGAGTTTGTTTTTTAATTGAGAATGTTATTGGGGATATATGCTTTGATTTTTGGCCGTGGGAAGAAATCGGTAGGTTAAACAGTAGAGGTGGTTTTCCATATGGCAGTCACGTCGGATAAGTATTTGACTTTTCGTTTAATAGGGCAATGCAAACAGAGCGTCGAACACCCCCTGGAATAAAAAAAAAAAGCTGTTCGACGCTCCAGAACTAACCCCTCGAAATAGTTCGCGTGTTTCGGGGTCCCCCCCTCTTTGTAGGAGTACGGAGTATCGTTAACGCTTAGATGTGAAGTGGATAACCCGTCACTCAACGCTGGATTTTATTCGATCAATTAATAATTCACCCACGGAATCGGGGAACGTGGTGATTATCACCAATTTTCTGGTGTATCGGTTCCATCGTTACTCGGGCACGCTTTCCTCCTGCGATATTATTCCTCCGGGCGACAACGAAACAAAACAAGTTTCGCAACGGTGTCGATTTGATAATAATAGCCTCGAATTATTATTCCACCGTCCGCTGTGAAAACCCATCGTCTCCCGATTTCGATCCGTCGACGTCGCCCCGTCAGGCACGTAACTCCCGACGATCTGATTTCGAGAGCGTTATAACGATACGTCATGAATCCTTCATGAGTCGAGCTTTGTATCGCCGAATCAACCACGATTTCTCGGATAAGAGAATTCCGCGGATAATAATAAACCTCGCACCGCGTCGATAATATTTGCAAAAAATCACAGCGATAGACCCTACGAGAAACCCTACGAAATCTAAATCTATCTATAATTGAAGTTTCAACCACCAAAACTTACGTGATTCTTTAAACAACTAACGAGGAGGACGATAAATCTCAGATTTGAGAGATTCATTGGTGAAATTGAAATAAAATAAAAAATATTCACTTACAATTCAATGTCCTGGAACGGTTTGTCGCAAACGGTGCACCTAGTTTCCCCCTCCGCCTCGTCCTCTTTGTCCTCGTCGACGGTTCCGCTGTGCTGCGAGGCTGTAACACGAAAAACCACCGAATAAACGACATTTACAAAATACCATCGCGCCACGGGCGCCAGGATGGAGGTCGTAATTCCGTTTCTAGTTTCCTGACGGGTTGCGGCTCTATAAATTACAATCCCCGTGAACGATGATACGTGACCCGTCGCGGTGTGGTCGAATTACGTGATAGAGGACTACGCGAGGGCCAGCCGCGCTAGCGTGGCGTGACAAGTGAACGCGGGGATTGTTTCTGAATTATTAAATCCAACCGAGCACCGTCAGTCTTTTATCTACTTGGCCAAAGTAATCCTTCCCTACGCTTCGTAACGCTTGTATTTGCGAATTCGAAAGAAATCTATCGAATTAATTCGTATTTATCGTAAAAAAAAAATAGCTGAATTATTTTATTAACCTACCTATTCGCAGTTTCTATCACTTAACAATTTTTTATTCAGAAGTTTTGTCGAGTGAAATCTAAATTTTACGATTCCAAGGTGTATTTCCCGCGGCACAGATCAAAGAGACGGTTCTTACAGGATTATCGAGTGTCCCCCTACGGTGTTAGGTCACTTTCACGTCGCGGCTTCGGTTCACACTAATCGCGATCCGACACACGAGAGTCTACGAAGACAATGGACAGAACGATGCGCCGGTTAGCTGGTAGCACGTTGTCCCGCGAACGGGGTGTCCGGGACCGCCTCCCATTGGGCGAAAGGGTCGACGAAGTCCAGCCAATCGCAGGTGAGCCACCGTCGACCCCCGCGGCGTTTTCACCCCCCGTACATCCGAACCGGCAGGTAAAATCAGACAGCCGTGAACAGCGCGGTTTTCAACCCCGGAAGAATTCGAGACCGCCGTAACGGTCGAGGTTTTTTGATAGAATTGTTTATGAAGAGTTTGCATGATGCTTGATTAAAAAGGGGCTTGGATACGGCTGTGAAAAATCACGAAAACTTTGGAAACGATTGTTATACCGATGTATAAATGATACTTTTACGAGATTAATCAACTGGGAAAAATAAAAGAAAAACGAGAATAATTTTAAAATGGAAAGTAAAAATATGGAAAACCTACGATAGAATGAAATGAATGATTCAAGTTACTTTTATAATGACTTTGAAAACTTGTCGGTCAATTATTTCTTGTCAATGAACGTATCTATCGTAATAATCGAATATTAGCCCGACCGATGACGAAGTCGAAGCGATACCCGACCTCCAACGGTTATTTAAATCTGCCGCTACACTTGTCCCGACCATATGGTCGAACGATGGCCCCCCAACGGACCTTCATGGGAACCGGGCACAGCCCCCACGCCACCGACAACGCCCCACGTCACTGCGTAAAACCCCCCCAATAGAACGTTAATCGTCCCTCCATCCAGGACTAATTTGAAGCGGCACGCCGTGAATTTAAACAATGAAGGATGCGGTCGACCTATGGCTCCGTACGAACGGGGTTACTTTGCCGAACTTATGGAAAAAGCATATGCGAACCGGTATGATCGAACGATGAAAAGACAAACATTTCTGAACGACAAAAAACCAATGAAATTAATCGCTGATATACACAATTACCCTGTTAATACAAATTATTAAAATGTATAAATAATAAAATGTATAATGAACAATAAAATGAAATAGAGATACTTGATACAACGATTGTTTAGATACCAAATTTCCCGCGTTTGTCGACACTGTGTTATTACGTTAATTGACACATAATATGACTCGCGGAATTCGAATCGCTAAATGATATACATATTTGTCTGTCTGACCGACAACATTCGATTGACATGACAAGTCTTTGATATTACCATCGAACGCGATGTTAATAGCTACCCGTTATACGTGGAAACAGTCCGGCCACTGTAATCGTTAAAGATTTCCATGCGGCAGTGTCGCGGAACGATGATAATGACGGTGCGGTGGTGGTGGTGGTAGAGACATTACGTATTATATTTTAATGGATCACTACGATAAAACCTTGCAGAAAGTCACGCTGTGGAAAGTCAACAGGTGGGATCCACTGGCAACACCCCCTGCAGCCGTGTCAGTTGGCGGTTGCATGGGAAAAAGTAACGGAAATCAATGTTCCCGTGACATCCTGACGGACTGGGATCAAGTGGATGCTCGAACGAATTCCGAAGCAACGGAAATATCAAAACGGAAGTGGTGTTACACCCATTTAGTAAAAATTCCGCTCATTGAAGGCGAGAATGAATATTTATTAACAGGATCTGTAATTAATTTTCCTAACTAAATACAACGAGTTCATTCTAGTCTAATTTTGTTGTCTATTAATCGATTTTCAAAATTTTCTCGTAAAAAATCATCCCACAGAACGCGATTTTATAACGCCATTAACATTACCGAGTCAAACGTCAAATAAACGTGTCATTAGTTCGATGAATCAGATAGGGTTGCACCGTGTCACGCAGCTAACCCCCTCCCCCTTCCGTTGCGCGTGCCACCCCCTCGGAAAAGATCGTCGCGTGCCCTTTTATGCGCGGATACCCCTTTTTTCACCCGTGCCCTTTTTTCCTAGGCCGCCCCTGAGGCCAGGTTACGCGCGTGTTAATCGACAATACCGGGCCATAAATTATCCGCTACCCTAAATAGAGCCATCCCGAGTCGGCTAGAGATGCATCTCCGTAAAAAAAAGAGTGGAGTGAGAGAGAGAACGAGAGAGAGAGAGAAATAAAAGCGGGCGCCGCGAAAAATCAAAACCATAACTCACGTTAACTGCCGTTGCCAGTTGCATCGACGCCCCCCGACGCCCCGTGCAACGTGGTTTACCGAATCGTTGAAAAAAATTGCGTCTGTCCGTGGATCATAAAATTCACGATTCGCCATTCGGAAAAACGATTAGCGTTTTCACCGTACACGGGAAACAGCTTTTATCCGTTTCGTATCCATTGAAATTTATTCGCGAGGTGCTGACGAATTTTTGCATTCGCTCTTTTTTGTTTTTAAATCGAACAGATACCCTGGATCGTTTTGAAATTCGATGAAAATCGACGAAATTTAAAGAAAGAATTATTTGTCAATTTTCCAGAGAACAACTCGATCAAAAATATTGTACACGGGTATATGGAGCACGAAGGGAGGAATATTTGAAACGTGTCAGAGATTCTGTCGCGCCATTTTAATGCGGTTGTATGCATATGTACGTATACACGCGCGCCCCACGTAGGCGTGTTAAAACGATTACCTTCTTCTCTGTTCCCTTGGTCCATATCCCTTCGTTGAAAAAAAAAAAATGATCCGCTCATAGGGAGACAGGGTAGAGATATCCCTCGCAAGGGTTGGTACGGGGTGTACCGTTTGTTTGACATCATTATTCTCGCTGCACGCACCAGCTTGCCGGAGATTCCTCGTAAAAATGGCTTTGCCGGATTAAACGGCAATGCCTCTACCATTTTGCGTGCTTTATAGTCGACATTTTTCTCCTTTAATACGTTCCGCGCGAGGAAAAATTTCGCCCGTGGTGGAAAAAGTAACCTCCGTTGTACGGCACGCGTTTACTATTAAAAGTAATATTCTTTCGCGTTATTTTTTCCCTAGAAAATTCACTACGACATCCGTTTATCATCGATCCTCGACATTCCAGGTGAACGATTCTGTAATTACACGTAAACATTTGCCGGAACCAGTCGTGTCTACTTCCGGGACAGACCGCTCGGTGGAAAGACACCGGTAGTCAACCTCGTAAAGAGAGAAATTCTCGATTCTCCCCATCGACGAGGAGAATTTATTGGAAAATCTTCGAAATTTTAATTACCATCGCGCGAAAGGGGCCGACGTTTAATTAAGAACGAAGTCGCGCGGGGGAATCTTCCGTGCTCGAACAGAGACATTTACGAGGTGCTAAAGTTTCGCGGAGGCAAAAAAAAAGAAAAGAAGAAAACGGTCGGAATTAACCGTAGACACTGCGACGGCGAAACTTCGACAATAAGCCCGGTTTTAATTACCGCGACATCTGGGTGTCGCTTATAATCCACCTTCACCCTAATCTGCTCAGCCAGTCATGCAGATCCTGACCATCGCGCAGGAGTTACAACCAGATAATTGGCGAGCAGTCAGGCACGTAAGTGCCTTACCCCTCTTCGCGAAACGTTTGCGAATATATATCCGCAGTGTGCGATAATGAAATTTTGAAGACTGATTAGCTACTTCCAGCTCACCAGTTCCACGAGTCATTAAAATTAAACTATCAATCGGCCGAATCATAAATTCACAAATTAGTAAATCTTGATTTAAAATTTATCGTGTTATATTATACGAATAAGTAACTTCGACAATCTGGAGAATGATTTTCAAAATTCGAAACTAACGCAGAGTTCATGCTACGCGAGATGTTTCCTAGGGAAATTTCGAGTGGCACGAGGCAGGGGACACGCAGTCCGGTTACCTCTATCTGCAGGTAATCAGTGCTTATTACCGGACAGGGGTTAATACGCAACGGTCGACCAGGTGAATCACGCCAGAGTCGGGGGTGCATGACGAGCAGCTCGTGCACCCGATTCACAATTTACCCTCTGCCCTGCCACCGCTTTTTTTCGGAGACACCTGCCCTTTATTTCGGCTCATACGCGATTTACCTGTGTAAGTACAGGCGCACGAGTCGACACGGTGGCGATGTGTATCGGCCCGAAAAGTCGTAAAGCCAGCTTGCCGGCACGCGGGGGGTTAATCAAGAATATTTTAATGATTTCGATCATTCTGTTGGGCACTTCCGATTCGTGGAATCGTTGGATACAAAAGTTTCCCTTCCACCGTTTAGCTAGTACAATTTCAAACAACGAAAGAATGGTGGAAAATGATTTAAAAAAAAAGATAGAACGTTGCTGTGCAAAGGGTAATATTGATAGTGAATGAAAAATATAGGTATTAGGTAAATACTAAATATGGGAAGTGGAAATATGAAAATACGTATGAAATGGGTGATTAACACCGGATGAACATAATTAATTAACGGGTTATTCATTGTCGGCGCTTATCCATTGTCGATGATGTTTAGAGGAACAGATGCAGATCCTTTTGTGACAAGATTGTAATGTTCGATATACTTACCGGTCTCGCGATCGCATCTGTCCTCGGTCGGATTTTCCCCGAGTATATCGTGTAGCAGAAGAGGTTCTCGAAGACCCAGAAGAAGCTCTTTACCGGCCGCTATATCCCGCACGGCCTCGTACAGCAACTGCGGACAATGATACCCTTGAATCTTCCAACCCTCTTTATTACCTTTCATTACGAAGTATCTAAGATATACAAGGTCCTCGAGGCGATCCTTAAAACGGCCCTTCAAACGCTATTTCGATCATAAGTACCGACGCGTTCATGTACGATAAAAAATACACACTGTTCATTAATATTTCACTCGTTTCAATTTATAAAACGTTCTACAGAGTAAGTTGAAAATTCAAGATAAATTTAAATGTTGGTGTAATGGGGGTTAAAGTTTAAATTGATATAAATTTAAAAAATTAGGAGGTATAAAGCTTCTATTAATAGAAATATAAAATCGGGGATAGTAATGGGTTTCACGCCCCGTTTCATTAAATTCCCACTGCCGTGCGACACACACTTTACATTAGATTCTACGGAGAGAGAGAGTCCATAACGTTCGAAAGCCATGAAAGGATCTTTATGGTGTCGTCAGGAGGCCCGAAAAGTCATTACAACGGCGATTCTGCAGGGCACTGATAGAACGCGGGCCACATCCCCCATTCCCACACCGATTGCTGCCAGGGAGTGTAGGAAGTCAGTGAAACGACCCCGTGGGGTGACTTAATAACTAAACACCCTGTATACACGTAGGTTTAGGGCGCGCCCACGATGCCGCGAGTAGCATGTGCCATGGTTCACACACATAGAGGATAGAAGTCCCCAGATCAACCCCGAATTGACACCCTGACCCTCATTGCCCTACGAAATATTTACGGTGAGGTCAAACGAATCGTGTAAAAACTTTTCAAACATCTTTTCTCTGTTTTTCGTACGTGTATACCCCCATTACAAAGGGTTGTCATGATTTTCCTATTTTCAAAACCGGTTGAAGTCTTTTGAACGCGTTGCGTCACGTCGCGCGAAAGTTTCAATTACAAACTGTCGGTGTAAATGGCAAAACCGTAAATACATACTGACTCGCGGTTTCTATTCCACCGTCCGTTAACAAGTGAGTTCGGAATAATCGGTTTGACGGTTTTCCTTTCGTTTTTTTTTTTTTGTTTCCTTTCCCGGAACAAGTTTCGGCGTCATATGCGGGATCAACACGGGACTCTGCGCCTGGCACCGTGTAATTATTATTTCCTATTAACGGCAACTGTCGAACGGTGTGTCAGTTGCGTTTGAAATCGAATTTGTAAATAGCGATATGTAAATGTTGCCCATCGAAACTGACCCGTTGCCAGGTTTGTAAAATAATTACGGAAGCATATGCGACGGCCACGTGGAACAACTCTATACTTTTCATTGTTCCCAATGCACGAATTAGTTATCGTTACATATACATATCGATTACTCTATAGTTATATACAATTTAACGGCATTAATTACCTGGCCATCGATGAGTACGTGCCGCATATTCACCGCGTGCGGATTCATCGTGCTGCGAACATATTTCAACCAATTCTTCGGATGACGAGATCCGTCCAACCATCCCCTTACACCATTTCCAACCGAACGAACCTGCAAAAAAATTAGACAAAAATTCTTCATTAACAAAGTATCTCATGATATTAAGAAAATTGCTTTTCAAATAGCACTATTTTAATGACAGTCGACCGCGTGACACTTGCCACGTACGAAAGGTTGAACAAGAAGTCACGGGTCATTAGAGAACAATATATTTCCATCAGGGATGCCAAGTAAGCACGTGCGGAAAATAGTTGCGTATATCGGACGTGAATTTCCGCAGCCGATGTTTCGGATCCGGGGCATTGCGTTTAACGGACTGTCGCGCACGGATATCGGGCACTCATCACCCTTGCATCCACAACGACCACCGCAGCATCCATGGGGTGTGGTCCCTACTTTTAGGGCGAGACAAGTGATTTTTTCAATTGTCTTGCGCGGCCACACAACGCCCCGAGACGCTTGGCCGGCCATGCGTCTCACCCCCCGAGAACAACGCGCCTAGAATTCTGCGAGTCACCCTCTCTCGTCTCACGCTGTAAACACATTTCCCACTTCCACCGGGAACCTCGTTGTCCGTACGATTTCTCGGGAAGCGGGGGCACAAGTGCTTTCCCTGGCAATTTGAAATTTTTGCCACTGGAAAACGAGGGAAATCTAGATTTTAAATTTTAGGGTTGGAAAATTTGCGATTCGGGGTTCTTCGGGATTTTTGTAACAGTCGAAGTTTGTAGAGCGAAGTCTTTGTGTTTGTAGAAAAATGAAAGATTTGAAGGATTGTTAAAATTGTGTCCTCCAAGTATTGAATTCTTATCAGGAATGTATCTTAAAACGGTTTCGGGTGTGTAGGTACGAACCATCCACCTGCCGGTGGTGAGTGTAACTAGGTGTACCCATAAAAATCAATGAATCTCGCAGGTGGATAAGCGTCTACCTTGCAGGTAAGTAATCACGGTTACCGAGGCTTGAACGAGACGGAAAACTTGGCCTAACCGAGATCACCGCTCATCCGTAGGCCTCGGATAATCCGTGGCTCGAGTAAACCTTGAAAACATCGGATGATCCGCGAGATATTTATTCACGCTTTGACACTTCCATTGCCACTCAACTTATCTTGCTCCTAGATTTTTCGGACACCGTATTTCGACAACAAAAAATTTTAAATATTTAAACGTCGGTGATAATTTCTTTTTCTCACAAATAAAGAGGATCGTTGGGACTCATTTACATTATTTAGAATAATTTCTTTTCTTTTCACAGCATTATTTCAGTAGCTCGAAAATCTTATTTATAATTATTCGAAAATGTATTCCACATAGTGGATGATTTTCCGGTTCCCCTGGTTCGATTCCTCAGGATTCATTCGATTCATGGTGTATCATAGACCGAAACATGGGCCAGGTAGCTCTGTCAGACGTCTGGTAATACCTCGTAATTCCCGAACAAGAAGTGGCACAGTTTGCCAAAAGGACGAAGAAAGATGGCCCGATTCCCGTGCTCATAATGGCCAGTTTAGCTACCGGGGACCACTAAGGAGCGTTTCTGGAAGATGGGCACGAACGGGCCCCGTCACAATGGGACTTCTCACCGACTAACGCGACGATTAGGATCTCACGCGGGTGACACCTTCGACAATGATGCGCTAACTCGACGATCGTTGCGAGAGAAAAAAATCATTCCTCCCGTATACCACATCGTTTCATCTAGATCGTCGATCATTCAAAAATCTTCATTCGCTTATCAGAGAAACCTGTTACATAATTACCATGGCGAAACGTGTGAGAAGATTTTTTAACGAGCGATATAAACGCGTAACATTCGTTCGCTTTCGTCGTTCACCTCGCCCCTTTCAATTTCGACTGACATTAAATTCTACCGCTACATTAATTCCGCTTCTGTAAAGTATAAAACCTGGCTTTGAATAAAAGTAGCCATTGCCGAGTGTATTTATTCGAGTCGAGTGTAACGGAACGTGTGCTTGAACTTTTACGCGGCAGGCCGGGGCACGATTCTTCGACGCTTTTCGGGAAAAAAAAAGAAAGAGAGAAAGAAGAGAGAACCGCGGAAAGCCGAGAAGGGGGCGGCTCGTCGTCGATGGCTTTAAAACCTCCCAGCGGGAATTTCTGTCCGCTTTGTCGGCGCGCGCGGACATGTGCTAACAATTCGTAGGACAGATTTGTCTAACCGTGAATCTCGTCCGCACCCATAATCGCCCCGGAGAATGTGTTATAGTTCCGAGAGTTCTGCCGCCTCACCCGGGACACGTATTAATAGAGGAAACGCTTGTAATTTTCCCCGTTTACATTTCCCGACGATCTCGGGAATCCGTGTCGCGTATCCCGTGAGAGATTTCGATGATACCGATCGATGTTCGTTTGTCTCGTGAAAATTTCGTAACGAACGATCGATCGGGAAAAATATGATTTCCTACGATTGATAACAAACTCTGCGACGTGTTAAATGCGAAACCGGACGGACAATCGGGTGAAAAATGGTTCAAAGGGGAAAAGAGAATGCGGACGAATGTAAACGATGCGGAAATAGAGGACGAGAGGTTGGAGAAAGAAGGGGTTAGAGGGGTTAGAGGGGGGTGGTGGGGGTGTAGAAAGCAAGAGCAAACGGCGAGTCGTCGGGCAACACACGAATAAATTATAATTGCATGATTCCTTGAGCCTCTTTAGCGACACGGCGCCGCGAAATTGCTAAAATTGGCAGAAATTGCGCGACCATTTTAATTACATCCGCAGTTTTTACACTGATTCCTCTCTGTGAACTTTCATCTTTGTGCGTGCGTCGTGCCTCGTGTAAAACACCCGGGTGTGACGCCTAGTTTCGAGTTTAGAAGTCACCAACGGAATTAAACGATGTCGCTCGCTGTGCTTTAATGACGGAAATAGAAGGAAAATACAGAGAAAATTGTATATACACATATATATCCTAATTAAGAAACTTCGCCGCGATTTACGTCATCAGCCCAGATACGTGTATATCATTTCGAAAATTCCAGTCATTTCTGAAAAATAAACTATGGAAATATTCCCCAGAATAATTTCACTAAAATATTCTACACGCTGTTTTGGCGACTGTCAACGGAAAGATGGGAAAACGAAGACGTCCTAATTTGTTCATCCCTGCGAGAAAGGTCCGTGAAGGGAAAGGGACGACGGATCGGACAAGTAACGCATCCCTGATCTGCAGGACACGCGGTCAGGGGAATCCTCGCGGCATGGGGTACTCGCACAAAACACGCGATCTCCTCTCTTTCCCTTTTGTAACCTCACACCTCCAACAAAAACCAGCCGACGAAAGGTTTCCACTGCGTCGGTTGGGTTTTACCGAAAATACCACGGACGGGAAAAGAAGGCCAGACAACGTGGATCCTGGATCCGGGGCTGCTGAATGGACCCCCATAATCGGCGAGGTTCCGCGTCGTTTTCGACAATTTTCCATAGATCGAGCCGACGGAGGCACGATCGTGATCTCTTTGCCGAAAGGGACCACGTGGAACGTGTCCATTCACAAATTAAGATATCGTGGATGCTACCTGGGGATCCTCTACGGTGATCCTTGGATACGTCAACGAGAATATTCCCGGGGGACATTTAGAAGTGTCGTAGGAACGAAATGGAATAAAAGAATGGATATATATTTTTCAACGACGGATCGAGAAGTTTGGGTAATTGTAGGGTGATTTCATCGAGGGACTGAAAAAGTATGAATTTAGATCCGACGGAGTTTCGCTGCAACCTTTTGTAATTTTCTGAGCGATTATTAAATTATCTAAAAAAAAACATGAGAGAGAGAGAGAGAGAAAATAAAAGAAAGCCGAAAATGAAACTTCGTTTATTCGCCTGTAACGCGAGTAACTTTCTGCGGGAAGGTAACTCACGGGCCAGACAGAAGAGAAAGTCCTATTCACGGTGGTAACGAGGGACAAAAGTTATGAATAAAACGGATCGATGGCGTATGATAGTCTCGTGATGGCCGACGCAAAAATGCTTTTAGCCGACACAGCGTGTCCTCCATCCCCCATCGGTTTCCCACTCTTTTTCCGGGAATAAAAAAATCCTCCCCTCCCCCTCAAAAAAATACATCCACGTCGCGACTTTTGCCCGATTCGTCGACTTCGAGCCATCGCCATTTTTCAAAGTCTCTTCAATATAATTTTTCCAACAACCCCCGTGAAATTCGAACGGTCGTTCAAACCCCGATGAAACTTTTCGTCGTACCCCCTCCCCCTACGACTTTTCCATACTTAAAAAAAATTACACGCATACACGTGAAACAATTAACGTCAAGGCTATTTAACGACGGTTCGATTACTCGAAACTCGGCGTCGGTTTCGTAACGACAATAAAGCCCCCGCGTGACGCTAACGCACAATACCGTATCGTATTCCATTTTCATCCCCTTCTTCGTCGACACGTAGAAAGAGAGAACCCCCCGTAAACATCGCGTGTCCCGGGCACCGGCGAAATTTCCCAGAGAATTTCCCGATATTCGTTGGCCCGTGGGCGTGCGGTGGGGGAGGCACGAAACGGTCAATTATCATCCCCTAAATAACAGGGCTGTTTACGATTCCGGGCGTCGTGGAGCTTGAGCGCAATCACCCCGACCCGAGAACGTGACGTTAGCCATGGCGACATCTTTGCTTAATTTCCTCTTATAGTTTAAAACGAGAGACCTGGGGCCCCGCGTTCCTTCGAGGGATGTGGATGATTGTCCTGCCAGTCTTAATTAATCCTTAATTAATTCCAAGGAATCCTTACGATACGTCTCTATGTGCCACTACTGTGTAAAGTTTAGTCCGAAACGAACTCGACCTTGGCAGATTCACAAACGCGGAAAATTTTTCGTGTATTATGTGCGATCGTTATCGTTGTATCTGTTCCGAGGAGATAGCGATTGAATCATCCAGATGATTTCGAGGAATTCGTACCGTCCGAGTTCGATGGTACGATTGATATTTCTTTGTACGAGAGTGTGAGTAGTGTACGTACGAAACGGGCAGGTTTTGTAGCGGCACGAAGTTTAATTGCGTTTCTGTTCGATAACGAATCGACGACGATAAAGAGACTCGAAACGTGACACGTTAGCGAAATCGTAAAATCGGTACTGCGCACCAAATTGCCGGCGGATATCAGCGATTAATTGCGCAACTCCGTCTAATCTATCGATGGTAGACGTTTCGCCTTTTTTTTTCGTTCATCTCTTTCTTTCCTTCCCGCTAATTATAATTTCAATATCAAAATACCCGCCCGACGAGACTCGCAATCGATTCGACGCGTCTAAATATATACATACGTCGAGTTACCGGATCGCGTAACACGAGGGTGGGAAAGAAATCATGTAGTCAGCGTGTTTTTTCTTCTCGATTAGATACATATTTCCCTGTACTTGACCCACTTGACTCGTGCCGGGAAAGTAATGCAAGTAATGACAAAGCAAACGGTGCCCTTCGACCCGTGTCTAACGCGCAGCAGATGCCACCCCCGTACGGTAAACGTTTACGAAAATCGACGCAGGGAGAGAAAGAGGTCCGCCTACGATCTCTAAGGGAAGCTACCCTTGACTGTATCTACCGACATAAATTATATCCAAAGTCCGCGTCACTGCCAGCCCCTTCTATATGATCGATCATTAGATGAGTTCGGCCTGGCAGAAAATTTGCCAAAATTCGTTGATTCGTTTATACCTACGAGAGACGACGGGATGACGATCAGAATCTCTCTCTCTCTCTGTGAAAACAAACGGTAAGTACCGAGATTTTTTTTCTTCTCTCCGTTCGAACGACAAATAAGAATAATGACGCCTTTTCTTTTGACGTACGATACTGCTCTCAACGATTAATGACTCTCTCTCTCTCTCTCTCTCTGTCTCTGTGTGTACCGATAACGAAGCACTTTACGATCGATGTTTTGGGAAGCAATTGCAATCAGTCGTCTTACCTCGTGATCACGGTAATTTTACACGATTCCTATACGATTCTCGATCCTTTTATCGTTCTTCTGTTTCGTCAATCGGATAGAATTATAAGTAATTTTCCAAGACGTTTCATCCACGTCGTAAAATTAACTACATATGTCTATACTCGTGCTTGGCACGAGTGTACGCGATCCACGGTTAACCGATCCAGTCGATCAGCGTCCATTGCCGGAAGCAAGTGCATCCCTAACCCGATTCATGAATCTCTCGCGGAACGTGCGGGACAATTAAGTCAACGCCGTGGCCCAGGAAGCTCAGGGTAGCCAGGGGCGTCGTGATTAATGCAGGCCAATAGTGGAAAGCACACACGAAACGCCTCCGGGCCGCACTGTATTCCTGTGTATATTGAACTTAGGCTACCACCCTGTACCGGACCAGATTAGTTCGGTCATTGTGACGGAGTCCTGGCTGCGTGCGTGCGTGCGTGAGTGCGTGAGTGCGCGTGCGCACACAATCCGTCAAACCGTGCGTGTACCAAATTCTGCCAATCTCGGACTAAGTAGACGAACGTGCGAAAACACGCCGTTGGATGTTTCGGATATTTGAATTCTTCATCGATCTCAACCGTTTAATCCACGCTGGCAAGGTTAACGAAAGATTTCCACGTGGAAGAACAATGGTAGAGAAAATAATGGTTGTCGAGTGATATCCTGACGAAACGGTTGGAAAATGTCGCGGATGAAACATTTTTAATTAAGCCCGACCGGTTACGGTTTTTGCCGAGGATATAATTCCATTGGCTACGGTCAGAAATCATCGAGCCGATCAAACATCCGGGCTTGAATATCAAAGCGGAGCATGGTATCAAATGTATTTTTTTTCTCCCCGACCTACAGGAAAACAATGACTGCTCGCTGATTGCTCGTCGATTCATGGTTCAAATTGAGTTTACATTTTATATGCGGGTGGGTCCGTTGCGCGTCGCCCAATGAATATTATGAATAATACCGAGCGCCGACCGGGTATTTAATGATTGGTTCATTAACCCGGGCTTGGGAATCGTCTGGGTAGTGAAAAACGATCGTTCGGTTTTGTTCGTTACAACCGTCGCGGTAGAATCGTTTTAACAATTACCACGCGAACTTTATCCCTTATTAACGATCTTATTATCTACCGATCGGTCATTTCGGAGTTTCGTTTCCTTGTACCTGCGAACGTCGAGTTTGCCGAATAATTATCTCACTTGTCAGCAAGACGTTAAGTGTTTCCCGATGTAAATAGACTCGTTTCATCCCGCGCCCTTAAAGAGTAACGGTTCCGGCGGATCCGAGACAATCGTCGGTACATCAAAGGCGTCGATTGTTTCCCGTAAATTATAACCGGGAGAGCACTTGCTCGACTTCTCGTTATGAGTTGGCGAACAAGTTCAATTAAGTTGACGCCGGCGAAGACGAGGAACGGCTTCCTACACATGCGGAGACCCTATCCGGCGGCTGTAACGCCATCAACCCCGTGAAACTACCCCCCGAACACCCCCCGACCCCCTCGCGGAAGAGAAAGGAACGGTGACAATGAGAAAACAGAGAGGCAACGTGCTCGCTGATAACGTGAAAAGCTTTAACCGACGTCCCCCGGACGGAAAAGCGAAATTCTAACGTCGACGCGGTGATTCTGGCACGATCTGCTTCCTAAATTCCCCATAACTACGTTCTGGAATTAAATTAATGACACTCTAGCGAAACTTTTCGACGACGATATAAAATCACATTCGAGATTCCGTTGCCGCGTATCCATTTGAAATTATAATAATTTTGTAAATTGTATTACGCCTGAGAATCTTACCAAATTATACGGAATTTCTCATTTTATTAATTTTCGTACGAAACGATATTTTGCAAAATATTTCACATCGATTTTTCTCTACGTTTCGGGGTGGTAAATTGTCGCTGGTCGAAGGGCAGCATGTGCAGGGCGGAAAGGACCAGCGTAAGAAGCAATGTCTCTCGGTGACGATGATTCCGACGATGCGTCTCCATTGTATGGGACAGCCGGGTCAGCCTGACGACCGGGCAACACGTGTCTGTTATGTCTATTATCGACAGATAGCGGGGTAACGAGCGGACGAGATTTATCACCCTCCGTTGCCACCCTAGAGAAACGAGACGCCGAGGGTACGATGGGGTGTAAAGCGAGAGGAGAAGCCGGGTTTACAGCTGGTTTGACAGAAAGAAACGGCCAGTTAAAGCCTTACGGACAACGAATCTTCAATTCCTGTTCATTTGACAAAATACATCGACGTTTATTAGACACCCGGTGTAATCGTGTAACGGAGAGAACATTCACGGTTTCCGTAGGGAAATTAATTTTCGTTTGAGAAGTTGAATCACAGTGGATCCTCTCCACCTCGAAGTCGAAGCTTGTAATATGAGAAGTCTTTCTGCGAATTTGCCGCGAAACGTACGTCCCAAGGGTTGGCTTAATAAAGGGTGAGAGGAGAACTCGTTGCCGGTAAATTTAAATGTCAAAATATACACGTTAACGACGCAGGTCTCACAAAGGTGTATCATGTCTTATTAACATAATGTGAGAAGGTGAGGCCGCGAATCGAGCCCGGTCGAAACCCGTCAATCAAAAACCCGATCCCCGAGAAAAGGGCTAGTTAGCCGGTGGCCCTTTTTTCTTTAGCCGGGCATAACGTATGGCCGACACGACGCGCACCGGCGAAACTTTTGCGCTATTCTTCCGCGAGAATCACGGGATCCTTCGTTTCGCATTCCATCGCACCTATGCAGGTTCTCGTGGCATTCGGAGGTCAAACCCAGGACCGTAGTTTCGAATTATCATAAAATTTCTCCACCAAAATTTATTACCTTATCATCCACCTCCCAATATTGATACATATCTATCTTTAAATCTCTGGCAAACTTCAAATTGTCTAGTGACATATGTGCAATCTCGATAACTTTCCACCATCGAGATTATAGTATCAGAAAATATTTAGAAATGGAAAGTTCTCGAGATTCTACCATAGTTTAAAAACATGGGAAAAATTCTATAAAGTATTTATAATACGTGTCACAAATATATCTAAAGAAACTTCGTACTTAATTTCCTGCCCAGGGCACGTAACGTTCTAGGTACGCGTCTGCGTCACCCCCTTGACCATCGGGGCCCGCATAGATGACCGCGGGTCTCCTTTGACATCCCCGTACGTCCGACGTGTGACATGTCCGACAATGCCGGATATCCCCGGCGTCGTTGATTGTCACTTGTTTCCTGCTTCGGGGTAGCGAAACTTTCTCGCCTCTCTTTCTCCGGTTTCAAGGTTCCAATGGCTGGAAATCAGCGAGCGCGTAACCCTACGCCTTGAGAAACCGAAGGTCACCGAGGAAACCTTTCGCGTCCCCGGGAATACGCGAAATGAATGCGAATCGGTACCGACGACGTTACGATCGACGACGGTGAGAGTTAATAAGAACGCGAAGGTACGAATCGGGAGGAAGAAGAGAAGGTGGAGAAGCAAAGGGAGAGGGCATAATGTGGCTCATTGTCGAATCACTTCCGGGGCTTGACCTCCAGCAACGCCCTAAAGACCAGTTCACCTGGACAATGTCCATGGATAATGGGCATGGACGTTGGACCTATTGTGCGTCGTCGAAAACGACGGGCGCGACGATTGTCTAGAATATGTGCTTCCAGATCGAGCGAGAATTTAATAACGTCCACAATGAGAGACCTCCGGGTGCACCACCTACAAGATCGACGATTCTTCCAGAAGGTTCTCTAGGTTTTCCAACGTTTAAGTGGTTGGGCGGGTAAGGACGAGATCGACCATTGTAAGGCTATCGTCGTTTCGACGAGAATCCACTGTAACTTCAATAATGGAAGTGTTGAAAACTTATTGGACAAGGATGATGAGATATAATTTGGAAATATGAAGTAATAGAAATGTGAGAAAAGTATGTGGGTTTGGTAACTGGATATAATTTGGGGGATTCGATGCTACGTATTCGGTTCGTTATGGTAGAAAACGATAAAAAACAGTTACGTAAAGGCATACGCACCCCCGTTTCACTTGGCTAGCCATCGACCGCGATTTATCTCGTTAAGATCGAGTTCGTTCATGCGGCCAGCGATGACACGTTTCGTCGAGAGTCGTCATTTATATGATTTGTCAGCGACATACGTCGCTAATAGCTAGAGTTTTCCAGCCGATTTATCGAAAAAGTGGTTCCATACGCGTGTGCGCCCGCTTCGGTATGAAAAACAAGGGATCCTCTCGTTTCTCTCCCCACCCGTGAGTCGAGAGGGGCCGACGGCGATCACGCGGAAAAATTGTCGCCGCTTTCAATATGCCGATGAGCGAAAGAGGAAAGAGAAAAAGAGAGAAAGAGAGAGAGAGGAGGGTAGACAAAGTAGGCGGAAGCTATTTGCGCGTGCGAGCACGAAATCTGTCGCCCACCGGGATATCGTTCTATTAAAAATATGAAACTCTAGAATAACGGTAGGCAATGTTTTTTCCCTCATACCCCACAAATATCTGAGAGAAAATAAAACAAGTGTAAAAATAAGATACCATAATGATATTAAGGTTAGAGTCTTCGTTTAATTGAACAGTTAAAACAGAGACACCGTTGGATCTAATATTGGGACGTTCTATTCCGGGAACAACCTCGATTTAATAGGCGGATTGATCATTTGAGAACCTTCTCGAGATCATTCGGCAAATTGGAGCGGTGTTCGTGGACGCGAGGGTCTCACGGACGAGTGAGCTAAGCCCGAGATTGGTTTAGTCGCCACGAAGGCACGCCGCAGCGGATCACGCGTCACCGAGCAAAACGCAACCGGAAGAACCCCCCCTCCCCCTTTCCTCCCTTACTGTATTCCACTTTCCACCCCTCCGTGAAGGATTCGAAAAACGAGGCATCGCGGCAGGTGGGGTAACGATACTATCCGCAAGCGAGTCGGATCCACGGCCACCCCTGGAAGAGGGTTCCCCGGAATTGAGTTCAGGTGTGTACACGCGGTGAATGTCCCGGAAATTTGGGGCAAAATTTCGGTTTCGCTTCGAGTTTTTTTTTTTTTTATTATTACGCTCTGATTTCCACGGGGGCACCCTTCGGATGCGTTTAATTCCGGCGGATCGAAATGCACTATTAAATACTCGAGCTAGGAAAGGGAGGAAAAAGAGAAGAAAATATTTGCGTGATTTATGTGTAGTTTTTGAGAAATGTGTTCTTTGAATTTAGAAGATTTTTTTTTATCTGATTACGCGTGATGAGCAAGGAGGAATAGTTTGTATTTTGAATGATACGTCTAGATTTAAAACGAAGTTTCAGTCACTCCACGCTCTCCCCTTTGATCTCTCACTATCCGAGAAACTTGGGTGTTTCCCGTAAGAATGTGAGAAAAGGATTAGGATTAGGGGATATAGCGTGCGAATCGATCAGAAGCGCACCCTTTTTGGATTTCTCCGATTTCAGAAAAGGATCACGAGTCCTGTGAACCGTTCGATTCGTTACCAATACATTATCATGGAAATCTCGCACCGACTGCTCCCTCGAATCGTTCAAACTCCCGAAATTCCAAATCGAAATTTCCCCAACCAGACCTAACCAGACTTACGTGAAACACGTTAAATATAAATTCCGCTGTACGATATAAAATCGTGACAACCTCCGGCCGCTACGACGTAAAGAAAAAAAAAGAGAAACCCTTATTTCGCCAACCCTTTCGCAGTTATTGGATCAAAGCTTCTTGTAATTTCCGTGCCGTTATCCAAGGGACATTTCGTATACGTGAGAATTCACGGCTAGATCTCTCTCGCGATGTTTTCTCTCTCCGGCCGCTCGCACGTTTACACGCGTGGGGTTGATAGATCGGTCCGACGAAACGAAGGGGTAGTTTGGCTTTAATCGATCCTGTAATCGCCGGTCCGACAGTTGGCCCCGGCTGCCTTTTTGTCGGCAGTTAGATGGATGGCGCCATTTACATTTTGTCAGTGCGACATGCGCTAACGTAACATAACGTTGCCGCTATCATATCTATCACACCCTCTGGACCGGTTACAAGCGTGAACGTTTCTGCACCCCGGGACGATAATCTCATTTTCTAATGGGGCACGTTTTTCTCGCGAAAAATTTCGCGCTCGTAACAAAAAAAATACAAGATCGATAGATCCGAACCCCCCGTTAACCCTTTTCGACAGTGTTCTCGTAGATTTTTACGAAATTTCTAAAATCGGCACAGATGTTTAACGCTATCATACGAAATTGGCAGCTGGTGATCAAAGAAACCGACGAAATATATAATACCACGAGATTGCGAGATTCTACCGACTGATTTCACGGACTATTTCCCCGATGCTGACTCCGTGCATCGATTTTACGGTCGACTTAAGAATACACGATGGAATAAGAGAGACGGTTCCTTCGGGCGAACGAAAGAAATCCCGGGATTCCGGGATACCGGCGACCAAGAGAAAGAGACGAATCGAAAGAGAACTGGCCGAGGCAAGCCAATTGACAGATCTGTCAACATGGATGACACCTTCGACGAACGAGCCGACCAGGTGTCTACGGTGAAACGAGGAGACGATTCTGTCTGTCTGTTTCTCTCTCTTTCTCTCTCTCACTCTTTCTATCTTTTTCTCTCTCTCTCGCTCGTTTTCCCGTCCTCGGCATCTGCCGGATAATACCAGGGATTATGCCAGGAGGATAGCGAGCCCAGTGACACTGTCTGGGACCAAGTATTCCTCCACCAATCCCGAACCATAAACAGATCGATCATCTTTCAAACGGTTCCACGGGAACCCCGGGCGAGATGATATCGTTTTGCGAATCTTCGGCTTTACGGAAGAATCTGATACTGTCCCCCGGAAAATGGGTACGGTAGACTCTCGATAACTTTCCGGCCGCGGCGCCGAAAGACTGGAGAATTCCTGGATCTGGAAAGTTATCGGGAATCTCCGGTATCGACCGTTACGTCTCGGTTTCTACTGTTTGAAATTCTAACTCGCAGATATTACGCGATGTAACATTTCCACGTGTGGAAATTTACACGTTAAACTATCTCATTGGAAATTTTCCACCCGAGGAACATTTAAAATCGAAGAATTATCGAGAGTCCCCGGGGGAATTCTATTAATGTTCGCGAAAGTATCTTTGAGACCGAAATTCGGTATCTTTTTGAAATCGAGAAACGTCGAGAGAGAGAGAGAGAGAGAGAGTGGTAGAAAAAGCGACTTTTTCTCTCGCAGCTTGAATTGATCGACCGTACAGCCGCTGCTTTACCTAACGTTTCGCTTTGCGATTCGAGCCCGATTCGGTTGAGCGATAAAACGCGTATCAGAGAATACGACTTACCTCCCACGCGTAACGGTGGTTGAAAGGATCGCTCGCCCATTTCCCGAGGAATGGACCGAATCTCGCGCCCCGTGGAATGTCCTTGCGTGCCCGGACCTGGGGATCGCCGGATGCCGAGAAGCCAATCTCGACCTCCGGGACCGGTGACACCCAATCGGGATTCTGCTCTTTCTGCTCCTGCTTTATCGTGTCTTCTGTAACGGTAATAAACGGCACACGTTACCACGTCACATGTCGAATAAAAAAAAGAAACGCTTTAATTAGGTACGGTCGAAGCTATCACGAGTCACAGACTATTATTTCGTAAATGGAATAATACATAAAAGCATTTGAAAAATTCTACATTACCCTGGATTACATACATCGAAATATGTAATACAATTAAAAACGGGAGATAACTCGTAATCGTTTATCAAAGGGTTAACACATAATTACAATCTTTCTACTTACGGCGGAGTTATATTTATCTCTACTTTACGCACTTAGGTATAAAAATACAGCCGAGGTGAAAAACATTGTAATCACGTTATAAAGCCCTTGCGAGTGTCCCTACAACCCAGACGACCGTACCCAAGGTGAATAAAAATAAATCGTTACTCACGGTAGTCACATTTGTAGGGATCCTGGGACCTGTAATCGTTTCTCTCCTTATCACAGTAATCCCAGCCAGACTTTTCCTCGTCCCTCGTGGTGTGGTGCTTCTTCTCGTAGCTCTGTCTGTCCATCGTCGGCGAGCGCGACCGTTTATAAGCGGACCTGGACTTTTCGTCGTCCCTGGAATTGTGTTGTTTCTTCTCGTAGCTCTGTCTGTCCGTCGTAGGTGAATGGGATCGCCTGTACGGGGACCTGCACTGCGTATAATCCTGTTCAATGGACGTGTGAAGGTTCTTCAGGTCGTAGACAGGGTTGCTGTTGACGGTGGCACGGGTCGACCCGTTCTCCTCCATATCCGTGGTCTCGGCGCCACCAGCTCCCGTTGGAGCGCTGGACGTCGACTCTCCTTCGTCGCTGCTTCCTGGAAGAGAGGGTTGTTTAGAGTCGCCACCCCAGTGAACGAAGACGGTTTTATCGAAGGTCAAAGAACGCTCGGAAGACCGGGGGTGTCCGATCAATGTCTACCCACGTAACGCTCGCGTTTCGTTTTATTTTTGTAATGTTAATCAACCATGGGAAAATGTCAAGCTACCCACCTCCGCCGGCACCTGTGTGCACACGCGGAAAAGAGTGAGGGGAGAGAGAGAGAGAGGGAGAGAGAGAAAGAGAGAGAGAGTTTCACGGTAACGTGTGAAAATTCAATTTCACTCGTCGTACGTTCCATCTCCACATTGAAAGAGAGAGAGAAGGATCCGTGAAAACGCGATGTGGTTTCGAGTCGCGAGTCTCTCTTATCGATCTGGTCATTTTCCGTGAAAATGGTACTCGTCACTCTGCGTAATAAAGTTGTTCTTCGAGTGCAATTTCGCGTGGGAGAACACGTCGGAAAGGTCAGACCCCGCCAGACGGAAAGTTGCCCGCGGAATCGCGGAGTCGCGGTAATGAAAAAGTTACGGGGGGGGGGAACGTGTTCGGCGATGTATTATTCTTCGTTACAATGTCTGCTTTGTCGGCGGGGGAGAGCAAAGAAGTTAACGTAGCTCGATTGGACGTTTCTTGTTTCTTTTTTTTTATCGCTCGATATTAATAACGTATCTTAACGGCCATCGACGTTTTCGTTCGTTTAGAAACGAACGGGAAAATTCCCGTTTTTCACGATCCTCGAGGACAGAGAGAAAGAGAGAGAGAGAGAATAGAGGGATAGAGATCGCAAATCCACGGGGGGAACGGCGAGTTTTGTTTGTCAGGCTTTCTCTTTACGACCGGACGAAATCCTAGACACACATGGACAAGTGGCAATTGAAGAACACTATCTCCTCGGACCGTCGGTCGTTTTCTCAGTCAGAGTGCCGCGTGTACGATGTGACACCCGAGCCAAGGATGTTTGACGCGATAAGCCGAGAATTTTATTATCCCCTGTCGGCGGTTTTTGATGCGTCGTAAAATAACATCGCGACGGGACATGTTAAATAATTAATTCGTCCGTACGATCAGCAATTCTATCGCGTCTATCGTCTGACAATATTTGAGCCTTTCAATCGTGGACTCTGAGATATATTTTCATAGACGAATATCGTATACTTCTATGTCTGATAAAACTCAATCTCCACGTAGATACAGTCGACGGATAAATTCGATATAAATGTCAAATTATTCCCATTTGTTATACAAAGTTATGTAATTGTTCAACAGATCTTTGTTCCAGGGAATCTGGATTTATTTGTTTAACTCCAGACCGGATACGACGGGCCCTTCTAATACGACTTATCTTCGAATCGAAAGATATCTCCGGTGTTGTATCGGCTATCTAAAAACAAACTACGAACTTTATACGCGTCTCCGAGTGACAGGGAGACCTGCGACGATCGAGAGACCTCTGTAAATAATATAAGCTCTGTGTGAATCGGCGGCTAAGCAAATTGCCGACAGGCTCGCAGGTGTATCGGACACGGACGGAATAAAGGAAGTGCACGAAGAACGTGTCGTTTGCATTTCCGTTTCCTCGCGAACCTCGGGACGTTCAAAACGGAAAGTTTTTCGAAAGACTTTCGATTAGAAATACATCGTTGGAAAATAAGGACTTTACGAGGCCGGATTTCGATTCCATTCCGATCGCGAAACCAAACATCGGCTCAAGGATCCGTGGACTTATGTTAGCGTTGAACCAGTCGTAAAAGAAAACGGTGATCCTACGGGAAACGCTCGTCGACACGAAGCACAGACACGGGACGCGCACACTTCGTCCCTGGGAAGATTGTTTTTCTCGCAGAATGACCGGTATATCCAAGTTCATGGCCGGAACGAAGGAATTCTCACTTTTCACCACTGTATTAAATATAATCCCACGAACTACGGCGGTACAGAATAACCTTTCAAAGACAATGTCAAAGATTCCGGGGTGGAAAGTAAGAGTCGTCAAATTCAAGCGAAAAGTTTCCCTCTGGAGGTCGCGTTGCGGCGAAAATTCTACTTTCCTTCGCCTCGGAAGTCGTGCTTCCACCACCCGCCTTTTCTTTTCTCTTCCCTTCAATTTTTCTTTTTCGCCCTGGAATTCGATCTTCGTGAAATTTTAAATTTCTCGCTATCGTCGACGTACGTTAATCCCGCGTAAAATCTGCGGATCTCTTTTACGATGCGTTTCGTTCGTTTGTTTCGTTTCGATCGATAAAGTAAACACGATTTGGCCGATCGAGACGATCGTAAAGAGATCCGCAGGATTGCGAGGGTCCGACTCGAGCACGAAATCCTCTCGTGCGAGGAGTCGATATGATGTAACAACAATATTTGGAAAACCCTCGACGCCAGGGGTCTTTGACTCCTGTGGGACACGGGTGCTTGAGTACTTTCTCCCTTGACAGAACTAGAAGTACTTGTTGAACCATACGCGATATTATTATCCCCGATGATAGCGCCTCGAGAGGCTTCAAAGCGATTAGAGCAGAGTGCCGGGTTCACGAGAGAATCAAAAACTATTCGTGGGAAGACCACGGTGGTGACTACCGTACATTATTTTTTTCCCTTCAATTACAAGCACTTTCACGTAGTGTAAACAGATCATTCTTGCTCCGTTCGAGTAAAATCTAAGTAATAGAAGAACGTAATCTACGAATTAACCACAATTATCGTTACCTCTCGGAAATACGGTCTAATTACCACACTTGATCTAGTTAGTCGATGAGATAATAAAGTGTCTTTTTTTCATAGGTAAAAGAATCACACGTTACAATATCTGAAAGAGACACTCGTCCCTATCGAATGGGAAAGCAAACGAGTTTCAACTGTCCACAAACCGGTCCATTGTGATCGATGATCGACAAGTGGGTGACATATGAAAAAAAATCTTCACCGTCCATTATTGTGTGCACTATACACGCGACTATTATTGGACACGCGAACGAACGAGTGTAACGCGCGTACCGAATTATTTCTGGATAATGCATGCGAACGCCTAGGTCCACGCGACGGAGAACGAAAATTTATCTTAAAGATATTCGTCGTCGAGAGTCCCGGAAAAGATAATTAAGCAAATTGGCGAGCAACGGGGTGTCGGAAGAGCGATTGCACCGCGGTGCTACGTTCACACGCGCGTAAACCGCGTTCTTTCGACCGCACAGGACATCCTGCCGATACGAGGATCCTGATGGAAAATGTGCGTACGTGTGCCGTGCTTTATTTTTGTTCTGTCGACGCCAACGGTGGACGAGAATTAACGAACGATCCTACACGTGCGCGAATCGATCGCTGTTATAATTGGGGAGAAAAATAAAAAGAGATAGAAATGGAGGAGGTCGGATCCTGCGGCAAGGATCTAGCATCCCGGGCCACTGATAAGAGATATCAGCGTGTCACGGAATAGGCAGTTAGATGGTAAACGAAATTCGACGGTGGAACGAATCCCATGGCTATGGCTTCCGGACACGTTGCGGTCGAACTTCCTCCTTGCAATCCTTTCTGGCCGAAGATACGATCCTTCTCTCTCGACGATGTAAATAACAGAGATATTCGTCGTGCCAATTAAAAACGGTCGGGTAACGCGGTACGTTTAGGAATCATTCGTAGAACAATTGACGGGTGATGTGGTTCTATCATTTTCTCTTCTTTTTTTCAATATGTATATATCACCTAGGATTACTCGAATTAAACGAACGTAGATGGTAATCGTCCGGAAGAGTCTAATCACGCCGCAGGGATTTATATTTATCGACGATACGTACGATCATCTAATCGCGACGAACGACGATAAAATGAAATAATAGAAGACAATGAATACAAATTCCGCGGTATCATTGTTGTTTCCTGGGGACATGCACGCGAAACACAAACAATCTCTCGTTATCGGCGCACTTCACCTTCGATCGTCTGTCAATCTCTAATTCCGTTTCCTTTCGTTTTCAGTCCCACTCGGATCGCTATCATTCCCACCGTACGTATTTAAAAAAAAGAAGATGGAGGTAAACGGGGAGAGGGGTGAACGCACTTACTCTACGACTTACCGTTCATCTTATAGTCGACCATGGATGCGATGATACGAACACCTCACCAACGAGAATCTCGTGACGAGTCCCGGACCTGTCTCCGGGACGTCGGGCAAACCCGGAGACAGAGAGGGAGAGAGGAAAAAAAACCCAAAGAACAAGCAAATCACTCCCGGCACATGGTGCGTTTGTCACAAAGCGGCAAATAGAACCTAGGCGAGTAAGGTCTCCTCGCGAGGTCACGTTAGCACAAACCGCGCGGCGAACGAGCCGCGTGAAAATCCAGGTTAACGAGGTTCATGATCCATCGATCGATACCGTGGTGTCTCGATCGAACGAATATAAATATATCCAGCGCACTCTTCCGTCCCGATAGGTTGTGTTATGCCTGTGTATAGATGTATCTCCGTGTGTGTGTGTGTGTGTGTGTGTGTCTATGTACTTGTATATATGTATGTATGTATGAATGTACATATACTTCGAAGTTCGCGGGGGGTCGACGGTGTAACGATACCAACGTAGAGGGAAGAAATAAAAATATATACGACTCCAAGACACTAGTACAGGGAAACACCGGGAACAACCGGGAAGAGAAGGCGACAAGAGAAGAGCGCTGCTTCGTGTCAGCTGGCTCTTGGCAGACTAGAGGATCCGAAATCTGTTGAGAAGAGGATGGCACGACGAGGGTTCCCTCGGGAACCCAGGGACGATCCACGGGGTGTGGCGGAGCCGCTTCCATCGGGACCTCTGGTTGGCCCACGGGCGGAGCAACCCCTATCGCATTCGGATCCCCACCAGTCCGTCACAGCATCCCTCGCTGGAGAGAGCAGGAGAGCGTTAGAGTGACGAGGAGAGGAGGAACGTCGACGGAGGAACGTGCTACGACTGTTCGAGTGGGTCTGAGAGACCCGTAGAGAATCGGGGAGAGGGGAGGAATCGGGAAACGTGACTGTGATAACGGGAGACACGCCGGTGGCCCACTGTCACATAGACGTAAGTACATGGCCCTTCCACGAATGATTTTCTTTTTCTTTTTCATTTTTTTTCGGGACACTGATATCTGTGTACGCACATTGGGATTCTTATCCGTGGGATTATCTATTAAGTTTGTGGGTTCTATGTCGTGGATGTTTGATCTATCGCTACAGGTTTATTATAGTGATCGAACGTTTTTGGTAGGAACTGATATATTTGAGGGAATTGTAAAGTATTAATTAGAAAGTGAAATGGATGATTGGAGATGAAATGGGAGTGGAAATTTTAGGGATGAGAACCGGGGGGAATAAAATTTTCATGCCCCAGGTACTTATCGGATTTTTACATGTCGTTCCCGTTGGAATTGAAACGTTCGAATTCGCTGACAGTCAGTGGTCGCACGTCAACGGATCAAATGTTTTTTTTCACCTCGCGAACCCTCGATCGAAATGTACACTCAAGGATATGGAAGAAGGTAGAATGGACCCCACGTAGAGTCAGGGTCAGCGGAACAGCTATCGAAGTCCTTATTGGACAGCCTCGGCCACTTTTTCTCTGGAAAAAGTAGCTGTCACGAGCCTGCTGGTCGATTTTCCATTTTTTTCCAACCACCTTTCACAATTCATTGCGGTTTTCAGGGTGGACGGTCCGTCAATCGGAGTCTATCGAAGGAGTAGAATTACGAAAATGTCACTTTGATTCACGTTTCTTTATCCGTTCCTTCGTTACTTCGTTTCCAACAATAATCGTAGCCCGGTATCGGTTTCTTTAACGGAAACGATCTCGTCAATACGCTCATTTTCGCTCCGAAACGTTCACGGAAAATTCCGTTAGAATTTCGGTTTCTTTCTAAAGACCACCACGTGACGTCCAATGAACCTGAATTTATTCGCGCCCGGGGCGCGATGATTTAAATCGGCCGCGCAATATCGGCGAGAAAATCTGCGGAAATAAACAACGGCCGGGAAAACAGACCGTCGAAACAAATCTTCATTTCCGCGTGCCGCGGAAATCCTCCGGGCATGGGATGAAAAAAATATACGCGAAAGAAGGTCGTACGGACGATATGAGCGTGTTTCGGAGGCAGGAAGACATGTGTCGCGTGCAGTTATATCATTCTTTATGGCCGGTAACGCCGGTACCCTTCGTTCATTCAACGCCAACTTCGTCCGCGTAATATTTGGGCAGAGGGGGTTGATTTACACCGGCATAAAAATGTCGCCCCACCACCACCCTTCTCTTTAATACATACCAACGTTCTCAGATTCGCGAGAACCCCGGACTTTCTTTCGCGGGCATTCCAAATTCAAAGAAACTCATACGTACGAATAAATAGAACTGTCATTAAACATTTTCTTGCAAAAGTTCATCGTGAAATAATCAAATAAATTTCATTATTATATTTCTTACAGTATTACCGTGTACATATAGTGATCGATTCGCGAAAGTCGAGCGTTAGGCGAGTGTCGTATGTGACGAGGACGACGTAGGGGGTAATAAATAACAGGAGTATCAAAGGGTTATCAGATCTAAGCAGAGCTTCTAGGTCTAGCGCAACTTCTGACACGTAGAGTGACGATGCCGTAATGTCGGGTGGCAAAGTGTGCGCATGTGGGGTGAGTTCGTGCGGCGAAAGGAGTGGGGAGGCGCGAAGCTATTAAACTGACAGAAACACTTGCCACCCCCTCGATACCCCCGTCTACTGCCCTCTCCTCTGACCCAACCACCCCCCACCCCCTCCCCCTGTTCGACCTCCGACTATGCCATCCCTTACTCGGGAAGCCCTTCGTCCCTTACTGCAACACCGGAGTTATTAATATTTTTCACACCCCCGAAAATTGTCTCCTGTGTACTCGACGAGTCGACAACTCTCTCATTCTCCCTCAATCTCATTCTCTCTTTCTCTCTGTCTCTCTTTCGGTTATAGGAGAAGCAATTTTACAGGCGTGTCACTGCCTGTCGCTGTCAAAAACCGACAAGATAAAGGAGGCTTGCTTTCGTCATTGTTTCACGGGTGATTGACATAAATCGATTCGGAATTTTGCGTAAACCCCGTAGACGTTGCGTTACATTGTAGACTTTTTCGTTTGTTTTACATCGATGGAAAATTAATCGAGCCACGGGTGGGGTGGATTTTAACCATTTTAATAACCGGTGAGCCGAGATATTTTGTAAACCCGCATGAGAAATACCTTGTAAAATCAGTATTGCGAAAAATCCGGAATAATTCAGGCGAAAAGTTATGTATTTCACGAATTCAACATGTATTTAACTTATGTACATTAACGATCCTGTAAAATGTTTATAAATCCCAAAGAGACTACCCGTTGCTCCAAACAAAATCGTTTATAATCCTCCAATATTTCTCTCTCTCTTTCCTCGTTTGAATTATGCCTCCGTATTAAAAGGGTTAATATTTCGGTTCATCGGAACAGAAAACCCTATTGTCCGTATGTAAATGAAATAGACGAGAATTATCTCGAGTACTTCTTCTCGAGGAGGTCTCTCGAGATGGGATCAAGGTGGGCAGATTCGATTCAATCGAATTTGCGAGTGGAAGACTCCTCTCCCGTGCCGAATCCGTCGACCGTTAACGGTCGACGAAGAAAGAAGTAGCTAACGCGGGGAATGACTCGTTGTGGAAGAACTAAGAAAGAAGTCAGCGCTCGATGCGATCAAACAATCGGCTGCTGCTCGAGTGGCCTTCCAAGAGTCCGCGTAGTCGACTTCTTGATCTACCCCAAAGCGATTTGCGCGTCTCCCGACAAAGACAGGGTTAAAAGAAAACGGAGTGGGGGGAGGGAGGGGAATGAATTCCGACGCGATATGTTAGGTGAAAAGGATTCGAGAGACGTGCGTGTCCTGAATGGTGTACCGTGTACCCTTAGCAACGAGCTCGTACAGTCATGCCCAAATTACTGAAGGGTCCTTGTTCAATTTCTATAAGGCCAGGGTTCGCACGCTATTGTTTTTCCTTTATTGCCGTCGGATTCATTGCAACCCAAATGCTACAAGAATTTTCCGTTCCGTGATACATTCGTCAAAGATATACTTTAAAAAAAAAATTGTATTCAACGAAAGCTAGAGGAAAAGAAGAAAAGTAAGATATTCGACACGATGGAAACGTAACAATGTGAAATCATAATTTAAACGATATGGAAAAGAACTGATCGCTACGAAGGAAATAGAAATGATTTCTCCCCTAATGAGATGCGCGGCATTGAATGACATTTTTTTTCTTCTCATTCTATATCACAATGCCAAGTGGTGAATTCGGGCATGACTGTATGGGCGTGAGCACCCGAAATAGCGATCGGTGGAATCCACGTCGGGTGGAGTCGTCGTCGTTGTCGGTGTCGTTGTCGTCATAGTCGTCGTCGTCGTCGTCAACGGTCGTGTCGGGAGTCTATAATTTGTGTTCGGAGTCGAGTTGGTTCTCCGCGTTTTGTGTACGCACACGCGTTGACTGGCTTTCGAAGCGCTGGCCTCTAATGTGCCATTGAGAGCCACGTTATGTGGCGTAAGTAGTCGGGCAGAAGAAAGAACGGTGAGGAGAGGAGAAGAGAGGAGAGAAAACGTACTCTCCGAGGCTCAGGAGCACCGCCCTCCTGCCTCGAGGAACTTGAGACGCGATTGTTGTGCGCCGCATGCACACCGTGTACCAGAAGCATTGTCCCTCGTTAGAGGCCACCGGAAGTCACCGGAAGACGATGAACTAACGGAAGACCCTCTACCTTTCGGCTCCTCCTGCCAACGCCCTCCTTTTTTCGACAGACTTTGCAGCTTGTCTCTGTTCTCGACTTAACGATTTTTAGATTCGTACGTTACCGCGGTGTTCCCCGTCGACAAACTGGATCTCATTGAATACCACACGATCCAAAGACGAATATTAGAAGATAAATTATGAATATTCGATTGTGTACCTAAAGATTTTTATATTATAATAGCGGAAAGTTTTCTACGAGGCGAGGAGGAAAATTGTCATTGATTTCCATGTGATATCGCATGACACGATGGTTTAAGGCCGACGTTTACGTTTTACGTTAGCACCTCGCGTTTATTGTATCTTTACCACGAGTCCGCTGGACGTCGGGTTGTTGTTAAGCCGACGGTGGTAGTAAGAAGACGTGTTTTATGTGATTATACGTCGGCATATTAAACCAGCCGGTCTTCCAATTTACAATCTGGGTTACGGGGTCAAGATCGGCGAAACGTACGAGAAGATCCAGATGCGGACGATAGAATTGTGTGGCACGCGAACAACCGGAACAAGGTGAACTGGGGAAAATCCGGTATACCGGTGGGCCTTCTCGTGCTCGTGCAACGCCCTCGTTTCCTCGCCGGCGTGCCAGCCTTATCCAAGACGGTTTTCTACCCTGGAGAGACTGTCTCGACTTAACGATTTCTTTCTCGCGGCTAGGTGAAACGATTTCGCGAAATTCTTTCCTTTTCGGATACGACAGATCGACCGTTGTTTTCTTTCTCAATCGCGTCGATTGATTTTCAACCTCGACATTTACGTGTTTCAATTCGCTAATATTCCATTGCTCCGCGGAACGCCGGGTACATTGTGCGCCGGATAATAAGTTCCCCGGGTGAAAAAAAAACAACAAAATTACCGGCCGCGGTGCATTGTTGTCGATGAAATTAACAGAACCGTCGAGGCGCTCGGAATTTCGCTCGACGAATTAAACCATAGCCGGGGCGTTATACGATTCGTCGATGGGCCGCGTATTAATTCAGGCAGGTTTGTGCATCAAGTTTACAACATCGGGGAACAATGAACGCTGGCGAGTCCGAGTCACGCGGTTCGACATAAGCGCGTCGAAAATGAGCGACAAAGAGAAAGATATGTACTTCGTTCGCGGCGATTGTTCTCGTTACCGGGGTGAGTCTGACGCGAGAGAGAGAGAGAAAGAGAAAGAGAGAGAACGAAACGGTGAGTCCCGATACCCAGGAATCAACAGCGATATTCGCGTAATATTGGCGCAACAAAGTGCAAGCTTATTGGAAAACGCGTAGCGTTGTGCGGGCGGCGGGAACGCAGGACAGCGTGCAAATATTGATGCATTAACAATGCAGGCTAATTATGTTTTGGTTCGGGCTTGGGTTTCCCGTACGACGATGGTGTGGCCGGTAACGATAGTGGTGGTGACGACCACGCCGGTGTGGTAGTTGGGAGTTTGCAGTGCCCACCAACCCGGCCATTTCGCCATTGTGATCCGGCCTTCTACATACAGCCTCCGGCTGGCTCACAGGCGCAACCCGCCGTTAAATTAATTTTATCTCGTGTCCGACATTAATTTTGAATCAACCGCTACCTACCTAGCCTCTATACCGACACGACCCTACGATATACGCGTCATCGCGATGATCTTTCTGGATTTGGATTTGAATTTTTGATAATTAATTCGATGAGAATCTATATTTTTTTATTTTAGGGTTGAATTTTTGTTATAAAGAGAAGATACGATGTGTGTGTCTGTTTGTATGGGAATTTTGCGTGACACAGATATTATATAATTGTGGGTCACGAAATACAGCGGTGCTTGTATTGATACTGTATTGCAAGCTGAAACAATGTTCCATATTAATTTACACATTACCGCATTACACATTAGTTCGAAGGGCGGTCCGATAAAACCAAAAACTGTTCTAAACTCCATTATTTCGAGTTTAATTAAAGCAGCTGCCCGACGTACGCTTAATTATTCGGTGAGACCACGTATACCACTAACAGGACCCAAAACTACTACCGCCCGTACAATCCCAGGCCGACAGCTTGCCATTTTGAGTTTCGTAATGTGCAGAAAACAAAAATCTAATTTGTCTACGTATTCCGTTGCATGTTCACCGATTTCCGGACGTTGTAACAGAGTTGTTCTATTAAACGGTTGCTCACTTTAGGCGAACAGTACGAAACGGTAAACCGCCGCTGCCATTTGTCAAGTGGAAAAACATAAATCTCGTCTGGCCGCGGGCTGGAACGGTAATCAGGATGATTATAGACTAATTAGATTCTCATCGTCCGACCTTCCGGCTGTTTAAACGAGGCGCACGTCCTCGACGAAAATTCTCGACGATCGAAGTGGAGAGGAGTAGATCGAAGGGCAAAACCCCTGCGGATATCAGCCCTTGGCGGGGGCAAGCTGTGCAAGGGTAGAACTCGTCCGACGAAGGAAGGGGAACAGATGTTTTTGAGCGCGAGCTAACATCGTAATCTATGTTCCGCAACATCGTAATTAAGGAAAAATGGAAGTCCCTCTCGCCCTTCTCGTCTTCCTCTTAGCACCTTCGTTCTCATCTATTTATTGACTTCTCACGTCGGGTAAAATTCAAACTTTCCGGAAAGTTCTCTAACAAGTGGAGATTACAGAATGAAATGTTTCATAAAGACAAACTTGCTTCTCCATTCATAAAAATATAATTCATTTTGAAATCTTTATGAAATCTTTCCGGGATGTTCCATCTGTCATCCTATTTCCGATCTCACTCGAACGAGTCAAGCCTCCCAATGTACGCTGGAGGAATCCAAAACAGAATAAGGGGCTTGAAAAAAGAAAAGGAAAGTCGAAACAGTTCAATCTCGTTTCGTATCCGCGAGTTCCTCGACATAATAAATCGCCCGCGGGAGAATCGAATCTACCCGGTCGAATCTCACGCCTGGCTCGTAAACAAGGGCCAACAATGGCCGCTGGCCGTCCCTTGGATTTTGTTCTCGCATTCACGCATCCCTTCGGCGGTCCAGTCGTTTCCAGTCGGATCGTGGCGCGCGAGATAAAGTGGATTTAAAAGTTTAAATCTTCGCCGACTTTCTTCCAACGGCTGCCTCGCCAACGGGGAGAAACGATACGACTTCGAGGGGGAGGGAGGGGGGTGGCCACTCTCCACCCCGGGTGAATAGATACGATCTGACCGTTTACACCCCCGTTTGGCGAACCGTACCGCCGAATGGAAACACGAGAAACTCATGCGAGAGGGCCACGATGATCGCGCTAACCCTAGAGGGTGGACAATTGTACATACGATTCGACTGCCAATCACGATACGGGATCGATGTTTATCGGTGTTTACCGCTACCATTATTTATCGGGCACTCTTTTGTGATACGTAGACTCCGGAGTGTCCATTGGTCTCGGGAGTTCGGGGATAATTAGGGGTTGAAACGGAGAATAGAGTTTCGCGTTCGATGGAAGTCCGTTGGAATTGTTCGATTAATTTCGTAGAAGTGTCCTAAGAATTTTCGAGTGACTTTTTAATATAATAGAAGATACATCCGTTATCCGGAGAATCGGAAATACTCGGTCGGAATCGCAATTCCGTAGATAAGAGTTCAGATATCACCAGTGTCGTTCCATCACGTGCGAATAGACTGCCTCCGGCTCTATTCACAGTGGCTGGAAGAATAGCCCCGTGATTCTATTCAGGAGAAAAGAGAAGGAGGAAGCGAGAAAGAGAGAGGAGAGGAGAGGCGCGCACACACATCGAAACGTATGGAGAGCTGTCGGGATAGGAGAAATAAAGGGGAGGGCAACGGAATGTAAAGAGGGGGGCACGCTGCCATCTGGGAATCGAATATCTTCGATCTACCGTCTTTTCCATCAGAAATATCCGCAATTGTGGAAGAGTAATCGATGGACAGTCGGCGAGAATTTCACGGGGAGACGATCCACCCTTTGGGACCTTCAGGGGCGTGGATGAAAGGGCGCGAAACGAGTAAGATGTTTTGCGACCCTTGCGAGATCACACTCGAGCTAACCTGCGTTCGTTTTGTCCTACGAACATTTTTTTTTTCTTTTTATTCATTGTGCGACCGATCGAGGAAGGGCAGGATGAAAGGCGTAAAGTTTGACAACCGTCGTGAGGGAACTTCAGCGGTGACACGGGGCGAAGGGTAATTGAAATTCCACGAGGACTTCTTCCTTGTTAGAAAATATTCGATCGAATAAAAATTTAAAGGTAATTATATCGGTATCGTAATTAGTTTTCTGAAAAATTATTTATATGTTTCTGTAAGACTCGTGGCATCGCATGTGGAAACTTTATCGCGGAGAAATTTCGATTTCTAAGTTTCCTGAACTATATAAAAATAGGAGAAACTATTGATTTGTTCGAAAGACATATTTCCCCGCGGATATAACGATTAGGTGAATTATGATACCGTGGTGTAACGAATCATTGAATAATCAGGTAGTTCTTTGGTAGCTACCTGCGAACAAGGGGCGAATCACATAACTCCTGCGAAAACAGTGCACGGTGCTCAGGCTCGGGGTCGAGAAGTCAAGTTACCCTTTTCACGATTTCCATCGAGCAGAAAAAGCAGAAGAGTCGAAAAAACACGTCACGGAGCGAAAAAAAGAAGATCGTAAGGGAGAGGGTTCCTCTCGCATTTTCTTTCACGGCTCGTCCTCGTACAAAAGTCACATCGCCTAGTATTGTCTGCGGTTAACCCGTCGTCCTTTCCCGAAATTCGATTAAAAAAAAGTTACGGCACGATCGCGTAACAATCCTCGATCGGGGCGTGAGAAATCGTTTCCTCGGCTCCTCGTGAAAATTTGTTGCCAATAACCGTGGATCTATAACTCATCCGTAATTGTGCAGCAGGGGAGGAAACGGAAAAATCTTCCTCTCCTACTTTCTGTAATTCGATTTCGATGGCCGTGACACTCGTCGTTCGCGACGACGAGGAAGAACAACGGAACCGATAAATAACTGATGAGAATCGAAGTGCTTCGGAGAAAAAAACATTCAGCTCTTCCCCTACCCCCGGAGGCTCGAGGAGATTCAATTTCGCTCTTGGATTTAAAATGAATGCTCGTCAAATAACGATCTTTAACGCGGCTCGAAACTTAGGGGTTGTAACGAGTCTCGAAAACTTTGCAACCCCGTGGACACGAAAGAATCAGCGATAAACTTAAATATCTTCCCTTCGTAGTGTCGTGAATGAAATTTCCCAGTTTTAACAGAGCCTAGGGCAATGTCCGTTGAAGAAGAAAAATGGCGGCAACAAGCCAGCCCGTAATATCTGCTCTTATTCAAGCGGGCCGACGTTGTCCTATTGGAAATTCAACTTCGATCGTGAATTTGAATTCAGTCAGTGGCGGACGGTTTGAAACGGTACCGCGTGCGTCAGACATCAAACGCCTGGCTTGTTCCTTTGATCAAGCTCTGTCATTCAGATGACTCTTGTCGAGCACGTTCGATCGACATAGCGGTACACGCGTTAAAAAATTGATTATTGTGTCATGGACACCGTGTGAATATACCTATCGACGTATGTCGCTTACGCAGGATAGCGTCGATCGACGGGCGATAATTTCTTTCATCCGATTCCGCGACGTCGGTAACGAGAGAACTTTTTCCCTGATTAAATAATCCTATACATACATACATACATGTATCACACGACGAAACGTCGAACTTTTCCGCCCCAGAGATTCTCATCATGGAAAGAAGTCTTATTTACTTGCATGTTAAACTTTCTATGCGATCGTTAACTTTCCGAGATCTTGGTAGGAAATCACCCTAGACTCCTCGCGGAAATTCTAGTGAAACCGTGGTACCGAGTTTTCCGTCCCCTATTCTCCCCACCTCACTCTCAATCTCTCTCTCTCTCTCTCTTTCTCTCTCACTCTTCCGTTCTAGCCGCAGGAAGTTTCTTTTCAGCGGACAAAGTTTTGACTCCCGGGTCCGAGAGCGGCGATACCGAAGTTCGATTACGTCGACGCCACGTACTCCCTTGAGACTCGAGGAGACTTCCGATTAAGCGACCAAAGATGGCAATGACGTCTCGACGTGGACGATTAATCGTTTCCAGCCATGCCCGTGGCCATGTAATATCTATATACTATACATACACCAGGGGAGAGAGAGAGAGAGGGGGCGAGAGGGAGAGGTTAACGTGTACCTGGATATAACGATGCCAATGTCCGATACCCACTGCTCGACGAAATGGCTTACATAGCGAAGCACTCAGAGAGGGTTTCCCGTTTTTGCTCGTAGTCCCGGGTAAGACAACGACGTAGAGAAAGACCTGCATGCCCGATTCCTACACCGCTACTGGATTACGTACACGTTCAATATTAAATCGTAATAGATGTTTCCACTTGTCAACTTTCGGACAGTTTGTTTTGATCACCGGGCGACTTAAGAAATGATTATAAGTAGTTAACGTAATTAAGGTGGGTTATATTTGGATTGTTAGAATTAGAAAGATGATGGCAATCCCAGTGGTAGGTTAGAATGAAAGGAATGTAGCTGTGTGGGTGGGACGATCAGTATTACTCGCGAATTCGAAAATCGAGCCTCGCCGTGCTAAAACATCCCTCGGCTCTCATCCTAATGGGGACCCGTCTCTAAGGGCACTTGAGGGTGTGTAATTGCTAGAATCCACGACCCTGCTACTACACCGCATTTACGCGTTATGCGGGGTGCGTGTTAGGCACAGATCGACCACCTACTGGGTGTCTCGTAAATTCTGCCCGCCGGCAACTTCGACGCGTTCGATCCTCGATCGTAAATTACATTTCCGTCTCGGGATCCTTGCTTGTCGCTTTTCGGTGACTAAAATATCTTGGGCGATAACCAGAGACAAAAAAAGGACTTCCCAGTTTCCGAAATTCATTGAAACTGACTTGGAAGTCGAAAAATCATCGCAAAAATGAAAACCGTGCTTTCCATTAGAAATTTCACACAGAATACACGCATACGAAAGTCTGAGAGGAATATTTTTGCCTGTCATTTATATAATTTCAAATATATCTAACTAAAGTTCCATCACTACAGAATGACACTCTAATCATACTAAATAATGTTTAAATTAATAAACGTTGAACATTAGAGCACAAACTTCAAAGTCTCTCCCCATTCGGCGATAACGCGAATCACTTCCAAGATACCGCATGGAAAAGACAAAGGGTCAGGGTTCGGCTGGGTTAAAGAATATTATCGACAACCCTGTCGAGACGGGGGTAGCTCTCGTCGCGAGTAGTAGATTGGAGGGGTTAAACGACGAGCCACTAGAAAACAATCCCCCGGCCGCATTTGCGGATGCTCTTTTCTTCCATTCTCTTCCCTCTCCCCGTCCGTTTCACCCTGGTCTCGTCTCTCTCCGTTCGTTCTCCTCTCTCGCTCTCTCATACACCACGACAGATGGCTCGACCGCGTTTTTGTTTCAAGGCTCGCGCCAACAATCGTCGCATTACCGGAACAAAACGACTCGACGATCGGCTGTTTGAAGAAAAAAAGAAAGGCTGGGAGAGAGAGGCTCGAGTAGAGGTCCTCTCACGGGGGAGGAAGGGGATGATGGTGGTTCAGGAAGTCCCGATCGACCATATCATCTTGTTATGAGCACGCACCACATGTCCAAACAGAGAGAAACAGAGAGAAAGAGAGAGAGAGAGAGAGAGGAGACAGAGAGAATGAAAAAGGAATTATTACCGTCGAACGGCAAGGAGAGACAATGATTCGATTTCGACGAACACACGGCCACGAATAATCATAATAATAATTATTTGTACCGTTCTGAGTATACTTGTCTGTGAAGCTTGTTGCAAGTGCAACGGTGCCGACTGGACCGTGTGTCGATCGATTGTCTTTGCGGCGGGTGTAATCGGTGCCGATTGTTTTGCCACGCAGCGGTCGCATATGCTACGTTTAGAATTCTCTTTCCTGCGGGAGATCCTGGAGGACACTGGTAACGTTACCGATTTGTATGCCGCGCCGATATAAAAGGGTCGACTCAATGGAAACAGAAATAGAAATTTACATTCGAAATTTGTTCAATTCCATTGAAAAACCTACGCCATAAAATTGTGTAATCTCGAAAGAATAACAATTAGGTGTGGAAATAAGAAATGGATGTGAAAGTAGATTAGAGAAAAATTGTCTACCCAAGTGACATTCCCTATCTGAATAATAAAACCGATCAATCGTCGCCAAAGATGGTAACTTCCTTTTAATCGATTTTTTATGATAAACAATTCCGTACGAAGCGTTTTCTATCCTGTCAAGTTCGAGAGACTCTATGATATACACCGCTGACAGAGCTGTCAGAGTAAACTGTCTTTGCTATTCGATTATCGCGCTATTGGATCGTAACAAAAATTTTACGATCATTTTCATTGAAACGCTTTCTACAATGAGCCCTTATGCCCGCGTGTCACACTCTAAAATCCCTGTTACTTTTACGAGCTTCTTTCTCCTTAAACAAACATCGATAAAGTCCGCGCGAGTTTACAGAAACCGATCGACCTCATTTTTCCCAGTGAACCTTCGGGATCTGGCTCCTGGGTCTCGAGAACCTCCGTATGTATGTATGTATGTATGTACGTACTATACGTACCGTACGTTCGTTTGTCCGATTTGAAGTTGAAGTCGGAAAACGCATTAGCGATGCACGTGACGTTGCACCCAGGACGCCTTTGGTTCGACAGTGACGAACTCCTGGGTGTCAAATGTACCGTCGTTACATCTACTTGTAATTCATAGGTGTGCGTGCTCGATATGACGCGCGACTCTATATGTGTATGTATGTGTGTGCGTGTGTATGTATGTGGATCGACACAGGTCAGAGCCATGGAATCTCCCCTCTAATGGATTTCACTCATTTTTCTCCCCCGACAACCCCGCGGCCGACACCAACCCCTAAAGCATCACGTAGGTCTTTAAGGGCTGCTGGGAAGGACGAACTCGTTTATTCATTCGTTCGCTCGAAGACGAAGGAGGCGTCATTTACCGACGCCGATCAAGTGCTCGTGACGCCGTCTCGTAATATTTTCCCCCTCGAGACACTTCCCGTGACATTGAATTACGAATATTGATAATGTTACGATCGTTAATAGATATGGTAGATATATATATGTATTCCATAGGGGAAAATGACACTCTCGTCTGTAGTCGGATGATAGATTTCGCTGCGAGATTGGGATAGTGATCGTTGACTCTTGACAATCCGGGGGAATCACCGCGAAAGAAAACGAAAGTGCGTAAACAATTTTAAGACACTTCGATTTCCTTAATTTCCACTTTAAGGTTATCGGACCGAGTATCTGATAACGATCAGCCGTGGCAATGAAAGCCGTACGACTGGCCAAACAAATCGGACGACCGTATCTGTAGTAGATTTTCATTAATTCGATAAAAAAATACAATGACCATACGATTTATTTTCTATTTCACTGGGAAAAGGAGTAGAACCACTCGATTTTCGAGTATCCTTAATCCGTACGAGTTAAGTACAAGGAAATCGCGGGAACGAAGTTTCATCGAAGTTTATTTCCTTCTTTTTTTGCGTTATCAAGTAACTCGTGAAGCTCGACCTTGATTCTTGTTCCTTTAATTTCGATCGGGCTCGTGTCTCGGCTTTGATTGGACACGATCGTCCCTCTTTATTAACGAAGCTCGGTCTCCCACTTCCTGATTCGAACCTTTCCCGCCTAATCTTATCAATCGCGACGGACATGTGATCCTATCTGCACGATCGAGAACTGTCCTGTCAAGAGCGACGCGAGCGGAGTGGAGTCATTAGATCCCGTCGATAACGCAGATAACAGGATAGACTATTATATTGAAAAGAACGTCTGATTTCTTATATCCGTTCGCGTATCGAACAGATCGCTCGCCGCGATTTGTTAATTTAAACTCGTTGAATTTGACGGTAGATCTTGACGCGTGTTTTTAAACGCGACGCTCGCAGGGTAATCGTGAAATTCGAATGATACCGTAGACAAGGATGGTAAATCATTTGAATTAATTGTATCCGATAGATGAAGTTCTGCAAAACGATTGGTTCTAAATTTCTAGAAACGACCTTATCTACAATCGAAGTACTTTCTTGGTGAAATTTCTACGAAATTCCATGTACGTAATTAACACTTATCGATATCGGTCGATATCGTACGACATTTCAAAATAGAACAAAAGTAATGCCCGTCGCAGTGTCGCGGAATTCGTGCGGGAACAATCAGCGAAAAATATCAATTTCACCACATCAGGAAGTAGCGAAAACACGTACGTTTCCCTTTGACAAATTAATTATTTTCAACCCCCCCCCCCCCCCCTCTACCCTCTCTCTCTCTCTCTCTCCTACCCCTCGTGCCGACACCGTACATAAAATGTTTCGCGGCGAACAAAAGTTCGTCAAAGAATGAGCGACGGTTCGCGTGGGGCTGCGGGGAGGTAAAAATTACACGCGGCATTGTTAGGGAAAAGAATTATGGTATGCGATGGAAAGAACAACACAGTGAAAAGTGGATCGCGGCAGTCGAACGACGGGCTTAAAAAGAATGTAGGGCATCGTGCGAGCTTTAATCAGCGATCATCCACCGGCGATTATCGACGTGCTTCCTCCTCTCATTATCAAGATGCCCGTGGTGGCCTTTTTTTCCACTCTTTTTTTTTGCCGTCGAAACGCAGTGGAAGCATGCGAGTTACGTTACGTACACGTCTTCGGGATTGCGTGTCGAGGGCTGTTCTTCCTGGCAAGGACGATTCGAGCCGCGTCGACGGGAAAACGAGGCGAAAAGAGAACAGGAGGTGCGAGAAAGAGAAAGGAGGGTGAAAAGTGTAAGGTGGGAGTCGGAGGGTAGAGGGTGAGAGTCGATAAGGAAAATGGGCACTTCGTAAAGTTCGCCGAACAAGAAACGACACAAATTACGGGCTCCGGTTTTCCCTCCTCTTCTGTCGTTCGTCTGTTCTTTCGCAACTGTCTCACATTCTCTCTGTGTGTGTGTCTCTCTCTCTCTTACTCTCATTCGTCGGAAAGCCTGACGGCGGAAATCACACGTCTCGAAGGTAGGAATGGCGAGCATTACTCACGACCGAATTCGGAAATCATTGTGTAACCTTCCATCGTACTGTCGGCGAAGTATTTCAATAAGATGGAAATTCTCGATGGATGTTGTTTCGCAAACGCGGAAGATCGTAGCGAATGTTTATTTCGAGGGATCGAAGAATAGATATACGTACTGGGTACTTACGATAATTCTCGAAAATCATGTCTTTAATCGTCCATTCGAGTCCGGGTAGTGCAGGGAAATCGCACCTTATGTGTCTCTGATTTGAAAACAGGAGAAAACACATCTACACGGATTTAATTGCGCCTCATTTATGCGAGTTGGAAATGTAATAACGGCGGTACGCGTGACGCGCGAATGTTTACTGAAGAATAAAACCGAAACTGTTTTCGATGGCAATCAAACAAGCTGACGACACTTTCGCGATATCTGCCTCTATCTATTTGGCCACCCTTCGTCATTATCATTTCGGGACGGCTTTTGCCGTGAGCGTAAAGTACGTTTCCGCTGGCTAAAGAATCATTCGAGTGACGCTTTACCTGTATTATGTACATACATACGTTCGATGATATCTATCATGTAACGTTACGTCATAAGTCGGTGTGTCATAGATTACCGGAAAGGCACCGTTTGTGCATCGAATTTACTATATCTATATTGTATATCTCTGGAATTAATCTCTTTCGGGCGTTAATCTTTTTACCGAGAAAATCATATCTTCCGGAATTGAAACGGGATTACGGAATTATTTTTATGCGTGATATAATTCGTGTTTCTGTCGATCATGGTTATTTTGTGTATTATTTTCTTTTTCGTTCGTAATTACGGAAATACCCGTACGTTTCGACGGTCGTTACTGAACTTCCCAGACGAGAGAATCTGGGTCCCGAAGATAATTTGTATCGCGGCGGTAACCGCAAGTCGCTATGACACCGAGAACGTATGGTAATGGCAACTAATGAGCAAGATATGATAGTGAAACGAATATGTCAGTGGCGCGCGCACGCCGCACGATTTATTACTCGCCAACGTGTATTTTTTATTTCAAAAGTCATCGAAGAAGCTACGAAACGACAAATATTTGATCATTGGTAACGATCTGGATATTATCAGTACGATGCTCGGTCGATTCATTCTTTCTTTCTTTTCTTCGTACGTCGACTAGAACGCGTAAATTATGAAAATATTGACAGAAGGAATTCACGGTATGACGCTATAACAATTCCGGATTACATCAGACGGATCCGCCGATCAATGTCCAATAATCGGGTATCAGCGATCGGGACAATAAAACAGTCACGCCGACATGAACGTTTTTACTGCCATGTCACCTGACACAGTCCTATCCGTGACACTTTATGGCCTAATTTCTCGCGGCCTATCTAAACATCCAGGTGTCAGAATCGATCAGGTGTATCAATGGTGAAAACGATACTCCGATTTTTCCATAAGCAATTCGAATAGACGTTATTCTACAGTTCTCGCAATTATTGTACCATGGAGTTACGATGGGGGTAGAATTTTTTGTTTCACTATTCAACGATATAAAAGAAGCTGTAGCGCTGGACCACCTGTACAGCGTGGGATCGTCGGATCGCTCGTGTGATGTTCCCGAATGTGACACGAGGGCTTCGGCAGCCTAAACAACCCAGTCCCGACATCGCGAGATAAAGAAGCACCGACCGTCACAAGGAGAAGCCTTTAGAGACACTCGTGGCCCTTGTTTGCACTACGTCAGATAAAGCTGAAGAGGCCCACGGTCGGTGACATCCGGGGATCCTCGTGGACATCGGCCGGTTCCCTGATTATTCCGTTAATGACCTGCATTGTCTAGCGATATCGCACGGCTTCCTGTTAACCGCATCGGGTTTCACTCGAGGATTCGACACCTAAGAGGATCGAGAAACTTTGCATATATGTACATGTATGTATATCTATTTGTTACGATCGAATCGTAATCTCGAATGTGTGTGTGTGTGTTTTTTTCGTTTGACGTGCCACTAATGATTCACGACCGAGTACACATACAACGTGAGTAGTATACATACACAGGTATGTTAAAATAGACAAAATCTTGCTCCACTTCGACGAAAGATAGGAGCGGTGCCGCAAGAAATATCTACGTTACCAGATACAGACTTCCGTCTTCCTGCCGATAGGAAAATTCGGGCGCCAGTGTTGTGGGAGGATACTCAACAGCCCGACGGAATATGTATCTAGACTATATTCATTACCATCTCTAGTTTGTCTTAGAATTCTTATCAATTACGATCGTTATCACCTTTGAATTCATTTCTTAAACTTCACTCCAAAATAAAAAAAAAAACAATTATCTCATCGAATCCCAATTAATACCAGACTCTAAGATACATATACTCAATAGAATATTCGCGTTTTGAAATCCCTAAGAGTGTGTAGCGTCGTGGCGGTTCTGCGTCGTGATTTATGCGAAGGTCACAGCACCGGAGTAAAGATCCCGCCGGGGCAGTTGTGCCGCAGGCAGGCGTGAAATGAAGCTTCGAATTCGAGGCTGCCTCCACGGTGACACAGTAGCTCGGGGTGCCAATGAATGTCCGAGTTCTTTATGGGGCAACCCGAGACCACTGCGAGCGTGGTCCATGGAGGACGTCCATCAAAGGGTTCCAAATAATTACCGCCTTTTGGGGCCGTTGGGCCTACACGAGGGTGGGGGATGCGTCTGCGAGAGTAGGTACCCACCTCGTACGGTGATAAGTCGGTGAAACATATTTTTACGGGAGAAAAAAAAACTACGCCTGCTTTCCCGACGCGGCTATATATTATAGATCCTAAGTCAATAACATCGTACCAATAAAATTCTCGTTTGTAAGAGGACCCGAAACGATCGGTTTTATTAACCGCGGGAATCGGTGACGTTCTTTCGGAGCCGGTAAGATAAAGGGAGAATTTGTCGAACCTCAAATTAATGTGGGACTGTATTAAAAAAAAAAAGAGACATATTACACGTGTTAGAGTGTCCTCGTTTAAATTCTGATGTTAAAGATCTTAATGGAGTGTTCGAAGACACAGTGGTTGTCATGCGGTAATACTATTTGCCGTGGGTTCACGAACAAGGAATATGTATGTATGTAGCGACGGCCGAGGGTATCTCTGAAGAAACTTCGGCGCTTCTTCGGGTTCCAAAGTGTTTGATCGATGGATCCTCGAGCCTCGGACCGGAAATTATGCGTCAGCCTATCGTCCGCGGCCGGAAGTGACGGCACGGCGCCACACCGATCACGCCACTATCTGCCGTTTCGCTGATTGCATTTTCTTTCGTGCGTCGGGAAAATTTCCGACGTGTTTGTTTTTCGCACGGTCAACCGCCGTCGGTGAAGAAGAAGGAGGAGGAGGAGGACCGTCGACGATTTCCTGCGACGATGAAAACAAGCAGGCAAGATCGTGGCGACACGTTTGGAAAATGACTAATTAAACACGGCAAAGAGAGTCCCCATTCCAAGGAGAATTCATACCGTGGTTTCGTCGAAGTTTCGCCGATAACCAGATGGAAATCTCGATATCGCGGAAATCGAATCGATCGCATGAAAATGCGTCGCGTGCCGTTGGGACACGCGAGCCGTCGCTGCATTCATATTCTAATGACGGCATTGTGAGCGAGGTCAGATGTTGGTAACCATACGCCATTGTATTCGATCTTCTCCGCGTTACCGTAGTTAGTCGTGCGTAACGTTAGAAACGTGGATCCGCCCACGAAGGATCGTCTTTGACGGAGCTCGTAGGGGGGTCACGGGAAGAAGTCCTTGCAGACGGAGAAACTAGATATCAGGGGGGGGGGTCCCTTTTGCACTCGAGAATAACGGTTGATCTACAATCGAGACCCGAACAGATATGTATTCTCCTCTAACTGGTTCTCATTTCCGCGCATATTCGATCGTAAAGCAAAATTATATGACATATATTTTAAAAAAGTCTACCACGCTACTTCGATAAACAAACTCCATAGAAAAATATCAATAAATTCGCGTTATTTCTATTTTCCATAGTTCTTCATTGAGAAACGTATGAAAGAGAAGCCAAGACAAGGGGTAAATTTTCCCATAGGGTTCTCAATGCCATTGGCACGTGTCGTGTATCGTAAAGGTTTCCCGCGTTACTGTAATCACAAACACTGCCCTCAATTTTTCAATATTGCCTCGGTAACGTCGTCATCACGATCGACTCGTTTCAACGAGAAAATTTCAACGAGATAGCTCGTAAATACCGGGTGCGATTCTGCGGTGTGTGCGAGGGTGAGCGAAAAGTGGGTAAAAAAAAAGTACGGTTCGCGTGGAGAAGCTTGACGAGACGATGAAAGAAATCGACCTTCGAACTTCGCTAAGGGTGGGCTGGGAATCCCGGTAACCGGACAGGAACGAACTTTCGGATTAGGACGAAATAACTGGAATTACGGGCAATCCGCGAGCTTCGAAGGACCGATAAATCAAGGGTGGAAGCACGAGCATCCGGTAGCCCGTGCCATTGGCCCGGTACACGCAACGAGAATAGCCCACGCCAATAATGCTTGCTCGACAAAACGATGGATCGGATCGAAAGACGCGGACATTCCACGGGATAGTCGAGGGATTTTCGTTGTTCCCCTAATTTCGTCACGCGACGACTTTGTCAAAGCTGTCGATTGATTTCGTTGACGCATAGTGTTCCGGGAGATTGGATAAATTAAACGAGATACGATAAAAAAAAAGAATCCTAATGACTTTATCGATATTCTCCGAAGGGTAATAAGAACTTTCTGAAAAGCCACGCAAAAGCTGCCCGCGTATTTGATTCGACGATCAAACGACTCGGTTTCTCGGAACCTGAACGAGCTATTTAATCGACGACTGCGAAATTCTGTCGAGATCATTTATAATCTCGTTCGATTCCCGGTATCGATCGAGGAAGAGATTCGATTTCCAACGTGCGTACGAATTCCACGCGAACGGTCCCGAAAACCCGCGGCTCCGGAAGTCCGTGTTTCTCGTAAACAATGGCCAGCGGCCAACAAAAGGAGTGGCATCTCGATTGGCAAGGAATAACCGTAAATTACGATCGGAGGGGATCTGTGGGCCTGAAAATGCTCGACGTAATGCACCGCTATCTGCGATCGTCGAGCGGACGAAGAAGAGAGGAGAGTAGAAAGAAAGAAAGAAAGGGAAAAAAATCAGTAGAGAATCTGAAACGCCCAGCGGAGGGTAGATATGTTCCGTTGCATCTGTCGTCACGCCCTTTCCCGTTTGCACGTGTGTATTCGCGATCCGGTGTGTGCGCACGTGTGTCCCGCGTATGTACGTGAAGTCACATGCCAGTCGTCTATGGAGACGTACGAGGCCGAGTTCGAGGGATGTTTTTCAGTTTGGGGTGGCGGGAGGGGCCTAAATGTTTTATTACTTAATCATAACGCTCGGGGGCGGGTGGGTGAAAAACGTGGTGGGGAGGGGGGGTGCGGGGGGAGGGGGGGGTGCGGGGGGAGAGGGGATATAATGCATCCGTCGGGGGAGAGACGGAATTATGTTCTGGCCCAATTATTCATACGTGTCGAATAAGCTTCGTAGAAAGATGTAGGTCCTCGATAAATCACAGATATCTCATTGGATAAAGGGGGTATACCAAGATGGCGACAACGGTATTTGAATATTATGTTACGCGACGGTCTAATATAAAGTACGTCCTCCTACTACTACGTTTAAGTTCTACGATATATATATTACTTAAAACGTACGGGTTACACTATGGGTGATAAGACCTGAAATTACGTGGGTTAATTTTTTGATATCCAACGGTATAATCTGTAACGTCGTCGTTACGTTGATTTACTCGAGAGGCCCGGCTTCCGGGGAAACACTGTTGCGCCCTCGAAAAACTACACGAATGACTCAATTAGCCCGCTAAAGAGGGGCCCCCGGGCTTTGCGGCGAAACGTTTTACGCGGGTAGCAAAATAAAGAGGCGCTCGTAGAGCGGCAGAGACAGAGGGATGATAAAATAGGCAAGAGACTCCGGTGTGCATTGACGCGAGAACCACCGTGACAAAAGGGCTGAGGCATCCCCGTTTATTGTCGCCCGACGCCGCGTGAAATATCTGCGAACGTGTGCGTGCGAGCCCGCGTCTGTCTGCGTGTAGGAAAGTACACTATATAACTACATTAGGGGTCGCAACCTTTCCCCGTAGCACGCGCCAGCTGGCTCATTGTTAAATTACGGCCCCGACGATATCTGCTCGTCAACGGCGTAGAACATCGCGATCGCAAATATTCCGTTAACGTATCTCGCACCGCAACCAGACTGATTAAAATCGATATTTTGTGATTGTACGACAGTTATCTAGAATTATTCGTAACTACGTTCGTAATCAAATAGCAATTATAAGAGAAATAATATGTGCGATCAGTGAATATTTCAGATCATATCACAGGTGTAATTTAGAAATTATATACAATTGTTGAAATAGAAGAAAATATTTAACACTGTGTTCCATATGGTATCCCAGGTAGGAATGAGATTCGACTATTCGACGATGCTATCCACGCCAATGGAAGGATCATCCTCTAATGTATTTACACGGGGTGGAGACAGCGCAGGGACAGGGGTGTCGATGGGGTGAGATTTGTCACCCTGTACACGGGACGATACGTGTCGTACACGAACCACGTTTGTATCACCATTGTCATCCGAGCTGAAAGATTAAGCTAATTTCACACATGTCCGCCCGCTTCACGCTATTCACCTATAACGCTGACAGTTGACAGTGTCGCGTGACATAATATGAAACTATGCCTATCGAAGGGATGATTGCGTCAAAGCAAGATGCTCGAATAACAACCGTATTATATATTCTTCCGACAAATTAGAATTGTATTTATTATTCACATTTATAATCACTTAGCCTGTTAACAATTCTCATCCATATTTTATCTTCCGAATTTCAGAGAGGATAACGGATAGTCATAAATATTCCTCGGTTCCGAGAACTCAAAGAATCCTCAATTTCGCTGCCCGGAAGCTGCTAACGATGCTTAGATAAAATCGAAGAGGATCGGCCACAGACAGTTGTCCGTGAAAGATGGTAACATCTGTTCGAATGTCCCGCTCGATAAATCGGCTTTCTGCCCGACGGATCGTCCAAACACAAACGAGACACGGCTACTTGCTCGCAGAAGAAGATGATCCCGCCCACATCCTTCGTGGTTTACAATTACGTAACGTCCTGCATGTGTCGCGCGAGCATCACACGTGTCAGCGCCACGTATTATTATTTTTTTGAACGCACAAAATCCATAGCGAAGATACCAGAAAGAATATTAAACGAACTTCCTGCAGGTAATTTGCTCGAGAGAATGATTCTCAGACCGCGTGGGTGGTGAACATTTCAAATGAAGATTTTACGAGCCTTCGCGCATTATTCTCTCGTAACCGAGTCTCACGGGCTACAAGAAAGATACCCGGCTCGTTGGGAACGTGCCGTGTAATAAGCTCATAACGATTATCTCTACGTAGCTACGTTTAAAATTACATCCTAGCACCGGGGACTATAAATTTCCTCAACTAGCCTGCGAGAGAAGTATCACTTCTTAGCGGAACATCGGAATTTATTAACGCTAGTTAATTATGTCTAACGAGTTAATAAACTCTGACTAATTGATCGAGATACCTGTACCCTTTCCACGATCGAGCGGGTCTCAATTTACTCTCGCAGATAAAAGGATTGAAAAGAAGAGATGTACCGCGGGAGCGTGTAATTCGGCGCTGGTCTCTCGGCTCACGATGCTCTCTTCATTCCCACGCGACCTACGACCTCCACGAGTCTCTTCCACGGTCCCATCACGGCACCGAATAAGTCCCAAAGGGAAAAAAGAACGGGGTGTCGGTAAATGGACGGAGGATTCTCGGGACCATCGTCGCTTGCTATGTCCTGGCCAGTGTCATTTGACACAGTCCTAAACCCGATTCGCGCCACAAGCCGATCCTCGCTCGTCTTCTTTCTACGTTTCTGTCTTTTTCTCCCTGCTTCTCTTCTTTCTCTTTCTCTCTCTAGAATGAAAGAGCGAGAGAGGAGTTCCTCCACCCCCTCGTTCTCTTGCAAGCTGCGAGTTTTTGTCTCGGACTCCTCGTTCCCAAGCGGAGAACAAACGGCACGAAAGAACCGCACACGCACATGCGTGTACGTACACGCACACATTCGTCCACCGATACGAACGTGTGCCCTTTATACACACGGACAAGCCTGTGTGTGCGCGGGTGTGTGTGATCTCACGCGAAAATACGTGGCGTGTGCGTGTCTCTGTGCGAAAATGAACGTGAAACGATAGACGTACACAGACACCGGGGGTAACGTACGTGCGAACGCACACAGGGCTGAAGTGTGTGAAACTGCGAGAGGCGGGTGATCACCATTCCCAGAGCGGAATTCAATTGAGAGAGCGGCCCGCGAATCTCCGGTAAAGATAAGGAGACCGCCATTGAGGAAAGAATAGAAGCGCGGAGGGTTAGAAAGACATCCGAGGCCGAAAGACATCCAGGAATCCACCGAGAAGATAATGAAACCCTCTTTTGTGTAAGTTACTCGATTAGCGGGTCTTGTTTTTCTTTTTTTTACCAGGTTTAATAATCTTTTTTTCCCTGATGGGAATGACCGGATCTGTCGGACCGTGTGAATTCGTGACGATTGACGTTGTTACTTGAATTTTGCTATAATATTTTGTGTATAACAATGGCGAGTAAGTTTATTCCGATTATATCGAACGTTCAATCGCCGTTTCGCTTTGAAGTGAAATCGACGTACACATCGACGGGGCGGATTTTATATCGATACTAAATCGAATTCCATTGCGCATACGTATTCACCTTGCCAGAGGAGCATTACCCCCGTGCACGTATCTCGTCGGGGACAAAATAGACGCAACAGCCGTACGTGCCTCGGAATGGCAACACATTTCTCAACTCCACGTGTTTATCCGTGCCTCTGTCATTGTACGTTGCGGTAAATATTGTGATGTGTCGACTTTCAAAGGGTTGGAAGACCGGCCGGCCATGCGCAATATCCGGGAGCCCACGTAAGAAATGAAAAAATAAAGAGAAAGGAAAAATAAAAGAAACTTCGTAACCGCTGACGAACGTGTTCTGGAAATATAGTTCTTTGACCTTAGGTACCCGAGGCCAACCCTTCCCGTTCCCGTGAGATTCATCGGGGGTAATAAACCAAGCACTCGAGATAGCAAGAAGTCTAGAGCTTCTCTTGGTAGGATCAAAAGTGTACTTGAAAAGTGAGCGGAAAAAAAAACCGTTACGATGGAACAAATGTTCCAAGTGGGACACATAATCACGATGTTCTCGTATAAAGAATTTAATTAGATGCGCGATCGGTACTACAACGTTATCATCGTTATTCAACTCGTCGTTACGTTAGAATCTGAAACCTGTCACGCGTGAAAACCACCGTGACATCTTCTTAGTAGACAGAAGTTTTTCTTAGCGTCGTAAAACCCGGCTGTCTGGCGTCGCGAGTACTCAAACAACAGGACACACAGCCACAACTATTGTACAGCGGGGCGGGTCATGATCGTAAAACCGCGTGGCTATCGATAAATCACCGAGAGCTGTCTAAACACGATCTACAATCGTGCGGCAATCATTTCTTTCTCGATGCGCGACAGAAACCAACCGTCCTCTACGTTGACTTTCTACTATAACGACCACATATACCGCTCCAAATAAGAAACTCCTCACGTGTCCCCGAATCTCTTAATTACAACACGATCTCGAGTCGTACGAAAATTCCGATTAGCCTGTAAAACAATAAGGATAACCGTTTCCTTTGCGACCGTAAGCCACGGTTTTAATCGCCTGCCACGCAGCCGTTAAAACCTCCGCTCCCGTTTTATGCAAAATTATGCGTCGGTCTTGCTCCAATGAAAATTCACATACCTACGCACACGTCATGCATTTCGAACCCGATGCGGTACAACGTGGTGCAGCAACAACCTGGCAGCGCGCTAATGCGATAGACTTGCTGTACGCGAGGTGGTGGAGGACAGGGGTCTGAGGGGGAGGGGGCGGAGAGGGGGGGGGGTTGGTGGATAGGGAAAGAACCGAAGGGGATGGCGGTCGTGCGCGCGGTGTGTCGTGTATCGTGTGTAAGAGGTTTTCCTCCTTCGACGTTGTCGCAACGTCGTCGACTAGAAGTGGCAGCGCGAGGGAGACGAAGAGGTCGCACGGAAGCGAAAAGTCCCTGCTGGAAAGAGTGAGATAGAAGCTTAGGAGGTGGGGGAGGGGGGTGAAGAAGAAAGAGAAGGAAAAAAAAAGGAAATCTGTAGAGCTAATTCGCGTGCGAGATAACGCGGTGGCCGAGTAAGGTTGTGTGTGCTATCGTTGAAATGGTCTCCGCCGAGTCACGGAGGGGGTTGGTCAGGGCAGGGAAAGGCCACTGTCGACTTATGCCAAAGGGGGTGGTAAGATGATCTTATCGCGAACCACCACCACCCTCCCTCCCCCTACACCTCTTCCCTCTCTTCTTCTCCCTTTTGCTTCCTCGTTTATTTTTTCCTTTACTACCTTTCACTCCACCCCTTTCATCTTGTTCTTTCTTTCTCTCTCTCTCTCTCTCTGTCTCTCGTTTACTCCCATCCCACCGGGGTTTGTGTGGTAACTACTTTCATCCCCTCCTACCCCTGATGACAATATCGCGTGGCCAGTGAGATAACCGGTCGTGTCATTCCTACATCGACTACCTACTTCTCAGTCCGACTAACACCGGCCAGGTTCTTCGTGCGACCGACGTACTCCTCGGTAGGGACACTTTCGCGTTGCACGAGAACCCCCCCGAGTACATGGTCGAAAGCCGATTGTCATCAGGGAAATCTTACGCTTATACTGGACACCAAGGAAATGAGAATGGAAGTTATTACGTTACGGAACTCGGGGCGACGGTGCGAGATGTTGTCGGGAATTCGGTTCTATTTAATTCAGTTTTCGATTGTCGGGCGCGTGTCGATATTCCCGCGGACCACCCTTCTTCCGTGGCGAGCACAAATTTTTCTATCTAATTTTGAATTTTCACCCTGCCTTCGTTCCTCCATCCTCCGCGAAATTTATTCACGATTCAGATAAATGTCGTGTCTCGTTGTACTTAAATATTCGTCGGATAAGAACGTCGGGCTACCGCCGTTGTAAATTTACATGAGAATACTATCGAGTGGGAATTTTTCACCGAGTCACAGAAGGCGTCAGATCGATTATAATCCCGGAATTCTGGGCCAGTTCGAACGAAGGCAAGATCGCCCACCGGCTGACCGGCGAAAAGTGATGGTAACGTTGACGAGAGTAAGTGCCGGCGTTGGTCGTGCTGGAATGACGTTGCGGGAAATGAGCCTCGTAAAACAATGCAAGACACGCGAGCAACCCGAGAAAGGTGCTCTGCGACTGGCTTCCACCAACGTGCCTATGATCGAGGACGCGTTGGATGCGGAATTCAATTCCGCATACGCCTTGCGAGAAAAAATCAAAACGATATCTTAGGAATTGGCGGAACGGCGCTGAATCGCGAAAAATCGTCAAATTCAAGCAGTTTTTTGGTCGGCATCCGCTCAATTTTTGAGATAGCGATCTGGGACTGGCACCATTGTTTTAGTTAGGAAATTCTACGCCAGATCAATGTATAATAGTTGTACTTTTCGAAAATTTAATTTTTCGCCAAAATCTGAAGGGGGTAGGTCAGGATTTTTTGCGATTTTCGTAAATCCCTTGCCATTTCCACAATTTTTGAGATATTGACCTGATTCTTTTTGGGTCTTATTCGGCGTCGGATTCCGCGTCCAAAACGCCCAGGATCATTTTAATAGCTCAAAAATTACGGAAATGGCGAGCGAATTACGAAAATCGCAAAAAATCCTGACCTACCCCCTTCAGATTTTTGCGAAAAATTAAATTTTCGAAAAGTACAACTATTATACATTGTTCTGGCGTAGAATTTCCTAACTAAAACAATGGTACAAGTTTCAGATCGCTACCTCAAAAATTGAGCGAATGCCGATCGAAAAACTGCTTAAATTTGACGATTTTTCGTGTTTTTCGTAATTTCCTCGTCATTTCCGCAATTTTTGAGATATCAAAATGATCCGGGACGTTTTGGATACGCAATCGGAAGCTGAATAAGACAGTGAAAGATTCAGGTCGATATCTAAACATTTGCGTAAATGACGAAAGAATTATTAAAATCACGAAAAATCGCCAAATTCAACCAGTTTTTTGGTCGGCATCCGCTCAATTTTTGAGATAGCGATCTGGGACTGGCACCATTGTTTTAGTTAGGAAATTCTACGCCAGAACAATGTATAATAGTTGTACTTTTCGAAAATTTAATTTTTCGCAAAAATCTGAAGGGGGTAGGTCAGGATTTTTTGCGATTTTCGTTAATCGCTCGCCATTTCCACAATTTTTGAGATATTGACCTGATTCTTTTTGCGTCTTATTCGGCTTCGGATTCCGCGTCCAAAACGTCCAGGATCATTTTAATAGCTCAAAAATTATGGAAATGACGAGCGATTTACGAAAATCGCAAAAAATCCTGACCTACCCCCTTCAGATTTTTGCGAAAAAATAAATTTTCGAAATGTACAACTATTATACATTGTTCTGGCGTAGAATTTCCTAACTAAAACAATGGTACAAGTTTCAGATCGCTATCTCAAAAATTGAGCGAATGCCGATCGAAAAACTGCTTAAATTTGACGATTTTTCGTGTTTTTCGTAATTTCCGCAATTTTTGAGATATCAAAATGATCCGGGACGTTTTGGATACGCAATCGGAAGCCGAATAAGACAGTGAAAGATTCAGGTCGATATCTAAACATTTGCGTAAATGACGAAGGAATTACTAAAATCACGAAAAATCGCCAAATTCAACCAGTTTTTTGATCGGCATTCGCTCAATTTTTGAGATAGCGATCTGAAACTTGTACCATTGTTTTAGTTAGGAAATTCTACGCCAGATCAATATTTAATAGTTGTACTTTTCGAAAATTTAATTTTTCGCAAAAATCTGAAGGGGGTAGGTCAGGATTTTTTGCGATTTTCGTAATTCCTTCGTCATTTCCACAATTTTTGAGCTATTAAAATGATCCTGGGCGTTCTGGACGCGGAATCCGAAGCCGAATAAGACGCAAAAAGAATCAGGTCAATATCTCAAAAATTGTGGAAATGGCAAGCGATTTACGAAAATCGCAAAAAATCCTGACCTACCCCCTTCAGATTTTGGCGAAAAATTAAATATTCGAAAAGTACAACTATTATACATTGTTCTGGCGTAGAATTTCCTAACTAAAACAATGGTACAAGTTTCAGATCGCTATCTCAAAAATTGAGCGAATGCCGATCAAAAAACTGGTTGAATTTGGCGATTTTTCGCGATTTTCAAATTTTCGTGCAATTTCCGAACATTTTTTCTTTTCACGATCCCCCTATACGGACGGGAACAGGATGTTCTCGATATTCGACTCCTCATGCACGGACACGCGTGCTCATCCGTTACGGTGTTCATCGTCGCTTTCTTCTTTTTGCGGCGGGTACACCACCGCCGACGACTCGCGCTTTCATCTCGTCTCTGTTCACGGTTCTACGGTGTACCGGGAACACCGGGTAGAACGAACAGAGATTCCGGGATTTAATAACTCCTTTGACAATGCGCGCCGACGCCGAGTGGTCACTTAACTTGCTTTGCATCCGTCGCTGAAAACGTTGCTATATGTATAGATATACACTCGTGTATCTTTGACGACGTGCAGATCATTTTATAGTTCTCTAGGATCTATTCGTTTAAATCCCATCTTGCACGAGAGACTTTTTGCTAGCGGGAAAGCTACGGGTATCGATGCGGTATGCGAGCGAACGTGTATCATTATGCGTCACTTTCATCGTTGTTTGTAACGCAGCGATTTACGGCCTGCCCCGTGGAAACTATTCAAGAAATCTCGCTCGTTAAACGTCAGGCTATTGTTCCGCAGGACAGTGCTTATGCATATTGGTATCGCGTATCGGCAATTAAACTTGTAGCAGTTTTATGCATACCTATAAATTCTAGATTCACGTAATATCGATTCCCTGTTTGTTTTTTTTTCTCATAATTATCACAGGAGAAATGAAAAGAAATCAGATATCATATTTCCCAGTTCTCTATCGCGATGTCGAACACTATCGAAATCGATATTTTAAACCGTCTAAAAGCTGATTCCGGGCTTCACTCTCATTCTGGCAGCCAGGCAATCGCGTAGCTCGGCAGTATGACGTGTCAGCCGCATTCAGGCGCGATGCAAGTACCTGTCTGCCGTGCGACTCGATGCGAGAGAGGTCACCAGTCAGTCGATTTGCAAATCGCGATTGCACCCGTTCCTCGTGTTTGATGTGTGTGTGTATGCGTGTGTATGTTTTTTCTCTCTCGTCTCCGTTGAACCGAACCGTGCCGACCAATCGGGAACGAGGTAACGCGTCGAACGATCACGGGAGTTATTCGAATCGGCAGAAGTCGTCCCCCGTTGGAACGAGAAACGGAATATTTATCGAACGGGAACAATCGTTGTGATGGAAAGGAATCGTGATAGCGGAGAGGCAGGATAAATGCCTAATTAGATGATTAATCGTTCGATTGCCGAGATCGGGCAACAATGGCGAGCTTATCGCTCGTGCGTGCCCGTACGATGGCAACACATGTTCGCTACGAGCATCAAATTATTCGGATGTAAACATAATTTCCTTAATATTTCCATTGTACGAGCATAGAGATATTAATCGATCGATATCAATGAAATTTTCATTCATTTATTAGAATTCTCTCTAATGAATTCTCAAATCAAACGTTTCGCCGTTAAATCATCGAGATAAAAGTTCTCATTCTTCCCTCCCTCCGTATCGTGTGCGAAGGAGAAGCCATCTTGGAAATAATTCCGCTGTAAACGAATCAATTATCGGTATTATCGCGACTGGAAACGTGGCATTCGTTCGATATAGAGGGATCTGGCCGCTCTCGATGCGTTTGTCCGTCGCGGCTGATTGGCCGTGTTTGTTTCAGGCCGGCCTGATTGCATTCCACCGGAAAAAGGGCAAACAAATGACAAACAGCGAACCGACCCGTTAATTGGCGGAGGCGTAGAACGGGAAAGAAAGGACCCAAGGAAGACTAGCGGGATTATTGCAGCATCGAAAAGGGGGAGAGGACGTAGAGGCCGGAAGAAAAGGGTGAAGAGGAAAACCCGGAGAAGTAGAGACTGATTGTTCCTAGTTTCTGTTATCGGATTTGCATGGCCGCGTGCAGTTATTCGAGAGTGTATTGTTGGCATTTTAATTCATGTCGGTGAAATCGATCACGTCCGGTCGTCCAATGAACGTTCAGTAGACTCCCGGTTATGTGACGTCGCAATGCATTGGAATTCAACGACGCCCGTTATCATTGCCAAATTTCGTGTTTCACACGGCATTCCTACGTAAGGGCACATGTGTGTACGTATGTACGTACATACGAGAATATCGATACGTTCGTTCATGATTACTCGCGGTAAAAATCCGCTGATCGTTATAGAATAGTGATCGTGCGCGCTCGTGACTGATTAATTGAGCAGCCGATAATTTTATCTTGAAAAATGATCACTCTATTAACCCGATAAACGTTACGTTCGGTAGGAACATTTTAAAGTTCCCGAAACCGTTCGCGTGACTTCGTATCATACCCTGCATATATTGTATTTATATGCAAACGCGGCGGTATGTGGCGGCAAATTATTAGGATACCGTGTCACCCTCTATAGACATGATCGAAACTCGTATCACTTGAATGTTCCCCAAAACGACCCCTCGTTCTCATAAATAATTCTACAGAATGGTAAGAGCGGCAGGAAATCTTCGATTATCCTTCAAGTAAGAGGACACAACCAGAACCTATTTATCCATGACAACACATCGGACAAACGGATTCGTCTTCGTATCGGAAAGGAAGACTCTTTTAATTGGGACTGTCTGAACGGCGGTGGGAGGGAGGGAGGGTGGAAGAGCAACGAAGAGAATGTACAAGAAGAAGAAGAAGAGGAGGTGGGATCCGAGGTAGCAGGAGTCTCCCGCAGGACGAGAATGGACTGACCTACCTTAGGATCATCCGATCTATTCATGCTTCTTATTCAATCGTACTCTCTCAGGATGCGAGACAAAAGCACCGATGAAACAGAACCTCTCCCCTCCTTCCCCATCGCCATCCTCTCTCCCCCTCCCTCCCTCCTCCCCTTCCCTGTACGGCACTCTGTACGCATGTTTCTTTGGCTTTGTCTCCTCTCGGATACGACTTCCGGTGCCGCGGCTAGACGCGGACCCCTCAATGAGATGATGCGCCTTTGAAACGCGCGGTAGGTGGATTCCGCGATTATTCCTGCGGTCTGGACGGGGATGTACCTCCCCTTTCTGCTTCCTATCAGTTTCAGGAATTTCCTGTCTGTCTGGGTTGTACAATGGAATCGAGGTACGAAAAGCGACGGATCGATCGGGAAAACTTTTTCGGGAGTCTTCGGTAATCGGATATTCAATGCGTAACGGAAAACTGATTTTTTTTAACGCTAATGTTACCGACCGCAAGCTTACCGATGGTTTTGTAGGTTTGGTTGACTGTGACGGTGATATCTTTGTTGGGTGAATGGTATTATTACGATGGTCTTTTTGTTAGATAGAATTTGATGTTGGCAAGTGTGCTTTGGTGGTTTCCGAAGAGTTTTCCCTGCCATTTGTCCGGTTCAACTAATTAGGATTAAATAGAACTATGCCCGCGAAAGTTTTGTAAGTGCCCGATTGTCTTGATACGCCCCTGGCTCCTCTGCCGTTCCTCCCGTTTTCCTCCCCGTCTCGTCTGAGGCTGTTCCTCCAGAAACGGGGGGTGAGTTGCTGGATGGATGCCCTATTGTTTCGTCGACTCGTGAGTCAAGCGTTAACGGATTTTGTCTTACAGATTACTAGAATCGTTGAGAGTGCCTGCCACCGTCGTCGGAGCTTGGCAGACCGTGGGAAGGGAGCTTTATTATAAATCGAGAACACGATAGAAATCATCCGTCAACCGGTGGGTACGGGAGCACGTCAAACGATCGAATTTTACACGATACTCCTAGTTCCTCCGTAACGATCACATCTATCGATAGCAAATCGTTAAAAAAACATTCGAGAGTAATTCGTTATATTCGGATCAAAACTAGACGAACGAACAATCGGGAATGAAAACTCGCGAGGGCAGATGCCTGTATGCTTTGTCCTCCGTTGAAGTGCACTATCGATGTCATTATATTATGTTCCAACGAGAGACATCGGTCGATCGTGTAACCGTCTTTCACCTATTTGCGTATCGTCCCATCCACCGTCGTCGTTGGAGAGTTAGCCGTGCACCGCCATTCAGTATATAACAATAAATTAACGCTGGCTCGGCTCTACCGCCGAATCTTTTGTGGACGAACCGATGCCGTATTGTTAACCACCGTACAAAAGGGAGAACGATCCGCGCTCTTGTTGGGTAAATGTACTCCGACCGTCCGAAAGTATTGAAAATGTTGCTCCATCGTTGAAAAAAAAAATTCTCGTTAATGTACACTTGAATGGAATACCAAACGAACCTGCAAACTTAACGATTTGTCGGTAACCACGCCATTTTTCCGGCGAATTGTACAATGCGTTCGACACTTTCGCGGCGAGTGAAAGAAGAAGAAGAGTTTTGCGCTCATTTTTTTTTTTAATCGGAGGACGAATTCGCGAGACTCGCGAATACGGTGACACGGCGGGAAGATGGGCGGGACTTTGAAGGCAGATAACAAGGAGGTGGAGGCGGGAGGACGAGCAGAGTGACTAGACAATACAGGAAAAGAAGGAATGATATCGATGTAGCTGGTGCGCCAGCGCGAGAACCGCCTACTACTCTTTCCACGGTGTCGTCGTGTCACTGACGACGTCAGAGACGTTGACACGTCGAACGTCTGTGATAATGTTATCACTATTGTCCTCCGTATCAATGGTGGATTGTGTCCAGTTGAACGTACCCACCATAGATCAGCCGTACTATAGAATTCTCAATAGAGTTTGAAGAAATTTGAGAGTTAAGAATAATAGATCTTTGAATTAATGTTTTTATAAAAACTTCAGTAGGTATCTATTTCCTTTAAGATAGATTTAAAATGGTAAGTTGAGGTATACGTTCGTAATTGCACATTATTGACGAAGAAAATAAAAAAGGACGTTGTATAAGTGTATTTTACCATTTAACTTAGACCGTTGGTCACGCGAGGTCTTTAGTAAAAATAAAACCTGTCGAAGAGACGACGGTAATATCACGGAATCGCGGAGTTCGCAAAGACACAAATTCGTTTTGAAACGGCTGGGTTGAAAATGAGTTTTATATAGTCCTATGCCGCGGTATGGTTTTATAGCCTCGTCGAATAAGTTCCACGGAAAGACTCGGTAATGTCTTCCGCTCTAATACGGTAGTTTCCAGAAGTGCGATGAAATCAGTATTCGTTTTCGGTTTCTGCCGTCGACGTGGCGATTTTGCGAAAAATCCTGTCTGTTTGTACGATAAAATACGAAGAATCGGTTATTGGACGCACGATCGACAATAAATCGTACAAATATTAGCCACAGAGATATCACCTACACACACAAGTATCGTTCTCCCACAAGCCGTTACGTAAAAACAATGCAATTGGAACAGATAAGAGAATCGAACCAGCGTAATACCTCGATCAAGTTGTAGTGGTACTGTGACTCGAAAATTAGATTGATCGAACGGTAAGTAATAGGAGCGTCATGAAAATAGCGAGCATTCATGCCAAACGGTTAATTACAAATAGATGGAGCAATTAAGAAAAAATATACCGCATTTAAAATTGAAGTGGGAACGGCACTTTTAAAGACAAAGGGAATGAAACATATTCACGAAACTTCAGACGTAGGTAGACGGGGCATACTTTCCCGCCAACTAGTTAATCATAATTACGGGCAACTGACGTCTCGTAAATTTTTGACGGCGGCCCTCATATCCACGTGCTTAACTTCGCGACGAAATTTTATTTATGAATCCGTCGGTGAAATTAGTTTTTGCAAGTTGTGAAAAAAATCGAACTCAAAGCAAGCCCCATGTTTTGTAAAAACGTACACAATGTCTGAGGTGATTGTTACTCGGGAACAAACAATGAACAAACATGTTTTTCACGGCTTCAATTATTTACATGTCGTGATCAAAATAAAGTATTTCACACGCTAAAGCCGGGACCGTCTGTGGATTAAATTTTTTTCCACCGAGACAATGAAATATCAATCTTGTCATCCATTCACTTACGGCTACTAGAAAAAAGGAAAAGTATTCGCGCACCCTGCCTGACAATAAAACCAACTTCCATTAGAACTCTAATTAAGAATATCGACAGGGGTGTGTAAACACAATTCGCACCCGTTGTATCGATGACTCTCGGACATTCGGTAGAAAAATTCTTGTACACTCCCGAATAAATAACAAATTGCATAAATCATCAGAAATCACTACTCACCCTGTGCTAGTCTTCTAGCCACCGGCTTGGATCTCATCGCTGCACGACGGGTGGCGGATTCGAAAACAAAACACTAATCGTAAGAACGTAGCTGACAGTCCTCCGAGCCATGCGAGTTTATGCACGAACGTATTTATCCTCTCGATTATATCACTGTCTCCCACCCCCTCTCCCTCCCCCCAAAAATAGAAACAGCAAAATAGAACAAACAAAAAATTATAGTCCACGTTAATTATCAGCGAAACCGCGTCGAGTTTTGATCGCACCGGTTTGCGTCGCGCTTCACAAGACTCCGTCTGACAACGAGAGAAGAAATGTGCCTCGAACGGACGAACCAGACACCGTCGAGGGTGAACGAGGACAATTCATAACGACACGCGGGTTCCGGTACACCGGGTTCCCGGTTCCTCCGTGATCTGACGGCAGCGTCGGTCGGTCCGACTGGGATCCTGACGTGCGTTGAATCTGTCCTCCGACAGTGGAGGCTTCTCCTGTCCTCCGCGTCTCCTCCTTCTCCACCACCTTGTCCTCCACCCTCGCGACTCTCCCTCTCCTCTTCTGTACTCCCTCCAACCTCTTTTTCTCTCTTTCTCGCTCACTCTCTCTATCTCTCTCTCTTTCTCTGTTTCTGTCTCTGTTTCACCTTCTCTCGCTCAGTCACTCTAACCTCTCTGCCGTTACACCTCCGCTTCTTCCAACCCCCTTCTTTCTCCTCTTTCTCCTCTTCGTGTTTGCTACTACTACTACCGGCACCACCACCACCACTACTACTACTACTATTACTACTACGACTACTTTGCCTCCACCTCCTCCACCTACACCTTTCCTCCTCCTGGCCTTCCCCACCTGCGGAGTCGACCTGGTGCCTTCCCCACCACCTAGGCGATCTGGCTCCGCTGTCCACCAATGATCAGCCGCTGTCTCTACGTCGCGTTCCTCTCTTCCTACGGGAGTGCAACCTCTCGCTTCTTCACTCCCCCGGTTCCTGTCCTATCGAAGCCACCGACGGTCCAACGATACCGAGCGAGACCCCGAGCCGTGGGTAATATAGATTCGATGTTTTTTCAGAAGATCTTTTGTTTAACTTGATCGTTGATACCGATGTATTGGCTGGTGTTAACGTTAATGAGAGTCGAACGATCGGACCACCCACGCAGGCTTCATGATGTGTACTTGTCGTAATATCTGTTGTTTGTTTCTTGACTGGCTTTATCGAAGTATAAATATAGGCGATAGAGAGAAGTTGTATACAGGTTCTGGCGTCCTTATAATAACAATGTTTACGTTTTGTTTCTTAGTCGCTAAATTAATTAGTAAATATTGCTCCGCTGGTGGATCGTAGTCGACTCGGGATAAGGGTAGTTTTGTATTCTACTCGTGAATATTGATTCTTTGATTATTTGCGTTCGTAGATTTCCGGATTACGAGGTATCGCTTTTATTGTAGATTCATTGTTGCCGGTTTCAGTTTCGATTACGTCTAGTCGAATGGATGACGATGCTCGGTAAGGAACAGGTGTTCACTGTTCGATCTCTTTCGCTGACTAGGCTGATCACTGATTCACGACTTCGTCTCCCCGTGCGGAGACGTTATCGCTTCTTGTTGCTGACGTGTAGTCTGTGCCGGTCTGATACGAAGTATTCGACGTGTGCACTGATTATAAACATTCTTGTCTGATAATTTGATTATGTCTCGCTCGTCGCTCAAGTTCAATTTTCAAATCTGTCCGCACCGATATGCGTCACCCGCGATCGCGATCTGTCGCTCGCGACACTCTCCTTCGCAATCGAATTCCCCAGGTAAAAATTGAAACTTCAAAAAGACAGCTGAAATTTCATCTTTCCAAATATCGCTCGATAACACTTTTATAGTCAATAGACATCGGTAATATCATTTTTCCGATATTACAAAATCAACTACTCGACGTTTTAAGACTTATTAATCCCTATAAAATGTCCGAGGAACAATCATCGAACAGATTACAAAACACGCCGCCGAAAACACGTGGCGACGAATGAGGTCCGATCGATACTCCAATCAACCATGAAACAAAGTCACACTCTCTTCGACTTACGAAACCCACGGACACTCGTTTCACCTATTACAATGTAACGTTGATCCCGCTGTACGTCTATCGATCGATTCTTCGTCTTATCATCGATCAATTACACGCGATAACGCATCCCGTTCGATCGCGCCGCGTGACCGACTTCGCGGGTCCCCGCGAACTTCCCGTCGCGTGATCGTCGGCCGGGGAAAATCGGGCGAGCGACACGTTTCACCGAGGGGGAGAAAAAAAAAATGGAAATCAGAAGGAAAATACGCGTCCCGTCGACTTCGAGGTACGGCTGGTAACTCGCTTCACGCCGGCACCTCGACTTTGCATTTCTGGGTGCGTTCGCTCGACTAGGCGCCCCTCCGCTCCGTCTTCGTCGCACCTGAGCACGACCTCCGACCCCACGGACGCCGGTTCGGCGTGAAACGCGCCCGCGCACCCTTCCGAGCGCAGCTCCGCCCTGCTCCTTCGCCCTTTCGGAGCACAGGATCGGCACCTCTTCTCCCTTATTTTTTCTTCTTTTTTTTTTTCTTTCTCTCCCCCGTGTGTGTTGCCATCGTTGGAAACCGAGAAACGGGGAACCCGCCGATCGGCGAGGCAAAAAAATCACGGTGAACTTCGTTAAAAACGAAACGCGGGGGAATTTTTCGTACACTTTTTTTTTATTTGTTTATTGTTTTACGTGATCTGATGGTGAGCGACGTGTTTTCACTTGCCTTTCTTCGGTCTCCGGCTTTATACCCAATGGGGGTCACTTTTTAACGTTGGACCATTGTAGAATCGTTTGGAGATCGTATCGGTCTTATTTTTTTCCTCATTTCGAATTGAGATTTTTGCATTGTTTTTCTTAGGGGTGTATGAACTGTTGGTTATCCGACGAGCCCTAAAGTTTGCTCGAGCTCAATTTTTATTCAGCTACAGCTATTTCATAGAACTATAGAAGCGGTAATTTACGGTCTTTAAGACTGTGAGGGGCCTATTTACGCTTGCTTGAACTGGAAGGGCGAGAAAAGGTATACTTTTCTTTTCGCCTTTTTATCAAAGTAATTCAGTCAAGAAAATCTGTATTAAGGGCGTTTGCAAATCCGAGTTTCGCGTTTTTCAACGTGGACGATGCGCACTTGAACCGTTTCGTTTGCCAAGGAATATTGCACGTGACTATTAATAGAAATCATTATTACATGTTTTTTTATTTCTCATCGTCTCAAGTCGCGCAGATGAATTTCAGATCTTTCGCCAGTACGAATCGTCGAAACGCGCTGTTAAATATCCAACGGTCGAATAATACAACATGAATGATCGCGGACTCCGGTTGCTGAAATTAAGCCGTTATTTTAACAACTGCATTCGACTCGCATGACCCGCTTATTGCCGCAAAGTTCTTGGATTTCTAGTCGCACACGAGACATGACGCGTGTACGATGCAGAAATATCGCTACATATCGTGGCGCGAGCCGCGCGGCAACACGATCTCGCGTTTATTTTCATCTTGGAAAATCGTAAAAGATGTGGGAGCGAAAGGAGGAGGTCGCGCATTCCAACCGAGGCGAGAAAAATGTGCGAAAAAAAATATTACGTCACCCAGTTTTTGACAATAACGAATTTTCCTAGCGTACGAAGAATATTTCCGAAGAAAACCCGAAACTGCGAGAAGAATCTCCTTTGACAACCGTGTCTCGAAACGATGTCACACATGACACTTTTTTTTCTTTTCTTTCGTCACATCTCTACGAGAAACACATGCAACGGTCGACCCAACAATTTAACAGGGTACACGAAGCTAATGACCATTCGCCATACAGAATTTGTCACGGTTCAGTTTTCGGTAGGTACTCTTTGCACGAGCCGCCCCACACACAGACAGAGACTCGCACCTAAGTACTTGAATAAAACTGTTCTCTCTTTCCTCACACGACAATCTCCGCCTTTTATTTCCACCTTTTTCTCCCTTTTCCTCGGACATTCCCGGGCCTGTGTGTCGACCGGTACCATTTCGCGTACTTTCATCCGACCTCTCCGTACTCCTCTCTATTCTTTCTTGATTTTTTTTTCTCCGGTTCTTAGAGTCTCTCTCTCTTCCCTCATCTTTTCCCCCGCGGGTCCCTCGACTTCTCTCCTACTCGCTCTTGGCCGAATACCTTCTTCTTCTTCTTCTTCCTCTTTCACGGTACTTTCTTTGTTTCCCCGTTGCACGTGCTCCACCCGCGTTGGTGCACACATAAAAACGTAAGCGGAGCGAGACGACCGAGGGGAAGGACGACGGGAACAAGAACAGGAGAAAGAGAGCGAGACACTATGGTACGCGGAGGATGTGTGTGACTTCGTATGGCATCCATATTCAAATGGATATAGTATTTCATACGCGGATCCGCGGTACGGTGTGCGTGTGTGCGTGCGCGGTGCGTTACGCTGCGCTCGCTAACGCGAGGCAGGTGTTGGTTATTCGTGTTAGTGAGGGTCAACGAGTGTGAGGGGGTGGAACGGAGGCATGTACGCGTTCACGGATCTCTACGTGAGGTAAGCGTGCACACGTACTCCGCACAAATTGAATACGTGCCTGTCAGTGGCGTAGGAACAAACGTCAAGTTTATTCCGCTGTAAAGATACCACGGCGCGGTGGGTATTTTTTGAAAATATTAGTGGTCCGCGCGAAAATTTCACAGGGAAACGTTAACGGAAAGAACGTTCCGCTGCGGGGATTGGTTAATGGAAAATGATTTGCGTGAAGTATAACCAAAACACTCGAAAGGCAACGTTCGTCCTTGCGGCGCTGTGTATTCGGGGTTATTCAATTAATCTCACTGCCGACGAGCTCTCCCCATGTTGACTTTACGATCTCTGTGTGGGCGGAGAAACGAGGTATACATCGAAAACGACATTGGAAACCGAACTTGAATTCTCTATATGTATCGTTTTCACTGGAAACAAGAGTACACGCTCGATAATACCACCGAAATGTTTTACACGCGGCGGAGCGAAAGATTTGTCACCCAGAATATCACGTGTAAACGTAAATTTTACAATGCATCGTTTACAAATACGATAGGGAGGAACCGAAGGGCGAACAGAAGGACCACTCTCTGAAATATAGTTGTAGGAGGCTACTCAACGACTCGAAATCTATAAAGGGAAGGAGAAAGGAAGTAGATTTGGCCACTTCTGACCGAAAAAGAGATCGCTAGAGGGACGGTGGGGTAGTGCCGTTAACGGATGACGTATATTAGGGATACTCTGGTCGAGTAAGGCACCCGAGGATCCAGAACCCTCCCTGTCCTTTTGCTGGCTATAAAAACCACTCGCCTTCCTTCTCGACCCTTAGCTAAAAGGCCAATCCGCCCTACCACCCTTATCGATCCGCAAGAAGCGAGCGTTCGGTTACTCTTCGCCTTGTGGACTCGACTTCTTGTGCGCGACCACCCAGCTACCCCACCTCCCCCCACCCACCCACCCAACCCCCTTCTATCCACCCCTTCCTAACGTCACCCCTAGATTCATCTTTGCGAGTGTAATTACGGACGCTTGTTTTTTTCATTATTACGCGTTTAAAACCCCTTCTTTCCGCGGTACAATAACGATGCACATAAATTAAAAGTTCTTTCCCGCTGGAATGGTCGTGCGACCGATTGCCACTTTACGAACAGAAGTAGTTTGACGAAGTTGACATTAATTTGTTGCTGATAGGAAATATTAATAATTATTTCAATGTCAATTGTTAGTTCGTCATGATAATTGTTACAAGGTGTTGTTATTTCTAGGGATTTTGTCATTGACGCAGTGGAATAAGTTTGAATGGCGTAGAAATGTTTTTGCAATATTTAATATTGCGATTAGATCGAAAGGTCAAACTCTATTGCGAGTAAGAAGCCGTCAGAGCCGTGAGTACCGTAGAAATTCTATAGAGCTTTTTCAACGAGTCCTCCTTCTTTCACTGCTAATCGATACCGCTTGAGACATTACCTGACGAAGATTGCAGGAGGGTTTACACCGGCTTTTACATCCGCCTGTTTTCCGCTCCCGTACGACTTCGCGGAAGCGTGAAATTCTCAAATGCTTGTCCATCGTTTTCATACTTAAAAGTTTTATCGTTCCGTATTCCATATTCATCACTAATTATTTTCTTTTTCTTTCCGTCCACCCTCGAACAACGTCACACTGTTCTCCGGACGGTTTCCTCGGTTTCATAAATCATCCAAGACCGGACGAAAAATTGTGGAAATTAATTTCGATTTCGCGGACCTACAGAACGAAGTCGATTCGTTTGTATTATAGACTTGGAACCGAGCAAGTAATGCTTTTTATGCGTGGCTATCTTAAAAGTATCTTTGAATAAGAAGAATGAGCTTTTACTCCTAACATCCATTAACATAAGAGTCTAAGTACTGTGAGTACATAATTTTTTTTATTCAAGTGCGTGACGCACAGCTATGCAGATCCCTGGTAGGATAGTACCTCGAGCAAGATGAATCGAATCGCATTTGCCTGCAGTAAACTACCAGCAATAATTGCTGAGAAAGCAAGGAAATATACCGAGAGTTTTATTCCCGAGGATATGAACGATAATCAACTCCACTCGGATCATGATCCCCCTCTACAACCAACAACTATACGCTCTTAATAAAATACTTGACAATATTTAATTATCATCCACCCACTTTCCTCCCGTTTCACTATACATCTATATCCCACCAATAAGAAACGAATTAAATATATCGGTATCAGCAATGATCCCCACGTGATTTAATACAAGTACATATTCATATTTCAGGAAGCATGCACGCGCAAACCGATTATACGTCCAAGAACCCGCGTTTTCCAAAGCCGACGTCGGTTCGCAGCAGGGTGAGAAACGGGGAGGGTTGTAAGAAGCTAGAGGGGGTGGGGAAAGGAATCATGATGGAGGGAGAAAGAGAGCGAGGCATGTCGTGCAGCCTATATCTAAGACGGTCGCATGTCATATCAGCAGTCATCGGGCTGGGATATAGGTATGTCTGTATAATGCCGCGATAGTACCTCGACGGTGCCCCTGTGTGTATATTACGGGGATTTAGCTCGAGGGCCCTCGCATGCTCGGAGACTGATGTGACCACGGAGACCGCCTCGTCGAGACATGCGAGCCGACCTGTACGAGAAAACCCTGTATCGCCTTCCAGGACTGCAAAAAAATATCATAAACGTTCGCGATCGCCTTTCGTACCTAACTCTCGAGTTTACACAGTTCTTTTTACGGGTACGTTATTAGCTTGTCAACCTTGCGTAACCCACGCGTGTATTTTAACGGGCACGTTAATGCGGCTGTATTGTGTCGTGGATTAAAATACAGCAAAAACGTAATCCGATTGCGGGGGATTATTGTTGGATGACAAGTATGAAACTGTGTGGTGGTGGGGGGGGGGGGGGAGATAGAGAGTGAGAGAGAAAGAGACGAATATAAATTGCAGTATGGTATCGTTAAGTGGAATCGTAACTCGAATTGGTTATTTAACGAAGATCCTCGAGGGTGATTTCTTTTTTCCGAATTAAGCACAGTTTTCATTCTCTCATTAACATATCTGATTGTTCAATAATCAGGTAGATGTACGTGGTGAATATTCGCGTTACAATGTATATGAATGAGGGTGGCGTGTATCAGCGGTAAAAAAAAAAGTAGGTTGCCTGGCTGACTAAGCCGTGCAAAGATTAAAAGCTTTTGATGTTTCGTATTTAAATTAACTCGTTATCCTGGATCCTTGAGCGATTATGCAAAATCAAGGGATTCGTAAGATCGATTGCTATTGGTCGTGGCTGCCTTGCGATGTGATTCAATTCCGTTCAATTGCATCGCCTGCAATGTGCATCGTAACGTTGCCTATTCTCACAAATCTAAGGAATGTAAATTGCCCTCATTATACACTCGCCGCGAAAAAGATGTATGACTTAAACTTACGTTAGATGTAACTATAATGGAACCGAGTGATTAATGAAATATATGTACAGGGTGACCTTTATGCCGTGTATTAATAAGTCCGTTCAGCCACTAGTCTGAACAAACAAGGGTGATCGAAGCGATAACTTATCATTGTCAAGTAAAACATATTTGAGTTGAACTTGGAATGTCTTAGATTCCTTTATATCGCGATTTTAATACTGGATACGAAATATCTTCGAAATCTGATAAAAATAGAATTGTCTCACGATATTCCGAATCTTTGTCGATCAACGATCAATCATTCGTAATTAATATCTACTTATTTTTGAAACCAATGATACCACGGATTGGGAATGGAACTCGCAGTTATTTTGCCGCGCAAATTATGCGCGTTCAATATGGTGGACAGAGAAGCATAGCGTGACTTCCACGTTCCAGGTCAAGACAATATATTTCGTTATTATATTATTACGTGGCTGGATGGCAAGAGGAATTATGTATTTATCGCTCGAACATTATTTTTATCGTATCATAGGCCGGACACACGACGACGAGTATCTACCATGCCCAACTTAAGATTTATTTTAACGACTGTGCCCTAAATCTCAGATCGATAGGACGTCTGTGGCAGAAAATCAGCATATGTCACCGTATCATCGATTTTTACAGGAATTTCAGCCTGCATCTGCCAGTGGATGCAACTGGCGTGCAACCGGAGACTAATTCGTCGTGGATATCGATAAAACGACGGCGCATGATATTTACGGAAACGGAAGCAAACTTTTTAAATATGTTGAAAAAATATAACCTTACAATTCATGGTGAAAGTGCTCCTCGTACGGCAATGCAACTTTTCCTCGCAGATTCTGTCCGTCCGCCTGATTTCTGGATCGCAATGGCACAACACAACGGAAATATAAATATTTACACGCGATTTACAAGTTGTAACGAGATTCTATGTTAAACCGAATCGAATTTTCAACGTTTTCCCACTCGAAAAACTCGCGACGTAATTTCGACTATTCTAGCGCGAAAGATTTACGAAAGAGACAATACTCGAATCAAATATCGAATTTTTGCAAACTTCTAAGAAACTCAATTACTATTATCATAATTAGTAGAGTGTGTAGAATTAATTATTTAATCGTTTTATTCCTGAATCGCTAGCAAGGATTTTTAATTATAATCAATAATGAATTATTTATAAGTGTAACGAGACAAATATTGATGAGCGTAGTATCTTCTAGACAGTTCACGTAGTGTCTTCTCTAACGTTCGCGCGTTGTCGTCCATTTCGCGGGAAGTCGCGAATTTTCTGTAATTTCGTGATTGGTTTAAGTGAAACGAGTATTTTAAGTGACTAAAATAAAGAAGGATTCAAACGCTTGGCAAATTTTCCTTCGCAGGACGTGAATACCCAACAATTTTGCAGTATGAAGGTAATTCGTATTCTCACAGGAATATTCAACATTTTTGTTACACATGTATTTCATTTTCAACATTATTCTATTGTATCAAACCCTGCAAACTTTGGGAGGATGGCATATAATTAAGTATTGAATGAGATCTCGCGTAACGAACAATAGAAATGTGAGGTTATGTTAACGCCAAAATCGCGGTCCTTGTCACAATCCACTTACTTCAAGTAAACTTCCATGTCTTCCCGCGTAATATAACCAATAAGTTCTCCATAAACGTTTACGAACGTTATTAATATGTAAAACATTTCAACGCTTTATCGTCATCAAAACTCTCTTAAAACAAATCCTACAAAACTTATCGTCAATATCTAATCAACCTGGTAACATCGAGATTACGTAGATCCACGTCGCTCGTTATTCTATAAAATCTATCAAATCATTTTTCACATAGCATCGTCGAATGTCTCATTAGATCGGTATTTAAAGGCGAGTCGAATCCGAAATGAGCTTTGTAGCTAGAATTTGATTGGCAATCCTTGGCGTGGCACCCAGTCAATCGTTACCCTTTGCCATATTAACGTGACTCGTTCGTCGGCGTGTTCGTATATCCGTATCTGTACGGTGTGTGCGACTTGATGCGAGACACAGACGAGTACATACACCAGGGATCAGGTATACGCGAACGGATGGGTGCTCGTGTTGGTAAGTGGGTTTGGGTAACTAAAAGCCAAGCGCGGGTCGAGTGTGCGAGTGTATCATAGAGAGGGCATTCGAGCGGAAAAACGCAACTAAACGCGAGTAATTGGAAGCCCAAGGGGGGTACGTTCGAGTCGCACTGGGTCTGCCGACACCCTTGCTCCGGCAGGGACGAATCCATGACTGTTTATTACTTCCTCTAAATATTTACCTCGCGCTTGTCATATTACCATTCCGCTGTTGTCTAATTGTATCGATATCCAGCAAGACGATACCCCGACGATGGAATAGATCGATAGGATCGTTCGATACTTTGAAATTTGATCTCTAAGTTGGTGGAAAATAATATTTATAAAGGATGGAAATTATAGATGTTTCTTTTGTAGATAATATAGATGGCACGATGATCTTACTTTGTTAGAAATGTTTTTGGATGGATAATATCGTACAGTGTGTACACGTGTGGCTTTTATCTTTTTAAATTTGTTAACTCCTGCCCTGGGAAAGCTTTCGAAGCTCGAGAAGAAGAGAAAAAAGAATTTCGTGTCAAACCTTGCTTCACGTTCCAGTTTAACGCGAGCCCCAGTCGTCATCGTTAATATGTTTCCGATTATTTTTCTTCGCCAACGAGAAAAATTTCCCGTTGCACCCGTTTCCGTGTTACGCTAGATTTTGTTTTCGACGCTAACAAGGGAGGCACGGCTCCAGAATTTTTCTACAAAATACCCGCGATTAATGTGTGTACGTGTTTGTATACGTTCTCCCGGTAGTCCCTAGGTGAAAATTGATTTCGTCAAATTCCGAATTGAATTTCGGGCTTCCGCGTAACAGACGAAAACGATAAATTCGACAAGGGTTACCCTTGTTCCACGAACACTGTCCACGTAGGACAATAAAAAGGAACGTTTCAAATTTCACTGCCTGTGTTTTCTAAACAAAATTCAATCTTTCGAACGGCAGTCATTATCATACGCGTCTGAAAGTGTAGACGGTGCCGAACGATCGTAAAATCTTTTCCACCGTCGATGTTTCTCTTGGTATTGGGTTCGTGCCATAAGCTTGAAAGAAGCTTTCTCATTTAAAGAGAACGCATTGCAGCTGCTGATGTGATTCTTTTATTCTTTCTTCTTTTTTCTTTCTTAATACCGGTAAACTTTTTCCTCGATCCTGTTAATCATTTTTAAACGATTAATTATTAGACACGCACTTTCTAAAACGTCTCGCGTACCAATTATTCTCCTTCACAAAAGCTCGTGCAAAACCGGAAGGGAAGGATAATTCCGGTTCATAATCAAATCTGTAAACCAGAATCAGTGCATGCCCTTGGAGGGTAAGCTATTCGCGAATCCGACGTGAAGGAGAATCAGAGTTTGATGGAGAGAGAAGTGATTTAAGACGGTTTCTCACCCTCCGCGCTTTTGGTCCTGTTCTGTCTTCACCTCCATGGCTTCCACCCTCCCTTTCTCTCCCTTTCCGTTCATCCTCCCTCTTCTTTCACTCCTCGTCTCTCCCCACTCCGTCTCTCTCTCTCTCTTTCTCTCGCATTTCTTGTGTACATGCATCGTCCCCGAAGAGAAGCAGCAGGGGGTTGTTTCGTGGCTGCCGTTGGCTTTTCGTTGCGGTTTGTGCGGGGGATGTTTCCTTCCCTTGTGAACATATCCATAGGCTCCCTTCTCTCGCCACTTCCTCCCTCGTTCATCGCTTCATCCGCCTCTTTGTCTATCTCGCTTGCTCCAGCGGACCGACTCGACTCCACTCTGCTTCTCGACCGTAGCATATTACCGGCATGGCAGTGCCTTCAGTTCAGTCAGTGTAAACCCTCGAAGGCATTTGCTGATTCAAATTAATCACAGCCGAGGTAGCCCACCCATCCCACTACACATAGACTTTGCTTTCTCGGCTTTCGGGGGCAGCAACGGAGCTTGCTGGATAGAGAAAACACCTTTAATCTTTCGTCTTATCACGCTCGATGTTGATTGGTTACATTTGCAACAAAGTGATACGATAACCTTTCTCGTCTGTTCGAAAGACACACACTACATTTACATTTGTAGAATGAACTACGCAAAGTGGTGGCGTTTTAACAAATACACGGTCGACGTATATAATTCCCGTTGCGACAACACACAATTTGAATAACAAAATTGATTTCTTTTCGTACGCTACGTAAGAACAAAAAGCGCGGCGCTACCTTTTTACCGCGATGAAGCTTTTTTCGGTAATATACGCCCGGTACTCTACGGTGGCGTGTACGGGCATTAAAAGCTCGTCAAACAAAGGCGCCTCGAAATCTCATGGAATCATTTTCCCTGCGATTCCACCGGCATCCAAATGAGAGAAAGAAGAGGGAGAGAGAGTAAAAAAAAAGGAACGGGAACTCTTCGAAGAGAGGAGAGACTGTGGTAGAAAGAAAGAAAAGAAGAGAGGACGAAGAAAATGCGTTTTTCATCCCCATGACACGGCTACCGGCGGTGGCCTGCTGGATTTTCGTCGCGCTGCTGCAACGCCCGTTCCGCAGGCTTGGAAAAGAGAGGAAAGACAAAAAGGTGAAGCAGGAGGACGAGGTAGAGGGGAGGGAGTCCGACGAGAGTGCTCTTTAGAATTAGAGCAGAGCCAGCTTCTGCTTTTCTGTCTTTCTTTCTCTCTTTTCTCTTTCCTCCTTTCTTTTTCTCCTCTCCTCTCCTCGATGAATCCGCGAGGCGTCTCATCACGCAACATTACCCACCAGGCTCCGCGACTCCTGCTTTCTCCACCCTGTCCCTCTTCATCCCCTCTTTTCTTCCCTCGTCTCTGTCCGACCCGCCCGAACCCGCCAGACCTCCGGCAGCACCCCTTGCATCCCGGCCACGCAACATTAAGCCTACTCCTTCGCATTTTTCCTTGGATTCTATGAAGTCTCCGAGAGGCGGCAACGTTTTATTTTTAGGCTTTTTTATCCTCCTTTTCTCCCTTCCTCTCTCGCTCTCGCTCTCGCTCTCTCTCTTCTTTTTTTGTTTTTAATACAGAGAGCACCGCTCTCCAACCACGTGAATATTGAAACCAGCCAGGGTAAATTCGACCCCTTTTTTTTATGCACGTACACGACCCTAGAGTTTCCGATTCTGTAGAGGGTAGTGCACTTCATCCCTTCGTCCTCTACGTTACCAAATCTACAATTTCGTGCGATACCACTGTCTCTATCCGGTACCATGTGTACACAAAAGAATCTTCCAAGCAACGTCGTTTGGATAACCGTCTGATTCGAGAAATCCGTAGGAATAAAAATCACGCTACTCATCATCATCCTCCATCTTTCGCGTTATCCTCTTTCATCCCTCGGCTCTTCAACTTCAGCCTCCATCATCGTGGAGGTTCGCCAAAGCAAGGGAAGAGGCGGAGGATGCTGGGATGTCGAGACGCGGAAGAGAGAAACGGGACGAACGGGGGTTGGTTCTCGAGGGTGCCGGTTGTGGAGGGATGAGAGAGGAGAGACGAGAAGAGAGGAGGAGGCACGGAAGGGAGGGAAAGAGGTCTCGTCTCCCTGTCTCTATTGATCCTCCGAGGAGGAGCCGCGCGCACCTCGTCTTCCATCCCACCTCATCCTCAATACCACCCTATGCTCCGAGAGACGACGACTGTGACGGGCAGGGGGGTGGGTGGAGGCAGATAGAGGGAAAGAGAACTGTTCTCCGGAGCTTGGTCTGTGTTGCAAGCCTGGGAAAACGCATCGACAAAATGCAACCTCTCCGTGGGTTTCCGCGCGCACTACTAAATATGTTGCCCAACCTTGTACGGACCAAATGATCCTTTTGATCTTTCCCTTGCGAGGTCCTGTGACCCGACGAATTATTAATTATTCCGTTAAATTCTACTCCTGAGTTGAGTCACTGTTGAAACGGAAAAGTTTACGGGTACGTATTTGATTACGTAGTATGTACTTCTATTGAGAATTAAACTTTGGTGAAAGAAGCTTGAACGTTGAAGGAAAAGAAAATTATTCAAGTATTTTAGGAATTACTTTATCGTATCTTGATTCATTCTTTGCAATTTTGAACAGGATACGGTAGAAGTGAGAATACATACACTCTTACCGAAGTGACTGATCGGTGCTTATGACACGTTTCTGCCATGTTTATATTTAACGTTTCTCAGCTAGGCCACACATGGACCGATGCACTACGGTGTTCATGGTTCGCTCATATATCACTTGGATATCAGTTGGACAGTTTTGATGAATTAACCTCGTTAGCTTTACGACTGATCGTACCGTTGGTTCACCAAGGGTTATGACTTCTTCGTCGTTTCTTTTCTTGTTTCATTCGTTATAAAACATATTTGTTTATTCATTTCAAACATCGCCAAGGAAGACATTTGATTATTAATTTTATATCGATAATAATTCTGAGACGTACTACAAGAGAACTGTACGTGGGAGAATAAATCTTAAGTCCTCCATTCCGAATGTAACTTCCGTGCAACGGTTCCCAGCCTGTGATTGGTGCAAAACTCCACGCTATCTTCTCCCACTCGTCTCGCTTTCTCTTCGCGTCTCCGTGGTCTCTCTGTGTGTCTCTCCCATACTCTCACAACTCGACCCATCGTTATCTCCCACGAGGGGACTCCCCATTGGTCGTTGATCTTCCCACTCGCGCGGATGCCTCCCTCGCTCATCGGTGCCGTCCTCTGCGAGTCCGTGTGTCCCTCGGGCTCTTCAGGATGTTCGGTGTGCGTGCGTTGGAGGCATCCCGGGGTCCCCGATTGGGCCGAGGGGAGCATCCATCGTCTCTGATTGGACCGCCGCCGGGAGCATCTCTGCTCATCTCCGCGTTTGCGCGATCATCGGGCCTTTGTGCGTATTCATGAGCGGATGTGTGCGGGCGTTATCCAAAATGGAGGATCTGGTTTACCCTTGGAATACATTTGGTGAGACGATAGAAACGTAAATCTTTCACGAAGCTGACGTTGAAATGGAAATTGACACATCGTTCGTTAGAACGTAACTGTGTTCTATTGATTAGAGAGTTTCGAAACGTGAAATTTCGCAGAAATCCATTGCGTTTAAATAGAATACGAGACGGAAATAGACAACGAAGTGACAACCGGGTTTCACTCGAATCGATATCCTTCTTCGTGGTTTTCGGGGCGGCTCGTCTCCCAGAATAGAAGGGACCGTTTTACTTCATACATCCTGTCGTACATCGGGCGCTATAACTGGTCTCCGTGACGGGCCAACGCCATTATGGCAGACACGCGGAGAAAAGCGATACGCGGGCACGAACCCCGCCGGGGAGTAGAGACATTTCAGAGAGGGAAGGCAGACGAACAGGGACCCGGGCGAAAAAGAGAAGGAAAAAGAGAAGCGGAGAATGCACCGGCAGCGTTCATTTGCGACGGCAGTAACACGCTGCTGCATCTATTCATACACACCGGCTGCGACGACGTCGCGGCGGCGGTGTAGCTTGCCGTGTATCCAGCTTCGACTAGTGAAGACCGAGACAGAGAGAGAGAGAGAGAGCGAGAGAGAAGGAGAGAGGCAGAGAGAGGAGAGGAGAGAAGAAAAGGACAGGCTTGGCAACAGTGGCCACTTCTACTTTCATCCTCCTCTGTCGCCCGTCTACTCTCTCTCTTTCTCTCTCTCTCTCTCTGTCTCTCTCTGGTTTTCTGTTTCTCTTATTTCCCTCGACGAAAGAGGGGGTGGAAGAACGCAGTGACATCCACGAAGGGTGAGCAGGAGCGAGATGGTATGATAATTGGAATAGGAGGCCGAGGAGACGACAGAGCGAGAAGACGAAGAGGATAGAAAGAGAGAGAGAATAGCGCAGGTGGAGGCGCTGCTCGATGGTTGGTGGGGGTCGGAGGTGGTGGTGGAGTCCCCTCAGGAGGTGGAGAAGGTTGGAGGATGAGGCGGGGGAGTAGGAGGTGGTTACCATGGCTACCAGAAACCGCAGCCGCCGCCACCGACGATGCGAGAGGTGTCACTGACTCCTGGCAAAGCTACCACGCACCCATACACCTGCACAGATATATAGCAACGAGGTGAGGTGCAGGGCGCAGATACACCGATACGTGTACACCTTCCCGACGAGCCTGTGTTGTATTTGTACGCGTTTGCGAGATAATGCGTGTGAAGTACCTGCTCGTTGTGTCGCTAAAGCTCTCTCGCTTCTCGTTTCGTGACGAATTTCGTCTTTGGACCGTCAACCGTTTGATCCCTCTTTAAGTATTGGCTGAGGCGTCGGAGCTGGTACTTGGCAATGTTCGACGTTCTCTCGTTGAAATATCGAATGAGACTTTTAAACATTTTACAGGCTGTTTCTGCGGTGGTTAACGAGGAATCTTTAAAGAGTCATAACTATTAAACGCGAGCATACGCCGCGTTTCCGATACGAAAATACGTTAGTTATTAGCATTCGTTTACGCGTCTATTTTCGGTAGCCGGTCGTTATTATGTATGTTCTCTAACCGATTTGCTTTTTCCTCGCTCTTCGTGGCGTTTGTCAAGGGAATTTCCGTGTTTCATTCGATTTCTCTTTTCATAATTACTCGACCAGAATCTTACGTATCCGGAGCAAACCGTATTCCCGATCGCATGGTGAGATTTCTTGTCGATTGCAGTTATCATTGATCCACGTTTTCACGTAGACACACCCGGGTATGTATGTACATACTCTGCCGGTGATCCAACGATCGATCGTCGTAGCGGATATAAACGAACGCCGGTGCTCCGGTGGAGAGAGGTCGACGTGACTTAAAAAGACCATCTCGAGAAGGAGAGCGGCAGGAAACAAAAGATCTGCCTCTTAACTGCGGCCGTTCGTTCGTTCGTTCGTTCCGTTCCGTTCCGTTCCTTTCGCTCGTCCTCTCCACCCCCGCCTTCCTCGTCGTCGTCCCTGTCCTCCTCTTGCCACCACGGACCTCAACCGCTGCCCGAGTAAGAATTAAATTAAGGCTTCCGAAAATAAACTCGGCGACATTCAATTGTTTCTCGCGGGGGACCGAAACGACACGAGACGGCGGCAGAACGGCGGTGTCGAGTCTCGTAAAAGATGAGAAACGATCCAGCAAGATGGCCGACCCGACGACGACGCTGGACGGTCGTTCTTTCTAACCGACGTCGGTTACGAGGGGAGATGCCTGATTTGTACACGGGATAACAAACAGAGAGAGAGATGGAGAGAGTGGGAGAGAAAGAAAAAAAAGATTGTTATACGAGTACGAGGTGTACCCTTTGCCACCTCTACCTGCTTTCGTTATAGCAAACTTCAGCGGGGATAATCCTTTTTCTGTAGCCTTGTTCGATACTACCTTGGGTCTTTGTTTAGTATTTCTAGAATTCTTCTTGTTTTAAAGTAGACATTAGACGAATAATAAGATCGGTAAAGAACTTGTTGCAATTTTTATCATAAGAAATATTTGTGATGCGGAGCAGGCACGTTACAAACGAGTCGCATTTATTCCTGGCAGGAAAAAGGTAGAAGTTAGAGGGTGAGGCGGAGGGTGGTTACGCCACTGGAGCGATGCTCTTTCCACGTCTTCGTCGCTTATCGTGTGTATAGTCCGATTCGCCTCGCGGTCTCCATGGGAACCCGCGGAAAAACCTATCGATTCTCCCTTTGGACTCCTCTGAAAGAGAACTCTTTCAAGAATCCTTCGGCCCCTCTCCCCCCGTGTTCCTCTCCATCCTCTCCGAATCTTTTTCGTCTCCTCTTTCCGTGGGTGAAACTTTTTCCTTACTCGGCTGAGGTAACTTTTTGCTCACTTTTTCGCGCGGGGAGCTGAAGAAGAACGACAGAGAGGAAGGAAGAAGGACGGGAGAGACGGGTGGAGAAGGTAAAGCCAGAGAAAGCAGAGGAGAAAGACAGAAGGTCCACGGCAACGCCGTTAAAAGAGGTTTATTTCGCTAATAAGGCCGGACTTGTGCCGTGCTTATTGAAACAATAAAGAATCAGCCACCACCTCCTCCTCCCCATTGCACCCCAACCGGGTGGAGGGTGGAATACCCTCAAGATGGCGGTCCCTTCCTGGTCACGGCGTGGATATACCAGGAATACGTGCACTGGCTGCAGAGTGTCGCCCGATCAACTACCGATGGATTTATCGTCGCGATATTGTGGTTCGCCTTCTCTCCTTTCTTCCCCGTTAATCCCGGCATTTTACCACATTGTACTTCCACCATCTGTTGGAACTGGTCGACTCAAAGACGTTCCGGGGTTCGGCATGGCATCGAATAATGTTTGGAGAGTCCTGATTAGTCGGCGCAAAAATAGTTGGGCGACTTTGCGCCAAGGGTTTTCGGGCAAAGTTCGAGTGGTTTGGTCCGAGCGTAACTTTGTCGGTCGACGTGTAATTAAGGGGAAGTTTGAATGCAGGAATTTAAATATTACTGGGTAATACACGATGCATGGAAGGACAAACTACTTCAGAGAACGTGTATAACGCGAGTGTTTGATCTTGGAACAATCGCACGGAGCGAAGGTCTTTGCCAGGATCGAAAGTATACTGACCGGGAAACATATTTTCATGGTATTCGAATGAATGAAACCTATATGACCCAGTTTATCGACACGTAATTTGGGTTAGCGGTGGAAACGTTAGATTAGAATCAAGGGGTCGTAAGTTCGCGGGTGTACGTCAGAGTTTGCGGCGTTCGCGTCCCTAATATGCTGCGTTATCGCGAAATTTATCGGTTATCGGTTACGTGCACTTCCCCCCGGTGCGGCGCCGTCGGCGTTGCTACTACTTTTTCTCGCCATTTTCGTCACCGATGGGGATCCTGCTGCGGACGTCTATTAGGCGTACGGCCTTTTAACATCAAATATACCCGTTCAACATTTTCTGAAGCTTGTAACACCATCGAGGGAATATCTTCCTCTTTATAACCCTCGGGTGTATCGCGGGCGAAAGAATTTGAAACACCGTTTAAAACCGTCTCACCCCTGAAAAGAAAATAGAATTTCATAGGTGCGAAATACGATACTCGTTTCCACGTTGAAATTACAGAAACTTTTCGAACACCGTCGTGTTACATCGATCATTTAACGCGAACACAGCTTCCGCCGGTATCGCGGGAAAGTGTCAAGCGCCACGTAGGGAGCCCGTGTCGAATCTTTCTTCTTATCGCCGGGACACGCCGTAATAGTAAAACTTTCCTTTTGTGGGTCTCGAAACGAGTGGCTTTGCGTAAACGAGTTACGGTCTGGAAACAGCAAGATACGCGCCGGAGGATGGTGTGTCTGGTTGAGAATCGATAGAGCTCCTGCCGAGACTACCCCGCGAGACACGAATTCCCGGATTCCATGTCGCCACCCCTAAAAACCCCATCCACGGGGGAGAGAGGAGGGGGAGGGGGGAGGGGGTGCGCTCTCTCACCACCCTCTTCGCCTCCCTCGATCCACCCCTTCAGTGCTCCTCGAGGCACCGCATTACCTCTGGACGAGAGGACTCCCGCAGCATGGAAAGAGAGATTCGACAGCCGGGAGAGCGACGGAGGAGAGAACCGTCGGAGAAAGGGAGAAAGTAAGAGGGAGATATACCTGCGAGAGAGGGAGAGAAGAGCAGAAGGGCTGGAGAGCAACGTGAGGGCCGCGAGAGCACAATGGACCGCCTCGGAGATTCGGAAACGTCGAGACCCACGATCCTGAATGGGAGACGAATGAGGAGCCTGCCCCAGCTGGGTCCCAGGACAATGCATCCTGGAAGACGAATGTTAACGCTGACGATAACGTGGTTTACTTGCGGAGATATATCGTTCCTGGATGTCCGATGTCAGGACTCCTTTCGATTGATTCAATAGACTGCGGAGGATATATTAATTGGATATGTTTGAATGTGTTTCTGTTTAGTTTTATTTTTATTGATATGAAATAAATTCTGTAAATATTGAATGGAGGATTACCAAATGAAAACGCTTTGGGGTCCAGTGTATCTCGGTCGCGTGGAAAGTGGAGCATGTATTTTTAGTCATATGTGCGAAGAAGGTTAACGAAAGGATGGTTGTAGGGCAGATACTAATTACAGTAAAGTACGGCTTATCTATCTGAATATACGCCAAGCTTGCTCTTGGCCGATCATCGATCGTCCACGTGAGATCCTGAGTTAGGTTAAGGTAATTTAATTTCACGCTCGCTCGAGCGCCAGCGATCCAAATTGTAGCCACACACGGTGGCGAGGTTGAAAATACCTCGTCCATTTTCGCTACGATAGCGAACACTTCTTTTGACAAGAAATGATAAGACTTCCATAACCTGTCGTCCCACGTTGATAGAAATGTATTATAACTTCATACGTGATAACACGATGTTTATTTTTCTTTCAGCATTATCGAGTTGTCAATTTATCACGTTCGATCAAATGCACCGGGAGGATTCGCAACAAGAGGACTCGCCGAAGGATGCCACCCTTGTTTGATTTCTTGCTTCACGATCATCGTCGAGCCAGGTAAGTGTGCCCCGCTGCTCGCTAATATGTTTGAACAAGTGTCATCGTACGAAAACAGACGCACACCCACGAGTTTAAGTCCGCTCGTACAAATAACACGTGTGACAACGCCTTAATGGACTTGACAAACCTATAACTTACCACAGATAATTGAACGTAATAACAATGCTCGCTGTCCACTGTCGTCTCGTTCACGATACGGTTACATACCTACAAAGGTTCGTAATTACACGATCGTTAGAAACAAAGGAAACGATTATTAACCCCGCCGGTATTCTTAATCACATATCATTAGATACGTAGCTGCTCATCGGTCTTTCGATGTCCGTTAAAGTATCTAAATGTAAATGTAAACATACTCTACCCTTAGCACACTTTACTTTAATCGTATTATCAACTATCATCATTCTACGGAATAAACTACTATTTAATTGCTTCACCACTGTAGGAAATCGAATTTTATCCTGTATCGAACGTCTGTTCGAAATTCGATTCTCAAACGAATTTATTCCACCTTCGGACGTATCTGAGATTCACGATCCGCGGCTCAAGGTGGTTCTCCACCCTCTCGAGGTAGCCATAGGCCACGATATTATAGGGCGAAAACGGTAAATGGCCCTAATAATGCGAAATCTCGGTGGCCATAAATACGAGCGGACGATATCGGGTTGCTGATCTCGGTGGCATGTCCAGGAGCTGCGTTGCCGTGTCTCGCGGCGTTGATACCGGGCTGCCCCACACGGTACTCACGTGAGTATCGTGGGTACTGGAAGTACTCACGTCAAGTATGTGCACGGCTTATCATACCTCTCGCGACCAGTATATGGTCTTCCTGCTCTTTATGCGAGTACGTGTCGTAGTCGCGGTGAGCTCCGCTCGTTTTCGATGAAAATATGTCAGATTCCCTCCCATCGAATGAATTAGCGATACTTTGAACGTTCTTGGAATTTCAAGTGCTATATCAGGCATAACAATGATACTAATAGACGATCGAGGGATGTATTATCGCGGATATTCGTATGATTTGATCGATCTTCATTCTTTTATAATACTGGGAACGAAATTGCGTGACATTTAAAACTGGGAAATGATTCACGGGTTTTCTGGTTGTGATGAATATGTATTTTTCTCGTGGTATTTCATCCTTGAATATGAAGGGAATCCAGTGAAACTTGTAAACATGTCAGTCAAACGGAGTTCTGTTACATCCTGTCTCCTATACGCTGCTCGCATTTCCATTCATTGCTATTCCATAATCTGTGATGAAACACGAGGTTCTCCGTGTCGTAAAGTCGATGAAAAACGAACGTATTAACGTGACTTAAGGGTGAATAGATCGATGAACGGAAGGAAAGCGTACGCAATGTTAGGAAGAGCTTGACCACCACCGTACATAAATGCATGAACACATATTTTATAGACCTTAGGAATACGTTTGAATGAAATTCAAAGGGACCGCGATAAACCGCATATTTGACGTAACTATCTCAATTTAACGGTAGTCTTACCAAACACTCGATTGTTTCATTCATACCCGCGTCTGGACGTCGTTCGAAATTTATCAATTTTTCCGTCTTATAAATCGTGTACGCGATACCATAAAGAACGATGTTAAACACGACGTTATTTACGAGTGGTTCGGCAATATTCCTCTTCGTGAGAGACAGGCAAAGCCGTGCGTGTCGTGGCAATTCTTTCCGCGGTCGAGGTAAAAATACGTTCGTGAGTTCTTTTATATACCCCCTCCGCCGAAGACAATCTCGATGTCTCCGGTCGCGGTGTGGCGTGTCGTAGTGGACATCACTCGGGGGTGGAGGTAGGGTGGCGAGTGAACCTCGAAAGGGTGTAGCGTGTCCGGTATCTCGTCCTGGGATCGCAAGAGACATTTCGTCCCCCCAAGAAGTCAGTTCAGGTCCCACAAATGACCATCGCAAGACCACCACCACCACCACTACCACCACCAACCATCACCACGAAACACACGGCACGAAGCTACACTACCCCTCTTTCGTCGTTGACCACCACCTTTGGTCGCAAGGTTTCGTATCTTCCAGCCACGTTGTGCAACGCCGACTCAGATGAAATGATAAACGAATTTATTATGCTTGGATGGACGCGAACGAGTGTTTCTAATAGACAAAAAGTCGTCCGGTATTTATAACGGCGTAATTTTATTCGACGACTTGAAACGGTCGCTGGAAATATCGCGTTCTCCCTCGAGTATCACCGTGACACGTAAATCTTATTTATTCTCAAATATTCCACAGAATTATTAGACGACTGCTGAGCACGTATTATCAGTTGCTTAGAACTGTATGAAAAGAGTCGTTGTGAAGTCGTGTGTTTCCAAAACATCGGGGAGAAAGAAACGAAAGTAAATCGTGACAGAGAAGGAGAGAACCTACGGTTGGAGTTGTTATGTCTGAAGAACACCGCGAGGTTCTCCGGTTCGATTATGCCTCGATACATAAACAATAGCGAGAAACACTTAAGCCTGACCCGTTTCGATTGCTGACCGAACCAACGCGAAACAGTTTCTGCTGCGCTGCCAATTTCGAGTTACATCCACAACGTTTGGCATACCCAAACAGCGATGTTTATCTGACACCTCGACATCTCACGTTCATTTTTTTAGTACTCGATTTTTCGATGTGCTTCTTACTTTGATTGGATATCGTATAACGAAACGTGACCTCTAGAGACTTCTTTGCATAAACGTGCTGGGAGTAGTACAAAATTCTTGGCGATTCTTGACTCATGAATCTCTGCTAAATATCCTTTGTGATAAACATGTGTTTGTATATGTTTATAACAAAATACAACTGATAGAAAGCCCTCTAGTGTGGAAATTGGATAATAGTACATTATACTGTACCGTCCAACGGTCATAAAGTAATTACATGAATATGATACCACAGACCACCCATAAGAGTAGATCGGACATGCTGGGCAAATTTTTGTGTCACGAAAAGAGGGTCCTAGGACACCCTTACCACTTTTATGTGACGCTCAATGTTACCGGCCTTTGCCTGGAATCCGTATTTAATAGCACGCACACGGTATATCTATATTCTGTGAGTACTAATGATATTCTATTCCTTTTTGGCGGGAAAAAATGATATACAAGTATGAATTCAAAATACGGCGAGCAAAATACGAAAAATCGTCAATTTCCAATAGTTTTTCGTTCGACATTCGCTCAATTTTTGAGATAGCGATCTGAAACTTGTACCATTGTTTTAGTTAGGAAATTCTACGGTAGAACAATGTATAATAGTTGTACTTTTCGAAAATTTAATTTTTCGCAAAAATCTGAAGGGGGTAGGTCAGGATTTTTTGCGATTTTCGTAAATCGCTCGTCATTTCCATAATTTTTGAGCTATTCAAATGATCCTGGGCGTTTTGGACGCGGAATCCGAAGCCGAATAAGACGCAAAAAGAATCAGGTCAATATCTCAAAAATTGTGGAAATGACAAAGGATTTACGAAAATCGCGAAAAATCCTGACCTACCCCCTTCAGATTTTTGTGAAAAAATAAATTTTCGAAAAGTACAACTATTATATATTGATCTGGCGTAGAATTTCCTAACTAAAACAATGGTACCAGTTTCAGATCGCTATCTCAAAAATTGAGCGAATGCCGAACGAAAAACTGTTGGAAATTGATGATTTTTGGCGATTTTCGTAATTTCTCCGTCATTTCCGCAATTTTTTAGATATCAAAATGATTCTTTCACTGTCTTATTCGGCTTCAAATTCCGCTTCCAAAACGTCCTCAATCATGTTAATATCCCAAAAATTGCCATCCGACTTCTCGTTTATGACATTTAATTCGTTTATCTATAGTCCAGTCATTGTTGTTATCAAAATATTTCCATCTCTTCGAAACTTTTTAATGTGTTATCAAGTAACGATAAGCACAAACTTATCGATTGCCAGAAGTAACCTACACTCGATTAGGTCAAGTTCTGTAGGAGACCAAACTTAAATGTCAAGTATTGAATTTATATTCCAATTCATAACTCACAACTCGCTAAAATATTCGTACAAACAAGCCCATGGCAAATTGACTAGGTACACAATTTCTACGGTTCCAAAAAACTGAATTACCGATGCAGCGAAAGCTTCGTGATCCAAGAAACATCTGTGCGTGGAGCGCGGGTTCAGTTAAAATTAAAATATATACAGTAGTAAGATAAAAATGTTTCGAAAGGTGAGTTTGACGCGGATCTCAAAGACCCTTGCTTTATACAATATAACAAATTGTATGTAACTAAAACGACACCCCATCGTCACAGCAATCCTATAATTCCCATCCTCCTACTTCCTTCGTAAATATGCCTTTCCACAAGACCTCCAAAATCCCGCGGTTCAGCGCCATCTGTCCGCGACCGCGGCAGTAATTGCAATACCAACCGTCGATCTGAAATGCCAACGAGACGCGCGCATCTGCGGCAGACCATACGCGAAGTCGCGTCGTAAACAAGGGCTAGTTGCATCCGTGACCGTCCAGGGACAATTTTCCGTGTACTTCTGGCATCATCACGCGCCGGCCGAATATCACCCGGAACACGAAGACGTCCGATTGTCGGAGGACCATTCGAGACAGCAACAAACCCGCAGAAGGATCCTCGTGTCGTGGCACGGTGATAGAAGTGCGCGAGTTGGCAAGCGTTGGCCCCGAGTGCAGTAGGGCTGCCATTTTCCGTGTTGCGGTGAACGAGAGAGACAGATAGATAGACGTGTTCCAAAGGGGGCAGTAAAGGTTTCCGAACATATATACGAATTTTCGACTTGGTTTTCGAACCGTGGACTCCCCACGTCGTTACGGATTCCCGTGAGAGCTGTATCCTGAGGACTGCCGGTGGTGGAAAAAAAGGAAACGAAGCCGAGAGAAAGAGTGAGGAACCCCGAGTCACGGAAGCGCGCGCTTGAAAACTGGACCGGCGATCAAGGTTAGTTCTCTTTCACATTCGTTTTCTTCCTGGTGATCCCTCGTTGCCAGGATATCGCGTTGCAACACGATCGCTCGTTTGTCAATTGATATTTCTGCGTGGAATTAATAACGGACGTAAGAGAATCGATATTATGATGTGTGTATGCATGAATGTGTGTGTGCGTATACGTGCGTGCCTTCGTGCGTGCGTGCGTGCGTACGTGTGTATGTACGTGGATATGTGTTAGCGTTAGCGTGTACGTGTACGTACGGACAGATATGTGTGCGTCGAGTCTTTTTGCATCTGATCAGCTGACTTTTTTTTTCCCCCCCGTCTACGCGATCAACCGTGGTGCATCTTATTCGTGGCGGCGGAGATTACACGGATCAGAATGCATTCTGGAAGTTATTCACGGCGTTGCGTGGGAAGGCTTGCTATCTCGGCTCACTACGGTAACGTCGGTGCTATATTCGAAAAACGTTGACCGTTTACGTGACAGTATACGTATACGTGAACGCGTTGGAACGCGAGTACAGACGCGATAACGATTACACAGCAACGTCGACGATAGCACGATCTTTTAAACGGTTTTGTATTACTTCCAGATACGTTCGATAAACAATCTTGGAAACTCGTGCAGTTTCTTTTGTTCCATCTTTTTTTTTCTGTAATTTAAACGCGCGCGATTCACGCGGTTGATTCTCCAGCTGCGCGATACTACACACATACATACATACACACATATACGTATTTGAATCGTCGTTTTAGCATCGTGCGTAGTGCGAACGATGAATTTAAAAAAAAAAAGAATGAGCAAACGTACCGCGTCAAGGACGTTTGGACGATGAATCGTTGACGAATCTTATTATATCTCGATACAGTTCGAAACGCAGTTGGTAATTAGGTGCATTGTTTTCATAATGTTCGACGTCGATGTATGTATTAACGGGGGGATGATTATCTCGCTGCCGGCTACACCGTGTGGCCTTTTATGCCTGGATTACTTTTTACGACGCGCGATAACCCCATTACCGGAGAAATAAATAATTTTAGATTTCGGTACACGAGTACGCGGAACGATTTAGAGATGTTTTACCGCGAGGCAGCTGTAGCAGCAGCTTCGGTCGGTACTCGTAAAATTTCTACTCGTAACATTCATTAGACGAACAACGCTCATTCAAGGTTTTTGTCGCCGAACGGGATAAAGATTTTACGACCTTTCGAATTCCCCGGCGATTTCTCTGTGCTGTTATTCTGCAGTTGTCTAGATAAATACGCAGAACGTGCTTTTCCCTCAACAGTCCTATTGTTCCCGATATAAGCGTGAACCGGATCGTCGAAAAGTTGTTCGTAGTACCGGGCGAGCAATCAAAAATCAATCTCACGGGAACGAATGACATTGGAAACGATTATTTTGCAATTTAATAGGCAAACGGTACCCATTACGGAAGTTGTTTTGATTTATAACACGCGTACGTGTCTCGAAAAACATTGTTGGTATTTCTATATTATCGCGGGTATTAAAACAATGTTGACCGTGTTTGCGCAATTAACCTGCAATAACGTAGGATACCGGTGCACGAATGTAATCGCGACAAAACATATTTCGCAAGTACAATGTATCTGCCGCACGTCGTGTAAGAAGTTACAAACATTCTGCACGGTGTTTTGTTACCCGCACGTTTCACACTTGTGTCAATAAACGTTTTCCGCGATGACGAAATTTTTCCGTCGCCTTTGTTATCGCAATTACGAACATTTTCGCGGATAATTCTTATCGAACGGCACCCGGTTTTTGCGGATCGATGGTTTCCCCGTGTAACGAGAAATCGTAATCGTATTATTATCTCCGTTCCTGGGTATTTCACGATCCACGGTTACCTTATACGAAAATTTCACGTTAAACGTCGTGGCAGCCGAGTGTCTGGTTTCAATAATCGTTGCACTTCCTGATTCGCGATTTCCTGGTCGAACGGGATTTATTATACAAGACGTGTACCGATATCTTTTGTTTCAACCGTTACTTCTAGTTTCTACACACGTGGAGCTTAGGATATTGAAGGCTAGCACCAGTAGTAACCTCGGAAGTTTTTCGTTCGAAGGAAAAGTATTCCATGATTTCCTTTTCGTAACACGGTGTTCAACCTTTTCTGGTTCTGTCCTTGATAGTTTGTTACAAATAGTATCCGTTCACCCATGGTAAAAGACACCGCGTAACATTTTCACAGTTTTCTATCGGTCTTAACGTTTCACATCGACCAATGTTTGATTACATTTTGTTACTCGATGAGAATCAGCCACGAACGGAAGAATACACGAGGGATTTGTTTTTTTTTCTTGTCGAATAGACCATTTTCTTGTTATTATTCATCTTCCCTCTTCATAGTTTCCGAATAGTTTTCGCGATGATTTCACAACGGATGCCTTGGCACCTTCGGGATATGCGTGTGCACTCGTGATAATACGGAAAGTTATTTTAACGAGATTTGATGGTAATGCTCAACGTGTTTGCAGTTCTACGGAACGTCGGTTACTTTTTCTAATTTACCAAGGCAACGGCATAGTAAATTGTGGTTCTATCGCTTGAAGGCTCTCCGCGAAAACTCTGGTAACATCGTTTAGAATAGGTAGCGTAACGTAACGTAACGTAATGTACGTTGGATCCCTCCCAGAGCTGAGCAGCTCTTCGCTTGTGTGTGTGTGTGTGTTATAACTTATGATTTTAAAACTCGTAAGGCTGCGTTCACAACGCCTTTACGAGTCTCTCGGTAGACGTGGAAGAGCTTTTGTTTCCTTTTTTTCACCGGCGACGTCAAAAGTTTCGAACGCGAACGCCGTATGCACGTTTTAAGTATCCTTCGAGATAATACAAACTCTATAAACAAAGCGACACCGGTATTCTTTTGCAAGTGTCATTACTTATTCCCGGCGTCTCCTATCTCGCGCCGATTACCATAGGTATAACTAGCGATATATTATAAAAAAGTTTTCATCGTTATTATAATTTTTATGAAAATTTTCATACCCCTCCGTATACTCTGTCTTTACCCGGCCGATGTAGTTGTTTAAAACATTCAGGAAATGAGAAAATTTCATGAATATTTCAAGGCAATGGCCGAAGGAAAAGCGTTCGTCGTGATAAAGTATTCCAGCTGTTTTTCTCGTGGTATAAATTTTCCAGTTAAAACTTTTAACCGAAAAGTGTTGATGATTTTCGGTCGGCACGTTTTCCAAGTTAAATCTACCCTCGACCGGCTTCGAACTTTTCTTATTATTGTTTTCATTTCGCGTAAACATGCAAACGTGTTTAAACGCCAATGGTCTCCCGACTTTGACTTTGTCTTTCCACTACAACTACATTCCGTTTCGAACCGTAACGTAATCCAGTAATGTTTTCTACGCGGTTTTTCTTACGTAAACACGTGATCTTATCATCTGTGTCCCCCTCTCTCTCTCTCTTTCACTCTGTGTCTCTGTTTTAAGTTCGTTCGGTAATTATTGCGTTGTTTTGTCGTTCCTTTGAGTCTCCTCTGTCATTCAATGTTCCGGTAGCCACCTACACGACGCGCTATCGCCTGTCTCCGCATACACCGTTGTCCCGATGTGTGTGTGTTGGTGAATGCCTGTATAAAACGTGTTTGTTTGAGTGCGTGTCGTGTCCGTAGAGGAGACGGGTCAATGGCTCCGCACTTGTGTCGGAGTTACGATAAGAATCGAACGTGCACTTCGGGGGAGAAACTTCGTCACGTGTCGTAGACGTCCCGACGATCCTCCAGAAATTTAAAACTCCCGCCGCGGAAGCCGGTAGTTCGAAACTTCTGTCCCCGAGTTTCGACGGTCGTCTCTTCCACTTACTTACGCCGCGTACCTGCCGCTGAAGTATATCAAACTTTTCGGGAAATCGAAGTGCAGCACCGCGGTGACAGAAATTATGCATTTACTGATGCGACCGTCGAGTAATATCCCCTACTTTGCCGTGTGAACCGATCCAAAGACTTCCGGTGTCGACGGATGCGCGGAAAGTAAAATAAAAGATCTATCGGCATTAGTATTATTAGTATCACGATGAATATCAGGGTTGAACGGGATGGTAGCGCGAGAAAGACTGATAAATATTGATGCTGTAAAGGTATATCGATCTTTTTCATTCGCTGTTGTAAGTTTTCTTCTATTTTTTTTCTCAACGTACGGTACGGTTACTCCGTGATACCGGGTGCCAAGATTTCTCACGTGTCATTAGGTCGGTACGTTCCACGGTACGGCGATAAAATGATAAACCTTTGCTCCGTCATGCATTACCCTGTCTACTTTGCCGGGGTAATGCACACCCGTGCTCTTACGCCGTTCGTACAGTATAAAACGAAGACAGCTAGCCGTCGTATTACTTTGCAGATTCTGAAAATAGGAAGGTTGCCTCTTCGCAGCGGGATAACTGGGCGCGCGTGCCATTACCCGAAAGCTCCGTTTTCAAAGCTTCCGTTGTCCGCGACGTGGAATGAATTTAATCGTCCACTTTCATTCGATTAGACTTCTCGTTTCCAGCGTGTGGTAGGTCCGACCCCCCCTGAACCGAGCCCGCCGGTGTTTTAATACCGGACCTAACCACCCGGCGGGAATTGTTACGTCGTAAGTCGGAATTATATTATTTCGAGCGCGAAAAAGCAACGTAAGAATTTTCAATTTTAAACGCTGGAAATGTATGACCGAGAAGTGGCTGGAACACCACCCCCGTCATCTCGCGTTCCGCAAACTCTCTTTTACCACGGTGCACTACTCCAACCCGGTTGAGCAGAGCCGACAGCAGGAAACGAGTAGCACTTTGTACAAAGGCGGCGCCGCTGAAAATGGCGGCCCCTTCTTCTTCGTCTTCTTCGTCTTCTTCTTCTTCGTCTTCTTCGTCTTCTTCTTCTTCTTCTTCTCGCGCAAATGCACTTCTCGTCGAGTGGAGGTGACGCGCGCGTGTAAGTGCAACGATGGTCACTCGAATCGGTGGGCAACACTCACCAGAATTTCGTGTGGAAGGTGTTATCAAAAGTGTTACTGATAAACCATAGGGAAGTTTTAGGATAGACATTTTACCGAACGATTAATTCGAGATATTAAAAAAGACGAAGGTAAAAATGCATTCCATTTGAAAGGTGCTCGAGTGTCTTCAGTCTACCAGGCGTGTTCTCCTCGGATTTTTCTATGAATTTTTCAGTTTCAATCAAATCTCAATTAATTTAGTTACATTTAATTTCCCGCCTCAAGGTTGTTGATCTAATTTCCATCCCTTCGCGATCTAATAATTCCTGAAGCATCTCTCCGCGTTTCGGTGCTAAAATCGACGTGGTTTTTCGCAGCAAGCGTCTCTCTTTCTTTCGTTTTTTTCGTGGAAAAATTCAGCAGATCCGTGAGATTCGTATCGGCGGTGTTTTAACCCAATTGCCTTGACCAACATATCCGATATTACGCAAGTGCAGCGAAGCGGTTCGCGAAGCAAGTATACGTAGGTATCGGCAGAAGCTATAAGTCACGTCCGTGTGACACAATGGGAGAAAACTGGGGGGGAATGTGTTATCCACGGTTCCCGTTTACACCGTGCGTTTCGCTAATTCGTTTCCCGATGGAAGTACCCCGCGTACATACGTGTGGTACAAACACATACACACATGCTGACGGTGTATTTCAGAGTCGGCTGATTCCCAGCGCGGAACCACTACTGTTCCTTTTTCTTTTTCCCTCCGTTGCCACACTTTATTCCGAGGCCTCAGAAAAGAATGTTATGAAACGTCTGTTAGACGTAAACGTACAATTATGCGCGCAAAATATTCATAGGGAATGGCGTTTGCGATACTTTAACATCAACGAGAAAAGAGTAGCAAGACAGAGAGACAGAGTGCGAGGGAAAGAGTGAGGAAAAAAGAAAAAAAAAGATGTATCTATTCAGTGGTTCGTCGATAACATCTGCCTATCTTCACGCGTGGCTTTGCATGTTGCGATATTTAAAATGTGAGAGTGCGATACCTCATTGCGCGTATGTACAAGTTTCTTTATTCTGTTTCTTTCATTTTCTTTCCCCTCCGTGATAAAATACAGACATTCTTGGAATATATATATATGTATATGCTGTTCTTAAAGGCAGATATTAGCATCGCGTAGAGATAACATAGTTCTGTACGTACGGCATCACGCATAAATATATCAATGGAATAGTACGTTCACGGATGTTAACCGGTATAGTAATCACGTCGTAAAAAGAACACTTTTCTCTCGTTAGTTTGTACGACAACAAAAATCTTGATAGCGGGTAGCCGGGAGAAGACAGTAAGGAGGCGAGACGAGATGGTTTTCTTGGGAAACGGCAGTTGCCATTAGAATATCGGTGACGTTTACGTGTAGAATGCGCGATAGAGATGCACAGGATTTCTCGGATACGTCGGTGCGCGGATTTATTGCGAAAAATCACATATACATGGAAAATTCACTCGTCCCCCGGTTCTCACGATGTGCGAGAGATTTCTCGTGTTTCAATCCTATGGAAATAAAACGGTGAATTATTAGTAAAGGCCAGTGGAAACGAAATAGAGGTTGATACCCCGTAACACGCCCCGACGATCGTCCGTGTATCGTGAATTAGGTGAATTACCGAATAATACTGACATTTATGGTAACGTTACTTTACTTGTATAAATTTCCTGGAAATATTGTACAGCCGGAGCCGGGGCCGGTCGGGACTACCGTTTTCTTAATTAAATTTGAACGCGGCTAGTGGGAAATCAGCGTTATCCGTATCGAATATCCTGTTCCCGTCGGAACGGGTGAATATATAGAGGAAAAAAAAAAGAAAGAAAGAAAAGGGAATCTGTACCTCGGTGTAATAACTGGGTCATGTCTTACGATCGCGGCTTAGCTAAATATACGAAGATGTGGATCCATTAGACCGTTCCATTTAGAGTTTGCCATCTCGTACGAAAGCGTACATACATACATATATATGAAAGCGGTGTGTGGTATAAATATCCGTACATAGTGTGTATGCACGTTTATTTATTTAACGCGCCTACACCCGGGGTGTTACACACGATCGCCGCGTTGTGTCGAAATGTCATTGCGTGCCGCGTTTACGTATCTCCGTATTAAACCGCCCGCATTGCTTTCGATCCGCGACACGAGGCAAAAAGGAAGGGGGCGCAAAACCGGCGTAACATACGTATCGAGAGCGAAAGACCACGCAGAAAAGAAACTTGTCAGCATCAACGTCTCGGACACAATGTTATCGACCGCAGAGGAGTGGCCGATATGTATCCGACAACGTGATTTTTTACGGTGTGCACATTGTACCGTCGTGCTTTATATTTGTATACTTACTTCGATTTGTCCCGTTGCGTCAGCCACGGAGATGCAAGGCATATTCTCGTTTCATTTCGGAGCCCCACTGTCTTTTAAATAATAATTGGCTTGACGGTGACCGACGCGACACGTTGAGAGAAATTTTTTGGCAACAGGTTGAGAACGGATGAGAAAACTCCGGAGAGTTCTGCCAAATTATACTTAATAGCCGAACAAAGCTCTTCGAGTATTCTCAAACTGATACGATTGCTCTCCTCCACGGTAATGTCAGTTTTACGATCTATCTGGAGACTGTTTCTAGATAGCTCTTGAATTTCGTCGGAGTTGTTTTTATTATTATTAAATTCTGATCGGTTCGTTGCCGATTCATCCAGCGTTACGATGTTCCCCGGGTTTCTTTTTCGAAACGACTTTTCCCTCCTTCGTGACGAAGAAAATATCTTCCCTCATTAGTGAGTCTGTGGTTACTGAAGTAGAAAATGTGTTCGGGTTGCTCTGCTTTCCATGGTTTTTTTCTCCCTCTCTCTCTCTCTCTTTCCTCCACTTCACATATATAGGTATATCCCTTGCGATTGAAAATATGAAACCGGAAAGGTGGCTCATTTCGATTCCGTTCGAGGAAAACTACGTCGGAATAGGATGCACCGCGACGGTGGAAAATTGTAATTATAGTACACGGTGTGTAACGCGGGTAAAGTTGTTCGTTTTCCTCTAATTAAAATTGCAAGAATTACGTGCGGTAAACGGTAGCCTCGTTCGGAGTGTCTTAATACAACCGACGGCAAACAGTACTATGTATTCGAACAGATACATGTGTAGTTTCGCAACGTATAGCACTCTGTCTATAGAGTTTCGCGGTGTAACGACACATCGATTTTAAAATAATACAGTTACCATCTTATGATTTTCCACTGTCGTACTTTTAGCTCGATTATCGAAGTACAGAGAGAATTTCTAGGCAGCCTCGAATCACCGTGGGTGAAAAGAAATTCTGCTATCTCGAGAGTACAAATTTAAATTGACCCACTCTGAAAACAATCGATGCCAACTATGTTCGCCTTGACCAGCCAACATAATTGCCCGATTGCACGCAAAACAGAATCAAGCACCTTTCCTGAGATTTTCACGCGAAACAATGTATAATTCAGTAGCTATCGTAAATTTCAGGTTTTTATGTAAATAATACCTGTTAACGAAGCAGTCACATACCAACGATCGTGATTTGTTTTTTCTTTATCGTAGCCTGCAACGACCTTGTATTAATTTAACAATTTTATCCTAGAATCGTGTCAATTTATAGAACAAGACAAAAATTCTAGTCAATTGGCTATCGGATAGGTTATCATAAATGTTCGATGCATCACATAGACAATTTCCTGTATAAAGATAGACGTGTTTGACGTAATAATCTATACCTCCTCGTGTCCGTAGTCGAAGACCCTAGTGTGACATACACCGCGTGTCTACACAATTGTTGTTCACGGTCGTATGTCAGTATACAACTCTTGAAGACACTTCACGGTTCGTTTACCCTGGCTGAGTGTCGAACCGAATGTTCTGCAGTCTGTGAAGCTCTGAAACAGCCTTAAGGGCTTCTTTTTCCCTTGTTCGACACGAGCGGATCGAAGGATCGAGCAGGATCGATCCGTAATAGAATCCACTTGTCGTCGAGGCTTTATCTTTCGTTTTTATTTCAAGGGTCGCAAAGAACAACCATTGAAGGGGGTGGGGGGAACAATTTGACGATCATTTATCGTACATCCCGAATTATTGGATTCTAAAATGAATATTATGGGAGGGCGTGAAATTCAATGCCCCGATTATCGGGGATCCTTTATGAGATTTCTCCGCTCATTTGATGAAATCAGAGCACATGTTGTGCCGCTGTAACCACGTTAATTACGTTACAAGACAAACGCGTGAGCGATTTGCCGGCCGTTCGATCGATCGATCGTCATTAGGGCGCCAATTCTCCACCACGTGAACGCAATTAGAATAAACGTTCATTAATGTTCCGATAGTTCCGCAACGTGTAACGGGCCCGACGAAACTGTAGAAACGTGAAACCGGTTGGAAAAATATATCTACTCGCGGCATACGAAAAGGTCAGCCGCAGTTCGGAGCGATGCAATTTTTACCAAGGAATTGCCTAAAGTATTTACATACACGTTCGTTTTCCGCGAATATTTCGAACGATATATATTTCGGAAAACTTACGAGCGTTACAGTTATGCTTATCCGTTTGCTTGCATATCCATATTTTCTATTTTTCGACTATCGAAAACTGTGCCCTATCACTTTTCCTTTAATACAAACGTATATGGTAGTTTTTCTCATAAGTTTAGACACTCGACTTGAGGTAGAACGAAGTAAGGAAAAAAATCGGGAAGTACCGTTAATGTTTATTAGTGTTATAAAACATGAAAGTCAAACATGAAGTTAATCGATCGTTGTATGTTAGCACAAGTAACTACTTGCGATCTCACGATCGTAAAGTAGTCAAGTACGACCCCATAATAGTGGGTAGTAGTCATCCTGGTGAATGCAACATTAATTTTCATTGCCTCGAGACCTTGGCTGTCACGTACCTTTCCTCGTCGACCCATTAGCGACAATGTCTTGTGATATTACCTATCAACCTTTAACTTCTTACGTATTTATCACACTCCTGTTTTTTCTCTCGCATCCTCGTTTCTCTCTAAACCGTATAATTACTTCTTCGCGACGAACGGCTACTCAATTGACACGTCCCATTACTCAAAATCGACAATTAAAGCTAATAACCGCGACACCCGGTCGCGGATTAACAGACTCGTTGGTTTTGTTGCAAAATCGTAAAGTGCAACGTGATACTTCCGCCGGACGCGTAATATAATTTCGCGTATTAAAATACCCGGTGGAGAATGAAAAATTTTTTTAATGTAACACGTGTTCACCTCGTTCGAGAATTACCAAAGTTAATCCCATTATCACAGCACGTGCTGTTTACCGGGTGATACGGAAACTGCACGTGCGTGTTGCGTGCGGTCGAACGTTCTTTTTTTTCTCTTTCTTGTGTGTGTGTGTTTTTTTACGTCGCTCATTAGGAAAATGCATTTAAATTCGATGCGGCGTTCGGTGGAAACCGGATAGCGCTTCCGTTAACGAACCCAGCGGTCTCTTTGCACAGGTGTACCGCGACCTGGGGCAACGTTTCGTAACGTCTCGTTGAGGTCTGTTCATAGTGCCGAGCGAGAAAAAAAAAGAACGGAAAGAAAGAAAGAAAAAGAAAGAAACATCCCGTCCCTTCTGTCGGATCACGAAGCCGTATCGTTCGTACGGAACGTCTGGCAAAACGTGACTTGGAAATAGAAAAATCGCCCCGCGAATATCATATTATGTCACATTAGAACACGCGGTACATACATACACACGAATACATGTATGAGGAACGTGTGTGCCTCGGAAGACCCGGTTTCGTAATATTCCTCCCTCGCTGACATTTGACGTATTCGGTATAAATAACGATTGTTGCATCCAGTGCAAATAATCGTTTAATAAATGCCACGAGTATACGCACCTGCGGGTTGCGAACATGACATTTATTTCGCACGTGGTTTCACCTCACACGGCCTGCCGGGAAAACGATTGTTGCTAACACAGTTCGCGGGGAAAATCGGGAATGGGTGGAGAGATTCTGGTACGGGGGAAATATTCGTGATATAAATGTCACGCCTAATTGCCGGTTTAGTATTTCGTACAGCAAACTCGATGGCCGCGTATTAAAAAGTTTACGAGCTGAAAAATGTTCGTTCGTAAATTTAATATCGCGTACGGGCTATACAGCGGGTCGGACCAGTAATCGTATAATTGGGACTGCGATGATTCCTATTGAAACGATGGAATAAAATTATTTTATATCGTACAAACAGGTCGTTCCATATCGTTTTCATTGCTAACATTCGAGACTCCTAATATCCAAAATCGACATTGTCGAGAGTAAAGTTTATTCTACCATTTTCATTTATTTATCTTTTTTTTTGCGACGATTACCGGTTCATTCTCTACCGTGAAATATAAATGTTTATTCGTTTTCCCATGAATTCTATCGAGCTGTATTTACAATTTATAAAATATACTATTTTATCGCCTATCGTTTTCATTAAAATAGCTTACTAGCGAATAATACGGATCGAGGTTACACGTATACATACATATATACGAGAGGATAATTTTGCAGTCCGGTGTTCGTAGTTCCGATGAAATTAATTGAATTCGTCTCCGGTGGCTTCAGGTGTGACTGCACGGCTTCGAAACTGGTTGGTTGGGCTGACTTAACGGTGCACGCAAGGGCCAAGAACCTTCCTGTCGTTGTGTGCACCTGGAATACATATTGGCTCTTCCAGTCAGTCGTACCTAAGCGATACACCTCCTCCTACCTGACGGTTCCGAGCACGGGTCGACCTTCGTCAAAATCACCTGCGATGTTTAAAGCGCTTTCGAAACCGTTTCGCTTTCCATTCGCGAAAATAGAATCGGCCGCGGTCTAACGCTTTCGTTTCGTTGGTTGTATGCAAATGAAAGGGCAAACGCAACAACGGTGGTCGATTAGTTCCGTTTAATCCCGCGGAATGGCCGCCACGGTTTGCGTCTTTAATTTTGGATTAACCAGACTCGACGCGAGAAATTAACAACAGAGACGACGACATTAAGCTCGCTGGCTGCCCGGCGGTTGCTTTTATAATTTCGCATTTTTAACAGAGCGAAACGACCGCAACGCGAACCGCGTGTTCATCGTGTTTGTACGTATGTATTTTCCTAGCGGGTGGGAAATAAAAATACGAAAGAACGTTCTACCGCGATGGTATTAGCTATTCTCTGTCGACGTTCGGAATTTTTTGGTTAATTATCGACTATCGACGTGAAAAGGGAAAAAGCTTGTGAATACTTCCGATATCCGACGGTTCTTTGAGTTGATATCTTTTCGTTCTGTTCCGAGATGATAAGCTTCGACCATCATCCACTTTTCCCCGGTACGTGTGAATGTGGTCCCCGCATACATACATGCATACATACATACATCGTATTGAGTTTTATCTCAATAAAGATGAGTGGTGTACCGTATGACCCAATAACCTTAGCGATTTCCATATTTTCTGACGTATAAAGTAATTCAACGTAGACACAGTGTTTCACCTTTTAGAAACTGCTTTCGAAATGCAAGCCTCGGCGTTCCCCCCTTCCACCTCTATTCCCGAAATAACCTTGCCCCGTCGATAAAGCTCGCACAGGTGCGACTGTATATAAACCCATACAGGAGCATATTGAATTTGTATCGACAAACAAGCGTCCGCGATCGATCGACCCGCCGGAGGAAGTTTCCACATTACGGGGGCGGATAGAAAGGCGCCATCGAGAATACCGTGCGCTGTCCATTCAATTTTTTTAATCAAAAATGTTATCAACAAGAATTTCCTATTCGCCCCGCTCTACTAAATCAATTTCTAACTTTTGGCACGATTCCCGATACGATATGAATACCGTGTGATTGAACGGGTCAACAAACATCGCTGGTGCGAGTTCAACAAAACGTCATATTAACTGAAATATCAACAACAATAACAACAACAAAAAGACTAGTTCTTTCTCCTCGATTAATGTCCCATACTCGAAACTACGTGATTTTTCACACACTTTCAAAATAATCTTTACCTTTTCTCTTTTTACAAGTTTGATCACGAGTCCTGATAAATTTGATCTTTACATTGGCGTAGTCGTATCAGTGACACAGATATACAAAAAGGACCAGTAAATGGGGGGGGGGGGGGAACGGTAAGGTGTTACCCGCGGATAAACAAGGATGTACTACGTCCATCGAGCCCACGAGGAAGTTTCCACGTTGCGGATGGTGGAGGCGCCTCAGGCGGCGCCTGGTCCCCGAGTCAATCGGGCTCCGAGCGTAGCGACGGCCAGCGCCGAATTCAGTTCACGGTGCCGCCTCTCGGTCCGTGGTTCGTGTCGCGTCGCCAATTTGCGCTTCGTGGCCAAGGTGGACTCGTTGTCACGTGGCTGGCCGACTTGCGACACCGCGACGCCCCTTGCAAGAGCAGAGAAAATTCAGGGGAGAGAAAAAAAAAGAAAGAGAGAAAGAGAACAAAATACCGGATCTCTACCAAAAAAGAAGAAAGAGAGAAAACCATGTGACCCGTGCACCACGTACCCGAGTGTGAGATTTTCTTTCTTGTTTTGTGGAAGGATATCCCGGTATATACGGTCTCTTCTCCCTCGGTACTTCGTGTGTATCCTTTTGATCGGTCGCGTGTGAAGAGCCTCGTGCGGAACGATGAGAAGTTATCTGTGAACCGGAAAAAGATTTTCTGTCTCTTGCACGGTTCGTGTTGTAGGGAAAAAAAGGAAGCTCTTGTTTGTTGTTCACGTGAACGGATTCCGCGGAGGATTCACCGGCTGCCGGCACGAGACACCTGTCCAATTTTTTTTATTCTCCTCCCCCCCTACCTCTACCACGACCGACCGCGATAATAATTGCGTGATCCGCGAAAGGAACATCTGTCCGGTTTTTGGGGCCGAAAATCTGCCGTCAGGTTGGTGAGTGTTTTTTGTGTTTCACCCGGTGAATGGGATTCTTTTTTTTTGTTCGTCTCCCCTCTTGGTGTGTGTGTGTGTGTTTTTTTATTTCGTTTCCGGCTTGTTTAGTCGGCGATATTTGCGAGACACTCCCCCGTTAAAGTATTATTGCAGGGAATTTAATGAAAATCCAGGTCGACATTTATGGAACGATTTATTTTGGTCGCTAAATAATGCGAGGATAGTTTCGCGAGTGTTTTAGCTGAATATTTCAACCTGTCGTGATGTTTTATTTTTGCACCGCGAGAAGGGAGGAACAGGGAGGGGTTGGGGGAGGGGGGTGGGTGGACTTACCACAGCCGTTCTATTCTAGTTTTATAGTTGTCCGATTTACAATTCAGTTCGCGGCACAACATTAATAGATTGAATAAATAAGTCCTCGACGGGGCTTCTAGTATCGGAAAATGGTCGTTCACCGAGCACACTTTTTTTCTTTTATATTTTCCATCCTCTTTCGGTGTTCGTGCGTGTATGCGTCACCACCCATAGCAGCAGCACCGTGTGAAATTTTCCCTCGAGGAAATCTTTCCCCGTCGCTCAGAATTTTAGACAACTCCGCCGTTTTCCTTCGTGAATAATCATAGAGCTTACAGCGCGTATTTTTCACGCTTCACTACGTTCTCTCGGAAATTTCACCGTCACCCATATTTTACCCGTGACACAAAGGAATGCCATTATAATATTATTTCGCCGAAAACTCTGCAGCTCTTTACCTTAATTCCTTTATGATCACTGTCACCCTCTCTCCCTCCTCCGTTCGCCAATGGGATTCTGATAAATTTATAGCACTCCGATTCGACGTTCCATCGGAAACGTCCAGCGTTTTTCAATCTCCAAACGGTTTAGTATCCGACGAATCCCAATCTCCTGTTCGTGTCTCGACCGAAGGGTAACGTTTAGTATTTGTAGGGCGACGAATATTCTTTTGTCGTTCGTCGTGTAACCGATTCCTCTTTTTTTTCCTTTTTTATCGTGCCTTATGTAAATACCGAAACACAGAGTATCGTGTTTTATTTAACATTCTGCACGATACACGCCGGGGTTTTCCTCGCGCCAACGGTGTTTGTTCGTCGGCGTGTTCGGAGTGACGTACGTACGCTTCGTAACTCGCGAAGTGGTAATGAGAATTTATTGGTAAATTCATGAAACAGCAGGAGGCAAACTCTAATGAATTGCTCCGTTATTAACACCGACACCACCACCGTTACCCGGGCTCAGTTACGGCGTCTGCGCGGTTGGCATATACATATGTATAGTATCCTTTGTTGTATCCGGTGGAACGACTAATTCCTTCCTTTTTCTTCGTCCAACCCCGCGCTCCATTTTCTTCGTTTCGCGATTTAAAAGTACCAGCGGTTTCTATGCTACCCCGTTGGCTCGTATTCAGAACTTGTTTTTAATAGCCCTCCTCCTCCTATCCCCCCTTCCCCCACTTTTTTTACGGGCATTCGTTGAATCGGTCTTAACACATTGCCGAGTGTTAAGTTTGTCGCATTTTGTCAACTTTTGCCATTCATTGCTTCCTTTATTCTTTCGTTTTTCTGTATATGTGTGTTCGTGTGTGTTTTTTATATTATTTTTTTTTTCTGCTTCAAATGTGTTTACAAGTCCTGCGAACACGGTGAATAGCTTCGCTCAGCGGCTGTAAACCGAACGCGCTTTTTTCTCGATGACGTTTCCGTCTGTCTATTTTAATTAAGTGTCACTGTTAACGAATAACATCGAAAAAATTGGAGGAATAACGCGAAACACGTTTGGACAGTATTATCAGTGCGCGGCCTTCGAAACGTTCGTAGAATAGACGCGGTTGACTCGAAGTTAACGATATGTTTGGTTTCCGTTGAACGCCGCGCGTTTATTGATGACCGTACGTTATTAAATGAGTAATGAAAATGTGATGTTTATCCCTGTTTACCGCGATGGCAGGATGTTATCGATTATACCTGATCGTTCCGAAGCTTCGGACGTTTCGAGGAAATTACGCCGCAAGAACCTTCGGATCGATTTCCTCGGTGTATGTAGAGATACTGAACATAGCAAATGGACTGGCCTGATATCTTGTTAAGGCCATTAACAAATGTTGGCTACAGTGGCATGTGACACATGCAATATGATATCCATTCGAAGATAACATATTCCAAACTTGTTGGCTATTAATTTACATCTGGAATTTCGATATTAGTTTATACCGCCGAGGGAACGGTACTACGTACGAATATTATGGACATAATTAGTTATTACACCCCGTAATAATGGGAGGCGGTAAATACGTGGAATATACTGTGCTGATTTTTTACGAAAAGTTACCGAATGAAATTAGATTTAATTACGGATCACCCTGTGTATAGAATTTTAACAGATTTACTCTCGAATTCGTTGGTGAACGTCATTCGATAAATATCGCGCGAAAAATACGAACGATCGAGCATCGACGCGGAAAACGGGAAGAAGTTGTAACGATCGCGGAACATGATATCATTAATCACCGGTGGTAACAAACATTTTAAGTCTGCTCGTTCACGGTGCGCCGTAATTATCTGAAATGAAGAAGCGAAAGACGAGTTTCCCGTTTCCCGCGGTTGCATCCGACGTTTTATCGTACGTAATAATTTCATCCACCGAGACGCCCGCGGTATCCTCGATAAATATAAAATCGACCTTTTATTATTTAACACACGAAATTACCGTTACGGTTGCCACACGTGCTGCTAACCGATAAAAACAACAACAAGAACAACAACAACAAATAAAGGAGGGAGGAGGGGTAAACCTGGAACTTTACCGAAACACCATAAAATTACGAGCGTACCGATGGTCGAGTGTAAATAAAAAATAAGGACGAAAAATATACTAAAAACACCGGAAGAACTTCGCAACGACCGCGGCGCGTGGTATCATTAATCACAAGCAACAAACGTTTTACCTTTTCTTCGTTCATACACTAAATCTAGAGCGAAGAAGTGCGCGCGCTCTACTCGCGGCGAGTTGTTGTATCTGATGCTTTATTGCCGTTCGGTAAAGTGGAAAGGCAACGTTTCAGCGTGGCCCAGGTTGTTAAACCGACGAATAGAGTTACGACCGTATCCTTGGGATCCGTACGTACTGTACATTGTTCATCTTCCTTACGTGGAAACGCATTCGCCGTCGTGAATCATCGTACTTGATTTCGCGAGGGCAATAGACGAGACGGTAAGAAAGGAAAATGACCAAAAAAAAAGAAAGAAGGAAAAGAAAAAGAAGCAATTTCGTGCGTTTTCCGGGGAAATTGTCCGGGTCGGTTGGAAATTTACTCGTTCGATTATTATCGTTGGGAAGGGAAATTGGCGAACCGATGCAATTTCCTGATGGGTCAATTTAATGTCCCGCTGGTCAAAATTATCATAATGGTTTCTAATGCAATTGCAAGGGAGTATTTGTCTACCGATGTTAATGCGGATTATTATTCCAACACATTTCCCAATTTGCCGTGGTACGGTGAAATTTCCTACGGTATGCGTTACATTTTCCCCGGTGCTATATACCGGTAATTGATAGGAAAGATTATGAAAAGGAATACAACGCTGTGTTAAATGGCTCTTTTGAACATAGAATACCGGTATACAATATATTCGTTACCCGCTCGCGTGATCTTCTTAATAACGGATTAAATCAACCAAAGTACTCGACATACGGGCCAATTAATTTTCGAGAGTGAAATTGATCGCAGTAATTTCGGAGAAAGGTACTACCCACGTTGTACTCGAGGGTATGTGAAATGCCGTTCATCGTCCGGTGAGATTCTTTGACTCGCGCGATATATCGTAATCGAGTTACCAAAATCCACGATCAAAAACCAACAACAATACAAAGAGAACACACTCCCGTGAGGTAGATTGTCGGTTAATCCCGAAGAATACACCGTTTCGAATTGAAGCGTCGTTTCACCGGTGCGCAACTCTTTTCTTCCGTTAAAAAGTGCCTCTCACGATAATACACGGTTTAGAACGCACACGTTTCTACCGTGCCGTACGTATATTATCGACGAACCAAAAAAACACACACACACACACGCCGGAAAGTGAACAAATTCTATCCGCATGCCCGCGGCATGGAACGTTCGTATCTAATTTGAATGAAATTTCGGTGCTTTCACGTCGGCAACGTTGCGACCGGCTTTAAGCGGAAATAACCACCCTCGAAGAGTCAAGTAGCTGCAGGTTGCTGTTCAGCAATAATGACGAGCCAACAGAGATAGAGAGCGAGGGAGATTCACTGGTTCGACGAAACCAGAGGGAAAGAGACAGATAGACGAGATAGATAGATAGATAGAGAGAGGGAGAAAGCATGGAATCGAAAGGGAGGAGAGAGAATAGGCGCGCACTTGCAGCCACATACGAACAGTTCGTAAATTACCCGGTGGTTACGGCATGTAGATGCCTCCGCACACGTTTAACCACGTACATACACACACACAGACACACATACACACGTTTCATTCTACAAGCGTGTATGCACGGTCGCGTAGGCACCTTCGTACAATGTTGCGGAGATAGAGTCGGTTACCTGTGTACATGTGTGTATACGTGTGTGCGAGTGTGTATTAGCTTTCATACACGTGCATAGATGCAGGCACCGTGGCCCACCACGGGAATCGCATAGATTACTGCATCTCGCCGCGAACCATTAGCCTGACCCCTTTCACGTTCGATAGCGATATATGAGTTTGAACGCGGAATATTGTACGCGTAACCTGAAAACTGTTAGCCCCGTTCCTCTATAATATTTCCAGTTCCGCGGCGTGCCGGGAAACTGGGAAATTTTCACCGGGCGCAATGTAAACTGCGGCGAATATCACAGACCCCGGGAATAATATCGTGATTGAAAAGCCCACCCCGGTTGTGTTTTCGAGAATTTTTATTTCCGCGTGGTGTACTGCGGAATTTTCTGCCGCTCTTAATGTAATTGTCGTTCCGTGTATGTATGTACCGCGGATCCGTCTGTTTACCGTAATCGTTTTTGCGAATAGGTCGAGTGTTTAGGTGACATTTTTGTTGTTTTATTACTTTTATACCGGTTTCCACCGGGGAAGTTTCGCGGGAAATCCGTGTCGCGGGTATTTAAACGAAAGATAAACGGCAATCCGGTTCGGTGCGGAGAAAAGTATGCGTTACACTTTCAGTGATAAGGACGTATTATACATTCTACACGACGAGGAACGAGTATCAAATGTCATATTAATTCCATCAGACTGGTGGCTGTGTATCGGTCCGTATACGTACACTTAGGTCGACTCTCTCAGGGTTTTCCACGCTATAATAGTTCGCAGTCGTTTTAATTAACTTGAACTCGAGATCAAAATGCAATTAATTAACCCGTTTCAAGGATTCATAGGCCGTACCCGCTGTCACGTCCAACGTAACGACGTTTCGCGTTGATAAACAGCGGCCACTCTTCTTAGTCATAATTTCAAGTATAAATAAAAAACCCGAGAGATAAGAAAAAAGAGAACCAGATCCTTAGCAGACGTATAAATAATCTACGACATGAAATTACCTGCCAGGAACCTTGATAGCGATTCCATAAAATCGATGTAAGTACGATCGTAAATAGTTGGTTGTTGCTCGTGCTCAACCGAGGTTGTTCTATCAATTACTTCCCTATAGTATTGTATCTTGCTTGCATACTCGACTTACCCGCTTACATTACAAGCCTGCCAAAGTTTCTCAACTCTCGTCGACTCGCGGCGAACGGTGGATTCTCGACTAAAACCTCAAAATACCTTATTACATATCTTCTCCCCCATCCCTCCCCCCCCCTCGTCTTCTGGTTTCTCGCTAATTCCTAGTCTGCGCTCATCACCGTTCGTCGAATCGTTACGTAGATATACGAGCGTGATGTTTTCATAAACCACAACCAGTGTGCACACGCTGGTCATCAGCTGTTTAGCGACGGAAGGATCGTACGCTCCGAGGGTCGTGGCAATTCGCTCGTAATAACGGAAGCGTCGTCGAGTAAACGCTGGTTAATCGGATGTCGTTGGGAGTACGTCATCCACGGGACGAAAACACTTCGTCGTAATCCCGTTAGCGCGCGTGTAACGATTCACTCGAGCGATTCGATACATTTCGATCGTGTTCGACCCCCCTCGGATTAATCTGGTTTTTCGTATCGTCGTCGTCGTCCGGCTGACGAAACTTTTCCCCCGTCGTCGCGGTTGACTTTTGAATCGCGGCTTCGGATTTTTCCACTTTGATACATTATGAAACGAAGGAAAGTGAAACCGTTTTACAACACCTTTCACTCCGGACGATTTTACGGACGATTCCACGCCGGGGTGAAAACCAACCCCCCACCTGGCTGACTTCTCATTTCGGTCGTCGCCCGAAGAGAAACCACCTTGCAACGTCGACGATTTGTCCTATTTAATTGCCGGTCGTCAAGATAATTAATTACCAAGAGTTTCTAGAGACGGTTCCCTGCAATTAGCCGTGTGGCGATGGTATCTCGAATATCGTGTGCCATAAGAAGAATCCCTTCTACCCCGACGGGGACATTCTATTCGCCGGGAACACTCGCCCGGATTCTGTCTTTTCAGCGAGAGGCTTAGGCTCTCGCTCTCCTAATGCCACGAACAATTAATTTCACCTGTAGAGAGTGTGCGTGAGAGAGAAAGAGAGAGAGAGATAGAGGGGGGAGAGGAACGTAGCCTTACCAGAAATTGAATTACGTTATCTGGAGAACAAGTTAATTGCATTATTCCTAGATGTCGTTTCTAGTGCTCGCGAACGCGTAAGGCCTGCGAGGGGGTTGGTGGTGGAGAGAGAGAGAGAAAGAGAGAGAGAGAGAGGGTTTACGTAAATGTATGTGCGAGCACTTTGAATTCATTCCTAAACGACGAATCGACACCGCACACCCACGCGCTCTTCTCGCCTCTCCTCTCCGTATTTCAACGGGAATTGAAATTTATTCAGGACCGGAGACAGAGTACGGGAGAGAGAGGGAGAGAGGATACCTCTTTGGTATTCGGCAGTCGTGGCGACGACGAAGTAGCTTGACGACCCGGGACACCCGTTATATTTTTCGAAAGTACCTCCCTCGAACGGAATACAAATGGGAAATCATTCAGGGGTAGCCATGAATTTGGGGTAATCATCGATCGTCGATTCCGTCGTCGGTCGCTTTTTCTACATTCTCATCGACGAGAGAGAGAGAGAGAGAACAAAAAACGAGAATATTACATACGGTGGGAATATTTTTCACAATACCCGGCACAATTTCTTTGACTATTTTTCTCTCCCCCCCCCCACTTCCCTTCTGTTTCATCGGAATGCTTTATGTTACCGCTCTGGACGTTGACGTGTTTTTCGATTTACGGTTTATCGACGAGTGATTACGCGTCGGCGGGTGAAATAAAAGAAACGGTCGCACAGGTTTACAACGGGACTCCGGCCAGGGTGATTCGTCGTTGTCGACGGTGAAACTCTCGACATGTTGTTTTTTCCACCCGGTGAAAAATAAGTAGATCCCTCCATATGTACGTTTATAACGTTCGCGAATGGATCGTTGCGTCGGTGTTTTTTTCGACCGACGGACTGGATCGATCGTTCGCAAAGTTTCTTCCGATTCCGTAACCAATTCTCGTTTTCTTTTTTCCCCGGTAATTTTACCTAATTTTCCGTCGATGAGCGGTTTTTTCCGCCCTTCCCTTTTCCCGACCGATGCGCTTTTGAACACCAAGATATCCCTGTACTCGAGTCCCGGGCATTTTTCGAGTAATTCGGTTATCCGGGAAGGGAAGCGTTTCGTCGGTTCCATTAAGCCGGAGGCCGACATTAGAAAAGAGGGGAAAGAAAATCGATTATAGGGCTTCGCGAGGCGTCCGGCCTGAAAGCTTTGTACCTTACGCGATAAATCCTCTTCGTGAAGGCAGATATTGCGTTACCTTCCTCGGACTCGTCGTCCCCCCTAACCGGAAGTAGGATCAACTTTTAAATGCCATTCCGTGCGACACTTGCCTGTATCCCCCCGTGAAATTAATTCAATATTTTTCATCTCTTTTTCTTTCATTCCATGGAACAAATAAATACAGACACATTTGTAACGATATCGAACGTGTATCTATATATACGAATACAAGAACATTGTGTGTGTTTGTGTAAATTAAACGGAACCGTACGGAACGTAGAAATTTTCCGATAGTATATCCGAAATATCGACGTACATAAAATTCAACTGTACCGAATTATGATTGTATATGTACACACATATAAACACGGTACCAGGTACAAACAAAGTTATCGATATGTACCGCGATCGTAATGAGCGGAAGAGCGTCTCGTGTTTCCACCTACGACACACCGTGTAAGCTGGCAATTACCGTCGCCGGATCATAAACGTGCTGTTACGCCGCGGAGAGCCACTTATCCCTGAAATAGAATTGTTTGCGCCGACTTCTAAATCGTGTTGTTGCATAGCTGTATCGCGATTGAATTCCCTTCATGCGGCACCGGCGAGCGCCAACGCTCGGGCATAGCTGCAATTTACTACTTTAGCTTCCTATCAGATGACCTCTGGTACTCGTCACGAGGCGGAAGTATGTACCGTGTCACATTGCCGTCATTTTTTCCTTCAATAATTTTTCTTTCGTTGCTCCGACACGAAAGAGTGATCTATAAATAAAATTTCCAATCGCAGACGATACATGTATGTATATGTATACACCGACGCTGGCGAATTATTTATAAATCGAACACCTATTAAGGCTTCGCGGAAACGCCGTGACGACTGTACTTTGATTTCATTTATTCAGGTTTCCTTTATTTTTTTTAAATTCAAATTAATTACGACGGACGAACGTGTGGATGTATGGTGACACACCGAGGGTTTATTAAACGACGTAGTCGTAGTTTAGATCGATGCTACGTGTATTTTGAACACATCGAGGCGATTATCAATACCGTCGCTTACGGCTGCTGGCGAATGATCGTTACATTATTACCTCGTTAATCTCTGACCGTAAAATTGAACGGTCGAGGATCGAGAGAGGTGTGGAACATGGTATGAATCGATTCAATACACCGGCGAATGAAATCGACCGACGTTTCATCGATGCTCGGCGATTGATATTCAAACAGGTCGAATGAATCGTAAGTGTTTGACCCTGTGCGTATCGAACGATAAAAACCAGATACCTCATGAGACCCACGGTGTTTTGTTTTGTTTTTTTTTTAAATATAAACGAATACCCCTGTAAACAATATATCACGTTTATAATTTTTAATCGACACCGACGTACGTACACGTGAACGGGTCACACGCACACACCTGTGCGCGTCCCCCGCCTTATGTAAACGGCCGGTATTGTACTTATGCAAAGAACTCATTGTATTTATGTGACGGTAGCCGGGTGTCCGTTATGTAAAAGATGTATTGTACTAATGTAAATTCCAACGAAATCGTCGTGTGCCGTTGAAACGCAGGAAAGTCGAGGTAAGCAGGGCAAACAATCGTCGAATTATATCGAGGAAGTAGTTAACACTCGGCTGTGATAACGTCGACGCCGGTTCTGTATGCACGTATACATCCCACCCCGGGTGTAACTTAAATTCATTAACTCCCCGTTAACAAGATTAGACCCGTTAACCTGGTAATCTTTTTAAACTATTATTATTCGGACCGCTATTATACGTAACGTAGTCATACGAGACAAACGACCCTGACATGTTTACGTGGCGTTATCACGACGGCAGTGAAAACACATGAAAATGTTCAGGTATCGATCGCGGAACGTGTGTGTATGTATGTATGTAGGTAGCAGCGTTACGGTGATTCATTGGCCGAGCTATCAACGAAACAATTTCACCGATCGGATTACACGTCTCCCCCGATGTAAATGCGACCGGTTGCGTCAGCGTTCAGGGAAACGTGACTGGAGAGTGTGAGTGACTTAGTCTTCGGGATTAAGCAATCTACTCGTATCCGAGTATCTTGTCGTTGATAAAACTGTGATAGAGAAGGTGGTAGTGGTGGTGGTATCGCTTGATATCGCGGAATATGAACGCGTTGAATTTTCTCGATCATCGCCGTGCAATCTGATCATCCAGGGGGGGGGGGGGGAAGAACTGTGCGTTTCTTCCTTTTAACAAAATCAAATCCGAAATCTTGGTGTTGGTGGACGAAAATCCGTGGAGATGGAGAAAACCACCCGGATAACTGGTACATGGATGGAATTGTAAATATATCGAGGTGTATACGATACATATGTATACATATACCAAATAGAAGTAGAAAAGAGACTACTTTGGAGGCTTGCCACTAAACGTTTGGGAGACTTTGGACAGAGGTAATCGGGAATCCTGCCATCTTTCTTTTTCCTTTCTCTTTCCAAACACATCTTCCCAGTATATTCGATACTCGAAAAGCATTTCCCACTGGATGTCTAATATCCGCGAAGTTTCTCCACCCGTTGAGTGTCTATTTCTTTCTTTTTTCATTGTTTTACACGTGGGACGATAATTATACTATTTTCCACGCGGGATATTCATTCCCTTGAATTTCCACGTCTCCCCACACACAGACATACGCGCATCGCGCAAAAGTACGCCGTTCTACTGGTTCTTCCGCACACATTGTCGCACACCGATCCATGTACATACATACATACGTCGCCTTGATCCCTGTGTGTGTAGGTGAGCGGTGCACGCGAGCCACAGAGATTTCCATCTGTGTTCGTGGCACGTAGGATAGGTACGCTCGGCTCGAAAATTCTATCCTTGGCCTCTACAGCTTCGTTGCCTCTTCTCGTTGCGATGCTGCGCACGTGCGCGTGTGTGTACACGCCGCTTCGTTTGCCGTGGACGCGTGTTGGTGCACACCTTTGCTACAGGGACTGCTCTCGATCGGATTTACCGCCTTTATTTACGTCGTTACGCGCTCGAGAAAAAAAATCTCTTCCACCCCCTGCACCCCATCGCTCTTCCCATTTTTCCCTCTATTTCTCTCTCTTTCCATTTCTTGCACACATACGTACACACGGGCGTTTCTTATTCTTTATTTCCCTCTCTCGCTTCCTCTTGTTATCAACTCCCTTTCTCGCACCTCCCTTCCACGTTGGTTCGCCAGCGAAACTCTCGTCCTACCTGGCCTTTTGACCGGTTTACGGGGGGGAAAATTTTCAGCCGAGGTTACCGAGTACGTACGCGACGGTGGGGAAAGCATTTCTGTACGCGAAATTATGGATAATGCATATTTATTCCATAGCTTTCGCCGCGGTATTATCACGGCCGTTGAATATCCACGGTTATTTGGTGGAAATTACGGTGAATTCTTCCTCGAGCTACGCCTCCGCGGGACTAGGTCTTTTTCATATCGCTGAGTTATGTCACCGCGGTGACAACGTACCGTGTACGTTAGTTTGTACGAACGTCGAGGGAAAATATTTGGAGAACTGATTTTTTTTTCCAACGTTTCCATGGTGATCGCCGGGACCGCGATCCTCCGGGTGTGTACACACTCGACCGGAGTTTCTATCGATACAGTTTTTTCACGTTCTATCGAGTCTTTTCGCCGAGATCGTAACAATGTGTATAAATAATATTTCCATCGAACTTCCACGAAGCAAGCATTTTGTCTTCGCCGCGATTTCTCCGCGACACGTTCGCCACGGTTGTTTCCGTTCGGATATTTGCCACCGGAGTTTTCTCGCCGTCTTTATACGCCAAGGTCAACGCCAAGTCTGACGTATATGCTTTTACCACTGGCGTCTTCAACTTCTACATCGTGTTCGCTGCATACGGGCCGATGTCACCGGTCCTCCTCCCTCCGCTGACCCATATCTCGTTTTCCACTTGTTTTCTCGCAGGATTTTTACCACCAGCCATTCACGGGTTCGCAAACAGAGACAGCGAACGTTTGGCAAATGTTACGCTTAGCTCTCGCGCTCCTACGATCCGAAGTTTCGATTTCGAACACTCTTTTCGCCTGTGTTTCGCGTACTCTCGCGTGGGGAGAAAATTTGATAAGGTAGAGGGATGAGGGGGGAAGGGGAGGCGGTTTGGTTCGTCGAGATTGCGCGCGATGGAAATTCACGTGATTCGCGGACGATGGAAATTCACGCGATTCGCGCGTTACGATCACATTAGCCTTTATTTAACAAAAACAAAACAAACAAAAACGAGTGAGGGGGGGACGTGAGTAGTGGGTGTTGTTAAAAAAGAATATCGCGAGCGATATTATTATTTGGTAGATAGTAGTAGGAGTAGAATGGCAGAATCCATTGATAACGCTTATCGGGGACGGGCTTAATTCCATATCCAAATGTTTATCGTTTACACGCATAATAGTAATACGTGCCTGGACGTTTCGATTATGTCACGTAAACAAACGTCGTCATGTGCAATCTCCACTTCTCTCGTCGAAGACCATTAACTCGCGAAGAGGAGGAGGACCGTCGAAATTCTGTAAACAGTCGGACGAAAATATTAATAGGGATTAATTAGTATGCGGCGAGGAGGACACGTTATTAAATTCGTAAAAAACATTTCACTCTTATCTTTATTAATCGACCGGACGACGATTAATACGCTATTAAAATACCTCGATGACAAAGTGGACGGTCGTTTAATCGTTACTTTCTTCAGTGTCTCTTCTTTTCCTTTTTTATTCGCTCGCTTTTAAGTACCGCGAAATGTATGGATGAATTCTGTCGATCGCAGAACGTATATCTTCCGAGATTTTTCCTGCATGTATGACATTCCATATTTTTTACGGCGAAGAACGCGCGACGGATAAGACGCGTCCGGTGGTATGAAAATATTATTCGAGCTACTTGCTGCCCCGCCATTCTTTCCGCTGCTACGTTTTTCCTCTATCTGCATTTCACTCCCACGTTATTTTTTATGAGAAAAAACTCCATTACGGTATAATAACGGCCGATGAATCACCTCTTTTCTCCTAAAAACAGTGTCCCCGGGCTTGGTAACCAAGCTGCATCGGGCACCGGAAGTAAAAGAATACAGAGAAAGAGCGAGAGAGATAAAGAACGAGACGAGAATAAGAAAAGAAGAAGTTTCTCTCTCTCTCTTTCTCTCTCATTCTTTTTCTCACACTCTAACAAAGTATCCAAGTACTCGTGGCAACGTGTTTCCCGAGCTTCTTTCCTCCCACACCACCATCTTCGATCTACCAATATACATATACATATATATGTATTCCCTTGCGGTTTTTACATTTCGCCTTGTAAACATTTCCAATGTAATTTCATCGTGACATCAGGAAACAATCGGTTGCCCCGAGGAAGTTTCGTAGTCATCGGTCGGAGAGTTTCGGTATTCAGTTTCAGGTGGTTGCGGGTGGGTGGAGGGGGTGGAGGGGTGAGGTGGGTGGAGGGTGAACTAGGTGTCTGGAGCTTTGAAATCCTAAGCAAACGCTTTCGCAAGCCGGGACAAACGTTTGAAGCGAGCTCGGCCACATACCTATACGTGTGTATCGAGTGAAATGGTTGTGCATGGAAACTACCACCATAGTTACGCCGACTAATCCCCGGGGCTCCTCTCGGCTTAACCTGAAAACTTGTACTTACTTAATCCCACGGGCGCACGAATTCTTGGCTTCGACGGGAACGACTCGTCTTGTTCGTTCCAGTTTAATCGCGGCTCATCAGATACGGAAACTCTGTCGCACGACCGGCGGAACTCGAAGTTATCGGTTTCACGGTGACATTTGTAAATTATTGATCGGACTCGATATCAACGGCGGCAACGACGGTGGTGGTGGCAGCGGCCAACCGAAAACTTTTTCGGGGAAACATGATGCACGAGGGAAGTTCGTAAATCTACTTTTGATACTCCGTTTGCCCGAGTATATTACTTTTGTATTTCCGTCGGAAATTTTCTCGTCCTTGGTACATCAATTTCTATTTATTACCGATCTGTATATACATATACGATTTTCATGGATTCTCTCGAACGTTTCCCGGGATAACGTTGTTTTGTTCTTTTCGAATCGTGGATACGTTTAATGATTTCGGAATGTTTACAGGAAATAGTAGAGTTTTCGGATCGTTTCATAGAAATTCCGTGAGAGTCACGATGAAAGAATTAACAGGATGTTTTTAAATTACCATCGCTCGTAATTTGCATATCGATTATACGCCGCGACTCTTCGGATCGGCTCGACGAGCACCCGTGAAGTTTAGCATTTTATCTATTTCCACTTTGGCGTAAGACAGTCCGTTGTTAACCCGTTCTTTCGAAATTGTGCTCGTGGAAAAATTGAAGCATCCGCCGAGCACCGTCGGCTCTTTCTCGAATTCTTCTCCTGCTTTTGCAATACGAGTTTTCCTTTGTCACCGTGCAGCTTGAAATTCTACGAGGAGCTTTGCCCGTGGTCGAGGCTTTTTCTCTCCCTTACTTACGGAAGAGTTGTAAAAAAATATGACTCGAAAAAGCCAAAGAGAAATAAACGGTTTTTCGCTGCGGGCCTCGTCACGCGGCGTCCCGTGATGAAAAATGTTTGCAATAAACCCATTGCGTTTTCACGAAGGCGAAATATGTTCCTCACGATTCGTCGGTACGGAATGTGTTCGCCGTTAACACAATTTCAACTTTGATATTTTCAGCGTACCGCAACTTAATTACGAACACGTTGACGTAACATTTTAGTCCGCCTCCGTTGTTTCCCCGGGTCGCCAATTCATTTTACATGGATTTCCCGCACTCCGAATCACACATTGTTCCTCGAATTTGTTTCAACAATGGATTTCATAGTCCGCTCGATTATAGATACCATACACGTACGATATCGCTTTGCCGGGCTTAGATCGTTGTGTTGTTGTGTACGGGTATGTAGAGTCTCGCGAAAGTAGAACATGGCGAGCCAAAAATCTCTCTGCCCATCGGCAGGGTGTGCTTATCTGCCGGATTTGTATACAACGTGGTCCAGAATTCCAGGTTATAACGGATACTTAAACAGAACAAAAAAAGTCAAAATTGCTGGATTCAAATATTTTCATACGAGAAATTTATTCGCGTTCTTTCGAAATTTCTTCATAATTTCAAATCCCACCGGAACGTTTGAGTGTCTCTCATTTTTTGCTCGTACCACGAATTACGGACCACCCTGTGTGTGTACCTGGCAATCTCGGAAAAATTGGAATCCACGATACATGTATACCGCAAGGAAAAATTCGACCATTGCGATGTTAATGGTAAATGTTACTCCCGCGCGCCGAAACGTAGACAGAGACAGGATTGTTCGTTAGCGGATAAAACTGTAGATTTTTCTGCAGGTTTTTTTTTTATTAAACCATGTATGTGTTACTTGCAGTTGCCGCGTGTAGGTTTCAGCTCGCACCGGTCTGCAACAAAAACACCACCGCGATGGAAATGCGTGACGCACGCCGTAACGAAAACGCGAAACAATTCACAAAGAGATTACCGTTCGTTCTGTTATTTTTTTTTTCTCTCTCTCTCTCTCGATCTCGCCGGAAATAGTGTATTCCCGCGGTTCCATAAATATTTCCACCCGAGTTTCCTTGCTACCGTTCGTTCGATCCATCGACGGGAATCTCCGTTCCGTGCGATTTCGTGAGATCACGATTGCCACGAATGAAAGTTGAATTTTCATCTCTGGCCACGGTTTTAAAATCTATTAATAGATAACGAAGTGCAATTCGTCCAATCCGTGCGACACGAGGGACTGATTCCGCGTTGCTTTCAAGGACACAGGGAAGCCGAACAAAATATTACACGTGTCCCTGTAATACGAACGGTGAAGAGAGAAGAGAGGGTGGTAAAAATCAAACAGAAAAAAAACAGCGTTGACATCTCAATCGATCCCGTTCGAATCATGCACCATTTCGCGGACCAACTCGTCCGGAAAACACGCTACAATACGAGAGAGCAGTCCACCCTTTGGCTACTCTGTGTTGCACAATAGAGTGTTGTCCCTGAATCCCTGGATCCCTGAAAGAAAAGCACCTCGAGCAGTCCATTCGCCCCGGCGTATATTTGCAGAAAGTGCAGCTGAAAAGGTCTCCCCGCCGTTTTCTCTTTGTGTTTCCTCGTGTCTTCGTTCCCCCGGACCTCTTACACGTTGAAATTGGACGAGGGGAGGAGAGGAGAGGAGAGGAGAGGAGAGGAGAGGAGAGGAGAGGAGAGGAGAAGGGGGAAAGGAGCGAAGAAGAATCTTAGGTGGATTCGCAAAGAAATACGGTTCCTGTCGGTCGAGAAATTTCCCGCGGATTTTCCGTAAGCATCCTCAACCGTTGCTTACATTTTTCATTTCTGAAACTCGATAAATGTCGATTTCATCATTTTTGACGTTGACGGGGTGTCCTTGGCTTCTTCGATGCTGAAAATTGAATTTTTCCCAACGGCTCGATTCACGATCGGGCCCGAGTAGCTTTCACGCTTACTTTCCTCTTTCTTTTTTCTCTCTCTCTCTCCCCCTCTCTCTCTCTCTCGCTGGTTATTACACACGTTCACAGATGTAGGCACACCGGTGAGACGACCGTGTCTGCCAAGATATCGCACGCGGGCGAGAAAAGGAAGATCGTTAGAAAATTCGATTCCGCGCGATTCTAGATTACGTTACCTCCGTGAAACACCGCGCAGTAGAAGCTCTTCGGCTAAGGAACTTGACGATTTCTTGAAAAGCTTCCAGCTAGACTAGTATCCAGTTTGGCTTTCTCTCAAGGACGTTCCGCGTCGCCGTACGGAATTCCGATTTCCCCGAGATATTAGTAGTTTACCAGTTTTTTGGTCGGCATTCGCTCAATTTTTGAGTTAGCCGTCTGAAACTTGTACCATTGTTTTAGTTAGGAAATTCTACCCCAGAAAAACGTATAATAGTTGTACTTTTCGAAAATTTAATTTTTCGCAAAAATCTGAAGGGGGTAGGTCAGGATTTTTTGCGATTTTCGTAAATCGCTCGCCATTTCCACAATTTTTGAGCTATTAAAATGATCCAGGGCGTTTTGGACGCGGAATCCGAAGCCGAATAAGATGCAGAAAGAATCATATCGATATCTAAAAAATTGTAGAAATGGCAGGCGATTTACGAAAATCGCAAAAAATCCTGACCTACCCCCTTCAGATTTTTGCGAAAAATTAAATTTTCGAAAAGTACAACTATTATACATTGTTCTACCGTAGAATTTCCTAACTTAAACAATGGTACAAGTTTCAGATCGCTATCTCTAAAATTGAGCGAATGCCGACTAAAAAACTGGTTGAATTCTACGATTTTTCGCGATTTTCGTAATTCTTTCGTCATTTCCGCAAACTTTTAGATATCGACCTGAATCTTTCACTGTCTTATTGGGCTTCGAATTCCGCGTCCAACACGTCCCGGATCGTTTTAATATCTCAATCATTGTGGAAATGGCGAGCAAATTACGAAAACCGTGAAAAATCCTCAAATTCAGGCGGTTTTTTGAACGGCATTCGCTCAATTTTTGAGTTAGCCGTCTGAAACTTGTACCATTGTTTTAGTTAGGAAATTCTACCCCAGAAAAACGTATAATAGTTGTACTTTTCGAAAATTTAATTTTTCGCAAAAATCTGAAGGGGGTAGGTCAGGATTTTTTGCGATTTTCGTAAATCGCCTGCCATTTCCGTAATTTTTGAGCTATTAAAACGATCGGGGGCGTTTTGGACGCGGAATCCGAAGCCGAATAAGATGCAGAAAGAATCAGATCGATATCTAAAAAATTGTGGAAATGGCGAGCGATTTACGAAAATCGCAAAAAATCCTGACCTACCCCCTTCAGATTTTTGCGAAAAATTAAATTTTCGAAAGGTACAACTATTATACATTGTTCTACCGTAGAATTTCCTAACTTAAACAATGGTACAAGTTTCAGATCGCTATCTCAAAAATTGAGCGAATGCCGACCGAAAAACTGCTTTAAATTGATCAATTTTCGCAATTTTCGTTAATCGGTCGTCATTTCCATAATTTTTGAGCTATTCAAATGATCCGAGACGTTTTGGACGCGTAATTCGAATCCGAAAAAGACAGTGCAAGATTCAGGTCGATATCTAAAAATTTGCGAAAATGACGAAAGAATTACGAAAATCACGAAAAATCGTCAAATTCTGACAGTTTTTTGGTCGGCATTCGCTCAATTTTTGAGATAGCGATCTGAAACTTGTACCATTGTTTAAGTTAGGAAATTCTACGGTAGAACAATGTATAATAGTTGTACTTTTCGAAAATTTAATTTTTCGCAAAAATCTGAAGGGGGTAGGTCAGGATTTTTTGCGATTTTCGTAAATCGCTCGCCATTTCCACAATTTTTGAGCTATTAAAATGATCCAGGGCGTTTTGGACGCGGAATCCGAAGCCGAATAAGATGCAGAAAGAATCATATCGATATCTAAAAAATTGTAGAAATGGCGAGCGATTTACGAAAATCGCAAAAAATCCTGACCTACCCCCTTCAGATTTTTGCGAAAAATGAAATTTTCGAAAACTACAACTATTATACATTGATCTGGCGTAGAATTTTCCAACTAAAACAATGGTACAAGTTTCAGATCGCTATCTCAAAAATTGAGCGAATGCCGATCGAAAAACTGGTTGAATTTGACCATTTTTCGCAATTTTCGTAAATCGCTTGCCATTTCCGCAATTTGTGAGATATTAAAATGATCCGGGACGTTTTACACGCGGAATCCGAATCCGAATAAGCCAGTGAAAGAATCATTTTAATATCTCAAAAATTGTGGAAATGGCAGGCAAAAACTGGTTCATTCGCAGTACAAAGGTCAATTATTAATACGCATAAACTATAACTTCTATATCGTATTCTTACTAATAATCGACGGACATCCTAGATTCGAACCGAAAATGGTAACGTAGCCAGTGACACTAAAATGGTAAGAGGGCTCTAGAGCCCTTCAAACCAGTGACATCGAAAATCATGGGGATGATTGGTCTATCCAATACCTCGTCTGTGGTAAAACACAGGGAAACATACGTCGATAATAAAGTGTCTCTCCGTTCGCGTTACGTAAAATGATAAAACCAACGTTTCTTCTCACGACAAATAAAAAAACCGTGTTATCTTCCCTTAACGACATCGTCGCCGGGATTGTTTACTAATTAAGTTATACGCTGTATCGTACCGTCGAGCGAGACTCGACGTTATTACGCAACGTTTTGCTTACGTGGCACCGCTAATTATACCGATACTCATTACTACACGTGAATACCTTCGTTTCGAGCCCTGGGTCCGGCAGTTTTTGAATACAACCATATACATACATACGTGCATACGTACACGTCGTTTCCCCGTTCGCCATTTAAATACATACAGACCCGGTCCGCGGGCAACGTGTATGACACAATCGGTGTAACGCGGCCGCGATTACGTTCGAAGTGAAACCGGCCGATTCATTGTATAACGCCGTCGGGTTACGGATTTAAACCGCCGCGACCGGGTTACAGGAGCAAACAGGAAGCCACGCGTGGCACGCGTGTGTTCCGCGGCTTTCACTATCCTTGGCAATTGTTGTCGTCGCCCCGCACGACGTCGCTACGACGGCGAGCCGACCCAACCGACCGTGAACATCAGTTACGGACCTTGGGCACGAATTTAACGTATCGTGCGAGCAGGCTCCGCGAGCAGTGTGTCAGGTCGTCGATCAGATTTCGCCCCCCGGGTGGCCGCGAAGGTCATACTAATCGCGTTATCCAATTGACGGGCGAGATGTCAACGATCCCGACGTCGTCACCGGGCGACGATCGTAAATTCCGCGACGATGGAAATTCGCGAAGAGTTTTCCTCTGGTTTCTTTAGTTTTCTTCTTGTTCTTGTAGTCTTACAACAAGGGCGGTTGGAGTTATTCTTTTTCTTCGAGACGTCAGTCTGAGAGGAGACAATAGAACGTACTGGATCGCGAGTAGGTAGGGTATATGTGTATTGTTGAGAGAAAAAAGAGATGGAACGGTACTCGATAGAAATAGAAATATATTTGTATGTCGCCGGGGATGAAGTCTAATTATCGTCGCAATTAACGTGTATCGTTAATGTCACGCCAGTTGAACGTATGGTTAATCGTGTCAGTGTGCGCTTGATTTACGTAATCGTAAATCGTGTCTGGAGGGGTTGATTAATCGGGAGCGTTAATTCCGCGGACAATGGATGCTCGTAGGTGCATCGGGATAAGTTTAGAGTATCAATGTCGTAGAACTCGTTTGCGATTCTTGGCATCATTTCCACGTGAACCTGACCCATATACAAATAGAATGCCCTCGTTGAGAAATACCGCGGCGGATATTACTCGACCGTGCCACGAGAATGGTAAGAGACTACGTGATAGAGACATTAAAAGAGCCGTGTCATGAATATCGACCCGTAATAAGAAAATATTAGCGTGACGGCCGCCGGTGTTCTCGGCGACGTGTCGCAACGTGTACAACGTCTAATGAAGTTTTTCACCGCTCTACGCCGAGCGACGATCATTTTTTCCCGTTACAAACAACACCGAGGTTTTTCTGCCAAGTATTGCCAGTTTTTTTCGCCAGTCAAATGTACAAATTTGTATAGATACAAAGATTCTTGGGAATAACTTCGACGGGGAACTCTACGTGAAACGCGATCGCGAAAATCGTAGAAATGGCGTGCGAGAAGTAGAGATTGAAAAAGGGAGACTTGGAATTTCGAGGATGGATTTTCTTCGGCATTCGATCGCGAAAGTCATGGATAAAGATGTTGAAAAATGCGGAGGTAACTGTTGGGAAAAGGTTGAAAACATTCGTTGACTTTTGTTCGTTTCTGGAGAAATTCGAGGTTAGTATTTTTAGAGGTTTATGAAATCCTTGAGAAGTAGGTCCCCCGAAAACCTAAAGTACCTAGGGCGCTAGAGAAAAAAGAGAATTCTCCTTTAACCTACTTTACGTTTATGACGTGCGAATACGTGCCGCGAATAGAGCCTTATGGAAAGTTCCCATTGGAAACCGTTCTACGCGGATGAAAATACCGTGAGCAATGAAACAGGCTTACGTACTCGCAAAACAAAACAAGAAAAAAAGAACAGTGAGAAAGACAATTTATATCGCATTCCTTGTAAGGTTTTTTCGGAGCATCTTGTATATTTATAGCCGCGTAATTACATGCATGCCCGGAAAATCCGCGAAGGTTGGAACTAGTTTTTAATAGAGTTATCAACTTGCGGAATTAATAAACCGCGCGCGTTATATCATCCATTAAAATGATCGAGGACGTTTTCGACGCGTAATATGAAAGCCGAATAAGATGATAAAAGATTCAGGACGATATCTAAAAGATTACGGAAATAGCGAGGGAGACACATGAAATTCGCATAAAATCTTGACCTTTTCAACTTTCGTCAAAATGTGTAACATCAACACGAAATTTAAAATTGTTAAGATATTAAATTATTAATAACTCTTTACCACACATCCAACTATAATACATGCTGCACGATGTGCCGGAACAGGAAATCTCGGTTGAAAGACTCCCATCTTCTTTTCTCTGTTCTTTCCTCTGTCTTTCCCTCGGTTATTTAATATATCTTTTTCGTCCTGCATCCATCTCCCACACGATTTTCTACGTCGCTTGTCGTTCCGTTCGCTCTGACGGGTTTTTCCGTCAAATTAGCCACTTTTAATCGCTGCGTCCTGTAGCGGGCACATTCCGCCCGCCTGTATTTATGCTTGTGTTCGATGCGGTAACCAGCCGACGGGTACACACGGCACCGGGTTCGAATCGATATCGCGTAGCCCAGTTTTGCCGTTCGGTGTGGTGGAGGCTTTAAACCCGATGCCATCCTACGGTTTCCAAGCCAACCGCGTCCGTACCACCGACGAATTTTCATTGCGACTCATCGCGATTCATGGATTATAATCCAACCCCCTCATCCCCCCCCCCACCCTGCTCTCTTTGTGCAAGCCGACCCGTTCGTAATACGCGAATTATATTCCGGGAGAAAAAAGATTACGGGATTACCGTATTAATACAGTGTCCGAGCTAATTCACGGGACGGAAAACATTGGGGGTTCGTTTTTGCGCCGCGAAGATTAATGCAGAGTGAACAGAGATGAGAGGAAAGCGAAGTATGTACAGCGTCCTCCAGAAATATGGACCACGTGAAATTCCTAGCGAAAGATATAGTAAAACGTGTGAAGTTTTGGTGTAAGTGAAAACATCTTGATTCTACAATGTTCATAGTATTCTTCCACGAGAAGTGAGATACTTTTTTCCTGAATCACCCTGTATCCACCGTTGGATAGTGGAGAACCGCGATCATATGGGCATCGTAATTTTCATCTTAAACAGTGCACGCTACCGCGGGCCAAGACAGTTTCGTCGAATCAGCCGAATTCTTGGCAACCGGGAGGGAGAAAGGGAGTAGTAGTACTATCGTATTAGTGAAATAAAGTGCATCCTGCCAGCGGCAGCAGTCGCCGAGTTTTCCGCGAGTTTCGTCGTCGCAGCAAAAGTGTTTGCGCCAGACGACGACGCGACGTTTTCTTTTTCTACGGGAGAAACTAGCTGCATCTCGAGAACACATGGATTAGTCGTCGCTTAGATTGCAATCCCGATGCTAGGGCAATTCCCCCGAATACGTGGAACACTGTAATTTCAATTAAATGACAGAATCTAGCTTACTTATTTTTTTTTCTTCTCTCTCTTTCTCTCTTGTATTCCCTCGCAATACAGCCTTACCTACCGCGGTTTCCCCCGTCGGTTATCCTTGTTGGTTTATGAAAAGTATTCTACTTAACGTGTTATTACGCTCGCCAGAAGCCCGTGGGTTTTCGCGGTGGTTCGAGAGGATTACACGCAAGTTTCGTGTTTCCATGTGGATTCTTGGGAAAGGTACGAAACTCCATTGTGTAATCTTGCGGTAACGTTCGACCGTACGTAACGAAAGTTAAAACGATCCTAATTACTTCCATAAAGTTACGGTAACCGAGGACACCCGTCTCTGACGGAATATGTACACACACACACACACACACACACACACGGCCCGGATAAGCCCGACAGACACAGATATTTTGCGCAAATGTCACTTGGCAAACGTTGTCGAAAATGTTGGTCACTTTTGGCACGCGTTCGCACGTCTTACGCACGCACCTCTTCAGGGTCGTGTTACATGGAACATGATCGACGTTCCGTAAGAGTGGACGATGATAATTCGATAGGGGGAGGGGAGAGGGGCTGTAGGGAACACATTTCTGTGAAACGTGAAAATTTTCGGACGGGAAAACAGTACTCGTTTATATTCAAACATCATAAACAGAAGACTCGCGTGATAAATCAGCCGGGACTCTCGGTAGTTTAACTCGTTCCGATGAAAATTATTATTTTCTATCTCCGGCGCTCGATACGCGCATTAAATTCTCCGTAAACCATGGACATTTCCAGCTAGTAAACTATGTATAATAAAATGCGAGTTTCCCGGCAATTTATGAAAATTTTATTATTTCCACGGATATCGATGAATATTTACGTTATCTGCATACTAAATTGTATAGTTATTCCAATAATATCCGTACGCGGTAAATTCAACAGAAATTTCGTGTTTCACGTTGAACGGGACACCGCGATCATCATTGTTTCTTAATTTCGAACAAGTGACTTATCACCGGGCGTGTAAGCGAAAATTCCACGGTAGAGAATGAACGAGAAAAAAAGAATCATCCTGTTCTCATTGTCACTCGACGTTCATCCGTGCGAGTTACAAAAATCCATGCCGCGGGACGTTATTCGTCATTTTCCTTTCTTCATCCCTCTCTCTCTTTCTCTCTTATTTTTTATTTAATCCACTTTTCGTTTTTTTATATTTTCGACAGCAGTTTGCCGAGGTATTAATTAATGGGATTCGCATACAAAGGCCGGCCGGGAGTAAATTTGCTTTCCCACGTACAAACGAGCGTGTTACGGTATTACTCGTTAACGAGCGCTCATCAGTAAATATATCTTTCGCGTGTTCATTAGAAAAGTGTAGCGCGACAATGGCACGGATTTACCGCGGTGTTGTTTGTATTTATAATGGCCGCGAGATTCTTGTTTACACCTTCATCGAACACCCCGCGCAATTTTATCCCGTTCCCCCCGTTCCCCCATCCTCTCCTCCTGGTGACACTCGACGGAAAAAGGATCCCCGGGTTATCCGCGGGGGAACCATCGTCGTCCCCCGCGATAATTATGCAATTTCTGTAGGAAGTTTCGAGTTAAAGGTACGAGAGGTTCGCCGCGGGGGAATCGGAATAAGTTTCTTGCATTGTTCCAAGCGAGCCACGCTAGGACGGGTACGACACTGCTGGGGAACCACCCGACACCGTTGGTTTTATTGTGTTTGCGCGATGTCTGTCGTGTCTCGAGAAGAAGAGATCCTCTCTTCTCCTCGTGGCTCGTAAATTTTCCGCGAGGATCGCCAGCTCGCGCGCGCGCGTGCGCACCTGATAGTTACGTTTTCTCCGGGCCGTCGGGTCGATAAGTCTAATAACGAACTAGCGTAAAAAGAAAATAAAGGAGAGCCGTAGGCGGGAGGAGAGGAGAGAAAGAACGCTCTTAAAGTTTTCTGCTTTATCCCGTACTTTAATGCTCCGCTCATAGATACGGCAGCACCATTTCATTTGCATGCCGAGCACTTTTCACGGCTACGGGGTTGGAAAGAGCTGGTGGGAGAAAGAGAGAAAGAGAGGAACGAAGGGGAAGGACAGATAGAGAAAGAGAGAGAGAGAGTAAAAGAAAAAATCGGCTTGGTAGCTACGAACCATAACCGGGGAGACGTTGCGCAGAAATGCATTTATTTCCTGTTTCTACGCGCTCCTTACGTATCGGATACTTTCGTGCAATTAAGATAATTGTATAATGTTACGTGTACAGACTGTATCGCGGTTCCGGGGCTGCGCACCGCGTCGCCGTCGTCGTCGTCGTCGTCCCCGTTTGTAAACGGGGTGTCCTATAAATATTCACAGGGAACTGGATACGGAATATTTGTCGACACATTGTTTCATCCACTAGCTAGCGCAAGTTTCTCCACGAGCTGTCCGACATTCTCTGCTCTTGGCTGCCTCGCGAAATAAACTACTTACACCACGTGACGAAAGATATAGAATATTTCTGCTGCAATTAAAAAAGTTTGTGAAACTCGATACAGTTAAAAGTTCCGAGGGATTTTCCGAACGGCTGGTAAATAGAAACGTTGTGAAAACGCAGCCTAAATCGCGCGTTTCTTTCGCCAGGCATCATGTAAATTGAACGAAATACATACGTTGGGAAAGGTCTCTTAAATTAGCGGGTGAAATGTGGCCGCGTACCTACACCGCCACGTGCACACGTAAATCTGTGAAATTGCACGATTCTACGTGCGCCGCCGGGGACACGTCGCCGCGGAATGTGTCACTCCACTCATAAACAGGGTGTCGTATAAATATTCACATTCTGCTCGTTACCACGCTGTAGCGTCTCTTTAGACGCGAAAGTTTGCCCGTGCAACCTGCTGCTCCTTTCGCGCTATAACGAGAGCACGATCTTCAACCGGGCGGTATGCAAATCGCGGAGAAAATCTTTGCGGAGTCCCTTCGACGGCATCAGCGTGGGAAAAGTTTCAAGTTCGCGTGTAAATTCGTCTTCGTTTCTTTGTAAATAGCGTGGTACACGCATTAGGGGGGAGAAAAGGGACCGTTGTGGGATGGAAAATTTTGTCGGATAATGGAAATAAAATAGCGGAAGAGTAACGAAATAAAATGGAACGGCATTGAATTACCGTACGATGGAAAATATCGCTACTTTCAAGGACGACGATTAATCATCGTGTAACGAGATGTCCTCGACGAACGTTTGTCCGTTTTTATTACCAAAGTTTCTATATATACGTATGTATATGTATATATTCACCGTGAAAGTGGAACGAAATAGTCGGGCCAGTATGTAACACGTAAAATATTCATATTTGATTTTTACCGGTGTCGCGAAATACTGTGAAACTCGGTTGCCAGTATCGCGATATTTAAATTCCAGGTCGTGGATGATAGCGGTGGAAAATAAACGATAAGAAACGTAGCCAGGGTGTTATCGATACAAATGTCTTTTTTTTCATGGAATTATCGAAGCTTTTAAACCGGTTTAAAAACCATTTAGAAAATGTTAGTGGAACGGTGATTAAAATCCTCGCTAAATGCCTAACTATTCGAGCGTCGCGTTCGTCATTCTATGTTCGCATTTTTGCCCCTTCGCAATGACACATCCCCCCCCCCCCCTATTGTCCGGTGCGTTATTATTTCCATCTACAATCGCGCGAAATATTTTCTTCGACCTCGACCCAGTGATGTTTCTGTTCTTCCTCTCTCTCTCTCTTTCTCTTTTTAATATGCCGTTCCGTTTCTTTATCATTCTTTTTTTCTATTTTTATTAATCACACCTATCATCGTACGCGCCGATTCACACCCATGGCATTCCCGTTTCGTGCAATTTCCTACGTCGATTAATTATTGAGCGAGCAGTTCGAACCGGCGCGGTTATGTCATCGCGATTACAAGCCCGGACCGTGATTGTAACGCCTGACACGGCGAGTCATTAATTAATCGCGTAATCGAGTAGACGAGTATGTCCACGATTCGTGCAAAGTGAGACCGACGAGACGAGGCGGAAAAATTGACCAAGCTCGTGTGTATACGTACGCGTGTACCGTCTACGTTCGTATTGTGTATACGTGCCCGTGTCGGAGAGACAGAGAGAAAGAGAGAGCGAGAGAGACAACGACGCTCGGGATTGGCAGCAATTCACGTTACGCAATTCTCGTGTACGCGCCGCGCGTGTGCACATAAAAGGATGATAATCTCACGGTAGCACCATCCAAGGCGAACTGTTTAACTTCTTCGAACACCGACGACTATTTTACCGTCTAACACGATTGCGTCAGGTCGTGGAAAAAGTCCGGTGATATTTGAATTTCATCGCTGGTTCTCGGAGCGACCAGCTGCCCTGGCGTCGCGTTCAATCGCCCTCGTTCGACGGGGGAGAAAAAATCTGATCGAAAATTTCCACTTGGAAAAAATGTATCGTTCCGAAGTGGCTGCATCGGATAGAAGCTGGGGAGAGTTTTAAAAAATAGGCGCGCGAATTTCGTTTCACTTTTTCGCGTCACTTTGTCGTGCAAGATAATTCGGATTTGTCTATGTCTTGGTTTCTTTTTGTTGTTGTAACGATGGTTTTTCTTTTATCGACGATGTTTGCTATGTTTAGACAAAGTAATGTAGCACTTTTTGCGGCACTCCGGTTTCCGACTATTCGTAGTCGAACAAAATAAACGACACACCGCGAGCGAAACAAAAACTTGTTACACGGAAGCTCGTCCGTTTCGCCGTGAGATAATTAAAAATTACGCTCAGTTGGAAAATCAATTAAACGAGACGCATTGTCACTGGCAAGGACTTTAATTATCTCCGCTTGCGTAGCCCACGTTACCGTGGTACCCGTTTACAACGGCGAAAAGATCAAGTGCATCGATCGGATGACGCATTTTAATTACAAAAAAATATATATATATATAGGTATCCGAGAAATATACCGTGGCAGTCGAATAAGGAGAGAAACTGCAAAAGAAAAGAAATCGAATTACTCGATAAAGCTCGACACCGTGAAGATGCCCATCCTTCCCTCAAATTTCACGAGTGATTAGGGTAATTGGAAAAAAAGTTGATCAAAAAGCGGTTATTGTCAGATCAAAGAATTTAATTCACTTTGTCCATGGACTCTACTTCGTACCGCTTCGTGCTCAAATCTAACATCTCTATTATCTTCTGCCATCCAGGCTGAAATATTGGACAAATCCTCTCGGGGCTTTGCCAGGATTATTGGAAGCTCCGAACGGACGATACTCTATATCGTTGGTGTAGCAGCACATATTCAACCTTTAAAAACCATAGATAAATTTCACCTCCTACCCGTCGAGCGCCGTACGACTGCGCGCACGTTTAAAATAAAAGAATCGTAAATTAAAACGAACAAAAAAATGGAGGGAGACAGAGAGAGAGGCAGAGAGAGAATACCCTGTCGATACAGGGGAAGAGACACTCTGTCCCAGAAATACGAGTAAATAGTTCCACCGATAGAGACACACCGTATACGTATTGTACGTGTACATAGAACCGGCGAGCGATTTTATCGTATCGAACGAGATATCGTGGCCCGAGGTAAAAATCAATTCGTATTTTTTCATTCCGTTTTCAATTCTGTTAGCAATGATAACACGTATGAAATCGCAAGATATGCCGGCATTTATGTTTCAATGTTTAAACGTCGGCAGTGAATTTACGCGGGTGAAAGTATGTGCCGTCCGACGAATATACGTTTCTCCGAAAAATAGCCCCACGTGTGTGTGTGTGTGTGTGCACGCGTTTTATCCAAACGTTTCGATTCGTGATTTACACTCTTTACACCGGATTTAAACGCACCCGCAATATTCGTCCCAGAGATTAATCGAGAATTAAATAAACCCTGTCGGTGATAATACGATTTGTACGGTGGTTTTTTTCGGATTTTCATTTTTTACGTCGAAGTACATGTTCGTTGATCGATGAACCGAGCAACTGACGTCTCGAAGACGACGATTACACTGTTCGTTAGGTAAACACGTTTTCGACGGAAAGTGAACAAAAAAACCCGTTGGATTTTCTTTCGACGACGACATCGACCAGGTAAACCGACGTTTTATGTCGCTGCGACAACATAAACATCGGACCGAGGCTCGTCAAGCCGACGGAGTCATTGATGAAGTACCATGAAACTCCTCTCGTTGATTCGCAACCTTGCTTTCATAGTTGCGCAATTCCGCGATTGCGCCGTCATTACGTTCGGATGCGTGCAACGAAGAAAAATGCCTGCGAGTGCGCGTACGGAATGTTTCATAACGCGTGCCACACGAAAATATTTAAAAACGTTCATATAAATGCGAGTCTTGTTTGAGTAATACTTAATCCCGGATCCACTGGTACCAAAAAAAATGTCATTTCTTTGCACGCATCGTTTCGTAAGTCATTGAAACTGCGGTCGACGTGCAGTTTGTATTTTTTTTCGAAAACGTCATAGAATATTATTCAATTATTCAGGTACCAAAAGTTGGTAAAAAAAAACAAAAGATAAACTGAGTACAGCCGATTCCATTAACCTGTTTCGAGTCCATCCTTGAGGTAAGTCCCACGTGTTACGAGATACCTTGTGCACGCGTGGATGGTACATTTACAGATCAGATATGTACCTGTGTATGTGTGTGTGTGTGTGTGCGTTCTCGTTGCTCGATATCGAAATCCTTTTTCTTTCCGTGGAAATACGAGATACGGGCGAATGTTCAGTGGGTTGGATCAAATGATACATCAAACGAAAGAATGAATAATGTTCGATCAGAAGTATGATATTTTATGACAGTCCCCGGAGCATACGTATACTCCAAAGGGCCATTTAGGAGATGAAACGAACACACGATTTCACTCTTTACAACCGCGGATTAGTCGTCGCTCGGTATAATTATTTGAAATATACCGGTGTTTGGAATGAAAATTACTCGAAATAATGCTCGACGTTGTCGGGGAACGTTTACTTATGCACGAACGAGCGCCGGGTAAACGATTGCTCGTGCGCGATTTACGGATTTCCTCGAGGCGATAAAATATTACAAGATATTTTAAGCTTACGAATAAAAAAAATGAAAAAATAATGCTCGAACGAAAGCGCGGTGATAAGGACGCCGGTATGTATGCATGTAGAAGGCGAGATTAGTTGCCGTGCGAAATTGCAGGAAGTTATTAGACCTGCGTGGATCACCGGGGGAAAACGGTAATATTATAATGTTCCTTTACGTTTCGAGATATATCACGATAACGCAATTTCGTCGTTGATTATCAGAAATTCGTTCCCCCGCCTCTGGTGAATTCAGTTTAGGTTTTTGTTCGCGTTAGGAACGTTTTAAAGAGGTTTGGACAGTCGTGTCTTGCCCATGTTAATTAGACTATTTTCGTGTTTCTTTTTTCCTGGTCCTGTAAAAGCTACGGAACTGACCTTCCTCTCGCTGTCTCCGTACTTTTTACATAGTTATCGTAAAACTTTTACCGTGGAGGGTTTTTTTGTCAAAAGGTTGTTTAGATAATGAGAAATAATTTTGTTGTGTTTCAACTATTTCCACTGTCGTTGTTCTACGTTTAATGATTTTTATCTTTCCCGGGGAAGTCCTGGGAAAAGAGAAAGAGAACGGTCGAATAAAATTCCTCCGTTAAGAAAATAATTACATGTATCAGAAAAGTAAGACTTCCGATTTTGTTTCCTTTTTTTTTGTTCACGACCGGGGCTTTTAAGGATGTAAGCACCGTTTTAATCCAAGTTTCCGACATGGTCGGATTTCGAAGGTAACTTTTAACATCGAACTTGGTCCGTTCTGGGTACTAATGTACTTTACATGAAATTTATTTTTTTCTTTCCCGGAGTCATGCAAATGCCGCGGCACGACGTACGGGAACAATGGAACGTTGCGACAAAGTTTTCTATCCATTCTTCTTCTTCTCTCTCTCTCGCTCTCTTTCTCTCTTTCTCTCCTTTCTTCCCTCTTTCACGTGCCATTTCTTTAGCATGAAAATTCCATTCTTTCGTGCGGTGATTTTAAGAGCAGAACCACACGCCGCTTGAATTTCGAAGCGGACGCGAGCGAACCAGGTCGTGGCAAAGGTGTACGGATTTGTACGTGTTTTTTTCTCTCTTCTTTTTTTTGTTCCTTTTTTTTACTATTTCCCGATATCCGTCGATCGATCATCCCGAGGAGAGTCGATGGATCTTCGGCTTTCCCGAGGCTCCCCGGATCGTAGCGGGTTTGCGAAAACTTCGCGTTACTCCCACCCCCGCTGGGATACGGCGTCTCTCTCTCGTTTATCCCGTCTATTCGCTGGTGGTGTTTGCCACGTGAAATCACGAGAGACAAAGCTATTCGACGGGAACAGATGATCCTTCCGCATTGTCTCGACTTCTTTCATCCTATTCTCTATATTTCATCCTTTGCCCGGCTGACTCATTCTTTTCGCGATATTTCTTGTGGAAAAAAACGTGACAATTCCCTCTTTTCGAATTCCCACTTTGATCGGGAGTTTTAATTAAAAAATCTTCCCATCCCGTTGAAAACTGTAATTATTGAGTCTCTCGAAGTCAGCCGGAACATACATGGCAAATGTGTGTATATCGATAGGGGTGGAATTATCTAAAAGGGTTTGTACTCGTTAAGGGAAAATAAACGCTGTTCCGAATACATAGACCCTTCGGGAAACCTGTATCGGGGCTTTCCTCGGTTTCCGGAAGAAGTTGAAACCTCCTGCGGTTTGCGATAGCCCCGCAGCGGATCCCTTCACCCGCTGTGTTTCGAAACTATGTTCTTCCCTTTTTTTTTTGTCGATTCCCTTCCATCGCGTGAACGAAAGAATGTTGCCTGCAACACGGACGAACGTTTTCCTCGCCACGTTAAACTAACGAGCAATCCTCCCCGATGGGGAGGGAAAGGGTAAAGGAAAACTCAGCGGACTCCAGTTATTTTCTTTCGACACAGGATTTTCACCGTGGATTTTCACCAAACCCGTTTGTTGTTGAATAACGATTCGTGATTTTTAAATAATAATTGAAAGGAACAATCCGACCGAGGGGTAGTCTCCTGCACTTAACACGGGATTTCAGTGTTATTCGGTGTATTCGGTCGGAAGAACATTTCCCACAGAGAGGGTTAAACAACGTTTAATACTTTTCTTTCTCCCGGTGTTTTTTTTTTAATTCCTCGTTCGAGCACAACAAAGGATTCGTTTTCCTCGCTCGTTTTCCCGTTTCTCTCTCTCTCTCTCGGCCTCCCTTCTTCGAGTCATTGCCAAGGGTCACCACGAGGTTTTGCTCTTGTCACGGCGTCGAGGCGCTCTCGGTGTTAATGACGCTAAATTACCGGACCTTGGAACGGACGCGCAGGAATACGCACGCGACCTCGGTAGTGCGTAGGTCGAGGTGGCTGACCCGACACAGACGAAGGAGATGCAGCCGGAGAGTGGTGGAAGAAGGAGAGAGAAAAAAAAATGAATGGGACCCAAGGTCGCGTGGGGAGAGACTAGGCACGATGTCGTCGCGTAACCGTCGGATATCCGCTTTTCGTAACTCCGTCGACGACGACGACGATCGATCGTTCGTTTAAAGCTGCCAGCGGGTTACGATGTTACCCGCAAACATTTTCTTCCCACTCCGTGCATTCTCTCGTCGGGGAAATTAATTAATCTCTCACCGCGATACCGTAATGATAAACGATAAACAATACACCGTCACCTGTAGGAATTTCTTACAGGTGTCCGAATAACGTTATTTCAATCGTTTGAAAATAGTGGAAGTAATCGATTTGCCCTATGAACGGCTCGTTTATCCCTTTATAGGGATACTACAGGGATACTTGGGGAATATCGTCGATGAGTTCGAAACGAAAGTCGCGGTCGGAAAAGAGAGAAAAAAATAAAGAGAAACAACATCCGCGGGTTCATTTGTTCGTTTCACAGGATCGTTCGGCAAGTAAACGGTCTTTGTTCCCGATATCCTTTTCGGCGTCGCGTGGCTGGCGTCGCTGACGCTTTTCACGGCTTAAAAGTTTTCCACGCGGACGTAGCCGAGTTCGGATTACCACCGCGACGTCGCTACGACAGAAACGGGTATACCGGAAGAGGTCGAAGAAGAGAGGAGACGCCTGATTGCTCTATCCATCTAGGGAGTCTCGAGGAGAAGCGACACGAGTTCCATCCACCCTAGCTCGTCGAGTCTCTCTCTCTCTTTCTCTCTCTCTCTGTTCGACTCGTTCCGTTACCGTCTCGTTCTGTCTCTCGCCCCCTTTCTACCGTCCTCAAATTGCGTTTTCAACGGGCGATTACCTGCTATCTCGTACTTCCTCCCTCATGCAGTGTCCTCTTTCGACATGGGATCCTTTATCAAGATCCTGGAACGAAACGAGGCAGCCTGCGCTGTACATCGCCGTCTTCCGACCCCGTTCTCTCTTTCCCTATCATATCTCTTTCCGTTTCTACCCCATTTAAAAAAAAAGGAGAAAAGAGTGAGAGAGAATGAAAAGTAAGAGGAGGATGAGGATGAGGAGGAGGAAGAAGAAGAAAAAAAATATATATATATTGCGACCCCACGGTTTTTCTTCTTATCGTCCACTTCTACGTCGACCTTTACTGCATTGCGTGATTATTCTGTTTAAGCACCGCTACTTTTTATTAGTTTTATATTCCCGGCCGGTGTCTGTGTACACGGTGAAACTGTGTACACTCTTATTTCGTTCCCCGTCCGTTTCGCCTCGGTCTAGCGGGTTTCCTCGGCCGACAACTTAATGCGGGACGTATTTTAATCGAAGCTCGGTCTGGTCGACTGGATGTTCCTACTCCACGGGGCCGTTTGAGACGGTCTTCGCGACGAGGGGGAATATGGGGATACTTTTTGTCGCTGAATTACTTTGTGAGTTATGTCACGGACGTAGAGCGGTCTAGCTACGAAGCCACAGATGCACGGGGAGACGGAAATTCGTATAGGTTCTAAGTAGGAAATAGCGTGGAATTATTTATTTATTTATTTATTAAACTACTATCACTCGTTGCTCGGTTTTCGATGAAATTCATTAATAAATTGGAATTGCAATTTCATACCCTAATCTCTTTCGTATACCAGATTCTACTGTGTTTTAATACCTTAAAATCATCGATGCGAGACACTGTAGAATAAGTTTGTCTAAATCGGAGCCAAAATGCGAGATATACGTGTAAATCGTCTTCGGTACGGATCCAAATGATTTCATTTCCCGAAGTAGAATCAAAACACGTCGTTCTATTTGCCAGATCGGCTAACACCGAGGGCGTGCTTTACCTGTCGTAATCACCGCGAGCCACGCGTGACGTGTGCGAAGGTGTGCGTACATGCCGACTGATTGCACCCGTAATTAGGGATCGACCGGAGGTCCGGCACACATGGAAATTCCGCGGAATTGGTATAACGCCGTGTTTCGGCTGCCGACGAAATTTCCACCGGGCTACCGGAACCGTACGTCGACGCAATATTAATCGCGGCGTTAACGCGCATATTAATCGACGAACGACCAACGATATTTAAATACCCTTCGTGTCCAACGAACGAAAGGGATTCGAATTAATTCGACGAATTATACGGGCATCTAGTGTCCCCTTTCGAAATGTTCGTTTATATATTTATACCGCGACACCGTGAATATAAAAACGTGTTTCAAGCGACGTACGGGAATGTCGATTGTATTAATTGGGAATTTTTTGTTTCATTACGATGTACCATAGAATATAGACGCGTGAAAATGATCGTGTTAAAAAGATTAATGAAATTTTTCCAGCCTTCGATCCTGCTATCGTGTACACGTGGGACGTGGTAGGGGAGAGGGGGAATATTTTTTTTTAAGCGGTTAAAAGCTCAAAGTTTCCATTGCGGCCGCATTATTATTTTTAATTAAACGACCGCGCTCGATTTTCCGCTTTTAATCACGGATTTCGGGGATCCACGGTAAACTGAAGCCCCCGCGGACGGAAAATGGATTTAAAAGCGCCGTCATAAAGTGACGTTTCGCATGAATTTAAACAGATTCCGCTTGGTAAACCAGATACCCCTTCCCTATCCATCCACCCAACCAACCAACCAACCAACCAACCAACTAACCATCCATCCATCTATCACGTATTCACAGATTCACGACCGAAATTCCGCGATCGATGGTTATATGCATCGCGTAATCACAGGAATTAACTATGCACCGGCAGAAATTGCCGATGAGAGTTCGTTCGGGACGCGGTGGGGCAGATTAAACAAAAACGGGGGGAAAAAAACGAGTCATTTAGTCTGGCCGGATCCCGTGAGAAAGTTGCCATGAGAAAATTGGATACCGTCATCGAGCCGAGGAGCAGCCCACCGACGACTCCACTATGAGATCCGAGTAAAATAAACACGGATGAGAAGTTTATACTCGCCGTCGAACAGAGACAGAGAGAGAGAGAGAGAGAGAGAGAGAGAGAGAGAGAGAGAAATTGAGAGAGACACCAGGTTTGCTAATTGCCGTCGCGTATGCAACGTACGTCAAACTTGAACGTGGCTAATGTCGGCCGTAAATATTGACGGCGACGGGTGTATAATGTTAGACTTGATTTTCAATCCCATCGTGACATCCTTACGGGATTAAATAATTGCGTCATTCAGTGTCAAGCGCATGGTGATTATCAAATGCCGCCGCGCGGACGGAATCGGCGTAACACAATGAAACATTTCGACGAGCACACGTGTTACACGGGAAATTACAGAAACCGTAATTCATTCTAATGAGCGTTAGACTCCCAGGCGAAGCCCGAAGGCGAGAGAGATCCCCGGCCGTACTTCATATACAATAATTAACCGCTAATCAGAGTTAATTATCCTCCGGTTTTACTGCTGGAAACATGAATTTCTGTTTCACTGCCGAGATTAGCGTAAAACGTGGTAAAGCTATCTCTCCTCCTCCCCCTTTCCCCTACTGTGTTTCGTGCGATACGTAAAAATCATCGTATCGTTGTATCGATATCAATGGCAATAACATATAATATCGTTCGATGATACCGGGTAACGTTAGGAGACAGCTGTATTAACGTATACATATGTATGCGATACACGTGAATACCGTGCCAAACGTATCCATTCCATGCCAAAAGATTTTCGCAATCATTTCGGAAGCTATTAAAAATAGACACCGCGACCGTGATTAGATCGAAAACTTGTAATCCGGTAACCGAATCGATAAAAGTGCTCGTAGGAAGTACGGTGATTATCATTCGATCGTCTACGTCGACGTCGACGATGTAACGCAATTTACCGTTAACCGTCGGTAACCCATCATCAAATTCGACGAGTCGCGAATAAAATTCCATCCCCCTTTTTTTTTTGCGTAATCGCGTTTCCACCGATAACCGGGCTATTCGAACGTTTTGTAAATCCGTGTTCCGCGGACTCTCGAGATTCGATGTAACAAGCCGTCCACTTTTTCTTGTCCCCCTCCCCCACTCTCCCCACCTGTAATTACGATGGCGAGCAATTTGCAAACTGCTCTCGATCGTGTTAACGGCGATACCCGGGTTCCGACTTCATCGGCGCGAAAGTCTCGCGTCACGGAAATTGGGGGATTCGTATTCACCGGCTCGGATCCGTTTTGCATATCTACGACCCCGACTTCGCACTTCGAATTTGACTAAATACGCCCCCATTTCGGGGGATTATTTGGAAGTGGATGGGGTAGTTCCCGCGGACGAGTTCGACGGGTAAATGGGACGGATGGAAATGTAATTTTAATAACGACAAGAAACTCCTCCCATTTTTACGTCGCGTTACGTTTCCACTGTCGTTTTCACACATTTTTTAACATTTTGATACCCTCGATCGGATATAACAATTTTTAGAATCTAAGCAGGTGTATTTTTGAATCGAACTGTTCGAAAAGTTATGAGTGTTTGTGCGACGAGGATAATTCAGATTTGCGTTGACTTTTAAAAATTTGTGAATCAAGCTATTTCTGGGTTTTTCGATGAATCTAGGCGGTGATTTAAAAAGGTTAATAGCGTCGTTCGAGGTGCATTTTATTCTCCGAGCAGCGTCCCACTCGTTTTGGATACAAGGAGTAATTAATAATGCGTGAGCGTGATCGATCGCCGATTGGTAAAATTGGAACGGAAGCGTCTCATAAATTTTGGAGTAGACAGCCCCGCGATTCCGATCTGTATGGTTCGATTAATCATGCAGCAAGGCTATGAAAAGAACAATCGCGATTATGTATACCGATCCGCGGGAAGAAACGCGTCCCGCTTGTCTACGTGCAAAAATCACGATCGCTTTGTTGTCGCGATACAACTTTCACGGTTGCTAATTAAAACGCGAATCGAAAAAAAGTCTGTATTTCAATGTGTCCGGCTTACGTAAAAATCCTTGGTGCGATTTGAGACACGGAAAAAAATATATATCAAAGATGAAGGTCAACGTGAGACGGTTTATTTCACCGTCTGACTAGTTTTTATTTGCAATCCGTTTAAAAATAATGTCGACTGCAGTAGGTGAAAATTTCCATAGCTTTTTTCTCCCTAATTCGTGCGTTGTCGCCCGTTTCTCGGGAGAGCTCTTTTTTATCGACGCCTGTTATCTGATAGCGGCTTCTTTTCACCTCCGATAAGAGTTCCTCGGAGGCTACGACCCCGATACTTCGCAGCGAGATAGGATACTTTTATTAACCGTCATTTTTCTGCTTTTCGTTGCAGGTAAGAGTCGAGACGTGAGATATTTTGTTCGGGAATTCGGCGATGTGACGTCGTCGACCTGGGTGCTCGACGAGAAGGTAACGTAGATTTTGGAATTATCAGCAAGCGAGGTCCGCATCGATCTTCCGTTTCGCCCGTGGACGAATTCTGAAGTTTCCCGGGAGTTTTCATTAACTGCATTCCGAGTCGAGTATGTTTGCAACGTGCAGAATATATTGTCCGTAAAGCTTAGAATTTCAAATATTATTTAATCAAGTACGTCCTTCACGATAATTTATGCGAAAAACGGGAAAAATATTCCTTTCGAAATTGGATCTCTCTGCGGTCGTATCGATATTTAACGAACTGCGCTTGGATCCAACTGACGAGTGAATTATCGACAATGATCAAGATGAAATCTTGTTATTTTTAATAGAATGTCTTTTAAGATTCGGCAAATATGGTAAATATAAGTAGAGTTGATGCTTTTTGTAAAACGTTGGGTCGAACAACGTCTGCCTTACCGACGGAGCAACCGGAAGTCCTCAGCTCCATAATTTGTTCCCGGATGGCGCCACCAAATCCTGTCGTGGTCGTTTCGTTATCGACCTTGTACAGGCGGTTTCAATCTCGACGGCCGTCAACGCGTCGCGTTAGCAACACGACTCTCAGATCTTATCACAGAGTTTTCAAAATTTCACTGTGAAAACAAAACCAAGCGATACCGAAAATCGCAACATCCCCACAAATCTTCTGAATCTCTATCTACCCACTAACAAACATAGTACTTCCCACGGTAAAGAAGACCAATCCAAATTTTCTACAACGAACAAAAACTATTCCAAAAACCGTTTCATCTTCTTCATCCATCGACCAATTACTTCTCGCCGTTGGCCACGTGGCGTAATTTTCCCCGTGAAATTTCTCGGCATAAATTATCAAAGCCATAGAGAGAGAGAGAGAGAGGAGTGTGCCACATAGCTGCTGCGCGCACAGACGCAGAGAGAATTAAACGCATTAAATTATTAATACCCTTCGGATAGCAGAAGAGTGCGATAGGGTTGCGCACGAGCCATCCGGGGGGCAAGTTCGTCCTGGGGGAGCCACATGGTGCCCCACCCTCCTCGTATCTTTCGTTCCAACCTTTTTCTCTCCCTCTCCCCCCTATCTCTCTCTCTCCCTCTCTCACCCCGTCACACACAGAAAACAAGCTACTTTCTCTCACGTGTCCCGGAGCTGACGAGCCACGCCATGTGACGCTCAGCTGTGTGTTAAATCCCGAAATTATTGCGGCCCGACTCCGCGTACGAGTCGATTACGCGTAGCCCCATTACATAAAGCGGCCTGTGGACTGAGAGGTGTGGAGCAGAGGGGGAGAGGATGTAGATAGGAGGGTGGCCACGTGGTGACGGAAAGGAAAAAAAAAGAAAGAAAGAAAGAATCGTGAGCACCGATTGTCAGTCGCACGACCTCCCAGGGGCCAACCGATGGCAGTTTATCGATTCGTGACGAAACGACCAGTGAAATTTGTACGAGCTGTATGTACGTACGACTTCAATGACTTCGTTCTACCCTTGCCCCTGATATTCAAATATCATTCGAACGCCACATCGTCGATAGGAATCGATAAATGAACAGACGCCGATAAGGGGATTGAGTTTTTCATTTTTTTTTCGATCGTAGAGATTTTTTATTAATGTCCGAAAGTGTTCGGTCGTTGGGAATTACGTAAACGGGAATTATTTCCAGGGTTCTTTCCAGTATTTCCATTCCGAGAGTACATACTACCTCCACGTAAGGTAACACTTGGCAAATTCGGTTGGTTTTAGACGGCGAAGATACTCGTCGCCGTGCGGAGAGATTTTCACTTAGCAACGTCGAGTGTGTGCGGGACCAAGTGAAATTTGTTTAGTTTTTTCTTTTTTTTTTTTTCGTTGACACTCGAGCCGCGGGAGTTTCGCCGCCATGGAGTTTGATACCCGGGGACATTAAAAATAGCTTCCCGGTGGCCGTACGCCCTGGTAAAAGCACATCGACACGCCACTCGTGTCCTCCTTTTGCCTACCACTTCTGTGTTCCAGGTCTGCTCTTTTATTTTCTTCTTTTTTTTCCTACTTCAATTTCGAGTGCCCTTAATCGCCATTTTACCAAACGCTACGGGTCAGGTTCGTTTTAATCTCCACATCGTCGAATGTTTTCCACGACACTTGTCAGAGTCCCATATCCATCCGAGTTATCTTTCAACTTAAAAAGAAATCGAATAAAAATTTCGCAGACACACGAAAAATGATCTCGAGATCCACGCGTTCGCACGTCGAATCTAACGTTTCCAGGGTGAAAAAAATAGTTCAAGAACAGTCGAGTAAAATTCTCGCGTGTTGCCGGCGTACCAGTCGATGGTTAATCGTTGCAAGTTCGCCTAACGACGTACATACATACATACATACATACATACCGTTCGCGATACTCGAATATCCACGGGAATTATAGGCGAGTCAGCGATCCGTTTAATTCGCGCGCGGTTTCCGGATGAGAAGTCGGTTGTCGATCGATCGCGGTGGGAAACTCCACGGATGATACAACGTGCAGAAGGTAAATAATTTCGCTGCACGCGGGTGCCTCGTTACGCAACGGCGCGCTTTCACGTTGTCATTCGTTACGTCGTCGTCGTCGTCGTCGTCGCGCACGTGTGTGCGAGAACGATGAAACGTATTAATAATAACGCGTTCACGGATGGTGAAAAAAATAGAAAAAAAGATAAAACTGGCGCACGGACGTGCGAGACATCACCGTACGGCCATGACCTTCCTTTGTCCCGCATCGAAATCCCGTGGGGTCGGGGATCAAGAACACATCGCCGACGATAACGCCATAACTTTCCGATTTTCCCTCGGAATCCCGGGAGAAATTCAGCCGTCCCCGTCGCGACGCCCGTGGAAAAAAAGAAACGTCGCGTTTCTGCGGATAGGGACAACGATAATCGTTTAGAATCATATTTTTTTACCTTTCTTTCTTTCTTTCTTTACCGTGTGACGAAACGTCAACGCTTCGGGGACACTAGAAATCGTTTACGGATCGTTCACGAGCAGAAGAAAACGATATTTCGAGACATAGAGAGAAAGAGAGGGGGAGGAAAGAAAAAAAAATGAGAGGACATCGAGTAGACGAATGTCTCAGCGGGGAATATGTAACTATCTTTTCGGGTTGGTCAAGGGGTGGGGGTAGATAAGCGTAGGACGTGTACACCGCGATAAAACAAAACGATAAAACCGGTGTTGAACGTTATCTCGCGAAGGGACGGGAAATTAACGAAACGGGTGGGACATTCTCCTATAAACAAACCATTTTATATAGAACGCGTCCACATGGATATCTAATACGTGCTAGGGGGTGTATGTATACGTGTATAGAAATACATACACGTTCTTGTGTATTTGTAGGGAGAAAATCATATTGTCACGCCGCTCATATCTCTCTCACCGCCGGCAAAGGAATGTCGCTCGACCGCGGGGCTGCGTTGTACTACCTGATAAATGATCATGCCCGTGGAATATTAAGACTCACCCGGCAACGTGCAACGATACAACCGACGCGAACAAATGTTACCGGCCGCGTGGCTACACGAAAGAAAACCGGCGCGGTTTCGCGCAGATAAATCGTCCGTTCGAGTCGCCGCGGCAACGAAACTACCGGCGAGGAGGTTCCCTTTTGTAAATCAACCGGCCGCCGTAAACGACCGTAAAAACCACTCGTATAAACGTAACGAGTGTCTACAAATTGTTCTACGATTTATTCATTCCATGAGCGAACTTCCGAGGGATGATCGCTGGATAAAAACAAACCAGAGGAATTTCATCGAACAGCAAAGATTTCTTTTTATTTTCAACGTCGATCTCACTTTCAATAGACTATCCAAATTTTAGTATCTAGATAAATGTGTTCAAAAATTTAATAAGAACCCATAGAAGACCAATGTACGCAGTATGTACTTGTCGAAATAAAACAAAAAAAAAGAACAATAACGACCCGGAGCAACGTTAATCGCGGCACGAAAAAGGTGCTCGCGGCAATTACAAGACTTCCATCGGCTTCGGCTTCGAGAGAGCGTTCAGGTCTTTCGGATCGGTCGTTCCTGGTAATTTTCCGGGACCGGTCTGTCATGAGAGGAGCGACAAGGCAAAGAGGCGAAAAAGAAAAGTCGCGGGGCGAGAGAGAGCGAGAGGAGAAACGACCGGTCGGGAGGCTCGTCCGAGCGGACAGGAATCGGCGATCGCTCGGAGCGTCTCCTTGGCTCCGGTCAGTGGCTGGCTACGGCCAACTTTTCTTCACCTTGCGGGCGAATGACCGTTACGTTTTTTCGTTCCAAGGCTGGACGTATCCTTTCGTCGGGGCCTTACCTCTCCCTTCTTCTTCTTCTCGTTTTCACGCTCGCCGGCCGGCGCGCGGGTTTCGTTCCGCGAACCAAGTCGTCCACCGAATCGACTGGAATCTTTTGTTTTTCATCGATCGAACCTGAGATACCTTACGAATCTTTGAAACGTATTTAGGAACCGTAGACATTACAATATAGACAAATTTATAGTGGTACCATAAGCAATTTGTGTAAAAATCGCGTGATAAACGTGTTCAGGGGCCTTGATTAGCGTCTACTTCGTGTAACATGGACTTTACATAATTCTCGCGTCTTGTTTTTAATTTCGACTACGTTCATCAACACGCAAATTTGTAATTTTGTAGAAAGATCGTTGCTATCGCAAAAGTTTCATCCATTTTCGTGTCACTGGCGAGAGGTGGATGGGAAAATGATTTAGAAATCTGGTTTCTTTTACGAGAGTAGATCTTTTTGGTTCTTTCGTTCGTGGGCTTTTTCCAAGGGCCAGGTTAGTCTCCTAATTTACAGGAGGTAGTTGCGCGTCGGGGTAGGCTTTAATGGAAGGCATTTCCCAGGGTTTCACGGTTCGCCGGACAAAGTGATCGTGGGTCAAACTTTAGATAGGAGTTACGAGTGCCGTGAACCGGGTATTCGTGATATTAGCCAGGCATTTGCAGCCGATATCTGTGTGATGCAGACCGGGGATCTTCGGATCAAACAATCTTGAACACGAAACGCATGGGATAGAGCAGCTAGAGCCCTGCATACTGTCTGCCGCCGGATCTGTTTTACTTGCCATTCGAACGATTGCGTGTTCAGAACGCGGATACGTTCCTCCCCCTCGCAAAATAATAATGATCGAACCGTTTCCACCGTGGAATTGTTAAACGTTATTTGTATTATTAATCACGTGATAAAATACACGGATTAACTGATATACTTTCACATAGAAATCGAAGTGACGTCGATTTTGATCGAGATTTTCGATTCCCCGTGGGAAAAAGCAATTCTTTCCACCTATTTCACTGCGGAATACTTCAAAGAGAAGAGTTCTCGATGGAAAAAGACAATTTTCCCGTTTTCCACTGCTCGATCGTACGAAAATGATGTTCCTGTGTTATTACACGCGCGGATTCGTTAGAACGAAACGGTATCGAGTGTTGCCAATTGGCAGCCACGGCTACGCAAAGAATTGACCGGCGAAATATTCAACTTTTAACGGGTTCCTCTGCGATCTAAATTTTTAATACAAATGTCACGTGTATGGCGTGCGTCCAAGGACGGAGGGGGTGGGGGTTGGAGTCACACGAGTGGCGGAATATTTTGGAACGTCGCCAGGCTCGTTTTCGTCATATTAAACTTACTTTTCAAAGTAACGTCACTCGTTATCCTCATCTCCGACGACTTTCCTATTTTCCTTCACGTACGTTCGTTCGCGAGACATGCTCGTTCGGGTTTAAGAAGTCCAATGCCGCGTATTAAACGTCTACATATTTTTTTTTTGTCCCACCATCTAGAATAAAAGGCCCTTCGGAATTAAGGGTACAACGTAACAAGGACGATCTGCATTTTTCATGAGTGCAGGAACGACGCTAGTCCGTCGTGGCATGTGTGAGAGGCCAAAGGAATTATCTGTTGGCCCTATCGGAGCCCTTAACGGCCCTACGGCCATGGTCGTCGGTTCCAGACGAATCCGTCGACGTCACGCGAACCCGCGCCACTAAGGGTCCGTGCACACGCGACGATACTTTCCCGAAAACCGGCGAAAATTGCTAATTCGAACGAGTCACAACCGTGCGAACGGATCGAATCTCAACTTTGGCCAATGAATTTTCGTTCCAACGACTTGTTCGTAACGAGAAACGATAGGGATGTAATTACGCGATATCGTTTGGACGTGGTTCGACGTTTAGGAGGATATATATTTTTGCTCGAGTGATCCGTAGCTTCCGCGTGGATGGAATTTTTGATATTATCGGTCGCCGCAAATCTTCCGAAAAACGGAAATTTTTCAGGTTTAATTCATCGCAAAACGGCAACGAGAGGTCCCTTGGCTATTTACGTTTACATCCAATCAGCTAATTGAAAAAACGATGAATCGCCGTTGCAAGAACGTACGAGAATCATTAGCAAATGCGTCTCGTGATTGAATTTTTCATGTATCCCGGTTATTTCAAAGTCCGGCCGGTTGCCGTTTTCGTTTGTACCCGATGTTTCGCTTATCGGCGTTATACCTAGTTTCAATTAGCTAATTAAGCTGACTACTCGAATAAAATGCGTGTACTTTTTATTACCCGTTAATGTATACCGGTTCAATCGACGTTTCGCGGGATTTCAATGTTAGGTTTTTTCTTCTCGGTGTTTAAAAAATCATTGAAAATTTTTCATTTCCATCGACAGCTCTTTTTTCATTCTTTCCTTCCACTATAGTAATAATAAACAATCGATTCAATCGTGAATCAAACAACACCAGTCGACTCGTGTCCATTTTTTTTTCGTTTCACTCTCACGGGTTCGTTCACCGGTTCGCAAACACACCTTGGCGTGTGTGTATGTTTAACCGTCTCTGTGTGTGTGTGTGTGTGTTTTGCTTAAGTGCATGCACATTTTCATTCATCATCCACGGCAAGCTGGCGATGAATCACCTTCCTTACCGATTGGCACAGGTACAAATTTCCTCGTCTGTTCTCCGTACAACGAAGGCCCGGCCCGAACCGCGCACTGTAACGTACGCACGTATCGCATGCATTATTAATTGTAACGACGCGTACGAGATAAATACACCGTGCACAACCGGCGTTACGAACCGCTACCTGTTTACGGCCGACAGATAACGTCGCAGTTTTATAAAGCGATCGTGATCCGCCGCCGTAACAGACACGGGAATTGCCGCGATAACTTCCTCGTTACGATGGGAAAAGTGTGCCACCGAGCTACCGTGTTGAAATTATTCGGATAATACGCGGGACAGTTCAGCGCGGTGGGACCTCTGGCGCTTGGAAACTTTACGCGGAGAAATTTCGGCGTGTTTGAAAATGTGCTGGTTGAGATTTCGATACCTGGAGAGTTCACGCGTTGAAAATCCAGCGCTTGGAAACTTTGCGCGATGAAAATTCAGCGCTTGGAAACTTTGGAGTTGAAAATTCAGCGCTTGGAAACTTTGGAGTTGAAAATCTAGCGCTTGGAAACTTTGCGCGTTATAATTGAAGTGTTTAAAAAATTTCAACGCCTGGAAACTTTCCGCTTAAAAAATTCCGGCGCCTAGAAACTTTCTGCGTTGAAATTGCTGCGTTTTAAAAAATTCTAACGCCAGGAAACTTTGCGCTTTGAAAATTCCTTCGCCTGGAAACCTGACGCGTGGAAAATATACCGTGTGCTCTATTTCGTCGCACAGATGTCTCCCCAGCTTCGGCAAAATTCCGATCGTGTACGGAATCTTAGATTTAGCGTGTTCCGTCGATGCTCACGTAGTCGGGGAACGTGTTAGCCTGGAACAGCAGTATATCCTGTGGGATGTTCGCTACATGACTGATGAATCTACAGGAGGTCGCAAGAAATACTACGTTTTCTCTCGCCGAGCGAGAGACTATTCCCCTCTGTAGCGGTCTACTTAAAAATCTCACGAAATTACAGTTGCACATCTTCTACCGTGCTATCCGTAAATTGAGTATAATTTCCAATTTTTCCCGTACAAAGGGTTCGTGTAACCGCTTTTGAAACGGTCTGTAGAGCCGAGCGGAGAAAACGTCCCCGGAAACTAGGCCTTAGGCCGTCTAGATTGGACCGAGTCGTACGAAATTGCTGAATGCACGAAATGAAAGTATCACAGCTGACGTTGGGGTGGAAAAGCGGGTATGACCAACGAAGGGAAAAGGAGTGGGAGGGAGAGACAGAGAGAAAGACAGAGATAAAGAGAGTGTAGAGAAGCGTGGGGGGGGCGAGAATAGGGAGAGAGGAGGGTGGTTTTTGCCGAGGGTGCTCCGGCTTTTTCATAACCGGGCGGAAGAAGGGTTGCGCAGACAATGGATCTTCATCTAAATTGTAAATCGTACGTTGTAAAATTGTAAACGATCATTACTCTCTGGCTCGTCGACGATATATTAGTTTTCGAAACGTCTATCTACCACGTTCCTCCTCTCCGATATACCGGCGTGTAATCATCGAGTCCTCCCGTTAAATCGTTAAACGCAGATCACTCGTCGGAAAGAGAAGAAAATGAACAACCAAAAAATAACACACGTTCCGCGACGTAACTCGTCGTAATCGAACCGATTCTTAACCCGAAACCCCATAGTCTCGAGGATTTCGCGAGCACAGATTGAATATCCGATCAAAGAAACACCTGCCGAGTTTCCGACGACGACGACGACGTCTTCGTCCCTTCCCCCTCCTCCTCCTCCCCTCCCCACCCTTTTGCTACGGCGTCTTCATTGCCCGATAGACTCGAGACCGGTTTTATTCGAGGACGAATCGACGATCACAGGACTTTTCCTCCGGAAAACGGAGACGAAAAGGTACACACACAGATATATATGTATGTGTATGTGTGTACACACAGCAACACATCGCCCCGAACGTAGAAATCGGATGAACCGAACCGACAGCCCTCGAGATCGAAGAAGGTTGGAAGGTTCCTGAGGTTCGGAGAGAAAGAGACAGAAAGAGAAAGAGAAAGAGAGAACGAAGCTTAAACTGGCTCCTCACCGCAGCAGTGAACGAACGACAGATCTATCCAAGTGAGAAGAAAAGAGAGAAAGAGAGAGAGAGAGAGGAGAGGGTGAGATGTCTCGAAGAAAATCAGGGTGGTGGATTTGCATTTTGATAAGAAATCTCTCGGAAAGTTTCCTCCGACCTATCTCGCTCTATCTTCTTCGTTCCTTTTCTCCAGATAAGAGAGGTCCTTTTATCCGAGTCTTTCTCTCCTCCCCCTCTCTCTTTCTCTCCTCTCCTCACCTCCGGTTCTCCCCACTCCCGGACGCCTTCTTATTCTTACCTCATTACGTCGGATTAGCTTATTCGAAGCGTCGCCGGATGCAGCCCTCCGCGGTGGAAAGTTACGATCCCCCCGAAGGGTGTCAATTAAGACGAGTCCGGAGGGCTGCCGAGCAAAAGGGGTGGGGGGGAGAGAAGCTGAAAGAAAGCGCGAAACGTTGTAGGGCGCCCGACGGATTTAATTCCGTCGACGGATCCCCCGCCGCGAACTTCTGACGTGAATATCATTCTTTATCGCCGCGCGATAAGTTATCCGAAATCATGGGAACGTCTTCTTCGAAGCTGGAACATGGTCCAACATAGGGACGTTTCCTGGTCGATGGACACACCCTTGAGGAATCGTTAGAGACGAACTTAGAGTAGACCCCCAGCTGGACATCGAAACTGTCTTCCTAATCGCATTCGTTGGCGTCGCCTGGAGCAACGATCAACAAGTGCAGTGATTCTAGTTTACGCGATTATTATCTTCACGATACGTGTAACTTACATGATACGATATATATACATATATTATATATTATATTATACGCTATTAGCCTAACTTAACTAACCCACAAACTTAAATTATTAATTATAAATCATTGTTGCTGCAACGAAGTCTATTACGTACCTTCACCTCGAGGATACCACGTGAGAACAACCTGTGAAATGATAAAAAAAAGAATTATGTTTATGGCAATAACTAATAACTTGTAAACTTACCGAAACTTGTCGGAATCGTCGAAATAACGAGACTCCCAACGATCTTCTGAAAACAGCCTAATTAACATGACCGAGATCCCCATGTGGCTCCCCTTAATTACACTGCCGGTGATATTTCGCTATCGATCTTCCGTAGATCGATCCTACCGTGTTGCGCCATCGCTCACACTTGACAGTCGGCCACCTCTGACATTACCAGGAAGACGGGGGCGCCATTATCGTCGACGTCGGGTTTCGTTATTGTCGGAATTATCTTTTGTCGGCTTGCGACTGTGACACGTCGAGACATAACCAAATAGGGTGTTGTACCGAGGAGACGCTAACGGTCATCGGAATGAAACCGCGGAGAGTCCTCCCGAACGGTTGAAATTGATGCGCGGAAAAGATACCACACCGGCCCACCGCTATACCTTTATTAAACCCACAATGTGGCGGCACGATGTATATGTATATGCATGAGGGCCGCAAACATTTACCTATACCGCGGGCGCACACACATTCCATAAAGGTAGTCGGCGTCGAAAATTTCCCTTAAATTTCTAAATTACAAACGGCGCGGAGTCGATTTAAAAAAATATACCCGTTCACACACCCACACCTACGTTTATAGACACATAGATAAAAGAAACGAGTGAAAACTAACACAGAGAAAGAAAGAATGAAAATGTTACGGTAATCACGAAGTGCGCGTACTTTTATCATCAGCGAATTTACAAGCCCTACGGTACTTTATTAACAAAATGAAAAAGAGGGGTGGAAAAAAACACACACACATAAACTCACACAGACATCCACGGATCAAAGTGTTACGTTTAACGAATCCCAGCTGACCCTCGGACCGAGATGAGTCCCTTTACCCTAGTCAATTTTTACGCGTGCGTGTTTCGTTCCACGCACGTGAACGTGTACACGATCGATGGGCAACAAAAAAAAAAGAAAAAAAACGCAGCCACGCGGGTGCAACCCCCTCTTTCCCTCCCCATCCCTCGTTCGTCTCTCCGTCAGGATGCTCGTGCAGCATCCCCCTCGTGCTTCTTTCCGGGATCCGTCATTTATATTAATGAACGGAGTTGCTCGGTTTCTGCATGCGCCGTTGCGTACCTATACCATGTATTCACGTATCGGTTACCAGGAGAGAGAAGGAGAAAGAAAGAGAGAGAGAGAAAGGGAGAGAGAAAAAGAGATATGATAAAAAGACAAACTCTGTTGTCCGTGGTATTTTTTCGACGTCCCTATTTATACAGCTGGAACGTGAAACTACAGAGTCATCGCGTGCGAAACATTCGTCGGTAAACGGGGAGGGGGGGGGGGATGATCGTTCATGTCCTCGCCGCTAGATCATTTTTCATAAATGAACCACGCGTCCAGAACGGATTGTTCGTCGTTGACGGAAGTAGATGTGTGTGTGTGTTTTTTTTGTTGTCGTCCTTTTCTCGTCCGTCGGATATTCTAATACGTCGGCGGTTGAAACGGTGTCCAGAATATTCGGATATCTGGAAATCCTATTTGCCCGGATACGTTGATACCCGGACATTCTAGTACTCCGGATGCTCTAGAGATTCTGTCGCCCCCCGACTATCGAAATATTCGGAACTCTATCGGCTCGGATATCTGGATATCCAGAAACTCTATCGCCTCGAATGACCATAGGATCTCTCCTCCGGTTTCGATGGTGACTTCGTGTCAACGTGTTCATTCCGACGGGCCTCTATCGGGCGTCATTTCTAAACGTTTTACACCCCCCACCCCAGTTTCGTATGTTTTTTTTCTTGCTCGCAGCCCGTTTGGGGTGAAATAAACAGAGAAACAACGAGAACACCGTGTCACGGGAATTGTATACAATTTTCACGCGTGTACTCTGTATCGATAAGTCCGCGAAACACGTTTCCGTCGGAGGACGTTTGAATAAATTCTGGTGGCTCGCGAGAAACAACAAAATTTTTTCGAACGACGGTATCATCGCCGCATCCTGGGTTCACTCGCCTCCCCCCAGGTTCGCCCATCGGGAAATATACATATACGAACCCGGGCGTCCGTCACTTTGAAAAATGACGTCGCTTTCGGCTTTTCTATCCGGAGGGCAAAGAAAGGAAAAAAAAAAGAAGAGAAAAGAGTGGAGAGAGAGAGAGAGGGAGAGGAGAGAGAGTATGGAAACAATGCTTCGATGCGGAGGGCGAATCGAGAAGGGTGAATAACGGAGCGAGAGAGGGAGATTAAGAGAAAGACAGAGCTACTTTGCATCGAAGCCACTCACCCTTGCCAGTACTTTGTATACCGTCTCGCCCCCAACTCCCCCCACTCCCCACCCCCTTCAACCCCCATGGCTTATTTTCGATGAGGAAACCCTTGCCGATATTTGCACTGTCATGCTCTTTGCGAACCTGGTCCAGCTTCGGTTTTGAAAAAAACCAGCACGGAGCTCCAGGAGAACTTTTTAATCTCGCTAATTGCCACGGGTAAATCGATATATCCTAAATAGTATGTACCATGTTTTATATTTTTTTATTCCGATCACCGCCCTAGGGAACGTTCAATTCCTCCAGTAAACCGGACACATAATCTTTATCCAATCACAGATAATAAATGTTAAGATAGAACCAGAATAAACGCCGTGAAACGATCGCGCGAAAATTTGTCAACCGGTCGCCACTTGTGCTACGAATTTTAATTACCAACGCCGGCATTAGAGCCGTTGTCCGTTTCACAATGTCTGCTCATCAGTCAGAAGATTGGATCATTCATCGATACGGAAAGCGACTGGGCAGAGGAGAGAGAGAGAGAGAGAAAAAAAAATAAAATTCCCGACAAAACGCGCGTGACACTGACAAATTGGCAAGTTGTGCCGGTGATATTCCCCGGCGTGAAGTATCGGAAAAATATTTTTGGAAACCGTCCCATTGTTCGCGTACGCTCTCGAACTTCATCGTTCGCGATATGCCGCAAGTTTCTCCCGTGTTGCAAGAACCGCCACTCGAAGATGGAAGGGTTCGGAAACTTGAGACGAAATCCCCCTCCTCTCCCCCCCGGTTCGCAGACTTTCACCGTCGGGGAAAATTCACTTAATTCCCCCCTTCGAATATCCACTTTTCGTTCGCGTGCCGATTTATCGTTCCGCGTATACCTTCTGTTTTCATTCAATCATCGCCGCGATGAATCGTAAGTAATTGACGCGCGAACGTCGCCTAGAACTTCTCTCCTTATTCGCCGCGTGTACAGGGTGTGCTTTCTCTAACTTTCCGATCGACCGAGAAGAATCACGCGATTCTTGGATGAAACTCGATGAAATCACAAAATTTTTATTTTTTAGTTAGTCCCATTGTAAAACACTTTTTGAATAGTTGTTAAGGGGATGATTAGATTTATAATTGTTTCGATTATTAATTGGGGTTGTTGTTGTTGCTTTTTAACGGTGCAAAATGAACTTTTCGTATTTTTAATTAGATTCGCGTTCGATTATTCGCGGTTCGCCATGTTTCTTGCGAACGAGTCTCGCTCGTGAAACACGAGGGGGTGGGAAATTATAGCAGCGTGGCACGAATTCGTTCTTCGCTCCCTTATTTTTCCACTCGTATACCTTGCCTCTTAATGGAGAAGCAGCGTTCGATTTTCCGCGCGAACGACGCGCCTCTTAAATATTCAATCTGCCGCATTGGTTGGACCGCCGTTCCCCCGCGCGCCTTCGGGAAACTCTTTTTCTGTTTGATTTTTTTTTGTCTTTCTTTGAGAAAACCGTTCCTTACTTACCGGGTCCTTTGATTTCTGACGGTCTCTACGATCCAGACTTTCGTAGATCTCTATCGTATCGACGGTTGAGAGTAGAGTTGAAAAAGTTGGATGGGTGAGACGGATTAATCTGGCGTCGCGACGCTCGATCGTCATCGACGATCATCCGACCAATCGGTCGCCACCGGAATTCGGGTTATTTTAAAACAGACAATTCGTTATTCAAATTCAATAAACGTGAATAGGGCGACTCGCGTGAATACGTCAACCTGCTAATTAAATCGCTCGCGTTATAATTGGTTCGGATCGAGATAAAGCTATTCGCGGACACCACGATCTATAGATTAAAGATTCTTTAACGAGCCTTCGTGTATAAATCTCGTAGTACACTTGTCGTCGGAGTTTCGAAACTTTGGAAACGCATCTCATTTTGAGAAAGAATAAAACTAACAAAAAATAACCCGAGGAGAGAATGAGAAAATCGACGAGATCCGGTGACGGTAAACTTGAAACTCTGTTTCGTGCGAGAACAAAAAAAAATAGAAAATGAAAAATAAAATACGTGAACGCTGTTACCACCACGACGGAGAGGAAAATGACCTCGGCAAACAAAGAAGTTGGTGGTCGGTGCTCACACACGCGTAAAACGATCTCCCGTTTTTCCTTCCCGTCTCTTCATAAATCTTTCATCGAACGGAGCCACGCCGACCGAAATTAGCGGCAGCTCGTGGTGGTGGTGGTGGTGGTGTTTTAACTCCAATTTGCATGTAAAAAGTACCGACGACGACGACAACGAACGCCGAGGACGACGAGAACGAGGACGACGAGAGCCTCTTGAACGAGATTCTCTTGCCGCGAGAACGAGTCACGATATCGTTTTGATCGAATCCAGAGGGGGTTCCATTCTCTCTCCACTTAGGGGTGGCACGCTACTTGGAGGGTTGCGCGTAGATATACAACGAGAGAGATCGAAAGAGAAAAAAAAAATGAATCGAGAGAAATAGCGCGAGGGACGAGAGCACGTTTTTCCTCTTTCTTCATTTACAGGGAGTCCGCTCGCACGAGACTTCGTTTTAATCGATATTACCGCTCGTGGAAATTAGATCTTCGCGGGCCAGAAATAATTAAAGGTGAGCTCAGACATTGTCGGGTAAAAAAAAAAGGGTGAAAGACATCTTGGAGGGAAATTGTGATTTCATTTGACTTTAATGACGAACAGTTTAAGGATGGCGGAGCACCGTCTTCGACGCGGGCTTTGAACGAAACGAAATTCAAAGAAACCTACAAGTACTTCTTCATTGATTCCGCAGCGAAAGCTCGACGTCGAATGTAATTCTATTAGTATTTTCTTTCCTGTTTATTTATTCGCCGACCGGCAAAACCCTTGGTATTCGAAATAATGCGGGCTAATGGCTTCGACGAACGAAGATTTGCATTTTGTGTATTCAGGGGGAAAACGAAGAGAAACGGAAGATTTCTATAGGGCCGTGCCACGAGGAGGCACGATGATTCGATAGATCATTGCCACGCGTACTGGAAATTGATCCTCCGTAGGATCAAGAAATTTCGGATTAGCCCTAGGTTCGGCAAGTTTTCAAGTAGCACCCCGAGAAAGTTTGTTGTTCGCTCGATCACTTTAATTAGAAGTTTCGAAATTAAGGTCTCCTCTGGCAATTGCCATTCATACGGACCATAACTTCCAGTGTGTTTTAGTATTTCGCAAAATAATCCCTGGAAGACATCGAACACAGCCTAGATACATTATCCCGATGATAACGAAGCAGTCTGATTTTTTTTTCCACTCCCTTATCCACCGATATGAAGCTGTATTATTCCAAGAATCTCTCACGAACTTCGTATTCCCGTCAGAATTTCTCTGAAACCAATCGATCCATCGTCTTCTTTACCACTCGCTGCATTCCGGCATACTCTTTTTTTTTACAACCCCCATAGAAAATTACCGCAGCTATCGCGATATCGGCGAAGTTCCATCGTAATCAGAAAGTCGTTTCGATGTTCGAACTGATTCGACGTGGGTACGGAAACTAAAAACAATAAGGTACACCAAAGGGAGCCGGTGCGAAACGCGGTCCACGTCGTATCTTGCTGAATCTTGCGTGCGAGTGTCCTTGCCGAAAGGGGATGAGAGTGAGGGAGCGAGAGAAAGAGAGGGAAGAGGGTGCGGGAGAGACAGGAGGGTGCTCGGATCAATAGGAGTAGTTTTCAACGGCGCGCATGCGAATCCGCCAACCAATGGTCGCGCGAGGGTAGTTTCGACGACCCAAGCCACCCTCGACGGGCCACCGGAGGGGGTGGTGGAGTATGCGACGCCCAGGGCCGTCGTCGATGGCACCCTTCCGATGAAAAGTTTCGAGTGACGAGAGGGCACTCGATTTTTATTTCTGTTTTCCTGCACTCTCTTGTTTTATATATATTTTTTTTTCGTTCTTCACCGGCGAAGAAACTTGAATGTTTTTTTGTTGTTTTTGTTAAGGGTTGTTAACGAACGCTATTGCACAGTTCGATAGGGACTCGAAGATGTTTACCGGTGAGAATTAATATTCTCGACAGGGTGAATCGTTCTATCTGTCTGTCTGTTCCGTGTAAATTTCGTTTTTATTTCGAGTGGGAACGTTTCCAGGGATTTTATCATCGATGAGTTTCCAACGCGAAATTGGAAAGGTTTTATCGCTGGAGGGTACTTTCGGGTAGGGGGTTGCTGGCGCGAAGAAGTGAAAGTCCAGGCTACCCGGTTATCTCTCGCGAGCTTATTTTTCGCATCTTCGGCATACTTTGCGTATCCCCCGTAAAGCTACATTCGTCGCCCTTTCAACACTCCGCCGGTATTACGCAACGAAATAAACAACAAAAACAAGAATATTAACACACACATGAAATTCATGACTGTTTCCATTGACGTTCGTGCGTCACGAGTGCTCGCGAATCGACGAAAGTGCGAAACGATTTATTTAGCAACAACTGCGAAAAAAACGGTGCGAACGAGTTTCCATGAAATTCGTCGCGAAATCCGTCGCGAAATCCGTCGACGGTCAGCCTGTGTCGCAACGGCTCCAACTCGAATCTTGCTATTCGACGTGGCGCGTGTTAGATTGTTTGTCGAAAGATTTTACGTCGCGCAGATGCACGCTTTCCAACGTCGGGCAAGAACAGAAGCCGTTTCGTAAGGATATCACGTTTCGCTGCAACGCCGGGCATGCAGATTTCTGCATCCCAACCGCCTTTTGTTATTCGCGCTCGCGAGCCCCGACAGACGCCTCGACGTCGGTTTTGCATGTGACGTCGGTCCTGTTCCGCAATCGCTAATCCGTTTCGTAATTCGAAAACGTTTTTTTTTTGTCCCCCAAGCTGCCCCGTGTTCGATCGTATTTGCAACGCGTAAGTCCTTCGATACTTAGTAACTCGTTTCACCAGTGAGTCCTGTATAAACAACGAGAATATTTACTTTCGCAATTAGTTTCCTCCGGGTGTTCGAACATTTTATCCAACTCCTTAATTTGCAAATAATCTTATTTCAACGTTCCAACTTGATCTCCCGTAGAACTGTATCGTGTCTTGGACAACTTGCGAGAAAGTCGTGTAAAGACCCCGGTGAAAATCAGCTGTAGAAACTTTTCGGTATCCTCCGAAGGGAAACTTGAAAACAGTCTAATTAACTCGGGCGTAAGACCGGCGAGACTCTTTTTAAATGATTCATCGAGTAGTCATTGATGCCCCCGGAGTTAGTACACCTCTAGAAAGTTTCATACAATCGCGGTACGGTAAGGGTGAAGGACCTTCTAGGGTGAAGGGATACCGTCGTCGCCGTTACAATGGTCTTTACACTGTCATTACGATCCGTAATTATACTTCACCGTCCAGTAACCTAGTTCGCAACAAAGAAGATATTCCTCTGTTAACCAGTGATTTGTAAAAAAAAAAAGAGAGAAAAGAAAACGAGGAAAAAACACACGATATTATCGGGACGATTTACACGCTTCACCTATCACATGCCACTTTGAATTTCGGTCTCCTAAAGAAATCGTCTGCGACTTTGACGAATGTCTTTGCGGTGACGCTTGTCGTTCGGAAAAATTTGCAAGGGAAAAATGTTGTAGAGCGTGCGGGAAATTCGTCTTGTTTTTCCTCGAGGCCAACCGGAGCGTGTAGCAACGAAGATTTTCGAATCGCAAACACTTTAATCTCGCGGTTATCGATGAAAGGACAAGGAATGGAGTAGCGAATTTCTCCTTTGACTGTATACTATATCGGACAGCTATATGTATATGTATGTATGTATGTGTTTATGCGAGCATGGAGCATTACCGTGTTACCGTAGTTACCATAGAATTGTGGGCGCACGCTTCTAACGGGCGCCACATAGAAACGGGGTGTTTGATCCTATCGCTTTGCGTTCGCGTTATCTAATGCATCGATGTTTAACCAGTGGCTCTCAAACGCGGCTGGCAATTTCGACCGCCAATTTACCGCGTTTGTTCCTCCAGAACCGCGATACGGAATCATTCTTTCTAATTATCCGTTAACACACATATATCCATAGGTTTCTTGTTTCACGAATAATTACGATAGAATTGATTAATTGATAACGATAATTCACGCAAGACGATTTGGGTATAATTTCATGGTAACCGCTGATAGTAAGATTTGAAATATTGATGCAAATATTCCGAGAATTACCACGTGCGAATACCACTGATCGATCATATCGGACTTATCGATGAGAACCGAAGGTAGACGCGAAACATTTATTTACACACGGAGAAATAGAAAATGCTGTCCGATAATTATCGACTCGGCGGGATTCAATGTCGATTATACCGTGGTAATAATTGAAAATCGACTGGAGCGTTCTGTCCCGCTCTTTTACCTCTGTCCTCCCATTGTAAAGGCGACCGCGCGCACTCGTTATCCACCGCCACGATCTTCTCGTTACCAATTAGTCCTCGGGATAACTGATAATTATGCGCCTGCATCGGAATCGCACGATCGACTGTTGTCGCTGATAAACGAGTCGACGAGGGGCCGCGGTATTTTGTTACGGCACGTTCGAGCGGTTTTTCGAGGGTGCGTGACATTTTTACGCATTGGAATTATTGAGCTTCAAAATTCTGTCGCGGTGAATTTCCACGCTGGGAATTCTCTACGCTTGAAAATTGGTACGCATGGAAATTTTTATGGCACAAAATTCTGAAGAATTGAAATCTTTGCGCCACGAAATTTTCACGCAGGGTATTCTCCGCGCTTGAAAATTGGTACGCATGGAAATTTGTATGGCTCAAAATTCTGAAGAATTGAAATCTTTACGCCACGAAATTTCTTCGCGGGGCATTCTGTGGAATTTAAAATGTTTACAAGTGGAAATCTCTAGGCCCTAAAATTTGTACGCAGTAAACCTTCGGTTTTTTCAACCCCAAGATTTCCGCGACAGGAAATTACTCCTACGTTGCAAGATAATTTTAATCCCAACATGGATGCACCCTGATTCCAGACAACCAATCACCTGTTCAGGTACGAGGGGGTTTAACGGGCAGGTGCGAACGACCCACGCGACCGTTCACCCCTTTCGACGACCCTTCTGCGGAATTTTCACAGGGCGCGACAGGTGCTACGTCACGCACAAACGCACGTAGAATTCGTGACTTTAGAATTCCTTGTCCCGATTCTCATCGGTGTATTCTCATTAATTAGGAATCGATACGATCGATGATTTTCCTCGACATTTCTTTCGCTTAACGAGCCACAAGATTGAGTATAGAATTATAATAATGACGGAGATTAGACTATTTAAATGATGTGTGATTGCTGCGAGAGAAGAAATAAAAGAAAGAAAAAAAAAAGAATGAATGAAGACGTTTGCCTCTCACCTTTCTCACGTCTTTGAAAGCGCAATTACTGGTAGTCTCAGGTAGGCAGGAATGACTAACGCTGAAATTTTCAAAGTGACGGCGATGGCCGAAGATATTAGCAACGCCACGCGATTTCTGGACTGACATTTAGACGTTGCTAAATAGCGCTTGTACCCTGGCAATATTGTAGAATGTCATCGTAAATACGCTCGTTTAATACCATAACGTACGGGTTGCCAATAGTTGACATAATTTCTGCACAATGTACGACTGAGTTTATCTTCATAAATCTTCATCAGTTTGCCGTGAGAGTAAAGTCGTCTTTTTGCGAGATTTCTTGTTTTTTTTTCTGTTTGTCCGAGGATTTAGAACGAGTTTACCTGGTTCTGTTGACGTTTATGAAGGAATTGACGTTGGGAACTACTTTTTGTTTTTTTAGTTGACTTCTTTTTCGTTTTTTTTTTCTGCGTGTGTATTATTATTTTATTTCTGTCCTGAAAATTTGCACCGATGTTTGTCACCGAAATGTCACGCGATGGTACTTATTAACACGTTTAGAGCCGGACCGCAATACACGTTCGATCAACTGCATACAATCTCGTCGACGTCAAGTTTTTACGCAACTCAAAAACCCGACGATGCACGACAGCACGTTGCTAAATACACAATAAACGACGGAACGACTTTCAAAAGTGGCTCTTATAGAGTCTGCGATAAAAACACATTCTTTCCATTAAAATGAAATCCTTTCTAAAATTCAGCGGCGAGCCGAAAGTTCAGCGCATTCTATCCGCCGTAGACCGATTTCAAAACGCAGATATTTCGCTGCGAAGAATTTCGCCATTCTAAACCTTTGTGCGAAGAATTATCAGCTGGTAGAAGTTTCGAAGCGCAGAAATACCGTCGCGTAGCAATCTCGGAACTGAGAAATACCTGCGCGTTGAAATTTCACAGCGCAGGTATATCTGTACCTTCAAATTTCAAAGCGCAGGTATATCTGTACCTTCAAATTTCAAAGCGCAGGAATATCGCTGCCTAGAGATTTCAAAGCGCAGGAATATCGCTGCCTAGAAATTTCAAAGCGCAGGAATATTGCTGCGTAGAGATTTCAAAGCGCAGGAATATCGCTGCCTAGAAATTTCAAAGCGCAGGAATATTGCTGCGTAGAGATTTCAAAGCGCAGGAATATTGCTGCATAGAGATTTCAAAGCGCAGAAATACCGCCGCGTAGAGATTTCAAAGCGCAGGAATACCGCTGCCTAGAGATTTCAAAGCACAGAATTACCATCGCATTGAAATTTCACAGCACAGAATTTCCATCGCATTGAAATTTCAAAGCACAGAATTTTCATCGAATTAAAATTTCAAAGCGTAGAAATTTCTACCTCGCAAAAATTCCTCATCTCCGAGACCGCTACCGCTCGGCCTCTACCCCTCCCGCACACATTCTCGCCCCGAGACACAACATCCCACCAGACACGTACACCTCTCTATATCTCTCCACATCTCTCCACGTATATAAGGGCATCGCGAACGGGTTAGCCAGCCGGCTCGGATTTTCGCGTGCTCGGCGCGTCGTTTTCGCGCAGCGTCGGGTCGAAGCAGCCCCGAGGCGTCGTCGTTGCGCGCGCACCGCGGGTTTGAAATTCGTGGCGCGCCGCGGGGGCTGCGAAGAGCCTGCTTCCTCGTCTCGGCTTTCGTTCCACGTCCGTTCGTTCGTTGGGTTCGTTCGCTCCCGTCCGTTCGGCTCCGGTCGTGGAAGTCGATGTAAGGTCGGACGTGTCGTGTCCCACGGAGGGAGTGTCGGGCATCTCGACGCCCTCTCGAAGCCGAGCTTGATAGAAAAATTCCGCGACGATCCTCTCCGGCGAACCAGACACCAAGCAGAAAGAAAGAAAAGAAAAAAAAAGAAAGGAACGACCACCGTACAAACGATTAACCCGTGTCCACCTACTTACGCTAGTGGTAGAATTGAAATTCTCTATAAAACATTCCGTTACGCTATGTCACAACACCCGGTAAAGTAAATCGGGTATAAAGATAAAACTATAGTAGAGCACACGTGATTAAAACGTTCTGTAAATAATACCACCTATCGAATGGAGAACATTTAATCCTCGCGATCACCAGACGAACGTTTATTTTTTAATAAATATCTGTGATCCTGAGAGTTTTCTTATATATATTTTAAGATATAAATCATCTCGCGTGGAAGGGTCGTTTCAAGTGTTGACCCTTCTTAACGAAATATGAGACACACGAGGGCCCGGTAGTTCGTGGTTGGCAGGGATGTCCTCGTGACATGTTACCGCGTGACCTTGGCTGGCGCGACTACAACGTCCTCTCCGGAGAGGGTCGTCTCCTGGTGCACGGAACGGAGGATAACGGTCGATCGGTCGCCCTACGTCCACGTGGCCTCGAGTACCGTCTGCTGCCGGTCGTCCAGATCAAACCGGATCTAGCGATCCCGTATGTCCTTTGCTGGAGGGTGGCCGGCACCATACAACCACCGACGATCCAACCCCAGCAACGTCATCAACAATACACCTACCATCATCGTCAACGACGTCGACACTTCGAGGACGTTGACGTGCCACGGGGACATCATCCGTTCCCGATCATCTCGTCGGCCGGACACCCTTCACCCTACGGCTGCACCTTGCAACGCGCTAACTTTCCAGCGGGGCCTGTTATGGAAAAAAGGTGAGACGCTGTGGAAAGGATCGCGGATCTGACGAGATTTCGTGATATTTTTCTCGACGTTGTATCACCTTTATGAAAAAGTTGTTTTCGATAGGAAGATTATCGTCGACGATGATCTTGGTGATTAGGTCGAGTGGATCTTCCGATTATTTTGTTGAGAAATTTGACTCTATGTATGTATGTATGTATGTATGTTTTTTTTTTCTCCCCCGTCGTGATAAAGAAGAGATCGATACTCGCGACGCTCGACGAAGAGTAAAACCAACGAAGGTCGTTTCTGATTGGCTAGGCAGCTGGGTGAAGGCGAGATGCAGTTTCGTCGACGTGCTCTTTTCCCCTTCGTCCGTCAACGTCTTCCTTTTTATTAAATCGCGTCTTCATTCGACGTACGTTGATACGCGATTCTTCTCGCGGGTTCCTTTCCATTGTCACGTTTCTTCTGATTATTTAATCAATTCCTTATCGTGGTGTCTCGTTACCGGGCGTCGATGGTGTTTAATTAATTAACGTGATCAGCGAGGCGTCGACGGCGACCGTCGTCGTTTATCATGCAATTATCTTGTTTGTTCCGTCGTACGAGGTTTCGATTCCACGCGATCGAAAACACCGGACGGACGTGTTTTCCGCAGCTTTTCACCGCAACCCGAGTTTTCCACAACGTTTGTAAACTTTAACCCTTTTTATTCGCCGTCCTTGAATTTGGACTTTTCTTCTGTCTACCCCTTTTCTTTTTTTTTCACCGACTCGTGACACCGTGGTTCGTCTTCGGGTCACACCCTTGTCCGTTTCGCGACACCGGGGATGGAAACATTTCGTCGTCACCTCGTCTGAAACACCGTGGAAATTCGATACGAAACAGGTGCTCGCACAATGGCAGCGTAAAGTTGCCGATTAGCATACACGTCGAGGTCAACATTGTGTTGAACGTGATCGGTCGATTGTAAGCATTAATCACACCGGTCGTATTAAATTCCAAGCACATCGTGCCCCATTCAAAAACTTTCTTCGAATCGACATATCAAAAGACGTACTAGAAGTGAATCTATAAATCGATTTATTAATAGAATCATCTTCGTGATCATATCAGAACCTGATGGAAAAATGTCAACATCTTTCGATTTCTAATTAAAATTCAACTTTCCATTGGAAGAATAAGTGATCCTGAGGATATTTAAGTAAAACGTGTGATTATTTTTTGCTTCAACGATTCATAGGTTGTAGGTTCAGACATTAAGATAAGAAATACTCTCGGTGACCTCACGCCGCGACGTTCCGCGTCTTCTAAAAATCGACGCCTGCTGCGTTCATCGTCGTCGTCGTCGGCAGACGATCTCTTCGACTTCCATGACCTCCCGCTGGCAGGGACAGTGAACCTTGCAGCATCTTCCAACACAAGCTACTCTAAAACTGGAGTGATCCCCGTTCGACTATCCTTTACGACGCAACCATGCCGGAATATTAATTAAGCCATTCCGTTCTAGGACGCCGCGGTGGATGAAACAAATAATATTCACGGTAAATTGCTTTCGGGGAAACAACGCCGGGAATACTAAGTCAACGTCGTAGTCAGGCCCAATCGGATCCTTTATACGTGCCGATATTACGAAGCGGAATAACTAATGAAAAAAAAGAGAGAGAGAAATAGTTCATAGGCATCGGTATATGACTACGGGTACAGTTTTTATGGGTAAAATATGAAAAAAAAAGAAGACAAACAGAAAAAGAGACACACATATTTGCGAGGACGTTGAATAACCTATATCTACTCCTCACTGTTTCTCTCCGTTTTGTGTTTGGTTATGTATCGTAGCTGAAAATATGACGATGGAAAAATGAAGTGAGAGAGAGAGAGAGAGATTTCTGCTGACCGTTCAACGGTAAACCATTTCCGGCAGCTGAGTTGGCAACTGCCCATAGTTTAAAAGCTCTCCGAAGCACGAGCGTATCAGCTTCATGCTTTTCCAGTTTTTACTATTCCTCTCGGAGAGCCCGCGGAGAAAACTTACGAACGATCGATCGATCTCGCGATGGAAAATCCCCCTCGATCTCGTTGTACATTTTCTACCTTTCATCCCCCACGCCAGTTTCGCCGTTGAACGAGGACGATGGATTCGCGACACGTTTCAGGAGAAATGCGACATTGAAATTTTGTTTTCTTTCCGTCCCCTCCCACGATCGTTACGTCATTTAATCGCAATTTTCGCGAATCCGCCCCGCCGCGTGGTGTGTCGTTACGTCGACGACGGGAACAACGTCGGTTCGCGTGCGAATAACGGATTCGATGGCCGGTAATGCATATCATCGACGTCGCGATTCTGAAAAATGCAGAATGCAAATGTCGTGTCGGCGTGCTCTACGCTCGAAAGGGTTGTTATTTCTTGATTAAACATTAATGGAACATCCGTCGACGGCGACGCTCCGCGAGAACACAACCGTTGCGTTCAGCTGACATTTAGCGAACGTATCGAGGTATTATTTACCGTTCGACAATGCCGGCTAGACGAATCGTGGTACAGAAACGGACGAATCCCAGGGCGCGTTTATCCGTCTATTAATTTCGTAACGTCGTTGGGGAAAAAACTCGTGAAAATTCACATGGAAATCCTAGAAAATGTTCGCCAGACTCGTGAAATTTTATTCAATCCCCGGACGAAAAAGATTCGTCGTCGCAAAAACCCTCTCGGCAATTCGCAAAAGGAACTTATTCGAAGGATTACGCGTCGTTTAAATAACCCAGTGAAATTCACGTCCGCGAATCAGTTCCCCAAAACGAGTTTATCGATCCGACGCCGGCGAAACGCCGCGACTAGTCCGCGAAGATTCTAACCGAGTTTCAGCCTCGTGGTTCCATTGGAGGACCACCCTGTATATCGCGAAAGAAACAGGATTTATGCGAAATTATGTCGAATGAATACATTTTTATCTCTCCCTATTCTTATTATGTTATTATTTTGTTTTTCATCAATCTTAAATGAGTCTACACCTTAAATGCATTTAATGAATTATGTATCTATTTATCTCTCTCTCTATCTATCTTTTTCTCCATCCACCCTTCTCTTTCTCCCCGGATTCACAGGGTGGACCCTCGGTATTTCTTCAACGGTGTAATTCTCTGCGGCGTGGGGGTGTTCGATGGAAATTCTAATTTTTTTTCAGAGACGCCTTCGTGCGCCGCGGAAGGGGTCGTTGCTATCGTCGCAGCTGAAATTGCAACGTTCACGAAAGCGGTAGGCGTTATCGATCCCGACTCGCCGTTATACACGGTGGCACCGTGCGTACGTATTCCCGTCGTACGTGGTCGTTATCTGCCTCTTAAGGCAAGCGACACTTTATCTGGATAAATGGCGAATAAAAGGGAAACACACCCTAACGCCGCGGGGGCGGGGCAGGGATTCCGTGACTCGACGTCCCCTTTCGGATGGCTTTGCCCTTATTACGGGGTTGGTACGTTGGATTTTTCTTACTTTTTTTTCATGTCGTGGGAATCCTGCAATTAAGGATACATTTTTTATGGTCGTTTCATTAACCCTAGCTTGCCGAAGGTCGGAACTGTTACGCGTTTTGTTTCTTCCTTAGCGATAACTTGGAGAATAGTTCTGAATTTCTGGAGGAAAGAAATGATTACACGACACATCTTATCGAGAGTTTAAGAGATGACCTCCTCTGGTAGTGTATAAAAAATGACAGTTACAGTTACAGTTCGATGTGGAAAATATTGATCTACCCGAAGATTTGATTTCCGTGTCAATTTTCCTGTGACTCGCCGTTATCATTCTGTCGGTGATAAATGTCACGGGGGGCGGCGGGATGTCGGGAAAATGTGGTGGTAGTTATTGACCGTCACAAGAGTGATATTAATATCCGTTGACAGGATTTTCTTTTTTTTATGAGTTCGCAATCACGCGTCCAGCCTATTTCGCTCGTGTTTTCCTGTAAACACGCCGATTAAACGTTATTATCTCGCAATTAGAAATTCATCCGTGGGTCAAGCAAGATGGATGATCGTCTAATTTCCACGCGAACGTACATGCGATAGATAAAGAATCCAATTATAAAACATCGAACACGTTCCGTGTCTATGGGGTGTCGTGAAAATCACGCAATCGCAATATCGCGATTAATATTTTCGCCACGTGGGTGTGCAACACTTGTGAAACACCGTGTATACACCGTAGCAGCCTACGTGTTCGCGTACTATCCACGGTGTGATCCATCGTCGTGAGTGGTTTTACGATCGGATCGAAAGGAAATGTTACCTGCAGACGGTGGCGGCGAACATTTGTCCGAGAAACCCGCGAGGACGAGCATCGAGCCGCGGAAAAGCTGCTGGAAATCGAAACTTTCTACAAAGTTATTAAATCCGTACGCCGGCCGCTTATAGATCGTTACGCGTGATATAATATAATATATTACAGAAATGATCCTCGCAGCGTGAGAATGATCCACGCGCGATAGATCGTCTGCGGTAACGTTAGCCGCACAAAGATTCCTATAAATCCTACACACAAACAGGTGTCGGTTCGTCGTGGTCGACCATTACTTCCTTTTTTCCATTTTTTTCTTGTTTTTTTTTTATTATTATTTCATCGATGACGTTGACTTTGAGTAAGTGCGGCTGATCGAACCACCGATGAATCTACCCGGTGTTCCGATCGTGCGAAAGATCGAACGGTTCCTATCCGCGTGATTTTTTTTTTCATCCCACGGTCGATCGATAGATCCGCGAACGGGCTCCGACGTCGACGTCATTTACGTTTTATCACCCGACGCCCGTGACGTCGGGATGCTATTTTCGATTACCCGTACCGTTACCTCGCCAGGACCAAGTACGTCGACCCTCGACACGGAAATATCACTTCTCCCCCGAGGGACGTCGCGTGCATAATTTTAATTTTACCCGCGGAAATTTCATCCTCCCGGCCCGACTCACTTTTTCCCCCGGTGGATTTAGTTGCATTTTTTTCGTACATTCTCGAAATCTCGAATAGAATCCAGAGATTCGCGGGATCTTTCGTTATTCGAAGGTGTGCTTCTTGGATACGGGGGACATCCGGGGCTTTAATATGTGGACACCGGGCATCCGGATGTCGTGGAATTTTGTTATTCGAATATCGAAGATCGCGGGGAATTCTATTATCCGGATGTCTCTTCGGTATTCGAAGACAGCTGACGGATAAATGATTTCGGGAAATAGAAACATCTTTCGCATGTTATCCATACGAAATATTTTCGAAATTCCAACAGATGGATTCTTTGAAAATACTTTTATTAACTAAGTACACGAACTGTGATAATCCAGAAATTAAATGTGTGAATTTATTTTAAATCAAATCGAATTACCCCAGGTATTTCTTGCTCCAATCAATTTTACGTGTCGAAAGTACTCGGGTATATAATTTTATCTGAAATCGTGCCGATTCCGTTTTCCCGCGATTACGATACCGTTCTCCTGATTCACTTTCATTTTCTTTTTTTGCCCCGGTCTCGGACGATTCAACGGAGGATTTACTAGGATAACAAAGATGTTGGAAGGCGATATGAATTATTGACGTCCGTGAGTTTTCACGGTGTCGGGAGATTTCTTCGTATCTTTTTCGTAAAACGAGCGAGAACAAAAGGCTGGAAAAAGAACCCGAAGCTGTTTGGGAAGCGGGTGGAAAAGTTTTTACACACGTTCCCGAAAGCAAAAAGATGGCGGTGTCTCGTACCCCATATCTCCGAGTTGCTTGTCTCGACGTGGCTGACGATAAAAACCCCTCGGATCCCCGAGACTTTCCTGGATACCGAACCGCCAGAAACTTACGGGGAGAGAAACGAAGAAGAAGAAGAAAAACGAGGAGCATGACGAAGGACCTCGGTGAAAAAACGGCGAAAAAATGCCGGTTGACGTCAGGAACACTGACATTGCATTTAATTTAAAACTCGCAGCCTTATTTCCAACGTGTCCACATTCCCACGTTCTTTAATTCGCTAAGAAATTCAATCTAAAGTTCGTCTGAAAATTAAGCTCCGAAATTAAGACAAAACGGTGTGGAAATTCTATTTAAAATTGATTATCATATTTCGTATAGGGCACCGATTTCAACGACCAAAATTCAGAAGAACGACGAGATGAGATCGTGTGACTGAAAATTCCGGGACGCTAAACTTCGAAATTGACGGGGGCGATAATCATTTTATTACTATTTTATCACCGCACGGAAAACGATGGTAGTTCCTCCGGTGATCGCTCGACGGTGATATATATTATTCCAGGATGTTAAACGATGAATCGAAAATTTAGAAAGAATATTAAAAATTCACTAAGACACGCTCGTAGTTTACATAATTTTATTATCTCGATCTTAATTGATACGATCTCTATGATTAACGAGATAACATCGAGTGACAAACGGTATACTTAGTGATCGTTCGTTAATGAGAAAAATGGTAATTGGAGTAACGATGAAAATAGTGTGCGATCACGGTGTTGCAAGTTGTCTTTGAAGGCGGCTTGTTTTACCTACTGATCCGCTATTCCGTTTCACACACGGGGAACTTTGCGTAGCACGCGACTAAATCACACGTGACGCAAATTGGCACGACGCTTTGATCGCTAAACAGCCGCGTAGCGTCGCGGCGCACGTGCGCCGGATTTTGTTTGGTAATTTAATCTAGGCCGTGTTCCGCGAACGATGGAAATTAACGTGTAAATAAATCCGGCCGATATAATACAGAGACCGCTCGGGCCCGAAACCGGGCGGGGCGGATATATTGTGCGTGGCTGAACATAATATTCTAAATAACGTAATACAGTAAACCAGTAATATCGCGAGGTATCGCGTGTCATTCCGGCAACCGTGTCCGTAACGCCGCGTTTTCACTTCTGAAATTCGATTATCACGATTCAGCTAAATAGTAATCGTGTAATATTTATTTGTCACCGTTGCACGAAATACGTATTTCGTTTCCTGTCCTCTTTTTTTTTAAATTATTCTTCCATTTATTTATTTTTCAATAAATCTGTGCTAACGTAGAAAATCATTCAAATATTGTCGCGTGGAAATTTCTAACCGTAGAGATTTCTGCAAATCGTAGAAATATCGACGCAACGAAACGGAGCTGGGGAAAAGTCCCAAAGCGAGACCGTTCCACGAGAAACTGGGAAAAAGGGGTGCGCGTGTACACAGGAAACGTATAATTCCAAATAAGTTCCGCAGGTGCACGGGACTGTAACGTGCAAAAACAGTAGTCGGCTCCGCGACTTTGTGCCGTTTCGCGTACGGGGAAAAGGTAACGAAACGACTGACTGCCGGTCAACGAGAGGAAGGGAAGTTTCGTTTACAGGGTTCGTTTGCCGACGGTGCTCGTCGTCGACGTCGTCACGCGGCAAACGACAATGCTGACGGAGGAGAGAACGATCGCGAGAAACGTTGGGACGTGTGTATGTGTCTCTCGTCCGACGGCAAGAAAATCTACCCGACGATAAACAATTCCCAAGGAAACACGACGAAGAGGGGAAAGGGGAGAGAAACGGAGCGGGGAAGTTCCATGCGACGTTAACGAAAGAAAAAAAAGAAAGAAGAAATAAACGGCCCATTTTTCCCGTACGAGACACATAAAGAATTCGCGTTCCATAAAAATTGAAAACCCGGGAGAGACACACTTGACGCACGTAGCAGAAAAAGTAAAAACCCCGAACTTAACGCGCCGCCGATAAAAATGAACTTGTTACTTGTCGCGCGGTCGTTGTGGGTGTTGTTTTTTTTCCCCCTTCTATTTCGTTCTTTTTCTCTCGTTCTGTTTTCGTCGGGAAAACCTCAGACGTCAAATGTGCCAGTGGAAACAGAAATTTAACTGAAAACTATGCGCGGCGTCGGGCACCCGGCGCAACCTGCACGGCTGCACACGTCCCGTCGGTTCTCAACCGTCGGCGAAACCCGATCAATTTCCACACGAGAAACGAATCCATCGTTTAAAACCGCTGTTTCATCCCACGATGATTAGATTCCCCCTCCCCCATCCCCCCAGGACGAGACAATCCCGAATCGTTTCGCCGACCATAATCAATTTTCCAGATAGACATGCCAAAAATACCGCAGACAGAATATGACAGGATGAGAGACACTGTATTAAAGCAGACGGACTGCAACGTTGCCGCAGTTCGCAGGTCCCACTCTTCTATCGACCGAGCGGTGTTGCCGGCTCCTTTTCCATGCCTTTATCGCCCCTTTCCATGCAGCCCTCCCTTCTCCCTTCCTCCCTTTTTCCCTCCCTTCTCTCCCTCGCTCTCTCGCTCTCTCTCTCCGTCCTTTATCCCTCCCTTCTCGACGTTCTCTTTTTCTCACTATACGACCAGCCATATTTCTCTCTTTATCCACACTTCGGGCTACATAGCCTCGGACTAGACTTCTCTCTCTCTCTCTCACTCTTTCTCTCTTTATTTATTTTTTCTCCCCCTCCATCTCCTTCTTTCTCTCTTTCTCTGCCTCACCTCCTTCTGCCCAGCTGTTTAACCTTCCTAGGGCAGATGCCGTGCGGTTAGGTGCAACGTCACCTTTATCGTACCTTTTTTTTTTCTCTCTCCCCTACCCTCTCCCTGTTTCTCTCGCGACCTTTCCCTCTATCTCTCTGTTTGTCCCTCTCTCTCTCTCTCTCTCTCTCTCTCTCTCTCCCTTGGTAATTACCCGATAAGGACAATCCGACCGCGAAGGGACACCACGTAGCAGAATGTCGACCTCGATCCGTCATTGGATTTTCCACGATGGAAAATTGTTGTCCGATGACGTGCTACCCTGGGTGAAACACGCTCCCTATGGTGTTTCGAGAGTAATTTTCCATTGATGAGCGACGCTGGCTAAACGGGGAGGGTTTCTTGCGCGAGTTTCGTTCGATTTTCTCTGGGCGTGTACTGCTCCCCTGTATACATATATCTATCTACGTACGTACGTATTGTATGTGTCTGTGTGTGTGTATGGTGTGTCGGCCCGACAAGAGTATTTGACACTGTTACAGCACCGAGGCTGTATCAAAGCAGCCATGAAAGAAATATGAAACGGATGACCGGCGGTCTCGAGGTCAGCCCGGTCAATAACTTCGTTATACGGGCTAGTTAAAGGCATTTACTTCGATTCCGCTGCGAAGCACATCGCGGCGAGCTGACTACGCTCGGTATGTGCCGGCATGAATTATTTAAGTATATGAAAGCAATTACGAAAAATGTAGCGGTTGCGTAACCGGTGAACTTTATACGGCCCGTGAGATACATACGGGAGTGTCTCATTGGTAGGATGAACAAAAAAAATCGTGGGATTAAATTTGACGGGCATCGCTACCTCCTGATACGAATCTCGGAACGTTTCCGAGATATTATATGATTTTTTAATGGAAATTTCGAACGATCAAGGGAGAAACATATTTTTACGTTTTACCTTCTGTCACTCTGTAGAAAGTAACGTTCCATTACTGACTTTACAAAACATTTAATACTCGCGTAATTTTCCCAACACCCATATAAAAACATTTAAAAATCATTCTTCAGGTTCCTATCGATCATTCGGAAATCCTGAAAACTTTTCGACGGTTCGCACAGTAGTCAAATCGTTGCCGTCGAGAATTACCGATTTCCCGTGAACGGCACGTTTCGTCTCTCGACGATGCTGAGAGAAAAAGAAAAAACGCGTTAATCGGGCCGACAGTTCTGGAAGACACGTTTTCTACGGTGTGTCCGTTCTTCGAGTTGGTCGTCCCCGGAGCCGCGTTGGTCCCCGGGTCCGTAAAACCTCGGATTTCTTTCACGAGACCGCTCTCTTGTCGTGCCACGTTTCCAATGATGCGTCGTCGTGACTCACCGGTTGGATATCACCAGCAGTAGGTGGAGGTCGAAGGGCAGCTCGGATCTGGGACGATTTCAGTTGGGACCGCAAAACAGGCGAAGAGAAACCTCTCCGCCGAAGGTGTCCACCACTGCTGCTCGTCGACCGCTACCACAAAGGATGACAGGTTGCCATGGCGGGCTATCTCGCCATCCGCAGGATACTTTCGAATTACCTGATACCAACGGTCAGATAAATAACTTTCCAACGCGGCTGATTATCTCCGAATACGTCCACTTGTTATTCCCGTTCGAACGGAGCACACCCGCGGTGAAAAGAGGAGAAAGAAAAAATGAAGAAACGAAGAGGGGGAATACGGTATGGTGAATCGAACACGAGGAAACGTCGATTCGCTTCTTTCTTTCCTTCTTCCATTTTTTATTTCGTTCGTTTTTCGCGACGGTAACAATTCCATTTTACGATGGTCGATCGTTCGGTGGACAAGACGCGGGGGTGTATTCACACGTGGACAGGGAAGAGGGTTTTCATTATCAGACGACGTCGACCTGTTCCACCGTTACTATGACACTCGATGGAATAAAAATCTACGAGAGCGCGGCACAAGTTGGCCCATAAAACGGAAAGTCGCGGACCTTTAAATTTTAAATCCCCGGCCGCTCCTTTTCTCTGTGAATCAACTCTTCTTCTCTCACCCTTTTTCTCTTCCCCCTGTGTCTATATGTGTATTTCTCTGTTCTCTCTACGGTGCATAGACGATGAGACGTCGAAGAAAACTCGATACGATCTCTATTCACGAAACGCATCTACGTGGATCCTGGACCCGGGGATCCTGTTTCCCTGGTGGATTCCTCGGGCGACGGGGTCGGGACTTAACGGCACGACGACCCGCGAAAGCTTTGAAACCCTCTCAGAATTCTCTCTCTCTCTCTCTCTCTCTCTCTCTCTCTCTCTCTCTCTCTCTCTCTCTCTCTCTCATTCTCTCTGTTCCGAGCGATCGGTGGAAAACTACGAGACTGGTTTTTCCACGTTCCGGCGAAAACAATGAGACCTTTTCATTTGAGAAACTGTGAAATTACAGTACGTGGGACTACGTTAAATTAGGGATACTTAGGGCAACGTTGCCTTGGAAGTCACTTGGAATTTCTAAGTAACCTTTTTTGCCGTAATTGTGCTCCTCGGAAGGCGAACGAGCAGGGATTTTGAAATTTCCGTCGATAGTTTATTTGCCTGTGGAAATTGTCGTCCATCGTAAAAATCTCGTAAAGTTTTTGGGGGAAACAGTACACGTATATTTCGGTCCCTTGTATCCATTGGGTAGACTGTCCTTCCTTTGAATAGGTTCACACATTTTTCGCGAGCCATAAATATATTACATTTATCACAGTGACGCACAAAGTGGGCGGTAAATTCAAATTTTTCCATGGTTTCTGTATATCTCTACGGTGAAACTCGCTAGGATTTATAGATCTTCGTATCATCCTTTAAAAATCTATTGAACTATATAAAACATGTTGATTCCTTCATCTCACACAATTAAATAAATATAAAAGACAGAAAATTACAGAACTTCCCATTAGAATCCGTCGTCAGATATATGACTACGGTCCTCTCGTGGAAGATAATTTACCCGAAGTTCGCCGGGAGAAATACGAAAGCAATTCGACGTGAAAGATCGTGGAAAGTTTGCTGAAAACTAAGCCTGATTACCGTAAGCGGCTTTGCATTATTGCCCGGCACGAAGAAAAAGCCTTGAAATCTCTTATTTACTACCCGAACAACTTGAGCGTACGGGCATCGTATATAAAGAGAAAAAAAATAGACAGCTTCTCCAGCGTGGCGGTGGAATTCTTTACCGAAAGCTTTTGTAAAGGTTAGTGGACCGTCGTCGTCGTCGTCGTCGACGGCGAGTTTACCTACCACGAAGCAGCCAGGACCCTTTCGTTCGAGGCAGCCAGACGGGATAATGTCATGTAATGAAGATTAATCTCGTCTAGTAAGCACCGGCCATCTCGTATTCATAAATCAATCACATCCGTCCGATTATCATTCAAATCGGACCCCGATCCTCCTCGATTCCCGAGCCCGTTGCACACGACGAATCGGCGGATCGGTCACGATCGAACGACCACCGTGGAGCGAAAGATCAAATTATCACAATAGGTGCGACCAAGAGAATGGGTCAACCCCCGGGGAACGTCGACCGACTGGATAATAAGTGAATTCCACGGATTTCCGCATGCTCGTTCCACGAATTTTGCAATTTCATTATCTCCGATCCGTAGGCCGAACTCTAATCGATATCTAATTCTATTGGTGAAATTTATGAATTTGTATTTCGAGATAAGTGAATTTCTTTCGATTTCTTTCTATCTCGATGATTTTGAAGAGATACGACGAGGATTATAATTCTTGGAACTCGTGAGATTAGTTTAATTTCATTTTTGTTGATTCTCGCGAAAATATAGCGAGATCTATGCGATTACCGAGGAACGTTTCGCAGGAATGTATCTTATCGGAGTCCCGTTAAGGGACGGTAATGGTCATAGTCGGTATTTTATCGCGATTGTTTATCGGTCACTTTGTTATTTCCCCGTTAAAGGGTAACAACCGTGGGGGATAAATAGATTCTCGTCTGGCTGTTTAAAGTGCTCGCAGTTATAGCTGGAAAATCCGGCACCGCGGAAAACACTTGCGAGTCGGTTCTTTATCGCGATAGTTTCATCACGACGCTTGAGATTATCACGATTAAACGACAAATATTTTCCGCGACAATTTTCCGCCTCACGGAGAACGAATTTTCCTGTCTGACAATTTAACCGTAACAACGGGATCGACAAAATGTTCGCGTACCGTTCGAGAGAATTCATCGGGTACCTGAAAAGGGCCACACGTGTCCCTTTCCCAAGTGAATCGAAGCTCTCCCTACCGTACAATAACAATAACGATAATAACTGGCGATTGGATGAAATAGTGGAACACTGGATGCCACCCCATTTATATCTTCGCCTTGAGATTCTTTTATTATTACGGAAGCTGCATCAATGGACCATCCCCTATACACACTCACACACATACAACAGAGTGTTCTTTATGAATGCTCGGACGACATGGTATTTTTTCAGCTAATTTTTCTCCATCCGAATCAATTATCGGTGATTGAATTCGAAGGTACTTATTTCGACTGAGATATTTTCGTCGAACCTGTAATTAGTTTCGATCGAGGGAAATGAATTTACAAATACATACCGTGGCGTAGGAAGATTCGTGCACGTGCAGCTTTCGATTTTCGCTGTCGTGGAAGAAAAAAAGAACGAAGACGAGAAAGAAAATGTGAGAGACAAAGAGGAGCAATTACAATGAATCGCTGAATCGCCGTTTCATCGTGTTTTTGATAACCGAATGTATGGTGGACCTGTGGATGTTTTATTTGATTTAAATACTCGACGATTAAAGCGGCTATTAATAGCCGTCATTATATATCCATCAATGTTTGATTACTTAATTAATATTTGTTGGTTACGGTTTCGGTACAAACAACAGTAAACACCGGTGTATAACGGCGCACTCAGCGTTTTATTCGATAGCGTTTATTTCGCGAATTTCAGAGGTCCTCGGTAGGCACCGGGCAATCTGCTGTTTTTTTATTTCGTATTCATATTTCACACCGAATTAAAGGTGCGTTTAAATTGTTTTATAATCGCCGTGTCAAAGGAAAATCTGTTAACCGATCCACGCGACTTCTTTGATTAAATTCATGAATAAATTTAATCGTCACCGTTAGGTGGAAATAATAAAGAGTCCTTTCAACTCTGTTAGGGCAATTTCACACGGGAGGAATTGTTTTTTCCCGAACGATACAGAAAATTATGTACAACACTTTATGTTCGTAAAAAATTCCAGCTCACCCGTGATAATAGTCGATCGTTCGAAGTTGACACTCATTAAAAACGTATCAAAACGGATCGCGTAATTTACCCAACGCTCGATTATGAATAACTCATTTTAAATGCCTCTCAAGGACGTGTCTACTCCCGCAAAAAGAAAATCATTCACGAGGGCCGAACACGGCTTTGCCCGTGTGTTGGGCAACCCAATGACCGCAAACACACCGGTCCATTTAATATGATAATTGACGATGCGCGTACGCGAGGCCGAGCAGTTCGTCCTGTCTGGAGAACCGCCTGGGAACCGGTTCTCCTTCCTTCGCGAGAGTTAAATGGAAAGAGAGCAAGTGGGAGAGAGGGGCGAGAGAGAGAGGGAGAGAGATTTGTCGCCGGAAAATTACCGTGACTGCGGCGCGCTCGTAAATTTCGTTTCCAGCCGATCGAACGATTCCGTCGTAACGTCGCGCGTTATTATGACGGTACTCCGGCGACTTATGACGGCATCGATTAAATCTCCCTCCTATCCGAGCGTCGCGACGCCGATTCCAGAATCCCCGCGGACAGGTGTACGGAAATGGGATTTCCGTCTCGCTGGGAGGGGGAGGGAGATCTTTTGATGTTAATTGCGAAGACGCGCGGAAACTTTGAGCGAGAAAGTTCGCGGTCATTTCTGGAAGGGTAAATTTCGTGATAAGGAAATTTTCATGGAGAAATGTCGAGGTGTAGAATTTATCGGGAGGAGCTTTTAAAGGGTAGAAATTTCATATAGAAGATATTTGAATGCATAGCATTTACAAGGCGGAAAGATTGTAATACGATGTATTCTAATGGCAAATGTAACAAGCTATACTTGACTTTTATTCGTTGTAAATTCACCTATTGTATCGAAAGAAAAGTTAGACGGAGTGTCGTGACACCTGTGTTGAAAAATTTATGATCCCCGCTTTCTAATTACAAGCGGCGTAGCCGTACATCGTGTAAAACTTAATGTTCACTTACATATATCTTCGTTGATTTTAACACCTTGGCTACGATACCGGAGGGGTCGGTCGTTAATTAGGAAGTTAATTCTCGCCGGCGACGTTAATGCGCGTTTCCACCGGGACTCGCACCGCTCACCGAAGATTCGCATATTAATTACAGCCGCGGAGTTGCAACAATCATAATCACCGGCAGTCACCTTGGCATTTGTCTCGAAATGGATACGCGTGTCAAACAATACCCGCCGCTAATAAGTCGCGGGTAATAAGTAATAAGCGTTTACTCGGAATTCCGCGACGTTGCTTTCGTCACCGTTCGCAATCGAACGTCGAATGAATACACACGTTCACACACGTTCATACACGCGTGTAATCTATCCCTGGAAACTGAATTTCGTTCTAAACAATTAATAAAATAATTACGTATAAATATATGTCCGCCGATCGTCGTTCGCTACGGGGATTACATTGTTCCCCGTATTTTCTTGCGATTTCGACCCGATAACCACGTGACACGTTGGCAAACAACCCTGCCCGATACCCCATGCAAATTCGACCAACCAACGCACCCCCCCCCCCCCCTCCCCCGTGCCAATAATTCAACAAGACGGTTTCACGGCGATCGATCAAAGTACACCCGAAACATCGCGCTAATTAACAGCGCTTGCCAGATTATGTAAATAACCCGGGTAATTATACTCCCGCGTTCCGGGATCCCGGTTGATCTCGGATGATTTTTTAATTCGAGCCTCATTACGCGCGATTACCGACGGTGAAAATTGCCGGGCGATCGCGTAAGATCGTTTTCGTTCGCTTTCGTCTCTTGCGACACCGTCGGTCTCATCGCGAACTCGGTCGTAACGTCTCGAAAATTTTCTCTCCTCTCTCGTTCCACCTCCTCCTCCCCCGCAGCGTTAACTTCACTCCTCTCCTCTCTCCTCTCTTTCTCTCCCTGTCGCGTCATAACCGCACGAAAATGTCCTTGCATAATTTATTTTGCCCGAGCTTGTTGCACGGCCGCCGGATTGCGAAACGATGAGGACGGAGCGAGAGAAAAAAAAAAGAAATGAGAGTAAGAGCGAGAGGAAAAGACAGAGAGAGAGGGAGAGTGTGAGAGTGCGAGGGAGAGGGAGGACAGACGGATGAAAAGAAGAAGAGCGCGGTGGAATCCATTCTCGAAGAAATGCGGTCACGGTGCTGTAGGACAATAGTTCGTTACAGACGGAGGGAACGAGCGAAAAAGGGAAACACGGAGAGAAACAGAGAGAGAGAGAGAGAGAGAAAGAAAGAGAGGGAGAGAGATGGTACGCCCGGAGACAGAGAACGGTTCTTTTTCGCGACGAACGCCATGTTGAAAACGTTCTCCCTCGACGGGCGCGTGCAAGGGCGTGGGCGTGCAAACCCGGGGAATTTAATACTCTCGAAATGTCAAACGTCGAAGATAAAATGTCCTCTGGAGCAATTGCAAATATGCCACGCGGACTTCTCGCTCTCCTTTTTTTTCCTTCTTCTCTCCGTTGCATTTCGACGTCTCTCTCTCTCTCTATCTCTCTTTTCACGACCCTGTCTGTCTTTCTTCTGTTCGTTTAATCTGTACTTTGGAAATTCGCACCCCCGGTACTTGATGTACAAATTTGGAATCTGGTTTGGTGGGATATTAATGTCATTATTCTTGATTTTTTAAATTTCTTTTTCGTTATGTTTTTTTTTTGGCGAGAGATATTAATCGTACGTTCGTTAACCGTGTTAACGATATAAATGGTAAATTGGATGGGTGATAAATATTCGTGAGAATGAACCATATTAATCGATCGTAATTAAACAGTACATATATCGGGGATTACCATAAGCCATGGTCATTTATTACCAACATTTTTTTTCGTTGGTTTTGTTTCATGGCAGGATAATTACCGGCCGGACGATTTTAATCGCGATTTAGTGCCGTTGTTTAAACAACGATATTTATCGTCAGATTACCGCCGGCGATTATTTCACGGTGTATGAACATTTTCCGAAAAGATCCACGTGAAATTGATTCCGACTGTTGCCCGGGGGAGACCTTCTGGTTCGGGGGGGTAACAGAAGAAACAAAAAAATGAATATGCCTGGTAAAGTCTATCCTAGTGGAACCATAGTACACGCCACACATGTTCCGGTTAACGTGTCGCGCATATGTTCGTCGTGAAAGAAGTTAACGCACGTTACGGTAACGTTTGACGTCTCGATCTATTCGATCGTATTCGATTACACTCGATTCTCCAACAACTGTTGCTTTTACGAGTCGGACAATGTATTTCCTTGCTATGAAATACCGGCACGCGTGAAAGTGTCGACTAAGTGGTCAAAGTATTTATTCTATACTTAGCAAAAAGATTACAAAGAAGAGTAGAAATGAAACGAAAGATGAGATTCTCACGAGCGGAAAGTTTTACACGTGGACATTTCGACGAGAGACAATTCTCGCACGATGGAATTTCAGAGGGTCGGAAATTTTCCGAAGGGTTCACCGATTGATTTTTCATTTCTTTCGTTCAGCCTCCTGTGTAATATCGGCAAGAATAATTAGAAAACTTTTCTCCCTTTGTTTCAGGTAAGACGAGACACCGTATTCGCATCACGGCTCTCCATTCGTAAGTACGTGACTTGACTTTTCATGCCGGTATAATAATTTCATCGTCAAAGGAGCCCGTTACACTGTTCTCTCCCGTAAACGAATTTAAAAGACTCAAAGAAGAACCGGGTGGGAGAAAAAAAAAAGAAAGGACGCGGGGCTGAAAACACGGATAAACGTTCTAAGAGGTTCGCGTCGATTCTTTTTCCGCCGTTGTTCTTTATCACGCAGCATCCCTTTCAGGGATTTCATTCATTAAGGATGCCATTAAGACCGTGCGAAGATGCGTAAAGAATATCCTATAGTTTTCTTCTCAGGAATCTACCAGTAAAGTTAAAGGGTTGTCACGCTGTTGCGTTGATAAAAAAAAACACACACACACACACATATTTGAAACCACAGGAGATTCGCACAATATGCAGCCACGAATGAGATAACAGAAATTCCGATATCAGCGGAATTAAATATTTCAATATTGATATAACACAGATACATACACCTGGTACACGTAGTGTCCAGATAATTCTGCTATTTGGATAATATTGATATTCATCTCTATGGATATCCGACTAAGTATAGACACACGGTGAACAAACCGATATCCGGATAATCCAGATATTTGGTGTACCCCGACATCCGGATAATTCGAATACCTGGTACACCCACGATATCCGTGGTATCCAAATATCAAGGTGTTCAGGTATTCAAATAATTCGGATAATTCTGTATCATCCCCTCACCTCCCTCCCTTCACCCTCTCCTCTCGTCACTTGCACACTTTCTATATCAACTATTCGTCAATCTGAAAACAATGGATTAATCGTTTCGCCCATCGATCGAATCCCCCCGTCAGCCACAGTCGGTTCTCTCTTTTCGCACAAACGATTCCCTTTCGCAAAATCGACAAAGAGGGCGAGGTTGCTCCGCGTGTTGTAAAAGGGTTCGGAAGGGCGCAAAAAGGGTGTGTTCACAGGCGGAGGTGGCGTTACACCCGAAATAGGCTGAAATCTATGCATCTAAGCCCGTTGTAGTAGCTATACGTATTATCGGCCGACGGAATCGTTGCCGTTGGCCGCTGACGTCACGCCGGCGTTGCTGTGCGTCTGAGCACGCGCCCCGACGCCGCCGTCGCGCCAGCTGTTTTCGACATCTGCGCGTAAACGTGCCACGGTGAAAATTATGCGAGAGAACTCGTGACAAATGTGCGCGCACGTTCGCGCGCTACCGTTGCCGCAGGTTCGCTTGGTCGTGTTTCAAATTTTCCTGGCCAGCGTATACGACCTGCCTAGAGAAAATGAAATGAGAGAATATAGAGAAAAGAATAAAAAAAAAAATAAAAAAATAAATAACAAACGTATTTGTGTATAATAAGCACGACGGTTAGGTTAGGAAACGCGTTGCCGCCGATTCGGAACGACGGGATAAGAGGAAAAGCGGAAACAATTAAACGACCGGTTGCTACGTGAACCTCCATATGGCCGATAAAAAAAATGTATTATGTGTGTATTGTATATATGTATATGGAACGCTCGCTGTAACGATCATAATTAATGACGGAACCGTTTCTAGGAGAGTTTCCTGGTTTTCTGCGAACAGACAGTCTGCCGGAGGTTGTACGAATGTACGGTGGAGTCTCTCGATAACTTGCCGTTCACACTTGAAAGAAGATTTTTATATCGGAATCGGAATGTTATCGAGAGTCTACTGCAGATTTGCGAGTTCGAGGTTCGACAGCAGCCGCGGCGAACGTAGTTAATAATTCTTCGATTGTTCGATATTCTCCAGGTCGCCGAGGAGAGACCTGAATATTCGACTCGTCTCCCCAGGGTAACCTCGCGTACTATACTCGCGTGGTTACTATTTGCACGACGGATGAAAAATGCAATCCGCTTGCGATCGGTCTTTGCCGTTGTGAATTCCGCTCCGCGAAAACTTGCAAGACTTCGTTAACCCGATGAGAAGTGGTTGTAGGGGTGAAAGAGGGTACGATGAGGGAGGGGGAGGGGAGAGGGGGATGGAAGCGGATCCCGGAACGAATTCCCGAGCTCCTTGCTGCGGAAAACTTTCCGCCGGTTTCGCTCGCAGCCTGAATAATCGCGTGAAATAATTGAAACGGAATGCTTAATTTACGGTCCACGGAGCCACTCCGGTTGCTCGAGGGATCCGCGGGAAAATCATTCGGGAAAATCGATAGTACGTTTTGCAAATTGTCGGATATCGAGGTCGGCAAAAGAATCCCACGGATTTCCCTGCTACGCGAGTTTTTTTTTTCCTCCGCTTTTATTTGTAATATTTATCCTCGCCCCGCAACGTCCGGAGAGTATCGGTTTCATTTGAAAATCAGATAAGTCGTTATCACCCTCTGTAACCTTACACATTTCCGAAAAAAAAGAAAAAACGATTTTACTTGTCTCCCATAATCGAAATGATAATTTTCTAATTAATCCACCTTAGAGATCACTCTTAATTACCTAATATCGCCGTCTAAACGTCGGACAAAGAGTGATCGCTCGATCCTCGAATTACTCGCGGCGAGGTTGCGTGTAAGGTTCTGGATCATTGGGTCCGGCGTTGATCGGCGAAGTCGACGCGTGAAAAATTATCACGGCCAATTAGACGGGCACAATTAGCGGCGCTCTCGCGAGCATCTAACGTGCTCGAACGGGGGTGGGACGAGCTTTCTCGTCGCTCGGACATCGACGTTTAGCCTTATGCTCGATTTTCTGCCTCGTTTACCGACATCTGAAGCACTTTCGGTTCGCTCGACGCTCGACGACGACGTCGCTCGTCCGCCTCTCCTCTCCTCTCCTCTCGTCTCTCTCTCTATCTCTGTGTTCGGGTGCATCAACCCTTCATAAATGAATAACTAACCACGTGGCGACTATCGCTTCCGAAAGGAGCGTACCCGCTTAATTTGAACGTTTTCCACTCTGCCCGAAAGGTAACCGCAGACACCTGCGGGGGTGTATTGTGTGATGTACGTCGTTTGGAAGTAACAGACTTCTCCGTTGGTCGTCGGAGAATTTCTTTTTGTATGTATTCTTTTTCCGTGATAAATTTCTTCTTTGTTTTTTAGTATACTTTATAAAATTACCAAAAGACTCTATAGCGAATGATTTACATGAAAAATTAACGTTAAATCTATCAGAGAATTGATTAAAATTTATATCTACCGAAATACACGCGTACCAATAGTAAGAATGTTCGTTTTCTCCGGTTCTACATAGTGAAATGGTAGAAATAACCGCGTGGAGAGGAGGGGGGGGAGGATATAAATATTCCATCAACGAGATTAAATATCCCAAGGCTGGTGAAATAAACGTAGGAACGGTGGTTTCGGTAGGGAAAAGGGGGACCTTAACGTTAAGGATGGCCAATGGGAAACGCTGACGGTAAAGCCGAAAGCTTTATCTATTCGGGGACAATATCGCGGAATGGCAGTGGCAACAAAACACCCTGTAAGCTCTGACGCAGTCATGGCTGCCATGCCTCTGTCTCGGAGAGACTTTTCGGACCCCCCCTATTCTACGACCACCCGATATATGTACCATTGTACGGTGCCGCACGATTTCGACGACAGAAACGTTATTCACGCAGCCAGGCCTTGAAACCCTTGGGCGTGTGTGTCTGTGGATATTAATCCTGTTATGTAGCGGCGACCGGAATAGATCGGAACTTCGTATCGATCATAAAGACAGGGTATTTGTACGCCGGGACTGATTTGAATATGAATCGGGATCTCTCGACGAGGCCAAACGGTTTCTAACAATCGATTTTCCTATTTATCGTTTAATATCCACGGGCATATGAACAGTGACGGATAAACGTTAGAGGATATTCGCGAAATGATTTATGTGAGATCTTTTTAATTATTTAAGATCAAAGTTGATGGGTGGAAGATTTTCAGGGAAAAATTTCCAAGTTCACCGGGTTCTCGACGAAGTTACCCTCGGTGAACGTGGGTCTAATTTCTAAGGAATCATTTTAACGAGTCTGCGGATCGAGACGGCGGATGAAGCCGCGAATAATCGGAGATTAAAGGCGGAAGGGTAGCGCCTCTTCCGGCAATCGGCATAATTAATCGCCGGTTCGAAGCGGAATCGTTAATTAATTCGCCCGGGGAAGCTTGCGAGTCGGCGGCTGAAAAATTCACCGTCTCCTTATCGGTTATTCTGGATGGTCGGTTTTGGCAGCTTGTTCGTGTACGTATTACCCACCACTTGCTGTTTGAATTTTTAAAGTACTCCCGCGTTACGAAAAGTTGTCCGTCGAGAAGTCATGGGAACACAGAAGCAAATATCACTTCGTTAGCCAATCCCATTGCACGCGTTATCGATCGACGAGATCAGTGTATCATTAAAATAATTTCATTTGCCCAAGTGTCCGATCGATAGATGAATCACGTCACTTTTTCATCCTAATTTCCACCGTGAAATCGATTAACTCCAATTTTTGGAATTATTTTAAATTTCAGTGTCAAAGCGTTTGATCGAGTTCTACCCTTTTATATTCAAAATGAATTTCGTTAATAATTAGGCTGAACGGCATTAAAAAGACAGACATTTTTCTGGCTACTGAATAATAAATGGGGGTTTTATTCAAAAGATAATGAGATTAATTCCACCTACCAAAGTAAGTGATTGACATAATGCAATTCAAACGTCTACAAAGAAAGGACCTATTCCACGTTGTCACGCAACAATGTATATTACATAATTGATACACTCCGTAAATCCTCACGCGTGTTTTATCAATTCTTTCCACTTTCCGTTTTACGTAGTCAATCGACTCGCTCAATTGTTCATTCATTGTTAATTAAATCGTTGAAATTCTGGTTGAAACACTTGTTGACGTTTCGAGGGCACCAAACGTCGACGATTTCAACGGTGAAACGATACCATTATCTCCAGAACCGATGGGCGTGCACAAGGTACAGTTTCATTGTACTTACAAAAATGTCCGCGATTCTAATTTCAATTTCACAGAGGTGTAGCGAGAACCGTACACGGCGAACCGGTGTTCCCAGTCTCACACTTCCGATGTGTGTACGACTTAACATCGACGCAACGAGGGTACGTGCACCGGTGTTTATAAATAATGAAACAAGTTGCGAAACTACGGCCTGCTCCGCCGGATCAAACTTGTAATCCGCCGTCGTGGTTTATGCATGATCGCATGCATAACGCACCGCGTGCGTTACGATTATTATCCTTTGCGCGGTTCGTTTGTCGGGCGATGTTAAGTTACGATTTTGAAACAGAGACGACGTCCGAACGAACGGGCATTAGTTACCGTTTTTGTTCACCCTTCTTATATCATTTTGTTGTATATATATATATACTGTATATAAATACTGTTATATATAATACTTTTATATATATAGATATACATATATATACTTTAACAAAAGTTTATATATAATATATATTTATATACAGTATATATATATATATATATATATATATATATATATATATACAAAAATTTGGTTGTATATATACAGTTTTTATCTTCTTTTTCATTGTTGTTGCCCTTTTATTTCTCCGCTCGTCGACGCCACGGTATTTCGACCGATAAACGCCGACGCGATCGGACGTTCGACGTCGGATATTTAATCGGGGAATATTAGAAAATACTGAAACACGGATTTTATTTGTTTTTTACGCGGACGCGAGCGCGAACGCGCCGATGTAACATCGAGTTATCGGATGGCTACGATGTTACGAGGGTGGATTAAAAGATAGAGAGGCGGGGATGAGATCGTTCGGTCGTTAAATTCCGTAATCGGGGAGGCCTAATGCACTACGACGGGGAAGTTTGCGATATATCGAATACACTCTCGTTAGGTTTCCCAGCGAAACACGAGTTGAAAGCCCACGGAATTTCCGCGGGAAATTCAATGCCGCGGAAACATTGCGTTTCACCGTTTTTTGTTTTTCTTTTCGTTCCTTTTTTTTTGTTTTGCTTGTACGCGTGAAATGTACGGCACTGATTCGAGAAATTCGCGTATACTCGAGCGTTTTCCAGGTTAAAAAGAGATCTATAACAAAAACGTATCTCGCGGACGGGTGTTCCGCCATACGGAAATAACTTTCCGCGGACGGATAACACGTGTTTTCCCATTTAGCACGGTGTTCCGTTTCGAATAAAGAGGCCCACGGGCGTTTCGACGGTTAATTCCTCGCGAAATCTTCACCCGTGAAATTCACAGTCGAAACAAACCCCGCGATATCGCGAACTAATAAAAAAAAACACTCGCGTGACTACCGCTGGCGGTTCCGAACAGAACGTAAAACGATCGCGAAGAAATGAAACGTTGATCGACGCGAAACCACTTTGCATACACCGATCGTACATCACCCATCGGAACGGTTCCTGAAAAAAAAAAGAAAAATACCAAACATCGAATCAAATCGAGAGTCACTCGCGTGTCGATATCACCGGGACCCGAAATAAACAAAAAAAAATAAATACTGTATAAAAAAAGGGAGAAACACAGTAGAAAGAAGATTCCTATTCAGTGAAAAAAACGAAAAAACTTCCCGTACGATCGACGTAACCACTCCCGATCTCGTAATATGCAAAACGTTTCACCGTGTCGTGTTCCAAAGCGTGCAAAAAAAATACACACAGACACACACACACACACTCACCCTCACGCACACCTCAACACACCAAAATAAAAAAAAAAGAAAGAAGAATCTGTCCTCCACAATGCATCCCCCTCGATAATAGGGGTACGTGGCCGAATGGGGCGCGCCAGTTTCCTACGTCTAATTGCGATCCGGGGATACTTTTTTTCGTGGCTCTCGCTCGTTATCCTTCCGCAGCGCCGGCGTCCCACGGAATTATTGTTGTTGTAAAAGGGGACCGAGCCGCGGTTTCACGAGGGCTTTTCGGGGATGCTCGACGAGCACGGAGTATCGGCACGATAACCACCGGTTCGTATTGATCCTCGCGGGGGTGTGTAGGAGGCCCCGAAAGAAGGGCAACAAGGACGCCCCTGGTTCACTCTATATCGGAGAGAGAGAGACACGAGAGAGAGGTGAGAGAGAGAAGAGAGGGAGAGAGGGAGTGAGTGAGTGGCGGGGAGGGAACGGAGAGGAAGGGTGAGTTTGGAACATCCCCCCGGTGACTGGCGCACACCCCAAAACCAAACCAACCCCCGAATCCAGGCCCGACCTAACCTAGACTGCAACGAGATGGTATCCAACGATGGTATAAGAAGTCAACTCTCGACTATGGTATCCCAGGGGTGGGTTCTTGCTACCCCGTAACCTGGATGGGAGAGAACGGAGAGTAGCTCGCTCGCGTACGTCGGGTTTTGCCAAGTTCAGACTGCGAGTTAATTGTTTGTCGGAGAATCTTTGAATTTTAAATAACCCCGCTGCGAGAAGCTTGGTGTTTGGAAGTTCGTAACAAGCTGTCGTGGAAATTGAGTTACCCTACGTTAGATTCAAGTTTTCGGTGGCGTTTAATACGTTCCCATTCCCAAAGTGTTTGTTTCGTAGATTCTGTTTTCTAGATTAGATTCAAAGAAAACGTTGTTGGAAGCTTTATCCTTCTAATTCGATAATAATATCATTAATTCCCACGAGATATATGTTCTTTACGTTCTCAATAAGTACAACGAGTTACTTCGTACTCTGATACCCACACATATGTACACGTGACACTGTGAGTTAATCACGGTAAATATTTTAATTTGCCAGAACTGTTCCTACGTGTTTCAATCCGTACACGGTGAACATGATTGCCATATGGCGCTCTAATATGTCACCCAAACATTGTCCGGCGGGTCACTCATTTTTTTCTCTCCCCCCTGCCCCTCCGTAGCTATGCAAACGACCGCCCAGAGTGCATTTCGAAGTTGGGATTGTCGATCGTGTCGAAACCGTCCCTTGGTAACGATCGCGAGGGTGCATCCGCAGAAAGTGCAGGGTGAAAGCTTGGCCCCCTTTCCCGCCTGCCACCCTACTTCTACAGTGTCAACGAACTCCCCCTCTCATTCTCTCTCTCTCTCCCTAGGTCTTGTACGCCCCATGATAATCCACCATTGATTTCCTTCGCTACGAATCTGTCGGTCGACTGTCCAAATGCTCGAATTCGAATCGGCACCGAACAGCCACGGGATTTCCCTTTCGTGACGCTAATTAATCCTATTGATCATAATTATTCGTATATATACGTGTGTGTATCTATCAGGGTGGGGTGGTATTGACAATATTACCATTGGAAACCAGAACTAGAAATACTCCGGTTCTACTCCAAATTAGATGGTGTAAAGGTCTACGGGATTTACCCTGTTGATCGTTCCTCTTAACCAGTGAAGTGTGTTTGATGACAGTATCCGTCATGGAGATGTGGCAGAATATGGTGTCATGACGATTATATCCGTCATGCGTAAAATTTTGTTACAATTTGATATTTAAAATGTACTTTTGGCGAAAAATAAACTATATTCGTAAATCACTTGTCATTTCCGCAATTTTTGAGATATTAACATGATCGAGGACGTTTTGGAAGTGGAATTCGAAGCCGAATAAGACAGTGAAAGAATCATTTTGATATCTAAACAATTGCGGAAATGACGAAGAAATTACGAAAAACGCGAAAAATCGTCAAATTATGACAGTTTTTTGGTCGGCATTCGCTCAATTTTAGAGATAGCGACCTGAGACTGGTGCCATTGTTTTAGTTAGGAAATTCTACGCCAGATCAATATATAATAGTTGTACTTTTCGAAAATTTAATTTTTCGCAAAAATCTGAAGGGGGTAGGTCAGGATTTTTTGCGATTTTCGTAAATCGCTCGCCATTTCCACAATTTTTGAGATATTGACCTGATTCTTTTCGCGTCTTATTCGGCTTCGGATTCCGCATCCAAAACGCCCAGGATCACTTTAATAGCTCAAAAATTACGGAAATGGCGAGCGATTTACGAAAATCGCAAAAAATCCTGACCTACCCCCTTCAGATTTTTGCGAAAAATTAAATTTTCGAAAAGTACAACTATTATACGTTGTTCTGCCGTAGAATTTCCTAACTAAAACAATGGTGCCAGTCCCAGATCGCTGTCTCAAAAATTGAGCGAATGCCGACCAAAAAACTGCTTTAATTTGGCCATTTTTCGCGATTTTTGTAATTTGCTTGCCATTTCTATAATTTTTGAGCTATTAACCAGTTAAGTGTGTTATGAGCTAACTCATGAGTCACACTTAACTGGTTAAGGGAATATCTAGATCGTTAATGCCACGTGTTTGATTTATCCCGAGGATTTCCTCCTTGTCCCTTTGTACAGCGTTGTTTGCAAACTGGTTCGTGAATCAAATTTCCCGGTTGATTAACAAAATCGTGGAATATCGCGGCGGGAGTAGGTAAAAACAATCGTACTTTATCGGGAGATACCGGGACGGGAAGAGCGAAAAAAAAATTTGTTTCCACCCTTTTGAGGAATGATCTGTGTGTAATCCGGCATTCATTTCCGCTGATCCGAATCTGTCTGTGCGCCGTTCGAATTGTTCGATCGAACGGTTCCACAGGGCGACGAAGGGCAAGGGACGGCTCTCGGTTTTCCCTTTCGCGGAACAAATTGATCCTATTTTCTGGCGTGCTCGCAGTTTCGCGATAACTTCGTTTCCCGTTATCGGCTGCATTTCGACAAATTGCCGCCGCTCTAACGAATTAATAACACCGCGCGCGCGTAATCGTTAGCAAATCGGAACGTTTCGGGGTCGGGTTTCGTTTTGCTAAAAGATCGACACGATTTTCAGGCTGGTGAAACTGCCTGCAATTTGGGTCACCGAGACAGCGTCGCGACGCTCCACTCTGTTTCCGAACTGACCGACGGTGTGTATGTGTGTGTGATTGTGTGTGTGTGTGTGGACCGTGGAAACTGAATAAATGAAAACTTCGTTAGCGTCCCTCTACGTGTGGGTAACGCGTGCAACGTTGATTCGCTTGTTGTCCCTTAGAATACCTGAAAAGTGTCACGTTCATTCCTCTGTGAAACATTTTTCATTGGATATCTGAAAAATCACGAGAATCTTTTAAACAATCTTGTATCACCCATTGAGACATGATCCATTTTGTATCTATACACGTTTTCCATGGAGTATCAATCTATCAATTTGAACAGAAATTCCCGAAGTATCGTTGATCGGTCGGAATAAAATTTCCCCGATGAAAACCGCGTGAAAACACCGCGGTCGGGCATTCCGAAACAGAATTTCCCCATTTCCATCGAGACCCCTTCACCTCGGACACGTTTGAATCGCCCGTCGATAAAAATAGCAACGAGCTTACCTCTGCTTCCATGCCGTACGTTTCCACCATTAAGACGGAAAAAAAAATCCTTCGCTAACAATAAACCTCGTCGAGCACCCTACCCTCACACACACAGTCGGACAGCCGTTCGCCACGCGTACTTTAACCGCAATACCACGGAATCTCGTTCCTTCGGTTTAATACTTAAAAATCAAACCCGTCGATTGAAGGTTTCAACGTTTTAAAGCCACACGCGGAGCTTCGGTTCAGCCTCGGGAAAAGACCTCTCGAAATAAGCCCTCGAGATAAACAAAGAACCGAAAGGTCTATCGGTGGTAACGAGGCAGGTTTTTCTGCGTATCTGTTGGAAATCAACCGACGTGGAAAATAAAACCATGGAAAGAAGATGAAGGGCGGGGTGGAGGGGGGGGGCTAGAGGGTGGGGGGTTAGGTTTCACAACTAATCTCTGATGCTACCGACCGACCGTCTGAAAAGGCATTAATCCCTTGCACCGTCGGTGGCGTATTCAGGTACGTGTTTGCAGGCAGGTACTCCTCCTGCACTTACGTGCGCACATCGTATAAATACCGTGTAGGTACTCCGTCTATACATGTGTGTGTGTGTGTGGTACTTTACCTGACGTCCGCACGCGTGTACGTTTACCCGTTCGATCATATATGGGTGTGTATGTGTGTGTATGTATTATTTGCACGGTACATACAAGCGCGAGAGACTACTTTCGGGGGCTCGTCCTCTCTTTTATTTATCTTTTTTTTTTTCTTCTTCTTCGCTACTCGCATCCCTTCTTTTTCCGCCTCTTTCTCATCGGGAGGGTGCTCGTACGTTCGTTACAGGTTTTTAAACCTCGTTTAACTGAAACGATCCTTTCACGACTGGTCCTCCTCGCTTTGTACGTTACCGGAGAGGGATTTTTTAAAAAATCTCCGCTATCGGGCCGACAGGAGGAACCCCCCGTCTTTTTTAATTTGCAGATGGCCCCTGATACCGGGTGTCTCGACCACGATTAACTGCTAACGCGAAGAAAATGTGAATTTTGTAAAGTTTACCGGTCGAATTTTATATACAATTTATCGTGCACACTATATCATCATATTTTATAATCTTTGTATTTAATTTCACGATTATTTCATCGATTATCCTAAACACACAATAGATAGAAGCTCGGCATTTATGAAAATGACGCTGATAACGTCATTATCTACAAATTGCTCTCGTTGGAAAAAAAAAGAATCGTCCGGGTGATTGCGACGAAGGTGGGTCCCGTCTTTTTCGCATCCGCGACAAGATAAGGAGCCACGTGGCAGGTCTTTCACTCGTTATCACGGGGTGGGTGGGCCCGCTCATTAAGTCCGTGTAATTAGTCGTGTCACGGGGCATGTTCGCGACGTGACACGTTATCACCGGTGCTTGTTTCGTGCCCGTTCTCTTTATCAGTCCGTTATTGTACGTCGGTCGGCCAATTATCGGCTTGAATTAGCAATCGTCGTTAATTAAAAGTGACCGTACCTTTATGAATACCTCGAAGAAGTCTTCTTCCATCGCCTGACTTTGACTTCCACCACCACCCCCCTTCCCCTTTCATCCCTATCGTGGTTGGGAATGATAATGCGGTCGAAAGTGCGGCAAAGTGAAACGACCGAAGGAAAACGAAATTTTCCTGCCTGTGGTAATTGCAATTAACCGTGTCGACGTTAGGTTTACCGTGTGTACCGAAAATCGACTCAGTCTTTTGTGGTCCCCGCGTGGGAAATCTTTGTGACTCGTTAACGAGGGTAAATACCGGCTGTTTCGCGTGTTTACCGGAAAACTGAGAGAGAATTAGAACAACCAAGAGCTCGACGAGGAGAAAGAAAGAAAGAAAGAAAAAGGGAGAAGAAACACAACCTACCGACGGAACGTTTTCTAATAAATATTCCACTCGTTTACGATTTTCCTTCCCGACGAGAACGATCGATCAATAACGCGATTTAATATCCACGTGTTTTCACGTCGATGTCGATGGGGTAGTTCTTATCGTAATATATAGGCAATATTTTCCCAACTTTTACGGCGTCCACGGGCGTAACCGTGACACCACTTCCCGAGGCACGGGAAGAAAAAAAAGTTCTCGTTCAGGTAAGAACGAACAGAGAATTCGTGGGCATCAGCGAAGCCGAGTTCGATGTGCGTATGGGTGTTATGGCTCCCATGATGGTTCGTCCGCGTGGTACGTATGTTACGTACGTACCTATCTACGAATTGACGAGAGACTCCTTTCACAGAGCGAAGGGGGACATGGAAAACGGAGGGAGGAGAACGTAGAGAGATGATAGAGAGTGAGAGAGAGAGAGAGAAAAAAGATGGAAAGAGAGAAGAAAAGAAAAGAGGATGAACGACAGAGGGAGAGAACGGTGGTGCACGTTGGTTAGGGTTGGGTAATGGAAGGGACCGGAGAACAATGTCGTGTCATCGAGCAAATCGCACAATACTGCTCCTCCGGCACATAAAATATGACCGACGAAGCAGAATTTTTGCAGAAACCAGCCAAATGTCCTTATTTATAGCGGCCGTGTCGTCTTCTCTTATCCGTCCGAAGTTCAGCGTACCGTCCGTGCCAGAATTTATGAGCTACGAAATTTATACCAACAACATATGTATTTATACCATGTACACATACGTGGTTATCGGTGTAAAGCGCACGTATGTGTGATTTAATCGTGTTTATTCCTCATAATTGTATCTCACGATGAAAATATGAAACCTACGATGGTTTGACGACCATAACATTCCGAACTCCTGGTGAACGTTAAGTTGTTAACCGGAGAACCGCGGTCGCCGGGGTAGGTAATCGTAAAGCGGTGGAATTAAGCATAAGAGAACGAATCGTACGCAAGAGACAACAAGTTCTCGGCAGTGAGAATGACGCATGGAGGCTAATCGACCTTATTATTCGCTGAACAATGAACAATTGCGTACGAGCGTAGAACTAATCGACTGCGGATTGACGAAACCACGCCACTCGAGGACGGAGGCTGTAAATTTCCTATTCTATTCGACTACTTTTTTCATTTTTTTTCATCTTTCCTCGTTTTCCAACGTCGCCGTCTCGTAAACGCTCTTCCCTTTATTATCCGGTGTTTTATTGCGAATTGAAAGAGAAAGAAAGATAAAGAGAAAAGATCGTAACGATACCGAGGCAATAGTAGAACAAATTGGATCTTGATAGAAATCTCTTTCGTTAATAAATAAATATAAAAAAGAACGAGAGAAAAATAGAGAGAAAGAGAGCGAAAGAAAAATGAGATGAATAAAAGACAATGAGAGTGGATAGGGAGGGGAAAAATGAATTGCAGGTAGAATCCTTTAGACTACCAAGGAGTAGAAGAACCTCGGTGAATAAGCGACGGAATATTTTCCTAACCCGCTCTCTCGGTATTGCAGCGAACGAGGTATTCAAATATTTAAACACGAAAATATACATGGAAGGCACCCGCATGAATTATGCATAAGACGTGTCCACCTCCTCACCTCTTCCTTTCTCTTTTTCTCTCTCGTCCTCTCCGGCTCCTTTCTCTCGTTATCGGCTCCTCTCCTTCTTCTCCGCCACCTCTTCACGAACTTCTGTCAGCCCCGTAGTTTCCTGCAAGTATATGCACCAGGAAACGCCGGACCCCATCGAGATGCCACGGTCGGAACAAGTCCGTGGAATCCGTTCGGCTAGAGGGATAAGAAAGAAGGGTGGTGAAGTGGTGGGGGATGGGGAATTAACAACTCGGCGAATTCCAAACCGGTGGAAATATCGCGGGAAAGAAATTGCGGTCGAGGAAAAAAAGAAAGAAAAAATAGAAAAATAAAAGAACTCGCGGGTGGATCGTAAACGTTTTCCCTCGGTTGAGTATGTGACACGAGGTGGTGAAATTTGTGTGGAATGATAAGAGATTAGACGGCGATGATCGCCTCGTCGCTCTGAAGTCCTTGATCTTGATCGAGAAGTAACGAAGACACCTTTTATCGGTATCCGGGGGACGGGTTCGCAGACGGCAAACGTGAAAATAAACTCGATTTGTAATTCTGATATTGTGTCTAGTCACGATCTCCTCTGAAAACCAGTTCTTCGAGCCATTATGAGCTAATCCAGTTTCGTCCGCGGACGAACCACCTCCGTTGGAGCAGTATTCGTAGATGAAGTCTGTAATAATAAAAAAAGGAAACAGATATAAAGAGAACAAATAGGAGAAGAGTCATTCTAGTGTTGTACATTTGACTCGAACTGCGAATAAGACGAGAAGTTACATCCCGGTCTCCGCAGTAACTTTTCATCCGCGATCATTTTCCATTACTCGTTACCGCGATAACGAGTCGCTCGGTCATCACATTTACTACACTCTGAATGAGCGAAAAAAAAAAGAAGAAGATGAAACGTATCCCCTCGATCCGTAGATTTCCATGTTAACGAGACCCACGATGTGTATCACTGCGTGAAACATCGTTACTCGCAATCCCAGAAAATCTACGAGGATCGTGTGTTTCTCAACGTTCGATGGTGTACAAAATAGAAAATAAATTCCTCGCCCGCTTACGTCAGCTAATTGAAAACTTTTTATTGCTCTATCGCCGCGTAACGGGACCGTCGGGTTAAATATCCGCGAATGATATACCCTAATCGAATCGATGGTAACTATACGAGAGTGTTCGATAATTCTCGACGGGGCGAGAAAAAAAATCATAATATCCAGTACCACGAATAATACCGCGTGATCTAGGTTAAATAGATGTATCAGTGCGTCGTATCTGTGGCACACTAGAAGAGGAAAAGAGGGGAGGGGGGAGGTTAGCCACGTCACAAATTAATTACGATACAGCTATTTACAAGTTACACTTCACTTGCCACCGAAAGTGCGCGAGCTCGGCATTATGGAATGCGTTCGATATTCCCTCTCTTTTATTTTATTTTTCTCTCTTTCTTTCTTTTTTTTTCTTCTTCCTTTTCTTACCCAGCCGACGTTACACCCACACAGAACCGAGCACAAAACCGCGGGCAACGCACAATGCACCGAGCGTAGTTCCTAAGAATAATACACCGCGCGGACGACTAATGCGTATAATGATCGCCGTGGTAGCCTTGGTGATGTAACTTTCACAAGGTTTCCCCGCGCACCGGCTGCTTTGTTACCGCCGATACCTCTCTAGGTTGATCTCTGCTCGATTTACCGCACCCACGCTCCCATTTTCCTCTTCCTCCTCTTTCCTCCCTTTCTCGTGTTGCCGCTAGGTGTTTCACGTGGTGTCCCACTCCGTGGAAAGTGTGCGTGTACCTGACTGTGTGTGTGTGTGTGTGTTTCTGTTCTATTTCGGCACGTGCGTAGTCAGTATTGGTTTGTTACGTTATTTAATAACTTGTAGTTCGTTACACATTGGACTTATCGAGAATCTTACAAACGTTGTAATTCGTATACGATAATCGTGTGGAAGGAGTATCAATCGCGCGGTCACCGGTGACCCCCTCGACATTAGAATCATACTATGTGAATACCGAACTTAATATAGTAGTCCCTGCGAGCTGGTCGTTGTTTCCAATGATACTTGTGAAAAACGAACGGTGGGATATCCATGCGAAATAAATAATTGATCTGTTCATTGATCATACACGCCAACCTTTCTCATGGTATATAAACTATCTTTACGATACCGTGGCGATGGTATATCGCGATAAAACCAACCGGCAGACACCGCGGAGGCCAGCAATTTTCCCGCGACGAGTATATATATGTCTCTCTGTGTATGTGTGCGTATTTTTTTTCTTTTTTTTCGCGACCACCTCGATATTCCTCTATGAATAATGCCTGAAATTATCTTTCGTATCGATGTCTCTATTATCCGCGTGCACGTTTCAGATTGCCTCGCCTCCGTTCATGGGTTTCCCTGGCTGATTAATACTTGATTAAGCGCACCCACGCTTACCTACACTTTTTCTCCTGACATTATTTTATTACGGCCAGTGACACACTTACACGTTACGTTCGATATGGACGTCGAAATGACGTATACCTTCCGACATATTTCCCGTCTTAATATCACTGGACTCCCTCGGGTTCCCTTTCTCTCTCTCTCTTCCCCTCTCTCCCCCTTCTCTTTCTCTCTCTCTCTCTTTCTCTCTAGTCCCATGAAAATAACGCCAGACGTGTTTATCGGCAACTCGGCGGCGAGATTGCTTCGCCTTTTTCCTCGATCGATTACCAACCGATTAAGTGCACCCACGCACCTTCTCCGTCCTCGACTTATTCTCTCTCTCCCTCTCTCTCTCTCTCTCTGTCTCTCTATCTTTCGTATTACGGCAACGGTGACACAGTTGTGCCCGATCTACCGCAAGTGTCCCCGTTACACGGTTTATCCCGTCGACCATCGCCGAACTTCCATTCCCGGGGGAACCTGGGTGGAAACGCTACGGAGGATCGAGTGGCCTCGGTTGATTAGTCCCGACGATATCCATTCCGTCGAAGTGGAATTCCGCCGGCGGAAAGAAGGGAACCCGTTCGCCCGCGATAAGACGCCGCCGAAGTGTCAAAGTTGACGGATAAAACGGCTTTGATATTTGCGCGAGAGAAAGTAACCCTCGCCGCGGCGTGTTTCTCAATTTCATTTCGCCCGGAGAGCGTCCTTCGCGGCAACCAGAGCCGTTTAACACACGGAAATATTAGAAAGTGGTCCTAACGGGGGGGATGGAGGGGGGGCGTTCGCGTGTGAACTACGCTAAGGTGGAATCGCGAGTGACGATAGATGAATACGTCACCGTTACCTGTAGACGGAACGTAAGCGAGAGAGGTGTCCGATCCAAGGTGAAACACCGAAACTTCTAACGTCAAATGCCAAGGTCCTTCGAAAGGGATATTCTAAATATATATATCGTGCTCCGATGACTCTCCTCGATTACGAAATCGAAAGTTTCCACTCGGATAACTATTTTTTCTTTCTTTTTACCGTGAATTTTTCGTCATCCCTGGGCAGAAATTTCATATTTTCTAAGTGTCATTCAGAAAAGTATAATCGATCGATCTCTCTCTATCGATATACATACACATGTATGTACATACTCGTGCCGGATAACGTCGACGTCGACGCGGGATTTAATATCAATCAGTCCGTCGGCTCGACGGTGGTTCTCTCTCGCGCGATCCGGAATCCTGACGGAATTGGAACGTGTCGCGTCGTCGACGGATCGACGGTCCACCACGGTTTCGTCCCGGAATCGTCCGGTAATCAGGGCACGTTGGCGAACGCGGGCAGAACGTTTAACGTTCGAGCGCGATTTGATATATCCAGACCGTTAATTGTACGCTCGCTAATTGAATCGGACACGCGGTCGTGAGATAGCGCACCGGGTCGAACGAGAAAAACCTGTTCGCCACTTGCCCGGGCTTCCTGCGTGTATACACGGCGCGTGTGTGTTGTCTATATGTATATAATATGCCGGTTGATTTTTTGTTTAACCATCGAAGCGATTAATAAAATCAGAGGGGGGAGAAAAACAAAAACGAGCGCTGTACAACGCATTGGATAATTGTTGCACCGCTTGGGTTTTCTTCGTCTGATATCCGGTCTTTTATTTCTGTTTACCCTGGTTCGTTTGTTCCGTGCCGCGTTTCCATTTTTTTTTCTTCTTCTTTCTATCCAGCTTTCTTCTCGCGAGTATCTTTTTTTTTCCTCCACGTTGATTAACAAATAATTAGCCGGGGGGGGGGGGATAATATTTACGAGCGACGTCGCGCAGGAATGCTCGTAACGTCCGCGCGAAAGGGAAGCGAAAACGGATATATCGGGGCAGTTTAGAATTTTTCGCGAATGATATATAAGGGTAATAAAGATACCGGTGTGTACGTGGAGCGAAAGAACGAGAGTGAAAAAAAAGAGAACCAGGGAGAAGGATTGAAACCGCGTAAACACGCTGAAATGAGAATGCCAGGGCAATTCCGCGGGTTTTGATTTACCGGGACTTTGTGATCCCGCCAATTGGCCGGCGTTATTTCCATAACGTTATTATTCCGATATCGACGGTAATGTTACTTAATCGGAACCGGCCTTTCATTTCGCATTCATAACTCGTTAACGAAATACACTCGCGTTAGTATGAAATTTCAGTGATTGCAGTTTTCCTCGTTGCGACATCGATTTACTTGAAAACATTAGGTAAAACCGTGTCAGCCGGGTTACGTTTCGTTTAGCAATTTCCCAGCGAAACAGCCGTCATTTGTCGTGTTTATTAATTTATTGTACGTTCAACGGTCCGTTGCGAATGATATTCCTAAGAGAAATTTCTGTATGTATACAAGGTGAAACCGTGCTATATAATCGTCATTGATTTCCTCTGCAAGGATCTTCTTCGACGGTGAATTGAGAATAAAATAGAAAAGAGGGTGTTGTCACGCGGACGAACTTTAGTCTTCGGGAATAAAGTTTAAATTAGGTTCCAAAGAAAGAAGGGGGTAAAGAGACCTCTGCGAAGGACGGTTGTATTCGGCAAAAGTTCAAGAGACCCTATTGTTAGTCGAGGGACAATACGAGCCCTTCCTTGCATCGACCCCTTCGTACCTTCATGGTCAAGCTGTCCCTTTAATAGCAACCTTTTCTTTTCCCCTTTCTATCCCTCCTACGTTTCCGCCCGTGTCCTTTACCCCACAGAGTGGACCCTTAAAGGGAAATTCCCTTAAAGGTATTCCCGCCACCGTTATGTAAGACACGATGGTATAGCGATGCAAATGGGCATCGGTCGAGGCGCCCGTATTAATAATTCATCATTATACGTTAATCCTCGGGTATTTTTCGAAACACGCTGGTTACTCAGGTATTTCGGCTGGGATTAGCGTCGCCCGGTAATTAGAATATTTGAACAACATAGGTGGTCTATCCTGGCCCTAGGAAGTAATTCAAAAGGATCGTTTACTAGAATACACAAATTTTTCGTAATGAAATACCATTTATAAAAGCATAGATCTTTAATTTTTCTTCGTAAAATCCAATCACTGGATAGATGAAAGTTTTGGAAAATCTTTCCGTCAAAAGCGCAAAGTACCAATGAAGACATTATTGGAGCACGATTAAAGTCTAATTAAAATCGAAAAGATACATCACAGTCCGGACACCCATCGCAAGTGTTTCCTTTATTTCACCGTTCGCAAAGGACACCGTACACACTGAAGTACCGTAGATATAATACGAAGCTTTGACAAACGCGTCTGACGGAAAAGTTTCCACGGCATCGGTAAACGTCATCGGCATCGCTAATCAAGGGTAACCTTTCCGGGGGGCGTAAGATGGATTAATTAAATCGTTGCCGTTGTCGGATCGGAAGGAAAAGTACGAAATACGGCGGCGAGGGTGCTAGAGACGTTATTAAACCCGAGGAGATGCGATATGGAGTGGCAAAGTGGAATAACAAGGATAATAATGAGGACACGCCGACGTCGGGAGTGCCACAATCGACCTCTATTCTCCATCGTTGTAGAATCTTGACTTTAATTGAGGGTAGCGTAATCGAGTATCCACTTCGGCATGGGATTAAAACACAACGAAATGAATTTCGTTTTTTTTCCGTCGAAAAAGAATACATATACAGAACAACCGACGTCCGAAGGCGTAACGGGGAAAATTGTTTCCGGCATCCTACGCGCAATAAGAAGAACTTCGCAATTTCTACGGGTGTCCTAGTTTTCTTTAACGCGATACCACGATATGGTAGCCGGTGTCGTAGATAGATATATATACCACGATAAGCCGAATATGACCGGGGGAACACGGGTGGAGAATATAAAAACCATATCGTACTCTAAACACGTATTACTTTTGAGGAAAACTACCCCACGGGTATCGCGAGAGACCCCTATGAAATTCAATTTCGTTCGATCTACCCCCGAATAAAGTTCAAATATATATATAATATACACATATATATGTGTATGTATGTTTGTCGAACGTGTTTCTGATCATAAATTCCCAGTGCTTTAAGCGAAATTATTTTCGAACGTTCTCCAATACAGATATTTCTCGTCGCGGGCGTGAAAACGAACTTTTTTTTTCCTTTTTTCTTTTTTTTTTTGATTCGCGCGGCGTTCCACTTTCACGCCGAAGGCGTTATTCGTAATATCGATGAAACACGGACGGCCTGCACTTTGAATCGGAAAGAGCCGGTTGAAAGTTGCTGGAAAACTCATCAACCTCGTTTGTAAATTTTTCCGTCCGCGGCCTCGTTCCTCAATGAACATCCAGCGCACACGTAACCTTCGAACTGCTCAACAGTCGCCGCCGCCACCGCCACCGACCGTACATTCTAATTCAAAACGATGCTTGTTTTTCTCCTGCCCTGTGTCACTGTTCCGCTACGGGTTATGTGCACGGGATACGTATATGTGTATACGTCACGTACACATTGCAACATAGACATCACGACGAAATCGTTCCACGTTATGTTTCATATTCGCAGGGTAAAAAGAACACACACATACGCGGATCCGCGTATTTTACTAATTCCAACCGTCCGTTTGTGTGTATTTTTTTTACATCTCCGTGGGATTAAATTCTTTTTTTTTCAATATCAGAGCGTAATATCTCTACGGGGTACATATATACGATGGATTATTGTAAAGTTGTTGGTACTTATTAAGTTTTATTGTTATAAAAGTTCTACGCGTGGATCTTTTAGTGATTTGGAAGATTTCTGCGTTCTGAAATTTCTACGCGATGCAATTCCCAATATTTCAAATTTTCAAGCCTTGACAGGGTTTTCTTTTGACATTTTCCACTTTCAAAAAGTCCAGCGGTACAAGTTCCAGCGCTTTGTACAATTCTCGCTTAGAAATGTCCAAGTCCGTAAAAGTCCTATGTGCTCAGATCACTGTGTATCCTGTCGCAACGAGAGCGTCTGCCTCTCGGTTTTGCGTTCGTCGGAAGACGTGACCTCGTCGAAACAAAAGTTACCTTTCGCCGTGTCAGGGGGGTAGCGCATTCACGAGGAACCCGCCGGGGCTTTTCTACGGGCGCCTAAACGAGAGAACCGGTTCGACCGGTTCCGCCGAAAAACCGGCCAGTTTTCAAACCGTTCCGTGACGGTCGACGGGGTAAACTTGGAACGGGGTTGAAACGGGAAGGTACCATCCATGGGAAATGCGGTTAACTGTCGTCTTACCACGGTGAACCATCGTGCAGATAGTTCTCATATCCTTCGTGCCCATTAATCCTTCCGTAAACTAATTCTTGTATTTTTTTTTTGTTTGTGTCTTTTTCTCCTCGTCTCGCAGGTCTCTCAGGTCTGGCACATTTCTTTTTTCTCAGGCTTTTGTACGTTACTAATGATAACGTTGTTAGCGAGTGACCGAGGTCAGTAACACGGCCAGCTTTCACTTACCGGGACAGATGCAAATCTTGGCGTTCGCTGTAAATCAACCGTCGAATCGGTTCACTCGCGCCCTATTGTCTTCGACTCGAGACGGAAATTTAAATGCGTTATTTTCAACTTTAATCGTAACTCACGGTCTCCGGTGAAATAAATAACACTGCGACGATGGTTTTTCATATAACGTTTGATTTTTTAACGGGGAGAGAACCACCGCCGGTGGTTGTCCCTTTTGATAACGGGGGGAGATGGAGAATGATTCTGTGGAGTAATGTTTTTCGAAACGAGCCTCGTCGAGGGAACGTTCATACGTGTACGGTATTTATGGAAATTTCGTTGCGGGAAAATAACCGTAATTCGCGACGGTTTTTATATTTTAATTAAAAATCTCTCTCTCTCTCTTTCCCCCTCATCCATCCGTTATACGTACGCGACAGGAGTTTTCATTGAAAAAAAAACTGTTTCAATTTACCGTAGAACAAATAGATATCTATATTCTATTAATTTATGAATGAAAACAATTCCCTCTGCAAAACACTTCCATCGTTTCCATCAAATTTCTCCGCGTTCTTTGGAAATACACGCAGACACGCGATAAAAACGTGCGAATGAACGTCCAGAATTCTAAATCTAAATCCTTCGAAATTCATATAACCCCGGCACCGCAAGAGTCTCCAAATTACTCGGATACTCGCAACGAATTTTCGTCGTTTATTAAATGGGTTCGGGGTATTCGTGGAACGCGCAGGTGTAGTTTTCCGAGAACGCAGCATTCCCGCCGGGTGAATTTTCTGCGTATCCGTACGAACGGCTCGCAGAAACGATCGGTATTTATAACGGTCCTTGATCGCGGGACAATCATTCGCATTGCAACCGTCAACCTTTGTCGCCGTTGATCCGAGAGATCGGCACGGCAGAGAAACGATCTACCCGATCACCTGTATCTTATTGATTCTAGCGCCTTTCAAACGGGTTGTGACATTGGTCGATTGGCCTTTCCTAAATACCAAACCGCCAACCATGTCACGTAGCATAGTTAAACACAGCCGGTCGACGTTGTTACACCTTCTGTTTACCGTCGTCGAGTGATTCGTGGGCGAACCGACGTTACGATCTTTTTCATATTTCATCTCGTTAACAATCCCTTCTCTTCTATCTTCGGTGATCATTGAAAATTCGTATATTCCACCTATGTGCTAAAACACCGACCACGTTGATATGTGATATATAGAACGTACGACGGGCATTTAGCTGTATAATGGATATTGGTAAATCATGTTGTACGGGAAACGACATTGATAGGTATCATTGAAATTCACGTGAAACGTATGTTTATCCGTATGATCATTTCTCTGTCGTTGTCGAGTTAATTAAGCACGGTCCCGTCGACGGTGTGTGTGGGGCCGTTGAAAATTTCGAAATCGGTTTCGTTCACCCTCGTCGTTTCGACGTCGGGAAAATCGGACACGAGGACTATCGACGAGATATAGGTCGCCGGTAAGAGGTGCGGATCGCCTTAATTTGTCGTTAACGGTGGTAGAGAGAGAGAAAAAAAAGAAATAATAGTGAGGGTGGGGGGAAATAAAAAAGGGACGAGGGAAAAAAAAATTGAACGGGGAGAGAGAGAAAGAGAGCGGAGAGTCTCGGGGCACCATTCGATTTGTTGCAACTCCCGCGTCCTTGCACCGTGGCTCATTCATTGGCTGCTGCACTTGCAACGCATGTGACACTGCAATCCGTCTCTCCGTAATGAGTCAATGCTATAAATATTCTCACGCTTTTCCACCGAGTTTTCAGCCCGCTCCGCGAATGTGTGCGAAAGCGTTCGATTTCCCTTGCGAACGGTCCGAGGCGTCGTGCGAAAAAGGTGACGATGCCTTTCGATGAGAACGACGCCTAATATTTTGATATTTCGAAAAGAAACAAACAAATGTATCCTGATTTAGATTTTACACATTTTGTCTTTTATCGGAAATTTTACGATACGTTGGGAAAATCTTTTCTAAAATGTTATAGAATTACGTAACGTCACCCGGAAGATTATGAATGTTTTAAACAGGTGCTACAAACGTACACGGATTTACATTGACGACATTGTGTCGCTGCACGTCGGGGTCAGGAGTTCTCGCGGAATTGAGCAATGTACCGTGCGAAATCTGGCACGAAGCCCAGAAAGCGATTTACGCAATCTTCCATCATCGAAATTCAAGGCTTCCCGTACATACATCCTTCCGCCGTTGCCGGTTTATCTGTTCTTAAATTACCCATCGAGTCCTTCCACCTTAACGACATACGTCATCCGACGATCCGTAATTAACGTCGACGTTCACGGTTTAACGAATTATTTTCAGATATTATTTCGATATCAAACTGGTATATCACGAATCATTTTCACAGATCGTAAGCGAAGATTCCCACGACAGGTTTGCGACGTTCGATAATACGAGTCTCGCAGAAAATTGAAAATTCGTTTCCGTCGTCGTGACGAACACCGAAAAAGAGAGCGTGTCTCGTTCGTTCGTTCGTTCTTTTTTTTTCTTATTTTTCGAGCAACGCTTTTTACGGAGGTGGACTGACGGATTTTGCAAGAGTGCACGGGACTTACTTGGTGTCGCCAGATAATGTAGGCACGCTCACACGCGGCCGTTGGGTAACTTCTAATCGTGTTAACGACACAAGGACACGGGGAACACGTCTCGAAGCGTTTGTAAACGCTTCTGAAGCCTTCCACAATATAACGGACTTTGATGTGTACGCGAGAGAGACAGAGAGAAAGAGAGAGAGAGAGAGAGAGTCGGATACGCGTATGCAAATCTACCTGCCGTTTTGCTCGTGTGTTATGTTAGTGCGTGAGTGTGTGCGCGCGCACGTGTGTGTGTTATCCGTGGTTTTCACCGCGGACGTCTAGTTTAAATATAGCGCGAGAAAACCTGTGTAATTGAAAGAGACGTGGTACACATCTTTGGTATTCTGGTTATATATTTTTATAGAGAGTCGGCAGACCGGCGTCCTTGAAAGCTTGATTAAAAATGATCGCAACTACCGATGAGCATGCCATTTACTCCTGGCTCAAGGTACCATGAATCCTGTACTTTTACTTCTATCACGGTCGTTCTTGTAATTATACCTGTGTGTATATATTGTGTGTATATATATATGTATATCTATATATATTTCGATGACACTTTCGATCATTTTGTAAGCAAACGTGCCGCGGTATTGTCGATCAATTAACCTTTGATTATAATACACCGTTGCCGATCGAAACATTCGGTGAATGTAATTTCTCGATTATGTCAAAAGAACGACTCGATTACGTAACCACCTGAACGATACCCTTTCATATTTCCGAAGGATTTGCCTAACGGCCGGGAGGATTGCAGAAATTTTGAAACGTTAATTGTACGTCCTTGTACCCCGATATGGTGATTTGACGGCGTTAACTATCGTGTTTCGTTGACCCCCATGGGATTTTCATGCTCGGACCACCGTCGGTCCCGCGAAACCGGCTGAAATATCTCAAAGTTCAACGACAGACTAATTAACCGGTGTTACCCTATGACATTACGTACCGTCTAAATGAATATAGTTACGACGTATCCGTAGGCTCTTACAAAATTGGTAACCTGATCGGATCTTTGTCCAAATAAATATGATACTCCTTTTCGGAGTGTATCTAACTTTAAACAGAGAAACCAAATAAAAAAACGACATACAAATTTACCCGTGCACCATTAAAACACGTTTCTACATGGAAAGTTCGATAGAAGACAAGGTTGTCGTACGTCCTTACCAGCATTGATCACGATCTATTCCAGACCTTACGGCGTTTGTCTGCTTTCGATCTAATGATACATTTTTTTTTATCCCTCCCGTCGTACGATCGACGCGATAATCGATATATACGTTCGATAGGCTCGCTAATTTCACGGCAGCCCGGGGTGGCCACGCGCGAAATCTGCGATCGTTGCGAGCCGACCTGAATGCGATCTCGTAGCCGTTACGGACCATTAGCGATTGAAAAGCCGGCGTTAGATCGGCGCTAACAAATCGTTCGCGAAACCGTCGAGCCGCGACCTCGGCGTCGTTGCGCGAAACGTGTCGCCACCGAATCGATTTGCGTTCACGGACCGCCGGCCAGGGTTTGCCGACACTTCGCCGGAATCTGTGTGAAAATTCCGGAATATCCGTGTCGAGTAAATACGGGCGGGTTTAGGTATGGGTTGGATCATTTTTACAAAAATAAACGGGTCAGCGATATTGTATTCTATATAAATATTACGTCACCGTTCGTTGTTTGTTTCGTGAAATAAAATTGAAGGATTTACCTACCGAAAATTTAAAAGGTACATCGGGAATATGATCGCGATCGATCGATCGATCCTTGAACGTCGCTAATGTTGAAGTGACGGTGGAAAACCGGCGTAACCAACGGTGTTGTACATACGTACGTAGCTGAAAAATCTTGACACTCCGGTGTACAACGCCGATCGGTCAGGATTTCTCGGATACTAACGCCGTGTTTGGTTGAAAGAATTTCACCTACATTTTTGTTATTACGACAGAATCATTCCTCGAGTTCTGACGAAACCCTCGCGGTACCCGTTCCCCGCCCGGTCGGTGATCCTTGAACTCTTCCCCGAAATTACGTACAATTGCGTAATTTACCCTGTCTATCTAAAGTATCTCTTCTATTACACACTTTGTTCCACTATTTCACAAAATAATATACTAACGAACGATTCGATACGTGTTTACAATCGTCGGGACGCTCCTTTCACTCGTCGCGAGAGGATCCTTTGATATAGAGATCGTTTCTCTCTCTCTCTCCCTCTTTGTCTCTCTGTCGTTCTCCATGAGCGCGGAATAAATTCGGCAGTATTTCGCAGTCGTGAAACGCATTCCTGTCTGCCTCGCTCGGGCTATCGAACCCGAGGCCTTAACCTTTACACGATCGTCCGGAATAACTTTGAGGTGTTTGTTCCTAGAACGCATTCGTCTAGACGCCAACTGGTTCGACCTACGTGTATTTATGCGCCTCCTTGGCTTGCTCTCTGTCACGTTGCATCGACCTTCGCTGGTAACTTCTCTCCCTCGCTTTTACTATCTTTTTCTATTTTTCTCTCTGTACTCTATATTCTTTTTATATCTGTTGGTAAGTGCACTTAAAGGGACTATACCCTTGATACAGTAATCAATTTCAGTTTAATTTAGTTCTTTCTTGTTCTATCTACTTGTCTATCCCTGTTTCTCTTTTCCTTTTTATTCTTCATTTGGATTCGCTTGGCGTTTCGATCGACGACATTTACCATTGTATCGGTACCGAACGATTTGCATTTAGAAGTCGATGTGTCGCGCTCGCGGAGCCCGCGAAAGAGGTCGAAAGAGCGGAAGATCGAAGTCCGCTGTATCTAGCGTCGATTTTTCTCCTCTCCGGCCGCGTTCGAATCGCGTGTGAGTCGCGATCGATCCGCGTCCGAATCGATTGCCCACGGATATGTGTGTCACTGGGATAACGAGTACTCTGTGTCTCGTTTTTTCCTCATTTTTTCCCCTTTTCTCCCTTTCCTTTTCCCCCCGTTTCACTATGCTGCACTTGATACCCGACGAATTAGAATATTGCGAATCTTTCGATTATTGGATCGTTCGATCGGAAAAATCGGCTCGCGGCGTGACAAACAGGCAAAGAATCCGTCAGTTCGCTCAATTATTTCAAGATCGCTCGTAATAGAGAGAGGTAGTATAGATAGAGGGGAAAAAATGATTTAAAAAAAATGAAGAATAAAAGAGAAAGGAGAGAGAGAAAAAAAAAGGAAGAAGGAGAACTCGAGTATCCTCAACTAGAATCCGATTGTCGTGGAGAGTTCGACGTCTGCCGCGTTGCGAATCAAAAGGAAAGAAGAAACGGGTCAAAGAGCGTGCATTATAGTCGCAGTATTGCGATGGCAAAACGAAGAATGGAACAAACCTTCCGTCTCCCCATTGTACGTTGCCCTCTCCTCCTTTCTCTTTCGAAAAAGCCTGTTTTTCCACGGAGGCCGGGTCGCGCGTGCTCGTCGTCGTCGACGACGTAGTTCACCACCACCACCACCGTCGTCCCCGTCGTCGACGTAGTCGTCGTCGTTCTCCGGTCGTTGAAATGCAAAAGTTTCGCAAGTACAAAGGGGTGGAAAGGGGGGTAGGTAGGGAAATAAAAAAAAAAGTGCACGGGTAAAAAAAGGACGACGGATGATCCTCTTGTAGCTGCTCGAGACACGGTGCAGACTTCTGTCGTGACTACCTGGTGTTCCGGGCTTTAATATTACTTCATTTCAATGGCACTCTCCATTACAATACCCGTGCCCGTGTACCTACGTCGATTCCGCCTTCGGTTAGTTTTATTAAATACCTCGACCTCTCCCCACTAGCTCTTAACGATTTAATAACACACCCAGTGATTGTAAAATTAGGAATCGTTGCAAAGACACCGCGGGAAGAGTGTCCCGAATTTCTCGATGGAAACGTCGAGCACCTGTTTCGGAAGATTGGATACGAAAACTTTGATTATCGTATTAATGATATTGTAAAAGAATCAAGTCAATTTAATAGAACTTAGAAACAAATTTCCAAACTAAGTCACAGACGATTAAGAAAATTAATAAAATATATATTTAAAAGTGTATGTATTAAATTGTTTAAATTGATTTTTCTCCGAAAAATCTACAAAGTGAATCCTTTCTCCTGAGAGTGTCTTCCTTTGTACACATCGTACCCACGTCTGGGTGCATTTCCACGGCATTTCACGTGTCTCGTCTTATTGTCTTTGCCACGTGTAAATGCATGACTCCGCGGATCCTTTGGTTAAATGACTCACGGACTCGCTGGCCGGGCTTCCTTCCACCGGTGTAAACACCGCGATCTCTCTCTAACACATAGAAACCCCACGGATATACGAATACACATACCTGTAAACCGGTCGGCGACGAATCCGCGCGGGAAAAACAGCGTCACCAAAATTCGAACTTCTCACCACCCACTTAATGTAAATAGGCCACGCCCATTGGGCGACACGTGGAATAATATTTCTCATTTTCCCATTGTTCGTCTGTTTCAGGTAAGCCAGATTTCCTCGAGCGACACGCTTGCGCCCTTTGCGGGGTCCCGTTAACCCTTTCCGCGTGAAGCAGATGCTCGAAATTTGTGTTCGACGAACCGCTACCTGGCCGAAGGTACAACAATTCTCTCACTTTTACGAATCCGACCAGGTACAATGATTTCCACGATCTTGTTCGACCTTCTCTAGGATTCTATGTTGTACACGACGGTATAATAATTGTCCGTCAAAAAGACGGGTGCACGTACAGAAAGATTTACGACGTGAAATTCTGTCGTAATGAAAACACAGGTGCACCTGCGAGCGAGGAGACCCACCTGTAAAGGTTTTACCATGGAGTTTTCCTTGATTTTTCTTTCACCGTCGAGCCTCGTATCGGCGTTGTCGTTCTAACGAGCGTCGAAAGAGAGTCGCGCGTGGCACCTCGAGACCCCTTGACACGGCCCTGAAGTACCCCACCTACGATATTAGCGAGCGAAGTAGCATTTCTCCCGTCAGGAGGTCGAAAAGCAAAAGTGGAGGTCTTTTTTTTTCCTCTTTTCTTTTCTTTCCTTTCAATCCTTTCTCTCTCTCTCTGTTTCTCCGGTTCCTTCGTGCACAGCTATCGCAATTTTTCCACTTTTCCGCGGAAAACCCCAACGAAGACGGGGTCGATCGATAAACGAGCCGAGGTCGTGCCTTTTTTTGAACGAGGTAGGTCGCGCGCAAAGCGGAAGATGCGATGTTAATTTAGTTCTCGTTTCACCGACTATCGGGTCGTCCGAAAAGTTCCCACGGTTTATACGAATAGCACTGAAACGTTGCATTTTATTGCCGCAGAGCTTGTCCCGCTCAATTATTGGTGGAATTAACATTTTATTTGATCACCGCCCGTCAAATTAGAAGTAAATGGATTTTTTCGAGAAAACTCCTTGGGTTATTTTCCTTAAAAAAGAGATTCTCCTAGTAGTAAGAACTTTTCCATTAAAATTTCACCTCTCAAATCCGACCCGACTTTTCACAATTTCCACCGATATCTCTACCATAAAAATCCCAAGAAATCATTCGACGACCCCCGAAACTCATCAGCTAATGACACAGTCTATGATGGTTTACAGTCTAACGACGACAGGCAAATTTTTCTCTACGATTTTACGGTGGTCCCTCCAAATTTCTATCATATTAAGTGTCCCGTTATACCTCAAAGCAAAGCCCCTTAAATTCAGTGGTCCAAATATAGAGACGGTGAACCGATTTCCAGAATGTCACCACAGAAACAGCGAGAAACCTAATTTCCGCGATGTATATTTTTATTTTAATTACTTCCTTCGAGGCCAGGGAAGTTCGCGATTAATTAGAAGAGAGTTGTATCGATGCCCGTTAAAGTCCGTGCTTCCACAAGATTTTCACGAGGTCGATGAGGTCGACGAGGTCGATCGACCGCCGAGGTCGTTCGAAGGTGGGGCCACCGGAGAACGGCCGGTCATGAATGGCTGGCTTCGACACGCATACTCGCACACCACGGTGTTTCCAACGAACATACAGTGTGTACGGAAAAAATGCGAACGTCGGTGGTACCTGCTTAGATTTTCATTTCGCATCATTTTACAGGTTTGATATTTTTTCACGCGAATTTATCGACGTTTCACTCAACGTGTGTGTATATGTGTATTTATATGGAGATTCGAAGTGAAAGTACCGATAAAATTGATCAGTTTCTTTTTTTCTTTCTTTCTTTTTATATCCGTTTTATGTTGGAACCGTAAGAATATTATCTTCGCCACTTTTACCGTCAACGCGGGTAACGTACGCGTAAAAATTCTCATTCTTTTCTTTCTCTCGCTGCGTTCTCAGTGTTCCGCCGTTTCGAACGAGTCGTAAATTTTAATTACAATACAAATGACCCAGTTCTTGAAACGTATTTCCAGCTGTGCTTGACACGTTTCCCGTTTGTTTCTTTTTTTTTGACGTAACCGCGATTTGTAGGGAACGATCGAAAGTGTATTTGTGATACTTATAAGTCTCTCTGTTGATATTTTAGATTTTTGGGGGATAGATAACGAGACCACGAGATTTTTCTTGGATTTGTTTTTTAAAAATTACTGAGATTTATTTATTTTTACGTTGTATCGTTTTTATTTTGAGATTGTTCACCCGGTATAACGGTCGCTGGCCGGTTTCGCGGTGTGACCGTGCGCAGACCGCGTATATCCTCGCTCCATTATTAATTTCAGAGCGACGCAGAAGGTGCACGTGCACCCGGCCACGTGTGGGTGCCCGCAAATGCATGCACGATCCCGTCAGGTAGCCCCGTGCGAACGCTCCAGCGAGTCGCGTGGGTCGCGTTCTTAATAAGCGATAAGACAAAATCGCGCCCAGCAACGGCCACTTACGGCTGTGTATCTGGTCAGATGAATTTTAGGCCGGTTATATGTCAATTATTGAGCGGCAGAGTTCGTGGGCTTGGGAATTTCTGCGCACCGATATTTCTACGCACTGAAATTCTACGCGTTAACTTTTCCACGTACTGAAATTCCAAGCGCCAACATTTCCAGGCACTGAAATTCCAAGCACCAACATTTCCACGCACTGATATTCCAAGCGCTAAAATTTCCACGCACTGAAATTTCCACGCAGTGAAATTCCATGCGCCCACATTTCCACGCACTGAAATTCCAGGCGCTAAAATTTCCACGCACTGAAATTCCAAACGCTAAAATTTCCATGCACTGAAATTGCAAGCGTCAACAGTTCCACGCACTGAAATTTTAATGACCTGAAATTTGTATTCAACTGCAGTGCAGCGCGTTGAAATTTCCCTGCGGAAGGTATGGTATCTTGAAAATTTCCCGTGATATCTTTTCACTGAGACATTTTCAAGAAAACTTCCCACTGAACGTGAAATTCATCATATAATGTAACATGTTTATAGTGTAACGAGGACGGCCAAATTTTTCGCTAGGATTTCCATGGGTTACTCTCGAGGCTTATATTCATTTCCCACGAACCGTGGAAATAGTACTCGAGAAAGTCAAGTTTTTCGGGGTGAGCCGGCACGAGAAGTGTAATGTAACTGGCTGGGAAGTTCCAAAATGTAGAGTGCTGCAAAGATCAACAAGTTTTTTTCCCTTCAAGTGCAAAATTCTGGAAGTCTGCACCTAGTTCTCCTGTGAAAAGAGCCCGCACATGGAGATATGATAAAAATAAAAAAAGTGCTCGTCTAAAATTCATGTAAATTAACAATCCACCGGAAGCCACCACGGTTTTCTTTTTCGCTCTTTCATTCTCTTTAATTCCAGTTTCAACCGCGTCGCAATACCGAACGTATAATTCTCGTCTATCCGCCGCGAAATCCATTTCGCGTCGCTGATCGTGGAAAAGTAGATTGATCTTTGATCCGCAATGATTCCTCGAAAGAGCGAAATTTCGTAGTAAGATAGTTAAGCGAAATGTCACGGCAACAGTCACCAGTTAAATGTCAACCGCGCATTGATTGCACTTGCGAGCAGGGCAATTTTCATCGTCTCGAATGTCATATCTACTTTCAAAATATCGAAAAAATTTGTGCAAATGGCGAGCGAATTACGAAAATCGCAAAATATCCTGAACTTTCCCTATCTTTTGGATTATCTACCTGCATATTTTTTTGTTTTTTTTTTCCGTTCGATTGTTGACTGTTAGGGCTACTTTCATCGAGCGTTGAGGGACTCGTTTATATAATTTCATCTCGGCGCCCAGACACTTCAGACTGTTTCAAGCTTTTTCTTCCGTCGAGGACTCTTCTGGATTCATCGTGGCGCCAGCACTTCGTATTCGTACGTTTTCGAGGATTACATCCTGCTGCCGGAAACGGACGCATCGTTTCTTTCGTTTCTTACGGTACGCGACCGAAATCCCGACGGAATCTCGACCACGTTCGTCGAATGCAATTTTGTCGTTCCAGTGACTTGCTGACCGATTATTCCTATTGTTCATTCTTTATTTTATATTTACTTTATATACTCTGCAGATTAACATACGAAAATTTCTGCATATAAATATGTTCACGAGCAGAAAGTGTCTGGGATTCGAAAAATTGAAATTTGATAAAAATGGAAAATTTTCATGGCAAATTTGATGAGCAGTTTTAATTATTCTGCGATTCTAAATGAGTTCGAAGTACATGTGTTCAAGTAGTTCCTCTAGGCGTGGTAGGGAGTTTAATTTGTCAACGAGATTAATCTGTTGTTTCCATCAAACTTCAAGGCTCTCTCGGGCAGCAGTCCTTTCTCCTGAACATTACGGACTTAAAAGCCCGTCGCGGTTTTCCAGTGTCACCGACATTTGTTCCACCTTCCCGGGCTCGGCTGTCCGTCACGTACATTTTAACACGTCGTTTGAAACCCGTGTCCACCCTAACGTTCAATATTTCGAAACCGCGAAACATAACTCGCGTTGACAGTAAAATATTAATTAATATTCTTCTCAATTTTCCTCCAATTTCCCTAAATACTTTCTTTTCCCTCGGAAATCAAAGATGTCACCAAATTTCCGGGAAAAAATCCATATTTCTCTGAATTCATATTTAATAATCCGTAATTTCACAAGAATTCACTTCGAATTGTCTGTCTGGTACGAAATCGACGCACCGGCGATCCCGTGGGAATCGGAATTCGAAAAATCAGAAAAATGTACGGATCTCGAAAGAAAAAACAAGCGTTCACGGACGTGCCCGTGTCGTAAAACCGTTGCGGTTATTGAAATCGAATCGCGGGAAATTAATGATCCCTGAAATCCAGCATGCAATCGTGTCAGAGGTCAAAGATCACAATTATTATCGTTTTCTTTCTCTTCCTTCTCCCCTATCTCTCTGCCGACCTTAAGATTCCACCGGTTCTTACGTCACGCTTTTCCCCAGGTTCCCCCCGAATCGCCGCTATTTTCCCCCGGCGGGTTTTTCATCGAACCACGGCTGCCAGCGAATTCCGCGTCGATTTTTCCGTTCGCCAATTTTCTCCCGGGTTAATTGTTTATTACGCCAACTGGAAACGGGCAGATCTAAGAGTGCGATAGGGAACGACACGGTGTGCGTACCCCCGTAGCGGGCATCGAGCGTGCCCCGGGTGGCACGTGAAAAATGTCGCCGGCTAGCAGGACTTTCACTCGGGTCTCGGGAACGAAACGAAAAAAAAATGAAATAGTGTCGAAAAAATCCACGCGCGCCAGGGAAACTGGGGCGTGTGCGTATAATCGATCAGGAATTATCATTGGCAATCTCCTTGGGATCAACCTTGCTTTCGTTGGTCGCATTCCGCGTCGCGGATAAGCACAATGTCCTGTCCGCACGCGTGTCGACGCGTCGGATAATTATCGACGCAGGCGACCCGACGCCCGTCGTCGCGGTGATAATGGTCCTCGGGGAGATGAGGAAATTTTTAAAAAATTATCCGAATGAATCTCCAAGTGAATCTTGGTGGTAGTTTGTATGTAGCTTTTTTTACCTTCTTTTTTTGGTTAAGTTCTCCGAAAGATCGATTAATAAAACGACAGATTTACAAGACGGAAATTAAGGGCGTGTACGCAATAATCGGTGATTAAGCCTCTAATTTATTAAACGACTCCCCGTATAATCAATTCGATTATCGATCCCCCGGTGGATCGTATACGGTCGTTACAATGTAAACAATTTTTTCCCACTCGCACCGCCCGTAGTCGGAATTCAATTACAAATGGAAAATACATCCTTTCGGATATCATACCTTGAATGTACACCACGGTAGATACCATAAGAGACAATTGTAACTCGATAATTCCTCCCTGATAGAGAACATCGTCCCTCTAATTACCCATAGTACATTACTCCTCGTTAAGAATGCCAATGAGAAAATACTCCAACAAAAAGAAAAACCTATAAAACTAATACGACCGATTTCATCGGGTGCCACGGGCAAAAAAGACAACGATACCCCCGATGATATCGCAAAACAACCATAACGGCTAAACATTAATAAACCGATCGACCACCCAGACATTCTAGAATCCCCTTAATTAAGAGGAGCGAGTCGACTAACTCCGTTCGTTTTCGTGGCAGCGAATTCCTTGCCAATCGTCGTCCCCTCGTCCGTGGGACGGAAATAAATTCGCGCGTGCAGGTTGCAATGGGCGTATATTCGCTGCCGCCGAGGCGTGCCGCGAGACAACTAAATTCAGCTTCCCGTCAAAGGGAAAAGGAGTTATGAGTCGGTGTCCGCCAGCAGCAGGCTGCCGATCGCCCCGGCAGTTAAAGCCCCCGTGCACAACGTAGCGCTTATTTCTCGCGGCGCGCGCGTAATAACGGTACAAAACGCGGAAGCGATTGGCACGCGACTCCCGGCTTATCTTGGCTCGCGATCCGCGCACACTATGCGAGTGTGTGTGTGTGTGTGTGTGTGTAGAATACTTGCGAAAGGAACGCCCGTGCACCGCGACATTCCCTCGCCGAACTTTCCGCCGGAAATTCGATCTGGTTCTGATCGGTTTTCTTGCTGGCCTCTCTGGATCATTGTAGATCGACGATTATGCAGCGAGAAAGTGTCATGAGATTGTTATCATTGCATTTTGTAATAGGTGACACTGAAGAATGGAATTTTTGGGGTGATTTTTAGGGAGAAAGTGTAGGGTTAGAGGATTTTTAGGATTTTCTGTAGAGTTTGATTAAGTACTTAATTTATTGGGACATTTAGGGGCGAGGGGGGATTCTTTAATGTTGATTTCTTACTTTTATGAGATATATTTGGAATCATTGTAAGTAATCGCGAAAACCTTTCGTCGTTATTAATCGTGCGCGACGTCCAACACGGATCTTCTTAGCGGACGTATAAAGTACTCGGCCGTTCTCCTGATATTAATTGACACATAATTAAGCGCTCGTTAAACGACGCCTCGTGCCTTAATGCGCGTCCTTATGATTTACGACCGGCTGACCTATGGAAAGGTAACACGCAATGAACGCGCGAGTTTCGCGGCGCTGTCGATCTTCGCCGAGTCGAGTTTAGACTTTCAGACCTTTCTATGCGCGTACTCGCTCGCGATTCGCCGTCCCACAGTCTGTTTTTTTTTATTCACCTCCCCCTTCCACCCGCCACCTTCTAGCCACCATCGTTTCGGCGACTAATTATCCGAGAGTCATTAGTCGTTACCGGGGGGATAATCAAGAGCACTTTCGAGGTAATTTAGAATGTTTAACGCTCGACGAAAATACACCTTACACTTTTTTGTTGATTATTAAATCAACTAATATAAAATTACGATTAACGAAAGACACTATTTAACGTGAATCGTATTATAAATCTCCTATAAAGCGTACGAGAGGATACTTTATTAAATAAAAAGTTGCCTATCCGGAAGTATTTACCGTCCATTCGATCAGTTTCCAGCGGCACGAGCGCCAGGGAGAGAAATTTTCCCGATTTTTTTTTTTTTCTAATCGACAGAGAAGAGGAGAGACACTCGTCTCACGTACGAGAGGGCCGATCTTCATATATATATATATTTTTTTTCGCTCCCCCTCGTGGTTGAACGGAACTCTTTGTTAGCGTCCGCCGTGTTTTTTTCAATAACACTTCGCCGACCCTTTCGCTTAACGCGCTTTTTCACCTCGGGGCCCTCGAACGTGCAAAGGCGTTGCTGCACCCGCGTAAGCTAGTCTTTAATGCGTCTGCCCGGCCTGCCGAGGTTCGATGAACTTTTCTCGAGAACTTTAAAGGTGAGCGTCCCGTTCCGACGCCGATCGCCGCCGCCTGACTTTTCGACCGCCGCACCCCGACGACGACGTCGACGTCGACGGACAATTCGCGGCCCCATTACGTTCGCACCTCGAACATACGTCGTTGAACGGTTGGGGCGACGGAACCGTCGACGATGGAAAGAATAAAGAAAAATAAGGGAAAGTCGAGCGGAGAAAGTGACAATTCTCGATTTAGGTTTCCTTACGGGGAGAAACGGTGAAAAACGATCGAATATTAATAATCCACAAAAAGCATCGAAAATGCAAAGCTATGGGCCAAGTACAAGAGAATGTTACATTGGAATAGGTTGCTCAATAACATAAACTGCATTTTACACAGGATTTGAAATCAATCAAATGCGAGCAAGTTTGATTGATTTCAAATCCTGTGTAAAATGCAGTTTATGTTAATGAGCAACCTATTCCAATGTAACATTCTCTTGTACTTGGCCCATAGCTTTGCATTTTCGATGTTTTTTGTGGATTCTTTCGTCATTTCCGCAAATTTTTAGATATCGACCTGAATCTTTCACTGTCTTATTGGGCTTCGAATTCCGCGTCCAACACGTCCCGGATCGTTTCAATAGCTCAATAATTACGGAAATGACGAAGGAATTACGAATATCGCGAAAAATCGTCAAATTTAAGCAGTTTTTTAATCGGCATTCGCTCAATTTTCGAGATAGCCGTCTGAAACTTGCACCATTGTTTTAGTTGGGAAATTCTACGCCAGATCAATGTATAATAGTTGTACTTTTCGAAAATTTAATTTTTCGCAAAAATCTGAAGGGGATAGGTCAGGATTTTTTGCGATTTTCGTAAATCTCTCGCCATTTCTACAATTTTTTAGATATCAAAATAATTCTTTCACTGTCTTATTCGGCTTCGGATTCCGCGTCCAAAACGCCCCGGATCGTTTTAATAGCTCAAAAATTACGGAAATGGCAGGCGATTTACGAAAATCGCAAAAAATCCTGACCTACCCCCTTCAGATTTTTGCGAAAAAATAAATTTTCGAAAAGTACAACTATTATACATTGTTCTACCGTAGAATTTCCTAACTTAAACAATGGTACCAGTTTCAGATCGCTATCTCTAAAATTGAGCGAATGCCGACTAAAAAACTGGTTGAATTCTACGATTTTTCGCGATTTTCGTAATTCTTTCGTCATTTCCGCAAACTTTTAGATATCGACCTGAATCTTTCACTGTCTTATTGGGCTTCGAATTCCGCGTCCAACACGTCCCGGATCGTTTCAATAGCTCAATAATTACGGAAATGACGAAGGAATTACGAATATCGCGAAAAATCGTCAAATTCAACCAGTTTTTTAATCGGCATTCGCTCAATTTTCGAGATAGCCGTCTGAAACTTGCACCATTGTTTTAGTTGGGAAATTCTACGCCAGATCAATGTATAATAGTTGTACTTTTCGAAAATTTCATTTTTCGCAAAAATCTGAAGGGGGTAGGTCAGGATTTTTTGCGATTTTCGTAAATCGCTCGCCATTTCTACAATTTTTTAGATATCAAAATAATTCTTTCACTGTCTTATTCGGCTTCGGATTCCGCGTCCAAAACGCCCCGGATCGTTTTAATAGCTCAAAAATTACGGAAATGGCAGGCGATTTACGAAAATCGCAAAAAATCCTGACCTACCCCCTTCAGATTTTTGCGAAAAATTAAATTTTCGAAAAGTACAACTATTATATGTTGATCTGCCGTAGAATTTCCCAACTAAAACAATGGTACCAGTTTCAGATCGCTATCTCAAAAATTGAGCGAATGCCGACCAAAAAACTGGTTGAATTTGACGATTTTTCGCGATTTTCGTATTTCCTTTGTCATGGAGACGGTAATTCATACTTTTCAACGAATTCGTCTATACAGGGTGTAACAAAAATTCTGGGACACTTTAGGTTTATGGATAGAACGCATAAAAATAAGAAAAAAAAGTCTTATAAGTTGTAGGCGCAACCCACCCTCTATCGAGATACAACCCCTTTTGTCAAAAATTTTTAAAAAATCATATCTCCGAAATAATACGTCGTAGAAGATCGATTTTGATTGCAATATAACCGGAAGAGACTAAAGTTTACGAAAAAAATATCAGTATCTACGCAAAGGAAGATTTAGTGAATGCCCTCAATTTTTCCCAAGTTGTTACAAACCTGCTACGATATAGGTAATCAACATTGTTTGGATTAAACAAGAATAAATGCTATTTAACAGCAATAATCGCAGCAATTATATTTTTTTCTATTATCTTTGATCTTCTCCGGTTATATTACAATCAAAATCGGTCCTCTACGACGTACCATTTCGCAGATATGATTTTTTAAAAATTCTTTACAAAAGGGGTTGTATCTCGATAGGGGATGGGTTGCGCCCACAACTTATAAGACTATTTTTTCTTATTTTTATGCGTTCTATCCATAAACTTAAAGTGTCCCAGAATTTTTGTTACACCCTGTATTTACCCTGCTATCGAACAGACGACAATGCCTCTATCCACGAAAGATATTCCCGTGTATCTATACATATATATAAATGTATATGTATACACACGATGGTCTGTATATACAAGGTGCATCTCGGAAAAAGCCTATCGAGAAGCTGCTGCAGCTGCGCCAGGTATGCCGACGGATTCACATAAGCGTTTCTTTCTTTCCCTTATCCCGAGAGTTTGTCGTCCCGAAAAGTTGAAAGCGTGGGTGCCCTTCTCTCGCCTCATCTTCCACGGCCGACAGATGTTCCCCGAATGATCTTCGATGGTACACTACCATCGTCGAGTCCTCACCGGCACCCAGAACAGACCCATAAAGGACTTCTCTTTCCTCTTTTCGTGGGCGCAACAATGGACCGTCACGATTTTCAGCCGGTCCCCGTTTCCCGTGATGCCATTTATATCGCCGCCCCTGCCCGGTAGCCCCCGCTGTGCGCCCTATTCTACGTTATTCATTACTACGCTCCTTCTTTTTAACGCGAAAACGCGTACCTGTTCTCTCGTCCGGAATTTTTACGCGATTTTAAGGTATTGAACGAATGAAAGAAAATTCGAACAGTTTTTGATTTGGTAGAGTGATTCGCATTGGGAATTATTTGGTTTTTTTATTGGAGAGGGGGGAAATTTAATTTAAGGTGGGATAAGAAATTTTTAGAATTGATATCGGTTTACTTTGACGTTGAATAGTGACGGTGATTCGGGATAGAATATTCGTAAATTACCGGGGACGGTGCAGGAAGTGCGAATTTGAAATTCAATGAAAATTGTGGGAAATGAATGTTTCCGCGGTACACCTGTAGGAGTTTCAGACGTCCCGCGATTGCATATTTATCAGTCGTTTTTCAAATTCACTAATTCTAACGTATGACTGAAACATAACTTTGTATACACCTTTTAAAGTCTCGTTACCGCTTATCGTATGACTTTACACACTCACGCATACACACACATAAACACACCTGTCGTTACTCGTATGGGCCACTTAGCACGCTCATGGAAATGCGTCTATGTGTGTGTGTGTGTGTTCGTGACACGCGGTGCGATAAACACGGTACTTCGACGCAACGTGAAAGAAAGAAATCCCTCGTCAAATACGCTTAGCAATAATGAATCCATTATTCTCGCGGACTACGTTCGGTATTAACGTGTGCGAAAAACAACGATAACTCAGGCTCAACAGTGTTTCGTTCGATAACGAGAATCCACCGTTTCCCGACTTCGCGTAATATTCACTTATTAAACATTCCTTATACGAGCGTAACGACGATATCCACATGGTGCTAGAGTTCTACCGACTACGATTACGGTACACCTGTCTGTCGATTGCACTTACCGGAAGGTTTACTTATGTAAATGCCTCCTGAAACACGGGGACCCGCGAAAGGAGTGGCTTCTCAGATAAGAGGGTGTCTAAAGGAAATACGTCATCCAATCTAATAACCTCGGGAAAATATATTACACTGTTTGTCAAAAATCGATCAATCCATTGTTCATTGAAAATCATGAGATTTCTATCAAATTTGAAAAATCCAAATCTCTGTCGTTTATATTCGTTTCCCATCGGATTCGTCAGAGTTTAATAATCCACGTCGGTCGTACGGTACGTCGCAACAGAAATTTTCCCGTTCGCGACTGTCGCACACCTGTCGTTGATTGCGCTCGCGCGGAAGGTTTACTTATGTAAATGCGTCCTTAAGGTGGAGAGGCCGCGAAAGGAGTGGTCGAAGTTGCCTGACACAACGGGGAAGAGAGAAAGAGAGAGAGAGGAGTGAGAGAGGGCAAAACGCCGCGAGAAAATACGTCGGGAGAGCCATAATTCGTTTCTTACGTGAATATAGCCACCTACCGCGGTTACTTCTTATCTGTTAGCCCGGCAACTGATTACAAGTAGCGGCTTACCGCTGTCCATAAATCTCTGTTACAATGTTAAGGCGTTAAACACTCCGCTATCGGCTTGTAAGCCGGGACACGCGGTTTTATACGCCGACCTTAATTCCACGTTACGATTTGGATTCGATCGGTCAGCACATCCTCGTCGACTCGTTTCACCCGGGGGACCGTGACCGGGGAAGGAAATATTCACCCCGGGCCCGAGGACCCCGGGAATTTCATTATTTTGATAAACTAGTTTATAATAATGAGTATCGATATATTTTGCAAGGAATTGCGAGTGGGTTTGTTAGGAGAGGAGAAAGGAGAGGTGATAAAGGAACCCCTGAAAATTGCAGACATGCGAAATGGAAGCTATGGGAATTACATGGGAATGTCACCGAATGAAACTAGTTTCTTTCAAATTCTGCCCGCGTTTCATTTCGACTACCATGAAACTACTTGGTCGTGTGAATCAGAGGGTACACGGGGTGGTGTTAAATATTCTGGAAACATTTTGTTAATAGTGGCGGAAGAAAATATAGTCGATTAATGTCACGTAAATTATTGTGGATTATTATGAATTTACCGATAAAATTGCTGGTGCGGTAACGAACGTTTAATTATTTCGATTTGTTCGTTTCGTTGTGTTCAACGTTATTAATATTCATTCCCCTATGAACTATTTGTCGGCTAATTCGATACGATATTTTTAGTTCACCGCTAAACGATGAATTCGGTTTATTGACACAGCAAAGTTTTGCCGTATTAATCATTTTACCAAGTTATTCGCCAATTAATGCGTAGCGTTCTATTTTCATTCGAACCGTCTGACCGATATTAATTTCAGATTATATTTTGTTATCGATTCGTCCACCACCGAACTTCATATTCCTCCGATTATCAAGTATTTATACCTTCGCGCATTTACCAACCCTGTTTCCGAATTCTGTCCAATTATACCCCGTCGTTCATAAGTCATGAAACACGTTTCTATCCGACAACCATCAAAACAGTGATTTTTTAAAAAAATTCACTTAAGATCTCTCCGTGTATCCATTAACATCATTCTCATTCAATCTCAGAAAGTTTCGGACATCAAACTTCCAAAATATTCAAAATTTACAAGCGTCACATTTTCTCTGCGCTAAATTTTTACAAGCGTAAAAATACCAAGATCTAAAACTCTCCTGACACACAAATTTCAATCATCATCAAATCCATAGGTATCTTAGCAGTTTCAACGATTATTAATCTGAATTTTAAAGGGTTCCCTAACTTATGAACGGACGTATACGCCCAGAGCAAAGCAGTTCCAGTCGACACTTGAAAACTGCGCGTTTTCAACAGTTTTACGCCACAGAGGACGGTCTGGCATGTTTCGCGTGGTAGGAAGGCTGTCTCCCGATGAAAGGAAGGAGCCTGTTCCACGTCCCTGAAGGTCTTCCTCGTCGGCCTCGGCTTCACGTAGCAAGTCACTCGACCGCCCAGCCCGTCCTTTTCTCACGGCCGTGGATCGACATACCTAAACCTTCCATCAACAGCTGGCCAATCCCTCGGGGGACCAGCTGCGCTTCCTGTTGACGACAAGAGTCATCCGAAAACGCTTCTATCTGTTTGCGTCAGTCCCCGTTTTCTATCGAACGGTCGTTCTTTAAAGATTCGTCCGGGATCAAGTGCCTATTCGATGTCGAAAAGAATAAAAAGAAAGAAAGATGAAAATTCCGATGGGTAAGGTACTTCGTTCGGATTTGTCGCCGTCCGGAAGTGTCCCATAGATAGTCGTTGTTAGGGATAGTTTGTTGAAATACAGATACACCCTGTTAGAGATGTATTAGAACCTGCGTAACATTAGGTAGCGATGGATACAAATTTCCGGGGTGAAATTTTAAGTCGCAGGAAATTTAAAGGCATGAAATGTAATCAGTAAAAAATTTAGCAGGGTGGTGACTTTTGAACCTAGAAACTTCAGGGCACAGGAAATGTAAAGGATGGCAACTTCAATGCGTAGAAATTCCAACACCCAAAGAGTTCAAAGTGCAGAAGTGTCTCATTGCGTAGAAATTTTAAATCGCAGGGATCCCAACTCCTAGGGATCTCTTGGCGTAAATAATTCCATAGAGCCTCTCTAATTAATTCATGCTCGTCGCCCGTACAACGTGACGGGGGGAGGGAGTGTCAACAGTTTCGGCGAGACGGAAGACGAAGATGCTGAAGAGAGAGAGAGAGAGAAAAGAAAAAAAGAGCGGTACTTCCCATCCGTTAAACGTTCACTTTTGCGCGGCGCATAAATCTTCGAGACCGCGTGGTTAATAGAAAACTTCATCAGCGTTGCAGTAGCAGGCGGCCAGGGTAATAATCGTAATTGCATCTGCAACTGCGCGCGCGCGCGAGCGCAACTACTAGATTAGCGGGGATTTCACTTTTTCATCGTGTACAAAACACCGCCGCGGCTACACTCTCTTTCGTTGAATGTATATGTGTGTATGTGTGTGTATGTACGTAAACGCTTACGCTTACGCGCACCCTGTAGCAACGCGGTGAAATGTCTACTTCTCCTTTACGCGCGAGCAATTGAAATAAGGCTTCTTTCACAATTTCGTCGCCTTTTGTCAGCGTCGTCGCTGTCGCCATTTATTAATTTCAAAGGCTGCAAGGCCACGCCGCGCCGTGACGCCTAATGACGCAAATTGCACTCCGGCTGCGAGAGAAAAAGAGAGAGAAAGAGAAAGAGAGAGAGAGAGACTTTTTTCTTTCTCTCCTTCTTCTTCGTCTTACCCTTTCGTCTCGTTTATTTTTTATTCTCGTTCAACTCTTCTCATCTTTCTTCTTCCTGTTCGTTCCACTCGCTTCTGTATTTTTATTTTCTGTATTTTTTTTTCTTTTCTTTTCAATACCTTCGCCGCGTAAAAATTCTAATTAGGGTAATGGATACGCGTAATTGTCGGTTAAAAAGACAACGGAGGCTAACTTGCCCCGCGGTTACTCTTCCGGAAGGCCTGGCTGTCGACGTGATAATTGTTTTTCTTAATGTTATTCAATTAACGGTCGAAGACATTTCTCCGTGCATTCTCCGGACTCCCCTGCGACACACGGTCGTAATTACGTTTACATTATTTCGAGATGACAATTCGTGTAACGCTCTCGAGTGTTTCCACCAGGTGCGTACATTTTCGCCCGTGTTTCTTTCTCCGCCGCGAGACACGCGAGGTGCGAAATAATGCGAAATTAACAACTCGTCGTCTTGGCGCGGTGTGCAATTAAAAAAAAAATGATTCGTTCCCGGATAGCCCGGTTGGTAGACTGTAATTGCGTTATCCAACGCAACGATCCGTTCCTCGCCACGGTGAATCGCGTAAAAATTAATGACAGGTAAAATGACGCTCTAGATCGCGGATCCGTAACCTGTGGATCGCGAGGGCGCAACATCACGAATGAAAGTAAACAAACACACGCTTAGATACACCGTGATAGAAACACTCGACGCAAACCATGATAAATACACAACGTACAGATATTTCGAAATTCGAAGATTATCGACCGAAATCTAATCGAAAGTCTAATAGAGAAGCGGTAATTTAGAGGGTGAAAACCAGGGCGAAATGAAACACGTGAAAATCCCGATAGCATTCGTATGTACAACGGGAACCATTTTGTAAGAGGGGGTCACGTGCACGCTTTCCACCAGCTGATGGGTTTAACCAGAGTCACCGGTTCCAACGAAAAATCAGCTGTCCGTGGCCCATCCATTATCCATCCAGGTTAGAAAGAACCGAAAGGAAATCGGCCGGGGAATTCTTGTTTCCTTTTAAGGTGCACCGATCGGACCGTCTGATGTAACTTTGAAAAAATGCTGCTCTCACTGTCTCCCTATCGGACCTTTCGAATTGCCAAAAATTTGAACATTCCACGTTTCTTTCTTTCCAAATATTATCCAACATTTGTGGCTATAGGAACTACAATTGTTTCTTTAAATAACTTGTAACGAGTAAAATAAATTGTCCTACAATTATCACCAATGATCTCTGCATCGACGAACGTATTAATGAAATATTTTCATGTCAATAATAATTCCTTTGCTTATCGTTGAATTCACATGTTTTTTTTCCCTCCACGTGGCAAACAATTCCCGTGGTTCACGGGAAGAGGTCGATACAATGCCGTTCGTGAATCCTCGAGCGGAAGTCGATGGTCGTTGAAGGTTTCTCGGTAGGTAGCGACCTCCTACCTGAAAAAGACAACGTTCCCCGTACCTGCGATCCTGAAGGGAATCGATTCTCCGTCGAAAACCGTCTGTCCCCGGCAACACACAACGGAGTTCTCTCTTCCGGCCCTGGGTATTCTCTCGACGAGGAAGAAACGCAACGGCGTTATTGTGACGAACGGGAAAACGAAGCGGAGAAATTAAGTATCCCGCGGTCGGAGGAATCGAATTGCCTTCTGACACGCTAGTTTCTGCAACGATAACCAACCCGAGGGGCCCCGACGGCACTTGCCGTCACGATCCGTTGAACCGAATTCCACGTCACCGCTCGAAGGAAATCAGAATTCCATCCGGACGAGGGATTTGAATAAAAACAGATCGGAAAGGGAACGCGTTAACCTTGGGTACCAATAGAGATCCGTGAAATAACGCGGTGAGAGAAACACGAAATTCACCCCGTTGATATTTCTATATATACATTCGTATTTATATGTATTTAATCGTTTATACACACGTGCACTGGTTTCGTTGATGTTCGAACGACGTATGTTGAAAAATACATTAACGAATATATCGGTGTAGAGTGTACACGTATAACACGTAAGAATGTATAGGATAAATGATGGTCACGGGTCGATTAAAGTGTAATTAAGAGGAAGAGAATGTATTTTCGGAAAAATTTTCGAAAGATCCGTAGGCATTGGTTTTTGCCAGGACTGTACGTGGCTCGGGGCAGGTATAACATCTACCTAGGTGAGTGGAACTGAAAGGGAAGAAGAAAAGGTAAAGGGCAGGTGCGACTGTACGTACCTATATACGGTGGTTCTGCTGAAAGATACGCCCCTGGCACGAGGAGAGGAAGGTTATATCCAATTATTAAAATTAGAGGCTCCGTCGCCTTCGGTGAAACACTACGGTAAGCGATCTCGGTGCAGCTCGAACTCCCCGGGTTCGTTCGTTCGTTCATATATTTTGTTTTATTGTTGTCGTTCGTTTTGTGTATGCGTGTGTCTTTTTTTCTCTCCTCTTCTTCTTGTTCTTCTTTCACGTTCGGGGTTTTGCATCGGCAACGGGCTCGCGGTTTTCGTCCGAATTTTTCTGTCCTTTTTGTTATCGAGAATCGACGCCCGACCGAAACAGAGCGCGCGTTACGTTCGCTGTTCTTTTCTTTTCTTTTTTCTTTTTTTTTTATTTCCACGACCCCTCGTTCACGTGAAAAGGAAGACGCTTTTCAGGAAACGGCCGCTTTGCCGGGCTTTTCAGGTTGCCACTTTTGTTCCACTTTTCCTTTTCGCCTTTTTGTTGTTAACGCAGGAACGAAGATCGATACTGGAGAGAAAAACTGTCTTCTTGTTCTTCTTCTTCTTCTTCTTCATCCTCTCTTTCCCCATCTCTGGCAACGTGTATACGTTTTCCTTCGTCTTTTCCGCTCGGATGCGCTGACGAGAGTAGAACTCGTTCGTTTCTCTCCCCTCTCCCTCCCCCTCCAACTCCTGTTGATACCCTGAAAAAAAAGAAGGAAAGAGAAGAAAAAATAATGGAACCCTCTTAAAAGCGACATTAACTTTCGCGAACGAATTTCTGCCGCGTAAAGGGAGAGAATTTTCATTCTTTACGCGGACGAGTGGGGCGGGCCCCGACTGAAAGGGCTGCGAAATTGTGAGATTTCTCTTCGCCGTGAACGAAAAAAAAAAGAAAAAGAAACGAGAACTCTCCAGTCTAAGGTGTTTCGTCGCACGCCCCGGGTACAAAGTGGACGTTGAAATTGCACGATGGAAAACCGTTCGAATCATTTTCCAACGCGAGGTTGAGGCCATTTCCTTCGCTACGTCCCTTAAGAAAACCTGGAAACTAAACTTCCAAAGGACCAACGGAAACCTTTCCAAAACCACCCGGTATTTTCTTCCTACGTTCCTTGAGCTTCCAAAAAATACACACACACACACATACAGACACACATTAAGAAGGACATTTAAGAAACAAACAACCACAAATTGCAACATACTCACGCAATAAAGTACTCCGCTATGTATATGTAATTGTATATGTATACTTGAATCCAATCGAGAACCCAGAATCCGTATTTCGAACGGTAATTCAAAAACATCCAGCGCAACCACCGCAAACCGTATAATCCGCTCCGCAACAGGACTCTCGTCGGAATCATTGATACCGACATCCTCCGTGGTTCCATTCGTGCCCCGACGTATCCACCACCTCGTCCTTCTCCTCCTCCTACCATTCGTCCGGGATCCCCGGGCCAGGATAATGCGGCCCTGATCCCGGCCAGCTTGTATACGTGCTACATACATACATACATCCGTTGCTGGTTGCATACGCGTGACACGTCGGCCCGGTAATAATTAATACGTCGTCGCAGGCAAGATTTTCGTCGCGCACACGTTTACACCGTTCCGGAGAAACAAGGAGAGATGAGGAGAGAAACGGATGGATAGATAGAGGGAGAGATAGAGAGAGAGAGAGAAAGGAAGGGAGAAGGGAGAGGAAACCTTTACCCCTTCCGCACGTATTCACGGATGCACTCTCGGTATGGTCAATGTCGTCTCTCTCTTTCTCTCTCTCCTCTCTCTCGCTCTCTCTCAGCTAATGTACACGAACTTCTCGGTGCAGTCCAGCGTTTCTCTCGCACACGCTATCCTGGTATCTTTGTTAAAGGTTCGGTGTGTGTGTATGTGTAATATTGGTCCCTCTCTCTCTCTCTCTCTCTCTCTCTCTCTGTCTCTCTCTTTGTCTCTCTGTCTGGCACGAGCTTCGGCGTCACTGGTCGAGTATGTAGCTCGTGCTTCCACCAGCCATTGTCTCGTCTGCCCTGCGTGCTATTTATCAACGCGGGTTACGATTCTATCGTTTGTAAATGAATCTGGGTAGTTTTTCTCCTTTTTTTTTTACGCTCCGCTTGTTCCTTGGACGTGTGTGTGTGTGTGTGCGTGTATTTCTTTCTCGCCGCCTGAAATCGACTCGCGAACGGCGAATTGAAGCCGCGAATGTCCCTTTCTATTTTTCTTTTCTTCACTTTCTTCTCTTTTCAAGGAATAAATTTTGTACAGCGAAAAAAACCACGGCAAATCTTCGGAAGCGAAAGAAATCGCGACGCACACGTGTCCCCCGTCAAGAAACACACCTCCGGCTCGCACACGTGTGGGTAATGATGCGCGTTAATTCCGAATCCGTGTAATTACGTTCCGTTTCGTAATCGCAACCTTCGCGCGGGCACGTTTGAAACCATTACCATCGGACGTGTGCACCACAACCTTCGTCATCACCTTACCGTACCTTCTAACACCCATGTCTGTACACGTTGGACCAATAATAACAACAACAACAACAACAACAACAACAGTAACAGTAATAATAACAGTAACAATAACAACTGTCTACAATGTTTCGTCACGATTCGAACGATTCGATCCGTAACAGCTGTCCAAACACTCGTTCCTCGCGATTTCGTTTTCCAAAACGCCCACGTCGATCGCGATCGATCCCCTCGATCGCCACGGATCTCTTCGGCGACCTCGATGGAACGAAACGCACCACCAGCCCAATGCCGGGCGTCGTTTCTCGTCGTTCGCGGCGTCGTTGTCCGCACGCATCAACCACACCTCGTGCGTCTACCCTGTCGGTGGTCATTGTCCCGTCAGGGCGCTATCTATCGTGGCCGGCAATGCGCGATGTATAAATGGATCTAGGTGGCTGGCATCGTGCGCTAACAGATCGTCGTCTCCGTAGAGGTAGTGGAGAAACCGGCAGTGAAAGAGAAATAGATGGACCAAACGAGACGGGAGGAACAAAGAGAAAAGAGATGAGGTCGTCTTTTCTCGTTTCTTTGTTTCTCTCTCACTTCTGTTACTCTCTCTCTCTCTTTCTCTCTCTCTCTCCTTCTCTTCCTCTCTCCGGACCTGACAAAAGCCGACCTTCGAGCTGACATTCACTTCACATCCGAGCCTTCTCCCTTTCTCTCTCTTTCGTTCTTTCTTATTCTTTCTCTCTCTCTCCCTCTCTATCTCCTGCCTGGTTCTTCGTAGGCTCGTTTCTTCCTTCTCCCGTTCTGGTCCACGACCAGATATACCCTCTCTAGAATCCTCTCCGTCCGAGAGAGGACTGGACCCGATCGACCGAGCACAAAGACCCGTCATTCCGGCCGACTCGCGTGTCCTTCCTCTCGTTGCCGACGTAGAAACAAAGTTCATGCGAAGAAAACGGTCTGCCTGTCTCTCTCTCTCTTGATCTCTCTCTCCCTCTCATTCTCGGTCCGCGAAGAGAACTCGAAGCCGGTCGGAATGACCTACGGGACGAACTACCTCGCACGAGAACCGACGTAAATTCCGATAGTTAGTTGGGACCCCGATGGAATATGGGACTTTATGGTTTTCCTCGGAATTCGTCACGAGTTTTCCGGTGATACTTAGTGTACGCGGGTTCCCGACGACGACGAGAAACACATTTCACGCAGGTGGCGGCTACGCGGCTCGGGAAAACGGAAGATCTGGTTTCTAACGGTACCGACAGCGTTAGCCTGGTCTTTTTTTTCTGTAATTCTGATATTTTTTTCCCCGTTTGGTTTCTTTCACCTTCCGTACCTCAACGACCGAGAGAAAGACACACTCGCCTCTCCTACGGGGAGGGAAAGGTTCGTGACACTGGCCGGATACGTGTATTGTTTACCGCATGGTAACAGATGCGCGTATTGAAACCGATGAAAAGAAAATGACGGAAAAGTGTTACGGTAACGCGTGTTCGGTGTCACGAAGTCGTAGAAACACTGACCCAGTTCCGTTGAATTATTTTCGATTCGACCGGCAGGGCGTACATATACTTCCTTGAATAATTGACAAATATTCCTTTGTCATTTCGCGGGGGAAAAAAAATAAATCCACCGCGTTTTCGGAGTCGTGGGAGATTTTCCAATTCCCACCGGAAAACAGATTCGCTAACGAATTAAAAGCGAAGTTGCCCATTATACCTGCTTTTAACCGGAAACCGGGCTACCGCTCGCAAGAAATCCCTGTAATCCTTATTGCATACCGTGCGTTTAATCCTTCGAAAGGATACCGTAGAAGCTCCGATTACGTTTCGTATTATCGGCCAGCGATTAGCTTCAAACCGAACCGTCCGCGTGGTAATTGTTAAAAAGTGTTCGTTTCCCGCGATAATTTCGATATCCACCACGCCCAATCAATGTGCAAATATCAACGGTATTTCCCTCGTTAATACAAACTAATCCACGAGAGGTGGAAAAAATTTTCGTTACGGTACCTGCGTGAATCGTCCCGGGGAAATTAATTAGAAATCCATCGAGTAACCGTTGGGCCCGCGGTGGGCAAACATTCCTTGCGAAGGCTCGGAAGAAGACAGTGGATATAGAAACCGGCGTCGCCTCACCTATTTGTAATTACAGGCACCACGATCTGCATACAATGCGCCGTCGTGTCGCTCGAGTTGGCAACGAAGTTCCACAATGACCTTCCTCTTCTTCCTTCTCCGCGAGTCGTTCGTTTCTTCTTCTTCTTCTTCTATATTCTTGTTCTTCTTCGTTGAGTTTCTTCGTTCCGGCAATCTACGAACGCTTCAAAATTCCGACCTGCGGAGCCCATTCTCTTTGGATACCACCACCGACGCCGTCCGTCGTCGACGAGGCTGACGAACGATCAAAGAGGGTCCCCTCAACGTCGAGTTTCTCGGTGGAAATTTTCCAAAGTTATAGTTAAAGATGCCTTTCAAATAGCTACCGCCTTTTGCACCTTTCTTTTACACGTTCTCCTCACTCCCTCTTTATCCTTTCACTCTTCAGGTTACTCTTCTCGTCTCGTTTCCTATTTTCCTCGTTTTTCTTCGTGTTTCCACGGAGTAGACGGAGAAAGATCGCTGGAATATTCGCCTTTGTTCTTTCACGTCGTTCTGTAGCACGGCTGCGTAGCTATCGGTGGAGAAAAACTTTTCGAAAGACAGGGGGGGGGGAGGGGAACTTAGACCCGGGGAGCTCATCGTACGAGCTCTCATCGGGACTTTGATTCCCGTTGAATTAAAAGTTTTCAAGCTGTCGACCGTCGAATCCACGCGGTCTTTTACGGGCTACGGGCCCGGGTAGAGCTAGCTGTTTGGTAAAATAAATATATTCTCCCGGTAGACTCCTCGCCAGGTAGCATCGGGGAACTTTACGATCGTCTCTACGACGTCTGGAGGAAATGAGGTTGGTGTCTGTTTTATAAAAGTCTCGTCCAGACGACGGCAATCACGTTTCCGTGATGCCAGGGGTTATTAAATAAAAATCTACCGATCGCTTCGAACCGCGTCGAAACGGCGGAAAGATAAGGGGAGAACCACCTCCGGCGGATTTTCAATACCTTCGTCGTCTATTCTGCGTTCTTTACCTCCGTGTTAGGTTCGCTGCACGTCGGAGATGAGACGGCGGACGTCGCGACGCTCAGGTATAACAGGAACAACAAGCCGAATGAATCTACCTCGAATCTCAGGTCAGGGATTCAGGTGAGTTGCCGTCGCTTTGTCAACGGCCGACCAAGTTTCGCCTCGGATACCGAGTTAAATACCTGACCGAACACGGGAACCATCTTCGACGGTCCTCTCAGAATCCTATTTCGACTGCAATTTACGACATCGGTTCTCGGACCTCGTAGACGGAACTTTGGCGTCTCGGATATTTTCGAAAAGGAGAGAAAATTATAAACGAATGTATTATTTTTTTATAGTAAATTTAGAGGGAGGGGGAAATCGTGATGAGTCTTTTCTGTTCGCGTGTATTTTATTTGTCTTTTTTGTTGTTGTTACCTTGATTCGATAGGCGGAAAGAGTTTATCGGGGATATAATCGAGGTGTTTCGATTCGGGAATGGAAACATCAAACGATGGAAAGAGAAAATTTCACGTTCGATTTTCACCGTCCACGGAAGAAGTTTATAACGAACAACACGGGGAACGCTGGGAATTTACATAGGTTTTGATATTGACCTCGAAAACACGTCGGAACGTTCGGCAAAATTTATATACAATTCACGGGATTTTGTTCGATGAAATTTTAAAGGGGATGCACCGGGTGGACCGAAACGCACTTGAAATTTCGTGATTGTACCAGACGGGTTTACAGCACTCGAGCATGAAGGGGAATTTAATTATCCGGTGCTTTTGATGCTATTATTTTGCACGATATTACGCCGTAATTATCCCGCTCGTCTCAATGGGCAGGGATTTAAATCTCAGGGACTTTTTTTTCCTTCCTTCCTCTCTCTCTCACTCTTTACTCTCTCTCGTACCTCGAAACGTCCTAGCGTGCCTCGTGGTATTACGATTTTAATTTCACCGAGATTTTATCATTCCTCTCTCGTTCGGTGTCCTTGAATGCTACCATTTAATCACTCAACGAAACAGTGAATCGTTTACGGCTTACAATCATCACGCACCCTCCCCTCCCTCTCTCCCACCCGTCATCTCTGAATTATTCTTTTCAAAATGAATTTTCTACGTCAAAAAAAGACAAGAAAACATTCATTCCTGAGTCTTACCAACGATTTTTCCACGATTCGACAACCAGTACGTTCGCACGATATTTAAAGGAAACAAAAAAAAAACGATCCGTCGGGTCCAAGTGCTCGAAAGTGGCTCGTTTGCGGGGCATTCACAACCTACGATTTTTCTACCGAGATAAAAACCATCGATATCAATCTCGCGGTTAGGCACACCTGAATTCTGTTATACACAGAGTCCGGGGACCTCGACGGTCCTTTCACCTTTCCCTTCACCGCGTCCACCGGCGGCATTTGTCATTCCGCTCGGTCCTCCGGGTGTCCGACTTCCTTTTACCTGGATGCCGTCGTCCCCCGCCTCCCACCTCTCCGCCGAAAAAAGGGCCCTTCACGGGAGAACCTGGCCTTGAACCTCTCCTCTCTCTCTCTCTCTCTCTTTTTCTCTCTTTCTCTCCTCCTGTTCCTCTCGCGGACAAGAGAATCCGCGAGTTTTATTCCATAGAAAACCCGAGGCAACACGATTCTCCCTTTCGTCGACCGCCAAGTCCTGCCTGTATCTGTGTGTGCGTGTGTAAAAGTGTACAGGCGAATCGACGAACCGATCGCTCGCGGAGAAAGGGAGAGAAATGCGCGCCGCCGACTTTATGACGTATTATTACGTCGCGCTTCCTGAAACCGAGCGTGAAAATTCACCGCTGCGCAGTTCGCTACGGTACCGGTACCGAGGAAATCATTTTGTTGGATATGAAATACTAGAATTTATACGGGATATTCATAGATTATGTTAGAAATGAATAACGAAGAAACGTGTGAATTAAAACACAGTTTTTTTTGTTAGGCTTTTGCACAATTTGTAAGATAGCGAATGGATTTGATTTTTTGACAATGTTTTTTTAACGAGTCCTGTGATGCAAACGTTTAATAAAGCAGATAGAACCGTAGTCTCTCCGTTGAAATTCGACGATAGAAATACCGTGCACAGCAACCAGACTTTCGTCAGGCTGACTCAACGTCGGAACAGCTGTTATGGAAGGGATGTGCGGAGAGACCCCAATGTCCCATGTATTACACATATGTGTGTGTGTATGTGTGAGTGTGCGTCTAATATCAGATCCAACCGAGGAGGCTGTAGGGACCGATCCTTCATACTGCGTGAAAGCCACTGTACGGCAAGCACGTATCTTTAATGAATCTTCACTGTTATCGATTTCTCGAATAACATTGTCGACCATTACGAAAGCTCGCCGACATATGTATTCCCCTGGTAAAATACCATACTTAATCACCAACAACGTCATTCTCATTCCTATCACACGCATCCACCGTTTCTGTACGTTTGCGTAATTCGCCACGAAAAATACTGTGCGCACAGTTGTACGACATACGTGTGTGTGTGTTATGCACGTGTTACGAGAGAAACATTATGTATTATACATATGTATGTATATCGTTCTCTCTACCTTCTATCGTTCCTGCGAGAAAGATAGGAAAATAGAGGTAGAAAAGTTTCAATGTAAAACCAGCAGTCGGGGGTTTGTTGTTCGCTCGGCGGTGTTCGAAAATCATTAGTAATCTTCCTCCGATAGAAGCCTACGACGAGGCCAGCTGTGTATATGGGTACTTCACGGTGTTTCCGTGTGCATCGATGGCGTGCGGGCACGTACACATTTTTCCAGGGTTAATTCGACGTCCGACCGCCTGGGTTCAGGGAGCGGTCCGCGAAACCCCACTGTACGAGGGAGAACCCTCGTATCCCTCCAGTCTCGTTCTCTCTTGCTCTCTCTCTCTCTCTCTTTCTCTCTCCCGCTCTTTCGTTCTCCCTTCCTCATCTTTGTACAGTCCCCTCGGGTAAACGTTTCAGCGCTGAGTAGGCTTAGACACTGGCGTAGATTCCCAGGGACGGAATTAAAGCGCCACCGACCAAATCCTGGATGGATTTACATGTTCCAACCGAGCTGGGTTAAAGTGTATATGTTAGAGAGTGTGTGTTTATGTGTCTATGTGTAAAATCTAGGAGTATTCGCGCGCTGAGTGCAGTTCGTTAAATTGTAAAGAACGAACGGATCACGGTACGAAGTAGACACAGTACTTTGTCAGTGTTAGCCGTTCAATTTCGGTAATTGCTGATTTAGTGTACGCGAGACCTTCTCGCTAATGGGCTGTTTCGGCAAGCGTTAACAGTTCCATCGGAAACATCGTGCCGGACGACGTATCCGACCAACGATAGAATCCTACGGGTTCTCGAACGTATTCAATTGGCTCTCGATAATGAAATCGTCGGAGGAGTACGTCCGATGAAATTCGTCCCGTTGCCACAAGAATTTCCAAAGTCGTTCCGAAGTTTATCACTAGCGTCCCGCGAAATTTCCTCGGACTCTTGGAAATTTGCGTAACTTCGCAAGTGTTTCGTCGCGACGAAATTTCACCCAGACTTCCCGAGTGAAGTTCCCCAGCTTCTCTCTCCTCGTAGGTTTACCCGGGGAAGTTCCGCGAGGATTGGATTTCTTCCCCCCCAGTCGGTTAAGGCTCTACGCCGTTGGGTCTGTTGGTACGTCAGTGGTCGCGGGGCGCCCGGTGGCAACGGTACGTGACTGTACCCACCGCCTTTACCCCCACCACTGGGCGGCGCTCCATGCGCGTCGCAGTCAGCGAGCGTCAACGGCCTCAGTCTTCGTTGGATCGTCGCCGTGCGTGTTTCGTTGGTCGTCCATTCGATCGCTCTCGTGCGTCGATTCGACGTGGTTTTTCGTTCGCCTCGCCTTCTTCCTCCCTTTTTCTCTTTCTCTCCGTTTTCTCTTTACCTCCCTCCTCCCTCCTCCTCCCTTTCGTCCGCCATCTCGTCGAAACCACGCCGCGGGTTTATTTTTTTTTTTAAATACCCGTATAACACTTTGGACGCACGAGAAAGAAGAAGAAACACCACTGTAACCGGAACACTCGACGGGGACCGACGGTGATTTATGTTTCGTTCGCGTACAAGTTGTTCGTCGCCGTCGTCGTCGTCGTCGTCGTTGTCGTTGTACAGCGTGACACGGACCGTCGGTGTTGAAACTTCGTCCGGGAAGAAATAATAACCGCGGAAAAAGAAAAATTAAGAAACATAATTACACTACGGGAATATCTAGATTACGTATACATATATATATACATATAATACAAGTAAGGAAACAACAGAGATAAAAAGATAACAAGTTGTGCTGTGCGTGCGCGAAGTGTGCAATATTTTCGTTCTACGAAGGAAGAAGATTTACCGATCAATATTCATACCAATCCTGGAAGCGTCATAAACACTATTCGGATACGTCTTGCGAGATATGGATTGGGCAGTGAAGGCTCGACGAACGTAAGTCCTGCCAAAAAATCAGTTCTTTTCCATCGATCTTCGATTTTTACTAAAAATTCAAATCCCACCCTCCCGTTGAATCCTTGGAATAAGTTTTCTTATTCAAACGATACACCACTGCCGGACAAATTTCAACGTGTTCGGAATATTTTCCGCGATTTATTTCCAGCAAAGTGTACTTTACGGTGCCGTACGTAAGGTCAGTGTGTTTTCCAGCGTCTATTTTCGTTGTCCCTAAAGAAAAATCAAACAGTGCTACGATTTTCTCTGGTGAATCTAAAAAAAAACGTGTAGGAAAATCCGTTCACATCGAAAATGAGTGTTGCATCCTATTGAAAGGGGGGCTTTCTGTTGTGTGCATCGATCGTCGCACATATATGGATCGATTCGTCGACCGAGCTGAAAGAGATAGAGAGAGGGAGAGAGAGAGAGAGAAAAAAAATTCAAACTTCTCGACGTCAGACGACGAGTGCGAGCTCTCCGTCGTATACGTCGACGTCGAGGTCAGTGCTGTTTGCCCAGCAGTCTTCTCGACCGCCGTATAAATAAGGCGAAACCGAGTTCTACCGATGAGACCACGATATGCGAACAAAATAAGAGAACCGTCCCACACGGCCGACGCTTATGACACACCACGCTGCCCGTGGGAATTGTTCGTCCGTCGAAACTACCGCGAATTCATCCCACCGTGAAAGGTTCCGCGGAAGCGCGCCTCGACGCGAGTCGTCGGCTCGAGACGCCGTTTTCAATTTGAATTTTACGAGTACGGTTGAGTTTTCTACGGTGGAAAATTACGATTCGCCATCGACGGGTTAGTTATTGTCATTTGGAAATATTCGACGTTTTGGAAATAGATGTAGGAATACAGTCTTTTCGTTGGGATCGTTGAGAACCGTCGGGTTCACTTTCAACAAAGCTTACAAATCTCATTAGTCTTTGGATACACTTTGATAATGTTTTTAAACGGTTACGTCGCTCGGTATCAAACTACGCTCGTTTTTTTTCCACGGATAATCCGACGCCGAGCCGTTTCCGAACGTGATTACGTTAAGCGTCTAACGTAACTGGCTGGCGAACGAACGCGAGCCTTTCTCTCATTCATTATTCCCTTTGATTCTCATAGTTTATTTGAAAAGCTAACACACTTGCGTAACGTCGCGTTACCGAAGGACGACAAAAATTTTCTGCGAACAGAGACGGCATTGTTTGTTTGTTTGTTGGTTTCTGCGGGTGGTGAAAAATTTTGCAAATTATAATTCTACGCGACGAGCGTTATTTAAATAACGTCTAGCAGAGCAGGGATCTTTAATAATAATCGTCTACAAACGGGGGAGGGTTCACCGTCGCCTGATAAACGACGCCGGGCCGTGTGTGTGCACGGAAAACAAGGGGAACGAATTACGAGGGCGTCGTAGTCGCGGAATAACACGTTACAGATGGATCTCGCGTGCCAGCAAGTTGTAACGCTGGAAACATCGTGGAAACCGGTGTCTTTATGGGCAACCGTTCATGCTAACAGCCAAACGGATCCCGATGTTCCCGTACACGTAACATTGTTTCAACCTAATCGCGGAGTCAGGCTCGAGGGTGGTTATGGAAAATATAAAATATATCATCCATCCATTTCTTTGTCGAAGTGCGTTAGGTTTGATCGTGTCGAATTTGACATTAATATCACGCGAGAGTTCAGAACGAATTGGAGAAAAGAAATTTTTTAAAATATTAGAGTTGGGAGACGGGAGAAATTAATAAATCGATGTTAGTTGCGAATTACGGAAAAGTCAGGAGTGAGGATCTTTTGTCTGGAGGTTCCGAGGATGGAATTTCGAAGAAAACTTCTTGGTGGGAACAGTGCCGACAAAGAAAATCGATGAGACGTTTGCGTTCGAGGCGCTATAAATTTTCTCCGGGCATCGTTGATCCCAGCCGCGGAGGAAAAGCTTTTCAGAGGAGGAGACCGGTTGCTTGGAAAGTAGACGGGGAGAGAGAGAAAGAGAGTGAAAGAAAAACACTGTTCCATCGAAGAGTAACGAGAGCTTACCGAGGAGTGTAATGACCTCCGCGTTGGGTCAGTGCCGTACCAAATTGTGAACCCGTTTTAGCGCGTTATTTCTGCGCTCGGTTAATATTTAAACGTCCCCCCCGTGTTTTCCGTGCTGATTTTCCGAAACACGTTTCAAATCCCACCCGGTCGTCGCCAGGTTTATTTAACTTTCGACCAGGGAAACTTATTTTTTTGCGTGAAAACGTCATCGGTACACCGTGAGTGACTTTTGCCAGCGGTGGGTGTACGAAACGGGGAAAAAAATAGAGAGAGAGAGAGAGGGGGAGAAAAAAAGAGAGAAACAGATTCTCGGATGGATATTTCAACGAGCCTCTTTGTATTCCGCTCGCGGACTTCCTGAATATGATAATACATACGTGGGAATGGCGATATTCGTCGAGTTGTGTGTCGTTTCGCGAACAGGACAATGAAAAACTCGTGATCAGCATAACGCCCGATCAAATTCGAATTTTATTTCTTCCCGCGGGTTCTCGGAATTCGCGGTAGTTGCCAGGTTTTCCGTCATTTCGCCGGAAGATACAAGAAAGGGCGGTTCTTTGTTCCCATCCGAGGTTCGAACGAACGGTTGGTTTCCAAGCGGCGAAAGACGGCCTTCGAAATTTCGTGCAAAGTAGCCGACCGACCACTCGTTCTCCAAAGGGCCACCGTTTTACGATCTTTTCCGCAACTGCACCTGCGTGCACCTGTTCGACGTTTCCGATGCAAACGACTGCGAAACACTTCCATTTACGAACGGACGAAGAAACAAACGAAACGGTAGATTCAAATCAACCGAGCAGATATAACCGTCCGGACACTCAACGTCCCGATCATCGAGCGTCATTACCGCTATCTGTCATCAAGTTTGTCATTCGACTTTCACGTTTCATCGATACTCCAACACACTTTAATTTCTCTTTTTTTTAATGAATCACCAGAGATCGCGATATTTCCGACAGAAATTCGAATATCTTCCATCCGGGGTATGGTTTTCGTCGTGGTTTTTCGGCAAAAACCTGACGGATCCAGACTTTCCGAGAACCGGTATTATCGTCAGACGTCTATCTTTCTCTCTTTCTCTCTCTCTCTTTTTCGTCGTTACATGTGCGTAGCACGCATCGTGCTTCACGAAGACCTCGGCGAAGGCACGTCTCGAAATACACACCCAGACGGCGTGCGTTACACCACGTGTTGTGTAGCAGTGCTCTCCGGTAATGGAACACCCGTCGAAAGGAAGACTCTCTCTCTCTCTTTCTCTTTCCCCGTCGCCACAGCGTTTCCTTTTCGGCGGTCCTTTTTTCGCGGCTCGGATGCAGCGTTAATTCTGGAATTTCTAAAGCCGGAGGAACAAGGTCCGACCGACGAACAAGTGCTCTTGCTTTTTCAGAAAACACTAGACTCTTTGGCTCTTTCGTGAGTTCTCTTGTACCACGTTCTAAATTTCAATGGTCCGCACTTTACGTCTCTGACGCTCGAAATCGTAAATTAAATTACTGTAATAATCTGCCGAATAATCCCTCCCACTTTGTCTCTTTGGATATTAACGAATTCGTGCCATTGAAATCCATGCCGGTCGAGTTTCCACTCGCGAGTTTCGCATGGGACGACGACAACGACGACGTCGACGAAGAACAGCGGTGTCGGTGGTACACGTGTAAAACACCTGGTGACCGCGAAATCTTTCGTTCGGAAAGGGAATCCGATACTTTGCGTGCCGCGATCGAATTCACGGTTCTAAGTATCAGTCGGACTTCGCTTATTCAACGCGCTGACAAACCGGGAGGATGTTTTAAATTTCACGCGTGCCGTCTACGTACACCGTGTACGATCGATGTTAACATTGCAATAAAAAAACAACGACAACAAAAAACAAGATTGTGGAAAAATTCGGCGCGAGTGATCGATGAAAACAGGATTTCGCCAGAAGGCCCAGGGACCTGGTGAACGCACGTTTACGAGGGAGACGCAATTATTCTCGGTCCCGTTGGCTTTCTCTTGTCTTTTGTCACCGAACGGGATTATGCGTGTTTAAATCAAGGAACATCTGGTACTAGGAACGACAGGGTGACGTTGACATACGAAGTACGACTTTGCATCTGTGGAATTGATTCCGCGAGAAGAAAAAGAAATGTACGCTAGATTTATCTAAAAAGCGGGGGGAAAGTTTGATATTTGACGGTCCTTTCGAAATCATCTTCACCAAAGTTATTCGTGGGATCATTGACATACTTGATCGGACACTTGCCTCGATACTTGTCCCATTGTCGTGTCACACTGGTAGAATATCTCTTTGATCTCTCGAATTTCTCGACCATCGATCGATCTTTCCGATTTTAAACGTCCAGCTGCGAAGGAACCCTACTTTTTTTATTTTCCTTTATTTTCCTTTTGTTTGTTTGATACGAGATGTTCATTAGTTGAATTTACCTTGACAGTTTCGTGCCGTCGAGTTTCGCTGGACGTTTGTGTTCGACGTTAGGTGGCGATGAAATTTTCTCCCGTACTTTTTCTCGTGAACTAGATCGTCCGGCTGCGATAAAAAAAAAGATAAATAAAGGAGATGTACGTACACACACGTGACGCGTGGACAGTTTACCATTCGCTGAAGTCGTACGATTCACGTTTACTCTTATCGGAGACCGTGCAAGTCACATCTGTCTGGCGTTGCGGAGAAATATCAGTCGCGCGATACGTTCCTCACCCCCTTCGTCCACCTCTCCCTCTTCCGTTATCTTATTACATGTGGTCTACTTCATTTTTGTATCCATGCGTAAGTACACTTTAACGCGCAATTAGAAACGCGCAGGTGCCGCGGGAAATCGTTTATTTTTCAGTTACGACCGGCGCTCGTCGGCCATTCACTTTGCTCGATTCAATTGCCCGTATTTATAATTTTCCTTCTCCATTTTGTCCATGTGTGTGTGTGTGTGTGTTTTTTTCCCCTCTCAACTAATGAGTATTCCTGAATCTCTAGGAAACGCTTCCTCATTACCATGCTCGCGATTTCACGTGGTTCGCCGTAAAAGTTTTTCCGCGAGGCATTCAGGAATCTGGGCCAGGAATAAATTACCGTCGATCCTGACGTTACCGTCGACGATGACGTTATCCGCGATGCGTTTGTCACCCGTCGACGTGATAATTAATCACCCGGTGACAAAAGTACCGAACCCTGGAGAAAATTCGGGACGAATCTTTATCTTTCTCTCTCGCGTTTCGACGTGAAAAACCATCGCGGGAAAAACGTCTCGTTCGACTGTAATTCCGTCGTTTCGACGTTCTAAATCGACGACGCCCGCCGTCGCAGTCCTCGAGAGGTAACGAGCGAAATTTCGGTAGTCGTCGAAAACACGACCGATCGGTCGAGTAATCCTTGAATTCGGTCCAAAACGTTTAAATCGTTGCCCACTTACCGCTTAACGCTTGATTTATTAATACTTGCAGCATCGATGTGCACTGCTCGACGTTTTTCTCGTCGCGAAACCGGTCCCGTTTCGCCGACGCAATCTTTCCCGCGAGGAAATGAAATTTACTCGCGATTCGAAAACGAAGTTCTCGTTTTTAACTTAGAAAAATGACACTCGAAATACTTTGCGTTAAATTTCACTCTAATGTACCTACTAAATCTACGTAAATTTAAAAACAACTATCTGTATAACGATCACTCTGCAACAACCGTCATAGTACTTCGAACAACCATATCCAAAGGTCGCAAGCATCGATCGAAATATCGCGATCCGACAGAAGTGTAAACATCGTCTGTGCGAAAGTTGTGATTCGCGAATGGAAAGTGCGAATACTTTGCGAAAAGCACCTCGGGAATGGTTTTACGAAAAGAGTTAATCGACGAGAGTAACGAGGGGGCGAACGTAGTGACCCATAAGGAAGAAAGAAATGAAAATAAAAAAAAAAATAAGAAAAAAGAGAGAAGAGAAAAAAATTCGCTTAATTACGAATGGAATCGGGGAGACAGACGAGGGAAAGAGAAAAGTGGAGATAAGCGAAGGAAGAAGTCGATGATGTCGCGGTGGGTGGGCGTTCTGTTTATATTTATGCGCGAAAATAGCGGCGCTAACGGCGTCGCTCAAGCCGGAGCAGCCTTTAGTCGAAGTTGAACGCGCTCTTAGACCGTGTCGTCATCGAGTAGCAGCTGTTTTCATTCAGCCTCGCCCTTCTTAGTTGGCTACTTCCTTTGCAGCACTTTTAATTAACGTGCAACGAGGAGCCATGCTTCTCCGGCTTACTCTGTTTCTCTTTTCTTTTTTATTTTCATCCTCTTTCTGCTCTTCCTCTCTCTTCTCTTGCTCTATTTCCTCATCATTCTCTGTGTCGGCTCTTGACAATTTTCTATGTTTTTTTTTTATTTCGTCTCTCTCATTCTCTCTGTCGTTCTTTTCACCTTTTCGCGTATCAACTCGTTTTACCTCCCGCTTTTTTTTTATGTCAGTCCTCTTTGTACTCCGTTTCATCCGTCTTCCCTTCGTGACCTATTCTTTCTTTCTCTTTTTTGTTTCTTTTCATCGTTTATCCCACGTTTAGACACGCGGTGAACGTAGAATTTCTCTCTCACACAGAGAGGGAACGGAGTTGCGTGCGCGCGCGCGCGTGAAAAGCTGCTAACGCAACTTTCGGAAACGGCACGTGGCGGGACTCCGTCATCGATGTAGAAACCGTCGGTGAATTTTCGAAATCGTTGAGCAATTTTTTGCCCGTTTTACCTCTCTTTCTGTCTTTATCCCTCTTCGCCGCGGCAGCCGGTTTATCGTCGAATCGTTTGCGAACGTTCCCCAGGTATTCCCGTTTCGACGACGGGGGTTGAGAAACGGGACGAATAAATCGATAAGGATCTCTGCCGCGTGGAAACCCGATCGGAGGACGTTTATGCGTTTAACGGGCGAAAGAAAACAAAATAGAAATAAACGCATGCGAAGTCAGCCGATTATCGTAGCGACACCGCGGCAAAGTAGAAAATCCTGTCGCGAGTCGGCCTTGGGGCGAATTATTTACCGAAGTACTCCTGCGCGGACTAACGTGAACACTTAGCTTTCGATTAACGAGCCAACAGGGAACGGTAATGTTTAAACAAAATGTTATGGAGAATTCTCGGTTATCGAGATAATTGCCACGCTGACGAACGAGGACGACGAGAAACGTTTATTCGGAGGATGTGACGACGTTGTGGTTCACGTTTCTACGTTTTACACAACGATATCCAATAGCAATAACGTGAAAGGTTCGATTTATTATTAATTAGGTGATATATAGTCTTTGACGAATTAATCGGAATGGTTTGGTAGAAGGGGGCGGAGAGTGTCGTAAAGCAACGTTTAACGTACGGGTTCTCGATAACGTTGGTCCAAGTTATATTAATGACATAATTCGTGACACAATATCCTACATCCGACGGCGGCAAAATATTCGTCGGAGACGCTGCTGGACGGTTAATTAAAGCCGGTCGCCCTCCACCTCCTCATCCTTTTCCCCATCGTCGTTTGGGTTCTCGAAGCTGCGTTAATTGCGCGACACTCCGCGGAGAAACTCGAGAGCCGCTCCTGACGGCAGCCTAATTTAATTAACGCGACGTCCGTAACCCGTAACGAGAATCTTATTCGTTTTCTTCTTCTTCTTCTTTTTTTTCGTTATTTTTCGTCACGGACGACGGTTTACAGAACGGAATAATTTTTCCCGTGGCTGTTATCACCGGGTTGATTCTTTTCCTTGGAACCGTGGACAACTGAATCATTGACGATTACGCAACGACGTCGACGAGAATTAATTACGTCGGTTTCCTCATTATTTTTTCTATTTTTTTTTTGTTTACGTTTTACAACACCCGTTTACCGTCGCGTGTAACGGAAAATCTCGTTTTACCGTGCGGCGACGACGCGTCGTCCCGCGTGCTGCGCCTGCGTGCAATATATGTTGGCTTAGCAATTATTCGCAAGGACAGTTAAAGAAAAGTGTGTGTGTTTTAATGTCGCGTATCGTTTGTACAGTTCTTCAGCTGCGAATGGAGTCGCGACGTCACGCGAACCATCCGTCCCCGACGGTGATGTCCACCGACCGACGTTTCCGACGAAAAAGCGCGCGCTTGGATTTCACGCGAAACCAAAAAAAAGAAAAAAAAACAAAGACACTTGTTTGCAACGTACTCGAAAGATCACGAAGCTCGAACGTTATCTCGCGAGTTTTACGGCCAATGAGGGATCTCGAAACGTGTTCCTAACAAGCCCTAATTGGAAGCTTGGACCCTCGACGTCCGTCGTTTAGAGTCTCGAGAAAACGAGTCGCAGCCTCTGTAGAGACATATATTCTTTTTTTGTCCCCCTCCACACGTCTCTCTCTCTCTCTCTCTTTTTTTTCGTTCTCTCTATCCAGCTCGAAGCCGACCGATGTCGCAACTATCTCCGATATATTCCGCAAATAGATTTTACATAACGTTTAGGGCATATACGCGCGTTGTGTTGTTGTGTTGCCGTACGACGGTCCCCCGGACGCGCGGATATTCACCGGGGTGCCGTTGAAATTTATCGATCCATTGGCGCCGGAACGGTCTTCCGGTTAGGAACAAATGGCGGCAATTTAAGTCGAATTTAAATACAATCGACGGCGGTGGGCCCGTCGTAAATGGACGCGCCGCGGCGCATCGACGATAAATCCAAAGCTCGTTCGGTTACGCTCGCGTTGCGCGAACGAACGTTGCAATTTCGCGATCCCGTTTTGCTAATACTTACTCGAATTCACATCTTTTTTGTTTTATTTATTTTCCAAACGACGATGACCCAGTGCCTGCACACCAGGTGCTCGATAAAATTCCAGTATCCTGGGAGCTCCAAAATAGATACATGGAGGAACTACGAAGAAATTTTTAACATTGAAATTTCCCTGACGATGCTTCTCTCGTCATTTACGACTTCCAGTTGCCTCTATTCATTTCACCCAGTGTCTAATTTATCTGAGAGTAGAAAAAAAATGTCTCACCGGACAGTTTTCGAATCGTCATGTCTCCTTGGACGCGAAAACGTTCGCGAAAGAGGAGATTCTTCGATTCCGCGCACGTAACGCGAAGGAAAAGGGCACGGGGAAGGTGGGGAGGTGAGGTGACGAAGGAGAAGGTGGAGGAGGAGGAAGGGGGATCGACGGGTTTTTCGTAAGCAGCGATAAATATATTTCCAAACGTATACGAAACGGGCTTGAATGCTGCCGCCGTTACCTACTACCGTCGACTGACCCATTTGTGAAACTTGCGCGACTCAGTTGCCACACACCTTTCTGCCGTGTGCTCGATTATTACAACACTTTACGAATTACACGGGGCTTCTGGCCGAGCCCGTGTCAGTGACGAGCAGGGCCGTACCACTTTTCGGGTGTCTCATATGAACTTTAACCTCCCCACCAATACGAAATTTCATATTTCTCACACGTTTCATCCTTGGTTTTCTTAACTCGGTGGAATTTTGTAAATTGTCTATGAAAATTACAAAGCAGCGAAACAAAGCTGTGGTTTGAAACAGACGGACGGTAATTTACTCGGTCTTTTTTCGTTTCTTATTATTACCCTAGACACATTTTCCAGCGGGGTGAAGAATCCCAAGGTGTAACATCGGTCGTGCGACTGGAAGCCAAGAAGTGTTTTGCACGGCTTTACTCTACACGCGTCGTAAAAGGTAGTCATTACACCTTTCGCCCAACACACTACGGTGCCTGTGGGATGAGTTCCTGGAACGAGAATGAAAAAATCTTACGAGGGTTGCGCGCGTTCGCTGTGGAATTTTCATCGACATTTTTCACTCGCGCAGAGTAGTTTAACGTAACGAAATATCATTTTTTATTCCTCTACCTTTTCGCGGATTTTTAATTACGTGTATTTCATCGGATGGATTATATTAAGCCGTCTTAACCGACTCACTTTTTAATCAACGACGTGTTCCCCCCCTTCTCTCTCTTTCTCTCACTCGAATTCTGTAACCGAAAGAATTCGCGGTAAAATTTTCGGGCATTAGATAATACCTGGGAATGAGAAAAGGCTTCGCGTAGACTAGGAGGCCGCGACAAAGGCTTTTGTACGATTTCGTGGCACAAAAAGCATAGAAGCCGGCCCGGTATCGGTCAGAGCCCTCGGCATAAACGGCTTTATCGGGCACACGATATATACGCCGATAAAACGTGTATCAACTCTCGTGTAATTCGTCGTCCATATTTTTATCCTCCCCTCCCTTTCCCTGGAATCGTTTTAACCAGTGCAACGACTACGCCTTTGATTTTCCTTGCATTTGGTTCGTTTAGAAATGATTTTTTTCTCGTTGGCAATCGTACAGTGATTCATCCTGGGTTCGTGACTCATTTTTACCTGTCTCTGTTTTATTATAGAAAGTCTCTCATTAATTTATACTCGTATAGTTTACGTATTTGATGAAGGTGATGATTTTCAAAAATAGGTACATAGGGGTCGTGTTTCTTCGCAGTGGATTTCTATAGAATTTCTTGGTACGCCCCTGATGGGCCTGCTGGGAGACCAACGTTTTCGGAGTGGCTCGTATCGGAGAAAGGGCATGCCTTTAGGTTCGTGTGTTGGTTACACGTGCGTAGGAACGTCGAGTGGACGTCACGAAAGGCGTCGTCTTATATTTAGAAACCCTCACCGAGTGTCATTATTATTTTATTTTAATCGTCTCGCTTACTCCCTCCGTCTACTTGTGAAATCGCACACAGCGAACCAACACCCGAGTCCATCGTTCCACACTGTGTGTAATCTTCTATTCGAATCACCCTCGCAGACAATAGCCTTGATAATAAAACCGACGATAACGGCGACGGTGTGCAGATAATAAAATCCAGTTGCATCAGCCGGCCTCTGAAAAACGTGAAAATATTTTCGTTAAGCAAACCAACGAAGGTTGACACAGTGCCGGAGATAATACCGTTCGCGAAAAACTGCGGACCGTTGCGCAAAAGCAAATCGCGTGTCTTCTCTTCGCAAATTGACATTTTCCGTTCCGAGCGTCGCGGCGACGGCGACGGTGGAGAACCGACGGTGGACATTCGGTGTGTTTTGTACACAGACGGGCGGGGATCAAGTGAAGAAGAACACAGACAGAGAAAACGAGGCTGTGTGTGTGTGTGTGCTAACCCACGTACAAGCCTCTCTTGTGTACGCAAGAAAGAGAACCGACCACGAAGGTCGTGGGACTGGAAGCATCTTTGTAAAAGGCAAGACACGCACGCACGTGCGCGTGTTCGTTTGCTCACACACATATATGTATACATATGTATGTACGTATGTACGTACGTACGTACGCAATTCCAGCAAAGGCGGGCCTTTGAAAAAGTCGTCGGTTTCCGACCGTGGGCAGACCGACGTCGTCGACCATCTGGAAGAGATTTCACCCGTGAAACACGAGAAGGATGAAAGAGAGGACGACACCAAACGACGACGACGTAGACGACAACGACGACGATTCCACAGCCTACGTTCGAAAGACGCCCGGGCGTCCCGACGATAGAGCAATAACGTGTATCGCCTTCGGAACTTATCAGGGAACACGTTTCGTCACTGATCCGCCTTTTTCTCTTCGGTCCCCCCGGTATCGGCTTGGGCAATGTTTCACCGGGGTACATAATACACGAGAGCCGGTAAAGGCTTATCGAAGGTGACTGTAATAAAAAAAAGAAAAAGAGGAAAAAAAGAGTCATTGGTAGAAAAAATAGATTGAATCAAAAACTTGCCTAAAGTTTGATATTTCTTTTGATTTTTATTTATAGTATAGGGGAGTCTGTTTCGTACGAAAAGAGCGGAAGAATTTTCTTTATCTATTCGAACGAGAGTAGAAGGCAGAGATACTTAGAAATAGATGACATTTTCCCTCTTTTTTTTTACGTTTCACGATGGACAGTAGAAAACTGTATCTACCGACGATCTCTCCCCGACTTGAAAAAGGGAAAGCAGAGCATCTGCCCTGCCGAGAGGTGATTCTCCGTCGTTCCGGCTGGCAATTTACGAATAATATCGGCTCACGATGTGGCCCATCGATCGTGATCTCTCCTCGCAGGCGAAACGAAAAGGTCGGTAGATGCTAATTCAAGAAAGATAGGCATCGGTCCCCGGGTCTCTCGTAACGGTGAGCCAGAAAAACGATTTCACGAGGAGGGGCTCTACTGCCCGACGATTTTTCATTTCTTTCTCTCCATCTCCATCTCTTTTTTCTCTCTCTCTCTCTCTCTCTCTCTTTCTCTCTCTCCCTCTCCCTTTACCGGGGAGGGAAAAAGAGAGGAGGGCAAAAAAAATGTATACACGAGAATATTCGGGGAGGGATGAAGAGGGCGGAATACAACGACGCGAAGCCCGCATGCGGCGTACGGGACCATTGTGAACCAGACTTTCGGGTTCGACGATAAATAAAAACGAATCATAAAAGGCAACGCGGGAGGGAGAGAGGAAAAGAGAGAAAGAGAGAGAGGGAGAGAGGGAGAGACAGTGAAAAACGACGAAATGGCCCATGCAGGCACGTTCGATTCTTGCTCCGAACAACAAAGGGATCTCGTTCGCATTGTGATCGAAACATTTTCTAGTGTTCGATCGATCGATTCGACGTTTAAGCTCAATTAACAAAACCTTCGTCGGGTTTCCGTGGAGTTATAGGAGGCAATTAACCGCGTCAGTGGTTCTCAAATTTTTGATAAGACAGATCGGTGAAGATAAAGTCGTTTAAACGAGGAAAAAGAAAAAGATGGGAGGGGAAAATAAAAAGAAGTTTGTTTCATTAACGTTAAGAAATGTGTTTCTCACTGGAAACCGGTAAATACACCGTCCCCGGTGGTTTCGACACGAAAACGGTCCCCGTACGTGTAAAATATTTTCGTGTAAGAATTTACGACACAAGAAGAAACTCGTTGATGCGTGCTTCGTCGGTCTTTCTCTTTCTTTTTTTTTTGTCCCCCCTCGTCTTTTTATTTTTTCTCTTACTCCCCGCGAGTTTTCGTAACACACGGAGAGTGCAGCGGTACGTTCGACAGGTTTCCTTTTGAATTGTTGGTCAAAAGGCTTCTTTCACCGGTCCTTCGGCGTCGTCGTAACGCTTTCGCAAAAGTTTCGAGGCAAAACTCGTCGCCTGGGCGATCGGTCGTCGGGAAGTTGTTCAGCGTCGTTTCATAAATTTCAGTCACATATTTCGCGGTCGGTGTTCTTTACAATTAGTGAAAGGAGAACCCACCACGCGTATTTCGACACGTTCGCTACAAAATGCCGGGCCTTACTTACTACCTTCATTTTACTCGCCGCTGCCGCCGCCGCCTATGAACTCGCCTTTCGTATCGACTTTTACCGCTCGTTGCAAAACTGTAACGTTGTCAACCGAACGTGTGTCAACTTTTGACAGATCGTCGACGAATGTCACGTCACAAAGCTTAATTATTCTTACTCACTGCCGAATGGCAGTGGAAATTTTTCTCGCAGCGCGGAATCGAGATTCTCTTTTCCTTTAGTTTCTTGTCTTTTTATTATTCATTCTTTTTTTTTACGTAACCTCCCCCTCTTTCTCGGTGAAGAGCACGCGGTTGTAACATCGGGCACGGCGATCCACGGTTCGCGCGATCGCGAAACAATAAGATTCGAAAGGGAAACTGGTAAACGAGGACACCGCGATCTCGTAATTTTCAATCCTTCTCTCAGACGAAAGATCATACTACCATAAGAAGCTACGTCTTGATCCGGCGGGTCGTGTTTATTGCAATCGATGATCGTCTTGACTCATTCCCAGGGAATGTCAGAGACCGGTGGTGACGGTTTAAAAGCGTCGCCGCGTTCACCGAAAGACAAACAAAAAAAGGGGGAATCTCGCGTCGAAAACACGGTGATAATTACAATAACACATCGAAAGAAAGTAACGAACCTAAATATTCCACGTGACACTCCCCCTCTTTTTATATAATAAACACGGCATCATCTTCCAATAAAATTCTCAAATCCAAAAAAACAAACACCTTAACACATCTCTTCAACGACACATAAAAATGAAGTAACATACAATCATTTCAACCAAAATCCCATGGAAACGGGCCTCAAAACGTTGGGGCCCAAGTTCCATTCGTCTCGCCGGACCCCCGGGCAGCCACGAAGAAGAAGAAGAAGACGAAGAAGAGGAGAAAGATATACGAAGAACCAGACCCTTCTGCGCGCAGATGAAGAAGAAAGAGAGAGATGAGAGAAAGAGAGAGAGAGAGAGAACACGGGACGTGTTCTCTCGTCTCTTCGTGGCTGGCAGGAGGAGCAGAAGGGCCCGAGATAGGCCGCGCAGGTTCCAGACAAAGAGGACAAAGGCCCAGATCTGGCCGCGCCTGTGGTGGCCGTCTCGAAAGAATTCCAGCACACAGAAACACGCGGATACGTCCGCCTTGTGAAGGTGTTGGCGGCTTTCGTATCCGTGTGCGCCTCCGTCCGTGGAATACTTTCACTGGTTTCACGGCCAGCAGACACGTTTACACGATGCTAATAATACCACACGGTGTTCTCCGACGCGGTTACCATTTAACTCCCGCGGAACCGCGACGTCTACATGGTCGACGGTGGTGTGGTCCGACGTTAAAACGACGATGTCTATCGTCGGACGTGAGAGAGGATCGTTGTTATTATTATTGGTGTCGTTGTTGTTGGGTGTAAATGCCTGACGTGTATCGATGAGAACAGGGGGATTTTTTTTGATCGGTCGACGAACTTCGCGGGTAGCCAAAGGGAACAACACGCGATCTTTAACATCGCCGCGATCTTGACCTCGATACGGTCTACCGTAGATGCTTCGATCGCGATGGAGGACTCGGACAATGTTGCGAGATCGAGGTAGCTGGTTTTTTTTTTTTATTTCTTGATTTCTGTTGCGTTTTCGTCATCGTGTAATCGCCACGGCGTTTACTTTCGTTCTTTCTCTCTTTCTCTGTGTGTGAGTGTGTGTTTTTTTTCTGTTTAATTTGTATGTCGATGGGGGGAACGTTACGCGACCGGTGAAGAAATTTCGCTTTCGCGAAAATAGAGTTGTCGGGCGACGTGAGTGACAATGTCGAAAGAGTCTTTTGAATTTGGTATTCTATAGGGGTGGGGGGTAAGTGTGACGGAAGTGGTTCAATATTATTGGTTCGTTCGGTAATGTTCTTTGGATATTTTAAAAGAAAATTAGTCCCAACCCCACGTGTTTCTTCGTGAATAATTGGCACATATAACCCAGGAAGGGGGTGGGGGGTGGTTACTATTGTCCTGGCAGCAGGATGTGTCAACGACACGTCGCCGCTGCACATCCGGCGGAAGAAGCTTCTCTCTGTCTTCTTCGATGAGGTTACGGACAGGGACAAAGTGTGTGTGTGTGTGTGTGTCCGTCATCGATACGACAAGTACCGTTCGTTCGACGGTGCATTTTTTTTGTCGTCTGTTTCCCCACCCTCGACATCGAAACGACCGATTTCCACTTCGCGAGGACAAAGGATCTACCGAATCGATCGATTCAACGTGTGTTCGTGACGAGGACACGTTGAAAGGATGAATTCTCTTTTGATATTCCGTAAACTTTGTAAAACTTCCTCTCTCCCCCACCACCACAGTTCCCCAGGTGAATCCTAGACGTTTCAAGGTTTTACAGGAAATTCCGATTCCCGGTATCGCGTCTGACTAATCGACGATTTCTACGGAGGCGTCCGTCATCGCGTGTCTCATCGCCGGGACCGGAAACTCCGTTAGAAATTCATTCCGGAATTTCCCTAATTTCTCTCGTGGCGATCTCCATCTCCCATCGTAGTTGTTCTTTTTTCTTCTCGTTGTTCCTTCCTTATTCTGTTCTTCCCCCGGAGTATATATTAATTCGATATCGCTCCGTAACCGAATCTCCGGTGAATTCCCTGTTCGTGATTTCACGGCGATGGATGTGCTAACAAGCCTTCAGGTATTCACAGACACGTGCTCGGCTTCGCTCATTAAATTAGGTAACAATGAGTGGACGAATGCGAGTTGTTCCACCTCCGACATCGGTGTACCTTCCCAGCCGTATTTACCACCTCTCCACTTTTGACTCTCTCATTCTTCTCTCTCTCTCGCTGTGTACCTCCTCCCTTGTTCGTTTTCTCGTCATTCGTGTAGTGGGGTGCCAAGGATGTGTGTGGAAGCCAAGGCACGGTGGGGTCGGGTACCAGACAAGGTCACGGCTACCAACTGCTAGGTCCGTCTCTCTCTCTCTCTCTCTCTCTCTCTTTCCTCTTCTCGCATATACTTTTTCTCTTTCTCTCCTCCTGCCCGTCTCCTTCTTCATCGAAGCGAGCAGCAACAGCAGCAGCGCAGCCATCTTGGAGAATGTGTGGCGTCATCGAATGCACCGAGAATAACAATAAATTATCTCCCGTCTGCCTCTCACCTTCCCACCTCCCCTCACCTTCCCCGTCGGTTTCCCTACCTTCGAGTCTTTTTGTCTTTCTACGTTTTGCGCCGTGGTGCATCTAATTGGACGTACAACTTTTCCCGCGGGTATACCTCCTCCTCCTCTTTCTCCGTGGTGTCTGTTTCTGTTTGTCCGTGGCTCGTTTCTGTCTGCTTTTTATTTTTATTCTCTTTTTCTATCGCATTTTTCCTCGTCCTTTACTCCCGCAGTCCCGCGGCCAGAGACGTCTTAATCCTGGTGTCCCGACCGCGGCTGGCAAACGTTCCCCGTTGACGGAGAAGTTTCCTAGGGAGTGTCTTTACCTTCGTCTTTTTTTCTCCCGACTTAATTGCCCCGATAGTTTAATTTCGTAGATTAGATAGGGGGAGTCGTGTTACGCTGGAGATAGTGTTCCCGATAGACTGCATGTTTCGAAATCCTCGTGTGTCATTCGTACGTGACGTCAGAACATAGATCATTGGTTCTTCACCCTGGAACTATCCAGACAGACGTAATTACTAATTCCTAATTTCTTTCAAAAGTCTACTATATGTGTTAGAGACTATATTCCTGAAAATTAAATCGATCGAATTGCTATTCTCCTTCGTTCCCTTTTTTCAATCATATTTGTCCAATATTAATCCTCAACTATAATCAGTTAAAGTTTTCCTACACTCAAAAATATTTCCCTCAATTTAAAAACGTTAAGAACCACTGCCGCAGACATTCACAAGAGTAACGCGTCATTTCTTAAAAACGATTCCTCGAAAACGTTCCCCGGGTATCTCCGGGCGAGACGTTTTTACTATCCTCCCTTATTCGTATGCCGTCGGGGACGCGATATACCCTGCGATAATCTCGTCGGGAAAACAAATTCCGAAGGGACGACACGCCCGTGGGAAGAGATAAAGTTGACGGCAACCTGGAGGCACGAGGGGGACCCCGAAAAGGTCCTCCTTTCGTTATCGTCGATCTCGACCTTCCCGTTTTACCTGAATCTCAAGAACGACCCTCGACCTCCCCAATTTTACCCCTGAAAAAGAAAAATAATAAAACACAAACCATTTGCGAGAAACGTTCCCGCCAAACGATCCGAATTTTTCTTTTCCCTCAAGAAACAATCGCTCGACTGAAATAAAAGATACGAGGTATACACTTCCGTCGAAATTTCGCGCGGTAACTTGTCATTTCCGGTTCGAGTATATCGAACACAACTTTGGCGAACAAATACACTTATGGGGTGGGGTTGTTTTCGATCATACACACCACGAGCTCTTGTTTTAACGATCGTAACGATCGCGAGCGAACATCTCGCCGTGTTTCACGTTCACGAAGGTAAAGAGAAGAGGGGTGGCACCTTAATCCAAGAGGGCAGAGGGATAAGAGAGAGAGAGAGAGAGAGAAAACAATGGTGATTGTCTCGAAACGTTTACAGCCTAATTATGTGAACACGGGGCCCGGGCACGGTGGAGTAACAATGCTATAACTCGTAACAATGTACGATTGTTCATTGTCTGCCCGTGCCTCTTCGCTTTTCTTCGCGTGCACACGCAGCCTCCCCCTTTAACCCCCTCGCGCCATCGGAAACCCTTGGTTCTATTTTTTTTAAATATTTTTTCGTGCATAAGAATACTCTCGTAGTCGCGAAATTGGACGGTTGACCTAATAGGAAATATTTTCTCACCCCAGTAGAATAATTGAATTTCACACCGATTTTTCAACACTCCTACCAGGTGTGTTTAGTTTAAACGGGGGAAAAAAGGGGGTTTCTAAATACTAATGGCGTCGTTTCGCTCGATAATGTAGAAGGTTACAAACTTTCTATTTCGGTAACAGAATTTCCCGACGTATCGTGTTCTGAGTCACGAGAGCGTCTCGCGGTATTCACCGATTAGTCGTCTTTAAGCAGAAGAAGAAATCGAGAAACGAGAAATGCTTCGGTTTAAATTCGTCGTCGTGGTTGTCGTCGTCACGGCGATGACGATGACGATGATTCTTCGCCGGTGTTCGACGAAACAGGCTGACCTCGAACTTTTCATAGTTTTGCTCCGTGACTCGTCCCCTGCGGCTCTCTCGCTTCCTCTCCGACGGCACTCGTCGTCGGCGTCGTTGTCGTCGTCGTCGGTCTCGCAACATCCGGCCCGTCTTCCAAGGCCACAGCAAGATCACAGAAATCGGGTCGTTGAACCGACGGCGTCTCTGTCGACGCGCATTGCGCCGTAATGAAACGACAAGGCGCCAACCACCGAGATAAATGCACGTGTTTTGATACGTTGCCGGTAATGCAGCTGCTGGATGATAACGGACGCGATAAGGGAAACACTGTTCCTTTTCACGAGCGCCGAGCTTTTCCTCCGCGACGTTTTTCCAACGGCAACGTATAATCCCGTTTTTTATAATTTCTTTTTTTTTGTGTTTTTGGTGTTCGCAGAGTAGTTAAAATATTTTCTACTTGTTGTTGTACTTACGAGACACCTGGGTGGTGTGTGCTGGGATCTAGGTTTGTGCGTGTGTGTGTGTGTACGAGTTGTAATATATTGTTCTACTTCCTACGAGATAATTACCGTACCTCGCGTGATCACGCCTCGTTACATTTATACCGGCCGTCACACACATTCACCGTCAGGGAAACAAAAAAATACAACAAACGACGGTACTCACCTAGGCAAAGATAGTTTGTTTCCCTGAACTTTGGCTTCCGTGACACCAGGAGACGAGTCGGGTCCGAAGCTGCGTGTTAAAAATCCATTTTCGAAAATTTGTTTACGCGTTGCCGCTCTTCATTTTCAAGGACACTTCCGTGCTTTCTAAACTATATCCCGCGATGATTTTATTTTGCTCGAAATGTTAACCGGCACACGCTAAAAAGAGGACAGAATAATTTCTACGTTAACGCTAATTAAATAAACCGTTAATTTAAGTATTTCGTTTATAAATAGACTCTACGGGGAAACATTAAGAATCCACTTGTAACGTTATTCTATCGGACAGTTAAAAATCTGTTTTTCCATAATTTCCATTCGTTCTTTTTCCTCGAGTACCTCAGCGGGATACGCGAGTACGCTATTTTCTTTTCTTCTTTTGTTCACCGATCCGACAAGGAGTATCTTCGGTGCACACTTATCGAAAGTTGTTCTGCATCATACGCAATCGAGCGCGTTCCATCTGGGATCATTCGAATTCCATTAGCAATATCGGGACTTATTCGCGTGTTATTTTTTCCCCCGAAGAAAAACGACGAAAAAACGTCCGGAGAAGCGCGGGGAGACGTTTTGCGACGCAGGAGTATCCACCTTCAAGGACACCGTCTTCGGGAACCAGTCCTGCGGCGAAAAACCAAGTCTCATCGTGAGTGCGTGCATGCGTGAGTGAGTGCAAGTGTGTGTGTGTGTGTGTGTGTGTGTGTGTGTACGAGAAAACACAGGCGCGTGCGCAGAGGAAATCCGTGTGCGGCGAAACGAAGCGAAATAGCGACGGCGACGGCGGCGGTGGCGTCGGTTCTCCTTTTGCCTTTCGTTTTTCATTCGTCCCGAGTGCAAGTCCTTGAGAAAATCTTCTCGCCTCGATTCTCAATTTCGTCATCGAGATCGGCGACGGCTTCTCGCAACGCTGTCCGCGGTTTCGCAGCGGAAAAAGGCGATTTGTCCACCGCCGCGGATCGCGGACAAATCGTGTGTTTCATCGATCATTGGGAAACATTGATTCTCGCGATTATAGGTGACATCGATGTCAAATCGTAGTTGCGACAGATTTCATCGAGAAAAAGATTGTAGTCAACGCTGCGTTTTCAAGGACAATGTATTCCAAGATTCTTTTTAACAATTTCTATATACGAGATTCTATGATAGATTCTATTTGCGAAATATTGTTTTCGCGTGAAAATTGATTAATCGAACGGCGACAAAAATTGAACGGGGGATAAAAAAAAAAGAAGTTCCCGTTTGAATATCGAGGCAACACGTGTGCGAGCCACGGGATATCTTCTTCCCACCGCGCACTTGTCGTTTGTCTTCGTACGCTGGTTGTCGTTTATCTGCAACACGAGCCGTCAGTGTTGCACGTGCAACATGTAAATGCGGCATGTGCGCGAGTTAGCGACGGAGGCGCGCTTGGCTCCTCAGTCGATGTTGCTTTTAATCAAGATAGCAAAGGCGATACCCCCGCGCCGTTGTGTTCGATAATTGAAACGTATCGGGAAAGTATATGTTCGCACGTGAAAAACAGTAGTTCCGAAGGAATAATTTCGCGGTTGGAATTTAATTACGAACTTTGGGGAAAATTGCCGTCGGTTTTGAAAATCAGCGAGAATCACGTTGGTAAACGAAAAATTGACGAAGATGGCAGTTCTGAATCATTAAAGTAGAATTCGATAGTCTATCGAGGATGCGTCACGATGTCGTTTGAGAGTGACAGGGATTTCTTTCCCGTAACGCGAGTGGTAAAGTTTTAAAAATATCTCTCCAACCCGACTCCGGTTGTCCGGGTGAATCGCAACGACTGCACGTGCACTCGAACCATGCAACCGGAGTGCATCCGAGGTTCTCGATTGACCCGGGTAACCCGTCCTTAAATGCGATTCCAAGAGGCACCGATGATCTCACTCTCGCGACTGTAGAAAAAGAACCGCTTCGATTCAAAAGTTTCATTTAGCACTGGTACTACCAAACCCCTCACAATAACTGGTTCCTAATTTCTTATTAAGAATTATTCTTCAACTCAACTAACAATATTTCTATCTATAAATAATTAAATCTTCTAATTTACCATTCTCCTGCATTCTCCTTTTTCAAACACATTTATCTACAATTTTTAAATATACCAAATTAATCCTCGATATTTCTAGGGTGAAATACTAATCTCTCACCATTCCATAGGCAAAATTAACTTATACCTCAATTAATCCACGTAATAAAATTATGTTACTCCGTATACCCGACGATTCGGAGCGTAAAAAGCGAACGTGCGAGCGTATCGAAACGGCATTAAGGTGAAAAAAAAGGAGAGAAAGAGAAGGCGAAGAGTGGTCCTCGAGCCGTGATTCCGAGAGCGAATGATCTCAGCGGCGCCGACTTTGAAAGAACGAAGCGCGAGCAGCAGCAGCTGAAAGCCACTAACGGCCGCCCCTGATATTTGACTTCGATCAAGCCGCGAGAGAGGACCGGTCCATTGTCTCGATTCCCGCCAATGGGGCGTGGCTCTCTAATAACCGAATGGTAAATCGAGTCATCGATGCCGCCTTTGGGAACCGTCGATCAAAAAGAATGAAATCAGAATCGAAATAAAAAAAGGGGTTACCAAAAATTCTCTCACGTCTACATTTTCACGTTTCTCATTCACGATTGATATTCATCGAGTACCTATTAGAAACCTTGTTAACCATCGAATAATTGTTTTTTTATTCATTGTGAATGAATCTTAAAAGGTGTGACTACTCGATAAATCGATCCAAGTGTCATTCGTACGTAGAATTTCTGAATTATTTCTCCTTTTTACGATCGTTCATCTGAAACTATCGTGGAACGACGGGATTACATTCGGCGACTTCACGCAGATCGAAATAAAGCGATAAACCGTTCGGATCTTTTAATAAACGACTCCGCGAGATCAAGCCGGGCAAAAACCATTGTTTTCGTGCGGGCCCTCTCTCTCTCTCTCTCTCTCTCGTTTGCAAAAAGAGGGTGTGGTTTTGGTTCCACGAGGCGAAATCCTTAAAAGGTTGCGCCGCGAAAACACCGAAAGTGCTTCGGTGGAGCGACAAAAGGGACTTCTGTCTGGAAAACATAGGCCCTACACTACTCTACCCAAGCCACAGCATGCTTGCTTTCTATATATCGTGGCTTTGTCGAAGCAGCTGTGGCGAACAGGTGTTGCCGGACCAGCTATACTCGTCAGCTGTTCCGTTTCTAAGCCCGACCACTAAGCTGTAACGCGTAAAACGACCGTTATTACTTTGGCTAGTTACGTCGCATCGTTGGTACGAAAAGGAACCGGCAGTATCGATCTTTCTTTCATGTTCTTTCATTCTTTTTCTTGTTTTCTTTCTTCCTTCTTTTACCTCTCTACCTCACTCTCGCACTCGTATTCTTTCTGGTTTGTTATGCTAAATAATATTTTGTCCGTTACATTCATTCATGAAGAAAAAAAAGATAAAAAAGAACCGGTTAATATGTTTTCACCCTGCACAACGTTTTTGTATATCTAATACTTTTCACACGGTTACAAGTTTAACTTATAATATAAATGTACTCGGTGATATACGTACATGTAAAGCTTGAATCGATCCACTACAGGACACTGCTGGTTTATCATCGGCAATACATTTTATGGTAGTTAATATTCAATTGATGACGGCATTGTCGAGCGATGTTTATTACATCATTCGAAGCTTTTTGCTCGCGAGTGATTTCCCGAGAATTTAATTTGTGAAAGTTAAAGAGCCTTGCGCGGACCCGTCGACGCGTCGAACGAGAACCGCCCGGAGAGTTTTATCGTCGTCGTCGTCGTCGTCGTGGTCGTCGTCGTCGTCACTTGCGAACAACGACGCCCGTATTACGCGTCGTTTCGGGATCATTGAATGCAATTGACATCTGCCACCGTCTGGGGGTTTCGCTACCAGTTGCCAACTGGTTCGTTTCGATGGCTGGCAGTGCCGTGCGCGATGAGCTATATCCCGTGATTTAACGTCCTCCATCGCTGCCAACGTGTTTGATCGATCTTCCTTATTACGTTTCCTAGCCGATAACAATGTTATCCATGTGAAAAAGGCCCGCTGAGAACATCCCCCGCCCCCTCGGAACCCTTTTATCGTGAAAAATCAGCGGCACGTGGGTCGCGTGACCTACGCCGATATCTGCATATACGTAATAATGAGAAAACTCGCCTTGGTTTATGTTTTCGTTCTAAGTATTTTTTTTCGTCGACGAACACTATAATTTCCAAGGATCCCGTCGAACCCTCCGACCTTTTCACATTCGACGTCACCGACGGCGTTTTATACGTCGGAGACGTTCGTTCTGTGATGGAAAGGGCTTCGAAGGAAAAATAAATCCGACGGGAAGTTTCGCTATTTTTCAAAAAAAGAAATAAAAGTCTTATCAATTACCGGGAAGAAACGCAAGCGTATCGATCAGCCGAGTTTCCGAACGGTCGTCCCGACGCTACCGTCGACGACGCGCGACGTCCTTTGTTCGTTCGACGGGCAAATATATTCCCAGGAAGAGGAGAATCCTTCGGTTCGCTTTCTCACGACGTAGGGAAATATTTAAACATCCCTTTCCCCACATTGAGAGGGATGATATTTCATTTCCGAAACCACACGATTACGCGTAAATTCGTCCAAATATTAAACGTTCAATATTTAACCTATTCCCCGTTGATTTGTAATAATAAAAAAAAAGGCAAAACGAACACAAGTATTTTCATATCGTTCGCAGTGAAACAGGTCTACTGGGGTGGAATTTTCCCAGCATCCCTTGCTATCTAAGACTGCAGGGTTGCAGCGAGTTTTTCCCGGGGTATTTTTGCCGGTCTGCTTTTCGCAGGGGTGCCTCTCCCTCCTCTCTCTCTCTCTTTCTCTCTCTTTCTCTCTCCACCCTTCTCTCTCTTTCTCTCTCTCTCTAGGTTGACGCTGAGTGTCGGTATTAGAGGAGCCGGCGAGGGGTGCGGGTGGGTGTGGGTGGATTCGGGGGTTGGTCCCGTGTCGTGTGGTGGGGTAAAGGTGACCCCCGCGGATCAATACCGCCGCCGGTCGGGCGCCACCATGCTCGAACGACCGATGCTCTCGTATTTCCTCTCGAAATCGAATGCCATCCGATGCAGACGGACCGGGGAAATGATTTCCCAATGCGACGCCCGGGCTTGAAAAGGAACATCAAAACCGTGGCTGCGACAAAGACCCGTTGCCGACTTATTGGTAAAACGAGTGGCGACTCGAAGAAAGAGAGAGAGGAAGAGAGAGAAAGAGAGAAAGAGTGGTGGAATTTAACCCTACACCTTCATTGTGTAACTCGAAAGAGAAATATTTTGAAATTATTTTATATTTGAGAAGTAGAGAAAGATACCAGGCTGTTCGAATGGTTGACGATTATAAATTAAAAGGAATTTGCCTAGTTTTTGCTGGTTTGTTAAAACGACAGGGGAAAGGTTGCAACGTTTACCGTATTCTAATTAAATCGAGCCGTCGTTAATTAGTTTCATAAACGTCGCTGGCCAGTTTTTGCCATTGTGTTGTTTTTTTATGCCACACAGCGGGGAAAAGTAGTTTGATCGAAGCGAACCGTAACGACGAATAACTTCTTTAACTATCCGACGACGGTGAGTGACGTAACGAAGACGCCGGCCACCGGGATTACTATAACTCGAGTTTACTTTCTCCCGTTCCGGGCGTAGTTGTAATATTGTTCGGGATTAGTCAGCGTGGCTAACGGAGATAAACACCATTAATGGACTTCAAATAAAGTGTTTGCCAGTGGTCAGTAGCCGTGACGGTAACCGTCATGTTGCCCGAGCCGACGACGTCGGCGTCGCGGCGTCCAAAGGGCGTCCGTCTTACTCATTTCAGTTCTTGAAAATAAAATCTCTTTCGCACCGCAACGGGAAATTAAGTTCGAGGTTTCTCGACCGCGTTTCCGGTAGCCCTGGCTTTACCGGCAATTAGAATGATTTATTCATACCGAACATGATTAATTACCCAGCGTCTCGCAATACGTCGAATAAAGGACAAGCATCTTGGGAAGATTTTTTACGTGGCATACGTAATATTTAAAGAATACAGACATTTTTTTTTCTCGTATTCTCTAAGTTTCTATTTATATTTCCTATTATTTTCGCTAGGTTTAACCGTAATCCTTCGGATAACGGTGAAATTTTGTTCCCTACGAGTATTTCCATTCTCGTGAAACTTTTCGACACGCCCGGATGTTGACGTACGAAGAGAGACAAGACATATAGATTTTTCAATTTCCGTAAGAAGCCCGGTAATCTCTCAAAGGTTGTTATATTCCCTTGAAAGCACAAACCCGGCATCCTCGTGGCAAAGAACGACGACGCGGTGGATGTTTGCGAACGGAACGTCTTTCGCGCTGGCTTGGAAACCTAATTTGTCGAGACGAAACTTTACTGTCGAAAGTTCCGGCGGATCGTTCCAGTGTCGAAAGCGAGAGAAGGACGGCGGGAAAATTTACGGTGAAACGAGAGTACAACTGCCGGCCTCGTTAGCAAGCAACAACGATTAAACGGCCAAAAGTTTGCCACGACTGTGTGGATGTATGTATGTATGTATGTATCTACGTACGTGTGCGTGCGAACACCGACAATCTCGTGTTATCCTATATGTACATATTAAACCTTAACACGTAACTACGGTTTCCGAAACCACGAGTGACTTTGTTACAACCGACGCGACAACCCTGTTTTCTTTATCACGCTGGAAATTACAGGGGGACACCTGTGCCACGAGTTAATCTACTTAACAGGTGTATTATTAAACGTGACTCCGTTGGTTATGAAATCATCGCCGAAAGTGAATAATCAGTTGTATATGTATGTACGTGTGTGTTTTTTCGTTCATTCTCTCATTGCTCGTTATCGATCATCCACTTTCACCGTGGTTATTCGATACAGAATTCTTACAATGAAATCTGAGTGTCAAATTTCTATAGTTTTGGGAGGTTTTGCGAAAAATCACGTGTGTAATTTGATCGCTCGATTTCCCGACAGTTCGCAAGAAAATTTCGCACACATTTTTGTTCTTTTCTTTCGAGAACGGTAATCGTCAGCGTAACCGAACCGGATTCACGATGCCCAGTGTCCGGTGTCCGTGACAGGAAGTCGGCAGTGGCGAACGGATACGAAATCGTCGAGTGTGTTACACCGTTACGTCACAAGACCCGTGGAAAAAAAAACCCCGGCTTCGTACGAAATTCGTATCCGACGCCGATGCTCGTGAATCGCTCACATGTTTTGTTTGGCTCGCGCGATCGCCGTCTCTTCTTCCGTTTTCCCACGTGCTGTTGTTAAACCTACAGACATTTTTCGTGATTCCATCGAGCAAAAAAGAGAAAAGAATAAAAAATCGCTCCATCCTCGCCGAAGAATTCCCTGAGAAATCGCGATCGTTTCGAAGCTGATTGAACGTAAGATGTGATTTCGTAAAAATTCTATTAAAAAATCATGTTAGTTAACCTCTGATCAGAGGTTATAGTAAACTTGATGGCAATTATGGTGTTAGGTTAGAGATTTCTGAATGAAAATTGGTGTCTTCGAGTGGCAAAAAGTGAAATGTTAACCCACGTGCTGGCATTAATTTTAACGTAAATTCTAATTACATTATGCGAGATTTCACGGAGATTCTTAATCTACCGACGTGTTTCACGAAACATAGTGCATTTCCTGTCGACCACGCGATAATTCTTTATTGATCGCATAATTATCGCACAGACCGCGGCCTTCCACGTACGTAGTACAAGATCGCTCGAAGTTCACGGTGCCTCGCGGATTTATTTTTCCATTCTTTTTTTTATTCATTTCGCGGTGACGCGACCGTGAATAATACCGTCGACGAGGAAGTCGCGGAAGTCCAACGTACACTCGAATCACCGGCGGTAACTGGCGTAATGTTCGCGTTTGGAAATCGAGCGATTTAAATCGGGGGAAATTAAATTACCCTCAGGAGTGGGTGGGGGGGGGGTGATGGTGGTTGGTCTCTCTTTTGTAATACGCGAAACGCGAATGGAAGCGTGCTCGTTCGCCCCGGTCTGTTTCGCGAAGATTGAAAAGGAAAACGTGATTAATCGGAATCCCTCTGGCTGCCGTCCGACGTGCGTTTTTTTTTGCACTCTTTCTCTCGGAGGGCGCAAAAACCGGAGTACCCCAGACCGGGATTACTGAATTCGGAATTTCAGCTCTCCCTTTCCTTCTATTTTCACTCGACCACCCCCAACCACCCACCCACACTCCCCTCCCTTCGTCGTGTACATTCCGTGAAAGTGGTAGGCTCACATCGTACAAAAATCCTGGTGAAAAAAACACAGGATCTCTTCTCGGTCTCTCTTTTTTGCTCTCGTTCTTTCGCTCTCTGTACTTGGGTGTACGTGTCTGTGTGTTTTTTAATCAATTTGTCGACGATCTCGCATGCGAGCGGCCCGTCCCGTCGACGTGATGCTCGTCGACGGAAAACTAAAGCGTTCCGGCTGCTGGAAAAGCGTGCGAAATGTTTTCGCCAATCAGCGGGAACGCGTGGAAAAACGTGTGTGTTGGTGTGTCTCTCTCTCTGCTCGTGTGTGTGCGCTTGTGTCTCTGCGTTACGATCGTTTACGCGGTCTACGGTATATAAACGGGGGAGGGGGGGAGACGTAATTTATGCGCAACATCAAACGCGCCATCGAGATACGGAATTGTATAACCGTGAATATGATACGGCACGAATTTATTACCATATTATTTGACGTGATCGTAGCGGCAATAAATAAACCCGATACACCGCGTAAAATATCAGGAAATATCGACGATGTGTCGTTTACGCTACTCCACTTGTTCCACTGCCTTGAATCGTAATCACGTTGCTAAACTAACCGGCATACAACCGTGTTACCGTCTCCAGCATGCGGTTAGGAAACTTTTCTCCATCTGGATAACGCGACGAGTGAAACAATCATCGCGTGAATTTAATATCTTATGGTACGTTTCGGCGGTAAAAGTCTCACGCGTTCTCCACTAATAAACTTGACACATATGTACCCGGTACACATACCACGTGCGTACAAATGTATACTTTGTGTATCGTGAAAATATTTGCGGAAACTGCGAGCGAATTTCGAAAATCGCGAAAAATCGTCAAATTCAAACAGTTTTTTGATCGCCATTCGCTCAATTTTAAAGATAGCGATCTGAGACTGGTACCATTGAATCGGGCGTGAAATTCTCTATAAAATCCATGTATAATAGTTGTACTTTTCGAAAATTTAATTTTTCGCAAAAATCTGAAGGGGGTAGGTCAGGATTTTTTGCGATTTTCGTAAATCGTCCGCCATTTCCACAATTTTTGAGCTATTAAAATGATCCAGGGCGTTTTGGACGCGGAATCCGAAGCCGAATAAGCCAGTGAAAGAATTATTTTAATATCTCAAAAATTGTGGAAATGGCGGGCGAATTACGAAAATCGCAAAAAATCCTGACCTACCCCCTTCAGATTTTTGCGAAAAATTAAATTTTCGAAAAGTACAACTATTATACGTTGTTCTGGGGTAGAATTTCCTAACTAAAACAATGGTACAAGTTTCAGATCGCTATCTCAAAAATTGAGCGAATGCCGACCAAAAAACTGGTTGAATTTGACGAATTTTCGCGATTTTCGTAATTTCTCCGTCATTTCCGCAATTGTTTAGATATCAAAATGATTCTTTCACTGTCGTATTCGGCTTCGAATTCCGCTTCCAAAACGTCCACGATAATGTTAATATCCCAAAAATTGCGGAGATGAAGAGCAAAATGCGAAAATCGCGAAAATTCGTCAAATTCAACCAGTTTTTTGGTCGGCATTCGCTCAATTTTTGAGATAGCGATCTGAAACTGGTACCATTGTTTTAGTTAGGAAATTCTACCCCAGAATAACGTATAATAGTTGTACTTTTCGAAAATTTAATTTTTCGCAAAAATCTGAAGGGGGTAGGTCAGGATTTTTTGCGATTTTCGTAAATCACTCGCCATTTCCGTAATTTTTGAGCGATTAAAGTGATCCTGGACGTTTTGGACGCGCAATCCGAAGCCGAATAAGATGCAGAAAGAATCAGATTGATATCTCAAAAATTACGGAAATGGCGGCCGATTTACGAAAATCGCAAAAAATCCTGACCTACCCCCTTCAGATTTTTGCGAAAAATTAAATTTTCGAAAAGTACAACTATTATACGTTGTTCTGGGGTAGAATTTCCTAACTAAAACAATGGTACAAGTTTCAGATCGCTATCTCAAAAATTGAGCGAATGCCGACCAAAAAACTGTCATAATTTGACGATTTTTCACAAAACAGCCACCAAATTACAAAATCCCCAAAAATATATATAAATATAACCTTCCAAGCTTATTTATCACAAAATACATACACACAATACATTCCCCGTTAAAAATTTCCTATTTTTCCATTCCTAATATCGTTCCAAACCCTTCTTTTCCCATTTACACCCCCTATAATTCATAATTATTTTCCAAACTCTTATGATCACACTTAATAATTTTGTGTTCCATGTCTCTGTTTTAGGTACAAAGCGAATCGCAACGTGAACAGGGGCGGTAACCGCGGCAGCAGCGCGACCGGCGGCACCGGGGGTCTCGGGATCGGAGGCGGCGGCCGCGGGGGTTGCAGCCCCGGTAGGGGCGGCGGCGGAGGAGGCGGCGGGGGCGGACAGGAGAGCGGCACGGGGCTGACGCCACCGGCCACCGGCCATCACCACCACCACCACCACCACCACCACCATCACCATCACCATCATCTACACCTCAGCACCGCTACCACCATCGTCAACAGCAGGCAGTACAGGCACAAGCTATACGCCACGAAACAGTGCAACGAACACCGCCACCACCCGCATCACCACCACCGGCACCACCAGCACCGTTCCCATCGTGTTATGACCATGGGACAGAAAATTTCAGGTTAGATACGCACCATAGAAACGGAACTATGGGATATTACGATGGATCTTACCCTGGGGGAGAAATTCTATTAGAGATTCGTTGTAAAATTATGGATAGATGATGGGATTATGGATATAACATCGTTTTTTGATATTTTGATATTTAGAATTTGGTTTTTATGGGAAAATTGAGAAATGAAGGAAATTACGTTAGAGAGGTATGTGTTTCAGAGAAATTAGGATGTATGAAATAGGGTAGAGCGAAAAGAATTAGATTCTTCGAAGAGAACAACAGCGTCGAGTATGAGAAAGTATTTTCACGCAGTTGCAGCGCGCAGTCCAAAGGTTGAGGAGATTAACTCACCTGGGCGGTGATGCAGGGTCAAGGCCTCTGACCGCCCCTGATTCTACCTACCTGCTCAGGTAAAACCCTGAACAGGTACCTCGGGGCCTGTACCTTTGTAATTCCCTTGAAAAGAAACAGGCTCCACGATCAGAAAGTCGAAAGCATACAACGGTGTGGATGGGAAAACGCGAATGAATTTCGTCAGAATATTTTATTCGACGTTGTAAAACGATCGCTAACGGATTCCTCGTCGTTGACGGCACGACTTCCTGGTAGGAAACGTGCATCGCTCGGCTTTCATCTAATCCTCCGGGTGTAGTGCCTTGAATCTTGGTAGTGTGCGTAAGCTGCTCGAATTTATTTATCTTCCGAGATATCCCCATCCGGTTTCGTAAGAACGCGTCCGCCGTTGTGACTTCAAACGACGTCGTTAAGAGACGACGATCTTGATCTTAATTAACGACCCGCGCGAATTACTTTCGACTGTCGCGTTTTAAAAACCCCGCTGCCGTCTTCGTTCCCGAACGGAACGAAGTTTACGGAACGCGAAACGCGCGGGGATCGGGCCCCGAGCAGCGTTCGGTACGAATTGATCGAATAATTTGTTGGTAATTATTTTCATACCTTCGTTACGACACGCTACACGCCGGGATAACGTGCCGAGTACCGAGACTAATTAGTATAACTGCGGGCAATGATTCCTCATTACGGCAGTCACGAACTGTCGGCGGATCGTAAAAAAGAGAAGGAGAAAAACACACACACGCAACAAAAAAATCACCATCAAGGTTGCTATCAGCGATGGCTTCGAGCGAGCGTGAAATAGTATTGGAAATCGAATAAATTACGTTTCACAAACGACCGGGAAATAGAATCATTAAATTTAACAATAAATTCTGCGTAAAGTAGGAATCGTACAACGTCCAACCCCCCGGTAGGTATATCAATTGCAATCGCCCTTCCCCCCTCGCCCCTTGGCGTCTGTGTAACCTTTGATACCACCCGGTTCTGATTTACAATAGCAATTTGGCTCATAGAAATTCATCCCGTATCGACGGAAGTAAGGTAGCCGTACGACACCTCCGGACAAAACGGTCGGTGTGTTTTTCATGAAATTTGTCTCCCTTAGACCGCAGCCAATTCGCAGCTGAGCCGCGCCCGTGAAATTTACGGCCCCCCCCGGCATTGTGGTTGAGCCGGCCCTGGAAAGGTTTAGCGGGAGAGGTTCGAAAACTCACAGAGAGAGAAACCTAGAGAGTGAGAGACTGAGAGAGAAAGAGAAAGGCCTCCACCGTGGAAGAGCGGAGAGAAGAAAATAAAAAAAAAGAAAAAGGAACCCAGGGACGTGTCGAACGAACGAGAATCAGAGGGTCGACCGGATATATGGGGCCGTGAAAGGCCCTTTCTATTAGTCGCCCCCCGGCTTTTCGGGGCGAGAGAGAAAGAGAGAGAAAGAGAGAGAAAGAGAGAGAAAGAGAGAAGACCCTTTGAAATCCTCACGGTCCTTTCCAGAGAACCCTCGTTCAGAGCCCTCGAGCAGAGAAACAGCTGCCAGAGCAAATAAACCATCGCCATATCCAAGGATATCGCGCTGCTCCGACCGACCCTACCGGCCCCGAGAACCTTCCGACAACCTTCCAAAACCTTAACCCAGGCCTGCTGCGCAGGCTGGACCCTTCATTATTTTTCTTCCACTCTTTTTTTCCCTCGTCCTCGGCAAATCTCGTGATCCGACGCCGCTGGCAGGTATCCGAAACCGCAGTCGAAAACCCCTTGGACGAAGACGCTATCTGAATTTCTGACGTCGATACTGCGTGAAAATACTTTCTATTGAACTTTCGACTTATTTTCTGATAGCGGAGGAACTCATTTTTACCGAGAGTTTTGTTTGAAAGGGTCTGTAAGAGAGATTGGAATATATTCAGTGTACCAAAGGGAGACTACAGGTTATTATTTGTTATGGGTACGTAAGTTTAGGAGACGAGTATTGTATCATGGTTGTTTAAGTATTATCATACGAGTTTTAATCACGGTGATAGTTAACACTATCGCCAGCTGAGAATTTCAACCGTTGTTGCCTGAAGCTGGTTGCCGGCGGGGTTTTTTCGTAAAGGGGAATGATGAAATTTGCTTGGAAATATCGTGCGGGTAATTACCGGTTGTTTGAGATTTGAGAGGAAGTTATGCCGCGTAAAACGGGGAAAAAGTGAAATTCGCGAATATTTGTCGAACTATAAACGATTTATTCTTGGACAGCTGCTCACGTTGCAACGACGTAGTTCTACGTCGACGGAACATCTACTCTCTAGGTTACTAACAACGTCGTATCGAGTCCACGTGGCTCGATGGTTTTAAAATTCGAGACTAATTCGATGTATTTTTTGTTTCCGTTGTACAGGCGCAGTGAAAACTGTGACTCGCGAGAGCACAACACCAACGGGTGCAACAGTGACCGTCAGCGGTGGAGAAACCATAGCGTACAAGCCCGTAGTGCCACGAGAATTAGCGCAGGACTTCCTGAGGCCACCACGTCTTGATATTCTACTCGACATGCCGCCCGCATCGCGGGAAACGCAGATCAATCACAGCTGGAACGCGAACGACCGAAGTCTTAACATATTCGTCAAGGTATTTGTCGAAAAACAACCACACCATTAAAGTAAAACACACCATTAACATTGAGACACTTGCTACATTCTCCCAAATTTATTAATTTTACTCCTTAATCACAAAATTCCAATTACCCTTTTAATTTCATCATATATCATAGTAATATATTATATAATAAACATTGTAATTATTACTCCACGTAAATTAGTGATGTTTTAATACCTATAAACATTGATCTATGTGTTTCTTATTATAATTACCATTGATTATCAATTGAAACTAATTCGATCGATCATTTTCCAGGACGACGACAAGTTAACGTTCCATCGGCACCCCGTCGCACAGAGTACAGATTGCATACGCGGCAAGGTGGGCTACACCAAGGGTCTGCACGTATGGGAATTACACTGGAGCACCCGGCAACGGGGCACCCATGCCGTGGTCGGTGTCGCGACGGCGGATGCGCCGCTGCACAGCGTCGGATACCAGAGCCTCGTTGGCAACAACGAGCTCAGTTGGGGCTGGGATCTGGGCAGGAATAAGCTCTACCATGACTCGAAGAACAACACCGGTGTCACCTATCCGGCCCTCCTCAAGCCCGAGGAAACGTTCATCGTTCCTGACAAATTTCTCGGTGAGCGAGACCTGACCTCCACCTTCCATCTACCGGTTATCGTTCACTCGAATCATTCATCGTGTGAATGATAATGGGCTTACGGTACCGCACAATGGGAGTTTCGACTAATTTCGAAACTTTTCTCGATGTTATTCCTAATAGTGGTCCTGGACATGGACGAGGGTACCCTGGCATTCGTCGTGGACGGACAGTACCTTGGTATCGCCTTCAGAGGGTTGAAAGGCAAGAAGCTTCATCCGATTGTCTCCGCTGTTTGGGGACATTGCGAGATTACGATGAAATATATCGGAGGACTCGATCGTGAGTAGAGAAAATATAGTATTATTAAATCTAATACTTTATCTGTAAATTGAAAGAGAGTATTGTATAATAGTTGGACTTTCATTGGTGTGAATGGTATAGTTTGTTTAAAATTTGATACTATTGTAATTTTTCTTTTTTTTTAGCCGAACCTCTGTCTCTCATGGAACTCTGTCGAAGAGTGATCCGCCAACGGATCGGTAAGCACAGGCTAGAAGAGAAAGTGAACGACCTGAATCTACCATTGGCGATGAAGACTTACCTTCTGTACCGTGACAGGAGGTAACCAAAAGTAGGTACCTCAGAAAACGATACCAGAATCACCAGCAGAGCGAAAACCACAGCGCATTATCGGTGTCATCGTGACACGCGAGAAAACTTCCGTGGAATCGTCCGTGGAATCGTCCGAGGAAACGTCCGAGGAAATCACCGAGGAAACGAGGGAGGAAACGAGGGTGGAAATGATCGAAGAAACATTCGAGCACATACTCCATATCTTCGTGAATTCTGGTATTTGAATCCTTGTCAGAAAAGGTCGAAAAAGGCACGATCATCGTCATCGTCATCGACTTCATCATCCTCGTTGTCATCGTCGTCATTATCGTCATCCTCGTCGTCATCATCGTCACTGTCGTCGCCAGTATTCTTAGCACCGACCAGACGACGACGACGTTACGCGAGGTGAACACAAAAATGGAAACACGCGATCTTCATCGGGACTAGCAAATTATTTAGGTGATATATATAGTTGTTTTTGTGTTGTCGATAACGCGATTAAAATCGTGGAAACATTTATTGATTGTTGTAAACTGTACCGACGACGATGCGGCGTTTTTCTTTTTCCATATATATATATACATATATATATGTATATATATATGTTGTTTTTTTTCGTTTTTTTTCTCGATTTTTTCTCGTCTCTTTTGTTCCGGGAGGAGGAGAATCATTACCGTTTGGTTGTTCCTTTTCAATGCCCATCGTAACTACGCTGCCTAGTTTTTTTCTTCCGTTTTCTTGATTTTTGTGTTCTCGCATTGTTGAAAATGTTTCGCTTGAGTAGCAAGACAAGAGAAACGAGTTGAAAAGCGAAAGGATAGCGAAGAATAAATGAGGATCATGGAGTATGGAGGAAAGTCTCGCGACACGAGGAGATGGAACTTTAAACGAACGAAACGCAGCAGCGATCGCGAATCTACAGCGCCTCATAGTTGGCCAGTAAAACAAAAACAAACAAACAAACAGTTAGGCTTAATCGAGCCTGGAGGCTGATACGGGTGTGACATTCGAACGATTGGTGGTCAGCGATGGTTACAAACGGGCTCCGTTCGAATTACGGCGAACGAACGAAGAGAAAAACGAAGATAAGGAAAAACAAAGTACGTGTGAGAATGATCGAACGACGAGGGGGAAAAAAATGAAATCAATGCAATGGAATGGACGACTAAGAATCACGGAGGACGATCATAAAAGCAAAGTATCGAAACAAATATATATGTATAGGTACAAAGCCAGCCGATCGAACAGCCGCCTTCCAATAGGCTCATTTTCAAGTATTTTCTAAGTATGCTAGGTCTAATAAAATATAGTGGTGTGCGTGTATCGTGGATGAACACGAACGAAAGAAAGAAAGAAAGATTCAATTAGGTAACGTTATCTCTGGTCTGCCGTGTTTTTCTCATTTTAATAAAAACCCTACGAAAAATGTAGCATCACAACCGAAAGGAGAGATAATCTACCGAAACGGATTGTCGATGAGAAAACTCTTGAAACGAAGGGACTAATGGAAAACAAATGGTCACGGTGTAAATGGGTTCGAATAAAAAGGTTTCACGCGAAAGATAATAACGAATACACGAGAGGTAGATACATTTTACCTCGGCTAAGTTAATCGCAAGTAACGAAGGAACAACAACAACAACAAAAGAAAAGAAAGAAATATCGAATTGTACACCTAACTCTTACCCTATAACGCTAGAAAATGCAAAACTGGACACGGGCATTGGCAGATTATATTCCGAACAAGAATTAAAACTGTCAGCAAGATCCACGACATGCATATATATGTGTATATAATATATACGTATACAATTACGACGACGATTCATGATGGTTACGATGATGATGACGGTGATGAACGATAATGATGGTAACAACGATTATATTGGGCGTATAACTATTATACTATTAGCATGACAACATACGACTGGTCCCTAGTAACTTCTTATTCTTACGTTTGTCGCTTAGGTTTAATGATAACGCCGGAAACCCGGCGATTGTCGATTTGTATATAGGGTATAATAATTATAATGATAATAGTATCTATCGGTACGACGATGAATGTATTATGGGTGTCCGATATTGTATCCAAGACCGTAAAACGACGAACCGACTGCGAGAAGCAGATACTGTTTTAATTTTTCTCCCTCGAACTAAACTGTTCAAAAAAAAATGAAAGCGAACAAAAATAACAACGTATATATATATACATATATATTATATTCTTTACTCGCCAATATCATGCATCGTTCATTCTTCACAAACGAGTGACTCTCGCAACGTGACTCGAATAAAGAAAACACGTCTTCCAAATTGTCTGACCGACAGGCTGTTCTCTTTTTTCAAACGTTCTTCGATAACTATCTATGTGTTGTTGTTTTTTGCTTTATCTCTGTCGACTTATAAAATACCAACGGTTTTCAACGAAGACACGTACATCATCTCGCAATCGGCAGAAAAGAGACCCTGTGTCGTCGTGGTCTTGCGGTTCTTTAACACACGCACACCCTAGTTCTGTCTATCAGCAATGTTCGCCTTTCATTATTTTTTTTTCGCGCGGCGATGCAAGCATGAGATTGAAAGAGTAACGTGAGAGAGAGAGAGAGCGAGCGCGAGCGAGAGAGAAAGAGAAAAATTAGAGCGAAAGAAGAAAAATCGCGGGGCGAGCGAGGAGAGAAAACGAGCGAATGAATTACGCACTGCGACGTTCGTCGAAGATTCGGAATCACAAGAATGACACACGTCGATACACATAATATATGTAATATATATATATATATACATGCGTGTATATATATATTATTTTAGCGTTCAGAAATTGCAACGTGACCCCTCCGGGTCCCAACGGCCGACAATGCGTTTTCTTTTTTTCTTAATCTTTTTCTTTTTACTTGCTACTTTGAAATGATATTTTTCCCACGAACGGTGAAAACGCGGCGAGCGATGATTCGACGAAGCACGTTTGAGAATAACACTTTTTAGTATCGTTACTTTTTATACACACCGAGGATCATCGCCATGTAGATTCGTAATATGTTATATTCGTGGCTCGTCCGTCGTCGAGCGTGTCGGAGTCCCGAAGGAATATATATATATATAAAACAAAAAAAATTGAGAAAACGACGAAAGAAAAAGGAAAACGCACGAGTTTACGCGCAAAAGAGACACGTGTTCAAGCGGGACACAGAGACACACGTATGGTTTTTTCTTTCTGTCCGATACACACGTATGTCATTCCATGTTATAAAAATAGAGGAGAGAGAGAAAGAGAAAAAGTGAGCGAGAGAGCGAGAGCGAAAGAGAGAATATGAAACACACACACGTACAGAAAATATAAACGAGAGAAGAACACGTTGCAAAAGAGAAAGATTATTTCTTTTTCTCGTAAAAATCATACTTACTACTACCCGTGTTGTACCTACGAAGTATTTTGTATGGATCATTTTCTCCGTGCGCGTGTCACGTTCCGAGCATGAGACAGGACAAATATAGCGTTTAGAATGTTGTACATACTATTAATGATTAATTAATATTAATATTAATATTAATATTATTATTGTATCGATCGATAGTTTAATTGATTAATCGATTATCGTGTTAGTCGGCATAATTGTGGATTCAGTTTTTGTGCGGTAGGAAGAAATAATAATGTACGCGATCGATCGATCGACGGTTTTTTCATTTAGAAACGGCCGCGACCATTGTTCCCCAAACATAACGGGACGTTGTCGCGGTGCCGGGACGCGTCAAAAGACCTTCCTATTATTTAAATTGCATTTACGATTACACAAGATGATGAATTACACCGAATAAAATCAAGTAAAAAGTAAAGATTGCGTGTTTTTATACCGGCGCGTGTTGTTCGCTTAATCCGTTTTTTTTTTTTGGTAACTTTGTCGTCCGAGGACCACTGCCACGCAAAATTTTGTTTTTATCTTCTTCTCCAATTTGACGATTTGTGTTTTGTTTTTTTTATCATTATTATTTTTATCATTACGACTAGTTTTATTTGTTTCTCTTTCTCCCACCCTATTCTCGTTTTGTTTTATTTTAGAGAACTTTGTTGTTTCATTATGTTGTTCTCGTTCGAAGGGAAAGAGTACTTTTTTTTAATTTGCATTGACGTTTTCATGATTACATTTTCATGTTCCGCTTTTTATTACGTGTTAACGTTGAACGTAAAAAACGTGTTTGTTTTATCCGATAACGATTTCTCTTTTTTTTTCTCTCCCTCTTTTAATTTGATTAGTTTTTATACACGTGGAACGCGGAAACACGTTCGGCGTTAGTTGTTCCGTTTTTATCTGATTTTTTTTTTGACGGGGATTCGATCGATCCAACGAAGACCACTTGACCGAGTTTTACTGAGCGCGATTTTTTTTTTCTTTTTACCCTCACGCAGATTCACGTCGCCCCCGCGTTCCCGAGAACGGTTTTCCCTTTTCCCATGTTACACATTTTTTTCGAAACGGACCTCTCTCGATGTGTCGATCGATCGTGCGCAGCGACAAGAGAACAGGAAAATTGTGAAAAATCCAGAAACGTTTAGGATCTTTAATGAAGCGAAAGATTTATTCTCGGTATCGTTGCGAACGAACGTTCCGGAATGTAATTAGAGTACGGTTGTTTTTCTTTTTCGTTTCGTGATTCGTATGCCCGTCTGCCTGTGCAAACTACATTGCCTCGACAAAAAAATATGTCTAACTTATTGACGATGCGATAATTCATAAGACATTTAAGCTGCGTGTATGGAAATTTTCGTACGAAAGACGAATTGTGTGTGTAAAAGAGACAGATAACGAATGAGAGGAGTAACAGTGTGATAGGGAAATAGAGTGACAGTGTATCTGCTAACCGGGTGGCCTCCGACAACATAACAAAAAGAAGGAAGAAGAATAAGAAGAAGAGGAAAAGAAATTCATTCTCTTTGTGTTTTCGTCTGCGACAAATTCGATTTCACTCGAATGAGATTCCTTATACAATTGCGAACCTTCGGAAATGGAACCAAAAAAAAAGAAAGAAAGAAAGAAAGAATTATAGGAACGATACAATTTATTTAACTCCATGCATATTTCGCTGTATTTTTGTTTCACTGTACGCGTGGCGGTAAATTAATTTCGTGTCGTTTGGAAATATAGATGGATTAAACGAGTAAAACGAACAAAAAAAAATCGTGAATATTTGTATAGCTTTTATAGATGAAAATTTACAACAAATGTACGCATTTCATTTTGCGAGACGACTCGACCCCGATCGTAGCCGGATTCTTCGGAGAGGCGCTGCTCTTAAAAGTATATTAAAATAAACAAAAAAAAGCGTAGAAATTTAAGGTAAACTCTCGAAACACTTGACACCGCGAAAAAGGGCGTGAAACTGTTCGGCGAGAACAGACTTTGCTCGCGGTTCTGCCCCTTTTTCGGCGGTGTGGATCATTTTAAGAAAAAAAAATAAAATAAAATAAACGCGAAGCGGACGAACACAAAACGAACGACGAAATCGACGGCGAGCTAACCTGTCGTTGACCTCCAAAAGGCCACTTCCGATATTTTATCTTGTGTTTTTTTTTTTTTGAAAAAAGCCTGGACTATTGCAACGAGCGATCTCACGTCTGTTTAAGTATAAGTTTTACGAGTTTAGCGTGGTATTGCTGTATAATGGCGAGTGAACACGACAAATTTATAAATATGTAATGCCTTAATCTTAACGATAATAATGGATAGCGTTACGATAATGATTAGTTCTGATGTGAAAACCGGCGGTGAGGTGAACTAGGTGGAATGGAGGGAGGGGGATGGGGGTGCGTAAAAGAGAAGGAAAAAGAAACAAAATAGGAAAGAAAGAGATAAAACAAGGGAGAAATTAATAATGCAGTTCGCGCGCGATCGTTCGTCTCCATTCTGTTCATGATTTGATATTTTTTTAGAATTCCTACCGACGAGAGAGAGAGAGAGAAAGAGAGAGAGAGAGATGACGATTGAAAAGAAAGAGGGAGAAGTATAAGTGAAACGTGTATAGAGCGGACTGCTATCTAAAATAGTTCAGGCTAGATATCGATGTTTGTAGTGGTTAAAGAACAAAAAAAAACACAACACAGCATATTGTAATTAAAATTAAAAATCATTAATACCGCCCGCCTTTTTATTCGTTTCGCACTCGATATTCTGCCCTGACTCTTTTAGCTTTTCTATTTTTCTCTGTTAACTGTTGCCACGTGATACGCGTGATTTAATTTTTCCAAAAAAAAAATGAATGAAACACACATAAACACGTACCGCAAAAACCTATGCGCTGTTTCGTCGTAGTGTACTAATTAAGTAAAACTATTCTCTTCGTCTTACTTGTGGAAATGATCGCGAAGTGATGATCTGTTTCGCTTCGTCGCGGAATAAAGTGAACTATGTAGAAGCAAAATTTATTTCTCGTGATATATGTATACGTACATACACATGTATATGTATCATGAACACTGGGATCGTTATTATCACTGCGGATTCCGATCCAGCTTTCGGATTCTAGCCAGACTTTTCCGACGAATTTTCCGACGAGTTTTCCGACACGCGTTTCCCCACTGACAGCGAATCATCGCAGTCCCTGTAAAGCACGTTGCAGTCATCACCACGAATACCAGCCGATCCTGCGTCCTCCACCAGACGATCCCAGCCGGACGATGATTTCAATGACTTTTTCACGCCCCGTCTGAAAAGCGAATAATATATACATATATATATATTTTTATCAATCGTTTCCGTTAAACCTTTGAGTGCCAACGATCGCGTTCCCGATCGATCAACCACGTGTTAGAATGTCTCTCGTTTGTGTAAACTGTATAATAATTTCTGACTTTATATTATAACGATACTATTTAATGTAGAATGAACATTGTTAGGATACGTTTTTTGTGACGATTGTTTAAAGATTCAACGATACGTTTGTTCTTGTAGCTTCTGTAAATAAAATTAAAGAAACTAAGTAAAGACTTGGCACTCGAATGGTCGTTCCTTTACGTCTCGCCTGGATTACAAATTTCGAGTTCCCGATTTCTTTATTTCGCTACGTTGCACCTCGAACACCTTTGGGAAAGTATAGAAACGATAAAACAGCGAACTCACGTTAAATACTTGGCGAGGATCTTCCCAGCCCTACCAAAGTCCCTCAGCAGCTTTCGATTCTCCAGGCAAACAGTCCTCTGTATGCAACGTAGCCTCGCGTCGTTGTTGAGAATATCTTCCTCTTCCGGAGTCTAAAAGTTGTAAAACAAAAAAAAAACATACATATTATCCCTTATCGTCGCGGAGGAAGAACTTTTCTATCCAAGTTACGATTTTTCCCTGTTGAAATTCTCCCAACGAAAAAAAAGGACCGTCAACCTTATTTAACAACTTTTCAACAAATATAATCTCTTTAGTTTCCTTCCGTTTAATCCACACGAATATGAACCCGTTTAAAAATATTACCTTTCCCTTTAAATAAATAATTTCTCCATAAACGTAGAAAATACAATTTGCGAGATTTTCAGGGTCTTACAACAGAGTTGAAATCACGGGACGAATATAAATCCCTCTTCTGTCTGGTCGACAGCACCTCGATCAGAGCTTCCCTTCGCTTAACGGAGGTGATAGTGTTCTGTATAATCGCGAAAAGCAGCAGCAGCCCGATGAAGCTGACGATGACGAGGTGTTTCGATGACGGCCCCACTGACTGGTCCATGGAGTGTGCCACCGGATATCCGACACCCGGATATTCATAAACATACGGCAGACTTTCGCTTCTGTGATGCAGAAACGTTCTCTGTGGAGCTGAAACGAAGTTCGCTTGTCTTTTGATAAAGTTTCTTATCATTCGAGACAGATCGATCTAAGGATCATCAATTGATGAGATCCTTGAGATCTTGGAAGAGACTACACAGCTATCATTAAAGTGTGAGTGGTCGACACTATCGGATAGTCTTACGAGCAACCGCGCAATTAACATCTGTTGATTAACTCTTGTTGATTAACTTCGGTATATCATTACCCTCTTTGTCTCAACCACCCACGACCCTTTGTTTCCCGTTGTAACTACTTGTTGTAACTACTTGTGGCAGGAGTCTTTGAAAACCGACCGATAAATATCACTTCGAATGACTCTTTTTTTCTTGAAATATATAGGTGAAAGGTGAGAAACATTACCGGTAAGAAAATGACTGGTGGGATAAGGGGGTCGTACGAGGGGTCTGGTTATTTCCGGTTGAATCACGGGCTCGATTTTGCTGGGCTCCGGGGACGAGTCATTTCCGATCAAAGGAAACACCATGGTCTTAGCATCCTGGGCGGTAATTAAAACTGCGAGGCTGATAACTGTCGATAAGACTCTCATTATCAGCGACATTTTTCTCCCGACAGCGTTGAAACACCTGGATTCTGAATTTGGAACTTCACTTTTATCTTTTCGCCCTGAATCACTCTTCTTTTTTAATCGAACGTTAATTTCACGTAATCCACGGTTTCCCTCGACGAGAAAAAGAGACGACTGACGGTAAATACGATTCGCGTAGCGGTCTTATGACGACCGGAGCACGAAAGTTCGTGACACGGTCGATTCAGTCGCGGACCGAGGAACGACAAAAGTGTCGGCAATTTTGGAAAATTGGGCCCATCATTCGGCTCGCTGAGCTGTCTCACGACGTCACGGTGAAAACCGTAGCCACCGTCGGAACTGCGATACGCTAAGTTTTTTTCTCTTATCCTCCAAGGAGACCAATGACAGTCTTTTACTTTTTTCTCCCTCTTTCACCGTAACAGCGAAGTCAGCTAACCATAACGCGGTGAGATACGTTTCAGATTAATATCTCATGATATTTTCACATTATTTCCTCGCACCGTGAAAGAAAAAAAAATACAGCGACGACGACGACGACTTTTCCACCAGACGCTATCGCTTGATACTGTTCCGGGAAAAGCGAAGGGAAAATAAAAACGGGGAGTGAAATTGCATTGTGGAAACGTGGAAGGAACGTTCGTTACTTAGTAAACGGTGCTCGTGGATTAATGTAATGGGACCGAAAGACTTTTATGCAAATCTTGATGTATGTCTTACTGGAACAGCGGGTATTTTTCGGTGAAACTACGAATTCGCCGGGGAAATCCCGACATTTATCAGCATCGGGTTCTAAAACCCTTGGACGAGTGGTTTTTATGCTTTTAGGAACGTTTAAAGGTTGAACTTGGTAGGAGATTCGCAGATTTACGAAAATTCGACCGACGTACGGTAATAAATATCGAGTTCAAGCGTGGCTAATGGATCTTCGGATTTTCCACGCGTTTTCCCGGAGAAAAAACGAGGGTTTCACTAGGGTGTCGTTTTCAGAGTTTCTCGCGGAGCACCGCTTTTGTTTCAACGTTTGAAAACCGACGGACCCGGTTTCGCGCCTTTTGCTTCCTCGTCTTTAACATACGCCAAACAATAGCAGCTAGTGTACAGTGTCACCAGTACCTTCACATCAACGAAACAGATTTCACACATCTATACAACCTTCCAACATCCCTAAATTCACTCTACGCACCGAAACGTATCAATAACTCATCATAAATCATCGACAATTCCAAAAACCAATAAGAATCTCCAATAAATCCGCGATCCATCGATAAAAATCAATTACTCTAAAAAAAATTAAAACTCCGTTTCCATTTACACGACGTCGTCTAGGGGACAAACTTTATCCCCGTTATCCTGAAAAATAACATGTAAATAGGTGCGATGTCCCCTTGGAAAAAGGGGGTGGTAAAACGTGGGTGAGAAAGGGTGGTGAGGGGGATGGTTCGGAGACATCGAAAACAGAGGCGTGACATTCGTCGGAAACAAAGGGTTCACTGATTTTCCCCCGAATATAAAAAGGGAAAAGCGTGTTTGATGTAAATGCTCGTGGGGGTTGTCGCGGGGCGAAGGGGGGGACAAATCGGTTGGTTAGGCTGGCTGCTGAATCCAAGGGGTTGCTATGGCGATGGGACGGCGGGCAGTAACTAGGAGGGGGCCGTTGCCTGGAGGGTTCGTCTGTCTGGAGCCCTTCTAAAGGGGATGATGTTATTCGCCGTGTCTGTCTGTCTGGCCGCGCGACAGTCAGCTGTGTTTATCGCGATTTCTGCGAAAATCCAACGGGAAAAGGGTTAACCAGCCATTTTATCGGTTTACGTGTTTCCTGCGAGAACGATTAGCCGTACGGTTATTTATTTTTCATGGATTTATTTTCCGCGGGAAAACGAAGGGTATCGCGATTTCCTGGGGACTCGGCTTCCTGGTAAATGTTTGAACGAGCGGCTGCGTCGTTTGAACGTCGACGGGGAAACGCGGAAGCGCGGTTGTTTTCACTTTGAATGTGGCAAACCGAGGGGTGATGTTTCTCCTTGATTTCTGGCTGATTAATTTGAATTTGGAGATAGAGAGATTTATTTGCGGATTATCGAAAGGGAATTGAGACGACGTACACGGATGTCGATCATAGGGATGTAGAGAATGAATTACGAATGGAAATCGAAATCGTCGAACTAAGAATATTAATTCAATGACGCGATCATTAAGGTCGGTCGGATTCAATTATTATCATTCCTCGTTGTGTTTACATTTAATTTCGTAATATCCGATTACACGCCGGTGGTAAACAGAGCCGGGTAAATTACTTCGTTGTTAGTTTATTAAATATTTAATGAAAATTCCATGAATACCCGAGCAAATATATGTTTGGAGAAACCAGAGGGTCAGCCAATTATTCCACCTTTCGATTTTATTTCACCGCACACTGTATGTTACTTCTTCCCATTGATTTCCTTCGGGCTTCGCGGTGAATAAATAAAAAAAATAATAATAATCTAACCCGTATCCCAGTTGCGTCGTACGAATTAATTTTATTCGCTCGCGTCTCGTTTCCGTCGCACGCGTATTCGTCAAAGCTCTCATGAAATATCGAAAATCCATCTTAGCGATTAGTGTCGCATCCCTTATCGCCGGCGATAATGCCTGTCGCGAACTTTCTACCCCAGATGACACGTTTTCAGTAAGGTAGCAGAGCGTGCCGTATCCTTGGGACTGCGGTTCTTTTAAAGCGGCTGGGAAAATGGAACGTTTACGTACCCCGCCCTTATAAATAGCCACGCTACTATCACACTTTTTTTTTAATACACGATAACACCGTGAAACGAGATATTCCTGTCGCTCGTTCCTCTGAAAATGTTACACACTTTTACGCGCCATATCCATCCATCTATTCGTTCTCAATTAATGTATTGAAAATCTGTATATTTTTCTACGTGATCAGAAAAAAAACTTAAGAAAATCATTGAAACTCTATTTTCTCCCTGAAGTAACAGAAAATAGGTGAACAAATTAATTGACTTTCATCGCTTTCGAGTTTGTTACAAAAACATCGAAATTCCCAAGGTAAGGAAGATCCTTCGCGAGTGAGATCTTCTATTTCCGGTCGTTAACTTCACACGCGTAATTATGCATATCCGAATGTCTTCTCACCAGGGTAATTCGCCTTGAGATTCGAACGGTTACGAGGGGTACGCAGACATCTTGGCGTCTACGGAACCATCGAGATGATCGTCGTCCGCGTCTGTTGCCAGTTTACTGCAAACAATAAAATCACTCTCCATGTGTGTCTCTCTCCCCATGTCTGTGTGTGTGTGTGTGTTTTTTTTAGAATCAGCGAATATCGGGAGTACGTATCGGGGTCACATCGATATAAACGCGGCGCGTGAACGAGCGACGTTTTTTTCACGCCAACGCGAGCGAGGTGGGTATTTTTAGGTCTCTTTTACATCGCGACACCTGCGTACCTTGTTACATCGACCGGCCTGCAATCAACGGTTCGTTAAGACCTTTTATTCGCGGTCCGATAACGCGCCTCGTATTCGACGATACTCGAAACACACACACACCTTCCGCGACTTCTTACCGCGAATCTTCAGTGATGATTTTTCTCCTGTTTCTTTTTTTTTCTTCTTTCTTTTTTATTACGCCAGAGATCCGGTCCGTCTACACTTTTATTTCGCTGGAACTCGTCTGGGGGATGAAACGTTGCCCTATATTTTCCGGCGCGTTTGTAATTTATTATTCTCCTGCCGCAACGATGAGAGGAAAAATGTATGTATGTTTGTATGTATCTATGTATGCGGAAATTTCCTTTGATAACGCCGCTTTGATTTCTTTCGCACTCGACCGTGTGAAACGCACGGTTCAATTGCTATCCGGTATTCTTACGGGGTTGTTTTAATGAAACGAGATAATGAAGAAGTGAAACGAGTATTTCTTTTTTTACTCCGTCGGTTTATTCGCGACGAGCAAATAATTCCTGTTGCGTTTCCCGGTGTTTGCGGACACTTTCACGGGACATTTACGGGGTAAATTATAACGTTGATCATGGTACTCGCGTTTCCCGAAGTCTCTCGAGCGTTATTCCAGTTAGTTCGACCGACGCGGCAAGAAATCCCGCGTGTTTTTCGGCAAACTCAGCCGGTCGACGTTGTTTAATTAATTGGAGGGTTCTTCGTATCGTGTCTGACCTGTGTCGGGTTTTACTACTTGCCCGCACGCAACGCGCCAGTGTTTCGCTGGAAAACGATTACTAGCGGTAAGTTCGTTGACGAATTAATAATATGTACAATGTTAATACTAAATTCATTTTGCCTTTCATTCTAATAAAAACGAAATTATTATACATTTAAATTATTTGGAAAATTTAATTGAAATTACTCGCAGAAAATTAGCTCATGAATTGTATGATAGATGATAAGAAGTTTCATTGTCAGTGTGAATTTCCGTAACTTTCCCAGCGAGCGTCGAAATTGCGGCGTTGTCGAACACAGCTTTAACTTGTTGCGAAACGTTGTGAGATCACACGACACGACTCGCAATTAAAGGACGTTCCGACACGGTGAACCACTGCCGAAATTTCGGGTAGGTAAACGACTACTCGTCGCCACTGTGTATCGAGGGGATCCATCCTGAAATGATCCGTTCCCGACATCCCGTAGGATCCATTCGGGTCAGACGACTTGGGAAATCCTTTAAAGCTGAGAGATCGCGACGGCAATCCTGTCCGCGACGTTCTATGTTTACCTACTGCGGGGAATCTCGTGTCTGCGGATTTCCTCGATCGGATTTCTCTGCACTCGGGAAATCTATCGCACTGAAAATCCATCGCGTAGAAATTTCTACGCTTTGACACCCTCGTGCTAAGAAATTTTACGCACTGAAATTCCAGCGCCCAGGAAATCCACCGCGTGGCAATTTCTACGCCTTGACACCCTCGTGCTAAGAAATTTTACGCATTGAAATTCCAGCGCTCAGAAATTTCTACGCGTTAAAAATTCTGACAGGTGAAAATTTTCCCCCGTAAAATTCTTCGTTACGAAAATTACAAAATCACATTATAATTAATATGACACCCAACCGAATCTTTTATCATTCGAAAATTCACTTTCTCCACGGGACCATCGAATCTGTACGGGTGCCATAACTTCTGAACAACAGTGTACATCACGCACACTTTAATATTCTACGTTCCGGCGGTGGAACCTCGCCGGGCACTCGGATGATGAGCGCATACTTTCCCCGGATTAACGTGCCGCGTGCATCGTGAAATCACCTGCCCAGGCATCGGGGTCGCGTGCATTTTTTAGAAACCCGCGACCCAGTGAAAAGACCGCCGCGCGGAATCCACGCAACAAACAGAAATAAATCTACGTCACCGGCTTGAAGTTCAACCACACGAACCTTGTCACAATTTTCTTCCGTACACCCCGTGGGAAGTTGGTCGAAGGAACCACGTGAAAAGGTGGACATAATAGAGGTCGTCCATCTACTTCCGGGGGTGTTATAGAATTTTCAAGGGAAACATTTTCGACCGGCGGCAGGATCAACGAATCGCTGATAGGAAACGGTTAGTAGTACGTCAACGGTGAATTATTAGCGAGGAATTTTTGTTCAATAGAAAACCAAAATAACTTTTCCTCGCCGTTGGAGCTTTTAAATCCGTGGAGAAATCAATACCGGCTCTGGCAGAGTCGGTGCTGTACGTTTCTGTGTCCGTGGATTCATCTTTTAATAAGTGCTCGACTTCCCATCCCCCCCTTCTCCCTCCACGCCCACGTCCCTTTATCCGACGGTTTTCCAACCGGTCAGGGATGGACCTCCGCGTCGAACAGTCGTCATTGATTATCGTTAAATTCACGACCGTAAGACCGTCGAATTCCGCGTGACAATGGGAAACTTTCGAACTCGATAGCCCACTGCTTCACTTACATGTCACGATCAAACGAATTAAAGTGGAATGAAAATTTCATCCGCGGACTTTTACTTTAATCCTCCGTACGCCGATATGATGATTCGTATACGAAGAAGTGTGTTAAACGAGAAATTATGTCACACTTTAGAAATATTTAGGTGAACTATATGAATATGAAAAGAATAATATTGACCGTACTAGGTGGAAAATAGGATATTTTTCTTTTCGTATCGTTCATTAACACAGTATCGCGTTTTTTTTTCGTCGATTTCTCGACGAACCGCCGTTGATCCAGTTTCTTTTTTTATTCGGTCGCGTCGACGTTCCGTGGTTGTTGCCTCGTTGTTAATTGAAACGTTAATTAGCGCGTTAATCGATGAACCTACCCCCGTCGTTCTTTCTTTCTTTTTTACGCTCTCCCTCGTATACATACGTATACATATACCTCCATCCCGGCCAGGTTAATCCGTAGTTCTCTACGTCACAACTGTAATTGCATCATGCCCGGTGTTTTCGACCTTGTTTCGCCGGTCATCCGGCGGATTGATAACGTTCTGTAAACAGGAAGCAGCAATTTCTCTTGTTTTTTCTCTTTTTTTTTTGCTTCGCGTCGGTCCAGCGAGGAATCGAGAAGCAATCAGCCAGTTTAATACCGTCGACTCGAGATTCCAATACCACGGGAATTCATTGCGTCGCAATGATCGACTAATCACAAATACCAACGCACTACGAAATAAAACACCGAGCTGACCGAAGACATATTATTATTATTACGCGGAAACGTTATTTAATCAAAGTGAAAGAGCTCGGGGTTTTCACAAACGAATCCTTATCGCAATTCCATCCCTCTCCACCCTCTCCGCTTTGTCGTGCTCGTAAAAAATCGTTACACGTAATATTTTAAAGTTACCGTTCAGAGGGAATGATAAAAAATTACCTGTGACAGGATTTAATCATTTAGATCCCAGGGATTATTGAAAAAACATTTAGATATCAATTCAGATCTCATTCCATTTTAAATTACGCATTCAAAATATTCTAGATCTCTGTAAAATAGATCATTGAATGACCCTGGTGACGTCACAATGAATTGTAAAACAGGAGAAATCCCGACCTTCCCCAACGGTCCCCAGGTAACTCGCGCACCTGTGAACAGCAGCGTGGTGACCCGTGTGCCTCGCGGACGCGTAATTCATTTAAATTATCATTCCTGAAACCGGCCAATCACGCGCCCTATTTCACCCGCCTGGTTCTACCTGTTCTATCGACGTCCTTAGCGTTTTCATCGTCGACGGACGTCGTACTGCGTCGAACCGACGGATTTTCGGACGTCGCTGCTCGACGTACTTACCCGACTGCATTACATTATCCGCTTCATTACACGCTGGTACAGCCGGGTGAAACTCGGGCGACATTTTCGTCGCGGGGACGTTTCTTTTATTTTCCAGTAATGGCAGTTTTGTTTGACGTCGCTCGAGGGTCACGTTACAGAGGTGTTTCATGAATGAGGCAGAAATTGACGGGCAGTTCTAGAAACGTCTGGATTCGTTGTATCTACCTACGTATATGTATACATACATATACAGGTGGAATGATTGCTCGATCGATACGCAGGGTGTTTACGGTAATTAACGATATTATTCTTACATCTCGAAGGTTCCCGTAGTTCCGTCTAATTGCTTTTCGGGGTCACGAACAGACCGTTGCGTGTTACGGAGGGCTCACTTTCTTACGCAATTAATCGCTCCGTACGTGTAACGTTCGTTTCCAGGTATCAAATACATCCCACGAGTAACAACAACAAAAAAAAGAAAAAATCTAAGGAAACACCATACGAAACCCAAACAAGAAATCTAAATCCCCGTTTCATACTCCAAATCCACCCACTAGTATCTCATCCCCAGTTACGTTTACATTCCCGGTAGAATCTCGACCTACGTTCAGCTCCGCGGGATTCTTCCGGGGCCGGGTACAATCCCGGAAGTGATGGTAGGGAGAGTGAAGAGGGAGAGGGGGGTGGGTGGTCGAGGGTAAAATTCGTATATTTCGGGTGGAAATCCTGCGGGAGCAGTCGGGAAGCAAGCAGGGCCGCGTTTCGAAGAAAAGTGTTTTTGGGCGTATGCGGCGTGACAAACCCACCCCTCCCTCCCTTTTTCCCTAACCCTCTTCGTTTCACCTTCGTGGCGCCCACCCTTTTCGTCGAGCGGGAGTCCGATCTGTCTCCCTCCTCCCTTATCTTCCCTCTCTCATTCCCTCTCTCCCTCTCTCTTTCTTTCCACCCCCGTGTCGGATGGACGTTGCGCGTTTTATCGAACGACTGCGCGCGCACCGATAACAGGAATGGGGCGTGCTACGTCTTGGTTGGCGGACGTAGAGAAAACGGCGGTGGACGGACGAACGAACGAACGGCCGACCGACGACGTCGACGAGGACGAGGACGGCGACGGCGACGGCGACGTCGGCGAGGAACGAGACCGAGCAGACTCACACCGTTAGCCCGTCGCGCGACACCCCACCGACGAAAACACCACCGGAGAGTTATATATTTATTATCCGCGTTGTGCTTGTCCGTGTTGTCAACAACATAGGACGGTGTGTCTCGTGTATCTAACGGGTTTTTTTTTTGAATATATACGACCGACGTGTCTCGCGGAAGGGAAACGTGATCGTACGATATTATAATATTAACGGTGGACAAGCGTATATAGAAGGGATATTCGTTTTGAGAAACAAGTGTGATTGGATTTTCCCGTGGCACGGGTGATCGGATCGCAACAGGGTAAACAGGCAAAGGAGTAGTCGAAGAAGTTTACGTGTGAGACGGTGGGATTGTTATTGTTTTGGATCGGGAGGATTGTTTCTTTTTTTTTTTTTATTTCTTTGGTGACGAAGAAAGTTCGTAGAATCTTCCCTAGGAAGATTCGAGATTCGTCGATTGCGGTAGAGATAGATCCCGGTGTTGAAGAGGAAGTGATACGTTTGGTGTGCGACGAGAGGGGGAGAGAGAAAGATAGAGAGAGAAAGAGAAAGCGAAAGAGAGAAGAGAGAAGAGAAGGAGTGTATTGAGAGTGCAGGTGCAGCTCAAAGCAGCTTCGAAGAGACAATTTGAAGAACGATAAAGAGGGAAGAAGATAGAGACCAGAGATTGTTCTTCGAGTGGATCGACGAAACAAAGGTTGACGAGTGAGATTAACAATAGTTCTCGCGTCGATTCTGTATTTTCGTTCAACTGGCTCATCCTCCCTCCGAGAGGCGGAGGGCGGTGAAACATCGATCGCTCGCCATTTTGCACGACGACCGACATCTTCTCTGCGCATCGACGACATTTTACCTCGTGACAGCCTCCTCGCGGAAGAAATTCTTCGGACGTATCAACGACTCCATCAAGAAGAAACACTGTGACAGATATATACGTTCGATTGGTGTGTGTCTTGTTCGTGTATCGATCGCAGCCCACAGTCGTCCGGGGTTAGTTGTCTCAGCGAGAAGAGGGTGCGGGATCGCGGTAAAGAATTTCATCAAGGAAAAGTCGAGGAAAAGGGTTGCCGAAGGGACGTTAATAGGAAGAGGTGGAAAAGGGGGAGGTAGGGTCGCACAGGTCGAAGGTAGAAGTCAGCAGGCTGGGAGGTCGGCTGAGCGAGCTGGTGGGTCCCGTCGTGGAGGAGGCCATCGAGCCAGGGGATGCAACCCCGCTGACGGGACCCCCGAGGGAGTCCTCGGTACCTCGAGCACCCCCGCCGCCCCCGCAGCGTGTTACAACACCGAGTCCGCCAAGACCTCCGCCCACTACGACTCAGCAAACACAGAATCCGGGTCATCAGGCCCACGAGCCGAACCCGCAGGCATCGAATCCGGGCCAGCAGACCCAGAACCCCGGTCACCCGTCGAATCCGGGTCACCAGACTCAGAACCCGGGTCAACAGACCCAGAATCCCGGTCATCAGACCCAGAACCCCGGTCACCAGAGTCAAAACCCCGGTCACCAGAGTCAAAATCCCGGACACCAGGGTCAGAATCCAGGACACCAGGCACAGAATCCGGGAAACCATCAGTCCCAGAACCCGGGACACCACCAGACCCAGAATCCAGGACACCAGGCCCCGAATCCGGAGCATCAGACGCAGAATCCGGGTCGTCAGGGTCAGAATCCGACCCACCAGGCGACTCAGACGCAGCAGCCGTCGTTGCAGCAACAACAGTCGCAGCAACAAGAACAACCACAGCAACCACAACCACAACAACAACAACAACAACAACAGGAACGTCGCACCGGCAGCATGGGTACGGTGTTGTCGTTTAGCCCGCGTGACAGACGGGGTCCTGTTTATCCGCCGGCGGGACATCAGCATCCGGCGGACTTCACGTTGAATAATTTTAATTACGAGCAGCTGAACAATGCGAAAAACAGGGAGAACAAAACCGGCGTCGCTACGGTGGCGCCGGCGCCGCCCACGAATCATCCGCCGACGAACAATAATTCGTTGCAAAACAACAACATCAATCTGAACAACAACGACAACGCGAGGATCATCTCCGAGAAGAACGCGCTCGAGAAGAACTTGAAGAAGCATTCGTTGTTCATAAACGCGCTCTCGTGGAAACGGTTCAGCACCGCGAACAATAACAAGAAGAAGTTCGATAACAAGAATAAAAATATCGCATTCAGACAGCCGCTCGATAATATACCGATCATCGACAAGAATAAGAATATCCAGACACCCCAGGTGAGTATTGTTTTATCTATAGTGCCTTTCAAATAGATTCTATGAAGATTCTAACTGTGTTTATATTGCGTATTATCAAAAATTTTATCGTCTAACGTGGTTAAATTCACTCTCTATATCAAATATCAATATAATACTTTATTTTGTGGATAATTGGAAATAGAAAATCGTAAAATAGGAGAATAACGTGAGTGAGAATATCTTTTTTCACGTTCCTCTTGAACTCCACGATAAAACGTTAGAAGATTTCCTCGAATCGCGAAAGAAAGTCGATACGTTTCCATAAACCCAGACAATACTGGCCCATTTCCACGACGTCTACGACAATATAACGACAGCAAGTGTTTCAGAAGTCTCGTATAAAGAACGGGAAAGGTGCTTTGACCCCAGAGACGATCGAAAGTCTATCGATCGCGTCGTTTCCTTTTCTATGGCACCGGGAAACACGCGTATGTTTCTTCGGTCTCGAGTATAAATTCCCGTGAAAAACGCAATTGTTACCACGAACATTCAATTTCAACCATATTTACCTGCATCGGTAATTTTAAGTAGATTAAGCCTTTCCCGCCAGACACAGAAATCTACCGAGAATTCGTAAACGTTTGAATTTATTTCGAATTAATTCGTGACATTTAATTCGATGTATCAGTAAGTTACCAGGAGAAGGGTCCAATGATAACGTGGTTGTTTTTATGGAGCAGACGAAGCCGCCAGCGTCGAACAATAATCACACCACAGACATCGGATTCTATCCGGGGTTAGAGAAGGTGGTGAAGAAACCTCTGCCTCCCGGGCCGAGGAAAACTGTGATCCAGGCCTCGACCTCGGAATTGCTCAAGTGCCTCGGCGTCTTCCTTCACAGGAGATGCACCCGGTTAAGGGACTTCCAGGCCAACGACGCGGTCCTGTGGCTCAGAACCGTCGACAGGAGTCTACTGCTCCAGGGCTGGCAGGTGAGTCGTTAGATCACTTACGGTTTTTGACGAGCGAAGTTAATTTGCCGAGGATTGATGGAAAAGTTCGAAGATTTTTCCGTGAAGAAATTTGTAGGCATGGGAAATTTTTAAAACGAAAAAGAAATTGGTATGGGAGTGTGAAAGGGCTACAATTTTAAAGGGTTGAAAGTCTAACACGTGGGAATCCTAAAACATATGAATTTTCAAAGCGTTGGGATTCTAGCACGTAGAAATTTTCAAGGTGTAGGTATTTTAAAACGTAGGGATTTGCAAAATGCTGAAATTTTAAATTGTAGGAATTTCAAAGCGATCAAATTTCAAAACGTAGGAATTTTAAATCGTGTAGAATTCAGATCGTGGAAATTTTCACACATGGAAGTTTCGAAGCGTAGGAACTTTTTCCCATAGAACTTTCGAGACGTAGAAGTTTCATCGCGTGGAAATTTCAAAGCCAAGAAATTTTCACGCGTAGACATTTCAAAGCAGGAAAAAAAATTGCACCTGCAATTCAATATCAATTTTAATCATATTAGATAACTTCACGGGGGTACATACGCGGATGATAATGAACCAGCTGAACCGGAACTACCGACACAGTCGAAATTCTGTGTCCGATACGCGTGCACGCAGCGATAACACGATAATTAATATTTATCCAAGGCCAGCGGATATAATCAGTGTCTATAGATACAAACTTATCTGCTCATCGCGATAGTTCAGTTAATTAAGACCGATTCTCAGTTTAATCGATTCCGAACGACCACATTACAAAATACACTAATAATCTTCCTTCGAGCCCACAACACCACACAATATCCGCATCCACCGGAAATACACCACACACACACTATACCTACCTCGGTAACAACCTATCCAATTAACTCCGTGATATTACCAAAATGAAATTGACATTATCCCTAGATATTCCGATATTCCATTTACCCGAATAACATTGAAACACGCAACGTATCCCCCGATACCGCGAGACTTCCTTGGAGTAAAAAGAAAACAAAAAAAAAACAAATTTACATCTATCTACCACCCCTTTGGTGAAGTTAATCCGGACAACCGAAAAAGCACTCGTTTCGTCGGTGACTCTCGTTCCGCAAGCAAAGAAACCCACTTATCCGTTAGTTAGACGGAACGAGATGTGCACGCGTGTCCTGCATAGAAAGAAAGAAAGAAAAAAAAACTACCCTCGACTCGTTTCTCGCAATCGAACACCGGGGGTGTGCGGTGACCCACGGGAATACGATGCTCGTAATGAGAGTCACCGAGGGCACGTTAGTCACAATATGTCACGTAGGGAATTAACCGAAGGGCTTTCATTCGTTTTCTCATCGCGAAAGAGTGAAACGCGAAACGAGTTTTCATTTAGATTTCTCATTTTTACATTAACGCATTACCGATCGTAAGACTATTAGTATACTATATATTTTTGTATTTACATCATTGGTAAGTGATAGATAAATTGTTAAGAAAGATCGGTACAACGAACCTGTATCATCCGCAACGGACGTTGATTTGCATCACGAGGTCGATCGATCGAACGTGGTTTCCCTCCGAATTCGTTTCGATTTCGCCGAATGAATTTCGCGTTTATGCTAATGAAACTCTCCTCTCCTCTCCTCTCCTCCTCTCCCCTTCATTTCTATGACCCGCGCGATTGCGGCTTATGTAAATTTTATGGTCTTTACGTGGCACCCGTTGACCGGGCCGATTTTATTTCATCCCCTTAGTAACGGTATGTATTTTATTATTTTTTATCGTCCGATTATGATACATCGTTTCGATTCACGAATAAAATAGAGTTATCGTTCCTTAATCATTCTTACTACTCAATTTCCCTGGGTTATTACTTTCTGTCGTCTTATCGACGAGGTTACAGCGTACGTTTCTCCGGCTTTTGTCCCTTTTTTTCTTTCTTTTTTTTTTAGCCACAGCAACGAAGGTCATCATCGATCGACCGATTTACGACCTGTTCACGCGGCCTAATTAGAGGCTACACCTCCGGGGGTGTTTCGTGGAAAATTGCGATTGAATTTCATCGCCGGCCAATCGGACGCTGTATTTACATTTCACGGGAACGCGGCGTCGCGACGCTGCCGTCGCGGGTGACGCTCGTCCGCTATTATCGCGGGAACTATTATGCGACGCTTACGTCGGCCGCTGTTATAATTCCAGATAATTAGCCTGGTAATAACCGTTCCTTCGATCCACGAGAGAAAACGTCGACGAAATTCCAGCTAACGTCAGGATAATCGCGCGTTCCACCAGTTTCGTGGAAAAAGGTTTTTTTATAGCTCGATATGTAGTGAGGACGTCGCGTACGTGGAAAATGTTTATCGATCGCGTGATTCATTTGGAAATTTCACTTTGGAGCACGGTGACTCGTGTAAATACTCCGATCGCGATGGAAAATTGTCAAATCAATTCCCCGCATTCGAGGCAATTGCGAAATGAATAAAATATCCCTGCCAAGTGGAACAAACGCTTTAGTCCGATGGAAAATGTGAAATTCGTTGATTTGATTGGTCCGGATATCGATACGTGATTCGATAAATATCAGAATGTTCGAATATTTATGGGTAGAGAGTATATTTATAAAGATACTAATTAGCGTCGAGTAGATTAATGACGTTCGTCTGGAAGTGAACGGAGACACTTCGAAAGCAATGGAAATTTTTCGTGAAATATAATATCGATTTACGTGATCGTTAAATAATGCAATTCTCTTAGATAATCAGTTTAAAAGGATCTTGGAAAGCAGCTTTCGAAAAGAGTGACGTGGGATGTTCTTACGAAGTGTAAAATAAAAATACACATTTTTCTCGTCACTATGACGTACAATGGTCGCGTAGGGCGAGCCAGGCAACGATTTCTCACGTCGATAAACTTTTTTAAGCGACCGAAGGGCAAACCCGATTACAACTACCCACGGAACGAAACCACGTAAGGGTCTTTCTTATCTCGTTGGCCAGAAAATCGTCCGCTAACGAGCCCGTCGTGCAGATTTCATCTGATCGCATTTTTTCGCCCCATCTATGGACCAAAAAATTTTTTTTCTCTCCTTTCACCCGTCCGATTCCTATCACGCTCCGATAATCGATCATCGACGAGCTGATTAACGATTAACGACGTGAATTTTTCGACAGCCTATAAAAAAAGCACGTCTATACATAGCATCGATTCCCCGCACGTTTTCCTACCCCTTTGGACTAATTCGTATTTCCATACACGTTAACGGACCGAATTAAATATGTATTTACTCGTCGTAGAAAAAACATGAACATTCCGATCGATTTTCTTTATTTATTCCGCGAATCTATCCGCGGGAAATGTCAATATCGATCGGCGTTGGCTCATCCGCGGAAGTCCGCAGCGTGCACGTACGACAAACACCGTGGTGCGCGGTATGGGTGTGTGTGTGTGTGTATTTCTATTCATTTCTTTTTTTTTGTCCCGCCACTTCAGAACCACGCCAAGTATTCATAAATCATAATACACCGCGAGTAATTTAGAATACACGCGCGGGAATCGATAAGCACGCCTACTTTCGAAAACGCGATGTCACTTCCTACGAGTGTGTGTGTGTGTGTAGGTGTTAAAAATACGAAGGCAAAGGAAAATTTATCGGGGAAGGCGATCACAGTCTTTGGAGGTTGAATGTTTCAATTGTAATTGACGTGATTCTGTGTTAGAAGAAATGTGAAATGTGGAAGGTATTTTTTTATATCATTTTTTCGGATTAAATAATTTTATGTGGATTTTAAACAAAGGTGTGCTAAGCTGTAGATGTACCGAGTTAAAGTTAATTGTTCTAATTAAAACGAATCCGGTGTAGCAATCCGTTTGGTACGTTTCTTTATTTTCGCTGGTAGAATTTTAATTAGAAAAATTATTCCGCGAAAATTCTGAAAGAGAACGGTGTGGATAATAATTAATATCGTTTAATTCGCGTGATACGAGCGTGAAATCATTTACGTTTTTTCGAGTAATTGGATTCCGTGCATGATTGTGAGTCTGGTCTCGAAAGCAAAAATGTGACTTATCTGATTTCGAAACCAAACCGGTACTTCGCCGTATTAAATCAACAAGATATATTTGGATCTGAAACCTAATGTTCTTACAGACATTTGAAGGCCGATACGAACATTAACGAAAATCAATTTAGGCGAAACTCCAATGTATCACATTTTTCGATTGCGTTATCACCGCGACAGACATAAAAACAAGGACATCATTCAAACACTGTCGAAAGATTGAATTAATTAACAATTCATTACTGTACTTAAATTTTAATCGAAACTTCTTTTCACAAACGACCCTTAAATTAACCAAATAACATTTCTTCCTTGCCCAATTTAATATTGACCATCCAAAAAAAGTTAAATTTATTCTAAACAACATTAATTATTGCAAACAATGTCCAAGAAACGACTTTATAAATTTCATGCATGGTAATTGCCAAAATTATAATACCACCATAGATACACACACACGCGCGATCATTCTGTGCGCGACCATAGTGTGATTGTGTACACACGCACACGGTGGCGTGTAACAAGGGTGGTAGCAGTCGGTGCGTCCACGTGCGTGTGTTTATTCGTCTTGACGAGTACGCCGTGTAAGTAAATATACATAGACCCGCGGCTTTCGTCGTCAAAGGGTCTCTTTAGCGATCACGACCGGAGCCGCCCTGTTTTCAACCCCAAATCCTACTAGCCCTTCTCCGACGCTAAGCACCCGGTTACTCCGTGGAATAAGCTTCCGGGGTGGATTCAATTCTCCAAGGCACGTCCTCCGTAAAATTCAAACCCTCGCGGTGTTCCCAGGATACAAAACAAAATGGAAATTTGTACAAATAATAATTCCCAACGAAGTACAATAAATTTCACTCGCGCGAGAATGTAGGGCGGATTAGAATGAGATTTTTTTCAAAGGATTTGAAAACCCTAGGCGGATAACAAGTCAAAGGGTTTCGTTTTTATATGAAAGATATTATTAATCATACGAGTCACTCTCGTGGCTTTGTTGAAGAACGTTATGCAACAGTTACTCTTCGTAGATCTTAACAAGTAGTATTCTTAATAGGTATAAAAAATAACGTGGTTCTTCTGATCCCGTTTTAAAAATAGCATCGATAGAATTCTGTAGTTTCGTAACGAGAGCTCACCCCAGCGAGAAACGTTTTCTAATATCACGTCGGGCACGAAATAGATCGTGGATATCGTTCACGCAATTTTTCTCATCGTTAAAAAAAAAGAATATATATTATATTTATATATATAAACATATATATATACTTCGCCACGGAAAATCGGGTCACCTGGTTATCCGTTACCTCGCTTTCACGCCATCTCGTTGTTTGAAAAATTAATCGAGGGATCTTCAGCTCGTCTTATTTCACCGTCGGATCATCGGACTCCCGACGTGTTCGGCTCACGTCGCCGTGACGAATTATTTATCTTCTCTTATCACGGGAAACGGGAGCACGTGGTTAATTATACAGAAGAAATCGATCGTGCGATGTATCAAAAGACGGATAGAGAGAGAGAGAGGAAGATACACCGTGCAGATGCGAAGCAATGTGCGACAACGAGGGTGAAAAAAAAGGAAAACCGCGTACGGGGTCACGTGCCCCGCAAACGTTGCGCACGAGCGACGGCAACGTCGCAAAACCACCCCTGGGGAGCGTGTGGAAAAATGCGGGGGCCACAGGAGGGACGTTCACCCCTCGGGGTTTTTAATTGCAAAGGGGAGAAACGGCCTCCTCGTGAACTCGTGTCGGCTCCTTGCCCTCGATCGAAAGACATTTCTGCAGGGCAAGGGATTATATTTTGAAAAGAAAAAATTTTCATCCACGCTGACGCCACTGTATTTTCCTATGAAACTACGGGAGAATCGCGAATATTCGTGTAACGATACGTTTTAGGGGTAGAATGGATCGGGTGCTAATTTTCGGTGTAATAAATAACGTACGTTACACGGGATACTCGTTAAGGGTTGCAACCCCGTTGCGGTTTCCATAAAAGTAGCAGTTTCGTGTAAGCTCCGCGATACTCGATAAGCCGTGGCTGTAACGATAGTTATCGAAGGTCCCTAGAAACGTTATGTAAAAGCTTCCGTTTTCATCGATCCATAGCTGGTAAACCAAAATTCATCGTTGTTCCTTTCTTTTTTATTCTCATTTTCACCCGAACCGTAGAATCGCAACGTTATTGCAATCTTTAGCGACGGAAAATGGTTAAAATTAATTCCTCAAGAATTGTGTGTACATGTATATATAAATATATACTTATATGTGAATCGACAAAGAGATGCCAGGATAATTTCTAAACGTGGAGCGACCAGCGAAGTATTTTATTCCCGCAGACGAATAGCACGAACACATCAACGTTGAACAAAGATTCCGCGGAATCGGACGCGGAGTCACGCGAATCACGATGAAAAGGGACTTCTGTTTCCCTTTTATCATGAAAACCAACGCCGTAGAATTGCATTCTTCTTATCGGCCACGTGAAAACCCAGACGGAGACGATCCGCTGCATAATTACTGGCCGACTCGACGTCGCTTGGGTTTTTGACGGAAGTGGGGTAATCAGATGCTCTGAATAATTTTCCATCCCGCGAACCGGTCTTCTTCGCCGCGGACGATGTTTAATTCGACGTTAAATTCCGTGCATAATAACGTCGCCCGACGAACCGACGAAGATATGGAAATTGGTAGCGTAATACGAGTAGGAGAAAATGAAAAAAAACATTTGCGCTTTCCCCGCCGAGCTTTATGATTTTCATTCTACGTCGCGGAAAACTAATGACGAATTTAATTACTTTTTTATTATTGCTTCAATTCTTTTATTTCTTTTTTTTTCCTACCATCGGACAAGTACTTTGTATCGTTCGATAGAATCACGTGGTTCGTTTAATTTAAAAACATTCTGAGGACGTATCGTTCCTTCTTCTGTATTTCAGCAATTCTATCCTATTGTTCGACGACATATTATACGAAAGTTCGGCTAAGGTTACGTGTAACGGAGAAGGGTAAGAGAATCACTCGGTTCGCGTTCAGAGGTTTCCGCACGGCAACGCGAACCGCAGGAATCGATCGTGCACGTGCTCAAATCTAATCAGTCAAGGGTGACACACGTCGGCCGGCCTAGAAACACACTGACGACGATGTATCCCGTCGACGGGATTTCACGTGTCCGTCGTGCCCCACGTGTTGGAACGCGTCGAGCGACGATCGAAAGGAACGGAAGAGGATTAAGCGCGCTGATGCCACGTAAATCCCATCGATTTCACTCGAACCGCGGCAAATTGCTGGCAATCAACGTGTATCGCTCGGTATTCGTAATACCGGATACAATTACTCGTCGTATTTCCCCTGAATTTTCCTTTTTTTTTCTAAAACGTTACACGAAAGAATCATTTACGAGAACGAAGCTGGTTATTAACTCGATAGGGGGAAGAGTACGGACGGGATAGGGTAAATCTCGTTAAACTCACTTCGCACCGTGTGTATTAAGCGAGTTGTATATAGTCGGTATTGAATCAACGCGGAGAACGATTCCGTGCGATCCAGGAATAGAACCGGTACACGGATTGAAGGTGGATAATGAATCTGGGGTTCTTAACTTCGTTACACTTGCCGCATCTTTTTTTTTCTCCGACCGGGCTGATTAATCCAATTATAGAATTCTATCCGTATCCAACGATCTGGTAATATCATCTCCGAGACTAGATACGACTCACTCGAAAGCTTAATTACGTGCTCGTTGTACGTGATAGAGGATTGATAAGGAGAAAAGTTGAGACACTTCTCGAACTGTTACGTTAGAATCTGATTTGATCGGAAGCAGATTTCTAATACTATTTTTCCCGCGTCACGGGTAACGCCGTCTAATGCTTCTTATGTGTCAAAGCACAGGAGCAACACGTAGATCGTTTGACTCACGGACGATAATCCACTTCGTCTGGACGATGAACGCCGGATGGATCGAACGTCACCGCGGTAAATCCTGTTAAAACGAAACCATACCGAAGGGAAACGCGTCCCGCGGTTACTCACGTGACCACGTTCCGACGGAAAACTCGTATTTCCTCACCTGGAAGACATTCCTCCGGTGTTTACAAGTGTGTCGCGGGAAGCCAGAGAAGACGAACGCATTCCGAATTCCGGGCAACGATCAGCTGATTAGCTGGCGAGCTTAATTAATCACTTGGCGATCCGTTGAATCTTGTTAATAAATTTTTGTGACTCGTTCTAATTGATCAATGTAATGTGTTGTAATTCAATTAGATTGTCACGTGATAGATTTTGATATTGATTTTCATTTTCATTTTATTTAATATATAAACAATACATCGCATGATAAAGATTCTTCTGCAACGCGATTAAGTATGTTGTCATAAATGTAATTGAACGCGATGAAACATATTTAAAATTCCCGTCCGTGACATTTGTGCCGAAGACAACCGCGAGACGTGACGAAACGACGGTGAAGATTAAATTACACGCGGAGGAGCGGCTTCTCAAACACGGTTTAAAGTTCAAAGGGACATTTTCGCCTAGATAAACGGCAACCGGCCAGTTAATTGGCGGGTTAAAAGCGGTTCCTAGTCGCGCGGTTCTAATTGGTCGAATTAAAGGCAGCGGCGGGATCGAATAGGACCGGGGTCTTAAAAATTTAATTAAAAGCGTCGAATCTTCGGGTAAACCAGCGAGAAAAAAAAGAAAAACGTGGCTGCAGAACAGCTCCCAGGCCGCTCACCCCTGGCGAATATCGACCGGACGAATATATACACCCCCGCGTTATACGTATATCGGGGCTCCCTCGTTTTCCACCCTTCGAAGGCTTTCGAGCCACGTTACACCTGATGAAGTGGCTCTGTGTGCCAACCAAGACACGTGGAAACTCCATGGACGTGTATCGGTACATGCCTGAATGAGAACATTATTTAAAAATAATCCTCTCCTCCGGCGACCGGCTGATATTATTTTTCCCCTTCTTTGCTTGTAATTACGCCCAAGGAATTAATATACGAAAGCTATTATCTGTACTAGAAAACAGAAATAGTTCGACTATTAATACACACGCAAACACACACATGGGTTGTTTTCTTTACTTTTTCGTTTTGATATTCTCACGATCTCGTTTTTTATCCCCCGTTCGTTCCATTTTGTTCGCGCTTTGCCTCCTGTAAAATTATAATTTCGCATTAATTATTATATTAATTAATCTACTCGTTCAACCGTCAATTATTCATCCTTACCGCCGTCTCAGCTCGATCAATCCGTTATTATTTAAAAAACAAAACAATACCGCGACACGGATGCTCGTTCCTGTTCCACGGTTTATCGGCGATTTATCTCGCACACACGTTGCCACCGTCCTGTTTCCGTGCGGTTTCAAGCTCGCTCGGCCGTGTGAACACTTTGCGCGCCGCGTAACGCGCGTTTCACGTCGTTAACGAGGAAGAACGTGGTGCAACAGCCAGCAACAACGAATTCCTGACGAGCGAGGAAAACCTATCGGGAGCATCGATCCTACCCGGGTCAACGCGGGGCCTCATCGTCGATGCACTCACACATACACACATACATACACAAATACACATTCTCCACCCTCGAGTCACCGTACCCTCACCCACACCGATGCATCTCCGGTCGTCCAGCAACCCTCGAGAAAGTTATTATTAACAATCTGAATTCTGCCACGGCGCACCCGGATGACGTACATACACGGGTTGAAAATGGTATATTCACCCATCCCCATCGAACTGGCTAACCAATTCTGATACATGGACCGACGGATTTTAATAGCCGAACCATGCAAATTGTCATCGGATCTGATAACACGTTTATTTCGATAAATCTCGATGGAAACGTTTTGTCGTTCGCGAAATAATCTTGGGACAAATATTGGTTTAATGATTGATTTATTTTTAATAGGTGTATTAAAATAATTGTGATTGATTATATGGATTGTACGAGTGAAGTATGATTCATATGTTGTATTTCCGTGATTATATAATATTTACGTGTAGAGGAAAAGAAAATATGTCTATGTACGTATGTGAAGAACTTCCATGACGTATTTCATAAGTTACGACCACGGGGGATTCTATAGTCTTTTATAACGAACGCAATGTGTTTTATATAACGTAATTGCAACGTGATCGGTTATGAAATTCTAATCGTACATTACCACGGATTCATTGATCGAGACGTCTGCGTCGCGGCGACCGAGCGTCACTCTCATTTCGGCGTCTACATCTATACACACACACACACATATACATACACACTTATATACCATCGACCGAATAAAAGTGACCTGGCCTTTGTGCGAGTGTAAATTAGGTGTACACGTGCGATAAATACATTAATGCACCAATGCCACACACACAGACACACAGGGACGTCTACTTTTGTGTGTCTATATGTATGAATACACACGTATACATATATGTATGTGTCTCTACGTGCACTCATCGAGCCAATGCACTTTGCCTCCGGGTCCTCGAGCAAGATCGACCTGTGCGCCACGTCCTAATTCGCTAATGACTCGGAGGACTACGTTTCTAGAGCAAGGAGACCGGACACGATGCCTTTCGATAAAGGACACGACCACCCCGGGGTCGCGTAGAAAATCCCACCCACGCTTTCGCTTCGCGAAATTCAATTATTTTCGGCGAGAATGAAACCGTTGGAATTTAACTCACCCCCGCAGCAGGTCTCTTTTTTCCGTCGCTCTTTTTTTTCCTCCACTATAACTGTTAATTATTTTTTGGACCAGTGTCAAAGGCTATAATCGACGCGTCTGCGGAATGTATTTTCCCCGAGTGCTTTCTATTTAGTTCAATTTGTCGCTATGGTTCCCTAGTTAATTAACCGCGAATAGAGGATAGAGTTTTGTGTGTACACCCATATGTGAGATATTTTGATTTTTAAAGCGATAAATAGATGTATTGGAAATAATATCGTTCAATTGAGAGAACAGTACAAAATTTGGCGTTCATTCTCAAAGAAATCAGTGTTTCAGTATTTCTTATAAAATTTATAAAATAAATATTATAGCGAATATTAATTAATTGCGACGCAGGGTGTCTTCGGGGTAATTTCCCGAAAATGAAATATTATTTCCGTGGTCTCGGAGGAGAGTTCCCGTCGCAATCGAAGTATCGACCGCACTCGTCGTCGGGACGCGACGAATGCCGATTGCAATTTCGCAAACGCGGCACGTAACGCGACACCGCGGGTGAATCATCGTCGTCGTCCGCTTGTCGACCGGGAGCATCGTCTGGATGCTCGCCGACGTGGAGAAGCACTTCGCGTTACCTGGATACACCCCAGCGTTATTGTGCTCACTCGCGACGAAGAATACTCGACGTCGGGCGACGTCACCGAAGTTAGTTTAGCTTGGCACCGGGTCTCGAGACCCGGGGAAACTCGATCCCCCACTTCACCGACGATTTTTACAGCTGATCGAACCAGCTGCCCGTTAACTCTCGACGATGAGACAGAAGTGTCAATACCGTTAACGTTTCACCTGTATTTTATAACTTTGCAAGATTACCATCGGAAGTGGGTTGAAATTTCCATTCCTGACTTTTGCGAGCAAAACATGATGTTAATTCAATAAATACAATTAATAAAAAGCGAATCATCAAACGGGGGATATATATATTTCAGTAAAATAGTTAATTAGGATTACTAACGTATGCGTATAATAAATTAAATAACGTTCAATTTGATCGTCGCGTATAATATCTACGAAATATGATTAAAAATTTAATTACGCCAGGAATGATCAAATAGTTGAGATTCTAATTAAATTATTTATATTACGGGTGATATTCACGTTTCGATAATTAATGAAAATAGCTAATAACAGGTTGTACCCTCTGATTGCAGGACGTCGCCTTTATCAACCCTGCCAATGTAGTGTTCGTTTATATGCTGGTGAGGGAATTGGTCGACGGAGACGAGGCCTCCGAGAGAGAACTCCAAGCGACCGTTTTGACGTGCCTGTACTTGAGCTACAGTTACATGGGCAACGAGATCAGTTACCCATTGAAACCGTTCCTCGTCGAGGATAGTAAAGATAAATTCTGGGACAGGTGTCTTCTGATCGTCAACCGACTCAGCTCCGAGATGCTGCGGATCAACAGCGAACCAGGATTCTTCACGGAGATCTTCACCGAACTGAAGGTAATCATCTCGTAACCACCTATCAAATTATACCAAATTAATCCTTCATTATTCTAATATTAAAAACAATTCCAATCAATCCTCATATAATATAGATTTATTATTTCTTAATTGTCATCACTTGGGTTTCAACAACTGTTATATTTCCCAATTATGATTTTCCAAAATGTCTAAAGGAACTTTAGAATCTTAGTCAAACCAAACTGATAAAGTTAAATAGACTTTTACGTTGAAATTCGTGCAATTTCTCACATAGACTTTTGGTTGATTCGATGGTTATTAACAAAATAAACATAGTGACACTGTTTTTCCGTGATTTAACAGGCTTGCGGAGCCGGCGAGCGGGGTAACGGCCTCGAACGGAGCCTCGTCGTCTCCGGAGTGGCGGTACCCACCAAGGCGGCTTGACGGAGCTACACACACCTGCTGGTGCGCATCGCCAGGCACGGCTGCGACGTCACGACACTCTGACGACGGCCGTCGCGACGACGAGGAGCTGCCCTCGCAGCTTGACCCCTCCACATCGACCTCGACCTCGACGTTGCATCGACAGCCACCACCACCGCATCATCATCATCATCATCATCATCATCAAGAACATCAACAGCAGCAGCAACCGCGTACTAGCCGCGACGATGGAGACACTTGCACCCGTTGTCCGTCATGCGGTCAACGTAAACGTGAAGAGATCTCCTATACGATCGAGGATCTGGACGCGATCGAGCCAGCGCCGCTCGTCTCGCAGAAATCACCGTCGACGTCGCAGATGTGTAGCTGCGACGCGGTGGACCTCGCCGCGGAAACGGAACGCGGCGACATCAGAAAGTATCGTAGCGTCGACTCGAGATGGGCCGACGGCGGTTTCCTGTCGCCCGACGACGCGATCTGGGACCTCAAGAAACACACAAACGAGGGCACGGAGTTCCGATGGGCCCTTCACACCTCCAACACGGACCTCGACCTTGCCAGAAAGGCGAAATGCAGCTGCCACAGCCTGACACCCGAGGACAAAAAATCGCACGACGTGCAACGTGGTGATTTACGAAAACATCATAGTGCGGAGACGGACAAATGGTCGGTGAAACCGGATTACCTACAGACACCGATGTACGACCTAAGGAAGCACAGTAGCGACGACACCAGGATGGCCAGGGAAGCGAGATGGTTACAGGTACCGGAAGCCCTACCGAATCCAAAGCCAAGATGCACGTGTCCAAAGTCGAAGATCCTCACACCGTCGCCACCGTCTGAACCAAAAGAGGAAGTGTACAAAGAGAAAACACCGGAGAAGCCTGTTATAACGAAAGAACCAGAGAGAAAATTGTATTACTCAGCGTCGTTGCAACCCGAAGAACCACCACCACCGATGGTAGAAAAACCAGAGTTAAAAAAACACGCAAGTGAGGATAACAGAGCGGTGAAACCCGAGAGAGTCAGGCCAAAGTTGGAAAGATCACAGGCAAGAGTTGATAGTCAATGGTCGAAGAAATGGAGTGCGAAAGAGAAAGTGAGCAGCCCCGAAGAGGGCAAAAAACCAAGACCGAAATGGGCCATGAAGCCACACTTCTCTCTACCCGTTGAGAAGAAAGAGTCCCGATGGCGGAGTCAGGACTCCACCGACGGCAAGACGAAGAGCCTCCGGGACCGTCCGAAGTACAGCATCCGTCGCAGCATGTCACCGGAACCGGATCCGAGACAGATGACGAAGCTGGACAACAGGATCGTGCGACGTTTAATCTCGCCGGAGATCACGATCACGGACGCCAGGTGGACACCCTACGAGGACGCTTCACCCCTTCCGACGGTCGGTGTGAAAAAACGCGAACCCACGAAGCACATCAGCGAAATCAAATGGACACCCTACGACGATTCACCGTCGGACGGAACCAGCTTCCCACCGCAGGACCCACCGGAGGAACCGAAGACCTGGTCACCGTTTCACAACGTCACGCCGACGCATCATCCGCCACCGGAGGCCACTCCGTGCCGCAGCGACGACGAGGACTTCCGCTGGAGGATCCTCAATCAGGTGTCCGCGTTCCCCATGTACCAGGGTGGCTGGAAAGACGAGTCACCGGAGAAAACACCGCCGAGACGAGAACCATCGCCGGAGGATCTATCACCGCCCGTATGGTCGCCCCAGGTTCCCGCTACCCCGGTGAAGCGGCAACGATCGCAACAGCAATACTCTCCACCACCGCCACCACCGGTTCAACGGAAGAGTATCATAAAATCGCGGGCCCTCTCTAGGAAGAAAGGTCTTAGGGCCAGGTCGGAGAGTCATCAGGGTGAGGATAGACTGATGCCACCGACGGTGATCGTTCGAGCGGCCAGCGAGGAGCCGAAGAGTCGTCAGAGACCTCAATTGTTAAGGTCAAAGGCCCTTCTGGAGGTCCCGGTGAACCTGGGTATCACGAAGAGATCGCTGAGCGAGGAGGTGCCGCGCATGCGCTCGCGCGAAAGGGCCCGCGGCCCTAACAGGGCCCGCAGCGAGGAGGTGCCCAAGTACGAGGATCCGTGGTTCGCCAATGAGAATCTGGTGGAGAAGACGGAGCTAAGGCAGTACGTGACAACGGTATAGCAGGAACCGAGTACAGTGCTCTAAAATCGAGGAGGTTTCACGTATTCAAATTTATTTCTATGGGAACCACGAATAGGAAGTCCCTGAGGTGTCTGGTTGGACATTCTTCCAGGGGGAACATAGGGATTTTCATTTCAGACCGATAAGGAGAAGTTTGTTTTCAAAGTTTCGTTGGACAGTATGATTACTGGCTGGCGTGAGAGACAGACATTATGGATTATGATTATTTTTCATTTCGAAGAAACCGACTCGATTGGGAATATCGAGAGACACTGTAACTGATTTATCATCGAAATATTTTGATTAAAAAAAAAAGGAACGCTGCGAACATGCGGACGGAGATTTTGGACATTTTCTTGACGATTGAGGCTTCAATCGATAGTGCAAGAGATCATTTAGAACCGGCGTAAGTTAACTTCGTTGGCCTAGAAGACGAAGACTACAATCGAAAATTACAAAACACACAAAAAAAAAGCATGTTACTCAAGAGTCAACGATACTTTCTGTAAAGGGGGACAAACGGAGATCGTATCACGGTGGACGCGAAAATAGTCGAGGCGAGAGAAAGGGGAAGGGGGGGTCAAGGACTGATTATTAATTAGCATAAATAAACAAACAAACAAAGATAAAAAAAAAATGAGAAAGAAACGTGCGCGTTGCGGCGCCCCGGGGCGGCGAGTTAACGGGAGACGGCGTGGGGGACGAGTCGATTCCCGGCGGCGTTTCAAAGACGCGACAAATTTTTCGGCTCAAGACAAAAAATGAAGCGCGTGCGTTCGCGATCGCGATCACACGGCCGCGATTCACTAATCGGCGAGTCGCGTGCACCGATAAGCTGAGCGTCGCGAATACGCGATCTTCGTTAAGCGAAACTGAGCACCGAAAAGTACAGCTCTCGACGCGTATCGTCTAGTCCGTAACGACGGGGTGACAGTTCATAAGGATAGCGTGTTAAAATGATAACGTCTTAGTTGATAAAACATACGTAAGAGTATAATTCGATTTAACGAGAGAAAGAAACAAAGAAAAAAAAAATAATAAAGAAAAACACAGAAAACATGAAAATGGTGTATCGACTTAACGATAATAATACGAGCTTAGTTCTTAAGCGTAGCTGATAACGATTACAGAGGTAACAGAAAGAGGAAACGGAGAACGATTGATTGATTGAGAACAAACTCTTTTGTGCGGATCGTGTGTGTTTTGCTGATTGAGGGTACGATGATGTTCGAACGAAAGAAAAAATATTATACATATACATAGAAATATATTATTATACTCGATCAACGAGGGCGAGTCTCTGCAAAAAAAAAAACGAATCTGATTCCGATATAATTATACACGTACGGCAATCGTATGAATATAATTATACGCATGTGTTATACAAAATGAACAAAATGACATAAGACATTTCTCACGTTCAAAAAAAAATAAGATAATTAAATAAATAAATAAATAAAAAGGAGAGAAAGAGATAGAGAGAGAGAGAAAGAATCTCCTGAATGGAATGAAACGAATAACCAAATGAATAACAATACAAGTGCACTGTGAGAATATATAGAATAATTGTCCCGTTGAAGGGACAACGGATGAAATTCGATGTTCGTTCGATGAGTCGTCAAAGGCTCGACGTGAAAAGACACCTTTGTTATTCCTTTTTTATTTTTTAGGATGAAATCACGGCGAACGATCCGCGAACAAAAAATGAAGAAAAAAAAAACGGAATACCATTGAAATATCAATCCCGATGGGGATCGATACAATGGATCGTTCGTGAGTCTCGTGCGTAACGCATAATTAATTTCTTTCGTACGGATCACTATTCGACACCTTGATAAAAGAAAAAAAATGGTGTCTGGTAGCTCTGTGTGCCGGCGCGTGCAATATTAATTAGGATTACAATTCATTGAATAGCGAGTTAAGTATGGGGTACTAAAGGGTAAGCAAATGCGAATCTACGTTATCGATGGCTGCATGTACTTTACGAGAATTTCATTAGCGAATTTTCAATTGACTGTACACGCTGCATTGTATCTCTTTAAGTTGCTGTCGCGCGATATTAATCTGCGTTTTTTCGCGTTCTAAGTACTTATAATATTAATGATATATTTATGGTTCTGCGAATTTTCGAGTACCGTATACATACATATACATACGTACACATGATCTATAAACGTATATGTCCTACCGGTTTCTTGCCGGTACGTACCCGGATATACCTATTTCTCGATATTCGATCGTTTTTAGATTTTTGATATTATTGCTGAATAAACAGAACGAGATGATACATAGATGATTAATCTGGACGGAGGAAGCCTCGATTGGACGTGTAATTTTGTATTTCGATTATTGAAACAATCAAATTGCTATTTTATTAATTCGCCCGTCTGAATGCTACAACTGACAGTGTAGTGCTTCGAATGCGTCACGATATTATATATTTTTCTCCCGATGGCGTGTAAAATACTGCGTTGTAATAAGTTACACTTTGGACATATTATATGGAAACGGGGCAGGAAACAAAAAAAATGAGATAAAGAAGTATAATATGAGAAATACGTATGAGACTGCAGAAAATCCGTGATACATCAATTACACGATACTCAAGCATCACCAGATTTTGTACATATTTTTAATAATGTATGATAGTTATAATTCTAAATTACGAAGCATAATTCCAGTGCACAGTTTCACATCCGCGCGTTGATCATTACGAATTGCCAAAACACGATTTTCTTAAACGAGAATTTTTGTAGAAACTCGGGACTTCCTCCCATCGACTTACGGATCGACATTTTTTTTTTCGTTTTCCTCTTCGTTTTAGCAAATCGTTTCTCTCGCGGTTTCTCGATGTCGTCTCGTGTAAGAAACCCCTTCGCGATTATCCCCGGCGCCGACGTGGCTCGATCACACGTGTCGCTGATTCTAAATGAAAATTACCAAACGAAAATAATAATTATATCCCCGCGATCGACAGTCATTCTAATTGGCCGTATGAATAAAAAGTACCGTAGCGATTCGCGCCCTCCTCTCTGACCGAACGGAACAAAAAAAAATGAAGAGAAGATGAAACGAATACCATCGAGTGTTTTATTTATACGGCGCAACGCTCTCGCTAGATGGAAAGATATCTAAAAACATAAAAAAAATACAAAAAAATATGAAGAAGCGAAGAAGACGAAACGAAAGAAAACTCATAAAGATAAAAATTATTTTCTAAAAAAAATTGTAAAGTAAAATGAGAGAAAGAGAGAGAGAGAGAGAATGATGGATAATAACAATAGGGGAAACAAAACAGAAAGAATTAAATAAATGATAACGGGTTGCAGGGGGGTGGTGTAAAAGTCGACGACACCAGCTTGCGCAAGAATCGCGCGAGGAACAGAAAAGCTCCCTTTTATTCTCCGGCGTGTTCCGCGCGACCTCGTGCTCGCGAAAAACATTTTTTCTATGACGTGAGTGTGTTTAAAAGATAGTTAAATGAAAGAAAGATGAACGAGAATGAGAGAAAGAGAAAATAGAGAGAAAGAGAGAGAGAGAAAGAAAGAAAATGTAAGAAATGTCTAACGTACTGCGCGCCTGATTTTATCGTTGCATAGCGTATGAAAATTCACTAAGGTATTTCTAAGTACCATTTAAGGGTTTGGCGAAGAGGAGAGGGGGTGGGGGCAGCCTGCAAGTATGCGCATTAGTTGCATTCGATCGATAATATTTCTTAGTTGACGAATTATCCGTGGCTATTGCTAGCAAATCTGTCTTTCTTTCCGGGCGTGGTGCTCTGTGCGCGTGTTTGATCTCGAGAACGACGCGTAACTGCATTCCTTTTATTCGAACTTACTTAGAGAATAATTATATTCTAGCGTAATGATTATAGTGTGTAGCGCTTCGAGGAAAGAGGGAAAAAAAAATACCATGAAGATTAATAATTAAAAAATGATCCCGATCCCGTATTAAAACCCGGCCTTCCGAAGGCTCCCGATAAAGTTTCTAGCAGTTTTACACTCATTCTATAGACACTTACGGTATTTACGTAATGCATATGTAATAATGTAATATCGAGCTAAACATTACCTACCCCGTTCGAGAACTTTGATAATTTTAGACGTAAATGATCTCTCTCGTTTCTGAACGAATTACGTTAATTATCGTCACATTTACAATAACGCTTAACGATAGCCGTTACGATAGCTGATAATTCATGAATATTTACGAAGATTTATAAGTCGTCCGACGAGAGGAAGGCTGTTGTATTTGTTTATAGTTGAACGCTGTATCTGCACATACACACGAACATATACACGGTCACATACATTGACATATACACACACACAGGGACACGATAACGTAAAAATCCTTTCGATCGATGATCCACCATCCCATTTCTCGAGATCAAATGCCGTTATAACACTGCGCGTTAATCGTATACGTTAAGAGGATACCCGCGATCCGTCTTTCCGACGAATCGTCGATCGTGACGTCGCACATGACTCGTCGCAAGGATCAACGAAAGTATTATCGTCGTTTGACTTTACCGCGAGTCATCGCGCGTTCGTCGGAGACGATCGTTCGCGATAAGACGGATAACGACACCGTGATTATTCGCGCGAAAGTAAAGAGAGAGAGCAAAAACTATGACGCAAAAAAAGGGAAAATGAAGCCACACTTATATTAAACGTACTATATACGCTACATAGCGATTCGTTTTCTTCTCGAAATACACACGTATACATATACATATATAGTTTTCTCCTTCGTAGTGCATACAATAATTAATTCTGGCGTATCATTGCGTACTTGTATAATATATACATAGCATAATTATTAATTACGTATTACCATCTGGGTGCCGGTGATTTTTTCGCGATCCCCTACGCGCAGGGGGATCGTTGAACGCCCGTTAAAATGATTCATACGCAATTATTTCTATAAGAGAGAGAGGATTCAGGCACGTTAAGATGCTATACAGTATAAAGAAAAGGTGGATAAAAAAAAAACATTATATCTGTGCTGCCATTAGCGTTAAAGAAGGGAAAACAAATACGAGGACAGACGAAGCCAAAGTATATAGTTAATGAAAACACCCGGGTTACATATACATACAGACACAGACACAGAGTTTACATAGAGACATGTATGAAGATGAAACACACGTATACACATAAAAAAATATATATAAATATATATATATATATAAATTATATATATACATACACATTCAGCAAAATAAAACTCACGTACACAGACAGGTGCGCACACGTGCGTACATGCATACCCGACGACATAATTAATAAGTATTTTAATCCCGAGGAAAATTCATTTCGCGGTACGAGAATGATTTTAGGAGCCTTCGTGTTGAATAATTAGCAATCTCATTCCATGTATCGTATAACCGAGAGATCGAGTGACCGTGAACAGTACGTATTTAGCGTTAAAATCATTAATGAAAAAAATTGTGAAGATGACAAGGAATCCTATTAACAACGGCTCATAGTGTGTACTGTATTCGAATGTGATCGATTTGTTATTTACGTCCCCGATATTGTTGCGTTGTGCTTCTTATTATTATTATTGCTATTGTATTATTATTATCATCATGATTATTATGATCCAGAGAACAATTGCCATCACTGCGAGTATTATTAGAATTTATTGTGATCATTGCTATTTATTACTATTTATGATTATTATTGTCTTTATGTAAAAAAAATTATGGTCGAGTGCCGATTGTTTCTAGTCAAATTCCTCTAGTCCCCCCCGTTAGAATATTGTCGATACTCAGTCTCCCCCGTCCCCGATATTATTGATTTGTCAAACGATCCCAGACACGCGTTTGCAGGACACATAGATCTTGCGTATAGAGTGATGCATTACCTGTGCAACAAATGCAGTATACAACCCGTAAAATATGAGGTCAATGTTGATTTGTTTAAATAAATGTAAGTTTGAAAATCCATGGCGATACTGTAGTCTATTTCTCACATACATTACGTATACTTTTAATACTCTGTGAAACAGCGCGGTGTTTCAAACATTCGAAACTTTCCCGCCAGTTTTTATCGGCTTCCACAGGTAACGAAGAAATCCTTTTTACCGATGAACGCTCAAGTGGTAAACGATCTAAGTCTTCATTACTAATAACCACGACGTCGTTGCAGTAATTAAATCAATGATACATGGTTTACTGTTATTCAATCGTGAATCAAGCATGGGATTCTCGTGATAACGTGACTGTTGTGTACACATCGCGTGTACGTTCCTTGAATGTAATGAATCGAAAAAATATGGCGACGTGTCAAAATGGCTGACCTGAACAAAGAGCTGAACGAATATCTTCTGAGCAATAAAAATGAGAAACAATACAAACTTTCTGTACCCTCCGTAGCGATACCGAAAGCGAATATTGGAAAATGGTTTGGCAAAAGCGGCGACGAAGATCGGGAAGACGTGGGATGGATGCGAGGGGCACAAAAGGAATATTGTCCTAGTCTGGTACGTATGTTCCAACATAACCTGACACGTATGTTTTGATATTAAAAATGAAGAAGATTTATGAGAAATTTGATATTTCTTGACAGACACGAATGCAAAGACTCACAGCATTTGTCTTGTGTTTTTGTATGGGTATATTCTGTTTCTGTCTCTCAGCGATGTACATTCCAGTCTTATTATTAAAAGCCAGAAAGTTTGCGCTTTTGTACACTCTTGGATGCATATTCTTTTTATCCAGGTAGGTAAACGTGAGAATATAAAGTATAACATATGTTTAGATTCACGATAAGAAACTGTACTTACAGTTATTATTTTCTTGTAGCTTCTGCTTCCTTTGGGGTCCGGTAAATTACTTAAAATCATTATTCACAGCTGAAAGAAGGTGCTTTAGCATATCATACTTTACCACTTTGATAGGAACGCTCTATTTTGCTCTACATTTACAATCAACACCTTTGACTGTACTGTGTGCTGTTTTACAGCTGATAGCTATGTTGACGTTTTTAGTAAGTCATATACCAGGAGGAACCATGGGCCTTATGTTCTTTACAAGAATGTTCAAATCGTCTGTAAATTCTTCATTACCTGTATGATATAGTTCGTTAGGTATGATACATATGTGTGTTCCCTGAATGATGAATTTTTAAATTTACATGTGCAAAGGATTGTGAAGCAATTATCATAGGAAACTTTATTTCTGCTAGAACATTTTCCTTGAATTTACTGAGAATACTAATATATAAAAGACTGACTCTTTTTTGATATGTTGCATCATCAAACATGACCTGTGAATATTAAAGATACTTTGATGCTGGCTTGGTTTCTGTAGTAATAGCAGATTGTTACACAGGAATTGCAAAACAGACGTTGTTTTTGTATATAATGTAATTAAGTGTGTACGAAAAATGCATCTTTTTCCGTACACCGAATTTCTGTACATTTACATTGTTGCTGACAATGCCCGCATAACGCGGTTTATTTAATGAAGTAAAAATTGTATATACGCATTTACACTTATAATAATCGTAATAAAAATTGACCAGTATAAATATACATCTTCTTTACTCTACTTTTTCTTCTGCTTCGCCGCTTTGGTGGCCTTCACGCGATTACTGTTTCCCTGTAATCGTTTTACTTTCAATGGTAAATATTTTACATTCATATGTTTATTATTTCCTTCCTGGCCTTTCCCATCCTTGTCGCCATGAATATTTATATATCTTGTATTCTTTTTTACTTTTATTGGTTTCTCATCATCGGATTCATAATGACCAATTGATATAAAGTCATTGCATTCCATTTTGTCAGTACTTTCTTTCTCTGTATTACTTTTAGCAGCGCCTGGTAGTACAAATGCTCTTTCTTTAATTGAAGATCTATACAAATATACATTTTTGGACAAAGTAAATTCCTCTGGGTCCGGAGAAGTAGTTGGGGATTGGTTTTCAACGCTAGCATCACTGTCCTCACTTAATATAGTTTCCTCCATTGTCTCAATATCTTGAAACAACTGTAGAGAATTTGTTGGTGGAGGAATATCCTTAAATATGTCACATATAGATATGTACAACGAATGAAAGTGGTGATTTGTGGACTCCTTGACAATATTCTGAGAAAAATTATAATGGGTAACATAAAATGAATATAACAACAAATTTTGTTCGGCATAAATGTTTTCTGTACCTTGAGACCCAATGCAGCTGTTGCAAATCCTATGGTATGCAATGTAATTTTCTTTAATGATGGTAGCAGCAGTATTGGTTTCTTTTTATTTTGTGCCATGAGAATAATATGCTTTATTAAAATTGCTGGTTCAATATTGGGATCCAATAAAAGGCAACAAACATCATTCTTGTCTAGTGCACGAGTAAGAGCATTCATACCAGTGATCACTGAGCTCCTAAAAATGACATATGATTTACAATTGAAAGTCCCAAAATAAATCCTAAAGAAATTAAGAAATGTTTACAGAATATCTTTGTCAGGCATTGTTTCTTTTGAAAGTGCTGCTTTCTTGGCCTTTGCACGTTCCTCCTTATTCATATGTCGTAATTTTGACCAAGGAATAGTTAATGACGGGCGTTTCATTATTGGTGTTAATCTACAAGTTACAATGTTCCATAAACTTAAGTACTTGTACTAAATTAAATACAGAAACTTACTCTTTCACTAAATTTTCGAGATCAGTACGTTTATCCCCGCTCACAAGTGGCCTTAAGAATAACATAATTATTAAATAAAGACCAGGTTAATTATTTAACAATGGTTTTGAATTAAAAGTAATAGTAAATGTACCAATAATTGTCTTGTGGTTGTGCCAATACATTTCTTAAGCCCTTTACAGGTGTTTTTTTCGCAGACAGGCTGTGTTTCTGTTGCCTTTTTGTTAACACCGGCGTATTCATGATTAAAGTGATTCAATATTTTAGAGGTAAAGAATTTTAAAATAGGTTAATTCCCTTCAGGCACAAAATAAACTTAACATCTGTTGCCTCCACAGACTATGTATAGCAGAGACCTACTACTTAATCGGGATTTGTGCCTGGGAACTGTATTACCGACACGTCGATGTTCCAATAGATTCACTGCACCTCGTTGACGTAGATGAACATTTTTGGCTGCATGCATCGTTTAACATACAATGGAACCTCCAGGGCCTTCCTAACTCTGGTCTTTACAACGATCGATGATCGTCCTACGTGTTGCTAACCTTTTTCAAACTGAATTTTTCATTTATAATAATTATTCCTATCTTTTCCATTAAATGACGTCACGGAAGCGAAATCTTGTCACATCTTGTGATTTATTCTTTTGGTAGAGAAGTCTAACGTTTCGGAGTTTGTTGATATTAAAATGGAGGAATAGGTTTTAATATAAGAAACTCGTGATTAACCATAAATGAAATTTATTGAAAGACTTCATTTTACAAGAGTAAAACTTACAAATTAAACATCTTAAATAATTAATCACATAAATAGAATCACTGCGTTTGCTGGCTGTTGATCCAAATGGTTTCCGGAATGATTTTTCCGCCTAGAAACATACAAACAAATCGATTTATAACCTAATAAATAATTCACACCCTACCCACCCCTCCCAAACAATTAACCACCCTTAAAATTCCCCAGGTCATCAATCAAAATTCAATAAAAACATCCTTTTCCGGGTATAAACCCAATTTTCACTTATAACAATTTTTCCCGACCCGTCCAAAAATTCTCCCCACCACTGCGCATGCGCCACCATTTGGCATCCCCACCACGCCCACCCTGCGCTCTTCCTATATAAGGAGGAGCACCGCAGATTTTCCTCGGTTGTGAAGACCGCTCCGACGCAGTCGGGTCGGTCTTCCGGCTCACCCGTCCGCGGGGACCCTCCGGGGACCTCACCCTTCCTCCCTCGGGGGATGGTGGGCCGCGGTGAGGGGTCACCAACCTCTCACCGCTGGTCTTCCCCGAGGAGAAGGTGGAGGGACCTGGGGAGCCGGACGAGAGCGGCTGGGGCTCTCCTCTGCTCCAGCCGAACTCGGACGGTTCCCGCGAGCCCCCGCCACCCTTCCCCGAAGGGAGGGACCTCTTCGGGGACGGGTGGCGGGTGCTCGAGGGGTGTCCGAGCGCGGGGGGACGTGGGGGGCGCCTTCTGGCATCCCTGGGCCCCAGGGATGCACGGGTGGGTCCAACAGAAGGCGAACCCCATGGCCTCCCGTGCTTGGGCACCTCCAGGTTCCCTTCTCCTTCCCTTCGGGGGATGATCCGGCGGTGAGGGGGGTGGCTCGCTTGCCCGGTCAGCCACCCTCGACGTGGAGGTTAGGGGGAGCCCTGGAGACCCCAAGGGTGGGGAGCCGGAGCTGGCTCGGTTGCTCGGTTCGGTTTTCGCAATCCACGGGGGGTGGGGGGACTCGGGGGTGGTGAGAGCCACAGCCGGAGTCCTTTGGGGCCGGGGGCCCGGGGGCTCCCGGAGGACCGAGGTCCTCTGGGAGCACCGGGGTCCCCGTCTCCGGAGGTGGCTCTCTCCACTCCCCGGGTCGGGGGGCGGATAGGCCCCCCGGCCCGGGGTTGGGACTCACTCGAAATGGGGAGAGGGTCCCAACCCACGTCGGTTGTTTTCATGATCTGAACGGACGTAGTGCCCCCCTGCTCTGAACTTCCTCTCTTCAGGGACGGCTATCCCTGGTGTGAGTGCCCCTGTCCCCCCACCAGTAGTGGTCATCCCTAAAGAGCGGGAGGAATCAGCCCGGGGAGTGAGGCCCCCCAGGCCTCTTCCTCCCGCTCTTCTAAGATGACCACCACCGATGAGGGGACTGGCACTCTCACCAGGGATAGCCATCCCCGAAGAGAGGAAGGAGGCGGCTCGGAAGATGTCCAAGTCAAGTAGGAGGCAAGCCCCCTACCGTGCTTGGGCATCTCCCAAGCCTCTCCTTCCACTCTTCAAAGATGACTACCCAAGGTGAGGGACCGGGTGCCCCCGCACCGTGGCCGTCATCCTCGAAGAGAGGACGAAGACTGTCCGCCCCAGCAGAGCCGGGGTAAGGCACGATCACGACGAGAGAGCGCCACTTCTCTCGTGAGGCCGTATTCCGCACAGTGTCACAAAAGGGACACTGCCAAAATTCACTCCAGCGCACGGCGCTCACGCGCTGGAACGAATTGGCTATTGCAGGGAATCAATTCCCTGGGCGATGGGCACGCCAAATTCCCTACGCCTTGGTGGTGTTAGCAGGACCCCGTCGTCCAACCCCCCCGGTTAAAGGGGGGCCAGACGTCAAGGTCCTCCCAGGGCACACCGCGAGGAGGTACCACCACGTGCCCCATGTACGAGGCGAAGACATTTCCCGCTCTTCGAGAATGACTATCATCGGTGACGAACACCGGGACTGCCATCCCCGAAGAGAAGACAAAATCTCCAGGCTTGATGCGACGAGAGAGCGCCCAATTCTCCCGAAGAGGCCGTAAACCGCGCAGTGTCACAAAAGGGACACTGCCTAAATTCATTCCAGTGTACGGCGCTCACACCCTGGAACGAATTGGCTATTGCAAGGAATGAATTCCTTGGGCGATGGGCACGCCAACTTCCCTACGCCTTGGTGGTGTTAGCAGGACCCCGTCGTCCAACCCCCCCGGTTAAAGGGGGGCGAGACGTCAAGGTCCTCCCAGGGCACACCGCGAGGAGGTACCACCATGTGCCCCACTCTGTGTTTACATTGTTAAATAAATGCAAATGTATTTTAGTTACCTGTGTAATGTACGTATGTAGTTATGGATAAATTGAATAAACGAATGCGGTTGAAAAGTACACGTTAATGTTGTTGCATATTTATTTGTTGACCCTCCTGTAGAATGAAAACTCTACTGTTGCTTACAATCACTCGACCGAAGAATTCGCGTCTGTTTCGTAATCAAACAACCCGTCCGCGGAAACTCACCCGACAACGTTCTTAAACAATGACTCGAGAGCAACGGAGCAGATGTCCGATCCACCGGTAGTATCTACTAATAATCCCCACTCCTCCCAGTGGGAAGGAGGTATGTACCAACACGTGCCGCACTCTGAGTTTGCATTGTTAAATAAATGCAAATGTATTTTACTTACTTGTGTAACGTACGTATCTAGTTATGGATAAATTCAATAAACGAATGCCGTTGAAAAGTACACGTTAAAGTTGTTGCATAATTATTTCTCGAACCTCCCGTAGAATGAAAACTCTACTGTTACTTACAATCACTCGACCGAAGAATTCGCGTCTGTATCGTAATCAAACAACCCGTCCGCGGAAACTCACCCGACAACGTTCTTAAACAATGACTCGAGAGCAACTGAGCAGATGTCCGATCCACCGGTAGTATCTACTAATAATCCCCACTCCTCCCAGTGGGAAGGAGGTATGTACCAACACGTGCCGCACTCTGAGTTTGCATTGTTAAATAAATGCAAATGTATTTTACTTACTTATGTAACGTACGTATCTAGTTATGGATAAATTGAATAAACGAATGCCGTTGAAAAGTACACGTTAAAGTTGTTGCATAATTATTTCTCGAACCTCCCGTAGAATGAAAACTCTACTGTTACTTACAATCACTCGACCGAAGAATTCGCGTCTGTATCGTAATCAAACAACCCGTCCGCGGAAACTTACCCGACAACGTTCTTAAACAATGACTCGAGAGCAACTGAGCAGATGTCCGATCCACCGGTAGTATCTACTAATAATGCTCACGTCTCCCAGTGGGGATTATTAGTGGGGATTATTACTACCTAATTGATTTACCTTTCGTTTGAGAGGTGGAGGATGGGACCCGTAATAGCAGGTAGTCGATATACCTGCCTTTTTCCAAGGGACACTAACTCGTCATATATGGAAACCTTAAGACACCCTACATAGCAACATTGAATTTCATATATTATGTAAAATTTTTTAAAAATATTTCCTTTAAAGTTTATTTGTGAAGGGTATCAACGTTACCATTATCGGTTCGAATCTAGGATGACAGGGTGTAGAAGTTATAGTCTGTGCGTATTAATAATGTTACCATTGTGAAGGGTAGCAACGTTACCATTATGGGTTCGAGTCTAGGATGACTGAGGGTAGAGAAGCTATAGTCTGTGCGTATTAATAATGTTACCATTGTGAAGGGTAGCAACGTTACCATTATGGGTTCGAGTCTAGGATGACCAGGGGTATAGAAGCTATAGTCTGTGTGTATTAACAATGTGACCGTCGTGAAGAGTAGCAACGTTACCATTTTGGGTTCGAGTCTAGGATGACCGAAGGTAGAGAAGCTATAGTCTGTGCGTATTAACAATGTTACCGTCGTGAAGAGTAGCAACGTTACCATTTTGGGTTCGAGTCTAGGTTGACTTAGGGTAGAGAAGCTATAGTCCGTGCGTATTAACAATGTTATCGTCGTGAAGAGTAGCAACGTTACCATTTTGGGTTCCAGTCTAGGATGACCGAGAGCACAGACGAGGTATTGGATCAATACCTCCAATACCTCGTCTGTGCTATTAATATTCATCCTAGACTCGAACCCAAATCAGATAGGTTTCTATACCTTATTCGTGCTTTCACGTTTTTACCATTTCCGAGTCATATCTCACTTTACCGACATTTACAATGATAATATGTACTCTAAGAGAGAGTAACACTTGTCTTAAAGTATATATTAAATACAATCTTAATTATTAGACCTATTTCTATTCGTTCCATTAATATCCATAAATTATTTTAAAGTACACCCGCTTAATACACGCGAAAGATATCTTTCCATGTTCAAATCACCCGCGCAAACTGGGTGGCCAATCGGGTGCGGCACCGCGGAAATCATTGGCGTTCGCCGCGGAAAACTCTGCTCGTGGGGCGCGTAAAAAAGACGTGCGCGGCTACGCCAGTGGACCGGAGTGCAGGGGAATGGATAATGTGCAGAATACGCTTTTGAAAGGGAGCAGGACCGCAGCAGTGCACGCAGCAAGCCAAGATCGCCAAGATGGATGCTCGGGCCCGTCGGAACGGAGTATGGATTTTGCCGCGTGATTCGTAGGCGACTCGGTTGAATTTCACTCGTGATTCTCAGCATCGTGTTACACGGGAAACGCTGTCGCCTGCTCTGGTGTGATCCCGGAAAAGTTCGCGACGATATATCTCAATATGCAGCGTCGTGAGTGAATCAAAGTGCTCGCACGTAGTGATGAGAAAAACACCTAGAACCAGTGCAGTAGCAGCGGCCTTCTACAATGGTGGATAACAATTGTATTATCGAGGGAAACGTCAAATTCCGCGACGGCAAGAAAGTGAGTATACGCAACGAATGTGCACGATGAGTGTTATTTCTGTGGATGTGTTTCGAAGTACCGCGATCAATTTATGCAGATGGGATAATTAACTGACTTATCGCCTGTCAAAATAATGCCGCCCAATTTCGCCGTGAATTTCTGCGATGATAATACCACCGTGGTGGTCGTTGATCCTCTTCCTATTTTCTATAGGCAAATTTAAGTGATTTTTAATGAATCTTTGTTCGGATTGAATCTGATTCTCTTGTAATAGTTATCCGAGAGGCACACGAGCACGATATTATTTCGAACAAAAAATTATATAACGACGTTAGGAACTTGTGCTAACATGCGCCTATACCTACATAAAATATATAGGTATATAGATATATGTATGTATATAGATGGGTTTTACATGTATGACATGTATACATAAGCGCTCGTATTACTCTGTTGAAATGTCTGTGTCAGCGAAATTCGGAAATTGTAGATAAAGGATCAAACATAAGTTTGTTTAAGTTAATGATTTGTTTTCGCATATTTGCATTGTAAGCAGCAGTGCAAAATAAATAGCGCTAAATAAGATTTATGTAGAATTTGTCGACGGGATGTATTGAAATATTCTTTCGAAAAATATCAATATTTATGATTCGTTTGCTTTTGATTAAAGGACATGCTGCTTGATCAAATAATGCAGACACGATAATAATGTCAAGCTTAATTTTGCAAGGATAAAACGGATATATTTTTTTGTACATAGGACATAATTCTTTGTTTTTACATTAGTTGAATTATTTGTTTTACAGAAGGCAATAAAACATTCAGTTAAATCAGTATTAGATGTATGGTTATATTGCATTTGAATTTGTGTACAATACAAACTTTATTTGTATTGTCATGTGTTAAGAGTTGAACGTACTGTGATGTGGCTTCAATGTGTATTTTAGGGATTGAGTAGTCTGTAAAAAAAGTCTTAAGAAAGTATTTAATTTGAAAGTAGTGAAGAGGGCAGCGGGTCATAAAAAGCTAAGTCATTTTCTTTTATTTGCATTGAGGTACTAAAGAAGTCATTGAGATCAAAAGGGGTAGGGAACTCTTTTATTTTTATCACAAGGGTGCCAGAGGTCTAAACGGACCAAAACAAATATTGAGTATGAATGTACACTGTTTTCTTAATGAACCTTGTGCAAATACATTGAATGTTACATATGATAGAATGCGTAATATGTACTAATTGGAGCCTGTTCAACAAAGGAATTTCATATGTTGGTACAGTCACATTAAAAAGTGAACTAACATGATCAATTAATTAAAGCTTATTATACGAAAATTTACTTTAATTTTTCAATCCAATTTAGCTAACGGTTTGATATGTTTTTCAGTGGAAATCAAGATGGTGTGTTATGAGGAAATTATCACCAGTAGCAGGTAAAATTTATTCTTATCCTTACCTGTTAATTCTAAAAATATTATTGACAATACTGTTATCCATACACGTTCATTTACCTTTACCAAGTGTAACAACCTTCATATATGTTAGATAAGATAGCAATAATTATATGCCCAGAATAGAACATTTTGTTTTAATATCACAAACAAACATTACATTTCAAATGATCCATAGAGATTACTATGCAGGAAATATCGTGTTTATTGTTTGCAGTTTCACATGTTTCCGTTTTTGGTATCATTATAGAGATATGAAACTGTTGCTCTGTTTGCATAATACTTGCTGACTCTTATTCACTTCTGCAATATCTAATCACTGACCCATGAATCATTACTTGTACTCCAATAATCACTTAAATAGCTAATAATATGATTCATATAATATTATTAAAAGAGAAAAATAACAAGTGTGGCAAATTTTCTTTAAAATGTATTTACTTTAAATTCTATTTCCTGCCACATTCCTAATCCTATCTCCCAAAAGAATTTCCCTTCTTGTTATCAGCATGAAGAATCCCTCCCTCTGGACCTTACTGGGGTGGCAGCTGGCACATCTGTTACAGATTGACTAGCTGAAGAAACAAAAAATTTCCAAGAACAGCTTTGCTTCTGGCAATAACCATTAATACCTGGTCCTTGTAACTTGAGGATATTTTAAAACTTAGGGATACCAGTACCCCATAAATTTTCTTTAGGAAGAATTAGTAAAGAGTATATAGAAGGGACTAAATGGATTTAGTAACTTCCCTACATCTGAATAAATGTATTAATAGCATGTACTCATAATGGGCTTGGTAAAAATCACTGTGACACAAAAGTGTGTTACACACATGTTTAAATATATCTTTCACTATTAAATAAATTATTAATTATTAACAAATTTACGATCAAATAAAATATTGATCAATAATTATATTCATCGATAAGGTTGAAATTTATTATTGGGAGATGTCATATATGGATATTATTATTTACAGATTGTCTTCATTTACAACTATACGGAGATAGCAAGGATCGGTACAAACAGGGCCAAACAAAAGCTTCGTTAAGCTTGCAACACTTTCTCGGAGTAGAAAGTGGTTTTACTCTCGATAAAGAATCGAATACAATTGCTATAATATGCCAAGACGTGACGGTCGTTCTGGCCTTTGACACCCGAGAACGGTTGATACAATGGCAAGTGAAAATCTCCAACAACTTGGGCGAGGGTACGTTTCCTTTTTTCCCCCCACACAAAGGGTATTCAATTAAATAAATACAATCGATAACTTAACGCGCTCTGTATCTCTACAGATCAACAATTCCTGATATTGATCTCCACGGTGCCGTCGAAAGCGAAATTGACGAACGGGCCTGCCCACTTACACATACAGGATCGTCGTTTCTGCATCACCGTCGGAATACCACCGAGATTAGTGGGAATTTGGGAGATCGCGCATCTTCGACGATACGGCGTCGTCGAGGGAAGATTCTGTTTCGAAGGCGGATCACGATGCGGTCGAGGAGAAGGCCTCCACGTTTTGATCACAGACCAGGGAGAGGACATTGTGAAAATGTTACAACTCGCGGCGGAAGGGAAATTAACAAAGAAACGACCGCTGGGGAGGGAACAAACACAGGACAGTCCGCGACGTCAATTCTCCCGATCCGAAACGAGGGCGAGTGATTTCTTCCCCTCGGCCGTTTACTCGTCGACGTATGAAGAGCAGTGCGACAGCTGCAAGAACGAGAGCTCGCCTTATTGGTCGTCTGCGGAGAGCAGGCAGCAAACAGAGCTCGATGGGGATTACAGTAGCAGAGACACAGTTTCTGTTTCGGAATTGCCCGATCAGCCGGGCGAATGGCGCAGCTGTTCGCTCACTCGTCAAGGTACATCCGCTCTCGAGCGATGCGCGAGTTGTATCAGCAAACTCGGAACCGTATCGAAATCGTCAACCATAGTTACCACCACGGGTGTGAGTAGCATAAGCAGTCCGGCCGGTACGATAAACAATCTTGGATGCCACTTGCAACCCCGTACACTGGACCGACTATCGTTATCTTCGTACAGTAGTAGCAGCCACGATAGCGATTATTCTAGTTCGCAGCAAGTCGAGTGTCACTGTTCGCAGGCAAAGAGTTCGCAGAATGTTCAGCGTATGTCGCCGAGTCCAAATTCACTGCCACCAAGACCACCGAAACCGTCCCAAAGCACTGCCACGAAAAAGATTAAGAAGCCACCGATGCCACTGCCAAACGAACAAATCTGCGTGCATTCGCGTAAACAGCAGATCGTATCTCGTAACAGCAGCGCAGCTGGACCATACGAGAATTATGATATACCCAAAACAATTCTGGGACATCATATGTTATTAGAACAGGGTCCACAACCGGATCAGTATTACGACACGCCAAGAAAGATAAAGGAATGTCTTGCACTGCCAAAAAGTTATCCTAACTACGACACGCCACAGACACCCCAAGCTGTGGTTCTACAACAGTGTGGTTGTCCAGCGAAACTCACTGTTCAATCTCCAAGATCCTCGGGGTGTCCTTGTCAAAATGTTATGAGCTGGGCTGGTTTCGTATTACCATACTGTAGGCGGGGAGCCGGTATAGAACCGACAGGGGTAACCGTGCATCCTGTGAAACTTTCCGGCGAAGGGAAAATGCCGGTGGTGAATGCGAGCGGAGAGATCGCAATCTACGCGACCGCCAAGAGGGTTAATAAGTCGGATACTGTCGACGATAAAAATAAGGAGAACTGTGACTGTACTCCGGAGAGTAGTTCAAACAACTACGAAAATGTCGAGCCGGTTATCGACACCCAGCCGGAGTCTAAACAAGCGAACTATGCTAACATCGATTTCACACAGTCCCTCGAACACTACGAGAACAGTAAAGACCTGCTGGCAAAGAGCGGTATTTCACAGGAGGAGATCGAAAAATTTGCCGATCAAATTAAAGATGAAGCACCGGAAGTACCCGCGGAAGAATCGAAAGTGTGTCAGAAATGCGGTCACCTAAAAGAACGGGAGAACGATTACTTGGTGATGGATCCCGAGAAACAAACACCAAAGAAACCATTCCCCGGTTATTTACCGATGCAACCAGTGCACAACGCCTGCTCGAAGGAGATACTATCCAGAATCTGTAGCGGAATAAAAAGTTCGAGCAATCCTACGCTTTCCGGTTCGACGATTGCAGAGGGAAATAAGAAACGTTCCGACTCCGAGTTTCGCGTACCAGGATCGGCAATGTTAGCCAGTCCGTATCTGAGACGTCGTTATTTAGAAGGAAACAACGGAACAGAATCCGCTGGGAATGTCGGTCTGTTGTTAAGAAAACGATCGTATTCCGCAGAATCCGCTCATTATTTGGACGACGAGAATCACACGTTTCCATCTACTCTTACCATTCATAAGTGTTCGAGCGAGGCGGACAAAGCTTCTCTCGTCAGCAGGGAGGCACACGACTCGTGCGTTAATTCTGAAATTAAGATCAATCAGGATAGCGGACAGACGTCGATGGCCTCGTCACAGCCGTCGTTCATAAAAATTCGACGTTCTTCCTCCGTTCCGTCGAAGACCGGACACAACAGAGATTCCTCGAGTAGCAACGATTCCGGTGTCTCTACGGGATCGCTTAGTCATAGAACCGCCGAATTTGTCGAATTCGAATTATCGCTCACGCCGTCGACGTCGACGAGAAAACAAAATGTATTGTCCGTTTATCGGAAAAGCCCGCCGCCGACGTGTTTCCATAGCAGCTTACCGAGGAAATCGAAGTCCAGCGATCCACTCCGGGAGTTGTCGTTTCAATTTCAGAAGATCAAGATACCGACGAAATCTTCCTCGGCGGAGGCTGACATTCCTACGTGTTTACCAAAGGGTCCGAAGGGGTACAACAGTCCGGGAGAGGTTTCCAGTACGCCCTACATTGACTCGCGAAGTACAAGCAGTGGAACTTCGGATATGTCCGATTATATTGAGACGTTATCGTTGTCGTCCCACTCGTCGTCCGATACTCCAGACAGTTTAAGGTACGGATATCGAATATCTAATTTACTCTGTGTAATCCAATTTAACCAGGGAGGTCATGAGGGTTAAATGAATTTGATGAAGAAGTAATTGATTTGGAATTTAAGTAACTATGAATACGATTGTTTGTTTGAAACAGATTGGGTGGTAGAGCAGTAGCAACAACTCTTCGTCCTCGTAGTGGAAAAGAATATTATAAAATTGATCGAAGTATTCTTGTTGAGCAAGGAAGAACACTAACAACACCATCCGCCAATTATGCAAACATTACCCCAGTACTTGAGAAGAGCGAGTCTCCGTCACCTGGATACATGAGTAGTTCACCTTTCGAACAACCACAACCTACTCGCGAACATTTTTTGTTTCCTGACGTAAGTAACGTTGTTTACAAAGTCATAGGACAGATCTAGAGAAGCGTTGGAAATAATGTCACGCTGAAAGACGACCGAAGTTCCGGTCGTAGGTTATCCGTTATTATTTCGTCTATAATTAATCTGTTTCTTACAGGAAGCTTGAATGTAATAACATTGTTTGGGAAGAGAGCGGAAAACTTGAAGTTCCTAGGAATTCCAAACAAAATCAGTAAGAGTATTCACGGTAGAAATTATAATTGGGGCATCTTGACTGATTACACTATACGCAGACATCTAGTACTTGCCCGTGTATTTTTCAAAACAGAAATGATCGTACATGTCGACTATAAGACCTTTGTCAGAAACGGTACAAGTTTTTAAAGAACAGAAAAGTGAATGGAAATCTATTTGGTAAATTTTACTTTGATTATTTCTTTGAATTTACGACCCAAAGTCTTCTTGTATAACCTGCACAATCAAAAGGATAAAAAGTAATAACCTACATTACGAGTTTTCGTGAAATTCTAGGTTCTAGCGTATAGTCGAAATGAAGTCAATAATTAAACACTTCCTACAACGACTCAAACAATTTCTAAAATATGCTCAATAAGAAACTGTAATAGTTTGTATAGTAAGAATCCTGCCCTAGGGTAAACAAATGTGTGCATCGTATACTTTATATGAGTATATCGTTTTTCGAATAATTTTTATTTTATATGAGTATACTTCTATATAGGGTATTGTACAGTGGTTTAACGGAGAATGCAATTAACAGCTCTGTGTTTATACTGGTTAATATGGAAAACACCATCCACTTGCATTCTGTACAACCAAAAAGATAAAAAGAAAAAAAGAAATGCAATGAAAGTAGTCAGTTGCATAGCATTCACAGGGTTTTCAAACTTACAAGTTATTTTCTAAAGGCTAAGGTAACATATTACAGCCGTCAATGGTCTTCTTTCTAACGAGATTTATATGATGGGTAACTGTAGTCTCTGGGCAATCAAAGATGGCACTATGTATAGTCTATATACAAATATCTTTAAATAAGTCCTAAAAACAAAAAAGTACGTGAAACGTGTAAAGTTCGGATTATTTTTTTCAACTTTATGGTCCATGGGCAGACCTTACCAAATCTTATCGTAGTATGTACTTCGTTTAGTTGTGGTATATTACAGTTCGATTTTAATTATTTCCTATTAGGATTATGTAGATTACGCAACGAAATAGTTTAAAATGATTGCAATATCAGTTTCTCTTCTTCGATGATATATTGGTAGAGATTGTACTTAAGATATTTTTTATTCATACTTATATATGTATATGTATATCTATCTTTATTGTTTCGTGCGCGAAGAACAGATATGTCTATGGAATTTTTTACCAAAAATATTTATTTTTACTTCAATGGTGCAGGATTTTTTGATAATAAACTATTTATAACGTAGTCGTTTAAGTAAAAATACTAGGTAATATATTGAAGGAAACTAGTTAGGCCTATTTTATGTCTGCACAGCTTCAGACTTTCTTTACGGATAAGCAATTGGCATATAGCAAGCCGCGATCACGACCTATATTTTCCCTCTATTTATTTTATTTTCCTGCTCATCCACTGGGAACACGAAAATAATAATGTTCGTTAAAAAAAAGAATAATAATCATGCATTGAATTTAATCGAATTCAAGAGTGTTGAGAGGGTCGAGATAGCCAGTGATACTGAACGCAATAATAACAAGTCTAAGAGAATATACGCTAATGAAAATCGATATCAAATGTTTTCGCATTGAGATATATTAAAGCAGAATAGGAATTCTGTTCTTTTATATATATTAATGCTCTCCGGAGCGGATAATCAAATCAGTATTCAGAATCAAAAAACAATGGTAATAAGCATATACAGCTCCAATAGAGAGATAACAATGAGAAATGTGGCGCGCGCGCGAGAGAGAGAGAAAAAGAGAAATTGTGAGAGAGTTCATTGAATAATGTAAGTTTAGAAAAAAAAAGATCATTATTCAATGACAATATAGATATTTTCCCTTGATGCAAGGAATTGTCTCCAATCGAGCCAGAAACAGTTTGTAGCATTGTAATAACTTCGTCCGACGTTTCCACCCCGGTGTTTTGATTCTTCGAACAGTTTATCGTTGTAGCAAATGCCACGCTCATACATTTGTATTGCGCTATGTTTATCCGCTATTGGAGCACCCCTAAACGCAGTGCTCTTTCACGAGAAAAATGTATAGAGACGTACAGTTGAATTCTATGTGAATTGTAAAAGTATTAAAGTAGTATTATCACAAGACTGATGAGAGAAAGAGAGAGCGAGAGATAGAGGCAAAACAAAAATAGTTGCTGTGTGGTTAAATGGTAGGAAGTATCTAAAAAACAAAGAGCTAGAGTATGTAATTTTCGTGTGCAGCAAATCCCAATTAACGCCCAATTTTATGGGAGATCTTTCGATCTTATTTTATACTCCGCATTCCGTAACGTCGAATACCACATGGTGTCGACTATGACATCGTAAAATACGGCGAGAGATCAAAACGAAACGATAATAAATAAACTCTCTTCTTACCTGGCACGAAAACGGGGAAAAACAAAAGAAACAAAAGCCTGAAACCAGCGAACGTTTTTCAAATTTCACACGAGTACTGTATTCCGACGCCTCCATAAAAAGTATGATATGTACAGAAAGTGGCACGAAGATGAAGATACTTAATTATTATATAACACACACACACTCTTACGGATATATCAGGAATCAGGTATATCGGGTACTTATTACAAAACGTAGCGTAACACGAAACGATTGACCTTATATTTCTCTTGCGTGGATCTTAAGCGTCCCACAGAGCTATTAGATTGTACTATCTTCGAAAAAAAAGTATACTCGTTAAGGTAAAGCCGATATTGTACCCCAATAATCTAAACGAAAAAAAAATTAATATTATATACATTTATGGGAACCGACAGGAGTTGCGCGATCGAAACGCGATTAAAAAATGTTGGCCGCGTGTTGTTTCGACCGCGCAACTTTTTTCATTTTCGATACACCGGTGATTCCCAGTCCAGAACAATGGAATCATTGTCTAAAAGATAAAGAGAGAGAAACCAATTGTAAAAGCGTTAGGTGCGATTGCGCGACACGACTCGCGAAAAAAGGATACGTGTCTGAAGTTATTCTAAACACCATCCCCAGCAATTACGGAATTTTGAATTTTAGTGTGTAGTTTTGCGTAGGATTGGGAATCAATTATATAAACACATGCTAGTCAAAGTTAAGTACTACCGTAGCCATAATATATTTTTACTGTCGAAGGGACTACTGCGTATAGATTAAAAGTTAAGCACACGTCGCGATATTTCACGTTCTATAGATGGACTTAGCTGTCGTACATTTGTTTAATTAACCACGGAATTTTCGAAATGCCTTCTTCCTTTTCGATCAATTTTATAGAATTTTCAATATATATTTATCGCTATTCGTTTAAATATCCTACCCGCCAAGTGTCTTATATCTTTGTATATTGATTACGTATACCTGTGGCAATGAATGCTTGAAATATATACAAACAGCCTCGGAAATAGACGTGTAACAAAACGAAGGAATTGCTTAGAAAATGAACCGCGTGTGCTGGCTTTTGAACTATGAACAACCATATCTAAGAATTTACTAATGATATATTGATTACAAATAGTAAATAATATTCAAGGGTATTATACAAGCTCTGTTTTATAATTTCTGTACATAGTTGGTGTGGCATTAGTGGGTACCGAAGTTTCTTTATTTTGTGATTAAAGAATGATCGCCGGTAGAAATGACTTTCAATTGTACATAAGACAAGAACAACAATAACAACACAAAAAAATGGTATAAAGTGATGAAATGCGCTCGAATTGTCATTAGAGCATTGTCACGTTGCGATTGATTTTTATCGACGAAACACATCGTACATTAAATACGTTTCAGCGCAATAATAATAAATTCGCGAGAGGTTTAAACGGCGACAGATAAATACATACATACATATATGTTACGAGCGTCATATTATCGTCAGGGATTATTTAACGCGATACAAGCAATCTTAAAACGCTTTACTGCACATGTTATAGCATACGAGATATCGGACAGAAACGAGAAAATGAACGATTTTCCTCCCCTTCGAAACTGCAACGCCGTTCTATACAGTTTTCATTACGTTAAGTTTAAAGGGGAAACACCACCGATTGTTTACATAACATAATAATCTGTTCACCCGTATTGTTGCTACAGGCAAAACGAACGATTTTTCAATTAACGAATAGGAAAAAGAAAATTTCGCCAAGATTTACAATCTGATCTAACATACACATAGGATACAATAACATAGTATAGAATGAAGTTCACCGATGTTCTACGCATATTCTATATAGAAAGTCTAATTAAGAGAAATATATAAGTGCCATAGACATTTCATTATTTAATTACATACACCACGATCGAACGTGAATGTTCAATTTTGCCTGTAACACCACGATACGACAGCGCGTGTACATAAACTTTTCGTAGGCGGTCTGTTAATTACATGGAGAGATAATAGCGTGTAATTAAGGAACACCATCGTTGCTTGTACACGGATCATTCCAAGCGTGTCGATTCCACATAGCGTTTTCACATGTGATGAAGGTCGTGCCATCGTTTATTCAGCTGTTACTTGAACTGATTTCAAATGGCATACATTTATAATAGCGTGTACTTAGAAAGAGAGGGAGAGAGAGTGAGAGAGAGAGAGAGAGCGAGAGAAAAAAGTGAGAATTCCATTAGGTAATAAGGGCATACATACGAGCATATAAAAAAAAGGGAAAAAAGTGTCAGAAACCGTTTACTTTGACAATCCGTTTTAGAAAGGAAGTTCATTTCACTTCAGACTCTAAATGTACTTGAAAGAAACAAGAAAAAACAAAACAGGGAGGGGGAGTTCGATGAATCGAGTCGGCGCTTTTGCGTCCCTTGTTTTACAAAATGCGAGAGCAAGAAAGAATGAAAAAGAAAGATGAGATACTATTTATAGAAATTTTATATAAAGCCAATTTTAAGGAATCGTCCTTCAAGAGATGTTTAGTTTCCTCTTTCCGCGAAGCAAGAGGGGATTAAAGGATTGTAGAGCAGAAACATGGTATTTTAAAAAAGAAGAAAAGTAAGAGGAAAAAATAATATGTCGCGCTTTCGAATGATGAAAACAGACGAAACTTTAACTCTGTTATCGAAGAATGTGAAAAAGTATATAAATGCCACCTTTATTTTATAAATTCCAATAGTATAAATTTACGATGGTTTATATTCGATGGGATCGCGAGAGTAGGGGGAAAATATTAAACGATAAGTGACGAATAACGGAGCTTAACGTAACCAGGCCACATCTTAGAGAGAACGCATTTCATCGTGAAAATGGTAAAAAAAAAAGATTTCATTCATTACCTTAACAATTTTTATAATCAAGGTAAGCGGGTGCGTGTGAATGAGCGAGGGTGATTAAAAATCATTATTATACTTCGTAAGTAAATTAAAACTCATACCACAGTTTGTAGCAACTCGAGTCATTGATTTATTAAGAAAGTAGAAGAAATAAAAAGATTAAAAATATTACACCCGAGGTTTTCATTTATCCCTTTCGAATGAAATTCCGAACCGCCCGACCGAGATTGTTATTCAAAGGACATCGTTTTTTTCGAGAGAAACAATGAGAGACTGAGTAACAAAAAAAGTTCGATTTATTGTTTTATAACGTATATTAAAACAGATGTATAATAATATCGACAGAGCCAATAGTCTACAATCGCAATATTTATTCTCTTCACATTTAACTATATTTTTATTACAGATATACCTCACAAAAATACAGTTTTGAACATTCCTTATTCTTTACGGGAGTAGTATGAGTAATAAAAATATCGTTCGACGAATTTTCGTTTCCACGTGTTATGTTCATTTAGTTACAACATGAATATCTTCTTTTTTCTCTCATTTTTTAAATAAGTATTTTTTTTGTTTTGTCATCACAGATTACTCCTTCCCTAACGCAGGCCATAGGCGCTTGAAACGTGACAATTTATACAATCGTTAATTAAACACGATTTTCTTTTGTTCTTCGTTGATCATCATCATCATCATCATAATCATGGTTAAACGCCGGTAAAGTCGACAAGCAACAATTAAGGGCAAAAGAAAAATAATTCTATGTCTCGAAATTATCGAAATTTTTACGTACGTAATATACATACATATATGTATACATATACATAACATCAGCAATAAAAATTGCCCTCCTTTCCTCTACGTACATAGAAAATAATATTAACAATACAATAAACATTCGTTACAAATTTATATATATATATATATATTTCTTTTCTCTTCGGTCTCTCTTTCTCTCTGTATATATGTATGTATATATATATACTGCATATTTACTTTCTGGCACAAAAGTTAGTATTACGTACGATAGATCTGTACAAAAATAAATAGCAGCATTTAAGCGGTATTTTTGGCGAATCGAGAATCGCTTTACTTTTACATTTCGTCTCTTCTCTACAGAGTTTCGTACATTCAAATCCTCTCATCTTTACCGTAACCTGTTCTTCTTCGGGCCGCGCATCTCCGACGTGCCGTATCTCCTAGTCGCGTATCTAACAGTTTGTTCAATTTCATTAAAATCATACATCTAGTAATTTTCATTTCTTAGCGTTTCCTCTTAACGATCGTAAAAAGAATTTCCCTCGATTGTTACGCAAACAGCCGTACAATTTCTCGGCAGACATGCGGGATTAAACGCAATGTCCTATCGATGGATTAGTGAATGAAATCTGTGTGTGAGTGTTTTTTACATTTTCTTCATTAATTGATCACGAAAACGTGTATCATATACATTCGACAATAATTAGCACAAACTCGATTAACTGGCCGCGCGTTTAATTGTTCGCCAAATGTCGCGTAAATCGTGCGGCTGATGTTGCTCTTTTTAAAGTATCCTATAAAAATAATACAAAAACAAGCTCCGCTATGCGATAAGTCGATAGCTGAGATGATACAGCTTTGCATATTATAACAAAATACTCGTTATATCCTGTGACAACAGTGGATTGCGTTCTAACCGATCACTGTTTCTCGGATTCTAATTTTCTAAATGTGAAACAACGGTTCTATCGATGTGTTCGTTTAGCTGCTTCTGCAAGAAACTGATGTTTATCAGGTAATTAAACTATTTAACGATAACTCTATTTATAAGTGATCGAGGCTGGTTGAAATAGCATTTTAATTAATACGAATGAAGACACGTCCCATTCGTTAATACGAACGGCTATTTCAATCAGTTTCTTTATTAACGAACAAGTCGGACATCGGATGGAAAATGCAGCTGAAAATGTTTCCAAGACACAGAATGCATTTCTCGCGACTGAAAAATCAAATTGACTAGCAGTTTAGAATCTAGATTATACTCTTTCTCTCTCTTTTTTTTCACTTTTTATTTTTCTATACTGACTATCGGAAAGATTACTAACAAGAATAAAAGTCTTATAAGAAAATGCCGAATAGAACAAATGCAAGCGTAGAATAAAATGCTCACGATTAAATAAATTGGAATTTTAATCTGATCGATGTTACAATGATTAGAAATATTCGAACTTCATTGTCTGTATTATACTCGAACGATTAGAGTGTCTAATATGTTAATCAAATAATACATCGGGCATTCAAATAAGAATTTCATGGTTTCCGAGTGTTTTTTTTAAATCTCTTCGGGTACCTTTGTTCTCCTTTTTTAATCGATATTCAAATTTCTGTAAATTCGACGGCACTTGCACTGTAGAACTTATACGATATTATGTATACGGTACAAGTACATAATGCCTTCAACACTTTGTACGTTGTTGTTTCATACTGTTAGAAATCATCTTTGGCTTCGAAGCGTCTTATATCGTTCTTTTTCGTATTACTTTTCTTTCGTCACCAAAATATATATCTAGAAGCTCAATGAAAATATACTGTAAAGATATTACATGTTCCTTTGATATCGATCTGTTTAAATATTCTCCACGGTATTTCGATATATTCCGGTTCCTCTGATACGAACTGCACAGACATTGCTAAATTGTCTTGGTCAGTCTATATAATTATCTTAAGGCTGCGTGATATTTCGTAGATATATTTCTCTTTTTAAGACACAAGAGTATTTCAATCAAGAATACAGCGAATAGTTTATCGTTTTAAAATATTATCCATGCTTAGTGAGAGAATCCGGGGAATCGAGACTCCCTAAAGTTGCGTTCCAAAAATTATTTCGTTTCTCTTGTCGCTAACGAAGTTCGCTTTTCCTTTCCTCCGAATAAAAAGGAATCATTATCGTCGATGTTTCTAAGACGTGAATTAAAATTACGTGAATATATCGGCTAGTATCGATAACGTCCCCTTCATATTTGTAAACGGTTCAATTAGAAATCAAGCGTGTAAGTTAACGAAAATTAATAAAACATAAAATTGTGTGCCGTACGCATCGTTGTATCATTATCTCGATGTCGTACGCATTTGCAATTAGAGTTAAAATCCAAAAGAAATTAGAATATTAACGAAGAAACAATAACGTGAAATTTTGTAAACTGTATCGCAATTAGACAGGGGCGATTTCCTAATTCCTTTGAGGCCGTGGGCTAATTTCTTATCTTCAATTTGAATCGTAATAATCTTAAACTATGAACTACGTTTTTTTGTTGTATTTATTATTAATATTAGTTTAAGTGTGAATTTGACTATGTAATAGTGAAAAACTCGTAGGTGAGTTAACGAATCGATTTTAGCCCCTCACGAAAAGCCGCCCCTGTGAATAAAAAGTTAACTGATAAAGCGAGACGACTGAGACAAATAAAGTATACAAAACTTATCGAAGATTCGAGACACACCGTTAAACAGGTGCAAACTAGCCCTTTGTTTTTTTTCCATTTTTTTTTCGTTTTAGAACTATTAAGACTAGACCTAGAATTGGCTATTAGAATACTGTAACTCTATTTTCCTTATCTCCTTGTCCCCCTTCCTAATCTCTAATATATATAATATATTCAATTAGTGGGTTAACAACTGCTTTAAACGCTATTAACAATTAGAATTTGATAACTCTTTACGCGTCGCAGGCCGAATATACGTATTAGATATGCAGCTATAAAATTAAAGTGCAAAATATAGTCTTATCGTTAATCATATAATCTCTGATTAGCGTCGTCTAATCAACAGTCTTTCGATAACTCAAGCCGGCGTGATATTCAAAGAAGTAAGATCGCGGTGCAGCTTGTCAAAATATATTTAAAAAAAAACAATAGAATAGAATATCATTCCTCCGTTGAATTGTGTCAGCTACTTAATTAAATACGGTAATGAAATGCGAAATTAATACGTGTCACGTATGACGTGGTTCAGTTTCGTTTTAAGTACGTTTTGCCCTAATACGACATCGATGGTCGGAGGGTACAAATACATTTAATAATGCACCGATTATTGCCGATCAGTAGAATTAGTTACATTGCACTTTTTCGTTTTTGTTCGTTCTTTTGGTAGACGCAACGAAAACCGTATCGCGATTAACGTTCGAGCATTTCACGGCGTTCTCGATGGAGCGTACACACGTTCTGGTAAATTAGGCGTGCTAGCAATAAATATAGGCTACCGAAACCTCTACGAAGCGACGGAGAACGTAGAAGACTACACGAAAAAGGCACAAGTTAGCAAAATAGCTAAATAGTCGCTTTGTGACAGTTCGTAAATACCCTGTTCAGTTGATCAAAAATAAACATAAGAGTCGTCTAGAAAGAAAATGATATGCGAGTTAACATCGCGGTACCGAGAACTTATGAAGTGTGTGTATATGAATGTGTATTCTGTATGTGTGTTGTTAGTGTTACAATTAAAAATGCATGTTCTACGAGATTACAGGCAAATGCAACTTTTTTTTCGTTTTTCGTATTACTCTTCTTACGTGTTAGATCGTTCGTCTATAGAAAATAGAATCTTGTAGAGTTAGTTCTGAATCGAACAATAACTACACTCCGTACAAAGATATGTAACGTTGAGTTTGAATGTCTGGAGATTTTACTGTATGCAAAAACGTGTCTAACATAGACGTCGTGAGACAGACTCGCAGTTTTAATTTGTTTGATCGTTTAAAAAGTCATTTCTTTCGGAGTGACAACCAAAATCTGTACCTGTTCCACGACCTCCGAACGACACTGTCCATTCGTGATGCGATACTAAAGAAATTGAGCAGTGTAGTGTACTATGAGATTTTTCTATGTGATACGTTTTAACGTCGAGAAGTCTCGGGAGCTTTTAACATACACTCGGAACACGGGTATCGCGAACAGAAGTTAATCTAATCGGTGTAATTGCACGGCGGGGGTAACATTTCAGAAATGTCCCTCAAAGACTCCAAACAACACAGCTCGGCGCAGTGGTTTCTCAGGGACTCTTAAAGGGCTATATACTTAGCTATGCGAAATCACAACCTTAGAAGGCGTAATGTATCGACTGTACAATGGAAAGTGTTAGTGGAGTCTGAGGAACTTCTAAGAAAATCCCCTTGCGGGTATTCTCAACATATAGTTGTCAGCGTTACGCCAAAGGAAGACCTTTAAAATCACGTAGATTGATTTCCCTTCGTAATACACGTGGAATAAAACGTATATAAAAAAAGCTCCGAAAACTTCCGATCCTATTATAAATCTGTTAGTTAATTCAGTTACCCGAACTGCACTATACAATTAGACCCGAAAAAACTAGTATTATCGCAAATAAAGTAATCGATAAAAGCTATATATATGTATCTCTCGAAACAATATTCTTTCTTTCTTTCTTTCTTTCGCTATACGATGCCTCCATATATAATAAAACCTGAATCAGCGTGTGTTTAGGAATTCGTCTTCGTAGTACGTTAAATGCAATCGTATAACCATTACTAGTAGAATTGGTATGTTTCAGAGTTCTTTCATTAGTAAACGAATAGGTAACCTGCTGTCCCTCGGACGTGGGCTTCCCGCCCTGCTGTTAGGCGCCGTTTGGGACTGTAACATCAGGCATAATTTATCAACCTCCTCCTCGCTCGAACTAAACCTAGTTAAACGTCTCTCGCTGCTAGAGCATTGCGTATCCTCGCGGTTCCCGGCGTCAAACCTTAAACGCGAGCTCATGTGTACGGGGCTAGAGGCTCTTGTTGCTGGCGCGGTTCTACTACGAGATACAAAACTTCTTAAGGGTATTTTGCTAAGTCCCTGATTATGATTTACGTCTAACGTTGAGTAGCGTCTTAACGCTCGACCGAGACGTTCCGTTGGCGTGTAATCAGTCACTTCTAAGCTATGACGTTTCAAATTAGGCTTAGTGTCTTTGGAATCCGGTGGCTTCAAACTGTAGTTCACTGAATGACGTTTACTCCTATCCAGTGTGCATTTAGTATGTACGATTTTCGTTTTGTCTTTGTCCAGGATCAACGAGTTCCTTTTTATTTTCTCCTCTATCGATCTTTCCTGATTCACCGTGAATCCGAACCTCGTTCTACCTTGAGGTCCTAGATACTTATCCTTTCTAGATTCGACTTTACCCAATTGTTGATCGTCTAGATTCTCTTTGACCATGTTACCACGTTGTCTTAAACCTTCCTCGTAATCTATGGACGTTCTTATGGTTTTCGATTGATCCGTGCCGTTTGTCCGTCGTTTCATGCAATCCTCGTACTCCACGGAAGAGTTTCTCTTTGGCTTTCCTTTATCGAAATTCATGCTGGCTCTCCGCGAACGATCGATGTTGGGCGTTCTCCGTTTCCCAAGAATGAAGTCTTGCAAGTGCGGTATTTTCGACGTGCACTGCGAGGTCGAGAATTGCGCCGGTATCCTGATACCAGCGTCCACTAGAAACTCATCGTCCGACAGCATAACGGGGATCTCTGGCATCGAGCTAAAAGCCCAACAGGAATTATAGTGAGCCGCGTTCGTTAACGCCCGCAAAGCGGCCAAATTCGGTGCTCTGTCTTTGCTCGCGATGTTAGTAGACAGTTCACGCGAGTAGTCCCGTGTTAATTGCAGATGCTGCTGCGGGGACTCCTGTTTGTTCTCCCTCATGATCGATAGGAGGAAAGATTTCGCAAAGTCGGACGACGTGTTATAGTCATGCGTGTGTGTCGGCTGGTTTCTGAATTTCGAATGCTCGTTATCGGTACTGTGACACGAACAACATTGGGAAGCATCGCCCTTATATTTTTGCTCGCACGTATCCGGCAATGCAAACAATGCCTCAACCACTGCTAATTTCGGGCAGCTGTGCGCCGTCTTTTGCATTACGTAATCATTGCACGATCCATTGTTAAAGTTAATATGGGTTGTGCTAATGTTTGAGTTGGAAGGCCCTATTCTTTCCCAAGGATGTGTTAGTTGAGTTCTGTCAGACGTAAAGCGTGCGGAACTTGATATTAGATTGTTGCTAGAAATGTTAGTATAATAGAAATATAGAAACGAATCTACATCTATCGGTTTGCGATTTTAATATTAAGTTTCTAAATCTATTTATATATGTATTAATAAATTTGTCTTATTTACGAAAAATTATAAGTTGAAAATACTATAAGAATCATTATAAATAAATTTCCTTAAATCTGAACTGCAATAATCATGTAATCAATTAAAAAGGGACTAGCTTACCGTGTTCTTGGACCTTCACCGCCCTGGCGCGAATGAGCACCGCCTGCAACATTGGTTACTTTGCGTTAAAAACATAATTGATTCCAATTAAGCATTTTAATCATCGCATTGGAAATATACGAAAAATGCTTACCCCTTCCCGGCGTTTGCGGTCTGAAATAAAAAATAAATGACATTAATTAATAAAGTATATAATTTGATTAATATCGAAGTTATAATCACTGTTAAATTAATATTTACAATGCTTTTGCTGATCCCTCCACGTTCATTTTTCGCCATCCGGTTGCTGCGGCAGTAAAAATAATATTAATTTCGTGTACAGACTAAAGTGTTTGCCAAGGACGTTCATTTGATGGATTACATACTCTTTCTCATTGTAGCCCCTCCAGCTGGAGACTTTCCAGGGTGCATTCCCGACAACCTTTCTTCTTCTTCTAATTTCCTGGCATCCTCCAAATCATGTTTTGTAAGTTTACCCGTGAGCTGCGATAAAAAAGCTTTAATTAAAAAGAAGCCTCTTGCGAGAATCGTATCTATTTTAATATCACTCACACTTTGGCCTTCGTATTTGAGTTCCATCTCATCCAATTTCCGTACAACACTCGTCAGCTCAGTGAGCACATCCCTGTCTTTTTCGTTATTTAATAAATGCCTAACAGTTGACTCCAAGGCCGTTAATAACTTTTTATCTTTCGGCATCCGAAGCTGACTTTTTAACTGCGGTAGCAGTGAGACTACTTTCATTCTTATATTAGCTACAGGATCTTCTGCCAAGTTCAATAAAACAGTGAAAAAGTGTTCCTTGAAATATACAGTGGAGAAAATTTCCAAGGCCTCTATCATCATACGGACAAACATCATTCTCACGTAGCAATCGGGATTGTTAGCCACATCTGTATATATCCTACTTCTCAGTTCTATTCTTTGCATAGGTTTCACGTTATACCGTAAAAGAAAAAGATACAGAGTACCGGCGGCGAGACGCACTGGTATTGGCCTCTAAAATATGATGGTTACGAAATAACTTTAATTTTTCAGACGACCGTAAAAGAATTCAATAAATGATAAAGCTAAACTTACACCATGTAATATTCTGGAAAAAGCCATTGGCACAAAATATGAATATATAAAGTCACTTGGAAAGCATTTAGGCAATATCTCGAGTTGCGAATGCATTAACGACGTCAATCTCCAATTATGTGTAGATGCTATTTCTGATTCACATTTTAATAATGCTCTACCTATTTCCATGAGAGTAGAATCCTGTATAGAAGAAATTATATTCTTTAAGTATTCTTTTATTACTCGACGTATGTAAAAACATAATGTACACACCACTCTGTCTACGCCAATTGTTTGACTTTCTACTAAACAATCGAGTGTTAATCCTATGTGAGGAACTAAACCTTGTAAAACTTCTTCGGAATCATCTTTTAATAATTTTGTTAGATCTGATCTTATTCGTCCATTCTTTGGACCCAATATCTTGGCCACCTAAACATTAAAAATATGTCCATAAATTTACATGTACATTTCCGAAAGTTTTGTAACATAAATGTAAATTCTTACTTCGTGCATTCCACATGCTACAGTTCTTCTAACCATGTAATAGTGGTCACTTGCTAACGCGTTAAATGTGTGAAGCAACGCATCGGTATCTTCTGTAGAATTCGATAAAAAGATAAACATTGCAGGCAAATTAAAAGCACAAAATCTTCTGCATTCCACATATTTCTCATCTTCAGCAGGATTACTAGTAATCTAGAATAGCAGTGTTTACGTTAAACTTGTGTTTATTTTACCTAATCACTGTACAAAACTTTCGATCTAATACTTACAAATGCAAGATGAGGCTTTGACTCCTTTTTTATTGAAAGAATACCCATTTGTGCAAGTTGCTGAAAATACTTTAGAAACCATGTTTTTTCCGAGGGCACTAAGCATTCTAAAATAATCAGTGAACATTATATTATTGCAAATATATCGACTATATTTCGAGTGTCAATAGAACGTGAATTCTTACTTTCCAAACCGAGTACGAGTTTTCCAAAATCCTGGGCAATCACGCATATCACATTATCATCTGACTTAATTGCATTCTCACATAATTTTTTAATGAGTGGCACTATGATTGTTTTTATTGTATCTGTAAAACAATCAACATACTAGATGAAAACCAAATTTTATACGCTACATGTTTGAAGTACAGGTTCCATACGTTTTACTACAAAGTACTTTGAACAAATTTAATGCATGACTAATTGACAAGCATACCTTCCTGAAGATGAGGTAGCAAGTATACTATTGTCTGTACAGAGGCGCATCTTACATGGCTTTCTTCGTCGCTTGCTAATTCTACAAGAGATGGTAGCAAAGCAGGTTTTACAGACTCAGCACCAAGGCCTTCAGCAACAAAACGTAGCTGCAAGCAGATACTAGCTCGTACTTCACTATTTACATCCTGACAGAGGGAGTGTACCGTTGGTAGAACTTCCTTCTGTATCCTGACAACAATTTTAATACGTATGCTTATTTAACAATTTCATAAAAGATAGAAATTGTCTTTGGTACTTTGCGCCGAACAGGCGATAGACGAAAATAACAGCTAACTATGTCTTTAGCTAAGAATATCATGAGAATATTGGTACCCCCAGTAATGAAAATTACCAAAATATGTGGTAGGATGAAACATACTCACAGAGCAGAATCAAATCGTGTACAAATCTTTCCTAGTAACCTGCTGCATGTTATCCTGGAGTAGATAGGTTGTGACAATTGTCCCTTGCTTATAGTCAATGGAAGAATCTGTATGATTTTATTTCTATTATAGTCCACTCAACATTGTTATATTGGTATTAGATTTAAATAGTGTTTAAGTTTTGTTAGATAATTATTTCATACAGCATCTCTTTGCAGTAAGTAAATTTTGACAGAGAACTTGATGCTTAGCCTATCGCACAACAATAAACATAAATATCCATCATTACAGATCTACTATGAATTTAACTTTGTAAGGTTGTACATGCTACATGAATGACAATATGTTTGTCGTTCTAAAATTTAATGTTTTCCAATATCAATTTCTATGATCATCTATACAAACCTGCATTCTTATGACTTCTATCGGCAGTAACTCTATCACATCCAGTAAGGTCTCCAGCCATGCATGACAGATAACTTTAAATGTATATATACATGTTAAGTTATATAGTGTAATGCCAAATGAACGAAACTGATACAGGATAACTAGCCACTAATATACACAAATGGGCAACATTGTTTTACCTGGATCACGACTTTCGAGCGAATTTAGTATACTTTGGAGGAATGTTTGACTGAAGACATTATGGCTGACAAGTTTCTGCTCTAATATTGTTTTGAATGTAGATGAGGCCGCGATGTGGAACTCTGTAGACGCAGTGGCCAGAGACTGCTGCATTTTTGGTACCACACGAGACATACATGATTGCGTGTCTGTAGCTAAAAGACTCGGTAGACTTTGTATTACACTGAGCCTCTGAATTTCATCGCCTTTCCTGCAATAATTTTATAACAAGAAACATCAATTTTCAATCAAGTTATGTAACTTAAAAGATTCATTAATATTTGTGTATATGAAATTATACACTTAAAATGTAAACATTACGTTTACTTAAATATTAAAATATTACTTTATTCACTTAGTATTTCATTTTATTGCTGTAACACTCCAAATATTATCATCGTCGTTACGGGAGAGCTACTGTCACGATATATTCGCATTATTTTCCTTAAAAGTACCCAATCCCCAAGGACGAGAATCTTTACATAACATATCCTTTTCGAGCGCGCCACAATGTTTGACATCCGTACAAGGGAATTAAGAAAACAATTACGAACGTTCGCCTTCGATCTTACCATTTCAACAATCATCTGTTAAATCCATTGTCGCGGTTCTTTAAAAAAAAAAAGGATAACGAGCGAGTAACGCTGTCAAAAGTCCTCGCGTATAACCTAAACCTTGAAATCCAGAATCTCTAAATAGGGTGCTGCATAGCATTGCTCGCGAGTTACTCGTACATAGAATGTCATTTCTTACGAGTGCATGTCTTTAAAGGACTATAATTAGCGACGGTTGGACGACAGGACAGAGTATACACTCCTTGAACGACGCCGCGTTATTTTTAGACCATACATATGCACGGTTACGTGCGTACACACGTAAAACGGCCGACGAAACAGCGGAGAGACGAGAGAATAGCAAAGAACACGTTTCAAACTTTAACAGAGAACTATGTTCCAAAATAAATAAAAAAAAGTCATCTTTAAAATTCTACTGTCCGGCTACTTACGGATCGGATGCGCTCTCGTACAGAGCTTCATCTTCCCCTTGCAACATTTTCGAGTCGCATCTTATTTCACCGATGCCAACCAGAAATAAGGAAGGGACACCGATTAGATTGACCCTACGTGGACGTGGACGACGACGACGACGACGAAGACACGCACTCGCGCGTACGCACTCTCATGACGCACTTCACGCAAGAAAAACAACACGACTGAACGGATGACAACTAAACTGGGCTCCACTAGGCTCCGACTCCAAGGTATCGATTATATCTGACTTGTCGTACGAGCCGCCGAGCGTAACCGACGACACCCGAAGACGGCCGAACGGCTACCCACCACTACCCACGTACACGGGGCAATACAGGGTGGTAAAAAGATATGTAACGACGTCGCGTAACACAATGGGAGCCGATGCGTCGATCGGATGACGCGTTGCGTAATCGACGGCCCAATGGAATCACTTACTAATTCTCGACCGATGATGCACACCGCTTTTAAAAGCGTTGAAAAACCTCTAACGAGTCGGAGCGAGATAAAATCGCTGCGCGTTAAGTGGTTTTTACCGATTACGGGATTTTTATTCTTGGTACCTATGCGTAATCGTGTTGACCATTCTTTTAAAACGATGATGAGTGCCGGATTAAGTTCGAGTGCATCTCGTCGGTGTCGGAGATGAATAAAAATGAAGATGTATACGAAAAAATGCGGGGGAAAAAAGAACGATGTTTGATGATTAAGTTTTTCTTTACAGCAATTTACCAGGGATACGATAGGGAAATCCTTCGGAGGGACCAGTTCGCACAGTGAAAACAATTTGCACCTGTTTAACCATTATTTAGAGCTGTGTGATTAATTGACCAAGCAAGAGCCTTGATACGATAATTGTACGAGGATTACGTGGTTCGATTCAAGGCTTTGTACGGTAATTTGTTGAGCCGCTATGCGCGAAATTACTATTATTACAAAGCGTCAAGGATGCGGCGATCCTGTAAAGACCGTATAAGCGTGTAAAGCGGAGACCAACAATTTTCCCAACGAGCGAAGATAATGAAAGTTCATTTTCATTTCATCTTTTTTTGTTCACATTTCGTATAATGCAGCGATTTAATAGAGTATACTGTATCGTCTACTTACGTTAAAAGATGTAGTGCTCTGTCTATGGGTCGTTTTTCCAAATGGCTCTCTAGTGTATGTATTTTTAGTTGTTCCTCGTTCTAAAGATTGTATTTAAAGAGTGTTTATACATTTTCATCGACACAAAGATTATGGTACTTGCAACGCAAATGGACGGTTCGCGTGAATTAAATAGAAACTATTACGTACCCTCAAATCAGGCATAGGTTTATCTAATTGTAGACTGGCGAATTCTTCATATTCCATGATCGTTTCATGTATATGTTACGGTGAATACGTTAAACGGACATAACCCATTTATTTAAAATGATTTACCCGAACAGGAATTGCGTTCACGTTGCATCTGATTAAAGGTTTAAAAAAAAGACACACGTTCGCGATTACCTTCAGGAATGTTTATTAAAATTCTACCAACATGATCGACGACAGGATGTGTTTTACACGGGGATAGAAGAAATGAGCACGATATTCAAAACAGGCGAGCTGTATAAAATACGAAATATATTTACTTTCATAGCATGTCGTATAATTTAGATAAGTATACATACCTCATCGGCCTTGCATAGTAATATTGTAAGTTTTAGCGATATAAAAGATTACAGTTTACATTAATATATACAAAGAATGAAAAAAAGTTTGGATGTGATAACACTCAAACATCTTTTGTATCTTATACCTTAAGATAATCGCACTTACATCCGCGTACAAAGCATTCTACGATGTATACGTTCTAAGTTTAAAAAGTATTATAATTATCAGAAAAGTGTTATTAATTGTCATGTTTTTTCTACCGCGGCACACTGGTTTATTTCCTTCTGGTCGGACATCAAGGGGGAGAAAAAAAAGGGTCACGAAATGTACAATGAAAAAGGGGAGGGAAACAGCTGAAACGATGATTCTCGAGTAGGGGAGAAGAAGAAGAAGAATCGTTTAAAACGAATTTACATAACGTTGTGAAGTATCGAGACATATCGATAGAGATGTGCGTTTGGCTACGAGGACGTAATTTAAAAGAACGATTGTAACGCAACGAATGGAAATGAACTAACTTCTCTCGATGGAGCTGCAATAAAATTTGCATATTTTTTTTCCGCAATAGCGATCCCGTGTCGCAAGGTATTTTACCTCCTAATCTACAAGGCAGCGTTGAACATCCACGGGGTGTTTTTTTTTACACCACGGCATTACGGGTTTTACGCGCGCGTTCCTATATACTTTTTTTATACAAATATTCTTTACGTAAAAGGAAGGAATTACGAATAATATCATTTCGACGCAAGTCTTGTCCGCTACAGTCTATATGCTTAACAATAACATCTCTATATGAATGTCTAAATAAAATCTATGAGTTAAACGCTTGTGGAAGCACCCTGAATCACTGAATAACAGTCAACAGTCTATCGTTTTAAGATTCGCGAAATTCGATAGCGCCCTTTGACTTCGTTATCGTACGTTTTACGTTCACGTTTCTACGAAACGTCATCTCCGACTTTGTCTTCATCTATTTTTTTTTCTCCTTGTTTTTCCTTTTTTCCGCCTATATTGTAATACCTACGTTTGATCAATTGAATGATAAAACAAAACAAAAAACCATTCCATCTCTCGCAATTCTTTCTCTCGTTCTCTATGATGATAACGACGTAATTAGATATCATACATCGCTATTGTTCTCGATACCGTACGTGCGTTCCAGTTTCGACTAGTATCAGTCGCGGCGGTGATATTCGACCTTCTCTACACGAAGCCAACAACAACAACAACGTGTATCCGTGTGTATGTGTGTGTATGTGTGTGTATACACCGCACGACGACTTCGGTTCTTTGATTCTGTTGACGAGCACACAGAGATCTGTCTCTCTCTCGCTCTCTCTCTCGCTCTCGCTCTCTCTCTCTCAGACGTAGCTTTCGTCATCGACGACGGATCTTCCGTATCCTAGGTGTCTCGTGGTAATTGGAGCACGAGGTTGCGGGGGTGGACGATAGGGTGGTGGTGGTGGGAGAGACCTTGACCTTCCGGCCACTTTGTGTCTGTCCTCCAGATTCATATGTACTGGTGGCAGATGCCTCAACCTCGGTGGCAGTGGTGGTGGTGTATCCGGCCATGTCCTCTCCTCATCCTCGTCCTCGTCACCGTACAAATCGATCGCCTCCGCCTGTTTGAACGGGTAGAGATCGTTTCTCTCCCTCGAGCCGTATATCTCGTTCGTGCGATCCCTGTTCCCATAGATGTTACTATCGGACTCGTATCGTTCCGTACGCGTTGTCGTCTCTTTGTTCACATAGATCTCGCTCTTTACTTTCTTGAACTCGTAGAGATCGCTGCCGGAATGGTAGCTACCGTTCTGCGAGACCGGCGAGTCCCGGTTGACGTACACTTCCGACTTGACTTTCTTGAACTCGTTGAAACGTTCCTTTTTGAACTCGTATCGGTCGCCCGATAACGACGTATCGCCCGTTAAATCTTGCTCCGAATTGTGAATGGAAACTCTTTCCGTACAAATGTCCTGCTGCGACGCTCTCTCGTACTCCGATCTCAGGTCACGCGATATATCCAATTGCGAGCTTCTGTAGATGTCTTTGCAATTCTCCACGTTCTCTTTCATCGAGTCCTGTCTGAGATATTCCCTGCTGTAGATATCTTTCTCGTCGAACCTCTCCTTACGATGCTCGTGCTCGTCGAGCTTCGTTCTCGGTGTTCGTTTCAATTGAGCCCTAAGCCAGTCTTGCCGTTGAAAATTTGGATTCGGATAACCGACCTGGTTCTTATCCTCCCTGAAACCGTGCTCCACGGCACTCGGATGATGATTATTGGCAGTGTAACCGTTCATTCTCTCCTCCCATCCGCCGTAAACACGGATATAAGACTTGCTATTGGACTTCTCCTCTTTCGTGAGGGACTTGTCGAAGCTCGATGACGAGGCGTTCACGGCAGAATCCTCGGACCCCACCGGCGATTCTGGAATGAACAGCTGACAGTCCGACAAGGTCAAACCGGAATCTCTCGAGAGAGACATGTGGTCTTTGCGCGGTGGTTCCGTCAGGTCCAAGCTGTCCAAGGAAAGCCCACCTGCTGCAACGAGAACGAATTCCTCAGTGTCCAATAAGATACATACGTAGGAGATAAGAGATCAACGGATGGAAGATAATTTCACGACGAAGTATCAGTTTCGTAATAACAAGAATGAGGTTACTCACAGTGAAGGCTGTCGGTGCTCTCCTCGGCACCGCTGTCGCTGCGCTCCTCCCCGAGAAGCTGCGTGACACCCTCGCCGAACAGAACCTCGCAGTGACGTATCAACATCTCCGTCAACGTTGGTATCGCCCTGCTCTGATTCACCGACGGATTCGGCGACCACAGTAAACTCGGTCCGCAACAAACGCCGAGGTTACTCGCGCACATCAGATTGTGCTTCGACCTCCTCGCCACGTGGTGGAGAACGCATATCAAATGCGAGAGTAACGTGTAATTCGCTTTGGGCAGTCTATCTAGAATACTAAAGAAACAAATCTTTAATTAGACTCTCTATCTATGAATATAATTCTAATTATCAATGATAACGAAACAGGGAAAAGTTCTACGTACTTTTTAATAGTTTGAACAGGATTTGGCGTATCCAAGCTATCCATCCAAAGGGGGAACAGATGAGACGTTAAAAGTGGATCAGGCAGTGATCGTAAAAAGTCTTTGAGCAGAGCCGCGACCGCTATAATCGGCGCATCCTCCAAACAACTTGGATCACCGGTCGATTCGATCTGATCTCTCAATTCACGAACGATCCTGACGTTCGCAGACTTTCGAAAGATACCCTGCGTGAACGGACCCTTGGCGAACAGCTGTTGCAGCATGACTAAAACGGGTTTCGGTAATCCGTTCTCGTCCAGTCGGGACAAATTCACACCGAAGATACTTGGATTCAGCGAAAGCGATCTCCTCAGCAGACCGGTGATCTTCGACTTGTTCTTTTTCACCGGCGACTTCAGCACGGGCCTCAGGATAAAGTGACACGTGTCGTGACCGCTCTTGTTGCAGTGCTCCAGGTCGAAACCCTCCTCCGCGGACAGGGTGTGCCGTAGATTCGATAATTTCACAGCGAACGGCCTCTCGTGTCCGATCAGCGGATACGGGGCCTCGTCGGCGGACGTTCGGGCCCAAAGTTGAAACGGTCCTTGAAGGTCCAACAGTCTGGTCGCTAAATTGACGCACGCTGCCGCCGTCATTTCCGAGCCCACCATTATCGTTTTACACTGCAAACAAGCGTAAAACAGACACCTATGTACATACTCTCTCATACATAACGGACGTAGCGTGATAATATTTTCCCGGTGTAATCGCACGGTGCACGTGAAACACAATGCGATTACAGGTATTAACAACAGGCATATATACACACACTTATACACACAGAGGACACGCCGGCTTCCGGATAAATATGAAAAACCAACCGTTGACATTGGTACGGTTTTAAATATCCCCGTAATAAAATAGCAACGATGATATTTAAAATAAGAACCCTGTTACCCAGGTCGATAATGACAACCGTTCCGTAATAATGTGTGAACGTCGATAAAACCTGGAAGATACACGATGCTCCTCTAACGGGTGTAACTACGCTCGACGTTGACGTCAATGATATAAAAGGGACATCTCGAAAGAAGAATGCATCCAAGGAAGGTCAATTGATCGAACTCTGTGCCCTAGCTTTGTGTCTGTATATCCGTGTGTATAAGGGGATGGAGGAGGAGGAGAAGGAGGAGGATGTGCGAAGAATGGACCCGCGGAAGGCGTGACACCGTGTGTATCTCTTTCTCCCGTTGGTGGTGGTTGGCAACGTTGATGGTGTTGGTAGTGGAGGAGTGCACTTACGTATTCCGTGTTCGTGTCACTGTCGTGATACACGACTTGAATGTTCGTGTCCGGCGGCTCCTTCATACTCTCCTCTCGTACGAGCTCGGTGAGACGTCCCCACCAGAGATCCCGCGCCGCGGCCGTCCTGGAAGAAAAGAAATAAACGCTGATGTGGCAACGATAAAACGTCGCGTCCACGCGGAGTAATTGAATATCCCCGACGGGCTTTATCAACGATTTTATTGCGATTTCGTGGCGAGACAATGCGCGACGATTTCGCGACGAAATCACCATCTCACCCCCCCCCCTCCTTCTTCATAAACGCCGAAATATAAAGATATAAAAAATGGTCGACGGAGGTATAAATTGGATAAGAAACCGTCGGGGGATTTCTTTCTTTATATTTGTTTTTTTTTTTCTTGAAGAAATATATGGAAAATTACGTACATAAAGGTGGCGACGACATTCGTGGTGGGCCAACCGAGAACGAAGCTGGTTTCCTGAGACTTGCTCGTTTCGGCAACGTCCTCTATGTGACCGGCCGTCAGCCAAAGTTCGCTCATTCTCACCGATTGCTTTAGTTTGAAATTACCACCGCTGCGGGCTTTCGCTATCAGCAGAAGGTCGGAGAATAGAAATAGGTGTCTCTCCTGAGATTGCATACCCTGGAAATTCACCAACGTTTTAACGTGTAGCTGCGTCCAAGGTCCAAACAGAAACGTTCATTTTATTAAAAACACATTACTTATACAAATTAAATCTATACTAATCATCTCACTATCGTTTCAATCAATTAAGAGGAAAGAAATAATTTACTCGCTTATTACCCCGGTCATTTCCCTTCCACGAGTGAATTAGTTTCTCTGTCCCCCAAATTTATGAATGTATTCAGATTATTCAATATCGCCGAATTACACGCGGTATTATACCGATCACGCTTTCTCGCTTACCGTGGTGAATTGTACCGGCGTCTCCAAAAGGAAAGTTCTCGGTGGTGATTTCGGCGCCGGCGAGTTACTGGACACGTTCAGCGATTTCTGTGACAGCACTCTCGTCAGTCTGCCAGGATTCCCGCCGTTCCGTTTGCGAATCAGGCTCTTCATTTTCTGAAACGATTAAAAAACACGTCCCGTCGTGAGATGTCCTGTTACGGGAGTGATAAAGGCGCAAAAAGCGCGAGATAATTTCATCGTTGGAGGAAAGGGATACATCGTCGTCCTTGAACACAACGCGTCCTAGGAAACGAACGTCACGGTTATGCGAAAAAATATAATGAACTTCCTGGCCACGACCTAATCACCGCGCTACCGACGTTCCGCAATTGTGTTTATCATTTCGTTGATTATTTCCAACCGAGTATCCGCCGATCGGCGACGAGAACCTGGTGGATCGTTCTCGATTTCACGTGAATAACATATAATCGTTAAATTATCCAACGTTGAAGTTTAAGGACGACGTGAACCCGTTGACCGTGCTTCAGGGGCCACGAAATAATGACTAATTTTGTAGCATGGATCTAGGACGTAAATTATTATCTTCCCAGCAGGCGGTTAATAACTAGACGCCAACGTGCCAAGCTGCATTAACTTTCGGATGACTTAACTGCGTTATTTCATTGACCTTACTGACAGTGAGGCATCGCTTCGCATAAAATCCACATCGATAGTTTAGACGGAGAACATTTTTACGAAACAAGGTTACACTTTATATTAGATTTAATTGGACGATGAAAATTTCACGATGTATTTCACTAAACTTTTTCCCATTTATGCTTTTGAGAAGAAATTCTCGAATCTTACCTTTCTTTACCGTGTCGTCAAAATGACGTATAAGGTACAGAAGGGATTAACAGTTACGTCTAACAAATAACACTACCAAATATAGTAAGCGGCGTCTCCTTAAAGGGGATTCGAGGCACGAAATTACAAGCAACACGACAGGCTGATTAACATACTTTCGGATAATACACGCGGAACGGTTTATTAGATTTTAACGTCTCCCGACGTCTCCCATTTCTCCTCGTTTCTTTTTATTACGAAATCCCTTTCGGGTGGTTCCCGTACTGATCTCCCACCTATTTACACATACATACTATATATCCGCCAAAGATAGATGTAATACACGATGTCACAACGTCCAACGTCAGATCGATTATCTGCATTATTAACGAGAGAGAATCTTTCGCCCTTACGTGCCGGTTAAAATAAAAATCTCGTTTTAAATAACAAGGTGAAAGCGGTCCGGTTAAATACTCCCAATTAGTTTTCTTCTCATCCGATATGATTCCGTGATCCTTCATGCAATAGGTACGGTGTATAAAACGAAGTACGTATAACCCGTGCAAAAGAACAAACACTTTTTAATGGACCGGTAATCTCTGCTCTTGACAATACCCTTTACGCATACCGCCCAACATGCAAATCGTTTTCTGTACATGTGGGATGATGCGTCGTTGGGACAAAGACTGGCTGTGTCAGACAATTCACTTTGAAAATTTTCGTGCGCTTGACAACCCACTATTTTAATAATTTAAATAAACCTCCGTTACGATCGAACCGACAGACGACATCGTTTAAATGAAAGTACGTACCTACGTATGTATGTATGTATGTATGTATACATTTATACGTATTACATCGTAAAACCGTTGCACGAGCGCGAAGAAAACGAAAGACGTTTCCCCGTTAATCTGCGCGAGCGTAATTGCCGGTAATTTCCGTATACCGATACGAGTGAAAACTGCGCCGGGGGAAATTGTCATCGTACATGTCCGGTGCTGGATACGTGGGAAATATAACGAGCGTCGACTACCGCATTAACGACAACGTCCCGCTGCGCTTTCCACGGTCCGCGAATGGGGGAAAAAAAGAGACCGAGAGAAAAACTGTTAAGTGTTCGTGAGAAACGCTGAAACGCGTCGCATTGTGATGGCACCCACTGTGCCATTCATTGTCTCCCTTTTTTTCCAAAGGGAAGCAGAAACACTTCAATAGCGACGAGACACCGACGTACCAATACGGAACTGTTGTTACAGGAAACTCAGCGGAAAATCTAGTTGGATTTTCTTTATAACGATCAGATCGAATGATCGAACACTTGTTAAATTAAATAAAGAAATACTAACGGTTAAAATGTATTTTAAAATTTCATTTCACGGCTCTCGTTCAATTAAATTACTTTGAACCGCGTTAATGCGTTCATTCAAGTCAAATACAAGTGTATTAAATAAATAGGTCGTGAGAGAATTATTATTGAAATTGCCATGGGAACCTCGGGGCGTCCCATGAAATAAATAGAAGAAATGCTTCGTTATTGCGTAATTGCGGCGAAACGAGGATACGTTTCAACGAGAAACAAAATATGTATAAGGGTTAAAAAAAGATATAGAAAATTCAATTTACCGTGGTGAGAACATCCCGTTCGTGCAGCCGGAGGTTATCCCCAGGGAAAAGTTCCTGGATACGGTGAAGGTCACCCTCGAGCTGGCCACGTTGGAGAACGGCGCCGCTACCGACGCTTCCGTTTCCGTTCTCCACCAGGTTCCTCGCCTCTTGTCCCAGGTACCTTTCGTATTCGGCGAGCCTCTGGACCTGCAAGCAAATAGAATTACACTCGTTAAAAAAAATATCAAAAAGAACAAAGTGAACCGGTCCATTGTTACCGAGGGTTTTCAGCTCGCGGAAATCGTGTTCGTTTCGACGATTGCAACGGGGCTATCGACGAATCAATTACGTTTTGCGCAATTCCGGTGGCTGTTCGCGATTCCGATAATGCGAGCGTAGCCCGTCGTCGGTTCGTTGTGAAAGTCGGCAAGGGAGAGATACCTTGTGAAACCGTGCCTACGAGTTTCCCTGAAATTGACGCTGGAAATTGGGTGGTAATGCGACCGCGATCGGCGTCGTTGTTACACTCTCGCGGCGAACTCCCGGGGAGTAAAAAAAAAGAAAAAGAAACGAAAGAATCGAATGAAAAAAGAATGGAAAAGAGAATCGTTGCAACCGTGTGTCAGATTACGTGCTAGTTTCGATCGGGAATGCGTGTTTCTTTTCATCCAGAACGATCGAGATAATTATTATTCGTATTGCCGAGGCGAGTTATGTAAATTTCAAACGAGTCACCGTTTAACGACGCCACGCAAACCTCGTCGGATTGTATTTACTCGACGAGCAACAGCATACCTTGACTATACAACGGAGTCGATTCATTGGTTAATTATCACAGAAGTATCACCTGGTTTACGTTGCATTCCGAACTTGCCACTGTTTACAGTGTCTTGAATACAAGATGAATATTACTTGTAATATTGAGTATCGACATAAGATTGACGATACTACGACGTTCCCGCGGTTCGAAAAATGTATTCCACTTTTCACGACACGCGTAATCCGCCCACGCGGTGATTTTTAAATTTCCAATCAAAATGCAAAGAGTCCCGCCGGACGTCTTATCGAGTATTGTTGTGTGAAACCACCTACACATACGTTGCTACGATTTCGTAACACGTTTCCGTGTGGAAAGTACATACACCGTGATTTTCGTCAGCGACCGTTCGGAAGACGAATCGGATCCCGTAATCGTGATCGATCTAAATCCAACATTGTTGCGAGGATCTATCGGTCGTTACACGCACGCGTGTAATCCGTAAATCCGATAGCTTACGACGAATCGCTAACGATCACGATCACCACGCGGTATTACCACTGTCGAAATTCAAAGGTGGCGGTCGATCGATGGATCTCCTCAGTCGATGGTCGGCACGGAACAATCGCTCGATCTTTTCCAACGATCCGATTCTGTACGCTTAATTATCATAAACTGACAAGTATAGTTAATGTACTTAAGGAAACCCGCGGCCGGTAGTCCACGTACAATTGAATTAATTTGTAATTACCGACGGACAAGGCCTCCTCCCACGCGAAATATCGTATCTGCTCGTTCGCTTTTTGCGTGAAAACTTCTTATTAAAATACACGGTGCGTTTCCTAATTTGATTCCCGTCTGTCGGCAGTTACGCGCCGGGTTATCAATTAACTTTCCGCGTGTTGTTAGTCACGCCAGTCAAATTTACATCTCGGCCGCGTGAACGAGCGCGGGTAGAACGATTTTCCCATGTAAATAAAATCAAAAGAAGAAAAAGTGGGGATGGGAGGGAGGAGGCTGCGGTAATGCAACGAACACCGTGAAATCACTTTCGATTTACCGCGCCTTTTCTAGGAATGCAAACGTGACGTAAGTCCGAGGAATTTCTCGCACGAGTTTACTACTGGGAAGCGAGATGATTTTTTTTATTTTAATTTTGTTCCTCTGGTATACATATATGTATGTATGTATGTACCTACGCATTGTGTATCCGAGAAGTAGCCCTCGTCGACGAACATGTCTACGTATTTCACGAACATTTTCATCGTCCGATTCTTAGTATCACGTGTCACCAGTGTCACGATCTATATTATCACGATCTATATGTACGCGATTCTTGCAACTTCCTTTATTTTCGCTACCGTGCAGAATTGGCATGATCGACGAATCACGAACGTTCAAAGTGTCGCGATGACCGAACGACGACTTTTCCTTTCGAAACGTTCGTCGACAATGAAAGGAAAAAAAATAAAGAGTGCTGACTAGACCCGGTGGTCGGATGTCGCGGACTAAAGGTAAACGTGAACGCGATCGCGTGTTTTATATAGTAGTATGAATAAGAAAAGACAGTGATACATCTTTGGGCGGCGATGAATCACCGGAAGTGTCCACTTTGTAAATCCGAGTGGACCGTCACGAGTGTGTCACTGATTTTCTCACCTATCCGAGTGTCCGCGGTAAAAAAGAAGAGAAAAAAAAACAACGCCTCGTTTGAATGCTGACTACGACGTTACCATATAAGTACAGTGTTTTTATTCGAAATAAGATTCTCCTAAGAATATTCGATAACTTTGTTAAACTATGATTGATACTAATCTTGATAAAATGAGATTCTTTAAAGTTTCATCCTGTCAGGGATTAATTCGAATTATCATCGATATCACGCCAGGAATATCTTGTAAAAGTAAGTATGGGAAAGAAAAATCAAACGCGACTTCCTCCCACGTACTTATCGATACAAAGACTTTTTTGTAGGTTGAATCGTTATTCTCTGCGAGTCGTGAGATGGATTTCCAATTGAATCCGCGCGTATCCCATTGTCCATTAATCGTTTTACCGGTTTCGCGGTAATTGTTTGCCAGCATTCATTACCGTCGGTGTGTTTGCTCGTTCTCGCCGGGCAATCGTTCGATGTTCAATGATGAATCCCGCCGTTATTGGCATTCCGCGATGCGAATTATCGCTCGTAAATAAGCCGCGCGATGAAAATTCACCCGACCACGGCTCTCTTTATCTTTCCCCGATGGCCTCTACACGTTCCCCCGTGTGTTTTCTTTCGTTCCGTTTCCCATCGTCATTGTTAAACCGAGCCACGTGACACGTACTACGTACTTTTACGCCGCCATTCTTACGCCGGCACCGTTTCTGGGCCCGTTTTCGCACACTTTCACCGCCGTCCCGTGTCGATTATATTATTCCACCTAGGAATACATAGCTCGAACACGGTACGCGGCTTGTTTTATCGCTTGTGTTCGATCGATGCCCGATAGTCTCGTTATCGTTACGAAGTCACGACCTGGTTAACGTTTCGCGAAAGTAAGGGATTTCCAGGCCGATCGTTTCGTCGGGGGCCCCGACTTCCAATTTGCGCGCGGAAACGGAAGAAAGGAACAGTGAAATCACACTTGACGGGTATAATAGAATAATGGAGGGATATTTCCGTAACGATGTTGGACTAATTAACTTTCACGGTGAAAATTTCAACGCGCAATTTTCCAGGAGCCTGGAACGTCGCAACTTTTAATTTCCACGAATTCCACGCCCACATCCTCGTCATTGGACACTTATCGAGAGTCTATCGTAGACAGTTTCCGCGAGATAAAAGATCAGTCGCAGGCATCGCGTATTTAAACGAACGTTACGTCATCCTCGGCGCTTAGAATCATACAGACGAGTGTCCACGCGCATTTTCAAAAACAAAAGAACACAAAATGATTCGTATACCTTAAAAGTAGCCATTGCCGTCGATTTACGACCACGCGATCCTTTGGAAATTCATTCTTCTCACGGGATAGAGGGTACTCGCGTCACGTGTTCACGGAGGTAACTTTCAATGCACGCCGGTATGCTAATTAGTAATAATTTATCCGTCGTTCCCGCGGCAGGATTATCGAGGACGCTCGACGTCGAAATCCTCTCGTCCGGAACGAATCAAAATTTCTTTTTTTTTCTCTCTTTCTCTCTCCTTTTTCCACTCTTTTTTTTCCACCAGGAGATCCTGCACGACCTGTCGCGTCTTTGTGGGCCCTCCTTAATATGCGAGAGGGACCACTCGCTCGTTGTACCGCATTAATAACGACCCTCGCGCGTTTCGTCGGGATGGTTGTTACCCCTTCGAAAAAAGCCACCCTCGAAGAATATCCCTCTCGGAGACACCCTTCCGCGTGAAGGATTTGTGAGAGATCCCTTTCAAACTCGAGAGCACTCGAAAACCGTCTCGAAGTATTTATTTCACTGATCCCGGGCCGCGATTGGGACACGAGACTCTTTGTTAAAACCATGTTTCTCCGTCGGGTCTACCGGGGCATCTCGGAACGTTGAAGAATATCAGTTTGAAAAGGAACATTTTTCTCGGGATTAACAGTGGTCCGCGACGAGACACGGTTAACACACTTAGCGTAACGTTTGTTCTATTACTTACGTATGTTAATGTCCGCAGGTAGTAATATAGTAAATATATATACAGGTCTATGTCAATATAATTATCATTATTATAATGTCCATCCTACGTATCTATTATCAATGACGCAATATCATTTCAACGAACAGTACGTGTAACGTTGAATCGATACTACGCGGTGGTTATTAAATTGAGAGATGAAAAGTAAAGAATAAAATAAAAAATTATAATTCGGCGCCCAGGATCAATTTGTCGAGATAGAACGATCATTTCCCCGGGGCCGATCGATCATTTAATTAGTCGACGAATGTGCTCGCCGACTGGAAATCGTTCCGAACCGTCGGTGAATGGGAGAGAAAGGTCGTACGATTCGCGCATGTCGGCGGGCTTTTTGTGTTCGCTTTTATAACCCGACGTCCGCATCCGTGAATGCATACATCAACCGATACCTGAATATCTACGGATATGGTGTATGTATGTATGTATGTATACAGGTAGAAACGTACCTAAACCTATCTACCGTTACCCGTAGCATCGACCTCGCGACTTCGGGTATTCGCGCTATTTCTTGATGGAGTGTTTACACCTATCGCACCTGGAATGCTTCGATATCGCGCCTGGCAATTTCTCCGACTCTAACGATCTCTATAAGTCAACCTTATACACGTATAGGTGGAATGCAACATTGCAATATTCATCACGCGAAGAATGCAGTCGGAGAAGTAATTATTTCCCGGCCGGTTGTATCTCATTCGTGTTAATTAGGCTATTTTCATGTTCCTTTGTCCGGAAATCTATAAAATTACTAACCGTGGTAATCAGGTACTTTTTACTTTAGACCTTTGATAACTTTTGCATAATAGAGACTCATTTTTATCGTATTTTTATATCTATATTTCAACTTTAATTTTTATCAAAAATCCTCGTGATTTTTCTTGCGTAACGTCGAAGCTCGATTCTTAAAAATACACAAAAAAAAATGAATCCATCTCCCCTCGGTCTCGCGATTGCTCTCACACTAGCGAATCCGTTGCATGGAATTTTTCTGCCGATTCCACCGATCGACCGGGCCCGTGGACGACGGCGAATGGCACGTCGACGTGCCCCGCGGGCACGAGCGTAACTTTTTCCATCAGCATCTTGATATTACAAGAACCGGAGAGCAAAGGAGCGCGAGCGCGCTACACGTACTACACGCGGGACAAATTGCTACAGGGTGACGCAACGGAGAACACCTGTCTCTCCGCGAGTTACAAAACTCGCTTCCTGTGTGCCGGTAATTTACGCACTTGCGCGCGCGCGCGATCCACGCGAGATTTACGATGCGCTCGATCGATCGAGGAAAAAAAAAGAGATAAAGATGAAGTTGGGATAGAAAAGAAAAATAATATGTAGATCGATGGAATTCAGGGTCGTCGTTGAGGAAATCATTGATTGCGTTACGATTCTGGGTACGATGTATACGATACACGTACGATTTCCATTCTGAGTCATTCACTGGTTCTCTTTCGACGTCTGACGTTAATCACGGCAGTTCATTTATATAACATAATAGGCATTTACAACAGCAACGAGGTCAGATCCACATGGAATGCATAACGCGCGTACGAATGTCGAGGAATGCAACGTGCATTACGTTACACACTAGGCAGGTACGCGTATGTGTACGTAAGTATGTAGATACATGTATCGGATATACGTATATACGTACATACATGCACGTACGAAACGCGGTGCAAGAAACAGCGACGATATACACCGTGCTACCGTCGTGATTACGAAACCCCGACGCGGTATCCACGATAATTTCACGGTGAAATCGCGGACACCGTCTGTTCAAATATTCAAATTCGAATATTGTATGAAACGGCGAAATTATTTTGCAATTCATTAAAAAAAACACACACACATGATTCTTCGAAAACGAATATCCCTCGAGGACACCTTGTTAACACGTGAAAGTATCAGAAATCATTTAGTTAGCCGTCCCCGCGGAGACTCCAGTCTACAAATTAACTCCGATATCTCTGATTAACGATTCATAATTTAATTGATGCGTATCGATAACGATCGCAGACTCCCGTATCGATGCGTAACGTCCGAGATGCGGATACGAACGTATCATTGCGAAACGGTTATCCGCGAACGTCTCCACCGTGGCGAAGTTACCGCGAGTTTAAACCACATTCACCTTTCGCGTGTGCCAGAAGAATCGCCGGCAAACTCGCCGGGGACTCACCGGTGCCTCGATCGTTTCATCTAGCCGGCTATATTGCGTGGAATTATCCCGGTAAATTGACCGACCTGGCTGCGATTCCACGCGCGGTCGGGGGTCTCTTTCTATTTAGATTAGCAAGTGCAGCTACCACCACCTTCCGTTTGATTCGGACATCGCTACCGGTACCCATTAATAAATCGCCTCCTTTCGGGAATTAGAAAGTCGAAGGGAAAAAAGTTAATTGGAAATTTGACGCATGGTAATTAGATTATTATTAATTGTCATAATCATTGAATTGCATAGGTAGGGAGATATATGTGAAAATGTAATTCATAGTGTCACAGTTATATCAAGGAGATATTTTTAATAATCCCCTTCTCGTAGTCTATATAAAAATGAAGATGATTTAAATATTAACGTTAGATAGTCTATTGTGTATCCTGGAAAATGAATCTGGTTTCGCTACCGGACGACTACGACAGAACTCGTCCGCTAATAGACCGGTTAAAAGGGGAATTAAGTGATCGGGTGAAAAAAACGAACCGGGTGAAGATTATCCATTCATTAAATACACGCTTGCGGAGAGGCCGATATAGAGATATACTTTGCGGTGTATAATAGTAATACTCCAAGTGGCAGCATAGTGCCAAGCCTTGGCTTAGATTCCAGGATTGTCGCGTACACTAACTCGCGGTCATTGGCGTAGCACGTTCCCCGTATTAATCCCTCTCTTTATAAGCAGAGACACACCGAGACACTTTCTCCCGGTGAGATGAAAATTATGCTGTTAGATTTACGTTACTTTCGTCGCGGAAGAATGGCATCCGCGACACGATACATTTATCTCGGCGTAGCCGTAACCCGTTCATTACTGTTATTAACGTAATAGAAATAATGAGAGAATCTGGATTCTTCGCCGGCGACGACCTAAGTGTTCTCTACGTGAAAGTAAGAATCTCCTTGGGACTGACGAGCGGACACGTCGAGATACTAATCTTTTTACTATTCGATAAAAACGTTACGTAAGCGGTGAGAGAGAAAGAAAGAGAGAGAGAGAGAGGATGCTCCTACGCCCGTGTATCTACGTTACACGTACACACCTTCACTATTTAGCGGCACTTCGTAATAACCACTGGCAAAGGTATTCGAGCCACGAGCAAGGAATCTCATTCCGTTCACCTCGATGACGGAATTCCGATAGCGGAGTTAACCGAGGCTCTACTACAACCATGGTGCCTCCTGTACCACCAAAGTACACAGAGGGGATTTTTAACCGTTTGGATCCCACGCAACGTGTTCGAACTGTTCAAATTTTGTGTCGAAAAGACTGGGTACATTTTATCGCAATGAACAGTGGTTGACGGTGTTTTGATATTTGCTCGCCATTGCCGCAATTTTTGAGATATTAAAGTGATCCCAGGCGTTTTGGACGCGTAATTTGAAGGGAAACAAGGTGGTGAAAGGAATCAGAACGATATCTCAAAAATTACAAAAATGACGAGGGAAAAACGAAAATCGCGAAAAATCGTAAAATTCAGACAGTTTTTTGATCAGCATTCGCTCAATTTTTGAGATAGCGATCTGAGACTGGTACCATTGTTTTAGTTGGGAAATTCTACGCCAGATCAATATATAATAGTTGTACTTTTCGAAAATTTAATTTTTCGCAAAAATCTGAAGGGGGTAGGTCAGGATTTTTTGCGATTTTCGTAAATCGTCCGCCATTTCCACAATTTTTGAGCTATTAAAATGATCCAGGGCATTTTGGACGCGGAATCTGAAGCCGAATAAGCCAGTGAAAGAATCATTTTAATATCTCAAAAATTGTGGAAATGGCGGGCGAATTACGAAAATCGCAAAAAATCCTGACCTACCCCCTTCAGATTTTGGCGAAAAATTAAATTTTCGAAAAGTACAACTATTATAGGTTGATCTGCCGTAGAATTTCCTAACTAAAACAATGGTACCAGTCTCAGGTCGCTATCTCGAAAATTGTGGAAATGGCAAGCAAAAAACTGGCTGAAATTGACGATTTTTCGTGGTTTTCATAGTTCTTCTGTCATTTCCACAATTTTTCAGATATCAAAATGATTCTTTCACTGCCTTATTCGGTTTCGGATTCCGCGTCCAAAACGCCCTGGACCATGTTAATAGCTAAAAAATTACGGAAATGACGAAGGAACTACGAAAATCGCGAAAATTCGTCAATTTCAACCAGTTTTTTGCTTGCCATTTCCACAATTTTCGAGATAGCGACCTGAGACTGGTACCATTGTTTTAGTTAGGAAATTCTACGGCAGATCAACCTATAATAGTTGTACTTTTCGAAAATTTAATTTTTCGCCAAAATCTGAAGGGGGTAGGTCAGGATTTTTTGCGATTTTCGTAAATCGTCCGCCATTTCCACAATTTTTGAGCTATTAAAATGATCCAGGGCGTTTTGGACGCGGAATCTGAAGCCGAATAAGCCAGTGAAAGAATCATTTTAATATCTCAAAAATTGTGGAAATGGCGGGCGAATTACGAAAATCGCAAAAAATCCTGACCTACCCCCTTCAGATTTTGGCGAAAAATTAAATTTTCGAAAAGTACAACTATTATAGGTTGATCTGCCGTAGAATTTCCTAACTAAAACAATGGTACCAGTCTCAGGTCGCTGTCTCAAAAATTGAGCGAATGCCGATCAAAAAACTGGTTGAATTTGCCGATTTTTCGCGATTTTCGTTATCCCCTCGCCATTTCCACAATTTTTTACGAATGTCCAGCGCAGATGGAGCAAACACCCGATAACTTTCCATTCTCTAAGACTCACTATCCCTACGATCCCCCCCAAAAAAACTGTTTCGGTGCTCGCGACCGAGGAATCTAGCTACCGCGGTATGCCCGCAATAACAGAGAGAGGGAAATCGTTTTCTCAAGCATTCGAGTTATGGGGTCGCGTCCATGCCGGGATTATAATTTGTGAACGGTATGCAATCGATCGCGAACTGTCGAAGGAAGATCCAGCTTGACATTAATCCTCGCCGACCGAAAGACTCGTATTAGGCACAACGTTTACCGTTAACCACAGGTTAGAGGACGGTGGTGGAAGTCGTTTACCCGGTGTTACATACATACGTATCCAAACACATATACATAATCACGCGTGTGTATCGGTCGCGGTTGTATATCGGTACCTGTGCTCGATTTTTCGACCTCGACAACGAAAGTTTTCGAACGCATACATACAAAGCATCGCGAGATACACACCGGTATCGTATCGTACCACACACACACACACATACCGAGAAGCCCGACAAGCACTTGCTAGATTAACGGTGTAATTGCAATGATATTGTCAGGGCATGAATACCGTGCGGTATAGCGCGATAAAAAACGATGACAGTAGAATAGATATCTGGTAACGTTAACAAGGTAGAACCGCAGTAATATCGTAAACCCATTTAACGTTGAAAGGTCTGACGGTAGAAGCGATATCTAATAAATTAATGGTGTAATTGTGATATTATTATCGTGCCACGTGATGCACATTTATTCCGTTAAACAAATACTTAACCAACGACATAAACTTAGTTATACCTCTATAATAAACAACTCTAAAACACTCACGTTTTCCACGTGTCACTTCTAATTTCTCACAAACTTAACCGGAATCTTCACCAAGTAGAATATCCGTGCCAAAGAAATCCGGTAAACTTGTATCAAAAGAAAAATCACGCAGTCACTCGAAAGAGAAGAAAAAAAAAATAGACAGCGGGGGCGACAAAACCGAACGAAAGAACATCAAATTTGATGACCGAAAAAAAATTTTGAGGCAGCGAGAGAAGAAAATAATCCAGCTTAACGACGAAGTAGAGCTCTAACGAGCCCGAAGGGGCAGTTAGAACGAGGAAGAAAGAGAATCGAAAAGTCGTGTCGTCGGCCAAGGAGAATCGGTGCCGATGAAAGGAAGGAATTTGGTGAATGGGAGTGCCGCGACTCGTTTTTCCACTACAATGGCAGTGCCGCGAGAGAGTGCTTATATGCACCGATCCACCGCTTGCCACGGGGGAATCAAAGAATTTCTCGAGATCTCTACGGTAGATACGCGGAACGATCTCGATCCCAAGGCGATCGAAGATGATCCAACGTAAGTCCCGTAGAGGACGTGAAACACGCTCGGTAGCAGCCGGTGAACTTCCACTCGGCATTCCTCGTCTCGCACGTTTCTCCATTTGTTATATATATATATGTATATATATGTATATGTACAGCGGGGGGATATAATAAAAATGACGAGAGTAACACGAGGCGAGAAACTTCCACGCCGAAATCATCTCGAGTGCACGAGAGAAGGGCTGACGTCATTCTCGCGGAGATAACGGCCCTCCTGGTGGGCCCGTGAATGTACCGCCCACGAGGTACCGGGTCGTACGAAAATTCCCCCCTTTTTGTGTCCTCTCACCCTTTTCTTCCATCTTAAAATTCGTAATTTTTTTTTTATTCCTCGAGAGAGGTTGCGTTTCTACTAACTTCTACGGTATGACGATCTTTCTGTGTCCATGACACTTGTCTATTTTGTAGACATGTGTTTTATGGAATAATTTTTATATTGTTGTAGGAGAAGATTGATTTTTTTGGTGGGAAATATTTGGTATTGGATTCATATTGGATTTGATGGTCGCGTGTGTGTGTGTGTTCGTCGGTGGAGGCGCGTGCACGCACCTCGGTGCACTTCCACATTCGTCTCCTCCCTTCGATGGGATCTACAGTGATGGTAATGGTCCCTCGTGGCTGATGGTGGTGGTTAACTACCATGTTTCAAGGACATCCACTCCCCCTCCCCGTTCCTGTCGTCGTTCGGTTCCCTATCGCGAATCTGCACCGTGGAACTTCTGACTTCTTTACTTCGTGGGTCTCATCTTCCCGGGTCTCACTTCTCTTTTTTTTTATTCACTCTCACTCTCTCTCTGCCCTCTCGTTTCCCTTCGCCGTTGTCGGTCTTGATATTTCGCGGCCCGGTAATTGCGCGATTCTTTATTATTTTTTATTTCGCAAACAAGCGGCCGAATGAAAAAGATATACAAAATTTCGCATGAGCTGCCTCGTAACGATCGTGAAAAACGTCCGGCGCGGATCACACGCGGCCCGATTGCCCGACGCGTCGATTAACAATCATTTTTATTGCGACGCGTTAACACGACGCGCTCGGTGAACGTCGCGAGGCGTCGCCGTCGAGATAAGTAATCGTCGATGTACGCTCGAAACGCGTTGAAACGTACTTTACGACTGGTGGATTGGTAACGATCGCTTATTTGCATCGTCGATCGAAACAATGTCGAGATTATTTAGAAAATATCATTTCATAGAAGATCTCGTTGCGACGAGTCAAAGATTCTTCGAGGTAAAACGACTAAGGTAGTTCCTTGGAAATTAGACAAGATCGATTCCGTTAATTGTATAATTTTCAATTCCGGAAGTTCTAGGCTATACTGGGCCCAGGTTATTCTAGGCCTGGGCTATGCTAGGTCTAAACTATGCAATGCTTAACTCATGCTAGGTTTAGAGTAAGCTAAGTTTAGACTATGGCGGTTCTACGGTATGGCTAGGAAGAAGACTCGCGGCAGAAATTTCTTCGAAGCAAATCTTCCTTAATTATAGGCAAAGACACCTCTCCTCTGGTACTTTCAAACACGAAACCGTGAAAACGCGACGCGTGGATTATGTATGGGTAATATTTCACCGACGTAACAGCGTAACATTTTGTTATTTCCACCTCGAGATACTTTATAAAGTTTTTTACCCCGTGTTCCGCCAGACACCGGGGAACGACACAATATATAATTACGAGTTAATATACGATTTAATTCGCAGTCACCGTCGTGCAAATTATTCGCGCGTGCAGCGGCCCAAATGTTCGGGGAACTGGTTGCAGCAACACCCTTCGGGACCAGTTCTCCTCCCAAACGACTAGGGGTCCGAAAATTGGACCGAAATTTAAAGGGCCGTATCTCTACTGGTCTCTTTGGGCAACGGTTAACACGGGGCTTTATGCAAAAATTTCTCGCGTACGTACCAACGAATCGACATGGTCTCGTGTTGCAACAATATTCACTTTGAAATAATCTGAAATCTTCTACCAATTTTTTCTTATATTTTAGTGTTCTTACAACGTATCGTGATATACGCTGTAATTCTTAAAGCCCAATTACGTCTTTTATTATTCTTTTTTAACATCCACGTCAAAGTTTCTTTTTAACTAAAAATGTATACTTTATCCCCTAGTAATTTCGAGCGAAAGAAACTGACGACTTCGTATCTTCTTATTTCGCGAAACAAGCAGTCCAGGGTTACTAGAAGACATCTTTGAAGTTGGCTACGAAGACGACCCTTACCAGGAAATGCATACACAGATTCAAGCCTCTCCTATTCCGCCTATCGACTCCCTTTTCTCTTATTCCTCCGGTTCTTCTTCTTCGTCTTCGTCTTCTTCTTCTTCTCGTGTCTCTTCCTCTTCTGCTCCCACCAGCCGGTTTCGTCGTCTCCGGGAATGATTCCTCATTCGTCACGAACAGGTGCACGGTCGCTTGATAAACGAAACGACTTCGATTGCGGTTTACGTGGAAATTAGCCGTGAGCAAATAAAACCGTCGCGGTCGGTCCACCACGTGCCGCGTATAATCGGCGACCGGATCGAATTTCGCGTAGATCATTGCCATGAAATCCGGTGGTGTCCCGTTTGATAATATTCAGCATCGACGATAACGCGGAAGGGTGGATAATTTTTTATTACTCCCATCAGCATCGCGAGGATGCATAGGTAATTTATAAAAGAAACTTTCCAACATTTTTCTTCTGTAACACGACGGTTATCGTAAAAGGCTAACCCGTTAACGAGGAATATTCGCTATTAAAGGGAAATTTAATCAACGTTACCATTGGCACTTAAACGAAATTTATAATAAACGCACAAAGGTGGTTTCCACGCCAGCGTTGGATAACAAGCCATAGAATTTTTATATTATTTTTTTTCTATCATTATTTTTCCCCATTCTTTCCCCTCCGTGTGCGTATGTGTGTGTATTTTTTTCTATTTTTCTAACGACCGTCGCATGCCGTTCATTGACGAATATCTAGTGAACCCTGGTCATGGACTCTCGACATTAAGGGACGTTTACGACGTTCTTATGCATACACACACACACACACGCATACACACATACTCGTTGCCTCGGGTTGAACGTACGTTTGTAAACGCGCCAAGAGAAACAGGCGCACACACAATCACGCGGACGAAGTGACTGGCGCCTTTAACGAGCATACTTTTGACATCCTTAAGAGGGGTCCTATAAAGCGTACGAAGGGTCGCGACAACGACCTTGTCGACGTCTAACCAAGGAGAATGGCCCTTAGTCATCGTAGGAATGTCGACTGACGTATATCCCGATGCACTTCCTTCTATCTGACAGAAGCTAAACGAGACGATGCGTTTTCTGCGGTACCGATAGAACGTCGAATTTCACTAAATGGATCCCTCATTTCGAAATCTACCCACCAAACTACATCAATTATCCACCTCGTTTCTACGAATGTGTCCCTTTGAACGTACCTAAGCGACGATATCTTCGTACAAGCCACTCTAACAATATTATCTCTCACATTTCAAATATGAATTATAAAAATTGATTTATACTCTAAGTATTTTTCACAAGATCTTTCTAGTATTTCTTTGAATCATTGATACGATCAATGATGAAATTTATATTATGTACGGTATCGCCAGGTGTGTTTAAATTCCCGGAAAACGTGCGAGAAGACGGCCGGCAGACCGACAAGGAGAATCGGAGCCGGCATACGGTCAATGCACCAGCCCAGTTTTCAAAATAACTTCAAACGCGTCTCTGACCCTCTCTCGCGACTCTCTCGCGACTCTCTCTCTCCTCTCTCTCTCTCGTTCTCTCTCCGTCCACGTTCGCCGGCGTTTCACAGAATCGAGAATATCCGCTCGGACATTCGCAGACTGTCTGTTGACCGGGCGCCAAATCGCCCACTTTATATTTGTGCACCGACACGGGAATCTGCATAGGGTGATTCCATAACCGCGATACGCGCACGCCGAGTGAATCGCGGTATAAATAAACCGCACGCCGCGATTGGAAATGACGATTTATCGCCGCTCTGGCACTTTATGAATGAATTTCGCCCGATCGACGTGGATTTTTCGTGGAACGAGTTTCTCCCGGGGTGTTTGACCTGAGAGTTTCTCGATTTTTGGACACCGTGACACAGAAAACAACTCACGGGTTTCTTTCGTAATCGATGTATATGAAATATAGTAATTACTGTAATTACATGTCGTATAAATAGTCATTACCTGAATGATATTCTCGATGATCGCTGTGTGACACCAATTTCCAAGGATTCTTAAAATCAAGTACTCCGATTTATCGAGGTACATCTAGTTCTGTCGATCACACTATCACGTCACGCACCCCTAATTTATTCTAATCGTCCTTATATTTGAATTTAAGATCCAGAAAATATTTCAAAAATATTTCGTTACCCTTTCGAAAGAGTTAATAAAAAATTCCACGTGAATTTGACCGTAACTAATAATTTAAATAAAAATATAAATCAAAGTTACAATTCCTTCCTTCTTTTCACACACTTTAAATAAATCCTTTCACCAGTCAACCCCGTACACTGTATCCTTCACCCCTCGACCACACCGTCGAAGACGACACACCGGTGTGATCGGTGTCTACGGAATCGACGAACTAGCAAGTGGGGTTGGTTGTGAGTTTACCGATCACCGAGGCGACACTGGCGGTCGGGATGGAAAGTAAAACCACCCCTAAGAGCGGTCGCGACCGTTTACATTCGGATTTCCTTTCGCCCGTTATCTCGCGATGACGTGGAAATCCTTCGGTAGCGGTTTTATCTCCGTCCCGACGCCACGGGTACGACGTTGTTGACGTTTCGTGGTAGAGTGAATGGGTACCGACTAATATTATCGATCCCCGAAGAATGCAGGCAGCGATCGGACCTCACCGCGGTCGATCGATAACGGTGTTGCATTTCGATAATTATATTATCTCGAACGTCGATTAGTTTGCGCCACCGATATCTTTGATAGATATTTTAGAATGAAAGATAATACAATAAAATATTATAACATCTAAACGAAGAGTGTGGAAAACTCGAAGAAAATTTAGATTTAAATGTAAATGTCTGGGATTACAAAGTTTGTGTATATAAATATGTTGTATATTGTTATTTAACTGACACCGGGTGAGTAGGGGACGTAATACAAATGGGGTTTGGAATGGAGACAAAAGAAATTTGGGTTTTTTCCGCAGGGTGTAACGAGGATACTACAGCTTTCCGAGGAGTCAGAATGACGCAGGTAATAAATCGGTTTACTGCGGAAAGAATCCCGCGTCGGAGTATTGTATTCTTAACGGGCACAATAAATTCGCTGCAACTCGGGAATAGCGAGAACTTGTTCGTACATCGTTAATCGTTCGCCCGAATTGCCGATAAATCGAAACAAAATCGGCGGGTTATCAAGAAACAATAATTCCGCAGTCTTTTAAAACCATCCGGATAATCCAGGGCTTTCACAACGAATGTTACAGTATACTGTACGTTTTATCTATTAATCGTCGTATTTCACGTGGTGTGTGGTAATGATCGATCGCCGTCCATTTTTATTTTTTTTATTATTATTATTTTCTTTTATCCATCGTCGTCGTCGACGGTAGTCATGGATCATTGGATTTTACGAGCGTAACAGTACCAACGTCATAAACGCAACACGTGGGTGCCACGGATTATTTCCCCCTTAAATCCCATTGGTCTATCCATCCGTTGTGGTACCTCTTTAGAGAAACACACCGATTTATTACCCGATACACGCACACAAAAGAAACCGTGAAGAAGCGGCGAGAACGTTGTTCGCAACTGTGAAAAACAATGTCCGAAAGAATCCGGAAACTTCTTACACGAATTGTAACGAGCGAGATAAACGACCGCGGGTTAATTTCATTACGTGTCATAAATCATTGCAGGAACGTTTCACGGCGCGTAATATTCAACGAAATCGATAATAATACCTTTCAATAAAATCACCGTGCGAACCCGTCGGGTCCGTCGGGAACAATGGGATCATTTCCGCGTTACTACCTGAATTTCCCTACTTTCCCGGCCACATTTTACGATCGCCACACGAAGGTAGGTAAAATTCCGCGAATCTTGTCGCGTGTATATGCACGGTGCATGCAGGTCAATGTATGTATGTATGTACGTAAGTATGTACGTAAGTATGTACGTTGGCAAAGTAAATGTGCCTAATCCACTTTGAAGGCGGTCTAGTAGGCCAACCGATAAATTCAGTGCAGGCTTCTCGGAATATCGGTCATTTCGCTTTATATTATTATGATCGCCGGCCAAGAAATAGCCTCGCTCGTTACACCATGACAATTAGCAACGTACCGTAAACGACGTTTTAGCATCGCGAGAGCACTTCCGATGATAATCATCGTGATTCGATCGATGCGTTTCAACGTCCCCGAGAAATCAACCGAGTGGCGGATGACTAAAACACCGCGTATAATCGTTCGATCACGAGTATCTTAGGCATGAATCGTGATCACGTTCACGGAAACGCGAGGCGAATTATTCATACTGGAATAGATACAATTTTTTCATGTTTTTTTTGTTGGATAGTTCATCCGGGATATTAACATTCCGTCGCTATACCAGACTATTTATTTCTCTCGCTAGTTTCCCTTCGTAACCGAAACACACTTTGCTCTTCTCTCGGTACCATATAAAAAAATAAGAAAAATAAAAAAGAAATAACGTGGAACTCCGTGAAAGATTTAAACGGTCCTCAACGAAAAAAAGGTATTACGCGTTAAAAGCGTCGTCAACGACGCGTCGGTGATTTCGCGACGTAATTTTTATACGATTCCCGACGGTAGCGTCGACGATAATTTTCCCCACCTGTCGTCACCTCTCGTCGCGCGCGTCCTATCAATCCTTTTTTTTCTGGCAAGCAGGGGTGTATTTTTTTTCATTTCGAAACCGGATACCCCGGGGGATACGCGAACGAACGGCAGAAGGTGGAGTCGCTTGAGAACGGCGCCAAAATAGAAACGCAACGGGGTGAGGCGCTACAAGTGGGACGTCGAGCCACGGAGAGACGACGATGACGACGCCGACGTAGACGACGACGACGACGACGAAGAAGAAGAACCGGGGAAGAAATGCATCGAAATAACTGGACGACTGGAAGAAGTCCAAGAAGAAGGAGACCGTCGTTACACGCCGGCGAAGAACGAGACAGTGAACGTCATTCACGAGCACCGCTCGATCCGGATTTTGCTTCCTTCTTATCGAAAGTTCCGATGGATTCGAGAGTCCGACTCAAAGGAATCGTTTGAATCGCGTTCGTTTTCCCGGTGAATTCCACCCCGGGACGTATTTAACGTTGGAATGTTAATTAAGTGATAAAATCGAGTAATTTAAATCACATTTTCTACCACGAATGAAATCTACGGTGGAAATGTTTAACGGTAAAGTAAAATCATTTTTTTTAATTTCCCAGTGTGATTATAAATATAAATCACAACTTCGTCGGAGATTTTCTCATCTTCGGAAGAGTCTGTGGGAAAAATAGAGCGGCAAAGTGCGCGCGCGTCTCCTCGACAGTGTGTGTCTCTCTCTATTGGCTTATCTGAGTGGAAAGTAAGCGAGATACCCGCGAACCGATGGATCCGTGCTGGAGGCGAAGGAATGTCCGAAAAAGATTTCGATAACCGCGTAATGGGATGGGCGCACGCTTTAAGTGAGATGGGCGGTCGGAATTTAAATCAACGTCCCATGGAATTCCAGCAAATGTACAATATAATATCGAGTACGTAGTCCCTGAAGAATAAAATCCCACTCGAGATTATCAAAATCTCCATTGAGTGAACTCACCAGCTCCAGCTCCAGCTTCCGCACGTCGTAATATCCCTTGTAGTATTTGAACCACATCACTTCTCCTTCATTCGCGTGCGAGCATTGTAATTTCGTCGAGAAACAAAATCGTCCGATGGAAAGTGTCGTTGCGTTCCTTTTACCAGCCACTTTTGAATAACAATAATATACCTATATCTCTTTCACTCGATCAAACGATGCACGTATGTATAAATACACACATAAATAAATACATAGAGAGAACACACGCGTGAACACTGTTCACTCACGCACAACTTCCGGCGGTTTGATGGTTCGCGGTCCATCCATCCATCCATCCGCCGAATGAAAGGAGTTGTTCTTCTGTTCGTCTGGCCGCGAATCTTGTTCGTATCGTTGCGACAAGATAAATACACACACACACACACGCGCGAGAGAGACTTGTACGAGGAGTAAGTAAGTAAGTAACGGAAAGAAGAAGAAGAACCCGTGATACGATGCACTCGAGGACCTTTGAGAAACTGTTCGCCTCTCGGCATAGCCAACGGGCCAAGTATAGACGAGGGTATGTCGGTGTAGGTGAGCGGCGTTAATGTGCAACACGCGCCCCCGTTTGTGTGTAACGTCCGTCGACGGTACCGCCTGTATGCACGGGCCACTAAAATTAATTAGCCGTTTCATCACAGGGAGTCCCTTCTCCTCGTGATTCTTTTTCTCGTGCTCTTCTTTCGTTTCTTCTTTCTTTGTTTTTTATTCATCTTCTTCTTATTCTTTCTTTCTTTCGTCTTCAAGCCACGTGGGATTTCGCGCGGACAGAGATCTCGTTGGCTCGTTTCTTCTTTGTATCGGTTACAACGACACAAAAGGTTCCCTTGGAGGGTTCTTTTTTTAAAAAGAACTACGTAAAATCTTGCAGGAAGATTTTTAACGATAAATTCTCGTTAGCGTCTAATGAGATAATTAACGCGGACGTAGAGTGCCGAGGTGTAATTGTTTCCATTATGCGTCCGATGTTTGTACGGTATTGTTAAATTGTTGCTTCTGTCGGGTTTTAATTTAAAAAAGCGATGATGATCGATGGTGGATAAAATAATGTGAAAATCTGGTTGGGTGACGTGATTTCTTGTTTTTTTTTAGTTCATAAGGGAACTTTTCATGGACACTGTATGAAAAGACGGGTTTGTTAGGTTTATTAGCTTATCTCTGTGGCCTAGATAGAAAAGTCTAATCAGGTGTCGGTCGGCCAACCGCGAGCCGTTTGTTAATTGATTCCTAATGAGTGACAAACGAGTTCTAACCCGCAGTCATCGAAATCGTGTCGAGGAGAACCGGATTCCGTTAGATTTTTATGAACTTTAGATCACCGAATGTAGTGTCGCCGAGGTTTTATCTTGTACAACGAGCACCCGATAACTTTCCGCGTTCGTGTCATTCTCTACGTAAAATCTCCATGTCACGACAATTTTACAAACTTAGAATTTTCTAGGCTCAAAAATTTTCTATTTAAAAATTTTCTTGGGCACGTTTCAGTTGATATTTTCATCTAAAATTTCTCGAAACGTCTATAGAACATGTACACGAAGAAATTGATCCAATAAAGGCTCGATTCATTAGTCACGTCTGACTGAAATTACTTTATATAGAAGCCGCGTGTTATTTTTCCAATGCCATCGCGCAACGATAAACGGGTGCATTGAATTCTCCATGTTTCTTCGATAGTGCAAAGTTCTCGTGGAATGAGACTTCACTTACACATATGTATATCACTCGTTCATTGGTTACCCGCGGAAAAGTGCAATCTAGCGGTATGCATAACGATAACGGTTATCTTCTCTTCGCATATGAAATGGCATTGATTCGCTTAATAACAGGCCGCCGTTCGTTAAGTAACAGCTCCTACTACGATCAAATTCCCTTCGAACTTTCGAAAAATTAATAGAAAAAACCCTTCCTATTAACGTTTCCCTCGCGCTTTACCGAATTCACCCGAACACTCGCGAATTATCGAACCCACGTGTATTTATCGTGGCTGCCAGCAACGATGACTCGAGTGTACCGAGCCGGTGATCCATTAAATTACCGAAACTGCCCGTTGCGACATCGAAAATTACGAAGTGTCAAACCACGCGGGGAAACGAGACCCGTCCGTAACCGGCCTCGGCATAAATTGACGTTTAACGGTAATTAATTAGAACGCCGAGCAGCGGGAAGGGGTGGGGGAAGTGGTCAGCTGGTAAGGCGTTTAAAATCCACGGGGAAGAAAAAAAGGAAAAGAAATAGAAAGAATAAGAAAGAAAGAAACAAAGATGTTCGAGTATGAATAAGCGATTTCGAAAAAAGTCCGCGTCGTTACGTAAACACCTCGGGGTTAATTACTTCTGCCATTTGCATACACGTTGAGATAGTACTAATTTTCCTCGGGCGTGATTATTCTAAAAAAAGAAAGAAAGAAATGAAGACAACGAGAAAAAGAAACGAGTCCTTGAAACGATAACTTTCGGTCGTTTAGAAAGGAAGTGACGGGAAGCCTACCGTTTCCGGTCATTGCCTAGACGAACCGCTTGGTAATTAAAATGCATTTTGTTTTCCAGCAAGAGACAAAAGCCACCGCGAGTTATCGTTCCCCCGGATCAACTTGCGCGTGACTGCACGTATATTTTTAATTCCCCGAAATCTTCGGCCAGGGAAACGTGGAATATATTTATCCTTCGGCCCCCGTAACTCTCTTGCTCCGAAAGTGTTCTTATATTCCGCTTGGTTCCGTTTTCGATTTTTCTTCTTTTCACGTCGTTAACATTGGCCAACCCCGGGGTGAGTAGCGGCTTTCTTTCGCTACTTTCGTGACGGACGAGGGTTTATTTTTAAATATTCCGCTATGCCAACCCGGTAATATACACGGATTGATGTTCCACCCGGGACTCTATGATGGTGTCCCGTGCTATATCTGGCTTAAGCTATGCTAAACGTGGAATACATTAAACCGTACGGGCATACCGTGAACGTATACCACGCGCTAAACGACACATTTACATTGCCAGACACTTTGAAACGCCACCCCGAACGTGTTACGGGGTCTTAAACGTTCTACGACTGGTTTTCGATCTATGGGATCACGTTTACGTGTCAATGAAATCACTGGCTGTTAAATACGTAAATGAGGATTGCGTTGTATAGGATATAATAGAGACTTTATGGAAATCGTGTATTAGAGTCTCGTGAATAACCGATAAACGGTATTAATGAGAAAAATCATTTATAACGAACGAAACGCGAAACGTGAAATCAGATCCATTGTCACCGTGGACGAAGGGTCACCATTGACCCTTTAACGTTCGTCGTTAAAGTCGAAATCAATCGAGTTTCACCCTCACCCCGACAATCCATTCGTTTATACCGCGTACGGAAATTTATGAACGACTCGACGGTCTCCCATTAATCATGACACTCGTATTCACGTTCATTCATCCCAAAAAACCTTCCGTGCATATCTATACGGGCGCCGGGATACATATTGATTTATGATACCGGCCTGTATCACTTTATAATCTTATTTATCTCGTCGTTTTTTTAAAAAATTCGTCTCCGAATACGATTCCATGCATTGCACCCGGATTGCGATTATAGTTCGTTTCATATTCGTAATAAAATGTCCTAATCAATATCAATCGTATCGTTCACCGCACGATCTAACAAACGATCTATCGTGTACATACGCCGCTGCAAGATCGATCATAATCCCGATCGATCTTCGTTCGTGATAAAGTGTTAACGTGGAAATCTTAACTAAACGTCGATTGGATTCGTTTTTAATTACATTAGTCGCGAGTAAACTCGCCGGATAAACGATTCGCACGGAGCGGTGTCCTTAATCGTGATAATCTCGCGACATTTATCAATCACAGGCTGGTTAGCAGTGCTAATATTAATCTTGGGACGGACACGTAATTATCCGGATGATTGCGGTTCTTAGCCCCCGTCCTGAATAGATTACTATGTTGCGGTCGAATGATGCTGCAAGTATTCGAATGCCCCGGCGTCGATTCATCTTGAAATTGCGGCCGGTTTTAACTCGCGAGTTGCAATTATCGCGTACGTCTAATCGTCGGTTTCGGCGGAACGTGTAGAGGCCGCGTGCTTGTAATGAAAACACATTGAAACGTCGACGCGACGGGTGCATAGAGAAGGAACGCGACACGAGACAAAACACTCGTGTATCAACGTTACCCATTAATCAGCATCGTTATTGTTGCAAAGAGAACGCGACGAAAATGGCGGAGAGGGGGAGGAAATTCGATTCTCGTAGAGGCATGCGCGCTCGCGCGTAATTACACAAACGCAATTTCGATTTCCATACACGCGTGGAACGTCCTCGGGTACATCGGAGATACCGAGGATCATCCTGGCAACGTCCGACGATTTCTGATTTATGAGCCGGCCGACCACATGCAGTTTTCAAGATTGTATCTATTTTTAATGTTTCGAATTACATTTTTCCTTTTCTTTTCCCGGGCACCGTGATTGCCCACCCGTATATATGTATACGTACGAAGACTAATACACGTACGATCATCGCGGTTTCAATAGCGACGAAGACGTGGACGCTCGGCGTCGGAATTAATTTAAATCGATGGTATCGCGAGCTCGCCAATAACGCGCATCGCGAAGAATTTACGAGCGCGAAGAACGCTCTCGTTTAGTTTCTTGCCTAAAACACCAGTTTCGCGATATTACAGGTGTCCTTCGTCGGGTCGGCGATTTACGAGCGGGCTAATTTACGAATACTACTCCGTACACGTGTACACGGTGTAATATGTGTCTATACCGATCGGTGGCAAATATTTATTATTTGTTCATACCCGTAAGGTGCCTGGAATAGAAGGTTTTCGACGACCTCGATATACCCGTCGTCCAGACGTCGAGTTCGAGACTTTCAATTTAAATCAATGCCCGGCACGAAAAATCAATCATTTTCCCCCCTTGACCGATATATCGTTCTACAATTTATGAACCGTGCTCCCATTAATCAATACTATCGGTACGACGAATAAGAAAAAGATACAAGAACAACAACAACAACAACGACAACGACAAAAATCTTGGATTCATTTCTGCTCAAAGAAATACGCGCATAATTACAGTAGCGTACATGTAACCCCGTACACTCGTGTATGTATACATATATAGTACATATGTACATACGTACTACTTGCGGTTTAATAGAAAGACGGACAGAGAGACACGGTGTAACAAATACACACACAAGCGCACTTGTGCGAGTGTACACCGACGGTCAGGTACAATTTCGATTTCCATACGGGTGGAACGACGTCCACGGATGCAAGATACCAAGGATCATCCCGCACGTCCAGTGATTCCTGATTTATGAGCCGGCCGGAGCGCGCGCAGTTTTCAAAACTTTATCTATCTGCCTGTTCCACCCTACGGTTCTCGCATGTCGGTGCAATTGCCCGGCTGTAATTATTGCACCGAGGGGCCCTCTACCGATCGTCCAATTGCATCTTTCAACAGTCCGCGCGCGTGGAAATGCCTCTCTTTCTCCCTTGGAAGACTTCCCTTCTCGTTTTCCATCTTCGTTCGGTACGTTAAATACTCTCTTTTTCTCTTTCTCTCTCCCTTTCTTACTCTGTCTTTCTCTCTCTGAATTTCCACCATACACAGTACATGGTAAACTTAGACTAGTTTCCAATTACCAAACGCGTAGGATGGTAAGTCGACAAATACCGACATCGTTGTTCTACGGTACTGTCTTTTTAGCAGGGTTTTTGGGTAATAATATTTAAAAGGGGCGTCGCGGTGTACGGCGTCGTCGACGTCGGGCAGAGGAGATTGCGAGGAGTTTCAATATAAGGCACCCCCTTGCGAATGATGAAGGGAAAAGACAGCGCGGTGGACAGATTAATAGGGATTTCAGCTTTTACGACGGCGACACGACGACACACATGGTCTTCCTTTTTTCATTGTTTTATCTTTCCTTTTGTTCATTTTTTGGTTTTCACGCATTATACCAGCGACGAATTATCTTCGCGGGTATAACGGTGATTTTTATATTCAACGATCGAGGGGCCTGATTTATCGAGCTCCCTTTTAGCGAGTCGTGCGCGGAACTTGTTCGACGATAACGAGCCGGCTTGTTTCTAGGATATTAAGCTATACGTTTGCTAGAGGAACTATCTCCCCCTCTCCCCCACCCTCTCTTTCGGTATGTTCGTTTAATAGCAAATTCCGTTTCACCGAGTATTCTTCACCCCGTCCGTCGTCGGTTCATTTCTATTTCTCATAAAGGCCTAACGATAAACGACTCGTCTTAATCGTTTCAAGTATTTCTTTCTTCATTTTCTCTTCCGCGACGGAGTATGTATGCGTGTGATTTTATTTCTCTTTTAATTCCGTCATACACTTTCCACTTGTTTCGTAAATTATCTTGCTCTCTCCCTTCACCCTCCCCCGCTCGACCCCGCGACGAGTGAACGTTGGCGGTAACTTCAATGAACCCGACGTAACAATACCGAGACTAATTAAGCGTGCGAACTTTCACCGAACGACTTTGCCTCACCGAGTGAAATTTCTCCGTTCTTGCGCACCTGTTACTCGCTCCTTCTTTCATTTTCCCCCCTCTCTCACACCATGCGTTAATCATGACCACGAGGACGATATTAATAATAACACCGACGTCGCTAATTACGCGTATAAAGCTTCCCCCCCTTGTCCCGTCGGCGAATTACACCCGGTAACGAGGCACGACGAGACGTAACCGTGTCCCCCAGCTCGTACCGTTTTAATGCTCCGTTAAAAGACGTCGGAGCAAAGAACGCCGCGGCTACGAAAAGTGTGCAACGTTTTCTATAATACTACGTGAAAAAAAAATCAACTTTGCAAATCGATTTCCCGGATCGTTGCACGAATACACCAGGTAAAGTTCGCCGCCTTTTATCACGGTGTATTACCGTACGAGGGGTGAATAAATCGCGATTGCTATTTCGATGACTATTTCGAACGGTTACTCGTGTACCCTACTCTCTCTCTCTCTTTCTTTCTCTCTCTTGGTTCTATCTATCGTTATTTCCGGGACTCGTCGTTTTTGCCGATTCGTTAACCGAGGTTATATCGCATGACGTTGCAGCCATGCATCTTAACGCGAATCCCTGCCCGAACGTTGTACGGCGATTACAGCGAGCGATCTTACGCGTTATAAGATTCTTCTACTTGTTTTTTTTTTTATTGTTTTTTTTCTATTTGTTTTCGACGAGCATCCTGTCTACGGTTCTTATCGAGGATGAGCGTTCTTTTTTCTTTCTTTCTTTCGTTCTTCTTTTTGTACTTTGACACGCCCACGAGTCACGGATAGAGAGCCTCGAGATTCCGCGTTGCTACGTTTACCGTTCCAATGTGTCGGCATGCCGTGTATTTCGCGGTTATTTTATGGTTTAGCATACTTTTCGCTAGACGATCGTTCGCGATGTCACTTGCTACTTACTTACCGCCGTTCGCGACCGCTATCGAGAGGATTCGTGTCGACTTACCTGCAACAGTGAACAGAGAGTGGCAATTAGTTAGAGTCACATAGATATTATCGGGCTTAACGGTACACTTGTTTATGTACGACGGGGGGCTGGAAAAATAGGATCCGCGCGAATATACAAATTTTAGATATCGATAGAACACGGATGACAGCCTGCCTTTGGCGAACGGTATTTCACGTGAAAAATCTAACAGTTTAAATTAATATCCACACTTCTAATAGAGAATTTGTTCATTTGCGAAAGTAGAATTTTGTTCATCACTGTAGTCTCATAACATACTATCAGTTACACATGTTAACCATTATCCCCGTCATTTTTACATTTTGCTGAATGACCACCGCGATTTTTCTTAAATTCCTTATAACAAAGTGATTGAAAAACGAATTAGAAAAGTGTGTTTCAGCGAATAACGAGAGAAACATGTTAGATTCTTTCCAACGGCGATCTATGCAGATTTTCGCAGGGTTTTCGTTCGACGTGTCGATCGGGACGAACTTTCCGAGAATGGAGTGAAATTTTATCAGCGAAACGTGTAGGTGCGTTAGGTGCTTAACAGAGGGTAGGTATATCGTTTGCGTTACTCGGTCGTTCGACGTTACCAGCGTCGTTCATTTACGAGTACACGTCTACCAGTGAAAATCACTTCGCGGTGTGTAACTCGTCCGGGATTTCAATAAATAAGACCCCGTAGGCATTCTCTCCCGGACGTCGGCTGTAAAGAGCCGATAAGATCGGTAGCTAAATAATCACCTTGACTGTTACGGTCGTGATGCACATTTTCGCTGGCCTATCTTCTCTTCTGTTGAAGAACGTCCGATATTCCGTGTCCGGCACTTATATCTAACGTATATACATACGATACAATACAATATAATAACGCTGTTACACGTTTGCACACGTTGAAAACACCTCGATGATAGAACGATTGTATAAACGAAAGAAAATTAAATTAACCGAAGGAAAATCTTAGTTGCGCGGTACGCTCGTCGATTTATCAGCCACTTATCGCGACCTACGCCAGAATCACACTGACTTTTAGATCCCTCGATGACGCGACATCTGCTCCCGGAGTGTGTGTGTGTGTGTGTTCACTCTGGGTAGGGATGACTCCTTCTCTCTTCCGATTGGATCTTTCGTCGGTGGAGTCTCTCTGTGGCCCTTCCTCTGGTTCTCAACTTTAACCCTGAAAATCTACGGCTATTTTTACGCCCAACCCCCCGCTTGCGATCGAGGGATCGACGATCTCTACGGACGAGAGGGAGGGAAGCGAAACGGAGTCGGATGAAAATAACACCGTGGGAGACACGGAAGGAGTCAGCTTCCGTACGTCATCACTTCCGTTACGAGAACGACGATTCACGACGACTATAAACTGCCCCGACTAATAGCCTAAATGGACCCATGATCTCTTACGGCTTTCGGAAGAATCATGCTTGATACAATATATATAACGACATCGTCTCACAATTTCGTTCGTGTTTATGGTAATCGATGTTTAACCATTGGAAACTCAGGGTGAGAGGGGGGCGACGGAAGTTTATCAAACGCGACCTTCATGGTTTAGGTATAAATAGAGATATTAGTCGAACGTCAGCTGAACAGACTTAGGACCACCCACGCCAAATACAGGATCATACCGTTCGATCGCGTGGAGGACAAACATTTACCTTGAGTATACTCTGCAAACAGGTATGAAACGAAAAAGTGAGAGGGGAGAAAAAAGAATAGAACCTTTATATCGATCCATTATTTTAAAAAAAATGAAATTAAAGGTCCTCGACAATTTTTATCCAAAATTTCCACGAGAATGTATCGAAGATTAATCCGCGAAAAGATCTCTTTGTCCCGAGGCGACGTTGGATCCTTTTGCATTCCGGTAGCCGACATAACGGACCGCACGTCGATCCTCGGATCACCGTTAAATCGCGTACACGTAGGTACGTTTACGCGGGAGCGTAATTAGCGCCGCCTCGATCGGGTCGGTCACGTGCCGATGCACGCAAATGCGTCGGTAGACTTTGCGCATCGCGGGCTTCGCCTCGGATGAAATTCAATTGTGACTTGATTGATCGCTCGATCACCGGGTGCCGCGGAATCCTCGGCGAACGGAGAGGAATTCCAGCGTGGAATAGAGGGATCTTCCGGGATATCTTGCCTCTCGATCTGAACGCAAGGAAGTGCCGTTTTTTTTATATTTTTCACCTTTAGTCAGTTATTTAGAAGGGTAGAAGGAATTATAGGGGTAGAATTGGTGATTTAAAGGGGGAAAGAATGACGTTTTTTTATTAAATTTCATTTAATTTTGGATCATTGATAGGTTTGGAATAGAAATTTTCTTGTCAGGATGAATTGAGAATCACTGGGAGGTTTTGTACGTGACACCACCTGCCGTCTTGCTGGTAGAAGTGTCAAAGGTTCGGGAAAACTGACAGTTTTCCCACCGTTTCCCGGCCGGGGCCCACACGTGCAGAATGTTTGTACAGTTGTCACCCGAGAGCTACTCGCACCATGAAAAACGGGGCATTGTCGAGAGTTCTATACGCAAATTAATTAGTCCGCTTTTATATAAGAGTTCTTTTTTTTACCCCAATTTCTGTCTTCTCTACCGTTTTGTATGCGATTGTCCCATTTTCATGTATATGTATACATATATATTATGTATCGACGAATTTGTTTGCCATTAAACGACCGGTTATCAGCTGTTAAATACAAATTAATTAATCCTCACTGAAAGACTCCTGTGTCCCGTGTCTTCTTTTTTTCTTTCCGTTTGACCTATTTCTATGCACATAATCGTCTATTCTTTTTTTCACGGCAAACACGTGCATTGTTAACGATCAACAATTCGTGAATATACATTTATATTTGTACGCTACCAAAAAAATAGGAGCTTCCAATTGTCCCGTTTCGTTTTTTATGTACACACATCTGTCAAACTATCTCGAGCGGAAATTTACATCTTCATTGTCTGCCGCAAACAGATTCTTCACAGCCATACATTTATTTCGTGAACAATTTACCAATTCTCATCGCTTCCTCATGGTACCATTGTATTTTTCGCGAAAATTCCATGCGAAAATCCAATTTTAAAATCACAACACACTTTCCGCAAAAGATTCCAGCATTTCCCTAGTATCTACGTGTCATTTCCCACGAAATTCTCGCGGTAAACCGTATCTCCGATTTGCCTATGACCCGCGGACAGTAAACCCTCGCCACCGTTGCGTAGATTAGACGAAGTGAGCGTAAAAAACGATTTTACGTCTTCCCGTATCGTCGTCGCGAACGTAACCGGCCGTCCGGAGTGAAATTCTCGTTCCTCGAAGAAGAAGAAGAAGAAGAAGACCCCCTTCGCTTCTGTCCAAATGCCAACACAATCTCGCGACGGTGTTGCACGTGCGTCGCGTACACGAAGAACCAGATTTTACGACGATTTTTATAGTTTCCCCTGGCGACATCGCCACACTGCCGCGTTTGTTCCGTTTCTTCGGCTCCTCGCGGCGATATGCATTTTACACGCGGTCTGTCGGATAACGATAAAAAAAAGAAAAAAAAAGAGTAAAAAAGGCGTTCTAAATCTCTCGAGTGGCGCTTAAAAGCTTTCCCTCCCTTTCCGTCGGCCCTTCGGTGCAGCTCGTAAACGCCGGTAAAATACACGAGGGCCTCACGGACGTGCTGTGCTCGTTTTATTCTCCCATCTACCCTTTTCGTTTCAGTTTCTTTTTTCTTCTCGCAGGGGATGGGAAATCGTGCGGTAATCGTCCATTGTGAACGCGACGTGGCGCCGCCCGTTTTAATTCGCGATTCATCCGGTGAACAACTTGATTTAATGGAAAATCATCTTAATTTCTCAATGAAACCACGTGTAGCCCTTTAATCGCCCTTTTACTCATACGTAGAATCAGATAATCAATTCGTTTTTAATTATTTTCATTTCATAAGGATCTTCCCTATCATTCTCTACACGTACAATTGAAATACGTTTTCAATTAGTAACACCCGAACGAGAAAGGGTCCAGTAGGCCCTTGAAAAACCTATAGAAGAAGCTGCTATCTGTCCATCTGGCTCACGGAATAATCGTATCGCTGCGTAGGTACCGATAATGCGTCCATCGTTCGAACGACTTTTCCACGAGAGAAGAAGAAGAAGAAGGAGAAGAAGAAGAGAAGAAGAAGATGACGAATCCCGTCTACGTGATACCCGTCACGTTTCGTCTAATGCTCGCCGTCAGATAGGAATCTTTTCTCGAACCCTGGACCGCAGCCTGGAAACACGAGACACCAGGGCGACGAAAATCGAGCGGTTAAACCCGATTCCGGGCCCGTTCGATCAGGTGTGTTGACACTCTTAATCCGACCGTCGAAACGTGTCGTCGATTCGAACGAATTCGGAAAGTCTCCGGCGTGATATTCATGAATTCGAACGAAAACGAACGAGAAATACGAAACCACCACATTAATAACACCGAAGTTAACCGACGCCCTGATGTAATGGGTCTGGGGATCGATAGATCCGAATATACATATTTGGTCGACAGGGGGGGAGGGGAGGGAAATTGGGCCCGACGGAGGACTCAACATGGAGTCTCATCGAGATCGTCGAAGAGAAACATCGGGGCAAGTTATCGTTAAGCAAATTTATGGGGCGAAGTTGTAATCGTCGGGTCTTGATTCGCGGTCTGATTTATCACCTTTAAGTCCGTAATTACAGCCGGATTGTTTCAACTGGCCGTGATCTTCGGTTGGTGTTCGACCGTGTATCGTCGAACCCTATAATATCAACGACGTATAATAGTTTCCAGTTTGACGGTAGTGGTTGTGGTAGTGGTAGTGATAGTGATAGTTGTGGTGGTATCAATAACGACGTACCGGATAATAATGCTTGTATTGTCAATAATAATGCACGTTAGAACGACGATGCATGACGGTAACGAGCGATGCCCAGGACGTGATAGAAGAAAAAAATAAAAAAAACGAACGAAAGAGGAAAAACACTTGAAGGTTGAAAAATGAGACGACGTTGCATAATGCTCGCATGCCGACCGTGATATATAAGCTGTGCGGTCTGGGTTAATTCGTGGATTCATCATAGTAGTATCCGGAGGTCTAACTATGCACCTTGGCGAGCCGGAGGATCATCGTCGAAAACGCCCCCGGGGCAACGATCTCGTGGCGGGTCTTTACTCTTAATTATTGTCGGACGCCCCGATGGCGTGACCGTATGCAACTTAGGATAGTTTATGATACAGTGAAAACAGGCATCGTTTAACCACGTACGTAAAAGGGAAAAAGAAAAAAAAGAGAGAAGAGTAACTGGGCGTTAATTCGATATTACCTAACACACCCGCGCACGGTACTTTTCACGATTGAGAAATTATCAGCTCGATCTTATAGTTTCTTAGTAGAACGATTAATACACCAGATTCTCTATATTATATAGTCAAGGCCCCATGTTAATGGGTACTGGTAACGTGAATCTACTTATTTTAACGGTTTTTATATACCACCGGTATCGAAACAAGAAGCAACAATGATCGTGTTAATTACCACCTTACTAATTACTTAATTGCCCGTTTCGCGTGGAACACGAGCGGTAAGATCGACTATCTATCCGTGCAAAGTTATTTATTAATACGTAGCGGTGCGAGAGATAATGCCGTAAAATTATATGAGCAACGAGGATCCCGTGGTAAGAGTCATTGATTTCGAAAGAAATTCATCGCGTGTGCATCAGGTGGATACAGGTAGATACAGGTAGATCGGGTGAAGGTATACTCGAGGCTATTTCCCGTTGAACGTGTACGTTATTTTGTTCTTAATTATTATCTGGATCCGCGGATGAAGATTATCACGAGAAATTCTATCTTCGCCATTTTAAATGTTTATTAGTCAGAATAGTATCACCGTGATAAATACCATGTGACACGAGCCTAATTATGCATTCGCACGTGACTTTTGCGAACGAAACCGTCAACTTATAAGAACGACGACGATTGTGAGTCACGTGAGTCCGACGTAACGTGACGTTTCGCTGGGAGAATAAAATCCGACGGTAATTTACGGCGACAGATTAATATGGTCGGCGCTTTTGACTTTCCGGAGCGGAACCGACGACACTTCAAGTTCGTCGGGCGATCCTGGAAATATTCTGTACCGCGGTTCCCACTGATAAGGGACGTTTGCCGTGATAGCAAAGTGCATGTGTACGTTGACGGATCTGGTGAAACGACGTCGCGTAGGTATCTCGCGGCTATGGAAATTGTAGCGGGAACGATATACACTCTCTGACTGCACGGTTATATTATCTGGACAAATATTATAACAGTCGCGCGGGGATTTCTTTGTTTCCGTCTGTCAAACAGGGATTTGTAGGACTATTTCGTTTGTCTAAAACGATATCAAAGTGTGTCTCGAGAGTTCGGCGATTAGTTTCGTGGAAATCGTTCGAAGGAAAATTTCGAATTCACCATTGAAAAAGCTTCTTTAAAATTTTAATGAAACGTTCTCTATGGAAAAAACGATAGCAAAAGTGAATTGAAAATTCACATTTCTTGCTGGTCGGTGCCCTATAAACGGGAATCGTTTTTCTAACGTTTGCAGAGCCGCTTCAGAAACATCCTTTTCAGAATGATTAATCAGAGAACTGGGTCATCTTGTTCCTCGTCTACAACTCCGCCGTCAGCCATGTTCCAAAAAGCTTCGAGTCGTTCCAGAAACCCGTCGACCACTTGAATGTTTTACGACACCGCTGAATGGTTTACCTTTCATCCAGCTTTTCTTTATATACGACGATAAAAAAAAACTAAGGAAGGAGAACGACGAACAAACCTAAGAAATGAAAAAAGAAAATAAAGGAACCACTCGAGAATCCTGGATGAAAGCAGCGTCGTAACTCACCCCGGTAAACGCGACTGTTAATTCACGCCCGGACGTTTACGGAACGATCAAAAACTATTTGCATTTTATACAACCGATTAAACATACCGCGTTTAATTTTACAAACGCGGCTGAATTTCGATCGTTCACTGGCAGACCCACGTGGTCACGCACGTGTGTATGTATGTATATAAGGTATAAGACTTCACAGGTAATAGCAACGTGGAAGATGAAGAGAAAGAAAGGTGAAAGGTGGAAGAAAGCGAGGGTGAATGACGTAGCATAGAGAAGAAATATATGCGCATAAATCATCCGAATTCACTGTTCATTTTTTTAGTTATTTTCCAGTTGATTATTTTTTTTCCTTCTTCGAGGGGGACTCGTTTTAATGGACCACGATTTTTCATCGACGATGCCATTGACCTTAGTTTTAAAGAACGTTTGTTTGTACAAAGAGAGAATTAAAGAAAGTTGAGAGGAAAAGAGTGGCTGCTTGATGAGACTGACCATCGAGCCTGGCAGCCACTTATAATTCTTGAAATATCGATTAAATCGAACAGATTCTGCTCGGCGGGAAAAAAAGTATATTTGAATTACGGTACGAGTGGTAAAATAAAAAAGTCTCCACGATACCCGTGTGACGGGTAGCTGGTGAATTTATGCGAGTCTATTTCCGCCAGCATATTTATGATAACGAGTTTCTTTGACTTCCTTTTTATTTCACACCCATTACCAATCCTTTTGATCGCTCCATTTTTCAAGGGTTCGATTCGAAACGATCCACAGATCTCACCAGATAGTTTCTCGCGTGATTAAGTAATTCATTAGGAGATGCTCGGACAGATGGTGTTTAATTATAGTGACGAAAAGAGAGCTTCACTGTCTGTTCCAAACAGATGGTCGCTTATGGTAACCGATGACCGATCCGATCGAAAAAGTATTAAAAGAAAAAAAAAAGAACGATGAAGAAGAAGAGGAGGAGGAATAAGAAGAAGAAGAAGAAGAGATATCGTATCGCGCTTCTGTTACGAAGTGCACGAATCCCGCTGACACTGCCGCGAGTATAAAGACTCGTTTTGTGGGTGCCCCCGGCACGTGTGGGTGCGTTTGGTATCTCAATAGGGACCACTGTGTGCCACACTCTCGTTCGGGAATGCAGAAATCATTTCTGCGTAGAACGCCACTCTTAAATCACCGCTGATTTATGTAAGGCCCGGGCATTATTATTATTATTATTATTTTTTATTTAAATTCTCTCTCCGTGGCATCGGCACTCGACCGATTTTTTTTTTAATGCGTCGGTTTGGATTTTAGCGTGGGATGATTAATACACGCTCTCTCGCCCATTGACGTTTGCATAATCTTGCACAATGAACCGCACTTAACGGTCCCCGTTGTGTTTACGACGGACTCCCGATAACTTTCCGTTTCCAGGAATCGGTACGCGTGAACTTTCATGCGTACCGTGTTTCCAAGCGCCAGGAAATGTTAAAGTTGACATTTGCTAGTGGTAGAAATTTAAGAACGTAGAAATTTTTAGGTGGTAGAACGTTTAAAGGTAACATTTCCAGAAATTTAAGGACGTAGAACTTTCGAAGAGGCAGAAATTTTAAAGAATGGAGATTAAAGTCATAAATTTCTCTTCTCCGGAAACCACTTACAATGCAGCGGAGTATCGTTTGATAAAACAGGGTAGAAATCGGGCACATTGTCACCCACTTCTCGCGAAGTATGTCGCCCATTTTCGCGAGTCTCGCACGAGCGATCGAGCAGAGCGGCAAAAACGCGCCAGCAGTTTTCTGCCCGCTGTTTTTCTCTCGTTTCAATATCTCAACGTCACGGCCACACGTTTCCTCGTTGCATCGCGTAAAAACCGTGGCTGTGCTTCGAAGAGAAGCAACGTCTGACAGCTTATTGGCAGTCCGACTCGAAAATATAAAGAAACATGTAACTATGCCGACGTAATGCTCGTCGTAATTCGATCGGACAAGGAATGACGTCTCCTGGTGCAATTTTGTAATCAGTCTAATTACCATCGTATCGCGACATACCGTTAAAAGTGGTTACAGGTCATTTTTTTTTTTAATACACCGGTTGAAACTATTAAACGCGAAAAGCTTTGGTAATTATAAATACAGTTAATTAGACAGATCTGGATTAAATACGTCAGGATGTGACTACTCTGTTATTAATATTTCATCATTTATTTCTTGATCAAATATCTCGAACGTCCGTTCTACGTTTTATCCCGTGAATTTTTATTCCCTTCGAGATACGTTCCGTTCGGTAATTATAATTGACTTGAACCAGATTAAAGCATAGCGTAACAGAGGCTGAATGCACACTGGAATCTCATCCTAATGACTCATTAAACGATAACGAGATTAATGGAACTATACGAAGGTGGGATCCCAGGCAGAAGCCTCGAATAATAGCAACAATTGGATAAATTGCTTCCTTTACGACATGCGAAAGTCACTTACGACTCTAATACATACATATACATACGCACACGCACATACGCGTGTGTATTTGTATTCCGAGGAGACTACGCGACAAGTATGTCGCAAACGATGTAAGTAAGTAAAAGTGAAGAAATTAATGACCGTATAAAATAACAGCGCTCAACTTCGTTATTTTTTCCATTATTTTTCTTAATCAAACTCCAACATCAAAAAAAAAACACGCACACACAATAATGTCCACGTTCAAGTATTCCTACGGTGTGTACACTTGCCGCCACACCCCACCCATTAAATGACATTAATCAGAAACACTGGTAGCGGTTACAATGTAGAATGAACAACTTTTTTTCTCTCTCTCTCTCTCTATCTCCTTCTCCCTCTCTCTCTCTCACTCACTTGCAAGATCTTAGAGACTCTCGATACCAGTAATTATAGCCGGCAACCTAAAACTATCTATTCATAACGGCCGGCAGCGATTTAACGATACATGTTCGCAGGAATGCGATCGCGGTTGAATGGAGGCTTGCCTTAAATAGGGATATTACTCAGGCCTGTATTGGCAATTAATTAACGAGTACATTCAGAGCATAGAGCGCTCGCTCCCGTTTCTATTAAGTGCGAAATCGTGCAGCGAGGAAAGTAGATAACAGGAGGAAGTCGCGGTTTTAATCGGGTCCAATGGAAAAGCAACGTCTAACCGTGGATCTCGCGCGAAGTCGTCCCGTGTATCGCATTTAACGGTAATTATGGTAATGGACGAATAAATTGCCATGGATATATGTATACATATACATATATATACAATACAACGATCGTGAACAACCGGTAAACAGGGATCCTGTGTATTCTCTGGGTTGTCTGTGTCTAACTTCTGAATTGTTACGGTTACACGAATTAAATAAAAAAAAGACACTTTGTTAACACCCTTGAATGTTAAAAAAAGCGTACTTCGGTTTCGCTAATGGGATCGTAAAAAAAATACATATTCTTAATATCATTTCTTTATAATATTCACTACCCGAGTTAAAATCGATTTTCCCTTCGATTAAAGTTACAATGAAACTCCACGGTGTATTCTTTTCTCTCACCTGGCCGTGTGCGCGCGCGCGCTCACACTTCCTCTCCAACCTACACCTTTTGGCTCGCTTTTATTTCGATAGTCGAGCGTGTGGCTCTCGCGAAGGTATTCACGTGCCGATGCGAGCGAACACAGGCTTCGTCGTCTCGGATTCCTTTTTCTTCGTTGGTCGCGGCTTCTTCGGTTCTGCTACTTCGACCGCGAACTTCTTTCGCAGTTTACCATTCTTCCTTTCTTCGAGGGAGCCGCGGCGCGGCGGCTCTTCCGCCTCTTCTTCGTCCTTAACCGCCTGCTTTTTCTTTTCCCTCCGCCACCAGCTGCAGCGGAGTTGCACGTTGCTTGCGCTGCCCACCGCCATCGTGTCTTCTTCCTGCTCCCTCGCACTTTTGCGGTTCATTTTTTTGAATTCTTCCAGGTAAATAGTGGCCGCAAAATAGGGAAGACCGCGCCGATGGGCGACGAGTCTTTGTTGTATGTATGTATGCAACATAAATACATATATACAGCTTCGTTGCTTTCGGATAGTTGTGAATAATTTCATTGGGATTCGATTCCGGATCGTTCGAAAAATCACACCACCGTCTGGTATTTTTTCCCGAGTAAGAAAGTAATCCGTTGTAATGGACACCTAGGTGTGTTAACTCGAAGCGTCTCGTTTCTTAATAATTGTCATTTATCTGATACCGAGGACCCGTAGATAAGGAGTTCTTTGGCAATGGACTTCTTCACGCGACTTCTGCGTCGCTTATCCGAGCTGCGTTTCTTAATCGTTGAACGTTGTAGATAACACGGAAATCCGAGGACCAAGCTGACGTGCTCGTTATCTGGACACCGTGGCAGAAGCACCTGTGGCATGGGTGAGGTGGGTGGTCGATAGACAGCGGGGTGAGGAAAACGAAAGGGGGATGGGAGAGGGGAAAGGGGGGTTCTGGTGTACAGTTGCCGAAATGGAAAAGCAGAAACCACCCCGACGCGTCCGTCCCTGTAACTCTAGAGCTGCCACATGTAAACGAAATGGATTATCGCCCCGGTGTCACCGGACACTTGCGCATTGTTCGTTCCGAGAAACTCTGTTGTTTGGCAAACCCTCGAAAACCGACGGTAAATCTCACGTGTTTGGGCTTCCGATTAAAACGATCCCCGGGAGAGCACGTGTTTAAATTCACCGGGACGAAGATAAGGGAAGTTCGAGTGAAAGGAAACTTATCTGAACGCAGACCAATTGGCGGAAAGAAATTGTCATCGCTACTACAGCATAGATTTCTACCACGATCAACTGTATTTTTAATGTATTCTCCGATTTATTCGTAACCGGTCGAGAAATTGGAATTTCCAACGTGGAATTACTTTTCCCATTTCATTTAACCTTAAACCATGTCGGGCAGTGACGTTCGAATTACTATTCTCAGTTTTCCTGAACGTGTCAGAGGTTAATACACTCGCACACGAACGTATCGAACGACCAGGAAAGAGAAAGTGAGATTTATGAAATATTTCTATTTTCCCCGACGAAAGTTTCACTCTCGTCCGGCTCGCGCGTCCGGAATAAAATGAAAAGGATTGATACGTTACGCTCGCGAGTCCGTTTTTCATTCTGTGCATGTATGTACATACATATCTATATACGTGTATGCGTGTACGTGATGTTCGTGGAATTCGAGGCAACATCCGACCGGAGAAAATCAGCGTGGTTCCGGTGAGTAACGGCCGGGATGCAAGTAGCTACGTTTCGCAGCTTTTGCCGCCGCGACGGCGCTTTATACGCAGAAACACCGTGATCTTGCAGCAAAGAGAGAAGGAGAGAGAGAGAGAGAGAGAGAATGAGAAGGAAAAAGGGAGACAAGTTGCTCACTCGAGGAGCAATCATAAAACCTCTCACAACATTCCTGACCGAGTACTCTATTCGCGTGGCCCTCGCGAAAAATCTTGAAAATCGCGCGCGAGCGTCTCTCTCTCTCTCTCTCTCTCTCACTCTCTCTCTCTCGTGTTTCTTCCTTTTTCCACGGTGTTGCCGTAGTTGCAACGAACTCGACGAGTTTCAGTAGTTGCACCGGCAATTCCGTCGCGGGTAGGGGTAAAATCGATCGCGTTTGAAAAGCTGCGCAATCTTAGAAGATACGGATTCCAGGTGTAAATTTGATCGGCCTACGAGTTCGGAAAGGGAACGCGGAATCCTGTGGTTCACGGTAACATACCGTATTGTTCCAGTATGTAATTCTCGATTTTATTTCCGTGAAATTCATTTCCCATTTGCAAAATTCCACGTGCTCTAGAAAAGTATGAAAATTCATCTATTTCGTCGTTCTCTGTTCTATAATTCTTCCTATAGTAGGTACTTGTTCAATATCTACAATATTAATCTCGTTCCTCTGAATTTGTATCACAATGTTTTATCGCACCACGAAACGAGTCCTGGTAGGCGCTATACTTTCGTCAGTGGGTCCGTTGGTCCGCGGACATTATGATTACGCCGCGATACGACGGGGCGCATTAAATAGAAATAAAATAAATCCGAACGAGTTCACCGGGCCCCAAGTAAACGGAAGGATCCCTGCGGGCTTCTGCATATTACCGTCCGTAGCCGTGGCGAGCCAGCCAGCCAGGCAGAAAACGGCGAGCGCAGTCAGGGCCGATCTCGAATTCCCTCGTAAAATGCATCCGCGGCGGTGTAGCTGCACTTAGGGAATCGGTGCAGCTGCAGTTTTACAATGTGAGCACCGCCGCGTCGGTATATATCGTGGCCTTTGCCGTGCCGTGGTTTTGAGAGAGAAAAAAAGAAAATACATAAAAATCGACGAAAGAAAAATAAAAAAGAACGTTCCTGTCGAACGATTTTCGTTCGCCGGACGACGAACGATGAAAATAAAATATTCTTTCGATAGAGCCTTGCGTAAATGGATTTTAATATTTTTTCACCGCTAAACACATACTGGTTATGTGTGTATGTATATGTAAATATTTACGTATACACACTTCTGTTCGTTTTAACATTCTTTTCTCAACGGTTAATTTATACGTTTCCTTCTTCGTTTTTTTTTACGACCGAATGGTCTATTCGCGTTGGAGTCTCGATTTACGAAAAGACTACGAGCGTGGAAAAACATCCGGTCGTTGCGGTCACTTTGGTGTATCTCCTCCTCTTCGAAGAAGCCTTATCCTCGTTTTCGAGATGCCAACAACATTCTCAGCCGGTGGCGCGAGATTGCCGCGCAAACGTCGGCTATATGTTTTTCGCCTAAAATGACCGACCGTTTCGAAGATATATGTAATTCTTATCGATACACTCCTCGACTCCCATTGTATCGATTACCTGTCCCCTGGACATCTTTGGATTTTATTCGAACGATATCACCGTGTCGAAAGAAATTTTGATAAGAAAACTCTTGGTCTTTTTCATAAAACGATAGTTTATAACCGTGACTTGTATGAAATTTCTCGTTCTTCTTTTCTAATCTTTTTATTTTACCGCCTTAACCTCTCCTTGTTTCCAGTATGATTAAACGACCATGCAAACGACGGAGCTCCGTAATTAAATATTCCTGGTAATGGGACAATCATTACGTACAATTAGCCCATTATGTGTATACATGTAATTGCACGTTCGCGAAACCGTTCTTCACGAAGGAATAATAATAATACACGCCAACATCGTACGGAGTGAAACAAGCGAGTGTCCGTGATCGATTCTCGAACGATCTTCGAGATCGACGACGACGTCTCGCTAGATCTTCGTGCGCCGTATCATCCGGGAGCAAATGCGCGCGCGCGCGCGTAACCAGACTATATCTCGTACATGTACCACCATAAATATACTACATCCACTTTTTGATAAATCACACCCACAGGTGAACACTTTGACAGTCGATTAAATATTTCTAAAATTTTCTTCTCAAAATGACGGGAAAATTCGATTGAAATACACGAGGGAAATTCATCGTGCAACAAACGTAGAGTTTAAACAGCCAACAGACACTTATTGCGCGCGATGTACGTGAGCCACATTAGCATGTGCGCGTGGCAACACGCGATACTAGTGCCGTGTGCGTACACGGCCGTGTCGGTGTGTGCGCGCGTGTGCGTTTAAACCAAGGTGGGGTACTGACCGCACATTCCACGAGGGAGGTGACCGCCTCGCCTCTCGTCTGTAAGAGCCTATACAGGCGTTACATCGTCGTAAGTTCAACGTGTCCGGCAAACAAAATCAACAAAAAAAAAAGAAAATCAAACAGAAAACGACCAGACACCTATCAGAAAAAATCCAAGAAACTTTGGCACGTCGTTGAAACGACGTGATTGTGATTTTTTTTTAATTACACGACGTCCATTGGTTTCGTTCTCATCCATTGGTCGATTATTTCCTTCATAAAACGCAAACCATCGGGTACCTGTGCCGCCATCGTTGATAAAATAATGTGCCGCGAATGATTTTCCATACGATTTTCATACCGTTGATTATTTAATTCGCGAGCGGCCTACGATGAGCCTATTAAAACGAATTACAAAGCTGCGTGGCGATCGCACTGTGCACGGACTACATACTCTGTTAGACAACCATGAACCGCGGCTGTTAGGGCAGATATACGTATGTTACATACCACGGGAGAGGATCAACGACCCACGTGCAACGTTTTTCATTCATTCCGGCCGGGTTACGACGATGGGCAAGTGCAAAATCTCCGTGGATGCTAAACGATGGGAAATTCGATCATGGATTCGTTTGGCAGACCGTATTATTACGTCGAGGGTAGGTACGCCGGGAACGGTAAGCAGTTTTTGATGGGCTACTTAATCGTATAATCGAACTTCTTTCTTAATGCTTCCTGATACACGTCGTTGCTACAGTGTAGAATTAATTTCCCGGTAAATAGCTGCCGATCTCGGTAAATCAGCGGTTTTCGTTTGGCGAACGGGAGCCTTGGCTTAAAAAATCAGGACAAAAAAACCTTGACTTTAAAATCTGTTTAATAACTTCTCGAGTTCTCACGATATTTTTTTCAGATTTATGTCTTTATCCCAGCATCAGATTTAAAAGAAACTTCATTTTATATCAATTTCTATTACACTTTTCAGTGTTTATTATAAATATTTATTATTTTTATTATAAAATAGAAGTATTTAGTATTCTATTTGATTCCCTTATCATCGACGGAGGTTCGCTACATAATCGATCCAGCTGGTCGGCACGAACGAAGATCCAGAACACAGACGAGGTATTGAATAGACCAATCATCCCCATGCTTTTCGATGTCACTGGTTTGGAGGGCTCCTCCAAACCATGACGAAGGAATTACGAATATCGCGAAAAATCGTCAAATTCAACCAGTTTTTTGGTCGGCATTCGCTCAAATTTTGAGATAGCGATCTGAAACTTGTACCATTGTTTTAGTTGGAAAATTCTACGCCAAATCAATATATAATAGTTGTACTTTTCGAAAATTTAATTTTTCGCAAAAATCTGAAGGGGGTAGGTCAGGATTTTTTGCGATTTTCGTAAATCGTCCGCCATTTCCACAATTTTTGAGCTATTAAAATGATCCAGGGCGTTTTGGACGCGGAATCCGAAGCCGAATAAGCCAGTGAAAGAATCATTTTAATATCTCAAAAATTGTGGAAATGGCGGGCCAATTACGAAAATCGCAAAAAATCCTGACCTACCCCCTTCAGATTTTGGCGAAAAATTAAATTTTCGAAAAGTACAACTATTATAGGTTGATCTGCCGTAGAATTTCCTAACTAAATCAATGGTACCAGTTTCAGATCGCTATCTTTAAAAATGACCGAATGCCGATCAAAAAACTGGCTGAAATTGACGATTTTTCGTGGTTTTCATAGTTCTTCCGTCATTTCCATAATTTTTCAGATATCAAAATGATTCTTTCACTGTCGTATTCGGCTTCGAATTCCGCTTCCAAAACGTCCACAATAATGTTAATAATCCAAAAATTACGGAAATGACGAGCAAACTGCGAAAATTGCGAAAATTCGTCAAATTCAACCAGTTTTTTGGTCGGCATTCGCTCAAATTTTGAGATAGCGATCTGAAACTTGTACCATTGTTTTAGTTGGAAAATTCTACGTCAGAACAATGTATAATAGTTGTACTTTTCGAAAATTTAATTTTTCGCAAAAATCTGAAGGGGGTAGGTCAGGATTTTTTGCGATTTTCGTAAATCACTCGCCATTTCCACAATTTTTTAGATATCAAAATAATTCTTTCACTGGCTTATTCGGCTTCGGATTCTGCGTCCAAAACGTCCAGGATCATTTTAATAGCTCAAAAATTACGGAAATGGCGAGCGATTTACGAAAATCGCAAAAAATCCTGACCTACCCCCTTCAGATTTTTGCGAAAAATTAAATTTTCGAAAAGTACAACTATTATACATTGTTCTGGCGTAGAATTTTCCAACTAAAACAATGGTACAAGTTTCAGATCGCTATCTCGAAAATTGTGGAAATGGCAAGCAAAAAACTGGCAGGCAAAAACTGGTTCTGTCGCAGTACAAAGGTCAATTATTAATATGCATAAACTATAACTTCTATATCATATTCTTACTAATAATCGACGGACATCCTAGATTCGAACCGAAAATGTTAACGTAGCGAGTGACACTAAAATGGTAAGAGTGCTCTAGAGCCCTCCAAACCAGTGACATCGAAAAGCATGGGGATGATTGGTCTATCCAATACCTCGTCTGTGTCCAGAAGCTCGACGCATCGATCGATAATTCAGTCGGGCTAATTGCGCCTCTGCCGACCGTCATTACAATCATCGACGTCAACGCGACGCCGCCTGGGAAACGGCGGTTCAAATATACATACCGGTAATATCACGTCGGCCTCGGTACACCACTGTGCACAAGTCTCTGCGCACTGTGCCACGTACCTAACGTTCAAGCGAACATACAAACGAGAGTCCACCCACATTCTAACCTACATACACCTCTCTGTACCGTTCCGGCTATGGTGTACCAAACCGTGAGTGGCTTATCGCTGGCAATAAACGTGCAAGAACGCGGTTTGATATTTTTTTCTCCACGTCCGTAAGAATGCAAGGTAGGGAAACGAGAATTCTCGTGACGAGCGCGAAACAGTACTTACTTCTGATAGTTACTTTAAATCGATGATTTGTATTGAAAGATCTTTTAGACAATAATGCTGTGATGAACAGATTAGTGAAAAAGAAGAAAATATATCAGTAATTATATTAATATTATAGAATATAATTAGATTACGTTGATTATCTGCCAGATTTTTCCCTTTCGTCCAGTGGCAGTGTTTTAAACGAAAAGAAAATTAGGATGCGAGAAAGAGAGAGAAAGGTAAAGTATCTTAAGCTCGCTCATCCGCGGTCGCTTAGCGGCACCATGTGAATTGTGACGGGGAGAATTAAGAGGAGAAAACAAAACGACCCGTTCGGACAGTGGCACCGATGCAACCCGGGGAATTTAAACGAAGTTGACCTCGATTTACCTGAACAACATCCTCGATGATTCCGATATACCGTGTCAGGGAAAGTTATCTATCCCTTCGATACACGCTAATTGAACGCTCGCTTCGTGATTCTAAGTTTCAATTGATTTTATTTCCTTTCTTCATTCTTTCTTTCCTGTGTGTGTGTGTTTTTTTTTGTTCTCCAATACGTTTTATTCCCAGAACTTATCGCGACAGGTTGCCGGCATTAATTGAAACGTATATTAGCGGTGGGTACAGCGACGATTAAAGTGTCCGGCGTGTTCCGGTTATCTTGGCGACAAATTTACGAGAAACGTGCCCTTGATTTTTCCCGAACAGCGACAGATTCGAGTCGTGCGGGTAGGGGAAAAACGACGAGAAAGAAAAACCGAAGAAAGCACGACCAGCGCGCCCACACAATGCCACTCGGCCTAGCGGAACAACGTGAATTGCGACGGAGAGATGTGAAAGGAAAACAAAACCGCGGGTACAAGAACTGCCACCGGTCGGTACCGGTATAACCGGTGATTTTTACGTGTATGTCCCCGATTCGAAATTCCCGGCGTTTTCTCGCGAGCCACCGGTGGAAATGAAAATACCATTTTCACCCGTATGTATATCCCCTTCGCTGGAAATTCGAGAGGATTCAAAAGGTGTCCCCCATGACACCTGAATCTGTGAATACTTTTCACTACGTGAAAGGGATGAGACGAATATTAAGGAAATAAATTCGGAGATTTGTCAAATATGTATTTTGTCAGCCGCGTCAAAGTGACGAGGGTTTCACGCAACAAGAAATTCGAGCTATTATACATACCTACCCAGATATACATATATATATGTGAATACATTTCTTTTCGAATCAATCATCCCGTATAGACATCAAGTTACAAATAAGAATCTCCCACGGGAGACTTATCTCAAACCTATAATTTTACGTAAAAGTAACTCATTGTACTTCGATGAAAAAGTTAAACGAAGATTCAAAGAGATTAAAGAAACGAGGGATGTCGATTAATCAACGATAAAGGTAATGTTTCGTATCGATCTTTGAATCTATTTCCCATCGATCACACATCGAATTTATCCTTCGTATCGGAAAAATGATTGAAGAATTGGTGATCCTTTCATTTTACACGTCCCAGGAATTCAGTCTGGAATTCGCCGACGTGATTTACTCTAAAGACGTGATTTTATCCGATTTTACCCAGCTTTTATTCATTCTCTCGTTCCGAACGTAAGGTGTGGTTTATGTCGGTCGGCTGGGGGGATAATCGTGGCGGTTCCGAGGAACGTCCGGGGTTATTTCTCTCGGCGATCGCTCGATAATAATTGGTAACGGTACGCGGCGGTCGGAGGATGAAGAAAAATGAGGGTCCAGAGAACAGATAGTTTTCTCGGAAACAATGGAAATCCCAGGCCATTTTCCCTTCGTCTACCTACCCGAGGATGTGTCGCATTTCCATCGGTCGTCGGGAAAAATCAGTGGACGTGATTCGTGAAACGTGTCCATTACCTAGGTTACGTCATTCTCGAAATGAATTTTCCTCCTCGTCTTTCTTACTCTTCAACATGAACAATTCAACGAGAATATTTGTCTACGTGTGTTATAATATATATTTAAAAAAACAATTTACCCAAAAAAAAGAGTGCGAAACCAGCTGATGTAGAGATTTAATAATTAACATTCTTTCAGCCTTACGAAACATTTCATTACGACAACTGCGACAATACACCAATGCAAATATTTACAGAGACACCTCCACAGACGGCTCGTCTCACCGCGTGTTCCCAAATTTCCGCAACGATATCTCAAAATTATAATCCTCTCCCTAACTTTCCCTCCGTTCAATCCCACGACGTTACGATCAACCTCAAATAAAAAGAATATCAAATAAAACCAAAAAAAAAAAGTAGTTTCGCGGACGAGAATCCGACCAGGGAAGTGGAGTTCGCGGAAACGAAAACAATTCCCGGCGTTGTTACACCTGTGCTACCCACTTTCGACGAGGCGAAACACAGCCATACCCGCGGATTCGTACCACCTGCGACGAGAGGCTACCTTTCACGAGGAACGCGAACAACCTGGAGAGGGAATCAAAGAGGTGACTCTCGGAGCCGTAATAAACTTTCTCTCCCCGAAGAGTGCACGCTCGTACGTATCTCCTCTCTCTCCATTGTTGCCTCGTTGGAATAAACGACGAGACGAGGACGAGAGAGGCGGCGTAACGAGCCGTCTCTTCTTCTTCTTCTTCTTCCTGGTCTTCGTTGTCTTAACGAAGCCAGAAGCGTTAAACGCAACGGAATGCGGTAGCACCGCATGCGGCCCGCGGAACACCGCCGCATGCGGAATTATACGTACGTATGCACGTATATATTCGTCCGGGAGGAAGGACGGTTCGTTTGATACCGCGCTTACACGTCCGTGGCATAATAAAACGGCGAACGAGTTTGCTCGACCGTAGGGACGAACCGTTAAGTCGATAAGCGTGGTTGATTATTTCCTAAATGCACGCGGCTGCATTCTTTCGACGTTTAACCCTGCTAGGGAATTTTAAGTCCATTAGGGTTGGATCATCTGTGGAGGTTGATGTGTTTTTTATGATGGAATGGTTGTGACATTTTTGGGAAATGGTATGTAGATTGTTTTGTTTGTTTGTTGATATGTAAATGAAGTAAAGATTTTGTGATAATAATAAGGTGGAATGAGAGATTGATTATAAATGTAGAATTCATGTTGTCGGTGAAAATGTTCTGTTCCGAGTTACGTGAACGTTGATAGATAGTAGTTTCTGACGTACGTAGAAGATAAATGGTGTGTACATAGAGAGCGGAGACTCACTAGGACAGATTCTAGGACATCAACGGTTCTGTATGCTTGTTTTATTTCTTTTTTTCTTTATGAAATCTTTTTTTAGCATACGGAAGTATATGTAATATTCCCACTTGGTTTGATGATTGTACCACGTGAATCGTCGATGAATTGTTAATAAGTGTTTACCGATAGGCGAATCGCAAGACCTGTTCCGTAACGGATGATATTAAACCTGTTATCAGTTTCTTCTGGCGAGATAAGGAAACCAGCGGATTCCATAAGAGCAGCTTCTTATGCAATGGTATCTGAGAAATGGATATAATAATTGTAGCTCGTGTCTGAAAACGTACGAGCGAGTCGCTGAACATCGTGATACCGCGTTGATGCGAGGTGGTGTGGAGTCGTTGACCAATCAAATACAGGAAACAATCATCCATAATCGTTGCCGTAAATGAAATAAGTGGATAAAAACGAAACGGGGCGAGTTTTGCAAACCGAGATTGATAACTTGATCGAATCGTCGAACGACTTGCGCCGATTCGCCCCGTGAGATTTAATAAGATCATTCATTTTTATCGATTCACCTCGGTAAACACCGCGCTCGACTCTCGATAAGTTTCTATACCACTCAGTCTCCTCGTTACAAATATTGAAGCGCCAGATTTTCAACGCGTGAAGTTTCATACACCGAATATTCAAAAGATGGACATTTCCAAGCGCCAGAAATTTCAAATCGCAGAAATTTCCCTACACAGAAATTTCCTAGCATCACAACATTCAAAACAGACATTTCCACGGTTCCAATACCAACCGCCAAAAGTGTCAGAGCACAGAAATTTCCACGTGAAAATATCCTACAGCTAACGCATTCCATTTCCCCAGAATTCATCAGTCCGTCATCAAAACTAGTAACAATTCCATTTTCCCAACTTTCCACACTCTATCACCTTTCCACACAGAGTTACTTCACAGTATTTCGTTTGACACGTAAATCATCGTGGTTGTCATCCAGCTCATCGAGGGTTAGGTAACGACGCCCGGGCGTCCCGACGACGGATCCCGGCGTCGAATAAAAATTACCAGCTAGGGTGTTGCCTGGTTACTTTCATCAGATGCAGTTAGATTAACCGTGATATAGACCGGGTGGAGTTTGGACCTTGGGAAGGTCGTTCGTCGTGGTTCGTCGTCCACATTGCTGGAATCGTCGGCTAATGGGACGATTGTGAACGTGGAGCACGGAGTTTCTCCTAGATTCCCGACCACAAAAGCGCCTCGAGGATCTTCGCCAACGTACGCTGCAGGGAGGAGGGATAGAAAACGGGCCTGCCGGGTAATTACCGAGGCCATTCGAGACTGCCTAACGACGCCTGTTGCTTGTCTGGAAAACACTCTGGTATTCGAGCACCGCGCCCACGAAAGTACGGGCACAAAAACACGAAAAATCTGGAACGAAGAATTATCGCCGGCCACGTTACAGGAAGTCAAGATCACTAATACTAAGAATCAAACCCTATCACCCTGAAGAATTATTATTGATCTTGTCATAGAAAGAGAATAATAAAATTCATCATATTTAATATCATATAAGTGTTATTATAAGTTATTTATTTTAATAATATGATTCTATAAATGATCTGGTAAAATGTGAATCGAAACCGGTGTTGGTACGGTAACGATGGAAAGTTAAAGGGCGTCGTAACTATGAGAGAATGGTAAGCAAGTTCAATGGTAGAATATAAGGTTTAATTAATCGTATATCTCACAATTTACGCCGGTATCGTTGCCACGTTAGCTTTCTATCGGTTCTAATGGTTCTCGTTCGTTCGCTCGACTGCCTTGGAGACGTTCAGAAACCGCTCTGAATCTCCGGGATCATTTATGGAATATCACGGTATCGGTCTCAGTCGATTAGCTTCGGCCAGGTCCGAACAATAGCTCGAGGAAGAGGAAGCTCGCGTTACGGGTTTCACGGTAGCCGGTGGATACTTCAATCTTCTGGGCATCGCCGGGCAAACCGACCTATCGCGAACTAAGGCGGGCAAAGAATTTTCCCGTTGCCATAAAATCAAAGATCGAACAGATGTCGTATAATATCGGCGAACGGTAGAAACCGCCGGGAGAAATTAAACGAGTCGATCGTACCACTCGGCTCGGTTCGACGATCGCGAACATGGAAAGAATGTTTATTAACGTTTTACCTTTTCCACGTTGGAGAACAATTTTGCCGTAACCGTGAAGAGAAAAAAGAAAAAAAGGGAACGAGATACACGAGAGTAGTAAACACGAAACGGAGAAGAATAACGACGAAGAAAGGAACGGGGAATCGGTATGAATTAAAACGATCGTAGAAAAACCGATGGATTCGATTCCCCTCGGTGCGAAGGTCTCTCTCTCTCTCTCTCTCTCTCTCTCTCTCTCTCCGTGTTTCAATTGGGTACAGTTATCGAGTGGAAACTCCGAGAGAACCGAGTGACCCATTTGCGGACGTACGACTGATGGATGCCACCGCGGAGACCTATTACCTACTGGTAATCAGAAGGGAGGCTGTGTGGGTAATTCATAAAGGTTATTTACTTCTTCCGATGCGGACAGTTACAAATAGCGGACCGAGCGATCTACGGAGACCGTCGGTGGGGTTTTTTTTTTCCAGAAAACTCAGCGGCCTATATCGGAATCCCCTAACGAGACGCTTCTCTAAATTAAACTAATTGACGTGAGTTTCCAGGATTCTGTGAGTCGTCGCTGGTATTAATTAACTCGTGCGAATTATCTGCGCGGTTTCCACCGGATAGTTTCACGTATATTATGTTACCCTGGTAAATTATAGCAGTTGGTATTGGGGTTTAGTTTTGTTGGAACTCTGGGTGACTTTTGGTACATCCTGTAGTCTTTCTTTTAGCAAAGGATGCGTATTGCTGTAAGTAGTAGATGTGGAAATTCGCGATACGTATTACGAAGATACGGAATTTTATGTTAGTGCTTTTAGAAAAGTCGAATAAAATGGACGTATAAATCTGATTCCACTTAGGAGAAAACCGCGACACCGGAAAAGGAAGGTGCATCTTGCACCGATCTTCCAGGACGCCTATTACACTTCCCGGTACATACACACATACGTACAGGGACCAATCTTTGTTTGTATTCGAAGCTCGTTGAATCCCCTCGCACACACACTTTTCACCCGTGGTATGAATACAATCGTAACGCGCCGGAACCGTGATTCTCATAAACGGAATGAAACGCGATTGCCGTAATAACAACGCCATCAACTGCAAAGTGATTTTTTTCCACTCCCCCGGGGAATCGTTAAAAAAGTGCGTAAAAACCGTTTAAGAGAACAAAAATTTCATCAAAGTGACACGAGTATCGGCAGATGAGGTAAATGTAATGATATAACGGGATAACAGTTACGGAATACCGTATAAAAAAAAGAGAGACAGTGAGAGAGAGAAAGAGAGTTCAAAAGAGAGAAAGAGAGAGAGAGAGAGGAAAAGAACTGTTAACATAACTCGAACAGAGGTGTTCGAATTATGCCCGATCATTTGAACACGCCTAAGGGATACACGAATGCACGTGAGTGCACGTATGTAGGAAGAGAAACGTGGAGGACGATGTTGGGTAGGTAGTGACCTTGACCCAGCCAATCAGGCATCCTCGAAGCTGACCTAACTGCTGGCACACATTCCTCGGGATCTATACAGAGTGTTCCTCCTTCACGACCCGTCGACTACGACCTTCGATGCTGATCCGACCTTCGACCTCCGGAGTCACAATAGCGAATCACGAGTCGCCTCAGTAGGTCAGGTTGGTCGGTGAACGTGAATCGACCGTGATTAGAAAGAATTAAAGAAATTTCTATCGTTTTAAGTGAACATAGATTTCTTTTTCATTTCTACGATTTTTGGACTTTGATATTTTCTCACCTGTGATATCACTAGAGCTGGAAATTTTTTGAAATTTTAAGAATTTCAACGCGATAATCGTTTCAAAAATATCATGGATCATGGATCATCGATCACTGGAGTATCTTCAAATTACATCCAACCCTCGCGAAGTTTCTACGCGTCGACTCTTCTGGCGTTTCGGAAATAATTTCAACGACCCGTAATTTAGCATTTCCCCGTCGCGTTACGTGACAAAGATCTCACGGGGGATAAGAACGAGGTAGATATATATATCTACGTACGATGTTCCGTTTCAGAGGAAACGTGGGTGACTCGGACGGGAACGATGGGACGGGTAGAACGAATCTTCGGTAATTCGATCTCCCCCACCCGCAAAACCCTTTTCCCATCATCTTACGGTATGCCCGAGCCTGAATCGGGTTCCGAGTGAGCACCGATGGAAGGATTTTGCCTTTCGTACAAAAAACCCATGCCGTTCCGTCCCGGCCTTTCGTAGAATCTGTGTTATTAGGCAGGAAATCGTTCGTGCCGGTGAATGGAACACGATGATATCTCACGGCGGACGAGTAAAAAGAAACTGCGTGCACGCATGATCGTACGGTGAAAAAAGGAACGGGAAGACCCTTTTACGGTGGCAGATTACGTTACGCGAGCGTTCGAATAATTTCTATTAACGACGAGCCATCTCTCTTTCTCTCTCACCGACAAATAACTTTCGTTTCATTCATCGTAATATCACAGGTAGACGTATTTATATATCGACCGTCTCGTTTCAAAGTGAAAGAGATATCGAAATGGATCATCATCATCTTTTCCGTCTAATGCCACGGTTACGTTTAATAGATATTAAAAGATTTTAATTACCATATTACTGCGTAGAGCTCGATAATTACGTTAATACACCGTTTACTTATGTACCAAGGTTTTTATCCCAGTGTATGCTTACCTGAAACAGAAAAGAAACAAATAAATGATATTGACATTAATTATCGTCCTAAGTATAATTGTTTCCTGTCGTAAGTCTGTCCAAAAAAAACACCGTCCATCAACGACGACAAAAATCACAAAAAAAAGACAATTAAAAATCAGACCAACATAGATTTACATATTATACAGGTCCTGCGTAACAAATCTACCGGCTTGACCGCTTGTTTGACTTGGCCGCGGAACCTAGTGAAAACACGTCGGCGTGTTTTCCCAGGCCTCGCGGATAGTTCTTCGACGAAAAGCAAATCCCCGTGTTTGCGCACGTGAGAAAGCTCCACTGCGGCTTTCCTAATCGTCGATAATATTCAACGTCGGTGAACGCCGATCGTACGAGCGTCGGAAACAAAAGCAAAACGTCGAGTACCAACGACGAAGAGATCAAGAAGAAGAAGAAGGAGGAGAAAGAAGAAGGAGGAGAGGAAACGGTGAAGAACGTATTCCGTGCACCTGAGAACACACACACATGTGCGCGGTGCAGATGCAGGCGCTTCGACGAAGATATTCGAGTCGCTTCCTGGCCGGTGCGATCGCGTGCCACGTAGCTTCGTCAGCATCGAGAAATGCAGACAGGAGCCGAACGCCGAGCAAAAAGAGAGAGGGCGGCAAGTTCGAGAAGTCCACCGTGAGGAAAACGAAAGGAACGAGACGTTTCGAAGGGGATACTGTTCGGAAGCTGTACGGGAGAGGCGGTGGAACAAAGGGAAAAAATATCTGCCAGAGGGTACCCCTGGTGGCTGGGGCAACCGACCGAGAAGGGACTGAAGAAAAAAAGGTGCCGCAGAAATTTCGCGTAACGGACTGCGAAGGGTCGAGAAAAATTCGACAATGACAAGGAGTCAAGTGATGAGAACTATTTGTTACTAGGTTTTAGTAAAGTATTATATTATATTTTAAGATTATTTGCATTCGATATCATTGGGAAAGTGTTATCTATAGTGTACGATCAACGACACGTGTTAAATGAGGAATTAATCAATTATGATTAATGCCTGATTATTAATAGTGTTTTTTTGGTAATATGATGTATCGATTAAATTTCTTGGTAATGTAATCTTGGTAATTGAACCACGCGATCGGTCGCCGGTAGGACACCGTAAAAGTTCTTCGTAAAGGGCGACTTCGCTCGTGCTAGGGTCTCCCTTTTGTGGCCTCGAGCCGCCAAAAAGGTTGCATCTGTCGAACAGGGCGCACCTGCTGGTCGTGCAACTGGCCAGCCCCGGCGATGGTGTTTTCTACGAACCCCAAAATCGTTCCTGTCCACGCGTATTAAGATTCTTCACGTGGCCACGGCCAATAGGAACGACGTCGGGACCGACAATCCGATTCAAGGTCGTCGGATTCCACGAATCCCGTGCATCGACCGTGAACGTTAAAATCGAATCGTTTTCGCGATTACAGATAAAATTGAAAATTATTTAAGTAGAGTATCCGGATGAAATTACGTTACACGATACCGATCCTGTTTCGCTTCTTGCGCCCGATAAACGGGCGGCAGGGAGAAACTAACAAAAATTAAAGGGAATCTATAGGAACTGGTATAAATTTCCATGTAACGTTAAATACTGTTCACGGATAGGAAGTCATTCCCAACAACGAGTATTTGTATGTACATATATGTATACATATACTAGATCCAATCGAGATCTAATTCAATCCAGGCGTGACGTAAACTTTTTTTTCCCATATAATCGTACCTCACCAATGATTTTTGCCAGTCGCTGATTAATATCATTAAGATTTCTGTCGATCTTCGGGACGATCTTTCTCATCCAACCGCCGCCGACGCCGCCGTCGTCGTCGTCGTTTGTCGCGTCCCCCTTTTACGTTTCATGGGAATGGAAATTCACGGCGTAAACACAAATCGCGTACTTTCCCGTGTATGGTAAAATCCTTTCCACTGTATACAGAGAAACGGACGCGAAACGACGCGGAACGACGGCCGTGGTTTTGCCGGCACGTGTATAAAATCCCGCTCGTACGTACTTACAGGCCGGGGAAGTTAAAATAAAGCTTCCAAAGTAGAGTCAATATTTATGCCGCGCAATTACCGGGCATTTTAATAAACTTTTCCACCCGATCGTTTACGACATGAACGTACGTACGTACACCCGGACGACCGCGGAACGAAACGAAACGAAACGAACGAAGAGGAAGAATAAGAAGGAAGACCAGTCGTTTTCATGCGAAATGGCGATTCCGCTCCGGCCGGAATCGCCCTTAATTTGCGCATCGGTAGATGCCACGGAAAAGAGAAAGACCGAACGAAAGAGGAGGTGGTGGTGGTGGTGGTGGTTTAAAAGAAAGAGAGTAAGAGAGTAAGAGAGTAAGAGAGAGGAGAGAGAGGCGCGCGTTTCGCGCTGGGTACCGTAGACAAATGCACCTGCATTCCGTCCTACTGCATCCCGTCCAATTATCCGCCGCGCTGCTGCAACGAATGAGATAAAGTTCGAAGGAACGAGAGAGATAGCCGGGAATGCTCGAGCGGAATTATTTTACTCGATCATGCAATATTTATATCCAACAGCGCGACGATCCAGTCTCGTGCTCTCGCGAGGAAGAGCTTCGCGAAGAATCGGAAAGAGAAAGAGAGACAGAGAAAGAGTAACAAAAAAAACGAGAGTAAAGAGATAAATATATATATATACATATAAAGAAAGACAGAGAGAGAAAGAGACAGATAGACAGATAGAAAGAGAGAGTGAGAGAGAAATAAGAGGGAGGGTGATCTCTAATCGTTAGAGCGCTGCGCAACAGAAAGCGCAGTGGGGTATTCAATCGAAACCAGTTCGCCAACTGCGACCGACGAACGACATTACCGATGAATTATTACAAAGTCTAGCGGATCGAAGAAAAATCAAACCAGTGAATGGTCCGGAGATTATCGTACTTTTTGTCGTGCCCCGTCGTCGTTCGCCCGTACGCTACGCATCGCGCATTAATTTCCCGTTTTTATATATCGTCGCTTCTCTCGCGGATCGGAACCACCCGGCAGAAATTCTGGAATGTCACGCGATTCCCGCGGCGACGATGTCGACCGGAATCCGTTTGCTTCTTTTTCCTTCCCCCACCTCACCGCACCACACCCCCTTATCCCGCGCTAGGGCTCGGAAGGAAGATTTTTTGAAAGTCACAGGCCGTTTTCAGCGACTCCGACGACGCGATGATCGTCGCGCGTCCGATAAAATTCCGGACACGTAGAGAAAGAACCGTCGCGAACCTGGTCCCAGGATCGGCTGAGAGAGAAGAAGAAGAAGAAGAAGAGGAGGAAGAAGGAGGAGGAAGAAGGAGGAAGGAGGATAAAGGTGGAGAAGGATAAGGGGAAGGTGGGGAAACACAGTCATTTCGAGATACTAGTTTCTCAATTTAATCTACACGTCCGTCCATGTATACCTATATGTATACCTATATGTATGTATGTATGTACTCGTCTACGCGTGTCTATCGGTATATAATAATCTGCTGTAAGGCTGGCTGAGTAGCGCGTTCGTTATATCGTCGAACCTTATATTTCCCAACGGCAGAAATTTATTCCGCACCGATACCGATAAACCGGCACACCGCACACTCTCCTCCTGCCGGTCGGCTACAATTTCCACAGAGATGAACGCGTCCGCGACATCCGGAGACGTTTCAGGGTATCTTGTTCCTGTTCTGGACCAGTCCGCGGGACGGATCCCTTCGTTCAACGGGGAACGAACTCTGTCGCGGTGACGAACGGACGAGTTACACTCTCTTTCTCTCTCTGACTCTCTTTGACTCTCTGTCTTTCTTTCTCTTTATCTATCTTACTCTCTCTCTCTCTTTCTCTCTCTCTCGTTCTCCCTTCGAAGCCTGCGGGACCAGTTCGCGTTGAGGTCGAGAGGGAAGAGGACGAAACGGTAGAGAGGGCGTGTAACGAAGCGAGAGGGAAAGGTGAGAGTACGAAAAGCAACCGGGAGGAAAAGGAGCGAAGAAGAAGGAGAGAGAAGTATAGCGACTGAAAAATCCCCTACATAATTATTCGCCGCGAAGGCCGTCCTGTGCGTTACGCGAGGATCCGTGTGCGTGCGTGCGTGTGCGAAGCTGAATGCATGCTTGCTGGACACACGCGCCTCCTCCGCCCTGCTCGAAGAAGAGATCGAGAGAGAGAGAGAAAGAGAGAACGAGAGAAGAGATCGGTGAGGACGGAAGGTGAGACGGAAAGAGAAGCGGAGAGAGAAAGAAAGAGAATCGACGGACCTGTTCCCGATATACTGGTCTTTGCGAAATGCCGCGGGATTCCAGAGCCGTGCGATCTCGATTTTCGCTAGCCGATTCCAGCGCAAGATTCGCGTGTATCATTATCGAATTTCACCCGGGGAGATCATACGGACGCGGAGAATACGACCGGTCACCTAGAAAGTAATAGTTGGAAAGATTGCGTACGGTATCGCGGATTGATACGCGTATCCTACTGGCAATTAACCTGGTATCTTTCGCCAAGGGGAAATAATCGTGTTGTGGCCCCGATTGATTCGGATAGGTAAGCTTACGCCGGTTAAATGGCGAATTTACTAGGCTCTCGTTAATGAAATCGCAAACGTTACGGCCTGCGGGACGGAGAACCGTGGAATTCTCTCGATATCCGATTTCGTTCTGTAAATTAGAAAATCGTATTTCGTACGCGATAACCGGATTTATGGAAAGTTAACGGAGCACCGCTATCCGTTCTCGGTTTCATCTGGGATTACGAAACCGGGGGGATTTCTTGGAAAAATCGTACGGCTCGTAGACAGAGAGGGTGAGAGAAAGAAGAAAAAAAATCTCGGCAACATTGCAATCGGTTGATAATAATTTATCGGGCGTAATGGATACGCCTTGTAACTGCATCGGCGAAATGGCAATGAACAAGATCGCGAACAAAGCCACGGTGAAACGGACAATGATCGCGTCTGGTGGTCTGACGGTGCAACCATGACGGCTCGAGAAAACGTATCGGAATGATTCATCGGAACGTGCCACGTGAGTGTGGAGAATTTGAAAAGTTGAACGTACCGCGAGGAGAAACTAAGAGTTACGGCAAGGAACGAGATCGGGCTTTTGTATATCACATCACCCGACGAAAAGTACGTCGAACTTTGGTGAAACGACACCCGACGACGTACACAGGGATCCAGGGTGTAAAATACTAAAAATGATCTACCACCGATCTATCGAATAATAAATATCTACCTTTTTGTTTCCGAAAGAGATAAATGTCTAATTTGATAGAAAAATAATATGTATGGGTAAATAGCAAAGTTGTACGTGTACCATTTTCAAAAATAACGGCCCGCATACATATATAGAATTCTCCTATGATACTATTAACCATGGTCACGTAACAACCTGCGGGATAATCCGGACAAGGTAGAATCTACAACTATTGCGCCCTACACCTTATCCTACAGATCTAACCTCATACGATCCAATTATATCCCCGCATAAACGTAACCATAATCAATGGTACCCTGCTTCCAGAGATCTCCTCCCTCCCTGTCTCTCCCCCCAAAAAAGAGAAAACAGAAACGAACTTTAAATGATGGTACAATTAATATCAACAAACGGCAGAGCGCCATTACGGGGATATTTAATTCCCGCGGCCGCGTAGGAACAGGTAATACGCTGACGAGATACAAGATCTTGGAAACGTTGATACAGGTCGTTACAGTTCACTCGGGGGAAGCCGGTATGGGTGTAGGTCGTGGGACCAGGTGTAAGTTCGACGACAGTGGGGGGTTTCCAGCCAAGGTTGCGGAGGTTTCTCCGCGTATGCGCGGAACTTCCATGCAACCCCGGCGTCAACGTGTTACTTTTCACATTGGGGCGTGAACGTGTACGTTACGCCAGCCTATATGCGTGTGTGTGTGTGTATACACATGTGTGTGATTGTGCGGGACACGGTCATTCAGAGAACCGGCGGCGGGCAGAGCGAGCTAGTCAGCCACGCAAACCAGGCGAACCAGGAGAACCAGGAGAACCAGGCGAACCAGGCGACCGAGCGCAACAGGACTACGAAGAAAAAGTCACTATACTCAATGGCAGGAGGACGGATATAGCGCGAGAACTGGAAATAGGCGTGAACCGACAGAGAAAGAGAGAGACATCTGACTCGCCACTCGTTTATCGCGATCCGATGTCGCGAATTCGACGGGTAAAACCGACGCGACGCTGATGTTAGAGACTTTTAATCACGATACGTATGGATGGTGATATTCCTAGGGACTTTCGTAGAATTGTGTATCGATTCTCTGCGAAGGTGATTAGAAGGAGTTTTGAATATTATATAGTGGAGAAAAAGTAGAGATTCCTTTTGGAAAATACATTCGATTGATCTATAATCGTGGGGTATTTGCACGTCAAGGTCAGTTAGTTTGAAAACTTGCTCCAGCAGTCTTAATCTACCTGTACTCATAAATCCTCCATATAGGACGCGTAGGTAGATCATGCGCAACGATGTTGCCCCTATGAAGCAACCAACGTGTGTTTTCCAAGCGTAGTACGTACCGAGAGAGATCGATAACCGATCAATTTGCGTACGGGCGTTACGAGTTACCGTACGCGATTTCGTTCGCCCCGGTATTCGATTGTGATATCGTTGGAATATCGCAAACTCGCTGTGTTTTATCAATCCAGGCTTGAATAAAGACAGAAAATTATCGAACACACTTCAAATCTACATTCTACCGTGATTCTTTAATCCACAATAATCCGTTCGTTGAAATTCCGACGGAAATCGAGGCTGATTCATCAGTCGACACGTTCATCGATCGATTGATCCTTGATCCAATGAAACCTGAGAGAAGAGGCACGATTCCAACGATTCATGAGGGACTTGGACAAAGCGTCGCGACGTCGACGTTCACAGCGAACGGAAGCGGTGCGTCGGGCTTTTTCATTTCTCTCGCGGCGTTTCGTTCCACTTTTCTTTTCGCTCGGAACGGATTCGGTACAGAAACACGAGAAAGAGAGAAAGAGAGACAGGGAAGGAGAGAGGGAGAGAGAAAGAGGGCGCGCGCGCGCGTGTCACTCCGTGTCGCGCACCTGTACAGCTGTCGGACAGCTGGACGCGATGGGATCACGTAGCGTATAACGGTGCAGCGAACTTGAAGAAAGAAGAGACGGAAAACTGGGGGAACTTCGGCTTACGGATTGCCGAAGGAAAAAGAGCGGAATCACGCGAAGGTGTCTGGATGCCGACGATTTTTTTGTTTTTTGTACATACACGGCTATCATCGCGGTAACTTCGACGTTCAACACGATCTGTATCATACATATATGTATACATACGTATACATATATACAATGTTACCGTGAAAGTCGAAAATTGGGAAATTCTGACATTCACCGGTGGATGTTGACATTCCCCGGTGAATGTCGCGACATTTGCCAATTTCGGATTTTTCGTTTTTTTTCGGTTTTCGATCTTTCGGAGTTCCACGCAGCGAATAGTAACGTTGCACGGTGTAGCGAATAAAAAGATAAGAGAGTAAAAATAAAAAAGAAAACGAGAGGAAATAGGCGCGCGGACGGGTAGCAGCACCGCGGACGAAAGAAAACGCAGGTACGAGGATTATGCAGAGGAACACGCGATGCAGCAATTTGTAATCAGGTTACGCGACTCCGGTACCCTGTCTCCCCGGTGCTCGGGCTCTGATTCGTTTGCGTTAACCGTATGTAATTGTTTCTGCCGGTCGATGTACGCCAGCGTGTGCGTACAAATGTACGACAGGCGGCGTGTACTACATAATACATAAACACACGCGCACACACTCGGTGAGCGACGTTGCTCTTGCGTACGTACACACATACATACACACATACATACATACATGTACGTATGTAGGTACGTACTGTACGTCGATCGCAGGAAGGGAAAAGGCGGTGCTGGACGCCGCTGGGCACGCACACGAACGAACAGGAGTGGTAAAAAGAAAACGTGAAAAAGAAGTAAAAAAAAAAAAGAAACGAAAAAAGAAGAGGAGGAGGAACAGAGGCGCAACAGGTGCGCGGACAGGTCGGTTTTACTGCGTAGGGTTGCGTAAAGGGGAAAAGGTGGTACGATTGCGTGCGAACGGAAGGGTCGCGCATCCGGAAAATCAGGGAGGTTATCATCATTATTATTATACAGCCCCGGAGGGAACGGAGGGAAAGAAAACAAAAGAAAAAAAAAATAAAATAAGATAGAAACGACCGGGAGAAGGGAGAATGAAATAAGGGGTCTCTACCGGTGATCGACGAGTGTTGATGCGACGATTCCAAGGATATCCTTCGAAGACAGGCATGAATTAAGGGTGTACCATAGCGTGAAGTTGCGATATCCCTTGCGGACGCTATCTCGCCAGCTTTACGAACGATCAACGTGAATAACTAACCACGCGATGGCGAAATAGAATACAACACCGGGCATCGGTGAACGTGAACGTTTAGAAAAGTACTCGGATGCTGTACAACGAGACAAACGTACATGTATGTATAGGGCGTGAAGGGATCTATTGCGAAGTGATACGGGGATTCTTTTCCACCTTTTCCTTTCGACAAATGAAAACGTTTATATACATATACATATATATTCGTCGATTCGGGTGAACGCGAGGCGAAACATCTCGGGGACGTTTCAATTAAATTCTCCATGGAACACGATATTCGTTGGGCAGAGTAAAAGCGAACGTAGACGATGAAGAAGCTCGTGTCGGACACGTGTTCGAGCGTGCCGCGATTCTCTCCGCATGCGGAGGAAATGACACGCAATATACACGCCTCGGCCGATGTATAATACGAATCTGCGGCACGTAACGGCGTTATGTAAATAGCACGCCGCGAAATACGTTTTACACGGACGTGGGTGTATCAAGATTTCCATGGGGATCTCGTGTTACCGCACCACAAGAGCAACGACGGTAATTCGAGGTTTTTTTCGTGCATTATTACGTCCGTACTGCGAGCCCTTTGCCGCGCGATGCCTCATGAACCTCCGTCCTTCCGAGAATTAATGTGAATTCTTTTTAAATACCTGCCCCGTCGTGCGCGTTTTCTTTCTGGTTTCCCTTTCCATTTTTTTAATTCGTCGATAGAAGAATTGTAATGATAGAATTCGAATTAACCCTGCTCGACGAAAGTTTTCGTTTCGCTACTGAGATCCGGGACCGTATTAATTCAAATTACGAATTAATAAAAAAAATTTCACTAAAAGAACGAACCGTGGGAACGAATCTCGCGATAAATCAACCCGGGCTGTTTAATCGGGCGCCAGTAATTTCGTCGGAATAAATTAATACGCGAATACGTCGGGCCCGCGATTGCAGCGAGCCTCGAAACACTCGGGCGAGGGTATCGTCGCGAACGATGATCGGTTAATGAAATCAGATTCCACGGCAACCTATATAACAGCGATCCGAACTTGATCAGCGACGAATTAAAAGGAATGAAAAAAAAAACTCGTCGAATGAATTCCGCGTCGATTAAAAATCATTGACCCAGTATTAAAAACAACAAAAAAAAATGCCTGGAGAAAGAACTCTTCCTAGATCCTCCGAGATGATTCCCGCTTTAATAATTTACATGATCAAAATAAATATACATACATACATATACCTATGTATGTACATATATTACCCATCTCGAAATTCTCGGAGATCATAAATAAAAACTCGTAGATTTTCGACCCTAACTATTTCGCTATCGTTTCGATCGGCGAATATTTTATTCCAATAAAAAAACCATGCCAGCCAACGATTGAATGACAGAAGGCGTTTTCTAGTGCGGAAGCGGTGTTCGAAATAGGCCTGTCGTTGCCGGAGACCGCGTACGGATCATAAAGGCGCGTTCTCGCGAGAGCGCGAGCGGCGGCGGGGCACATAACGAGCCATGTGCAAAAGCCCGTCCTGCCATAATCGGCGGAGGCGAGTTATACGGCCTGGTTGTCTGTATCTGGAGCGGAAACAGAAGAAAAACGAAATGGTGCTCCTGCTGGGAATCGCGTACGTATGATCTTGCACCGGTCGCTTAACCGACGGTTATATATTTTTGACAGAAGCTTACAAAGTCCCTATCGAATAGTCTATTCACGATCTCAAGATCAATTTTTATTGTTTCGAATATCCTGGCTATCTGTAACCATGAGAATCGTTCTTATAACCACGTTGAAAAAAAGTATTATACTTGCTGTCTATATGTATGTAATAATTTATATATAATATAGATAGAAAATTAGAATAATTTGATAGGGTATGACAGAGAAATGTACGAGATTGGCGGATACGATCAGCCAATAAAGACAATGACAAAATAATTGACCGTCCGCTCACGTTGGTAATAGGGTTCGCGAGGGCATCGACGACTAATTAACGAGAGAGAGGCGGTACGTGCGCGGACTCGTTCTTTCGGCACCGTCGACGTTTACGTAAACGGGTATATCTGGTCGGCGTCGTGACCTGGGCGCGAAATTTGGCGACTCTCTCGCAGATCGAAATTCTCGAAAATACGTCGATCGTCTCCTGACCGCCCTACGGTAACGGTACCGTCTGACGCGAGCATACAAATATTTCGTCGGCGAGTCGTCTCCGTGGCTCGACATTACCGGTAAACCAGTGTTTCATCGTTCATCTTTCGTACCGTAACCTTGTTCCATTCGTCGACGAACTATCCTTTTGTTGATATTCCCTTTAAAAGATCGATCTTGAGTGAAACGAACCAAAAAAAAAAGAACACTCGGATTCTCTTCGAGAAACTATCTATTCCAAATACGAGGTCGACTTTCGTTTCCACGATTTCCAAGGAAAGAAAATTCGACGCCTCTGGGATGGGTTAGGATCTCTAGAAATTTCATCGAGGTGAAAAAAAATCTGTATCGAACGTTATTGGAGTCTCCACTGGAGAACAGGTTGAGACCGCGAATCTTTCCCCTTTTTTTTCGATCTCGATTCCCTAGAACGAAGAGTTCGTAAGTCCATAGGAGAGGCTCGCGCGAAAGGCAAGGGAGTTTCTAAAGGCTTCGATCAACGTCCTTCCCTCCGCGATCTCGCGTGGAAATCGATAAATGTCGACGTGTGTACGTCGGTCACGTATCTAACCGGAGTATCGAAGACTGGACTCTTTTGGAGTTAAGAAATCGACTCGATCCCTGGCTATCCGAGAGACTCGCTCTCCCGGGGAAGTATACCCTCTCTCTATCTTTCTCTCGTTTCTTTCTATATATATATATTTTTTTCTTATTTATTTCTATCCTCGTCAAGATCTCTCATAACGGATTGCGGGGACGACAGGATATCGTCGAGACGGTCTGCCAGAGATTAGCGTGACTCCTCGCGATTCCCGCGAGTCAAAGCTAATTAACAGGTGACTCGTGTCTCTCTACCCGAGGCGTTTGAATTCGTTACGCGAAAATAAAGCAACGCGATTAAACGCGCAGCATCGTCTCGTCGCCGGAAGATCGATGACGTTGCTAAAACGTAGTTATACTGTACAGACGTATCATTTTCTGTCTCGTATGGAAGCAGGAAACATTACGATTCGTTGCACACGTACGAAACACTAAATCCACTCGGCTGCTGGTTTGTCAAGAGAGGACAACGAAACAAGTCGTCGTCTACGTGAATTCGCCAATGCGTTCGCGATTCGTCGCTACAACGCGATAGGTGCGTCGTCGACCGTGACGATGCGAACGTCACACTATTTTGCAAGCGAAAGTATTGCTTTACTCGTTTCTTTCGGCGTCGAATTTCATTTATGATCGCGCAACGTACGATCAGTTTTGTACACGCAGTGATTTAGTGGAAATATTCCCACGTCGATGAACCAAGGAACGATCGCGAAAAAGAATATTCTCGATTTTATCAAAGATTATTTCAAGTCTCGTCGGATTTAATTAATACAAGATACAAACGAAAAATATACCGATGTCTGTGTGTCTTTTTAGCAGAAAATATTTATCACGATCCGCGAAAAAGGACGACGAATTATCTCGCAGAAAAATATCCTCTTCTCTTCCCCCCTTCGTTCCGGTGGACTAATTAATTATCATACGGAGTCGCGCGACTCACGCGATTCTCGCATCCACCGAACGGCGATGTAATATTTATAAAATGACTCTGTGTAATTCTACGCGAGCTAGTGTGGGCCCCAAGTGTGGAAGTTTTCCCACAGTTCCGGTGTACATACAATGCCGAAAGGACGTGCTCGCATCCTGTTGGATGCCTCCTTCCGGTTCGTTCTCTCGCTCTCTCTTTCTCTATCTTCGCCACCCTTTTGTTAGAACGTTTCCTACGAGCAACGAAATAACCTCCTCGCCCGTTCTGGTCCGTAAATTTCGTGGAATCGTGCCTCGCCGTGGAAGACACCGCGCTCAGACCGAACAACGTGTCCACGAAACGGAAAGTATTCTCGGAGAAGATGCACTTGGTCTATTTTTTCGTCAGACATTGTTAAGACACAACGATGGAAGCAAAGAAAATCATTTATTATTCAGCAATCAGACCAATTTCGGTCACTTGGTGCAGTTAGGGTTAATTACTAAAAGAATTAATTTTGAATATAAAAAGGTATGACTCAATCTACGGCCCAGACGGTTAAATTTCAAATATAATTCAGAATGGGATGTTAATCGATTTGACCTAAGAACGTCTCAAATGTGAAACACACGTAATGTGTGCGTCGGTGTGTCGGTCGTGTCCGGTGGTCTTAAAGAATCACGTTAAACATCGAGTGAATTTACAGAGCGTGTATTTGTCCGCGTGTCACCTCGCTCGAGTATGTATTTTACGGTACGAGAAAGAGGCAATTACCGTTGTGTCTAGATAAAAAAAAAGAAAGAAAGAAAAGTACGTCACTCATTGTCGCGAGGGTCTTCTTGTCCCGTCGCCCTTTTCATCGCGGGGACGTCAAGAGAAACAGAAAGAAAAAGAGAGTCTGTCGCGGAAATGCAAAGTAGCTGTCTTTTGATCATCGATCCCGTTGCTTCTCGTGGATAACTTCTACCATTTCCTCTCAGAACCTATCCCATAATTTCCCGACTTATCGACAAAGAATTTCATATAACCACAGACGAGGTATTGGATAGACCAATCATCCCCATGCTTTTCGATGTCACTGGTTTGGAGGGCTCTAGAGCCCTCTTACCATTTTAGTCGATTATTAGTAAGAATACGATATAGAAGTTATAGTTTATGCGTATTAATAATTGACCTTTGTACTACGAAAGAACCAGTTTTTGCCTGCCATTTCCACAATTTTTTAGATATCAAAACGATTCTTCGCTGTCTTATTCGGCATCGGATTCCACTTACAAAACGTCCCGGATCGTTTCAATAGCTCAAAAATTACGGAAATGACGAAGGAATTACGAATATCGCGAAAAATCGTCAAATTTAAGCAGTTTTTCCTTCGGCATTCGCTCAATTTTTGAGATAGCGACCTGAAACTGGTACCATTGTTTTAGTTAGGAAATTCTACGGTAGAACAACGTAAAATAGTTGTACTTTTCGAAAATTTAATTTTTCGCAAAAATCTGAAGGGGGTAGGTCAGGATTTTTTGCGATTTTCGTAAATCACTCGCCATTTCCGTAATTTTTGAGCTATTAAAGTGATCCTGGGCGTTTTGGACGCGGAATCCGAAGCCGAATAAGACGCTGAAAGAATCACATCGATATCTAAAGAATTGTAAAAATGGCGAGCGATTTACGAAAATCGCAAAAAATCCTGACCTACCCCCTTCAGATTTTTGCGAAAAATTAAATTTTCGAAAAGTACAACTATTATACGTTGTTCTGGGGTAGAATTTCCTAACTAAATCAATGGTACCAGTTTCAGATCGCTATCTCAAAAATTGAGCGAATGCCGACCAAAAAACTGGTTGAATTTGACGAATTTTCGCGATTTTCGCAGTTTGCTCGTCATTTCCGCAATTTTTGAGATATTAACATTATCGAGGACGTTTTGGAAGCGAAATTCGAAGCCGAATACAACAGTGAAAGAATCATTTTGATATCTAAACAATTGCGGAAATGACGGAGAAATTACGAAAATCGCGAAAATTCGTCAAATTCAACCAGTTTTTTGATCGGCATTCGCTCAATTTTTGAGATAGCGGCCTGAAACTGGTACCATTGTTTTAGTTAGGAAATTCTACGGTAGAACAACGTATAATAGTTGTACTTTTCGAAAATTTAATTTTTCGCAAAAATCTGAAGGGGGTAGGTCAGGATTTTTTGCGATTTTCGTAAATCACTCGCCATTTCCGTAATTTTTGAGCTATTAAAGTGATCCTGGGCGTTTTGGACGCGGAATCCGAAGCCGAATAAGACAGTGAAAGAATCAGATCGATACCTAAAAAATTGTGGAAATGGCGAGCGATTTACGAAAATCGCAAAAAATCCTGACCTACCCCCTTCAGATTTTTGCGAAAAATTAAATTTTCGAAAAGTACAACTATTATACGTTGTTCTGGCGTAGAATTTCCTAACTAAAACAATGGTACCAGTTTCAGATCGCTATCTCAAAAATTGAGCGAATGCCGACCAAAAAACTGGTTGAATTTGACGATTTTTCGCGATTTTCGTAATTCCTTTGTCATTTCCGCAAATTTGTTGATATCGACTTGATTCTTTCACCTTACGGCGTAAGGTGATAGGTCTATCCAATACCTCGTCTGTGATATAACCTACCATTTACCTGATACACCCATAAATTGCAAACCAAACGAAAATAGTTCTATTTTATTCTATAATACAATATCTTGTCACGATCCAACAATGACAATCTGGCGACAAATAATCCGAATTAAACCGAGTAATTGTTACATCGTTCCGTGCATAATAATTCCGAGTGGTTGGGAAAAAGAAATCGTCGGTGGTCCAACGACGAAGTCAAAAGCTTACTCATGCTCGCAGGAATGTCAGGTGAATCAGGCATAACAAGCGTAACGTCTTAATGGAAAAATGAGTGACTGCCCGCGGCAGTGGCGCTTGCTACCCTTTTGTCTCCGGCATTGAAAAACTTCACCTGGCTAAGACGAATAACAGTGGACCCCGTGAAATCGATGCAACGAAGTGGATTCACGGCGTCAGAGGCGTGTACACGCACGCACGTATGTACAATACATACGTACTACCACTTGTGTGTACTCTACTCTCCCGTGGGCGCACAATGAACCCCCATTTTTTAACGTCCGCCAGGCCACCGTGTCTCGTCACGTGTCTACACGAGCGACAGCTGCCGCTGCGGGCTTTCCAGCCCTCCTCCATAGAAATCGGGAAACGTACGAGCCGGGGTCTGAACGAAATAAAAACGTACAAGGGAGCCTCGAGAGGTCTCCAAGAATCTCTTCATGGGAATACGGGGGACGGTAGATTCGCATACACGCGCGCCGCGTGCAAACCAGCTTTCGAAAAAAATCAATTTCGACGAACAGCCTTGTTTTCGTTGTATCTGTTTCGCTGGTCTAGGACGGAAATTTTGAAACGTTTCATAGATATAAAGTATAGTATGTTTCTTTCTTTTTTATTGAATATCTAGATTTTTATGGGATAATGAGAGTTGGAGTTGACTCGTGAAACAAGTGTTTGTCCTTTTAAATATATATTATACTTCGTTGGAAGTATTATTCACGGGTGGACGTGGTACAGAGAGATACTAAAAGAAAAATAATCCCTAATTGTGCAAATGACTGTACGGTAAGCGCGTGCTTGCAAATTGCTTCTCACGACTCCATTCGGAGATAAACGACCAACGAGTCGCAGGTGCACACGCCGGCTAAGAGAACAAAAAAAAAAGAAAGAGTCACGTTGGAATTGCGTAAAGGCGATGCCGTGAAATTCTCGTCCAAGGACAAGGCGGTTCCGAACGGAATCGGTACACGATCGAACGGCGACGTTTAATGGGTCAAAGAGTGTGTGTGTCTTGCCTTGTGTCAGCTCGGAACGACGTGGTGCGTTCCGACGAGAAAACGAGGTCGCTTTACGTTCGATATCTAAGCGTGACGACGGGCGTCGGTGTAAATGTCACGCGGAAAAAATCTACCGGATACGTAAATTGACTTAACCCAGAAAACGATAAATAAAAAGAAACGAATGGAAAAAAAGAAATGAATAAAATGAATCGCTCGTCCATTAGATTCAAGGATTCGCGTGATACATTCCGACGACACCCGCCGCAAAATGCGAGATGTATCATAAAAAAAAGGAAAGAAAGAAAATATAAAAGAAAAACGGAGGAATCGTTTGAATTCCCGAGTCGTTCTACCTTTCGTCTTTTCTACGTTTTTTTTTATTCTCCCTAGACGCTGGAACGCGGGGGAGGGTCGAAGGTCCTCTCCGGATCTGCGCGAGGGAAGCATAAATCACGCTCACGGAGAAAAAGAAGTCGCCGAGCAGAAGAAGAAGATGATGGAAAAAAGAATAATAATAATAATAATAATAATAAAGAGGAAGACGAAGAAGGTGCAGAAGGAGGCGGTGGAAACGTATATGTCATGCGTATAAGATTCATCATGAATTTCGAGGTGGAGGAGAAAGGAGGCATCAGGAGAAAGCAACCCCTCCGTGTACCATTCACGTAAATACCGGTATCGAGGGTACTTAAATATGTACGCATCTTCTCGTGGTTGCCAAGCCTCTTTCTCGGAACATCCCAGAGTACACCACGTGTTCAGCTGCTCCCCTCTGATCCGAACTCGACTTGATTTGGTATTGTGATGCAAATTCACCGCGGATTCGTACACGCTTGGATTTCTTTCAAAAACGTTCGCAATGAACGTTTCCCCGCTTAACCTCCGTAAAATCGTATCGTTCTTAATTCCAACGTGTACCAGACACCGTAGAAATACGACAAATTCTTTGAATTCAGATTACAAAGTATTTTACACATTTCCACTTCTCCTTCTTTATTCAACGTTAAATTGTTTTTTGCGTCAAAGGTAGAAAAGTCATGGAGAAGATAAAATTCTCATTGATTCTCCAGGTATTTCTGCGACAAGATTTTTGTATATACATGTATATGTATGTGTGTGTCACTTCTGCGGGGACATCTTGTACCATCATTTTCTCTCCGTATACACATACATACACGTGAGTACGCGTGTTCGAGCGCCGGCTTAATATTTGAATAACGCGCGTAGGTTTGACCCGGGCGAATCAACGGCATATCGGCGCGGCCATAATCAGGCGACATTGTGCACCCATGGATTATGGGGTAGAGGGAACGAACGTTGGTTCTCGGTCTGTGCCGGCGAACACGAATGTATAAGTAATGGAGTTACGAGCCGACCCCTCCCTCCTTGGCGTAAGAATGCATTTTATTAGGTGGGACCCCCGAGGGCATATACCGGCAATCTTCGCACCTGTTGGCTAAATCTTCGGACAGGTAGAAAATCGGGGACGATGAGAAATCGGTGGAAATTTGCCATGAAATTCTGCCGGAGCATCCGTACGTGTTTAATGACAGACGGGTGAAATAAATTGTACACTCTGTATTCGACGAATACAAACGTCCGTTTTGATCGACGATCGACGACGATCGACGACGATCAATGCCGAGACATCGGGTATATGTATAATAGAAACACCATTCCGGGGACGTGATAAATTTCAACAACCGTGCCCCCGGTGGAAGCTTTAAATCGCACACTTCATATTCCGACTGATTCTCGAGTGAAGAAAAAAAAATAAGAAAAAAAGGAAATTCGAATACGTGTGTGTATGTTTAACCGGCGTATCGAAGCGAGCGCTAGTCAAGCGGACACGATACGAAAGCGTATATTTCATACAAATCAGTTTACGGGGTCTGGTAAACGGATTGAGAGAGAGAGCAAGAGAGAGAGAGAGACATATATAGATAGCCGGGAAGAGAACGTTACGGAAAGAGATGCAAAGGTATACGAATGGGATCGTCGTGATCATAAATAGAATCATAGAAATAAATATCTAACAACGTATCTCACGTTGCCGATCCCTGAATCGATATCCAAAGTCCACCTCGCCAAACATCGCGAGTCGGACGTTACAATTTCGCTGGTACACGTACTCTAGAGAAAGAAAGAGAGAAAGTCACTCGATATACAGGGTGTAACAATACATCAAGGTCCCTTTTCTCAAATAAAATAAAAATTGATCCTGAACAACCTTACCACTTTGGACAAATAATTTCTCAACAAGTATTTCAAAAAATATGTATATCTCGTTTGTACACCATTTATTGTAACAAGTTTATCGGTTTTTTCTCAACAGTTCTATTCATCGGTCCCCGACGAAAGTCCCCGTTGTCTCGTTACACCCTGTATATCGAACGTACACCCTCGGTGTGTACACACCCGGTGTCTCGTGTACGTACAAGCACCGACAACGTGCTTGTATACACGAATGCTGACCGAGAGAGCATGTCGGGAGATAAATCTCGCGGTGATATTGCGCCGGGGACTACCCGCGGTGGATCGTTCGCGCGATCGATGGATCATCGATCGGGTACTCGAAGCCAGCGGGTGGGTCGAGCACGCTGCTATGCAACTCTCGGGCCCTACAAACACACACATACACACGTACGACGTACGCGAGAAAACACTTACGTGTTTGTATCAGTGTGTACGTGCACACGGACGCGCACAGATAGATCCTCGACGAGGGATTATTGGACTCGATGGATCGGCACGTGTCCGATGTAATAATATCGATAATGGTCATTACTATCTGACGAGTTACGTCTTTAGAAGGTGAACTATCAATGACGGAACACGGAAGGTGTTACGGGAGGATAGATGAATTTTTTTTTAGGTATAGAGTACAATACCTATGGTATCTTCTTTCTTTTGTAAAAGAATCACGATCGAACAGTCGACGGGAATTTCAATCGCGCTCTGATTTCGAATTCTAGACTCTTACGCGGCGGTTTGTTGATAAAGTCGCCTAACTTTCGCTAATCCTACGTTCCACGGAATTGATTTCTCTGACAGTCGACTTCTCTAGTTCTTAAAGTACTCACTAAAATCGCTATCGAGTCGATTAACCTTTACGAACAATGAAACAGATAAACACAATCAAAGAACAAATAAAATGACCCTAACAAAATGTTAAAATACACACGGGAGATCTGCGAGGCGCCAGTGTACATCGTAAAACGAAGGAAGCGGAAAAATTCTCAGAAATGATCGCGTGGATCGATGGATCATTGACGGCGAAAAGTCGTCTCGCGATAAAACACGTACATACGCGCATACAGCTAAAAATCGAGGGACGTGTGTGTGTGCACCGTAGCGAACCGCCGTATTTTCCCGCATCGAGTATGTATGTACGAGAGCGATCTACATTTTACGATAATGATCGATGGTTATCGACGCCCGTTGCTCCTTAGCGGAGGAATTATGTGGCTTACCGTAGAAAGATTGAACGCGCCTAGAAGACGCATGTACGCGTCGCGGTCGAGCGCGAAAGGAGAATAACTCCCATATACCGTAGGTGTTTGCAAACAATGGCAAGGAATCATCTACGGCACGATTTCGACATGTGGTTGGAACGACGCATGTAATACGACGCGAGCAGGGTGTGCCGCGAAATGAGTGTATACCCGCAGAGGAAAAGAGAATAAAGAAAAATGATGAAGAAGAAGAAGAAGAGGACGAAGAAGAAGAAGACTGGAAAAATGATAAAACGGTGAAGAAGACATTTTAAACTCAGATGCCGCGAGACGTCGAGGCACATCCCTAACTTTGTGTGTATGTGAGTGTGTGTGTGTATCTCGTCAAGAATGCGTAATTTAATTTTTTCCAAGCAAACACGGGACAAGTACACGTCGTCTACACGGGCGAGGCGTTATCCGATGATCCGTGTCAAAGCGGCGTGTAAAATCGAAAAGCGTGCGCGCATGCGTTACGTGATAAGATAATTTAACGGGAACAAGGAGCGTTGCACCGTCGACGAATATAAACAATCGACCACGGTACTCGATCGTCGTATAAAAAATATCATCGTAATATTAACGACAGATAGAAAAGAAAAAGACACGGAAGAAAAGTTCGCGGAAATGTCGAATCAAAGAGAAAGCTTCGCGGTGAGAAAAGAGAAGGGAAGAGAAGCTTTCGTTCTCGCGAATTCACCGCGTACCGGTAAGAAAAAAAAAAAAAAGAAGATAGCAAAGGAATATGAAAGAGGAACGATAACGTATCGGTCGTAACGCGTTAAATGAAATGGCCCGTTCCAACCGAGAGAAGTCTTGTGTTCCAGGAAATATGAATGGCGCGGATAGGTATGCTCGTTACTTCTCCTCGCGGATCTTTTCTCTCTCTTTCTCTTTCTCTCTGTCACTCTCGCTCGCTCTCTCTCTCTCTCCCCGTCGAACTCACGTGCGTGCAAAATATCCACGCGGACGCCGAAGTTGAACGCGTCTGCGTTGCGTGCCAACCCACGCAAACGGCGACGGAGGCACCGGCGTCTAGATATATGACGCGACAATGAATCAGAACCGGAACCTTCGGCATTCCCGAGAGGCCGTAATCCGCGTGGAATTAAAGTCCCGTGCACACCGATATCGAACGTGGGGGAAACACCACCAGCGAGGAACTCTTTGTTTTTTTCCGCGAAGAAATTTCATTTCCATAATATGTATTTAAAAAGCAAAGACACCCCGTTAGAAACGGGATTAACAACAGATTCTATCGCGACGTTAAATAAAACATGACGAATCGTAGATATATAAATACAGGGTGTATATTATGTATGTGTGAGTCTGGCTGATTGATAACGATATAGTAAATGAAATCGAATTATTTATTACTACACGTCCGATAAATAAATCGTGCATCCTGTACGTATTAAATTGCTTTCGGTGTAAATTCTACGCCGGCTACGTTCGTACTCGCATCCGACGGCGGCAAGAAGACTTCATTCCCCCGGTGTTTCCGGTGTCGACGCGAGAGAGAGCATGGGTAAGATCGTCGTATCTCGTCAATTAGCGTAATTCGAATTAAGCATGTCCTCCGGTGCGATCGAGCGTCCCGATCGAAGGAGAGGGCAAACCCGTGGTACGGTCGACTAGATCGGTGCTAATACGCTCTTGGGCAACCGTACGATCGAGATATCGATCGGCTTTATCGAGTTTGAGGTATGCCGGTCGTGTGTGTGTGTGTATGTGTGCGTACGTGTGTGTATAGAACCCCGTTGGCGTCCCATAGGTGTGTTTACGTGTGCTGCGAGCCGCGGAAAGGAATCGATGGCATTCATTGCGTAACGAGCCACTTACCGCAAATCAAACTAATAGTCAATAAAACGTACCGTCTAAAATCCGCGAACGCGCACCTGGATCCATCCCGGAATCCTTAATCTGTTTCCTCGATCGCCACCGTTTAATGGGGGACCCAGGACTACCCGGGGAAATTTACATTCCCGCGAGCAAACCGGATGCTCGTAATCACCGTTGCTCCAAAACGTGATTTAATCGTTGGTTTACAAGATGATCGATATAAATAATAGATTTCATGGAAAAGTGTTAGTCTCTATATACTGTATATATATCGAGTAAAAGGTGAAAGTACACGTGAGTCCACGTGACGACGGACCAGCGTTTGGAAACAAAGATTTCAAACCTAACCAAACCGCCGACGATTTAATCGCCGCCGGGATACGTGCCGGATAATGCACGTATAAATGTTTGACCACGCACAGACGTATATGGTACACGCACGAAACGTGTCCGTGAAACAGATTAAAATCACGTTGCGCCGAGAGACGGAAAGAGAGAGTAAGAGAGAGAGAGAGATAGAGAACGGAAAGCGGACGGAACGCGAGAACCTGGGTACTTTTATATTTCCTAGTGGTGAAACAATGCCCGGCGATGCGATTAGAGAACAACAAATGATATCAAATCAACATCGACTTTTTATAGGACCGAATATCACTGAGAATATACACATACATAGATTATAATTGCCAATTGGTAACAGGGATGCAAGTAAGTATAGGGAACATTTTAAATCGTGCATAATTAATTCCCGTAGATAATGAAAAAATAACAAGTAAGGCGGGAGAAACCTCGACGGTGTTACGGTTATTAATAAACGGACCGGGGGATTAATTAAGATACACGTGATACGAAGCGATAAATAGTCGTATCGCCGAAGGGATGTTTCTCGTAGCGAGTATAACTTTCACGGGTGTAAAGGAAAGAAATGTTTTATTGGCGCTGATTAAGTGCTACCGGACTTTAAGGCGAGGGAGAACGAAGTAAACGAGAAATAAGGAAAAAAACAAAAAAAAATTATCATTAATTCCGTGGAAGCGAGCGCCCCCGTTAATTGAGACCACGTTTTACGAGTAGTCGACCACTTATGAACGGACCGAGGAGGCATCGACGACTCTCGCGTATAATTGTTAATTATCTCGATGATTCTCCAACACGAATCGACAATTTCCCATTGACACGCTCGACACGCGAGGACGTTCCGTAGCCCATCAAGGGACGGAGGCTACTAAAGCCCAGTCCGTATAGCGTTTTGCTCGTTTCTTTCGTTTACAGACGTCGAGAGCACATCCGTCTCGAAATCGAAAATAAGATGGTGTGAGAACACGGTGGAAATAAACCGACGGGGCTCCGTACCGCAAGAAGAATTGAAAAAAGCAAATAAAACGTAGAAAATGAACGTCTGAAAAGAAAAGCGTGATGTATACTACGTACACACACACACACACACATACACATACACCATTGACATTAAAATGATACTCGATACATTTCGATTCGCTCGAGGTATAAGTGTGATATAATATTCATTATAAATATATATCAGAAATATTATTACGAACCAGGTTGTTATAATATTGTAATTCGGATTTCTCCGGAGTCTCTTTTAAAGGCAACCACCTTATTTTCAGCCACTTTTCTCAGCAGGTCGACGTTAATTCTCCATTTAACCTGAACCTTCTGTTCCACGGGTCGGGGATCTTTGACACTGCCGACAATCACGACGGAATAAGGGAGCGCGGGGTAAAGAAGGGACACGACGCGGAGCGACTTAATGTCGAGGTCGTTAAGACCTCGTTTTCACTGCATTACCTGCTACAAACGGCGACGGGTCTCTTTGCGCTCCTTTTTTCCGCTGTTACTGACCCTTCCAACAGACTATTGTTATTCCCGTCTAGGAGAAAACCACCTGCTAATTATTCCACGATAATACTACACGAACCACACCGTATGCTTTATACGTGGCCATTGACATAGTTGTTGTATATCTTTAACGATCTTCTCAGGAATGAATTTATACACTTTTGGGAAAGATTTCGTATAGATACATGAAATAGGGACGAAATGAAATTAAAGAGACTTATAAACCAACAAATCGAATTGAAATTTCTTCAATAATTATCGGCGAATATCGCGAAGACATTAGAAACGATAATTAAAAGTATCCTGCAATCAGATCGAAATTCCCGTGCGTCGACAAATGGGATACTAATGACTCCGCGATTTAACTACGCAAACAATAGTCATCGGCCATTAAGCGCAACCTTGCATAGTTCCATCTAACCCCTAACAATACCAACACGCACACCTATTCCACCAACACTCGTTCAACCGAAGTGCTCGCGATTGGTTCGCTGGCTGGTATCGCGTGTACAATCAGCAGAATGCGATCGATCTGCTTACATTTCTTTCGCTGTCCGTCTCTTTCCGTCGGTTTCTCGCAATGACCGTGCTTGCATTATGCATTATGAGGCATATCGAAGAAAATGCGCCGCGATTACGACCGCGGCGAGAGTTTCGCACGAAACCTGTGGGAGACCGGAGAATTGAATTATGGGAGCAAAACCCCGCGTGGAGATCGTATCGAGCTTTTCTATAACGAAACGATATTGCGTTTCCTAACGGGTATGCACACAGTGTGGAGGGAATTACCATCAAAATACCCTACGTCGATAGTTTCCCTCCACGTTTCCTTCGAGGTACCGTTGTTCTTGTATACTACATATACGACGTTCCATGTGTATCCACGGTATAAAGACGGGAAATTTGGTGAGCAACGAGAGACTTTTAAGTACAGGTTGGAAAATGATATTCATACCGCGGGGAAATGCTAACGAGTACATTACCGTTGAGATAATAGAGTTGAATCTTGATTTACGATGTTTAAACGTATCATAAATTTCGGATTACATACCCGGCTATGGACTTTAACGCTCGTTTGTATGTGATTCTGACGAATGTGATCGCAGATACGGCTATTCGGGAATGAAACGCTCGTTTCAGGGTAATATAAAGAGTCTTGGTAACCATTGTAGACAATGTGGGAAATGTTAAACGACGGAAAATGGAATTCCACGTCGTAGATACTATCGCGTCGAATGTAATTCCGCGTTGATTCAAGTTTTCTGAAGGTTTTTTTTGCATAGAATAGTTTACACGCAATTATCGTTTCGAATTCATTTCACGTGATACGTAATTAATCTTGAACTTGATATAATTACGACGTAATAATGGATAAAAGAATATATCCTTGACTATTCGCTAATTTATCGAAGTACGCGATAAGATCATATATCAAATTTACTATGCTAATATCCAGATCAAAGTCACGCAGACCGACGATTGAACAAGTGTCCCGTGGAAGATTAAAACGAGCTCAAGGAAAGCTGACCGGGAACGAAAGTACTGTCTAAATGAAAGTCAAGTCAAAGGGCCCCGTGTCAAGTGATGGTTGAACGTGAGGCCGACTGACCGAGTGCCCGTAGAATCTCATTAAAAAAAAAAGGGAAAAAGAGAAAACACACCGCTTGTCCTTATCGGACGTACTAAATCTGAATACAATTGGGACAAGATGCCCCCTTCGGTTAACCATGATGAAAATTCCTTTCTATTCCATTGACGGCACACTTCCAACGGTTAACGTGTGTATACAATGTATACCATGTGTGTATGTGTGTACACCGTGAAATTAACCGGTCTGCGACAGAACGCTGTCACGTTTAATTATTTTTAATCCACGGACTCTATCGGGAACGAGCGACAAACGAAACATGCTCCCTTAAACACGCGGCGTTTTAACGAGTAGCGAAACGACAGCGTTAAAAGACGAAACAAGTGGATGGAATCACGAGGTATTTAATTACGATAATTATCAACGACGCGATTCGCGTGCGCGGATTTTTCGCGACAAGTTAACAACCGCGAACTAGGAAGTCGAAGCCCCGTTGGCAGCTGCGAACGCGTCTCGTTTACTTCGCAGACGAATTGCGGAGCAACAACGTCGTCGAAATGACAGCTTTCAAACGTAACACCGTCGTCATTGTTTCCCGGACAAGTGCGAAAACATCCTCGCGATTACGTTCATTAACGGAATCATACGCGGCGGCGCGAGCGAAATTGCTCAATTTCGATGCGCTCTAATAGACAGGTGTAACGCGAATGAATCGTTTCACTTGTTTACAATCGGACGCACGTGGTATTGTATGTATGTATGTACGTATGTATATGTACATGGTTAACTGTAATACACAACCGTTCCTCGTGATTCACGGTGATAAAAACGGATATATTTTTTAGCTGGGTGAAATTTCACGTAAAATCGTAAAACGAGTCTCGTCTGGTTCCGCGGTATGTTAATTAATCGGTGTTCTAATGGCCTAAATACCGAGCGAAGATACGACGCTAAAATTTCGGAATATCTTTCGACTGCGAAGGTGCGAAACATTTCGCGCGACATATGTTTGCACAACGATAACAACACGCGGCTGATGTCACGATTTATTGTCTCGTTATTCGCGTCCGCTTTGACTCACCGATTAAACAGATCTTCTCTATAAATCATAATAAAAATCTAAACACAATTTCTTCTTTTTTTTTCTCTCGCGGAAGGAGAAACCTGTTTACACGTGCCAAATAGTGATTAGATGACAATAAGAGAGTACCGTAACTCGTGTAAGAACACTCGATACATCACTGCCGCACGATTGTTATTCTTTTCTGAAATAATCCCACGTGATATCGCGACGATCTTCTACGAAACAAGTGCATTAATTGCTACGGTAGAAGAGGGGAATAAGAAGAAAAAAAATATGCAATTTCCAGTTACCGGCGTTGATTAGGATAATAATCGTCCTGCACACCGAAACTTCCTGTTTACCAGAAGATTTCGAGTCCCTGACGTCTACAATTAACTCGTCCCCCCTATTTACTTTTTCTTCAACCGCGTTTCTATGCCACTTACGTCTAGGCCGAAGTGTTCGCAGCGTGAACACACAGCAAATCTAGCATCTTCTAGGAAGGACCAAGGACGAGAGACCAAGAAGAATAACGAAGATGAAGGAATGCCATGGTCAAAACGTTTTGAAGCCCCGTCGAAAACTTTTTTGCGATCAACAAGACTCGTTTTTCTACGAAATCTACGCCCGGGGAATGTCCAGGATGTCATAACTCCTTCGTGGCTAAAGGACCGCCGCGTTTCACTGTGAAAAAAAAAGAACGCTCCACCCTTCTCTCTCGCTTCTCGCAACGAGCAAATCAACTCGACGGGAACACCACCCCCGTCGCGATTTTCATATTCACAATTAGCATCTCTTCTGCCCCGTCTTTTCAGATTCGCCCGGACAACAATGAATAGGATTTGCCTACCGTTACCACTAGGTCATCCGAAGGACAAAGGCTAATGGACGTCGGATTTCGGGGAAATAAAAGCCGTCGGCTACCCTCGACAACGTCGTCCCGGGAACTAATTCATGCCGAGCGTGACATATCCGAAATTGATGACTCGTTATCCATCATTCGCGACTCTGAACGGATTTAACGGAGTGAATAAGAAAAAAAAATATGCAGTAGTAAAGTGTGACTTTGGACACCGTTCTGTGTATTCGCGAACGTTGATTTAATTGTGACAGATTACGGAGATGGGACCGGAGTTAAGGGTCGTCGTCGTTTCGACGGATCCTTAGTGTCGAAATCTTCGTCACCTTTTTTTTTCTTTTTCTCTCTCCGTCACCGGGAACCGAAGTTTCATTCGGTACAGTTCGATCAGTGTCAGATTTTACGTTCCACGGGCCCGTTGGTGGAGTCGGTGAGGCTTGATTCACAGTCTCGGAATGTCTGCGGAACGTAGAAAGCCCTCGGGCCAATGGGCTCCCTTTATAAGGTGGCTTTCCGATGGATATGTGTTTTTACCAGCGTCCATTCGAACGTTACACGATGGGAGCGCGGTCGTCCGTACGATCGCGATATCGAAAATGAAAAAACAACCTGCTGGTCTGAACTCACACGTCGACGATCACGTCGACGGGTACGAATATTACATGATCCAGGAACACACGCACACGTACATACTATTATACATACAACCAAGATAAATATGAAATAAAATAGAATTACGAAGAAGAATTGGACAAGATGGTACAAGGACTTTAGGGCGTTCAAGGACCTCTCAGCGGGCCACTGCACGAGGAAAAAAGAGAAATAAAAAAAAGAGAAAAAGGGCAACTGTTCGCAAGCCGATGTTCAGGATTTGGCTACCGTGCTCCATCACTACCGATCGTCGATCTTATCTGATCGAGAGAGCGGCGGGAGCATCGGGTAGGACTTCCTCGTGTCTCGCGGAGAGAGAGTTTCAGATCATCTTTCTCTCTCTCTCTCTCTCTCTCTCGTCCTCTCTGTGGATCGCGATTTAACTAGATGCGCACCGGCAGATCCGTATCTCGTATGCAGTTGCAAGAGCCCCGGACAACGTGGTGGAACCTCTCTTTCCAACCGGGGGAAAAAAGAAGGGGTGGGAGAGTCGTTAGGGGCTGCGCGTACGTAACATCGCAGCAAAAGTCCACGGCGTTAACGCGTTCGCCAAGAGAGTTTCTGTCTTTATTTCTTTCTTGTATTCTTTTCCTTCCGTTACTCTGGCTCGCGAAATTAATGGTACCTCGCATGGTAGAGAATAAAAATGGAGGGAAGAAACAACAAAAAAAAAACAAAAATGATGAAAATAAAAGGTAGGTAGGGTCCGCGAGGGTTTTAGGTACACGGTACCCCGAAATAAGGGAGAGGGTTTTCAGTCTTGTCGTCGTTAAGAGTTAAGAGTCGCTCGAATTACGAACATTTGGCAACGTCCACTTTTACTGGCCCGGCTTTAATGTTCGCCCTTCACGTGCAACACGTACAATACGTATACATAGATCGAGTACGTGTTATTGTATGTATATACCTACATACATACATACGTACGTACGAACGTAAGTGTGGCGCCTTACGGGAGAGTAGAGAGATGCACAAAAGCTTCTTGGTGGGTCGTCGTTCAAATACCGAGGTCGTTAAAGCCGTGCAATTTCGTCGAATTACGAATTGCGCGCCGAGACCGACGACACTTAATGGGCCCAGAAAACGCGCCCATGGTTATACTATCCCGATGTAACCCTCGTGTTGTAAGTACGCACGACCTACCGTGTAACCACGATTATTTTTTATCTCACCGAACACCGGGAGAAAGAAAGACAGAGAGAGAGAGAGAGAGAGAGAGAGAGAGAGAGAGAGAGAGAATATAATTTGCTCGAATTACGAACACGTTCGGTGGTATGTCCGGATTACGCTCGGTGAAAGTTGGCGTCGATTTTACAAAAGGGCCCGGGCAAAACGTCCACGTGTGGTTTTCGATCACGAGGGAAACATCCGGAAATCGTCGAGCGACCGATAGGCAATTTTACCAACGTTGAGATTCCGCTGGGAAAGTGGGCGAAAGGTTTCTCTCTCTCTTTCTCTGTCTCTGTCTCTCTCTCTCTCTCTCTGTCCGCCGCGTTTCACTTACACCGTGTATACATATAACCACATGTTCTTGGATACAGGTAATAGACGTGTGTCTGTGTAATATATGTATATACGTATATATTATATTTTTTTCACCCGCTAAAGACCCGAGAAGATTGTGTTCTTTTTTTGCACCCCGTGTTCTCTTGAAACTGATCGAAGTGATACCCGATCCTTCTGATCCTGACAAGCTGATCCTAATCACCGAATCAGCCCCGAACTTCTCGTGCAAGTATTCCGACACCGTTATGGAGAACCACTGCTCCGACTTACACGCAGACATCGTCTTTAGTTGCGTACGAATACATAGGTAGCATGAAAAACAACGGGTAATTACGTCGTTCCTCGGTAATTTCTGAATAATTAATCCAAAGATTAGATGGAAGACGTAGCACGTTGGAAAACGACGGAGAAGATAAAAGAAAACGGAGCTGAAAACCGATCAAACTTACGGAAAATCAAGTTTACAGGCAAACGAGTGAGACGAGGCGTTCGAGACTCGACCTAATGCAAAGTTACGTAAACAAAGACCAGCCAGAAACTGTGTACCGCTCGCCGCAAACATCGCGAACGTGTACACGTACAATATTAGTATTATTATATCCGAGTTTACGCTCCGTTTACACGATCGGCAACGAGACGGCCGACGTCGGGGAATAACGAAACGTAAACGATCGCAGGGATTTTGCCGGCGTGCAAAAATAAATTCATTAAATGCACGTGCTACATAGCTACCCGGCGAAGATTACGGCGAAAACCTTGCGACGACGTGGGTGTGGAAAAAGAAAAAGAGAAAAAAAGGCCGGCTAAAAACTAGTATTACGCTACGCAGCAATTATGTAATCAGGTTAAGGCATGTGCAGCGTGAAGTTTAATTAATTCTATCGGCAGAACGAGCCGCTACCAGACTACACACATTGTTGCTAGAACACCGAGTAATTATTCCCCGCCACAACCTAATATCCTAATTCTCCGTTATCCTCGTTTCGGATCTCTGCCCATCTCTCTATCTCTCTGTCTGTCTGTCTCTCTCCTCTCTCTCTCTCTCGCTCTCTAGGACACTTCAAGTATTTTAGTACGAAAAACAGTAAAACCTGTTTTCGATTACCGCAAGCGTTTTAATCGATAATAAAGGCGAACAGTTTAGAAAGCACGCCTACTATCGTTCGCCAGCCGCGTGTTTACTACCATTCTCGAATGCACGAAGTGGGTCTTAGACTCGAATTCCATCGGTTTACTCTACTAGAACCACCGAACGATCCCGCGGGAATTATCGTTTTTAATTGTCACCGGGGGGGGGGGGGGGGACGGATGCCGAAACAAACACCACGAACGATTCGACGTCGACATATGAATCCAATAAATCCAATAGCGTAAGTTATCGATAAAAATAATGAAACACACTCATTCGCCATGGTAATATCCAACTACGATAATGATTATTACTTCCTACCCGGACTCGATCTAGAAGTTAATACTCTTTAATGGGGAAGCGGTGGAGGGAAAAAAAAAGAATGCATTCCGATTCCACCTTTTGGTTTTGATAGTCGCAATAAAACCGCACACGGGATCAACGTCCCCGTTGGAATATTATCAACCGGTACTCACCTCTTTCATTCCGTCGAGCCTACCGAGACTTTTGGTGCCCCTGAGCGGCGGAAAAGCTGCGTCGTGCCATCCGTTGCAGATCTGCAACTGTTCCGCTTGGACGTTCAACGCGCGGGCCCTGCTTTTGCTTTTACGCTTGTCCAACAAGTGTTTCGCCCTTGATTTCCTCACCGGCGCCGCGGCGTCGTCCTCCGGGTCGCTCTGCACCTCCCATCGCGACGGCGATTTAAAACGACGCCGGGGACTCGTCGGCGACGTCACCGGCGAGGTGAGCCTCTGCACCAGGGTCCCGAACATGGTCATCATTCGATTCCGTCGATTAAACGAATCGTAGAGAGGATCCTCTGGCGTCAATCCGATTCAATGATGATGATGATGATGATTTTCATATTTTCATATTCTTATCGCGACGACGCCGCTCTCTTTTCGTCGATTGATTTTTACACACTGTCACTAAGAGACCCTAGACTCCGTAGGTGATATCCACAGGTGGTGGTTCTGTTTTTTCTTTTTTTTTTTCTTTCTTTTCCGCGAAACGATTCGTCCTTTCGCGAAATAGATTCTTTCCGTGTTGTTTGACGTTGATGTTGTTGTTATCGTTGTTTCACTACCATCGCGACGTCGGTTAGACACGATTCCTCACTTCGGCTTTTAACGGAACGTTAGAAGTGGTGGGCGGTATATCGTTGCTCGCGTTCCGATCACGCAGAAACGAGAAGAAATCGATCGGGACATCGATCGCACCGGGACTCTAACGCACAACTAACGAAGAGAACGTGAAAACGTGTGTGTGTGATTTATATATCCCGATGAACTATTTCGCCGGGAACTTGGCCCGGAAGGTACACAACAAGAGGAACAACCTATCGATATCGTCTCGGCTATCGTCGGGATTCACCTCGGGATACGTTTACGAGACGACCGCGATATACCGTTTTTCAAGGTGGTAGTAGTAGCTTCTTCTCGCACACGTTTCACCGATCGGAGAAAAGTAAGCTGCCTATGGGAAGCGACGTGTCAAGAGCCGTCGCCGGGACTCACAGGTATTTGCCTTCGGGGCCTTTTCGGGGCCCGATCTCGCGAACACACTGCGTACGATGATTCCAGCGAACGAAACCAACCAAAAAAATATATATCCTAATTAAAATATATATATTATCGTCCACGTAGCCACCCGACTCTGTCGGGCACCCCGTCCCCGCACACCGTCGAACCAAAAAAACCTTTTTTTTTTATTTATCCCCCCCAACAAAAAAAACACACCGTGAACACACGCGGCACGAGCACCGATCGCTACGTGCGGAATCGAACTGGCGCGGAGAACTGCGTCCGCCGACCGGTTGGCCTCGCTCGCACGAACTCGCCCGAACAGACGCGAACATCGCCGAACGCGATCGGAGTTTGACGATCTACGACGGCCGGCCGCGAGTCAACGGTTACCATGGCGATCGGGACCTATTCCGTCCCTTCTGGGCCCTAAACGATCGCGGCAGATTTCGCGAGCGTCGAGACGCCGCGATAAGGGTTGCGGAGGAACAACCCTTGTGAGAAAGAGATCTATAGATCGGGATATGATACGTGTAGCAGAGGGACAAGTGAAAGAAAATGGGGACTGTTTAATACTTTAGCGTATGACACTTTGGAGGGTTTTAGGGAAAATTTAATTGATACATGGGTTTTTGATTTTTAATATATTTTAAAGGTGGGTGGTGAGACTTTATGGGGAAAGGTTTTTTCTTGAGTTCAAGTAAAAGTTGGTACTTTTTAGGGTTGAAGAAGGGAAGGTACTTTTGGAGTGTACCTGTAAAACTTGTGAGACACAAAATCTCTATTTGCATAAACATCGGTGGCAAGGAGGATAATGAGATTTTTCCTAATAATTGATATCTCCGTTCCAGATGTTCCATCGAGTAATTCCGATGCGCCACGGTGAGTTTCCGTGGTACTCTATTTTGCAGCCGGCGAAACGTGTCCCGCGGTAACGGTCTCGTCCACGATAAAGGCAATTGATAATGTCTGACCCCGGAATGAATTCCTGTTTCTAGGCGTCAACCGGCTAATTAATGGCACGATGACTGGTTCTCGGTTGCTTCGCGGTGATATTCTCGCATGTCGCGCACGATAAATGGGGGTGTAGTCGTGCGGAACCGAAAGAAGGTGCCCGATTGTCGCATGTTCGCCGAGTTCTGCTTCGTTTGTAACGTAAATGAAAATGAGAACACGCCCGATGCAACCCGGACTAACTGAAACAACGAGAGGAGGAGGGGGACCGTTCGCAAAGTAATCACGACAATTTTCCAAAAGATAAAGAATCGATCACATTCGATGATAACTCGATATATTTGCCAAGTAATTAGCGATCGTTGATCGAACTTTTTAGCCAGGTTTTGCAGTTTTCACACTTTCAAGGACGTCGAAGGTGGAGCAGGGCGTGAACTCACCGCGCCGCAACGTATTCTTATTACACGAACGATATCATTAGAGTGGGAACTCGTCAAAACTTCAATTATTCCCGTGGCTATATACGGGTCGGACGAGAAGGTTGATTAATCGTCGCGGGATACGCGACTCCGTTTCGTAATTATTAAGCGGACACGTAATTAGCGGGAATCACCTGATATCCGTGGTATTCTTCGTCACGTACCACTCTGTTCTCTTTTATATATATATATTTTTTTGTGCGTCGTTGTCTATTATACCTCCCCCTATCAAGGCGGCGGGCACTGCGAGAAATCTGAATTATAAGATACCCGGAGAATAATTGTGATTCGTCCTGTAACAAGCTTGTGATCCATGTTGCTGTGACGGGAGCGCCGCGGTTAGAAGCCACGCTTCGCTACTCGCATCTTTCATCTTCATCGTCTCGTCGCATAAAGCCTGTTTGTCCTGGCCAACGATTGAGATGCTCGATACAGAGAGGGAAACGCTTCATAATTAGAAACCCACGGACACCGAGCGACCAGCGACAGCGTAGAAAATAATTAACCGTACAATGTATAATTATTATTATTTTCACCGATGGGTGACACTCTCCTGTCTCACTATAGAAATCTATAAATTAATATATCCTTATTTTATATTTGTCCCTTATAAAATAGTCTTTAGAAGAATTCTTGCTAGAAAAACCGTGATATATTAAACGTAGGTGGCGAACGATTATTTACAACAGAGTTTTATTATACCTGGTATCAAGTATGCACGGTGTCGGCTGTTTATGAGCGTGCGGATGGTTTCCGAAAAGTTGCCGGTAAGAATGCAAGAAAGCGAGACCGAAAAGTTTGTCCGAATGCGGGACAATCTCCTGACGTCGGAGATCTTCCCTCTCGGGATCACGCTCTCGCCGCAGGAGGCTTAAATTTCAAGACCGCGACAGGTGCAAAGGCTAAATAAATTCCAGCTATCGCGAAATCGCGTCAGTCTCTCCTCCGCGGCTTGTATTTTTCTCACGTTTCTTTTCCGTTGCCCCTCGGTGGTTACCCCCTGATTTACACCCGCGATTGCCGGGTAGCCGCGCGCGGCATTTTTAAACTGATAATAACCTCGCGGTGAGTACATCATTGTTACATATACCTTGTTCTGACTCTTTTTTTTTGCGCGCGTGATCTCCGACGAAATAGCTTTTGGGATACTTAAAAAATTAATTTCGCTCCCGTGGCACGATGCACCGACGTGTACGTACGAAAGTCACAAGTAAGTATCCGCATACGGAATTTCGAAATTGCGATGGTATAGAATTCCAGAGTAATAAATTCCGGTTATCAAAAAATCGCAGCAGAATATTTCGTTCATTCGTCTTCGTTCTTTTTATTCTTTTCACCTCTGTTTTTGCACGGTTACGATTCACCCGTACCGTCGCGTAAAAACCCACTCTACCAGAGAATGTAACGATCTACCGAAATCGCCCGCCGGATCCATGGATCTTTATATTCGTCGTTAAATTATAGATTCTCCCCAGTAATTCCCATCTTTCATCGCCCATTCCCACTTCCGCTTTTCCATAAGTGTATCTACACCTTCCAGAGTGACACGTGAACCCACGTTTTCAAGGTGCAACGAACGGAAGAGGCTCCCATTGGATCTTTTCACCCTTCCGCACGACCCAACTGCCCCCCTCTCGCCCCCTCTTCGTTATTTCGTCGCTTTTGTCTCGATGGACAATGGCGTCAACGTAGTGGAAACGTGAACCTCGGATACGCATACGAACGAACCGGAAGAAAAGCATACGACGACGCATCGCGGACACACCGGTGTCTATTCAAAAGCCCACCGTTTGTATAACGAGAAGAGATGAGCAAGATCGGGCGAATTGGTGCGGCTTGTAACGACGTTAACTGGTCGCTCGGTATGCCGTATATTAGAATCATTATCCCATGGCTACGTTAACGTTACGCACGACGTCCACGCGGTGGTTTCCTTGACAGTTCCACCTGGTGTTCTTTTTGTGTTTTTCTTTTACCTTTTTTTTTCACGAAGAAACCCGTAAACCAGGATTCACCGGGGCGAATGGAAAACGTTGGAATAAAATAAACGTCTCCTCGGACTCTCAGGCAATTAGACGTACCGCGCGCGGAACAAGGTGGAAGAAATCTACCGTGACCGATTCGAGTATGGCGGCACCTCGGAAGCGATACATCAATACATATGTATATAGTATATACATACATATATATACAATATAAGTACGTTACCTTCCGCCAAGTCGATTCTAAGCGATGTGTTTTAAAGCACGATGGGAAAGTGGTTTCTCTATACGTAAACCCACCTCGAACCATCGTGCCCACCGAAGTGTGCCGCACACTCGTCGAACGTTTTCGTTCGTGTCGCCGATTTTCACGCGGGTGAATACATGCGAACACACCGTAAGATTCTTCGGCTGTGTGTGTGTGTGTGTGTGTGTGTGTGCGGTCGCGGGTGCATCGCGAAATCGTCGTCCCGCTCACACGTGCGGCCGCGTGTAAAATCTTCGAACGTGAGGTGGTTCTGACGAACCGTACGTACACGTATATTTTACTATATGTACATACACATAGATGTATACGTGTATGTACGCCGATGGAAGACGTAGCGTGGAGGGAAAACGTTGCGTGCCGATTATACTGTCGGCCAGTGTGAGAAATATTATCCTTTGATCTCCGAGCTGCGCCGTGGCGGTTTCACTCCGGCAGGAAATTAACGACTATGGTCCGCCGTTACAGTACGACCTGCCGAGATTATCAGTCATATAAAAGCTCGGAGCGAGACGGAAGTTAACCGTGTCGGAGGAAGTGACCGAGCCGCGATTTCCCCTGACATTGAAACGACCGTCCCGAGCCCCGTTTCGCGGGTAGAAAACCTGGGCCCCCCCCCCCCGATACTCATTATCATTTTAAGATACATAAATTAACGCGATTAGAACACGATCGAATGTGATAACCACCGAAGGATACGGGTTTCGAAGGATTCGTAACGTGGAAACCGGCAAGGTCGACAAAGCGAGTCGTTCCATAGTATAAAAGTGAATGTATCGAGGTTATGATACATTGGAAAACAAGATTATTTCCAACAGAATCACATTCTATAGAAATCAATAACCAACATTTAATTACAATTCTTCTAATATCACAAACTATAATTATAATTAATATCATAGAATTGTCTTACTATCTATTCGATCGAATAGTAACGCGACTATTACGAGCAGAGGATAAGATACAGAGGAACTCTAAAGTTCCTAGGGGGAAATCGATGACACAAGAAACGTGTGGATATTTGAAATAGTCAGCCAGACAGAAAGGTGATTTACAGCGTTTCACCGTGTGGCGGTGAGCACCAGCGTTCGGCGCGCGGGTTTTCAAGTCGTCCTGTTTAACAAGGTATGTGATCGAGAGTTAAGGCTGCGAACGAGATCGTTTCTTCGTGAAAGTCGCGAATGCACGCCGGCAGACCCGCCAGGAAATGCTCCATTCCGACGATCGGACGACGATAACGATCCGGTCGACCGGTCTAATAACTCGCGATCTACGCTCGGTACCCATCGTGTATACGGGGCCTGCTTGCGTAAACGGGTTAATGGAGAGGTCAATGATGGTAGAAGGTATTAATAAATGGCTCGACAATGGGCGTGGAATTCGCCGGCTTCGGTGAAGCTTAATCATCCGATTCGTGGAACGTGTCGCGAGACAATTTAACAGCCGTTAACAAAACGTATTTCTTTCTTCTTCTTTTTTTTTTTTTAATTGTCATACAAAGAAGGGAAACTTAATCGATGTAGAATTATACTTTGAAATATATTTACCGAGATTGTAAATGGGAATATCTGAATAGATAGATAGGAATGTATCTGGGTGATAGAATAAAAAGAATAAGAAGGGCACAGAAATACCTTGTTAAACTACTTGTAAAATTCTACGAAAAGTTTAGCAGAGCGTCAAATTCAGGTGGAATCGTACAAGTTGACGTTTGATGCGCTATCTCTCGGTCTGGGCCACGCCAAGGTTGTTTTCCTCGAAAGGCAAGCCCGTCCTCCTGTGAAGAGCCTTGACCTCACGCAACGTTTCCGCATGCTACGTGCGCACTACAGGTACCACGAATAAACTCTGTTTTCCAGGTGGAATCTCACAGACAACCCGAACGCCCCTATTTGTCGGCCGGTGAAGACCTCGTTACTTTTTTTGTCATTATCATCATGCATACGAGTAAAGGTAAAAACGATGTAGATCAACGGGGATAATAAAGTTGCAACTCCAATTAATCTACGGGCGATCACGAAGATGAAACTTTTCGATATTTCGTGAGTTACAGGCTGGGTGTGATGCGCGATGTTTTTGCCATTTATGTAATTACGGCGGGGAATTAACACGCCTCGCATAATAAATATCATCGCGGAAACGTTCGCGTTCGGACGTAAAGATGATAAAATCTTAATTTATCTCTCGCAACCCGCCCCATTATCTCATTGACAGGTCTTCGTCGGGAGACAAGGCTATCCTCTCTGGCTACGGTGCCATGACCTTACGCAATATTTCCGCGTGCCTGCCGCGTACAGGGTTTGAAGTTCTCCCGGAATTCTTCGGGGATACATATAGGCGCTCGATACGCTCCTCGTGACCGTTCGAAACGTCGAATGGAAACGTTCGTCCGTCCTCCGGATTAACCGTACTCGCGTTTTCCACGCCGACACACGCGAAGACGATCCTCCCGTCGCGACGACACACACACACACACACACACACACACACACGCAAACACACACATTGAGAGAGAAAGACACGCGTAATCGCGTGTGTCCGAGTGCGCAGACTTCCCGGATGGACTCTCGAGAATTTCGCTTTCGCGTGTCGAATCGCGGAACGCCGGGGAACATTTTCCAGCGGTGATCGAGAGGTCGACGAAGTGTCGCCGTGACCTCGCGCAACGTTTCCGCGTGCGGTCACCGTGGTACGTATCGTTCCTCTTTCTTTTTTTTTTTGGTTGTCGTTGTCGTTGCTGTTCCGCGTCGAACGTTACAACGTCGCCTGACAATACGCTATTCGGTGGGTTCGATCGTTCTTTTTTCCGTGGATTTTTTTTTTTTTTATTTTTTCCCTCCTTTCCTCGTCCGGCTAAGGTCGCGGCTCTTAACGGTCCGCGGCATATTGCATCGGCCGTTTCGTGTGTATACGAGGAGATTCGAATGGGCATTAAAGACGGGCACACAAGGCATCCGCATGCCACCGAGTGTACGTCCACAGATGAAAAAGAGGAAAAGAGAGGATGTATATGTGTGAGAGAGAGAGTGAGAAGAAGAAAGAGAGAAAGCAATATAGAGAGAGAGAGAGAGAGAGAGAGAGAATGCGTGCGACAATGGGGCATAACGCGAAGGGATAACGAGCGCGAGTTATGTCCCGTCATAATTTGCAATTTAGATTTCATTATCGCCCGGTGGTGATCCTTTGCTACCGCTGCCGTTGCCCCGTTGTCCGTTTGCTCCCGGGCGTGCATCGCGTTCACCGTGTTGTTCCACGTGTGTTGTAACAACGAACGGTTACCTTTGTCGTTTACGGACACCCCGTAGATTCGTCCGATCGCGAGCGATGAAGTCGCACGAACGTTTCTCGTTAGCCGAATGTGACCGGCTTGCGAATAACGAACACGTGGCATTGTCGCGAGTAAGTACTAACATATACATACATATACACACGTATGGTACGCATGTGAAAGTGAAAACGTTTCGTTACCATTGCACTTAACCGAGGGATTCGTGGAAAATGTGAAAATGTGAAAATTTTGACTATCCGAATTTCTGTAATGTCCCGTGAGAAAGTATGTGACATAACTGTACGCCAAATTATAGACTCGTAAGTTTACGGTTAGAATAAGCGATGTCCGTGTAAATACCGGGATATTTTCGAGACGCGGTTGGACGTCCGGCATTCGACTCACGGCGGTATATGTATATGTTCGAATGGTAATGGATATTAACGGATATTAATACACATATCGGAAGCTGCGTGGCGGTTGGTGAAAGAGATTCGTCTTTCGGTATGTACGTATTTGGCCGATGACCGTGTGGTACATATGAAATCCGAACGATGCCCGATTCGATGCGACTATTCCAGAAAAGTGTGCTAACGACGTGCAAACCTCCCTCGGGTTGTGCGTTTCCGCATTGCGTGCGAGCCTTTAAAGCGCGGAAAAACGCGCCACGGAACACGGTCGTACCTGTGTATGTATGTATGTATGTACGAACGTACGTACGTAGCGTACGCTCAAAGTAATGATTCTGGTTAACGGTACTGCAAATTGGTGTAGTAAAGGGTCTGTAAAGTCCTTTATGGGAATGTCCGTTGCAATATTGTTAGCATAACTAAAGCGATGCCGCATCTGGAATGGAACAAATGACGTACTTCGCTCCGTTTCCAGTCATTAAAAGCCACGTACGGGGTACGATGCTCGCTGGAAACGTACCACCGGTGACGTACTACGTCGATGACGAAAGTAAAGTCGTACGTGTATACATATAAATACGTACAAATACATATATATACATACATAAATAGAAACACCAACCTGTTTCTATATCAGATCGAAGTACGGTATCTAATTCCATAATGTCCAACAAAATGAATCAACATCGAAATCGATATAAAGTTCACTCGACAAGATACATCGATCTGACACCTCACGCTCCCATCCACCCTCTCTCTCCCCCCTTTGCCCCTTTCCATTTGTCCTTTAAATCTCTGCGTGGGATTCTACTTTCGCGCATAAACAAGACACGCACGATCCTCGTCCGCGGATCAAAGCCTTCCTAAAGAAAAAATCTAAAAAAAAAATATATATATATATATGTATTGAGAAGGCGGCGATTCGTACCCCGACGTCTCCTAATTCGGACCGAAGATCGGGGGGACATCTTTCGCGGTGGTGCATCAGTGCAACGTCCTGCCGAGGATTCCTGCTGCCGCCGGTACCTTACACCAGGTTCCTTTGGACTGACTCACGTACCGGTCTCTTCTTTCCTGCGCGTTCCCACTTCGTTCCATCGCGGGGACTCGCGTAGAACTCGCTTTTTGGAAGCAAAAACGAACGTGGGCGACGCTCTCGAAGGACATTCTCACAGATTCGCTTCCATCGCGGCGCGACAACATTTTTCTCCCTCGCTGAACGTTGCACATGCCCTGCGACCCGTCTCCGATCATTTTTATATATTATTTCCGGTCGATTTTTATCGCCGAGCGTCGATTCGTCGTGCGAGAAGATGACCACGTGTTACGTTCCCTAACGCGGATAAGATTTAACGCGATCGCACGGGGAATGATTTTGCTAAATGAATACGAGGTGAGTTCTATCTTCGCTTCATTTTATCTCCGTATGTATGTATGTATATAGGTATCGATGTATGTATGTATGTACGTACAATCGAACGATAAATTCTTTGTCTCCGGATCGTGTCTCACGTTTCACGCTTTTCCTATCGATTCCGAATAAAGAAAGACACAAAGAACAACTTTGAAGTACGCCGCCGTGATTTTTCTTTTAATCCCCCGTCCAGCGAATGAATAAAGAAACGAACAAAAAAAAATCACGTTTCCACGAAATCACGGCTCGACAAAGGAACGATCGTTGCTCGGTGTGTCGCGCAATTACCATGATCTACTCCCTCTCCTCCTCCCCTATCCCTTCCTTCTTTACCTTCGTCGAATGTAATTCGCGTCACGGAAGTCTATTTTCCCTTAAGGGGACGCCAAGTGACGTCACGAAACTCGCTGATCTTGAGGCACGACAGGCTTATCGCGGCTGTTCGATATTACAGCTTAGTCGCGGTACTCGTCGTCGTTATCCTTATCCGAGGTACTCCACTAGGAATTCAATCTGCGTTACGACCGCCGCCAAGAATACCAGTTACAGGCATGCAAACGTGGCTGGCCCTGTCGTTGTGGTGGTGCGTGAATAAGTGCGTTGCCTCGGTACACCGCGTCCCATACATATACGTACTTACACAGATACGTATATACGTATCTGTAAGTACTTACGTATGTTGTATATATGTATACATACGTGACAGCGTGTAGTGTGTAACGCGTCCGCAGAGAGAACCCGACGAACTACGATTTGATGGAGCGTACTACCGTCACAAAACGTAATTGCGAATAAGCGAATACTTATTTGCCGCGCGCGCGTACGAAACACCGCAAAGTCTGGTGCATACAATGTGCAACATCGTCGATCGTACGTTTGTTACTTTTACCGACTAACACGACTATGAGAGATCCTCGGGGCGACAGGTTCGATTTCAACGGCCCCCTTTTACAGCAGTAGAAGTGACCGGACGTCTGTCCGTGGCAATTTAATCTACTCTCGCGGTTAGCAAGCCTTTTTGCAATTAAAATAAGTGTAATGCAACGAGCGATCGGACAAGGCTACCCGATCTATTCGCAATTGTGATCTAAATTCGATTTGTACTTGTCTTTCTTTTACGTTTATTTCTTTGTCTTTTTCTTTTTGTTCTTCGTTACCGTACCTACAACGTACGGATAGAGAGAGAGAGAGAGAGATTTTTTGACAATACGGTACGATCTCGAAACCGCAATTAGAGGATCGTCTCGTTTATTTGCACGAGACCGCAATCTACTTTCGCGTGTCAACGATGGATTCGCGAGAAACCGAATACATACACTTACGTATAATATATATAATACGTACATACGTGTGACGTGCGAAGGCACCGCGTAACATGCCGGCATGCGTTTAACTTTAAAGGACGACAGGCAGGACGTGCGTGCACAGTTACGCACTTTCCTGGAACGCAGCTGCGCGGATTTCGTGCATACTTTATCGCGCGTCTCTCACGGTATACCTGTTCCGCGGCGAGTCAGGTGAGCGTTCAGGTAAACGTTCGGCTGACACTTTCGTGCGAAGGTCGGCTAGGCGACCTTACTAAGGTCGCGCGAAGAATTTGTTACGTGACTCTTATTCGCCAGAAAGACACTTTTCTCAGGGAAATCAAAAATTTCCACGTTGTTCTCCTTTCTATTCGATTTTCTCACGGAAATTGCACATTTTCCCCGAAATTTAATGAAACTTCCTCGGTTTTGTATAACTATCGTAATATGATCGATGTAATCCGTATGTTTTAAAATTACGAAAAAGAATCTTGGTGGTTTAAACAATGGTATAAAATGACACGGTAGGATTTCCGTTCGTAATGCACGGTATCTTCCGCGCGGACATAAATCGACTCATTTTCTCGATTACATCGAGCAAGACGGTGCTCTCAGCCCACTTTCAACGACCTTAAAGGAACTAAAAGCCCATTTAAAGGCTGCACGAATTTTTGTGACCCACTGTACGTACTCCGTCAAGGTGCCCGGCCACCTTGGCCGTCGGCTAGCTTTCCATCGGTGAAAGCTCGGCTTTGTGAAACGACCACCGGTAAGTCTGTGTAAGTACGTGTAACCATGCCTGTATGTACATACCATGAACACGGTTGGGGACCGGTTAGACCTTCCTCAATGCAACGTTGTCTAAGCGTCAATGGTTCCGATGAAAAATTACATCGGTTATCGCTCGCCGACGATCTCCGGATGGTCAACGCAATTCGACGATTACGTGAAAAAGGTACAGCTGCTTCCCGCGTGATTAATATCCCATCGGCACATACTGTTCCGTCGTCGTCGTTTATTCGCCGTTTCGTATAACGTCAGATTTATAAACGGTCGGTTGGAAACGAACTCTCGACTTAGAAACCCGTGTGATATTTCGTCGTTTCCTGATTTATGTGCATTATTACATTTACACGCGCAATCTGAATTGCAAAGTACACCGATTCACCGATGTCCCGTCACGGACGCCTCCTCCTCGTCGTCGTCGTCGTCGTCGGCGTCCTGGAAAAGTCGTAAACCAACGGGGCCCATTTTACAGCGGGTCTTCGACCATATCCCGATCGCCGATAGCAGAAACTCTAAGGGAAATCTCATTAAGCGGAATATGTCCGCGAACGATAACGGCGCCGTTAATGGCTCATCGACGATAATTAACGGCTTAGATCGGGTTAAATCCTCTTTTTGCTACGAACAATGACACATGATTTCAATGTCGGTTAAGCACTTATCCATTCGATACGATGGGAAATTATTAATGGCGATCGAATCACACTTTTTGCCATTTTCTTTCCGGTGAAATTGCGAAAACCAGTGGTAATTATCTTTGAATAATAAACATACCATACCGGGTATAGTAATACATCATACATCATACGTTTAACGGCATAATTCCACATAGGAAAAAAATCGAACGTTCTGTAAATCGATCTACGAGACTTGGTAAACGACCAAGGTAAGCAGTGATAAGGTATACGAGCGATAAGGAGAAGGTGGAGCCGTTCGGGACATCGAAAATATCACCTCGCGTCGGATATAAGCAAGGTGAATTGCGTGTACCGGGAGATTTCTGATATTTTTAATAACAATCTCGATTCCTATCTACCTTCAAGATCCGAAAGAAATTGCGGTAACGGAGTTGGTTTGGTACCGCTAGAAACAGTCGATGCCAATCTGGGAAACCTCTGTGGCGTGGTTACGGCAAAATCATGATTGCCCTCCCAGTGCTTGGTGCGTTCGTGATTATGAATTTAAAACAATATTTCCCATCGATGTAATAATAAAGTGTTAACGATATCTCAACGACTTCCTGCCACGGCCGAATGTTTTCCAAACGACTTCTATAAACACTTGTTTGTTCCGTCTATTCAACGAATCTGTTTTCTACGCGCCGGTATAAAATATTCCAAGGCCGACCGGCATTATAATTAAACGCGCGAGTTATTTTTCTCAGGAACGCCCGGTAAATCTCCATTGAATTTCATTCGGTCCGATTTGTTTGCCGGACGATTCGTTTTCTAATTTCGTTACGGAACGATCCCGGGTACCCTTCGTTAAGGATTCTTCGTTTAATGAACAGGTTTCTACGGTCTGTCTACGGGTCGAACCGCGGGGAAATAGGTTGGACCCGATACCAACGTTGGGAGAAGAAAAAGGAATAATAAAAAGAATGAAATTGGAAAGATTGGAAACACAGTTACGGAAACCACGCTGATATAGTATGAAAGAGAAAAAGAAAACAACGATTAGTCCGACGGCGTGAAAACGTTGCGGTTAACGAGTCGTTAACTGCGAAATAACGCGTAAGTGTTGTTCCACGTTTCATCTGATCGTTTTGCAAGCCCCGTCGCCGATTTTAAAACTGCATCGTCGAATCTCCATGACTATCTCATTGACGTCATTTATTACGATGCCATCCCCCCCCCGGTCGAAATGATTTACGAAACGCAGATATTCGTAAATAATGATAATCACGGGTTTGCGGGCGCGAATATTTCGCCGTGGCGAGCATTATTATCCAAGGACCGGAGGCATTCGATGTTCCTCTCGCTGTCGTTTCGATTGGCTCTCGATCTCGGTCTTTTGTAGGACACGCATTGGGTGGCCAACCGAAGCGTGCACGACCGATCAAAAAACCACGTTGAGATTTCACTGTGTACACTATCCTTCCTCTCTTCCTCTCACTGTGCTCTCTTTGTCTCTCTCTTTCTCTCTCTCTCTCGCTCCACTTTGATTCCATAGGACGGCCTCGATGATCATCGAGTGCAGAACCTCATTGTCTGTCATTATTCCATTAATGATATCCACCTATCGAGCAGTCGGACTGGTACCAGGCGCAAAAAAAATTACGTTACTCTTTCCCATGGTCACTTGCTTTCGCTTTTACTCCGATATTTACTCCCGTCCCTACCATTGGTTAGGGTTTTATTTTCGAAACTGCCCGACGATTATCCGAGAATCAAGATACGTAAGTAAATTTCATTAAAATCGTTCACATTGCTACCAATCAGCGTTCACTTTATACGTTATACGTACATATATCTCGTTAACGATATTTCATACCGTCGTTTCTCTTTCGTATATATACATATAATAAAGCACAGTGTTATATCGTTATTATTAATACGAAACCTATACGACACTCGTGTAACACGGATCCAGGTATTATTTCTTCTCCAAGTACGAACAAGAAAAACCAGATCTATTTAAATCGATTCACCTGTACTTACGCCATGTGTAATTCCACCATTTCCCCCTCCCCTCCCCCCTCGTAACCCGCGATCGTTCTATGACTATATTTACGCGGCCACGTGCGTAATCTTTCTAGCGGCGCATACCGTAAGACCGATTATACCCGGCCGTCGTAAACGCCACAGCAGAAACGATTTCTCTCCGCGGGTGTTACGGCGGAGAGACCGGAGGATTCAGGAAATTGGATTAAGCCTTAAATGCATCCTTATGCGTCTGGCGGAGCGGGCTCGCATCGTGCGAGCAGCCGCGATAGATAAGGGGACTCGGTGTGGTTATCGTGCGTCTACCTTCTAAGGTACGCTCCTGAGTTTGCCCGCGGAGATATATGCCCGGCTAGACCGACAAAGAGAATACATCTGGCGTTGCGAGAGTTAACCGGTGGTACGAAACGATAAAATAAATTCGACGGGAAATTTTATTGCTCGAACCGTCCCGTACGGGGAATTTGAGAAACGACCACGGATTTCCGCCACCGTGGAAAATCAATGGTTTGAATGAAGCGATAAAAATAACGATCCGTCACGATCCCATCGAGATTGTCGCTTATATAGAGAGGTAAAGAATATCTCGTCGGGTTTGATACGTTAAATTATATCTGTTTTTCTTTATTTTTTTTTTATTATCGATCCGTCGGGTCAATAACACACAATGTATCGACGCTTGGATCGTTGGATGAAAGAACGAGATCGTAGAAGTTCTTTGACTGATATAGGTAGGTATATAGATTATATGTCTGTGTGTGTGTGTGTATCTCGATTAATGACGGAGCCCGGTCTAATCTACCGAACGCCGACACGGTCTCACAAGTAGTCGAAGCATCGTCAAAAACTTTCACGCGGTGATTATTAGCGTAAGCGTTACGGGCGTCTCGACAATTAATCAGCAATTAGCCGGGGAACGTTCGCGGGGACGGCATCAAAGGAAGATTAATTTAATTGAGCCATCTACGATCTAACGTACGCTCCCCTCGGTTGGTAATTAATTCTTACATTGTTCTATACTTTAGTAATATCGCGCGGAATTTCATCTTTACGGTGTACGAGACGAGCCATTATGATTAACGATGTACATACTTTCCACGTTCTTTTTTCTATTTTCCGTTGAAAATATACCGTGTCTTACGGGAAAAGGTATGTTACCAACAGGTATGCACCGATTATATAAGAAATATATGAACGGCAAAACGCTGCCACGTATCGCACACCAATTTCCAGGTACCTGGTGATGATATAGTTTGCCGTTTACCCGAACGGACGGCACGGATCTCTATTCGTATACGTACACACCGACGAATATGAAATTATTCGTAGGTGAGAACCTCCGTGTTGCACGAACGATACCGGAAGGTATTTCCAGGCAAGGGAGAGCCCGACTCGCGCGGCACGTAGACTATGTTCGCTCAGTACATAAAGTTAAAGTGAAATTACAGTGAATTACTATTTTTTCACCAACGTAAATTACCAAACTCTTATCGAACGGAATTTCATCCACGACCATTCCATTCGTTTTCACGTACTCACCACGATTACATACCCCAAATATTTCCACCTTTATCCAGATTACTCCAAACATAGTGTAATAATAAATTGAACCTTTAAGTTCCAATTATGTTAGTTTCACGATACAAGACAAATACCATCCCAAATTTTCGTTAACGCCCCGTCAAGCACGATAATAATCCATCCAGTTCGTCGTCCACGTCCTTGCCACCGTTTCCACGGAGAGAAGATCTTTCGGGATTAACGGCGTAATAAAATCCCCGTCAAACTTCATTGATCCGGGGACCCGGTCCCACGAGCGGACACGTCGATGGTGCAACCGCTCGGATACCCCGCGTACGATACCCATCGAAAACAGCCGGGTATATAGTGATACAGGCGAACCCTCGAACCGCTCGCAGGAATTCGCTGTTGCAACGGATCGATATCTCGATCCTCTCCCGCGGATCAAACGGCCGCGCGCCGTGCCGGAGTTTAACGCCCTGCATGTAGGCTACTTTGCAGTTCCGCCGTGCACGACGGTGAAAGTGCACACAGGCGCGCGAGCGCGCAGTCACATATGTGTGTGTACCACGCAAACACACACACACACACAGACAGACCCGCGACAGCGTCGTTACGGAAAGTCTTTTCGAGCATTCCGCTCACGCGCGACGCGTCGCACGTCTCTTCGTGTGTACACGTTACATACATACGACACCCGGCGAGGAAAAGTATTTTTCCGCGGCCACGGCGAGGAATACATTTACCAGGTTCTTTCGATGAAATGTTTACGTAACACTTGAATCGATGATTGGGAAGAGAATCTATGTAAATTGTTTTTTTTTCGTTTTTTTTTTTCTATCGATTGAAACGGTGAGGTTGAAAGATGATTTTTTTAGGTGTGTGTGTATATGGTTAGAGTGGAAGGATTATAATTAGCGATGTATGAATGTTGTAATTATAAGTGATCATTGGAGAAAAGTGAATGTGAGAATGTTTGATAAGATTAGAGGGACGATGGAGTGGAGAATGTAAATTTTTGGATACCACGAGGAAGATCGTCGGAGTAACAAAGTTCAAAGTCCTTAAGCTTCTATTCCGCGGATCGTTGCATAGATCACGCCTTAGAGAGATCAAACGACGTGTTTTCTCAATAATTCAGCGCGTGCCCCGAGTTACGACGAGCCGGATGTTTTATTCATAGAGTTCGTGGCGTCCTTTTGTAATTACAGCATGCATCGAGTAGGTGACTCGATTTTCGATCGGGAATTCGATTCGATCGTGCCACCACGACTTAGTAGTACCTATTAATAATAGACAGCGATAACATATAGGAATACTATCGTTTCAAAACAAATTGCTGACACAGAAGCCGTAGTTACTCTCCTATCTCTCTCTACCAACTCTAATTACCAGCCTCCTATTTCCAACCCGTTGCGAATTCTGGTTATGTTAAACGGTACACGGTCATGATCGAGTTCATTTTACCGACAATTCACGTGATAACGTATTATTCATGTTCTCTACAAATTCTCATTAAGTCCGTGTCGTTCACGTGAAAATCATGCTCTCGCTCCTCGGACAGCGAAATTTCGAAATCTATGAAGTGAGCGTCGATGTTTCACCTGCGAGAGGTTGAATTTCGTGCGAGAGGTATGAAAATGCATGTCCGGAGGCGAAAACCCACCGACGATTTCCCATGGACGGTACTCTCCCAGGCGATATCCGCCCCACGTTCATCTGCCGCGAATGTACCGCGATTATATCCACCTTTCGAACCCGTCCTCTCGATAATAAGTAACTTTCATTTCCTCCCCCATCGGCGATCTTCTCTCGGAAGCAACACGTGGCTGCTCATAACTCGGCTCGTAAACGGTGAGTACAGTAGGTGACATTAACGAGCAAAACCCGTGTCAAGTATCCGTACTTTCTTTCTAATTACAATCCGATAACTTCCTATCATTATTCTGCGACGATCGCTAGCTCATTTTTAAATAGAAAAGCGAAAGGAAAGGAGAATATGTGATAGATATCAAATCGTGAACTATAATACTAACGTTGAAACGAAAGTAAATTTATAAAAAAAAAATGATACCTTCGTGTGTAACGTAATTTCATTAACAAGATGAATTCTCTACTTATCTCGAAGCGAATGAGAGATACGAGAGACACGTTTGGAATGACAGAAAAAAAATAACAGGTGAGTCGTTTCATGTGTAAGACCGGGAGTAGCGAACGCACGAAGAATCATTTTTTCTTTCTTCTCGCGACGGACGTCTTGAAACAAGATCCTGATATAGGTATGTCACAGGATTGCCTTATTATTCCACAAGGTGCTCCGATGCTGTAGTAGTGGTAGTAGTAGTGTAATAATTCCCCGCGTTTGCGGGGCACGCAATGCATGCGTGACATCCGGCCACCGGGCGTCGTGCGTCCAGACGCATCTTTGAATTTCTACTAAAAGGATTGTCATGGACCTCGGGAAAATGTCCGACGTTTATATTAAAATTCTTTTTCTTCCCCGTCCGGAAATATTTCTCACGAGAACGTGATATAACATTCGTGCTCCACGTATATGTATACGAGACATTTTTTATGTGGTGTGTGGTGTGTTACATTAATTACAGAGAGGAAAAGAATACCATTAAAATTACGAACGAAAAGAGTGGGGGAGGAAAGAAAGAACCGTATAATATAAACCTGAATATTTGTTCGTCCCATCGGTATTCGCGGTCGGACATTATTCTCATGCCAACGTCGACCGCAAAACTTCCCTCACAAAGACAGTTTTTATTCTACGTTTGCGGTTTTCCTTTCGAGTGACCCTTGAAAGTTAATCCGCCACGTTCCATTCATTGATACGCCGTGGGGGCGCCATTACACGTGTTCCTTTTAAACGTGAAATTCCACGACCTCGATCTCGCCCGAATTATTTCATCCCTCGTCCTTTTTGTTTTCCACGGATTTAACGCGAAATAAAAAACATACATACATACACATACACGTACACGTATACCATACATCTTACATCCAGGGTCCAGGTCGGGCCAGCGTCGCAATTAATACAAGACACGAAGACGTAAGACAGCCCAGTGCCGGAGAGTTTCTGAGAATGATTATCTTAACTTATATTTCCACGAAATTCCGGTGTTGTACGCGAGAGCGTAACGGACCAGGGGCATACGTATACATATTATATACGTATACGTATACGTATATCGGGAGGTATATTTATATTCAAGCAAGAAAAGGCATACAGGCCCGATTCGTGGCCGTGCAAACGCGGCTTTACACGTGTTACTTACGACGTGCCGCAAGTAACGACGATTATGCGTGTACGTAGTACGTACAGGCGGGCCTTAAACCATAAAGGAGACCGTGGTGCACGTGCGCGACCGTGTGTATAGTGCTTTATGACGGTAAACCTTTAACGACGGTGGCTCGCTGTTACTCCGACTGAATATTAAATATAAGCGATATCGGTGACTCCCCCATGGGCCGTATAATCGCCCACGAGAACCTGCCAACCTGCAGCACCCATCACCAAGAATAATCGGCATTATACGTGTATTACTTTGTAACGGAATATTCACTGGCATACAAAGTACATCTGCGATTATTCGTTTCTTTCGGTGTTGTAGTTTTTTTTTCATCGGTGTGATATTACAGGTATAATTTATGACAAATATTTGAGTCATGTAATAATTATCACGGTACATTTGGGGTGAATGGTATTTAGTAGAAATCGTTAAGTAATTGTAATTAATTGGATCAGAGGAGAGAAAGAAATGAGTCTAGGAGATTTATTAATGACTTTGAGATTCCGACCGTGTAATTATCGTGTCTGTCAAAATGTAATAGGTGTATATGTATTGCGTATAGGTGGTCGATATGTGATACGTCTTTGGACACACCGAATTTAAGGTACGTATGATTTTCACCGATAACTCGATTTCACTCGGTTGTAATTACGATCAATTAACCCCGGTCGGAACGGAAACGCCGGGGGCTCGTAGGAAATGAAATTCGAAAGCAGATAGAATTCTATTGATAGACGGCGTGAGAATTGCGCAAACCGTCGATGCATAATTAATTTCTCTGTCGAAATTAACGGACAAATCTGCCACTACGTGTACATAGAGCTAATCGACTAGATCCGAGTGGCAACGTTCGTCGACAGACTCGTGAATTTCACCGATTAACGCGTCCCCGTGTCACACGGTTAATTAACAGCGAAACGCCCCGTACCTGTTTCAGGATGATCTAACTAGACTAGAATCTATACGTAGTGGTACGTATGTATACATATACACAAGCTGCGAGAGTCGGTTTGTCACTTTCAACGTGTCCGTGGTTCGCCAATGTTTAAATCCTCTTATCTTAATTCGAATCTGAAACTATCCGATCATCCGGAGACATCAGGTGGGATAAACCGTACGTCATAGCGGGTAACCGCGAAATAAAATCAGAATATAGAACGAAATAAAAAAAAAAAAAGGAGTGTGACAAAGAAAAATGTCGTAAGATTTGATAAATCGACGGGATCCCGCCGAGAAGAATTGCATAACCGACCAATTAACCTCGATTTCGAACGACTATCAACCTGTTCGCTCACGTCGATCTATAAATAGTATAGACTCTATTATAAAACAAAAAAGAATTGCCAGAGTATATACGATCTAAGAGCTATTGTTCAATTCGTCGTTATATTCGCCAGATCTCCACGTCGATCGTGCGGTGTGTGCAAAATATAATATAATAATAATTCAAAAATATCAAACATGGTTGCGAGAAACGTCCAATTAGTAATAATTACTTGTCGTCTACACGGCGCAAACGACAGCTAAATAAGATGTGTGTAACGTGCGTTGCGTCAGGGGATGGCGAACGATAAATTAACATCGCGACGATAATCGTCAGCCCCCTTGACTGGCTTAGTTTCGTCGGGACGACGATAAAATAACTTTCGTTTCTTCGCGTCGCGAACGTCCATTATCTCAGCGTGGAATAATCGTCGATAAATTTCCGCGGTGCCGTGAGGAACGTTGGAACGCGCCCACATCTTCGGGGTGGAAAGCCGACCAATCAAGATCCGGCGATAAGGGCACGGTTCGTACGTTATCACTGACGATTATCGGAGATTTATCCTCTCGCAAATCTCGCGAAATATTGCGCAGATTTCGCCGGCACGCTAAACGACGGACTCCGAGGTAGCTTGTTTCGTAGAGAAGCGTCGTTTTAAACGAGCCACCGGGGATCGTCGTTTTACGCTTAATTTCGACGCGTCGCGACGTTACATGTGAATGCAATCAACATTGTGGAATGGTAGACATACTCGATGGTAATATATATAGGTGTATATACATATACATATGTATACACGTGAAAGTGACTGTGATTATTTAATTAGAAGTCTGGCGAGGCGGTATGGAAACAGTGGGAAAAAATCAAACGATTGTTAACGAAGTAAATATATATGTATATACGGTACGATCATTATAGATCATGCCAATAGAATGCAATGGTTTGTGGGCTTGGTTTAACAACGGACTACGTAGACTACGATCGATGGAATGCAACGACGGTGAAATAATCATCGTTTAACTACCAACAGCGTGGCAATTATTTCCACAATTCGGGGTCACGTAAAGGTTTATCGTAATTGTTCATGCCGGATTCCTTGTTTGTCTGGATATGAGTACACTTATCCGTCGTAACGTTTAACGCCTGCGAAAAATGTACGACATGTATGTACGTTGTACGTATGTTGCCCAATCATCGTTCTCCCCGACAATGGCTCGTTACATGGATTTTTTCGTGCCACTTTTCTTCCAATGCCTGGCAATTCGGTACGAGTCCTTACCACAGTCTATTATTCTTACACGAACCGGTAATTGAAGATAACCATTTTCGACTAATTGCCAAGCCTCCCGCCAATTATTTTAACGTTTCGAGGTCGTCCTAGGACAGCATCACTTTTATGGTAATCGTTAACGTTTAAACTTTACGCGCCCGCCATACGACGACGACTTCACCGACCAAAAGAAAACACTTGTATCTCGTTGGACGAAGGTTACACCGTAATTATTCTCCTAGTGTAATGTTATTATTACTGAGACCCGACACGTACCACGTAATTACTCCATTTGCAAGAAAATAATTCTCTCGATTACACACATTTTTGTCCCCTCACCTATCGTTCTTTTTTTTTTTTCTTTCTTATCACTCGTCCGACGTCTTCACTCGTTAGACTGTTAATTTTTTGTCAACCTCGTGGTCTGGTGGGCGACAAGAAAAATCGTTCGACGATGTTTTATAAAATCCGAACATGTATGGAAAAATACGAAGGCGAGATTGCGGCGCGAGAATCGACGTTCTCGTTTCGACAGATTTTGTGTGTGTGTGTATCTTTTTTTTTCTTTTTGTCACCCCCTGACGACGAGATTCAAAGTACATACACCGATAGCGGTGTTCGGCAAAACGCGCGATGCGATTTCACGGTGAATCGATTAGACCGTATTCTTCGTTACCGGCTTCTTACGCGGACGCGAACTATGACTAATAGCTTTCGTTACGTTATTTATGGCAAGCCGGCGATTACTTCCTCCGCGATTTATGCACCTGCGATCGAGAAACGTCCGCGGCTTTCTCGACCGATCGATCGTGGCGAAACGACTTCTTTCAGGGCGTCCAGTGCCCGGCGTAGATCGTCTATCATCACTTTCCTTCAAATCGACGGGCTAATAGACGTGTCGTTCGACCACACACATTGCACACACACATACACACACACACATATATACACAATCACTGTTACTCCATATTCATACGGAATATGAAAGATATCGTTCGATTACCTTCTGTTAAATATGTATTTTAATAATCTACTATTTTCCATTCGCCCGTTATAAACCTATAGCTCTCCAACCGAGATTCTAAAGTCCACGGAGCAGGTAACTTCGGAAACGTAACGATAAATTAAACCACCGGAGACCGAAGTAAGCAAGTGTAACGAGTCCTTTATAAGCAATTTCACGGGAGATGCAATTAATCCTACAGATTCTCTCGGCAGCATTCACTGCTAACCGATCACTTCTCTCGTGCCTTGCAATTTGTTCGGATCGCGTGTCGGTACGATCGTGAACGGTTAGTGGATTTATAAGATACGCATCAACGACGGTTCAAGTTAGACGATGATACCGCGTTTTGACCTTGATAATAATTCCAACGAATAAAAGGAATTCACATTCGCGCGAGCGCACGCTCGCATAAAGAGAGAGAGAGAGAGAGGAGAGGGAGACCTTCGAAGTGCACGGCACCGTAGGTCTTCTTCTCCAATCGTCTTCCACCCCGTCTTCGTCCCTGCACTTCATCTTTTTCTTTCTACTTTAGCCAACGATTCTTCGAATTCGAGAAACTGGTCCCGCAACAATTTGTTACCCGGAGATCGAAGTCCGGATCGATCGCTAATAAACGTTTCTTCGTGTTCCTCTTCTGTACATACTGTTCGCCGGTTGCATCGGGTATCCGATGTTTCTTCCATCCTCACCCCGGAGGAAATCTAGTATCCTGTTTTAACAATCGACCGCGGAGGAAGTGGCGCGTACGTGACGCGAGATTTTCAGGAAACGCGTTACCGGACGGGATTGTTAATTATCGTGGAAGAAAATCAAATTAATTCCAGAACGAAATTACACACAGACAAACGTGACGAGACACGTGTATAGAATTTTATTCAATAACGTAACTTCCGTGTGTATATTTTATACGAAATAAGAAATTACCAGACGTTCGATAGAAGATTGCTATACAGGTGGATGAGTGATTAGTTCTCGACCGAACAACAGAAATTTCATTCTACCTTCTGTACACACACGGCACTTTTCTATAGTCATGGTTAAATACATTTTAATTGATACCGTCACTTAATTAATACGAACTCGGCCCGCGGCGTCTCGTTTATTTAACCGATGTTTTATTTCCATTATTTTCCACCGCCCTCGGCGCGGCACGGATGACAGGATTTATAGCAAAGTAAATTCATCGGTTATGTATAGACGTAGTCGATACACTGGTTCGATTTGCTTGTTTCTGTCACTTCGTTGCTGTCCCTCTTTAAAACCCTAGAATATATACGTGTCTCTTATATTAACACGTTTATCGCCCATCAAATCGTCCATCGTCCACGGTCGAACGAATGTAAGACCAAAAAAAAAAACTCCCCGACAAAAAAAACACGAAATCCTCGTCCGATCCGACCTATGCGCGATCGTTACCACCGTTCCACGTGACGGTAACTTTGTGTACAACCGATGCACACGTCCATCAATTAGCCGGCACGAAATTAATTGATTGTTCGCCCGTAATGGCAGACGTCGTTCACCGATCCGACATGTGTCCGATTCTATTCTCTCGATCGCTTGCGCGTTCCCCCGGTGTAAAAGTTCGATTACCGAACGATAATACGTACGCGGAAGTTATTAAACCCGATAGACTAACACAGAAGCGATTCCGTCGTCCGTGTCATCGGTAAATTACACGCGCAGATGTTATCACTTTCGTACGAATCGTAGGAAATGATCGTTCGTAAAAATTCGAAAAGAATACAAATAAATTATATTACGAGACATATTTAATTCAATCTCGATCTTATACCCGGTGGCAACGAGTCTCCAATTGTCGGACAACGATTACCATAAGCCAACCGTCTAAGTTATCAACGGTATATAAATCGAATCCCTGGTCGGTGGTTGTGACGCAAGAGATCGCGTATCGGTGTCTCCTCTTCATTTTCTTCATTCGCAAGGTATGTAATACCTGGCGGCACAAAGTCTTGCCGCAACGTTGTCGTACACCGTTCGACCACGAGGAACGGGGTAACGTTCGACCTGTCGACTTACGTCAGAATTCCACGCGATGACCATCGATGACGACGTGAGATCGTTCATCATCGTTGGAACATTATGTACATTGAATCGCGGGTCTGCTACGTACATGTGTACATGCGTGTATGTATGTATATGCGCGCGTTGCCACATCTGCGAAACCGTTACTCCTTTACACTTCTAGTCTTCGATTTACAACTAATTTTTCTCTTCATTATTCGTCGATCATCGTAAGCATTATAATTAGTGGATAGTGTATGACCATGTGTGTGTATATGTATACACGAATGGTATACAAGTGTTAGTTGTATTATCGTCCCCTTCATCTTGCTTATCATTCTCGGTTAAGAAACACGATTAAAAATTACTTTGTATCACGGCTACGGATAAATATATTCTCATCCCGGGGTTTCGCGGGGACGTGCGCGTACATACAATGTACCTTTGAATCAATTAGGGCTTCAAGGTATTTGTACGCGTCCTTAAGGATTTTCCTTTCACAAAATTATCTCTCCCGCTCCTCCGGGCGAAACACGTATTACCGCCGCACGACGAGTGCACCTCATAAATCACTCGTCGTTCTGCAACACGCCACGGCAGAAAGGAGAAACAATGAGTGGTTGCTCCATAACGTATATGTGTACGCAGGTGCGTACGAACCCGAGGGCACCGGTGTGTACAGCTTTCTCTTGTGTCTATGTTTATGACTCGGTACCATCATCGATGGTTCTGCATGTACGGGCATAAGAAATATTTTCGATAAAAGTGCGCCGCGCCTATGACTCTCCCATTTTAGTAACGTTGATGGTTAAATCGCTGCGTTTATATAATTAAACGAGTACTTATACGCGTGGCTTTTAAAGATGTACTTTAAGATAGAGATTTTTTGGCTGATTTCTCGTTTTAATTGCTTTGAAATGTTTATTACGTGGAGAAGTATTTCATAGAGTAACGATGTGTCTGTGTTAGTATTAAATATGTGTAAAGTGCATCTGTAACTTCACCGCAACGTATTGTGTCAACCAGCAAAGCGGTACAAATGTCATGTGGCACGGGGGCCCGATATGAACAGGTACTGGAGTGTTACGGACACCCACGTGTGACATGGCATCGCATAATCTACCGGACATTTAGCGTAGGCTGGATACTAGCCGCCGCGGTTACAGGTGGCTGCGATAGGCAGGTGAAATTTCATAGCAAATAACGCGATTAAACGCAGCGTAAACTTTTTTGATATCGACTTGATTCTTTCACTGTCTTATTCGGCATCGGATTCCGCTTCCAAAACGTCCCGGATCATTTTGATACCTCAAAAATGCCGGAAATGACAAAGGAATTACGAATATCGCGAAAAATCGTCAAATTCAACCAGTTTTTTAGTCGGCATTCGCTCAATTTTTGAGATAGCCGTCTGAAACTTGTACCATTGTTTTAGTTGGGAAATTCTACGCCAGAACAACGTATAATAGTTGTACTTTTCGAAAATTTCATTTTTCGCAAAAATCTGAAGGGGGTAGGTCAGGATTTTTTGCGATTTTCGTAATTCGTCCGCCATTTCCACAATTCTTGAGCTATTAAAATGATCCAGGGCGTTTTGGGCGCGGGATCCGAAGCCGAATAAGCCAGTGAAAGAATCATTTTGATATCTCAAAAATTATGGAAATGACAAGGGATTTACGAAAATCGCAAAAAATCCTGACCTACCCCCTTCAGATTTTTGTGAAAAATTAAATTTTCGAAAAGTACAACTATTATACACTGTTCTGGCGTAGAATTTTCCAACTAAAACAATGGTACAAGTTTCAGATCGCTATCTTTAAAATTCAGCGAATGGCAATCAAAAAACTGCTTGAATTTGGCTATTTTTAGCGATTTTCGCAATTTGCTCGTCATTTTCGCAATTTTTGAGATATTAACATGATTGAGGACGCTTTGGAAGCGGAATTCGAAGCCGAATACGACAGTGAAAGAATCATTTTGATATCTAAACAATTGCGGAAATGACGGAGAAATTACGAAAATCGCGAAAATTCGTCAAATTCAACCAGTTTTTTGGTCGGCATTCGCTCAATTTTTGAGATAGCGGTCTGAAACTTGTACCATTGTTTTAGTTAGGAAATTCTACGGCAGAACAATGTATAATAGTTGTACTTTTCGAAAATTTAATTTTTCGCAAAAATCTGAAGGGGGTAGGTCAGGATTTTTTGCGATTTTCGTAAATCCTTTGCCATTTCCATAATTGTTGAGCTATTAAAATGATCCAGGGCGTTTTGGACGCGGAATCCGAAGCCGAATAAGATGCAGAAAGAATCAGATCGATATCTAAAAAATTGTGGAAATGGCGAGCGATTTACGAAAATCGCAAAAAATCCTGACCTACCCCCTTCAGATTTTTGCAAAAAATTAAATTTTCGAAAAGTACAACTATTATACGTTGTTCTGGCGTAGAATTTCCTAACTAAAACAATGGTACCAGTTTCAGATCGCTATCTCAAAAATTGAGCGAATGCCGACCAAAAAACTGTCATAATTTGACGATTTTTCGCGATTTTCATACATCGCTCGCCATTCGCGCAATTTTCAAGATATAAAAATGATCAAATATGTTTCGAATGCGCATTCTGAACCTTAATTTTACGAACGTTCCATAATTGATAATATCGTCGGGTTGGTAGTTAATTGCGAACATATTCAAAGCAGTGGCCCGTTTTTTTTATGAGACTATATAGATTTTAAATTTAGATAACGTTACGCCAGTGATATTTAAAGGGAAAAGATGTTACCCATTAACCATGTGCCCATGACAAAACTATATTTACTGACACCGATCAGCACGAAACACGCATTAGGTACGTGGAGTTACTCGGGTACCTGCGTGACTTACAAGCCTCAAGTCTATATTTCAACGGGCGTTAAAGTCGAGGTCGATTCCATCGTGTTGGGAAGCTGTTCGAAGCTCCGATCATTACACCCGTTATAAGCTGTCACATAGCTCATCTCACGTACGAGGGTACCTCACACTGATACGGGAAGTACTTTGAATTTTTTGTATTTTGCAATCAGGCTTCTATCGACACGAATAACTTACGCGCGTCACTTTCGCTACCACTATATACATATATATATATATGTATACACATTTTTCTTTCGTCGTTTTAGCGGCCGATACAGTAATAAACGAGCAAAATTAAAAGGATATTCGAGTATATAATTAAACGTATGACTTATTACGCGGGGTGTCGTGCAAGCTGTACTGTGCCCGGGCGTCATTTATCTCTGATGAATTTCTATGTCACACCGTAACACGACACTCGTTTAATCTTGTGATTACATTAAAAAAATGGGAGAGGGACAGAGAGAAAGATAGAGGGGGAAAAGAACGAAAAATGAAAAAGGAATCCGATAAAAATCATGTGAGTACGAACGGTCACGTTTTCGATCAGCGAAATGAAAGTTACGGTATAGATCTGGTGATCGGCAGGTGATCGAGGAACTGATGGCTTTTGTTGTCCGTTGGTATACGGGAGGAACTTTAAAGGTTAACCGAAGATGATGTTCTTATAGTCCGTTGCGTCACTACCGCGAGATAAGACTTTCACTAAACACAACGATCGTGCCTTCTTCGAGCGAATAAGAAATACGCGGTTGCCTCCTGCATCGTTAAGGTCAATTACGATGCTCGATTTCTCGGTCGCGTGAAATGCGGCTTTTGAATATATATATGTATGTATTAGTTAGAAGAGAAATAAAAAAAGGAACCGTCATTAAATCAACAATTCTCCAAGGGACAAGTCACCCTCCGCCCACGCTGTATTCGGCATGTTTGATGAGCTTTCGAAACAAATTAACGTAATTAGAATTAATGACGCCGCGATTAATTAGACATGTATCCCCAGGAGAATTCCTTTTGAAATATTCCCAACATATTTCAGTCTCGTACCTACAACCGTTCGACGGTGTATGAACGATGGATACTTTAATACCCGCGGAGATTAGTTCTAAAAGTGAAAACCGTGTAGTTGTCTGACTTAACTAACTACCGCGTATATCTCAACGTTATATCCGATCGACTGTATTAATTTTCATATTGATTTCCCGTGATATTTTGACGGTCGTTTCGTTCATCTACACCTTCCCCGCCTCTATTTATCATAACATTATTCTCGTTTTCTACGAATATACATATATACAGTTTACGTAATCGTCGTTGGTAATTCTATCGATTACAACGTTAATATCGTGTCTCTATTTCATGTAACTATTAATAAACTTACCGGTAGAAGAAGCAACGAGGATGGCGAGTGCCTCGCAGCGGCCTGCCTTAGACTAAGAAAGTGCAGTAGGGGGTCCTCGGATGCTCTCAGCTCGTCCAGAATCCTCTTGGCCTCGCTATAACTCTCCAGGTATTCCCAATAAGAGTTCCAAAACGAGCCAGGGAATAAGTCACCTGATGACAACGTATACAATGATAATTAAAATCCAGATAAAATACTATCCGACAGTTTTCTACTGAATACATATCCCCTCGATCAGTACTTTTTGTTATCCTTGAAATTGGGAAACATCCGCGGGACAATCGACTAAAACGATTGAAATTCACACGGTGAAATTTATTCTCGCGAAGAATTCCACGGTGATATAGAATGTTCGAGGTTGAACATATATCCAAAATTGTCTTCGTGAGATTCGATCCAGCAATACATCATCCCGGCTATCTTCCCTACGAAACTCGTTTCTGTTTGAAGAATTCACTGCTTCTCTCGTTCTCTCTCTTTTTCTCTCTTTCTCTCTCTCTCTCTCTTTCTCTCTCTTTCTACTCTGGTGGGGTCTTAACCATCACGGAAGAGAACCTTCCACGGACACGCCACGCACCGGGAATATGATTTACCATCGAATCTCTCACTTTTTTCCCCACCTCGAGTCCATTATCGGTTCGTCCGTCGTAGACTTCCTCGTGCAGTAAACCACGAATTCATTGCGGATTACATCGAATTTACGGGAGCCCCGGGTTTCCGCGTGGAATCGACCGCGTGCAATTATTTTCGGTAGATGGTACCACCAGTGAGAGGTCCGGGGTACATACACGTGACACACGATATAACCGTGAAATAAAACGAACGAGTAAGGGACGAGACAAGAATGCACACGTGTATCGGTTCACCATCGTAACAAAGTGTTCGATGTTACAAAGGGTGTCGAATATTGTTACGAGACCGATATTAATATTACGCAACGGTTTTATTTGAAAGTCAGATATTTTCACTTTCCTAACAATGAATGTGTCGTATGATTTGATAAAAAAAAACGAGAAAGAGAAAAAGAAAGAAAAGAAAAGAAAACGATAGAAATCAGAAGAACCGGGACCGCCGTGATTCGATTCACGTTATCGCACGTGTATCGATACATTCTAATTCAGGATTTCCAAACGGCTTTATTATACCGCGGCGCGGGCGCTCGCGTTATTCCACGAACACAATGAACATATTCAGATGCACGGACGTTAAAGGGATCCGGAGATCGTGAACACAAGTAAAGAAGTCCTCTGGTGGTATACTCACTCGACTTGAAGGTACTGCCGTCCCAATTCTCGAGTGCCCCGCGGATCTGAAAAGAAGCAAAACGGGCGCGGTAGAATTGGCTCTTAAAATACAATGACCAAGATATGAGGGATAGAGGGAGAGTAGAGCTATGTATAATACATGAAGTATAATACGTGAAGCATAATACACGAAGTGAGTCTGCCTCGAGAAGGCGGTATATGCCAGTTTTATACGCGTTACAACCGAGCGCAACCGATCGGTTTATTATTTTCTATTCGTTTCACGCTGTTCGATCAAGTAATTTACCTCGCCAATTATATCAATCTTTCATCGAGTAAAAAAAAAAACACAAAAGAGAACAAATCCTACTCGCTCCGAAACTTTTCACCATCGAATTATTCGTTTCACTCTGTCTACGATGAATCTGTCGTAACTCGAGATATGTTTTTCAACAAACGAAATATTTGTTGCCAATGAAATTCTTCCAATTATCGATATATAACTGTCCGAATATGATGTCGAGGACCTGAAACGGCACAAGGCCACGAAGGGACGTACTACGTCGAAAGAGGCATACATTGTGTCTGGTGAATTATGACGCAGCATTATGCCCAATCAGGACATCATCGAGGGAGCGTATCTGACGTGAATAAGCTCGGTAGTCCTTAAGGCTCCTTCTATCAACGAGCATTAAGGCGTCAGTCGGTTGCCGATAGCATTACGGTAGCGGGTTGCAAATTCCAAAGAGATTCGATTCACCCGAGTCGTCCCAGCAGTTCCTGCTCCAACGCTTCTCAACAAAGGCGACTTCATCGTCGAGTACCTAACGCGAATGGTACTCAACCTTTACGTGCGACGACGTATTGTACATATATGTGTATACGTATATATGTATACAGAGAACCAAGTGTACGGGGGTATACGTGTTCGTAAATAAATGAAAATCATCGATTAGAACGTGGTAAATAAAGTGATCACGATCCACGAGCGTGAAGTATGAAAGAATAAATACCTTGAACAATGCATATTTCGAAGATATAGATACATGTATACATATACATATATACGTATAGAAGAATATATTTCAAGGTTTCAAATGGCAAGGTCTTCGGGATCACGTAGCAGGATGAAAATTATCGACGAGAGTCCGAGTTAGCTGCCTTCGAGCTACGAATACGTATCTATCCGTGGTACCGTGTAATCACAATAAAACTGACTGCCTCTGTGTACGGTGGTCAATTGGCAACAATCAATATGTTGCAGTTTAATTACCACGTTTTGCACGGGACCACGAAGAGAATAGCAGCCGAGTTACCGTCGCTAAAGAGAACCGGGAATAATGATAATAATGATAAGACCGTGCCCCTCGCTATTTAACCGGAGAACATTTATTATTATTATTATTATTATTACCGATTTTAGGAAGCGACTCTCGTGGTGTAATACCACAGACGAGATATAATATAGTATCGGTCGGTGTTCAGCACGTGCTTCAAGTAAATGAATGGGAAAGAGCCGAAGCATCGAACCTAGTTCAAGAGGACGGGTCATTCAACCTTCTCTTATCCGTACCTTAAAAAGGCGGACTAGAATTATGACCTGCTGAGTCATAAAATCCACGATAAGGCATCTTCGGCTAGACACGGTGAAGCGGTGTTTATATCATAACCCTTTCTTTGGAAATTATTTCGCCTTCTTAAAGGCATTCCTGAAGTCACGTCGGAAAACGAACGGAATTTTTTGTACGAAAAAGGAAATCTCGATGATAAATCAGTTTTCTAACCGACGCGACGTATACATGTATCTATCTATCTATGTATGTACGAGGAACCGCAAAAATGTCTTCGCTACGGGGTACTGGGGTATGTATGGTTAGCCAGATCTAATGTATCTAACCCGCACCAGACCCATACCTAACCCATACCTAGTAGTAGTAGTAGTAGTAGTAGTAAGTAGTAGTAGTAGTAGTAGTAGTAGGCCGGGCGAGGGGTACCCATACCTAACCAGACCCCGCAATGAAGCCATTTTTGCGGTTCCTTGTACAATACGTACGTATAACTATACCGTGAGTGTCCGGATACATAAACAGTACTCGAAGGGAACAGGTTTAATAATCAGCACGTTCGTTTATCTATCTCATCGAATGACATTTTTGCGCCCGACGATCGTTTCTGCGTATCGTTCGTTAGGTCCTCCGACGACGAACGATTCGAGCACGTCCGTCGTTCGACGGAACCGTCAGAGCGGACGATGACGGGACGGCGTAAAATTGAAAAGGTGTGCACGCGTGTGTGCGTGTAAGAAAATCCGATGCGTGCCGTGGTTGCATTGTCACGTCGTCCCCGGCGTCACGGTGCGTCGGCGTGTCGATGCGTTTCTTATTGTCAGATACGTATCTATGTTAAGTGCACACGCATTGCGTGCGCCCATGCATTTATGCATCGCATTATACGCACCGCCGAAGGAACATACACCGTGACCCATTCATTCCCGAACGATACTCCTGAATACCTATTCGTAAATCAATTTTCAATTATTCATATTCATAAGGCACCGTCGGTACTACCAAGTTTATAAATCAATATATCGTTGGTTCCGTGCCCTTCGCCGCCGGTAGAACGTATTTATCTATCGATCGGTTATCGTTATCGGAATTCCCAAATAACCCGGCAATTTAGTTATCCGTTATCCATAAAGTTAATTCAATATTTCGTGTAGAACCGATAGCAACGGATAATGATTGTTTTGTTTCCCCTCGCTCGATCTCAACGAGCCTAGTTAAAATGCATAGGCGACGAAATTAAACTCTAGCCAGGATTAACAAGTGATAGATCATTCTTGGTCGATTATCGATTATCTCGGGGGAGAGAGAGAGAGAGAGAAAGGGGTGGGGAATATTACAGAGTCCACCGTGGCCAATTTTTCGCTCGTGTATTGCTCCCTCTCTCTCTTACCCTTCTTCTCGTTCTCTCTGTCCCTTTTCCTCTCATTTCGAGCAGAGACGCATTCCATGAAGGCGGTTTTAATTACACGTCGCGCGAGCACGATCGTCCCTTCACCCTACATCCATCTGGGACGACGAGTATGTAGAGGGCGTTCCCAAAAAAACAGGTCAAACCACGTGTTATTAGGGACTATGCGTGGGCGTTTCACTCTCCCATTATTATTTTATAGTCGCCGGGGACGGTCTCTATAAAGACTGTTTCTTTCTTTTCGTTTTTCTTTTTTATTTTTATTTTCACCATCGGAGATTGACGATCGATAAACGAGATCTTCGCGAACGCACCTGCACAACGAATTCTCGTAACGACGTCCGACGTCCGTCTAATGTCAATACGTCTAGTAATACACTCGCTATTTCATATATGGAAATGATGCGCTATCGGGTACACGAGTTATTTTTACTTTCTCTCTTTATTATTTTGCCCTTCTGCTAATGGACCTATAAACAATTACATGCTGTACGCTATTAAAACGATAAACAACTTTTTGTCAGCTATTAACGTTCAACGATGAAAAGGGCCGCGAGAGTTATAATTAGGTTATACAGAATTTTTCGCCCGCCCTTGATTGCCACCTGTTTTTTACCGTCCACCCCGTATAAGCTAGAAGACGGGTGAGACTGTCGCATCGTTTTATGGCGGTCGATGAATGCAAATCCGTTTTGTTTCGTTCGATTCTTTTTTGTTTCTTTTCACTTGCCAGGATTGACGATCGATAAATGATGGCTCATGTCCAATCTAATATTAATAGTCGACGGCGCTCGTAATACTTGTTTATGTAAATTATATACTGCTTGATTACCCGCCGGCAATAAACAATGTCTTTCCTAATGCTGAGCTAATTTCCTTCGCTACGTTGAAAACAACAAAAAATCTCTATGAATTTTTATAAATACCCAACAATCCCGCGGTACTTTCCATTCCTTTCGCCCGATACTTTATTGATCCGCTTTTAACCTCGGTTTATTTGCCATTATGGATGAGTAAAACAACAAATAAAATTTCTTCAAAGCCACCAGGAACACGTGCAACTGATCGTTCCAGCACCGATCTATTTCTCCCGAAAACTATCTTAACAAATCGTACGACAAACGAACAAAAACAAAAAGAAAGAAAAACCCGAGTGTAAAGACTCAAAAGCAAGTGTTATCGATTTACAAGAGGATCCTCTGTTTTTACCACACAATGTCTCATCGACACATGCTTCCTTCGTTCTTCACGTGGGCAGTTTGTTGATACACGTATGTATGTGAGTCGTGAAAAAGAACTTTTGAAAGACAAACACACGTGCGAACCATTTCACCCGCCGGCACGTGGATGACAGTTCTGGATCCATGACCCAGACAGGGAACAGCACCCACGTGCGCCGGATGGAAATCTCTTTACTCTTTTAACTGCCGAATTAACAACGTTCGCACCGCTTCGTCGGTTTCATTGGCAACGCGCGCGCGGATGTCGGAGAAAGTAGATTCGCGTCTCGGAGGGAAGATGAAAAAAAAAAGGAACTCTCTTTCTCTTCCCTAACCGTTAGCTCGACGTTCCTTCGCGCAACGCTCGATCGCCTTTTACTCGCGACGTAGTAAAATGCTGATAAGCCAGCGTGATTATCGGCACGATACCAATAATGGACTGGTATTAAACTGGGCCTCGTTCTATGTTCACGTTCGCGAAGTGTAGAGAAATTAACGGGAACGTTGAAAGATGGAAAACTGGAACGATTGAAAATTCTGCGATAGATATCGTTATGAGATCTTATTGATAACGAACCGAGGAACGATTAGATCTATAGGAGAGAATTGGGTGTCTTTGGTAATGTAATTCGTTACGATCTATTCACGCAATCGTTTCACAAATTAATGACTGATCGATGGTCCATTTTTATTACGTGTTACGTAATTCGAATATTTATCCTTAAATAGAAATCGATAGAACCTGTCGATTTTATATATTCCGTCCCGCGTGGACATATTCGTATTATGTAATTCTTTTTATCAAATTCTCCCGACAAATTCTCGTATTTCTTGCGACGTTCTACGACTACGAAATCGCAGCCGGGGAACAGAACGGCGACGAGACGTTTCGACCGCACGTCGATACCAAATGCCGCACACCGTGAAAACACCCGAATGAATTCGACGTTCACGGACACACGCACACAGGGACGGCGCGAACAAACGCGTGTATACTACGAAACGCACTTTCTCCTGTCTGGGATAAAAGCGTGCCGCGGTGAGAACGTTTCGCGATTTCCTAGGGTGTCGAGAGATCGAAAGGCACCGGTTTGATTAATGCACGTGGTAGGGACAAGACAAGAGCAATGTTAAGTTCCCCACTTCCTCTCGCTAAGTGTTCCGCAAGGAATATGTTTTTCTTCGTATCCTAGATCAATGATCCAGATAAAAAGAGTGGAGAATTTTTATCCAGAAAGGATTCTTGATATCCGTGGACTCGGTGAGATTCAAATGGAAATCGTGTAATATAAATTCGTGTAAATCGAAGATTATACAGGGTTGTACTTAAGTGATGGTCGAATTTAATAAAAGTATAAAAGAATCCTGTAGTATATGGTTTGCTGTACGGTTCGATGTAAATCCATTGCTACCCGTTGGCATATTATACATATACGTATATATACGTACGTGAGATTACGTCTAAAGGCTCTGTCGTCCCACACGCATATAATTGGATGATTAGTCATGAGTCTTATGAATTATCCGGCAGAGCCACGAGAAGGGCTATTATACAACGGTGTGAACATCCGGCGTTGCCCTTTAAAAGAATTTCTAATCCCTCTCGGACGGTCCCGCAGGAAACGATCTTTAATTCTACAATGTTCAACGGATCGTGAACGGGATTCACTTCCCGCAGCACGATAGAACACACACCGAATCGCAATTAAACAACGACAATAACTAATTCGATCTATTAGTCCCGCGCACCTATAGTATAGATCCTCGTACCAGTCCGATACGCCGAAGGATACGTATTTCTTATTTTTTTTTCTTCTCTTTTACGAACAATGGCTCGACGTTGCCGCGCCGCAAAAGAAATTAGAAATCGATAGAGGAGACTGGTTCCATTAAGCGAACGAAGTCGAAAAGACCGAACGTACCGATCTGCATATTTATCATTTCTCCAGGTTTGTATCTCGGATTGTTTTCTCGGTCCCGCAACGCCCCCGAGAGCCGTCTTAAAAAATAAGTATCACCGTTAAAAGGTGTGTCCAGGGTGTGATTAAGCCCTTCGCGACAAAGCTGTTTTTATTCTGCTCGTTCCCTTTTTATATGTCCCCTATTCCCGGTGCTCCCGCGGGTGCATTCCCCGCGTGGGTCTCCCTTATCTTCGCGCTAAAAGCTCACGCATGGACGTCGCGTTATGGGACAGAACGGGCGTTACATATAATCTAACGATGAATTTTCTTTGTCGGAAAAAGACCGTGGCAACCGACGACGAAGACGAAGACGAAGACGAAGACGAAGAGTCCTAAGGGGCCGGGTTATTAAACTTCCCGCGGCTTCTCTGACGTGATATATACCCTGGCCAACCGAGTGGGTCTTTACGAGCTTTGCAACCGGCTACGGGAAACCGAGAAATTAATAATAAGTGTATTCTTTAAGGTTGAAATTAAGCGTGCATTCCTTCTTTCGTAATGCGAGAAATTTTCCCTGTTCTGTCTCTCTCTGTCTATCTATCTCTTTCTCTCTCTCACCCTTTCTACACGTGACGGTTCGCCGGTAATGAGCAGATGCGTTCGACGTGAATTTCCGAACGAAATCTGGTATTCGCGTATTAGGTAACACGCCGTGACAGTACATTGCGTAACCGTTCCTACCGTGCGCCGTTGTAAATACATGTAATCCACTGATTCGCGAGCGTGTCTCATTTTTCCGTGTCCCGAAGCGTGGGAGCTACGCCGGACGTCTAGCAAACCGATATCGAGGCAAAGGACTGACCGCGTGCCTAGCAGGCAAAAATTAAACTGGAACGTGTGTCTCCCCCACCCCCTTCTCTTGCACGTGGATCAAGAAAAATGAGACCCTTGCCGATGAAATCGAAACCATTCCTGGCGATCCGGTATCCCAGTCCACTTTCCCGACGAAATGCCACGACGATCATCCACTTTCTTGAGGCACTCTTGTCTCTCTCTCTACTTCTCTTCCTCTCTCTCTCTTTATCTTTCTCTCACTTTAGGCCCTCTCTTTACGCGTCCGTAGACGCTCTACTTTCCAACGTCTACTTTTTTCGCGATGCATGAAAACAGAGGGGTAAGTAAGTGTACTTAAGGTGAAGAAAAAAAAAGAAAGGAAATCGATGATAAACGAACGTCATCCTAATGCGAATAAAATTACCGTTGTCCTTTGGCGAACTATTACCTGACCGGTCGATTCGTCGAGGACTAAGGTGGCAAGAGGAACTAACGTGTCGGTACCCGAGAACTCTTTGATCTCGCTGCGATAATGCACGCGCTGCCGGATGATTGCACGCCACTTAATTAATTTTCCAACATTCCCCGCTTCTTTTCGCCGGACGGAATGTACCTGGTATCTTAATGCGCCATCTTCTGAACTTTCCGCGGGATATTGTGGAATCGTGACTCCTATTAGTCACTTTTCCCACCGATTACATAGCGTTGACGGCGAGTCCGTGTATGGTTTTTTATCCCCCCCCCCCCTTCCTCTCTCGACTATTTTTTGTCCGCTTTGTACAAGATCAAGGTGTAACCGAAGCAATTAACGCTCGTCCCGCTATCGGACGTCGCGTCTCTACGAAGTGTCGGTGAAAAAGATTCGATTTGTTCGACGCAGTGTGAATAACGGTCAGATTGTTTGTAGGACGACCCAAATAGTTACAACAACTATTTACGCGATACGGGATCACCTAGAATCAGTCTGCGTGTCTATTGTCTGTCCGCTCTGATTAACACCTGTGAGCGGGTGGTTACGATGGTAGTGATGGTGTTGGTCACGAAATCCAGAAATTCGGTCGCGTAGGATCGATGAGGATCGATGAACCGTTTAAAAACGTGCCGCTAAATCCGTCGCTCGCGTTCGGACTTTCACGTTTCACGGATCGCAACGTGGGGCACGTCCCACACGGAAATCCGGCGTGGTTGGGTGTTCGGTAAAGATCACTGGGTCCCCCATTGGCAGGGGCCGGTCCACGTACCGAAAATACGTCAACGATCTAACCGGACTCTCACCGCGATCCTTTTCAGCGCGGCAAGAAAAGCGATCATGACAAAACGACGTCACCGCGCTCGTCGCCGAACCACCAGGCGGTTTCAGACGCGGCTTTCACATTCCCGCGGCTACGACGTGAACGAGGAACATTGCCCCGCAGGTGCATGAGCATTAACTTCAGCAACAGTGTTGCGAGTCGAACACACACTCGCGGTGCAATAAAGTGCGTCGCTGTAGAAAATCCCCGGTCCTGACAGGGATACATTTATTTATTATCTTCCGTGGTACCTTTCAACTTAATGACAAATAATTAGCACGCTTACCGGCTTAACGCATTTCCCTGTCGTATACATATGTATGTATGTATGTACATATACGACGGTATATGTGGTCTCACGTGTGTATATGAATATTAACAAGTGGAATGAGTCTAGGTAACGTGAGCTTGGAAAAACGAAAAACCAAAGGGAACGTCGCGACTTCTCCGGGGGGAAACGGGTGAACGAATTTCAATACGTAATCGACGTTGTAAACTGGTAACACGGTAATTAATTGCCCGTTAATAAATAATCACTTCCGCGGAGAAGAAGACGATGATCAGGAGAAAAATCCACGGCACGAGGGCGTTGGTCCGCGGCGCATAGTTGTCGCATTCCCGTTGCATCGTTGGTAAGAGCGGTCGCAGGTGCACGTGCGCATCACCGACGGCTTTTGCACTTCTCCAGAGGCACCGTCGTGACCGCGGTGTACCGTGGCCGCGGTGTACTCGTCTAACAAAAACGTAATTTACGGTCGTGGCGGGGCCGGAAAGAAAGGGGATCGACCAGAAAAGAACGACCGCTCGCGTTTCGCCTTCTTTCCCTTCGAAATTCAGAAGTCAATTGCCCGAAGGGGACGAAAATCATGGTAAGTGCACGTAAGAGAGAAAGGGAAAGAAGGAGAGAGTGAGAGAAAGAGGGAGAGAGAGAGAGAATCGGAGGATAAACACGCGTACATCAACGCGTTTGGTTTTACTTCAAAGAATTCTGCGTGATTTCTCGTGAAACCGAGAAGAAGAAGAAGAAGAACAAGAAGAAGAAGGAGAAGAAGGAGAAGACGAAAGGAAGGACCACAGGAGACAGAAACGTTTGACCGGCCTCTCCTTAAAGAATACTTCGAGGTTGAAATAAAATAACGACAACGACTACGGGATCCCTTCCACTATGGAGTTCCTCCTCCGTCAGCGTTCTCTGAAGAGAGAAAAACAGAGGAAGAAGAACGTCGTAGAGGCGGGAGGACAAGCGAGACAGACGTATACACCGTCTCCGTCGCTTTCCAGGTGCGCGATTGCTTCTAATTGCCCGCGGTGGCCCCGAGGTGCCTCCAAAGTGAAATTGCTCGTCGTGGCAAGAGGAGACCGCGTGAAGAGGCGGCCAGCGACAACGAAGCGGAATAAAAAGAGCCGAGGAAGAGGGAAGAAGCACACGGCTACGTGGTACATACATACATACATACATACATATATACATAGACAGCAGGGAAGAGAGCATCACTCGGGTCGCGATCCGCTTCAGGAACGACCAACGATTCGAAGCGTTTTCACTAATTAACCTTCGGTCCGCCGTTGCGGTTTTGCGCCACGCCGAGAAACTCCGGATCAACGTGAAGAGACGTGCAGTTTTATGACTCGTCGTGGAAACGTTCCGTAAACGAAATACTTTTGTTCGATGAACATAGGTAATCTTATTTAATAATTATTCCGAGGTGCGAGATATAAAACGTGTATCGATTAATTTTGGTTAAAGTAAGGAAAATATATATACGATTTATTAAGACGGTAGAATTTGTTCATAAATTTCCACCGCGAATCAAGATCGTTCGTGCCAATCTACCTGTATACACCCGAGGGCATTTGGTAAAAATATCTCTCTCTTTCTCGCGACGTAAAAGAAATCCCGATAAAAGTACGCAGCGAAACAACTCGCATCGCTATAATTAATACGCTCCGATCGCGATAGTCGTTCGCGCGAGATCCTTGGAAATAAAAGATTCATCTCGAATGGGGGAGGGGGACCTATACTGTATTTGCATGGTTTTTGCCCGGACGGCCACCTCGTTATTGATGACCACGGCCAAGTTCACTGCTCGGAATAAAGAAGGTAGGCGTTTCCAACCCCGTTCGGTTTCGCCACGGATCCAGCGTGCAACAATCTTCGCGAGCGCGAATCCCTTTTCACTTTACGAGGCAGTTGCATCTTCGTAGGTAGTACAAAGTCGTTCCCCGGTCGTCTTGTAAAAGTCAATATTTATGAGGGTGCTAACCACCGTCATCGCTCATCCCGACTCGTTAACCAGCCTCGCCGGCACGGCTTTGTGTTTACATCCGAAGGACAGGCATCCTCTTTATTGTCAGCCCTAAGAAAACACGTCCACCGTTGAATCCGGAGTGGCTGGGTACGTGCCTGCCCTCGGGCTCTATCGCCTTATCAGTAACCAGCCGTGAACAATATTTTCCTCGGTGTTTTCACTAAAAACACCCGCGAGTCGAACGGTGGCCGATCATCTTCGTGATTTTTTGTCGATGTTCGATACTCGAACTCGTGAAAGATCTCATAGAATTTCCATATACGTATTTAGATATCAGTGAGATAAAAATGAATTTTTCTTCTAGAAATTCATTATTATTGATGTGAGATATAAGTTACCAATTGCAGGTATTATATAATGATACGAATTTTCCCATAAGAGGGACCGTTGTCACGGGAGTCTGTATATCCGAGAACGTAGAATTCTCTTTGCAAGAAGCTTCCGACGACTCGAGTTAGCGTAATTGCGACATACCAATGGGGGAACGGCAACGTGCTTCGCAGAAGCAACAGGTGCCAGGTGAACGTAAACAAGGTGGCACAGTTCAAGTGTCGCCATCTCTCAACGATGTTACTCAGCTCGCTTTCTAACGGTTTCCAGAAGGTCGATAAGCAGAGATCTACTATTCGATTCTAAGCGCGCATAGAAAGGCGGTCTCTATGAAAAACTGGCAAATACCGTACAGAACTCGTTCCAATCTCATACAAACTATTCCTAAACACATTCAAATGAAACTATCGATATCACTCACCCTCTGACAGTGTTCTGCGGTAACCCTGGAGAGATCCGCGAGGGGTTGGAATATAACATCGTGAAATTCGGGATAGTTTCGTGCCAGTGGTCGTGCGTACAGTTCTTTGGCGCTGCTTAATGTTTCGTGATACTCTTCCTCGGCGTGCAACAGCTTCTCCGTCGCTCTGTACCTTCGATCCGTATCTATAACACACCGTATATATTATAATTAAACCTGGTTTATCACATTTTAATTATACTCAATTATAACTCGTATTCGTTTTACCATTAACAAACGGAAAAGATTTCTCACCTCCTATGGGATCGTACTGCCTGGCAGAGTCCTCGATTAACAAAACTTCCCCGTGGAGGAGCCCGACGTCGGCGGCAGGATCGACCTCGGCCCTGGCACCGGCGAGTAACAATCTGGGCCTACAAACACGATACTTCAAGAGCACCGGGGCGACCACGGCTGAAACAGCTCCCGGGGACAAGGCGGCTAGCTGTAACAAAAGAAAAAGGGACGAGTCTTATAATATGAATACAGGTGCACGATAATTGTTATAAAAACACGATCGTCCGCTGCGTAGAGGATATTTGTAAAATGTTTCTTATATTTGCGAGATACCTCGGGGAAATATAATCCTGGCAAACACATCGGGGGGGAAGGCGACTAAAAGGTGGTGGCCGTTCCGAACGACATGCATTCCCTACGAAATCGATTTGTGCCTGTTTTGTACCTGCTTCGTCCCTCGTACCGACGAAGAAACAGCCCTATGGAATGTCCTAATTACAAGATGGGTCGGAGAAAGGCTCGACAAGAAAAAATAAAAAAAAAACAAAGCAGAAACACCATGAACCACCAGAGAGACTTAAAACCATCGAGTTGAGCATACATACTCGCGCAACGGTAGCCAATCAAAATCCCCGCCTAATCCCGAAATCTTCGCAAACGCTCGACGTAAGAAATGCAAAGAAGTGCATAATTAACCGGCTATTCGCCGCGGAGATTCTTCCCAGCGGGCGAAAGATCGGAGAACAGCAGGGATATTAACGATCTGACGACGTAACGAGCAATACCGCTTGGGATCAGATTAAATTCGTGAGCCTCCGAGTCCCAACTTTTGGGGACCGGTGGTAGAAAATCTTTGGGTCGCCGGTATACGAATCCTTCCACATAACAAGTTTCATCGCTTATTGTATTTCCTTCTTTTTCATATTACTATCTCATTTTCTATTAAAGATACGGCCAGTGAGTCTGTGATTCACATTTATCAAAAATTTGTTAAGATACAAATTCGATTTTGAATATTTCAGATACACAGCTCCCGATAAAGAAACCTTTATCGAATGTCTTCGAAGAAAATCACTATCGTCGATACATACTTTCGAAACTATCGACGGAACGTTCAATCAGCCGGCGTTCGGCATACCCGGTCGACATTTCAAACGTATTGCAGAATTATTTCGTGGTGTGCACCCACTATGCTTAACCCGACGGACCTCACCGCCGTAACCTTACGCCGTCGTGGCAATTATCGCCGGCACGGCAATCCGTTCGGACAATGCAATTTAATCTCGTTTTATGACGATACGGGGGTACAGTTTACACCGACATCGGACGCCGATCTTTCTAATCGCGGTTCTTGGAACGACGCTGTTCAAGTACACGAACGAACGGACGGTGGGGCGTCTCGATTTTCCCCACTCGGCCGAATATAATCGGCGGTTCAAAGGGATCAGGAAAGATCATCCGGCACGATCGTACGATCGCCGGGATCGACGATAGGATCTCGGTATGATTCGGAAGAATCCGGTAGTAAGGAGGCTTATTTGTGTGTACCGTTAATCACACCAGGTCTCTCCTTTCTTTTTCTTTTCTTTTTTTATGTTTTTTTCTTTATGGTTTAATCTCCTCTCTCTCCCACCGTAACGTAACAGACAAGCGCATACACGCGATTCAGGAATTCAGTGCATTTATTGTGTGTCCCGCGCTTTTCCTCCCCGCGAGATGTATTTTATCCCCGCCGGCACAGCCGCATTCTCGTCGATTATCGAACTGGATAGCGTCACGTTTATCACCGTGTAAAACGCATCCGTACGAAATACACCGCGCCAAACCGATAGAACATAATATCTATTGCATTCTTTCGCTCGGACCGAGAAGGCAGAAATATTCCTATCCGGGTAAAAATCGAATTATTCGCGTGTACGCATTCAAACGTAGGAAAAAAACGAAAAAAAAATTCATCCCACGGAATTCCACCGTATCCGTGTGAGCGTTCTTTTTTTCTCAACCGTACCATCCGTACGTTTTATGACATTATTCACCTGGGAAGAAAATTCCAAAGCAGCGATTACCAAATCCTTTAAAGCTTAAGTCACGTTAGAGCAACGCTGACGTACGAGATTCATGGCATCTTCTCGCAGAGTAATGCTCCAGACGAAGAGATCTGCACCGGTGTTGAGTTTATACAACGAACACATTATCCCTGCCTCCTTTCGCCCATCCCTTCAGCCACCCTGGTTTTTACAAGCATATATAGATACTCCCGATCGAAGAGGAGAGCGCGTACGCCCACTCTCGCTTTTAATAAAGCCAAACCGGAATCGTAAAGCTGAATCTAAATTGCATAATTATACCGGGCTATCTTTCTCTCTTGCATCTTCGATCTCCGTTCATCACCCGACCGGTCATATTCTTCTCCTTCTTTCACCTTCCCTATCTCACGCTTCTTTTTTTCCGCTCTGTAACCTTCATTTCTCATCCCCTCTCTCTCTCTCTTTCTCTTTTTCTCTGGATGCTGTCTCTTAGTCTCTCCGACTTGATACTTCTCTCTCTCTCAATCTATCTATCTTACTCTCTCTGTTTTTCAGCTCTTGCAACGCACCGTCGAAGAAATAACAAGATTATAAATTGGCAAAGTACAAGCGCCGCGTGCGTTCTGCTCGCGGATACCTTAAAGTGGCCTTATTCGGCTAAAAATAAATTGTTACGTCGCGACGATACCTCTTGCGGATAATTACCCCTGGTTTATATTGTATAATAATGAAACTTTTGACACGCCAGCCACACGGGTCAGGTGTAAATTTCGCGTACGCGGGGTTATACTTTACGAGCATTAATATCGAGTTAATAATCGCGGGAGGATATCTTTTTTTATCATTTTCTTCTTTCGCTGAATATATATCGCTCTAGCAGACGATGAAAAAATAATGAGTTGACAACAAAGACTTTGTGAACCGGTCGGCTTCGTAGTCGGTGCTTAATAAGGGAAAAGAAACTAATGATCGAGACGTTACGCGGATCATTTGGGCCCCTACCGACCGGAAATTGCCTCTAATTGTCTCACAAACTTCCATTCTTCCCGCTGAATATCTGCCCGCGTAATCGCTCTCCCCGGTGTCCTCAATTATATCATTTCTTTTCCCCCTAGCGTAAATCTTCGAAGAATTTTACTTCACCGTACCACGTAGACCCTCGATAACATACCCAATAGGATCTACGCGATCCATCCGTTTCAATTGCGGTGTCCTTCGATTACATCGCATTATCGGGACTCTACAATGTATCCAGGATCTATCATGGAACGTATCAATTACCGTAACATCTTAATGTCGTTGCACTCGCGGAACAAACGTATCCGTGACCACCAACACAGTGTCTTCCGAGTGTCGTACAGATGTACTCGTTACCGCACAATTTCTCTGAATACCCGCACCGCGTGTAAGTGTACCACCACATACATAGATAGATACACCCGTAGAAACCATCCGTAACCATAAGGCTGATTTCACATCAAGATCAAGTCAAGTCGAGTTCCAGTCAGTCAATTTCTTTACCTTGAACTTTCTAGTCCCCGTCATTTCCACCGCGTTACATATTTCCAACCGTGAACGTTTCCCAAGTTTTCCATCGGACGTCGGTTGGAAAATGTCTGTTCGTTCGTTCGTACGTCGATCAATTTCATATCGATGTTTATTTTGCGCGACCAAGCTTGACCAGCCGGTGCTCGTCTTGGTATAAATCCAGCTTAATGGATCGCGGCCTTTTCTTTTCGTGGCGCGGCCGTGTGTACGTTCGAAATGCGTATGCATGAGCATCCTGTCCCTCCCAGTCTCATTACGGGACAATGAGCGTCGTTACATCGATCACAGGCCAGGGCATTCTGTCGAGGCGGAAGAGACCGGACTATTTCGCGTGGCCGGTGGGAGGAGTCGCCTAGCGCAACGTTGCGATTAATTTCTCTTGCAGATCAACAGGGAGAAAATTGCGATCCACGAGACAATGCCGGGAGGCTACTAATCGCGAGGTAACCGGGGCTTACGAGTTTAGGGACGATTAGAATTTCCATGCTGTGTGTTTATGCGATTCATACGGCGAAATGGTGTGTGGTAATTTTCAATGAATTCTGGGCTGTGTTTTTTATGGGGAATTTAATAATGAACATACTGATAGAAGATTGTGATACGTAGAAAATGGTGACGTTTATATTTTGGCGAAAAGATGAATGATGCTTTAATGCAAGGGTCTGGTGGGTTGTAAACCTTTGAAGTGGTTGTGGTAGGGTTAATCTCGTTTAATAGATTATTGTTCTATTTGACGATGAGTAAGTTGTCCACTTAGATGAAGATTTTCGGCATGGCGCGTGCAATGGGTCTAAATTTCGTCAACTCGATGAATTACATCATTGACCAATTACCATTTCGGAGGGTCCACGAATGAAATTAGAATAAAGTGACCGCGTTCAACGATTACGATGTGCACGCGTGTCCGGCATTATTTCATAAACGTTGCCCGATGGGGGAATACTATACTTCTAAGCCGCTCGGTAGAGCATGCTCTTTGTTTCTCTTTGGAGCAAGGCGACACTTGCTTCGTGAAAGATCAGATAGAGGTTCCCATGCTCTTTGGTCGCTTGAAAACGTTACCCATGAGATACAAATGATTCTAATTATATCCCGCGACTCGGATACCGATCAATTAACGTATTTAACCGTTCGCGGAATTAAAATTCCGGTTTATTATGCGATAACTCGTTAGCTCGTTCATGTTAAATAAATTAATATCCGAGGGGCAAACGATTTTCCGTGTCAGAAGTGAAACGATTCGTACATACAGACAAAACAACACGGGGACATTATTCCCACGCTGGCAATTAACGTAATTTATTACACCGTGATTCGTTACAACAAGTGTATGAAACACGTGCGACTGCCAAAACATTATTACTCAATAATCGTAGCCAGTAATGGTTTGAGAGCCATGATTGTCATGCAACTAAGAGAACGAAGGCCATTTCAACTATACATATATATATACATATACATATATATCTATACAATCTCAACACAGTGCTGCGACAGACAACAGCACTGCACGTGTACTCGATTGTATATCTATACTTTATACGGCGATGCAAAACAATTTCATCCATTCTCCCCGAAAACACAACCAAACCAATCCCACCAAACTTTACACCCAAATACATACTTCCTACTCCCACCATATGACACTATCACCAATAAATATCCCTAAATATAATTCAAAAAGTCCAAATCCCACGAGAATGGACAAACGAAATGATTTTATTCGAAACACCCGGTACACATACTGCAACGTACGAACACATGCCACCGGTATGGGTTGAAAAGTAACGACCAGCGTGTTTCAGTGGACGCAAAAAAGTACGTGGATGTAGTAGGTGTGTGCGCACAGTGTGTCAGTGTGTGTGTGTACGTGGTCTACGCCTCGCCCATGCTAGAAACGACGACCGAACCAATTCGCCGAACCGCAACCGGCAAAGTCTTTCGCTCCTTTCGCTTAAGAATCGAATCGTTCAGCTGCCACGACGACAAATGAACGGACGCAGCTATGCGAATGGATTACGCGAGCCTTTAAGCAGCACGGCGTGCCGCGCGGATCGCGTCAATTCGTGAGAACGGGGCGCAAATGAAAAATCGCGGATTCAACGCGCGAATACGCGGCGGCCGGGATGCGCGCGATGCATTAAACATCGAGGTTGAAAACTATCGTTCCAGCTGAAATCACATCGACCGGGTGAATTTCGATGAACAACCATAGAAGGACGGCTGCTATATGTGCGACACATAGCCGGGAACGTATTATTACGTTCAGGACGAAACGGAGTTAAAATACACGTCGATTGTATCATTCGCGAAAGTTTTTCTTGGTGAGGTGCCGAAAAGTTATTCTGAAACGCTAGGAATATGATTCACCTGGTACTCCCGGTGGAAGAAAAAAATCCATGACGTAAGACAATTCTCTGTTGCCCCGAATACTAAGATTAGTACGCGATGGAAAGTTATACAATTGTTGTACGAAGCCACGGTGTTGTTTCGTTTGCGAACCTCTATTTTGCGACACCCGGTTACCGGGATTCCGAAGATACCGTCAGGTTGAGATTCGGTAGATTAGGATAAAAAAAAAATAACGTCCCGAGGATATTTTTTTTCCTGAATAGAAAGCCGCGACAGGAAGCGCGGATTCAACGGTATTTCCGCTAGTTAACTCTCGAGGTTAAAGGTTCTAATGACACTGTTTATGCTTTATGCTGTCCGCCAGTGGTGTAGCACGCGGAAGAATTCTGCGGAGAAAGGTATAATATACGAAAGTGTACGTGTCACTATTTTTACCAGAACATATACAATACATTTCAATTCAATTATACTACCGTAATCCTTGAACTCGTCCGACAGAGATGTATAAGCGACACAACTGGTCGAGTTTATATCTGACCCAGAAACAATTTTTTTATTTTACATTATAGTAAAAAAACTCGATACTTTCTCTTTATACGGTCATCTTGAACGAGCAGAAGTTGAAAAGTCAGCGAAAAAGAAATATCTCGCGAGATCCTGTAGTACCGTCGACGAATTAATCGTTACTCATCATTAGGAACGGGTATTTCTAATGATCAGCAGAAACCATTTAGCCGCGGGATCTTTGAATGGGTGATGCTGCAGTCAAAAATAGTCCCATCTTTCCAGGGGCATGCTGCTTGGCCGTGCCCCGCTGTTAAAGCACACATGTGGCCCGGGACAAGAGCTGGTTCTGTTTCTGCCGTCATTACATCGTGTTTCTCTGCATTTCGTGCGTTAATGACGGTGGCGAGATTAGCGGCATGAAACAACGGAACGCGGAGGAGGCGATTATCTTTATGACAACAATTTCAACGTGGCCCGGTTTGGCCGGCTCCTTTTACGCGGCGGGTTCTGTCGTCCATGGTCGTTGTGATTCATAGAGAGCCCTGGCTCATCGAAATATCCGCGATATTTTCTTTTCTCTCTCGCTGTCCATAATCGTCGTCCGCTGCTCGTTAAATGTACGTTATTTGTTAGTTCTATTTCTGGTGAAACGATCGAAGAAAAGTATATGTATACATATACGAAACGTATTGGATTTGTGTTGGAAATAAAATGGAATCGGGTGATTTAATTTCGATTTATCCTGTTGGTACGGTGTGTTGTTTGGTTGTTCGAAGAGAGTGCAAAGTGGCGCTAATTCGGTGCTATTGTCAATGTTGACGGTGAACTTTCGTCGATCACGTAGATCTTCTCTTTCTCTGACCATACCATCGGGAATAGACATTCACTCGGTCTAAATTTGCATGACCCAATGAGGGGCCACTGATCTCCATCGTCGAAAGTAAATTTCCTGGAACCGTCACTTCGAAACCCGTAACGTATTGCGCTACGCATTACCCAATATATATACACTCGAAAATAGATTTTTCGCGTTACAGGTAGTACGTCTTCGTTGACTTTCGAATGTTAGTCGTATTCGTACCGCGGACGTAGATTTTTTACGGTAGTCTATTACAAAAAGCAAGAAAGAATGAAATAAAAGAGAAGGACTCGAAACGATCGTAACGTCAAATCAGAATAATTAATTCCCACTTTCGAATGGACGTTAATAAAATAACCATGGGAGGACGCATGATTTATCCGGCGATGCCACGACGATATATCCTCGCAGACTGCATTAATTGTCGCGAATAACGAAAAAAAAAAAGAGGAAACACCCACTCTCTTCTCTAGGTCACCAGGGTGATCCTCCGGACGAGCGAAAAAGGCGAGATAAATGCGTTGTTAGGAAGGACGAATTCGCGTGGGTGGGTTCGCGCCTATGTGTGCGAACGACTTAACGGTCAGGTTCTCCGCAAGGAAACACCATTTGGCACACGATAATGGATTAGAGTAATTTTTAGATTTATAACCCGACGCCGCTGTGATGTAGTACATCCCGAATCATGTACCATTAAAATTCTGTAAACAAGGCGTAAACCGTGTTTGCGTTAGAATTGATTTGAAAACACCGACCGGTAATCCGTTTGTTAATCGTTCACGTACAAACACATTCAACACGGTGATTCGCTAAGTACACGCCTGTTTACAGATATTATCGCGATACATCTTTTAATTGTGCTGAAAGCAATTCAACCGATGACGTATCGGATGTCTCGGACGGGTGGCATTGACCGCGAACGAAAGTCAAAGGAATTAGCGTGATAGACCGTCTTTGTTCGCGAAACGAACAAGAAACTTTTACACACGTAGAACATCTTTGTACGGAGCGGCAACGTCTCGAAGTGTGAATAATTTTTTTTTTCGAATGGTTTCGTCGGATATATTATAAACGGTCGGGAGAAATAAAGAAAGTTTTAACACCGCGGTGTCACTCGTCTGCGTTTACACGGTAAACACGTCCTTGGGGGAACGATAAATTTCACACGTTTATGATCCAACTGCGCGAAGGTAGGAATTCACTTTCATCGTAAACGGATTTATCGTAAAATAGTAAAAATCACGAAAAGAAACTACGAGACCGGCGGGTGTGTAAAAATCGACACGTCCGAAAGTGGTTGTAATTAGTAAACAGCAACATTGTCATTCGCACACCATGACGATAGGGACACGGTGTTTCCCAATGGCTAACGGTGCGGCCAGGTTTCAGAGGAGAAAAAAAAGCTAAAGAATCGTAAAACTGCAACGGCTAGGTATTCGAGTTACTCGCGCAATTAACCCACTGACATGGATTGTCGGTGCAAATCGTTCGGTCACTTCCGACTGTTGGTTCTTTAATAACATTTCGTTGGCATTGATAAAAATTCGAAAATTCATACGAGAAATTACAATTTTATTTAAAAAAAAAAAAGAAACTTGTTCCCTGGTTCCGCGTGAACGATCATGTACAGTGTTCCGGGGACAAGCCGTTTTGCGGTAAACCTTAATAACACACCGCGTGGCGTTCTAAGTGGTTAAAAATCGCGCGAGCATTTTTTCCACCCGTCTACGCCATTTCATTTCCATAGCCAGGCATTAGAATTCGTGCATATTCATGAACGAAGAAAGCGACGCTCGTTCATCCGATGTATGTATTTTTAATTGCCCAGAACGGTTCACGATTAATTGTTTCGCCAGTCACATCAGCGGTCTGCATCTCGTTTCGTGACAGTGACTTAATTGGCCGGCTCCATTAAAATTCTCGCCGATGACTAATCTGCCAGCCGCATTCTCTTTCGTAATACGTATAAAGACGCGCATCGAAAATGGTGCTGGAATCCGCAGCACCCGCCGCAAGAACCGCCGAACGAGCGGCATTGGAAAGCCATAACGACTTCTAAATCACACCTCGCTATTTTTCATTAGCATGTGTTAAATTTCAACGAACACCGACACGCCGGAACGTACGTCCGTCCGTTTTAACGGCGTACATTTTTGCCGGATAAAGATGCTCGCGCGTTATAAATCGCGGGAATAAACCGACGATCACGTATCAAATCATTTACGAGTTAGGAATTAATTTCTCCGGGCTAGTTGCTGGAAGATCGTATCGAAAAGCCTGTCTGGGCGCATCGAGGTGGCACTTGACGACCAGGTTAATGATAATTAATCGTTTCTCCGACGATACCGCATACTGGATCGTTACACCGTACGAATGCATAAGTGTCCGAGCAATGTCAATATTGAATCAGTATTGTTCGTTGATAGAACGCGCGAAGTCGATCGTGCTTGTTCAAATATTTCTCTTTCTTTCTCGGCTCTTTTGCATTTTACCATTGGCGCGAGTACGAACGAACGAACGACATGTCGATAGTTTCGCAAATGAATCCCTTTTGGGGTCGTGAAACTAGAGGAGAAGAATGTGGACACTGTTGAAATTTACGGAACGATGCTTGCTTAACGTCGAGGCGCGAAAATGCTAAACGTTTCTACGAAAATTCGAGTACGCTATGCACACGATCAAAGTTGTTCGGTATTCCGCGACTGTAAGCGCACTTTGCCTGTTGCCAAATCGATCTGCGTTTACGACAGCGAACCTCGCTGGAAACGTAGCAGGCTATAGATGTTTACCGTTCGACATTGCCAACAATTTTCAATCTCGCTGTCTGTAAAACAATCTCGGTCTTATGATCGACCATCTCGGGCTACGTATTCCAGAAATATTCCTATGATTTTGTAAACCGTGCGAAACAAGCGTCAAGTAATTAATCGCGTACGTCTCAGAGCAACGGATAATTACCTGCGATGGATATCTAATGCAAAATACCTACAACAAACAGATATTGGTAATAAAGTGGTATTCGGACAACCCGCGGTGTACCATTTCACAACACAGAGAACGATAGAGAGAGAGAGACTATCCTTGTATAACGAGCGAATATATTCTCGAGCGAAGATTCTTTTGTAATTAGTAGTTAATTGGTTGCGTTAAACGCGTACTTTCTAATTCACTTCGATTCATTACGTTAACACTTCGATCGGTTTCGTTGATATTTCATTAATTCCGGTGTGTATTAGTCAAACGTTTAATTCTACTTGAAATTACGAAACCGACGGTTCAAATGTCGAACGATTTATCGTACGTTCTACCACCTATAATTTTAAACGTCCACGTTACGGATAAAAGCGTCGCGTAGACTACATGCGCGAACTTTCAGGGGAGAAAAAATGAAGAAGAAAACGTGTAGAACGTCGAGGCAACGAATATTATATAGAACGAACTCGATACGACATGCGAATCGGTGACACGCAAAGGTGAATTAGGATACACGAGTATACCGTTACGAATAATGGTGAAAGTAGAGACACCCACTTGTTGTACCTTTGCCGGTCCCCATGTGTCACTCCGATGCGTATGTATTAACATAAGCGTCGTAATCCACCGTCGAAATTCATTACGCTAACAACCTTATTACATTTGCAAATTGAATCTTCGCAACGGTGACGTGCACAAGGACGATAAAGTAATTTTCTCTAATTAAGCACGTCCATTCTCGTATGAAAAGTGTTTTTACGGTAAATTAGCCAAGATATCTCATTTGTATAATGCAATGAGCCGGTGTGTTATAATTATTTAACGAATATTCTCACGCACACACGAGCGCACCTCATAAAAGCCACCGAATCCATGGAAAATATAATTAACATGAACATTTGGCTCGATTCGCCTCCCTCGATGTTTCGTCCGCCTACTTTTCCAAACCGATCCGATCCTAAATACGTCGACGATACTACGCGTCGAAGGATCCGAAAAGGATGTCAACGCCTTTACCGGGAACGTATCGTCGAAGGGTATGACTGCAGGATATTCGAGATTTCGAGTGATGTCATCGACGTTAAAAATCGAAAACAAGTGGGCGACCGTGCCGTTTCTGCAAACCGTAGAGAGAAATTCCTAGTCGAGTTTCTCACAACCGTAGAAATCCACGTTCCGACGAACATTAAAAATCGTTGTATACAGTTACTCGCGTTTAACCATGTACTCTGTGAAAAACAATAGCTTCGCAATAATGCATGATTTATTAGAAACGTTCGGACGACCCGTTTTTCGTGTACTGGTTGTGTCGTTACACCGGTAACAATTCCGATGGCACGGATATACAAAGTGCGAAACGAAAGACTATCCGCAACTTCGACACCGATAGAGATCGACATCTTTTGAATAGGCTTTCAGTCGCCCTATTTTTTCCGGCATACTTATAGGTGTGTCGTAACTTAACGTAAATACGAGACGGTCGGTAACATCGTCGAGGAAAGGAAGACACTTTTCCGCGAAAGTTACGCAGAGAAAATTGTCCACAACGATAAAACGTGGTACGATCGTGGAACGTGGGATCCGAACGGTTAATCTCTGAACAGAAGTCGCATTTCCAGATCGATCTGTGCCCATTATCACGGCAATTTCTATCGGGTGTGTAGCGGATCTTATCGGCATGTCATTTCCATCGAAAGAGAGACCTGGAAGTCGTGATAACGGTAACGCCACGAAAGCCGTACGAAACTTGTGCGCGTGCCACGTGAGAAATTCCGTCCGCGGTTATAATTCTTTCCTCGACGCGACGCAGAGAAATGTATGCACGAAGAGAGACAGAGAGAGACAGAGGGAAAGAGAGAGAGAAAGAGAGAGAAGAAACTTTCTGCGAGTCGTCGTAACTCATCGAGGAGACGTAGGCACGTGGTAAACGAGGCGTGGTGGACATTACAGTTTCCGCGAGGATAATTTTCATTCGAACAGGGAGGGAAAAAAAGCTATCTCCGCTCCGGTGTCGGGTTGGCACGCGTACCAGTGCCGTATCATCGGCGATACCGTGCGATAAATCACCGCGAAATTTTCGCAACGCTCCCCCTTGTCGTTACTCATCCCATTATGTTTCCCTCGGCGATTCGCCACGGTGAAAGGAGATCCTCAAGGTGGATCTAATAAGATATTGTCTTATAAGATGAATACACTTATAACGGAATAGATGTAGCGATTAGGTTCGTTAAAGAATGAAAGAGACCGGGGGCTAAGCAAAAAAAAAATAGATAGTACAAGGATTTTCATGATCAAGAAGGTTGGTGTGAGTGTATTATCCTGCAGCAGGGATCTTGAGGTTTTGTTTGACGCAATTAAGAACGTTAATTGGTTTGCGAAATCAATCGTGAATGTCGATGGTCGATAGACCTTTCGGTAGAGAAACAGGAAGTGTTGTACATACATAGTTGGTCAGATACGGGGGACGAATAAATTTTCGTACATCCAGTGATATATCCCGATCGCAATTACCGGACGCTAGTTTCGATGCAAATTGCAAATTATTGTCGACCGCGCGTACCACGGGTTCTACGCGACTAATTAGTAATTAGTAAGTACGGAATGTATATACACTTGGGGTACAAGGTTCGATGGGAGATCGTCATCACGTTTGTTACGCTTATGATATCGAAACTTATCCGGGAAACATTTCTCGTGTGCAATTAACGCGACAATATAATCGAAACCGACTGTTAATTAGATCGAACTTGTATAAATATGCTCGCGATATTATATCATTGTCCTTCCCGCGGAATGTAAATTATAAATCGATATGAAACACCGTTCATCGACTCGCTCGAAGCTATCATAACGAAACCAACGTGTGTGTGCGCGCGTATGTGTGTGTCTAATGGATCTTTATCCGACGATTTTCACACAACCGCGAATTCAATGTAAATTGCTAAATGTACCGCGGAACTGTCTCGAACGGCGCGCGCGTGTGTGTGTCGTTGTCGCATAAAACGAGGGAAGGTAGGAATTTCTTTAAAGGTTATCGGGTGAACGAGAACTAGAGGGCTTTACGACCGAGAGGAATAATGTGGAACAGGGCGACAACGCACGCGAGACAATAAATCGCGCGGGTCGACACGAGCGGCTGTGCCGAGAGACATTTTTTTCTTCTCACGCGGCTTCAAACGGCCACAGAAATCGATCGCGATCCTGTTTCCGTTAGTTCAAACACCCTCTATCTGTCGCACAAACATTTCGATCGAATATCTTCCCCTTCCGACGTCGATCAAATCGCGGAGATCGCGATAACCAGGAATTCTCCATTTCATAAACAGCCAGGATAGGGCTGTTTTACCGAAACGTTTTACGATATTAGTCGACATTCCGTGCAATTACGGCATTATCTTATTACTTCTCTTACACAATGCCCCGGCCAAGTGTTGCTATCTGGTCGGAGAGTAAGCAAATTCCTGCAACGATTACTCACTCAACTTGAACCGTGATCGATCGTGGATCGATAGCAAGGGTTATCCGAATATCGATCAGCTGTTATTATGTTATTACTACAACCTGACTCGCGCCCATGGGAGAAAAAACGTATAGTATCGGGCTATAATACAGGATATTAGATCACTTTTATAATTTCCAGAACGAAATGTTTTAATAGTGGTAAATGACGTCACAATGAGAGATCAGGGTTTGACGATCCCAACCCTGATTACTGTACACGTTGTTTCGGTTATATTTGACACGAATATGATCATTAATTTAAAGAAACTTCATATTTCTGGATCCACTGCGCCCGTACGTACAGTTTCACGGTTCGCACTAATTAAGGAGTGAATTCCAAGCGACATTCCATTTTCGTTAACGATCACGAGGTCGAAAGTTGGACATCTCGCACGTATCAATGAGCATGCATATCAATTCGATCGAAGGCATGCACAGGATCACCATATTAGCCGGTACAGTCTTTCATATGTATGCGAGAGACAATGTGTTTCTACATATGTAGATTTGTCAACGTGTGAGATCGCTTTTGTCAGGGTCGGCCCGCGTTACAGCCAATCAGCTTGGAGATTCTATTATTAACGTCGCGGCATAATTTAATAAATGTATATCTATATCAAGGATAATTTATAACCTCCTACGTAACAACGACATTTTATCACTGAACACCTAAACGTTGTAGCATTGATACACACGAGTGGTAATCGAACTATAACAGGCGAACAAGACGAATGTTCTACGGCGTGCTAACGACAATTAAAAATAACGCAATATCTATACGTGGATAACAAGAGCGTAACAAAATAAAAAAGTCTATCTATCTACGTATGTATGTATGTATGCACCACCTCGGTTCTGCTTTCGATTAATACCAAACCGAATAATTTCCCACAGGCACGAAAACGAACCCGCAGTCCCGGGGCGTGAATCCGCGGAGTAATAATACGTGATACGTGTCTGGAATACAGGGAACGTATAACGGAGCCGCGAAGTTAATAAGTCAGCGTTAATTACATGCAATTGCGCGAGGTTAATGGCTCTGCACGGAGATTTATGATTTCGACAAGAGAACACAGAGAGACGAGGAGGGGGAGAGGGGAGATATGACGGTATGCTCGATCGTTCGGAAGAGCGGAGAGAACACTCGCGCCGTGGAGAAAAAAAAATGAATCACTTGGTGGCCTGCTGCCACGATTCCCCCACGTCTCGACACGCTGGAAACCGATTTCTTCCACCATCGAACAGTCACCGGGACCAATACACTTCATACGTATGTTACACGGAACATGCAAGACCCAGTCAGCTGCTTTCGGAGTTGTAATAAATTATTATCCGCGAATTCGATTAAAATGTCTGACGAACGAAAGAACCGCGTATCCCCTCCTCTTTCTCTCTCGGTAGTTCTATTCCATTGACGATCTAGAGAAACCGGTGGTTCCGCACAATGCGAATTGGATTTGCATAAAAATGTCTGGCGAAGACTGCATAATGCCCAACGAAAACCTCCGCCGACTGGTGGAACGCGATTGTATAACGAAACGGTAGAAGTAAAATGTTGGTCGGTTTCGTAAGCGGGAAGAAAGGGAGAGAGAGAGAGAGAGAGAGAGAGAGAGAGAGAGAGAGAGAGAGAGAGAAAAAAAGGAACACAGCTCCGTGTAAAACCATTTCGCTTAATTTTCAATTCGACGAAACTTCGTTTTCTTTTTTTTTCTTGTGTCCCGTCGCCGCCACGCATACCGCGCGAAGTTTACGGAAACGTCGTGTAACGAGGCGAAAAGAAAAAGCTGGACGACGACGGGGACGTGAATGAAGTCGAGATTGCGTAACGTTCGGTTTAAATTTAGCGAAACAAGTGGATTGTCATGATTCGCCACGGTGTCCCGTAATGACGACGATGATCTATCGTCATCCGATGAGTGGAACGTATAGCTCGACACAATGCTGGATGAATTTGCATAAAAATGTCTACAACCGCTGCATAATATGGCTGCAACATATCTCTCGGAAGACCTTGACGAGGTGAGACCTTCCTGACGTCAACAGATGTGCAAGAGAACATGGTGCGTGCCTACGCACCTTTTGCGCGTGTTGCCTATGCCACCAACCCTGACGGGAATCCAAAAATGAGCAACAATATTTAACTCCGTGGAGACCACTCTGTCTACGGTCGAACAGAATTCACGGAAATCCAGTGACGCGGGTGTTTATAAATATTTATCCCCTTCCATGTATAACGTACGTACAGTATCAATGTATGTATAAATGTATGGTACATATGTATGATCCCACGGACAGAGAGGGACGAGCGTGAAATTTGAAAAACAAAACACAGAGAGAGACAGAAGTATCACTGTGGTTTTATTCGGCGCCACGTCTCCTTCGTCTCTATAAATTACGTATTTATGATGCTATCACCACGCGACCGTGTGTATACGTATACAGTGTGTATATGTATAGACACGTGATTCGAGAGACACCGAGAGAGATTCGCCTGGTGGTACGTTAGAATACAAGAAAGGGAAGAATTTATATCCTGTTGCCGTGATCATCCTTAGAAGTCAATACGTCACGAATCCCGATTCAATCAGTCGGACTGTGCAAGATATTAAATAACCATAGATTATATCATAATTATCTTGCCGCGGTTGATCGAAACATCGGACGAGGTATCCTTGAAATGGTCATTTAACCCTACAACGACTCCGTATATGAAGATGTGTTTACAATCGATGATCAACGCGAACGGTTTTTTCTCAGGTAATTTTCACCCGGTAATTTACACGTTCGTATCGTTTGAGTATTGTTATTTTTCTTGTTATCCGGTCACAATGCCACCTGGATACGGCCATTTTGAAAGTGGTGCTTTTAAATGCGAAGGACACAAGATATCGAAAATAGATCCTCACGCGCTGGTATACCACAAAACCACAAGAAAAGTTGGTCGGCTCTCTAGACATCAAACGACTATCGCGTACCCCGAAGTGGGATTGCTTTGAACCATATAATCGATATTCCAGTATTCCAGTACTGGTATCGTTCTACTATACCAATCGAGACGGCCTTGACGTGCTTCTTGCCTTTGACGCGCATGTATCTCTCAACATGGGGAGAGATTGACGACTGCTTCGACAAATCGGTGGCGACCGCGTTCCTAACTGCCTCCTGTGTGTTCTTCGATCCATCGATCGATCGATCGATCGACCAAGACCACTGTCGGAAGATTCGATGAGCAAACGAAACAACAATGCCAACGCGAACGGTGCTTTCCCCCGCTGAACGAACGAGTTATAGACACGCCGCTTTTATGAGAGACGTACGTACTTCAATTTCACTCCAGAGTTCGGAATATTTGATTTATCTCGTTCTATACGATTGTACCTTATGAGAAAGATTTCTTTTCCATCGGGGTGAAACTGATAATCATGCGTTGGGTCGTATTAATCGACGGGTGCCGTTGATAAATATATTTATTCACCAGGAAGTGAATTATTAAATGTCGACCACGCCTTAGATCAAGTGCACGTGAATTACACTGTAAAATTTACATATTAGGCTAGTCCGTGATAGTTGTTACACGAATGCAAGCACGTCGGATATATCTTCGTATTTTTGCCTGTCGCGCGAACGAGAGCCGCGCGTATGGGAAATTATTTTTAATTGCACGTGCGCGCAACGACAAATAAAATACGAGCGTGATAATTCATTGTCGGTATCATTGCACGAGGAAGTATCAGGGATGAGCGGCGACCATAATGCGTATCCATCGGAATGCCGTACGTATGCGCGCGTACGTAATAATACGTCGCCTAATAATAAATTGTCGAATCGACGAGAATACACGCGGCGCGTCTGTGATACACGAGTGTTGGGACTTTCTCGTAACTGGATTAATTCAACGTTAATACATCTTCGTGACTCGACGACAGTGGAAATTAATCGACGAACTGACGTACATTTTTTCCCCGTGTGATATCTTGTTTACATTGCAAAACTGTTATTGGTATCAAGGCCGAGTAATCTAAACTCGATAAATAATAGGCCAGAATTACGATCTATTCGCACGTTACGTATGCCCGATGTAAATTCGCCGTTAATTTGCACCGTCAGTTCGAAGGCCAGGCACTGTCGAAATATACGATCACAGATTCTCTTTCTTTTTTTTTCTTATAGCTGGCTATTATGTCATCTTTCGTAATTAATCAGGTGTATTTTTTTAAGAGCTCATATATCAGAGACAGATTATTAGTAACGCAACTTATTCGGCTTCGAATTCCGCGGCCACAATGCCCTCGATCATTTTAATAGCTCAAAAATTATGGACATGGCGAGCGAATGAAGAGAATCGCGAAAAATCGTCAAATTCAGACAGTTTTTTGATTGCCATTTGCTCAATTTTTGAGATAGCGGTTTGAAACTTGTACCATTGTTTTAGTTGGGAAATTCTACGCCAGAACAACGTATAATAGTTGTACATTTCGAAAATTTAATTTTTCGCAAAAATCTGAAGGGGGTAGGTCAGGATTTTTTGCGATTTTCGTAAATCGCTCGCCATTTCCACAATTTTTGGGCTATTGAAATGATCCAGGGCGTTTTGGACGCGGAATCCGAAGCCGAATAAGCCAGTGAAAGAATCATTTTGATATCTCAAAAATTATGGAAATGACAAGGGATTTACGAAAATCGCAAAAAATCCTGACCTACCCCCTTCAGATTTTTGCGAAAAATTAAATTTTCGAAAAGTACAACTATTATACATTGTTCTGGCGTAGAATTTTCCAACTAAAACAATGGTACAAGTTTCAGATCGCTATCTTTAAAATTCAGCGAATGGCAATCAAAAAACTGCTTGAATTTGGCTATTTTTAGCGATTTTCGCAATTTGTTCGTCATTTTCGCAATTTTTGAGATATTAACATGATTGAGGACGTTTTGGAAGCGGAATTCGAAGCCGAATACGACAGTGAAAGAATCATTTTGATATCTAAACAATTGCGGAAATGACGGAGAAATTACGAAAATCGCGAAAATTCGTCAAATTCAACCAGTTTTTTGGTCGGCATTCGCTCAATTTTTGAGATAGCGGTCTGAAACTTGTACCATTGTTTTAGTTAGGAAATTCTACGGCAGAACAATGTATAATAGTTGTACTTTTCGAAAATTTAATTTTTCGCAAAAATCTGAAGGGGGTAGGTCAGGATTTTTTGCGATTTTCGTAAATCGCTCGCCATTTCCGTAATTTTTGAGCTATTAAGGTGATCCTGGGCGTTTTGGACGCGGAATCCGAAGCCGAATAAGACAGTGAAAGAATCATTTTGATATCTCAAAAATTACGGAAATGGCGAGCGATTTACGAAAATCGCAAAAAATCCTGACCTACCCCCTTCAGATTTTTGCGAAAAATTAAATTTTCGAAAAGTACAACTATTATACACTGTTCTGGCGTAGAATTTTCCAACTAAAACAATGGTACAAGTTTCAGATCGCTATCTTTAAAATTCAGCGAATGGCAATCAAAAAACTGCTTGAATTTGGCTATTTTTAGCGATTTTCGCAATTTGCTCGTCATTTTCGCAATTTTTGAGATATTAACATGATTGAGGACGTTTTGGAAGCGGAATTCGAAGCCGAATACGACAGTGAAAGAATCATTTTGATATCTAAACAATTGCGGAAATGACGGAGAAATTACGAAAATCGCGAAAATTCGTCAAATTCAACCAGTTTTTTGGTCGGCATTCGCTCAATTTTTGAGATAGCGGTCTGAAACTTGTACCATTGTTTTAGTTAGGAAATTCTACGGCAGAACAATGTATAATAGTTGTACTTTTCGAAAATTTAATTTTTCGCAAAAATCTGAAGGGGGTAGGTCAGGATTTTTTGCGATTTTCGTAAATCGCTCGCCATTTCCGTAATTTTTGAGCTATTAAGGTGATCCTGGGCGTTTTGGACGCGGAATCCGAAGCCGAATAAGCCACTGAAAGAATCATTTTGATATCTCAAAAATTATGGAAATGACAAGGGATTTACGAAAATCGCAAAAAATCCTGACCTACCCCCTTCAGATTTTTGCGAAAAATTAAATTTTCGAAAAGTACAACTATTATACATTGTTCTGGCGTAGAATTTTCCAACTAAAACAATGGTACCAGTCCCAGATCGCTATCTCAAAAATTGAGCAAATGGCAATCAAAAAACTGTTAGAAATTGATGATTTTTTACGATTTTCGTTTTTCCCTCGTCATTTTCGTAATTTTTGAGATATCGATCTGATTCTTTTACTGTCTTTCACGAAACTGCCCAAAACGCGCTTCCCTATTAGTCGTCTCTTACGACAGGCAGGGAGTACCGTGGATCTATTCTTTCCCCGACCCACAGGGGCATTAGTAACGCAACTGCACGCCAGATATGTTTCAACGATTACAATAATGATCTATAGATCAAGTATAAACATACGAACGTTAAAGAAACTGTAAAATGTTTTGCGGTTCGCCTTATTAAGCGCGTCAACAAATAATCGCCTACGCGCCCCACAAACCCCTGATGTCGATGCATATCTTAACACTTTCATCTCGAAAGATAAATCGGCGTTATATTCGCGGTATCTCGTTTGTCTTCGATAAATTTTGTGACGGAAAAAAAATTCCAATAAAACGAGGTCGACGAATGAACATAAAAACAGATTCGAGTAGTATCAGTATAAATTGAGTTCTAAAACTATTTTTCACCTGTCTGGAGAGAGAGCCGAAGTTTAATCTACCGTAAAATGAAACAACAATAGCTACGGTACCATTGTCTTCGGGAATTTTTCACCGTGGCTGAGAAACAATCTACGTATATTCGATAATAAACGTAGAATCGACGTTTACTTCGTTATTAACATTTTTCTCCCGATGGAACGTTTATTTTCAAGACATTGTAACGCGATGCGCGGTTTTCATGTGAACGCGAACGAAGTGAACGACCATTACGCCCGTAATAGCTATTACGTTTCTATGCATATAAAACGATGCACAGGGTCTGATGTCATTGTTGCTTCATTATCAGTATCCTTTATTTTTTCCATCGACAACAGTGATTTTCGAAAGATTACCCTCGCGGAGCGTGGGAGAACCTTGAGGCAGTCTCGTCGGTCGTTCGATTCATACGATCGTCTTTATTCCAGCACGAAGTAACATCGAACGTATATACGTACATATATGTATGTATATGAGCCAGTTGCAAAATCACGAATGCGCCAGGAGTGCAGAATGCAGTACGGGGAAATACTTTCTCGAAGATAAAGAACTTCAAATAAAGCACAGCTCGGGGAAGACGGTTACCAAAAAATAAAAAAGAAACTACACACAGAGACACACACACATGGTCACACAAGCACGCACGCAAATGTCGCCGAGAGTTTAGATACGCTTTTAAGATTTAACTCTCTTTCAAGACCGTAGAAAAGAGAACTGAACGTATGTCGGCATTGCGACATCGCTAATGCATCGCGAGTACAGAATGCAGCCGTGGATGCACTGCAAAACTACAAGAATAGTGAACAGTAGGAATACATCGTCGTATGGGTTTCGAGGGAGATCGAAAAGAACAACAAAAAAAATGCAGGAGAAAATTTCGAACCAAATGATCTCAGAAACCCGGGAATCCACGTAGTAAAACAATACACAGAATTTCTACTTAAACACAGTGTTACCATCTACGCTTCGATTCAACTGCTTTCCAACGTATTTTTTAATTATGAATCGGAGATGAAATCTGGCTGGGAGAGATTCCGATCCAAGCATTCTTCGGAGGGGCCATGCGACAGGAAAGCACGCACGTATACATATTCCGATGGTCGGTATTGCGACATCATTAATGCACCATGAGTATACGCGGTACGTACACACGAGGAGTATAGTATTCTCTCTCTCTCTCTCTTTCTCTCTTGTGTGTATCGAAGGACGTCCTCCGTCATCCAAAGACAATGCAACGATGTGCAGCGATGTCTCGCGTATGTATCACTAGCGTTTTCTTATGTGACGTTTAAGTACCGGCGTGTAAACGCTTTCAACGGGCATTACGCGCACTTAACGACACCTCAAGGCTTCTTCCCTTCGTCTCCTCTTCCTCGCTTATCTCGTCATTCTTTTTTTCTCATTTCTCTATTGAATAGAGTCTATTCCCATCTTTTTTTTTATATGTATACGCAAGTTTTGCAATCCAGCTTCATTAACTTCTTCGTGTATACACTATGAAGTGTATGTACCGTGGCCCCGTTTTCGTTGTAGAGATTTCCACATTCGTCGTGCGACGTCGCGATAACGTAATAACACGTCGACGGATTTCGTCGGACATGGCGAACGTTAATAGGTTTATCGTAGAACGGATAGAAACGAGAACGATGGCGAAAATGTTAGCGGCGTTCAGAAAGCGAGACGAGCGACAGTTTTTCTATCGACGTGATAGCAGGATAATTCGTTGGGAAACGAAATTTTCTTGCATATGGAAATTTTCCGTCGAGGCACGGCGAACATTTTTCTTTCCAAACGGACGGAGATTCGATGTCTGGCGAGGATGATGAAAGTTACGGATCTCACTTATTTTTCCACGAACTGTTTGATGTTAAACACACGAATTTCTCGGTAGCGTATACATACGTACATCGCTTTCTCTATTCCATCGGTCGGTGGAAATCACAGTCGCGGAAAATTCAAGGGAAACAAGGAAGATAAATAATCCACGATGCAAATAGTTTCGCCGATTCTCGACGCGGAATCTCTGGTATTCAAGCATGGGGTCGGGCATAGTTGTACGATTGTATCTTGTAATAAATGTCTTATCAAATACGGGTTTACTCAATTATTTCAGTCAACCTGTACGATTGCGTAACGCTCTCAATCAAGCGTAATCGCGCGTAGGTATCCAACCGCGTTTTATCCTTCCACGTATCCGCGAGAGATTCATTGCGAATATCTGCGCGAACATCGCGGCGGAGATTTTTAACGATTTTCATAAATCGACGGTGCCACTGCGGTTCAATGTGTTCCACATCCTTGAATTCGATTAACCGTTAATTATCGCCGGACTCGCAGTGCGCGTACTAAATAACTATACGTAGGTACGCGTATTAGTTATAGAAATGCATTAATGACAGATTTCCGTTCGAAAAGTCACACGCCGGAATTCGTGACGCATTATGCTTGCCACATGGACCGTGAAAGCATAAGAGTCGCGATCACGCGTGTGTATCGACGTGTTATGCACGTGTACGCGTGTGATTACAATATACTATCAGCGCGGGGCGTATATCGGGCGTGAAACGGCCAGAAACGATATTTACCGTAACACGGTCCGACGCGTAAAACGAATAAAAAGATATCGAATCCAGGAGAGACGGAGAACAATGTCTTATCCTTTGAGGTACCGTTGTTAATTTGTCACCGAATTTACCAGACGGCAATAATACCAAAAAAAAAAAGACGGCGAACGTACATGGTCTGTCCGGAAAGTAATAGGACTGATTTTTTTCCGCCGCGACTGTACTTCGGAGCTTTCAGGTGCCGACTGGATTCGGTAGAGGAGGTCCTTAGCTAATGAATGAGGGATTGGTCAATTGTCTCCGAGAATCTGGAGAGTCAGGACAGCCTTTTTCCCGCGACGTGTTTTTGTCCGCGGTACAAGCAGAAAATTCAGCGTTCGTTAGAGCAGAGGTTGGCAATCGCTAAAATTTAATCAATTCTGTGTGAAACGCGGTAAATCTGCGACAGAGACATTTGATATGATCAAGCAGGCTTATCCAGATAATACTTCAGTAAGAAGTAGTGTGTTTCGGTGGCACAAGGCCCTTTCGGAGGGCCGGGAAGAGGTCGCCGATGAAGACCGCGCTGGATGACCTTCGACTTCGACAAACACCGACAATGTGACTCGTGTGCTCGAAGTTTTGAACTCTGACTGTCTACTGAGTACTCGTTTAATTGGCCAAATGTTAAATTTCCCAAAAACTGTGGTTCATAACATTGTGACGGAGCACCACGACAATGCAGCGGCTCACACCTCCTTTCTTGTGACCAGCTAAATGACCCAGGCAGGTATCCTAACGCTTCCCCAGCCATCCTACATCCCAGATTTGGCCCCCCCGGACTTCTTTTTGTTTCCTCGCCGGAAAATACCGATGAAAAAAAATCATTTTGAAACGAATCATTTTGAAAAAGGGGATCCAAGCAGCTTGTACCGCGGCTCTAAAGGCCATTCCGGAGAATGCTTACCATGACGCCTTCAATGCTTGGAAATCGCCCTGGCAGCGCTGTATCGACGCAGGAAGAGCCTTTTTTGAAAGTTTTTCAAGAATTATAACGATTGGCTCAATAGTTTTTTTTTAATCGACTCAGTCCTATTACTTTCCGGACAGACCATGTATTACGAGGCACGTGATTTACAGTAGCGGCGACTACGAGTAACGGTAACGAGTCCCGCGTGCGAAATGTGAATTTTTTCTCTCATTAAATAGAAAATAAAAAGAACAGACACCACCTTGCTTATACATCCCAAAATTTTTTACCATCCTCGTTAATCTCTTTCTCGTACACACAGACACCGCGAACACTGCAACGAAACGAAAAGCGAGAAAACCATACCGGAAGAACACAACGCGAGATCACAGATCATACATAAATCACGGCCTATGCAAATGTACGGAACGTTGCATCTGGCGCGTACAGCATTCACCGGTACAAGTTCTGCAACTTGTAATAATGTAGCTAAGTAGATTACAGACACGCGACTTTAGGATCGTTGTGTCCCGAGTCAAAAATCATGTAACGTCTCTGTTATGTAGCCGGTTATCCCGGCTACCTTGTTGAATGAAATCAAAAGAAGAGGAAAGTGAACACTCGCGTACCGGAAGAGTACACGGAAGACGGAATCGCACCGTAGACCGTGCACTATGTAAATTACAAATTATATCTAACTATCACCGTGTATTATATTCCACAATGAAAAACTAAAGAAAAAGAAACGGTACCCGGGGTGCAGTGAGGTATATGCATTAGATTAGAGACATACGAACGTTTACATTCCTTCCCGCGGACAGCCGAGGTTGGGTAACCCCGGATCGTAAGCCAAGAAAGCATCGGGGGCCCCGGCCTGTGCACGAGAAACAATTAATCGTGCAAGATGGAAAACGCAACTAGCGCGCACGGAGGAATGCGCGTGATGTGCGTAACATCGACAATCAGGGTCGTGATTGCACTACACGGGAATCAAATTAGCATCGAGCAGCATCGCCATTAGAGCCGAGACGGAGAAGTATACCGAACGATAGGCGTATTTGCCGACCGGGAGAGAAGACGAAGAACTCCAAAGCGGTTTTTACGTAACGTTATCCTAGGGGCCCCTCCTTGCCGCGGTATGCGTCGATGCGCATCGCGACGGACCGAAGTGCAGCCACACGTATGTATGTATGTATGTATGTATATGTATGATCGGGTGCAACGACGCTCGCCCATGTATTGGATTGTGCGTGGATCGCGCGCGTGTTACGCACATAAACCATCGGCATGTCGGGCACATGTTTACCGCGTTCGAGTGCTTCTCCCCGCGAAGATAAACTCCGGCATGGCACGCAAATGCGGAAAGCGTTGGAATCAATCGGCCCATTGTTTGTGGCGATAGGAAATAGGTGAACAGAAACTGATGTAAACGGACGACGTTCGTGCGACGATTTTCTGCGGCGATGTGATCGAAACACGGTTTTTTTTCACTTTCCTGTAATCGTTGTATCGGATGTCGAATTAATCTCGATTATATATTTTGAAAACTATAAGTATCGTGAAAGGAACTAGGGATTCGGGAGATTATCGTTCGGTGTCGAAGTTCACGTTGTAGAAATTAATAATGGCTCTCCGTTGATAGTAGATTTTTATAGAAATTGTCGGTGTGTTCACTCCAGAGACGTGAGAATGAACAGGAAATTTGTCTACGTTATAAAATCGCGATGCAGGGTGGCACCGAGCATCCTGTCCCTGAAAGATTCGAAGATTCAACGCGGCAAAATGCAGCCACGGGTACTTCGCACGGTGTGATTAACCTCAATTTCGACTGCGAGGAGGAATGGTTTTTCTACGAAGAACTTACCGAGGCTATAATCAATCGATTTAAACGGAATTCCCGTTACCGTCAGCCGACACGGTTGCATAATAACGCGAAGTGCATGGAAAACTCGAACACAGAGAGACGGATAGAAAAAGAGAGCGGTCCAACGGAAGTTATCACCGACGAACAAGCAGACGGCGATAAGACCAGGGACTTCGTTTCATCGTTGCCGATGAGAAAAAGTCTATTCCCACACGTAGCACCTTACGTTATTTTCCACAGCCACGACTGCAAATGTTCGACCGACCTCCCGAAGGATATCGCACAACATCTGAAATGGAAACTCACCGCGTCCACGCCGAGAATCGTGATGAAAATTTTGACAAAGTCCGGTTACCCAGTGGTGACTAAAGGAAACGATTGGTCAGCGATTTGGAACGTGTCTATGGCGAACGCATCGAAATATCGGGACATAAAGAATTATCAAAAAGTAATGAACGATTTCATGGAAATTGAACCCTAATTGATCGAATCGTATTTCAACAGGTGAACAGTTTCCCGGGATCGCACAATCTGGGTAACAAAGATATATTATGGACCCATTTGAATAAACTGAAACGTAAATTCGGCCCGGAGGAATACGATTTCATGCCGAAAACTTACATACTGCCGAAGGAGATGCGAAAATTCGAAAGTATGTGGCAGAAGTATGGCATTGGTAACAAATGGATAGTCAAACCACCGGCGGCGGGTCGCGGTCAAGGTGTCAAGGTAATTAATCAATGGTGGGAGATACCGAAATGGCATTCGGTAATCGTACAACGATACATCAGCCGACCGAGACTCATTAACGGTTCGAAATTCGACTTGCGTGTGTACGTTCTCGTAACGAGCATCAATCCAACGAGAATTTACATCTACGACGAGGGCCTCGTTAGATTCGCCTCCGTTAGGTATTCCGCCCAGTTTCTCTAACAATTTCTCCAATCATTTGTCTGCTAACAAATATCTTATTCACCGAACTCACAGGTATATTCGCGGCACAATGAATCTAAGCGACCGGTACATGCACTTAACGAACACAAGCGTGAACAAGTTGAATCCAGCTTACGTAATAAACGACGGAGTGCATTCGTACAGGGGTCATAAATGGTCGTTTAAAAGCCTCTGGTCGTATCTGAGAGACGACGGTGTCGACGTACCGAATCTCTGGTCCAAGATCAAGGATATCGTTATTAAGACAGTGATCGCCGCGGAACCTAGCATGAACGCGACCATTTCGGGGAACGTGATCTCCAGTTACACCTGCTACGAATTATACGGGTTCGACGTACTGCTCGACGAGAATTACAAACCGTGGTTGCTGGAAGTCAACGTCCTGCCGTCGTTGCAAACAGACTCGCCACTTGATCTGACTATTAAGGTAATAGACAGATCGCACGTTACAATTAGTCTGAATTACGCCCGCCCGCCCGTATACATATATGTATGTATTTTGCTTGATATCGAACTTTCGAATTAACCAACGAAACGATACCGTTCCCCCCCTTACCTCTGCCACGCAAACGGGATAAAAAGTACTTTCGATGGTGAATTATGGATGAATGTTAGTGTGACTATGAGTCAGAGGTATGACATCCGCGATGTATCATAATTTGTAATTCATGCGGTTTCGCTTCGTAGGGTTCGCTTATTAGGAACGTTTTAAATATGGCCGGCTATCAGATACCGAAAGATGACCGGACCACCAATGGTAGAAAAGCGAGTGATATATGTAACTCGATAGTGCACGATTATAAGCTGTACAGCACGAGTCTGAGCCTCCAGGAGAAGACTAAACAGAACGAAATCAATGCGATGGAAGATCGTGACGAGTACTTGAACAGCATACTGGTAAATTTAACGCGAGACGATCTGAGACACCTAATTCGCTACGAGGACGAAATAAGTCAATCAAAGAACTTTCAACGACTATTTCCAACGGAAAACTCGTACGTGTATCTTCAATTTTTTCAAGTACAAAGATACTACGACAGGTTATTGGACGCCTGGGAACATTGCTATTCGAAAGAAAGGGAGAAAGGTATCGAAAGATTACAAATGCTGTGCGAGGATATGTTACATCTGCAACCAACCACCGATGAATGAATTGCGAATTATCAACCGGTAATAAATCGAGTTCACGTCATATGCTTAAGTAATATTGACATACCTGACGTGTAATTGCGTATAATCGATATCTTGCATTACCCGTAGTTCATTAACAAAGACAAGGATGTTTTATAAAGGAATCAACCGCATAGCAGGTTGGAAGATGTGTAAACTATTTTGTCTTGCGAGACATTCGATGTCAATGGAATTCTAACGATCCGACGAAACCTTACGCTTGTTAATCTACCTTCCCCGAGCGTTGCGTAACATCATAACCGCAAGGTACTATAAGTTGTCTTTAACTATATCGGTCACATTGACGTCATTCACTCGCCGTCTTACGAACTTCCCTTTAATATGACTATTCGTTCGAGAGATTTAATCTTTTTGAATTAATAAACACACTTTAGCCCCCACGGGCGAATATTTTTCATGTCTCGTTAATTTACAGTTTGATATACTGGAAAAGATAACTAATGAAACGATGATGCATTTTAACGAGGTCAATGGTTTTTCCGTGAATCGCTTCTATTTAATCAGCTGTGGTATTTTGAAAGAAATCCATTCCACCGTTTCATTGTTTTTCCTTGATCGTACTCATTAAGAACATTTCGCGACAACAACTCGCTGTCTTTAAGAATAAGACTACCGCTACAACAAGGAAATTTGTTTGATATTATTCTAATTTTTCTTACGTAATTCGCGTGCAAGACTGATAACGATACACGGTAATAGTTATATTAATATGACCGAAGAATTATATACTAGAAACCAAAACGCGAAAGTGTTTTGCACAGTTCAGCCCGGTGTAATTGAAACATTTCAAGTTTTCCACGCGGTATACGACAATTTCACAATATTCCTCGAACGCGATATAATATTAAGAGTAAACTGCACCTGCATTCACGACGGGGCAATTTAATATTCGTACGTTCATGAGTCAGCCAAGGTAACAACCAATTATTCATAAATTGTACGAAGTGGAAACTCGCCGGGTGAAATTTGCACATGATCCGCGTGAAATTATAATTCTATCAATGAGAGAATTAAAGTTTCATGTTTCTCCGCGTCGACTTTATTTACTATAACGGTGTTAGCAATAATTTTCGTCGCGGGTCGTCACCTTCCACAGAAATGACGCAAGTAACCGGTGAAAGCTCTGTCGGCTTCAGAACCCGTGAATCACTTCCTGAAAATTCCGTGGCACCGACTTCCAGTTTCCCGTTCAATAACTTGCCGGACCTCTTAAAACTTGCCATCGTATTAACGTCATACCTACATACGTACATATCTACCGTGCAACCCACTTTTCTTTCCGCAATCGTACCAACAGCGCTGCGCTAGTTTACGTTTCCCGCATTCCCACAATCTGTCCGCCGATAGGATAAACGTATCGATAAATACGATATAGTTCTCGATATATCATTTTTTTTCTTACCCCTACCTAACGATATGTTAAACTATTCGAACTTTCATTCGTTTATGATCTCGCTCGGCAATTATCCACTGTTCCGAACACGACGGATCCATTCGCGGGTAAGGTACGTGCAAAACCTTGCAGATATATAACGCAGATCGTTATCAGCGCGAACGGAATATCCGGAAATAAAAGTAATTCCGCAACAATAAACCGGGAGAATAATTTTACAGCCCGCAGCGGACATCTTTCTGCACGCGGGGTACTGAACGATGAAATGGATTTTTAAAAGTGGTTGTTAAACCGTGGTAGGATCGGTTTTATTGATTCTCATAACCGGCGAGGTGCAAATCTTTAAAGACCATCCATAAAATCCTCTGTTACGATCTAGCCGCGTGCAGCCTTTTACCCGCCCAATGGAATTTCGGTGGATTCCACTAATCCCGAGTAGGATTCTTATCTAATGCTTCCCAAACGAAAGAACCTGTAGCGTCTTGGATACCCCTGGGGAACTCGTTATACCCGTTGCGATACTTCGGTTGAAAATCTACAGGTAACGATCTGTCCTGATGTTTGGAAAACGGTTTGTAATATTGGCAAATCGATACCGATGATCAACAGGTAAAGGTATTCAAGAGAAAAGTACGAAAAGAATAGCCATGAAGGAGGAATAGAAGTTCGTGAAGCCTGGTATTAGGTAATTAAAGTTTAGAAACAATTCTTCGTTGGATACCGTGTCCTGTGCCTGCTCGTGGTCAAGCGTGGCAAAATAGACTACTGTTTACCGTAACTGCGTTCCAACTGTCACATTATTAGTGTGTGTACGCCTGCGTGACTCTGACAATCAGAGCAGAATGGGATCTAAAATTCGCAACCTCGCGAATAAATCCACCTGAGTCCATCTAATTGCAGGGATGTGGCAATCTCGAAGCTCAGTCGGATACAGTACTTCGAATCCGTTAGGTAAGAGTACATTTTTGTCTAGACTTTGACAGAATTGATAAATTTCAATCAAAATCGACTTCAAGCTCGATTACACGAAGGCAATGCGATGAACAAATAGCACGTCGAGCGAAATGGGTCAGTTTAATAAACACACCGGAAATTACATTCGTCGCAAGAAAGGGCAGACATTTCTGTCATCGTGTAACGACGTTCTACGGCGATACTCTTTGTCTCCGGTTGACGTTGACTCACATTAACCGACAAGTGGAGCGGTGTACATGTACAAGCGCAAAAACTTCTGTGAATGATAATGGATAGGTGTGCAACACGAAGAACGGAACAAAGTGTGCATTGGGTAAAAACGATCGGAGTAACAGGCTAATCCTATAGTACAAACAGTGGTAGAAATTTCATTCGACCTTTGCTTTCCATCACCATTTTCCGAATCGTTTTTCCATGCAATAAACGATGCATCAGTGGACATTGATTCACAAGGTGGAATAATATACATATGTGTCACGGGAACGGCGGAGTTTAATAGCTGGTTCGAACCGTATGATATTTAAAATGAAAATTTCACGTAACAAGTGGTTTTCTAACCGCGTGCAGCAATATCCCCAGACAACCGCCGCCGCTACGGTGATTAATATAATCTCCGTGAAAAAAGGTTGGATAGAGACAAACAAAACGATACGTTGTCGAGATAACGCAGAAGCAGTTTCGTCGCTCTGTTTCCTGCTTGCGGTTTCAGACCTGTGCAACTTAATAAATGGGTATGTAATAAGCGGGATTCGTGTACGGGGAATCGTTCCGACGTTGAACCGTTTTAATCACCACGTGCTAAGTACAAGGATGACCGCCCAATTCGACTGTCACTTTCTCCGTTTCGTTAGGCCGTTTCGTCATTCATGTGGATCGCGAATATGATCGACGGCCGGCGGTGTCGATCCACCGGCGAAAGTGAATTTCGCACACCAGCCGGCGGCGTGTCAGTGACCTCTAAATACTCTTCACGTGCCCATCGAACGGAGAAAAAAAAGATCACAGCCGCTGCAGTGTATCTGTACGTACACACGTGTACATTCGTTCGATAGAACACTTTTCAATCGGGATATTCATAGCACAATCTTGGAACCAATTAGCAAGTTGCGAAAACGACAGACGATCGAGCGTCTTACGTGCTAACACTTCAAATTATTTTAAATGATGGCAGACGACCATAAAAAGATTAGAGAAATATTTATGATATCGCTTCTTTTTTTTAACCGTTTTACTCTCATTCATGGTAGACAGAAATTTTCTAACGAAGAACTCTCTCTGTCCCATATCTAATTCCTGCTAGGAAGAACATTCTTATGTAATAAAGATACAATCGCAATTAAATAAATGGCGAATAGGAAGTGATTAAAATTCCTCGACTTCATTTAACTATGAAAATTATGTGCTATACAGCATATAATACATGAGTCACAGGTGAATTACTCAAAAGGTATCAATCATCATTGTAAAAACGTGAAAAATGGAATTCATTTGAATGTATCAAAGCCCAAGCATACAGAGGAAGGAGATACATAGCTTTATTGTACTATATTCGTATCCGACAAGATATCATAGAAAATTATTCCTTCCGTACAAATCGTAGGTACAAATTACCGTTCAATTATACCCGTAAATCACAGGAAACGTATCAAGAGAGACACCGAGAGAAATCATGAGATCATTGACGAAATACCCGTTCGTCGTATTAGCATTTAATTAACTTTTCCCTTTGCAACAAATGGTGCGAAACCTCCTCTAAAATTGCAGTTATCCTCTGGACGGCGTAGATTAGTTGAATTATATGCGTACACGTGCGCGATCTTTGAGCAACGCACACCTCTATGTACATACGGTGTCCGTCGACGGGGAGAAAAGAAAATGATAATTCTGGTCTGAAACGAGTACGTCGGCATCTAGTCCACGGTAGCCGTAGCCGAGCATGCGTGTCGATTGTATGTAACGTGTACGTTATAAAATTAAATTGGTCACATTCGTTTTTCCACCTACGCTAATTCGATTGATACGTATGTATGTACACCGATGTAACCTGATTACGAATGAAAAGAATCGGCGTGCCCGGCGCGATCGTGAAAACAAAAGAGGACGAAGTGCATTTTCATTCCCGATAGAAAGTGCCACTATCGATCACGTTGCCGCACTTTCTTTCTTACGACGATTACGTGTAGGATGCCGTTGGAGTTCAAGGAACGATGGTATACGTACGTGCGATGCCTTCACTCTTCTTTCATGAGTTTCGCGTATACATATATGTATGTATATGTATATAATCTATACGTGAAATATTTATCGTGTATTTTCATCGTGATTATCACGGAAACGGTCATAATGGAACGTGATTCGGTAGCTGAGAATATTTTTGCGTCAAAGATAACCCAGTGGAACGGTGTTCCTCGATACGAGTAACAACAGGTGGTTGCATTCGAAACAAAACTACTCCGAGAAGAAGAGAGAAAGAGAGAAAAAAGGTGGAAGATGTAAACAACCCGTTCGTCACGACGAATACAACCGTGGTACACGTGAGACGGTAATCTCCACACAGAGATTCTATCAAATGTAATATTAATTAAGAATTGAAAGTCGAAAGTTTTGTGTTACTGCCGGCGAAGTTATGGGCTAGATAACGTGGAATACACTACACGAGGATAGTACACCTTGTCGTCGTAAACATATAATCGGACCAGGATCCTGACGTTTGTTCGTTAATACTGTCTAAAGTAATTAAGCGAGTGGCCTATAAAGCGTTGCCTGCCTGTGTAGTCGCTAAACAAAAGTCAGTGCCGTGAATATACCCCGCGCAACACAGACAGGGATAATCGAAACGTGCAAACACGAGAGGAGAATGACGTGCAACGTTTCTATAGAGCGCTTAAATACCGAAGGTAACGCCTCTTACTCTTGTACATAATGTACAGCACTTGTAGCCGGCCGTACAGTGTGTACGTGCCGGGTACATTAATCGTCGAACCCTATACAGAGTTTCGATTTCTACCTCGGAATTCGCTGGGCTCCACCGGCCACGGAATATAGGTTCGATCTTTTCCACGATGTTACGGGGGAGATATCTATACTATACGAGACACAATTCGAAACAATCGAGATCAGTGTAGCAATAATACATCGTTGGCACAAGTGCACGCGAGTTTCGTTCGTGTACTTTAACATGTAATCGATATGCGTGCCACAGAAGCACATGCTTCCAAATATGAATAATAAATAATCCTAGGTAAAATTGTGAAATAGCAGGAAAGGAACAAAAAAAATGTAAGGTTAACAAATTTTTACTCACGGTGAGTTGCGTCTTGTCGGGTGCAATCGCCGTGATCTCGACCGGCCTTGGATCGGGTGGATTCGCCCTGCTAAGAATGGCAGCTGGCATTTTCGCGACCAGGGACAGCCTCCTGGTGAGCCGTCTACCCAATTCCGCGCGTCGTCGCACCCTAACACGGGGACCGGTGCCTTTATAGCCTCCAAATTCCATTCTCGGGGACGTAATCCTTTCTTATCCCCTTGCGTTCATGGCGGCAAACGTTCGCATCGTGTCACGTGTTCACCGTATTACTCGATTATATGATACCTCTCGTGGAAAAAGTTCATTCTTATTTATCGATATTTATCTGAATCACATCATCGAAAACAGTACATGTTTTCCCCGTTCCGTGATAACATTCAACTTTAGCGAATATTATTAACACGTTGTTTTTTTCTTCTCTCTAACACCAACGAACACATCCTTCACGCGTCATCGGTTACTTCCGCCATTCGCGTTACGTTTTCGAAAAAAACTATCGAACAACCGAAGAAACGTTTAACCTCTCTCTCTGTCCGTGACACTCGGATTCACGTGATTCACGATTTTCTCGTAAAATAAAGTCAACCCCGTCCACGCGTAGCTTGTCATTCAACTCTATTTCGTCTCGTCGCGATTTTTCCGTTGCATTCGAAACCAGGCCTAACGGGCAAACGACGGTTGTCCCACCAGTCACACGCACGTAAACACTCGGATGCTGGAGGCTCACTCACTCGCGCACGCCCCGGGCATCCCTCTCCCTCCTCGTATACATGCTCGTCCCCGTGGGGCCCGTGTACGCACGGATTCGTGTTCGAAACGCGAGGCACCAAGGTGCGGAAAGGAGAGCGGTTCTCGGCTGGCGCTCGGTCTGCCTGGCGCGCTTCGACTGAAATTGAATCGCAACCTCCTACCACGCTACCGGCCTTCCTAACCGCCGTGGCGCGCTCTCCGAGGGCGTTCGAACGAGACGCGAGTAAACAAAACGCATCGTGATCGATTGGAACATCAAATTGAAGTCGTTCTCACGATTAAAGGGTCATATGAGAGTGAAAGAAGGAAATGTGTTGCGTTTAAACGCAACGTTGCTGAGATTTTAACTTATGCGGGATATGAAGGATTTTTGGTTGATGTATATGAGAGAATAAATTCGTGGTAATGGACGAAAATGTAAGCAAGGCCGTGAGAAAAGGATAGTAGTGTTATAAGTATATATGTGTATGGGTAATGGAGGACGGAGGCATGATATAAATTGTATTTTAGTTATACGTTAATGGAATTCGAAGTACTAAACAATGCGTACGACATGGTTTCTCTTAATTACCTTAGTGGATCAAGATAAGGCTAGTGAAATTTTCGAAAGTTCTCGATACTTGAAAGGTGATCCAACGATTGATTGAATTTACCTATTGGATAAGTGAAATATTCTTCGGTGTTAGATGTTATGCAATTAACCGTGATACAGATCTTCTAAATGGACGATAAAACCTATTCTAAGCATACGGAAGCCATTGTTTTTGCGACGGTCAATAAGATCTTCGATAATACGAAGCCTGAATATGTTAGTTGAATAGCGCGACTCGCGAAACCAAAGGAAAACAATCAGCTACAATTGGCACGATTAATCTGTATTCGCGCTTGACGTGTTACGATCGGTAGCATCCTCGCCACGCAGATTCGTCAACGCCTGGTGCGCTAGCGATAAATAAATTCTTTTATCTATAAATAACGAAAGCCTATTAGAAAGTACATTTCTGACCGGGTGGTGCCAAGTATTCCGTTCTATTATATAATACAGTTATGCGATTCGTGGTTAACTGGATTTTTAAGTCTACATATGCCCCACTGTTACCCTGGAATGATCTGTAACTGTAACGTTTCACGATCATTAGTGCATGCCTGTAAATCAGTAAAATGTATATGAAAATCATGTCTAATAACGAAAGTATTGTCATTGTGAGTGTAATTGGTTGAAAATCAGGGAAAACCAGAACCGTATACAAACTGTCCGATCTGAAGTGAATTGCATTCATGCTCGTTTATATACAATCGAGAGATGAGGCGGAAGGAAAGCACGACCGCTTCACCCTTGACTTTTAGCCATCTCCGCCGCCTTCTCGAGTAAATTTCTCACCGGGCACGTTCAACAAAGAACACGGTTGCGACCATGAAATCCAACTTACCTCTGCAGGACAAGCTTGCTAAGCAGAACGAGATCAGTCGTCAGAAGCTAGCTCGCGAACTTGTGAAACTCGAGAAGGTGGAAAAGTCGGATCTTAGGATGATAGAGACTGCGAGGCACCGGTTTCGTTCACGTCATAAGAAGTTAGAAGCCCAGCAAGAATCCTCCTCGTCGAATGTAAGATTGTTATGTTATACGAACCATGCAAATATATAGATACATGTAAAAGATCGAGATACGCCGACTCTCCATAAAGTCCTTTTACTTTTTTCATTCGTTACGAATAGAAATCCGATAGGTCAAGACACTTTCCCTACTCATCTTTATTTAATAATTTATAAATCTGAGTAAACTTCATGATCTAGCGAGAGATTAGGTTATCCTGAATTCTGACAGTAATGCGAACCATACAATAAGCGGAAACGCAGCTCACGGTCTAATCTGCCGATCTAATTGCGGACATAGTAATTGACGCACAGGCTATTAACGTGCGCATGTACGAAACTCATAACCCGGGATTTTGCTACCACTGTACGGGCGCCATAAAAGAAAGTGGCTCGTCGGCCAAAGAAAAGATTCGCAAAGATTCCTACGAATTCGTACGCTCGATACTATTTACCAACGGCGAAGTCGACCGTGACAAAGTTCTCTGCCTGCACTTATTAACTGCTCACAGTACCAAGTGGAACAATAACGATGGTTGCACAGTCAGACCTGTCTCACCTTTATTGGAACAAGGTACAATGGTGTATACGTACACTTCCACGCATATTTTCCATTCGACATCAACAGATAGAAATGTATTTGTCAATCCTGTTAAAAAAACAATAGAATGATTAAAGTATCTGATAATAATAATTTGAAGCTAAGAAGAAACATTATACCGGTGCTTGGAACAACATTCTACCGTGCTACGTCGTAGACACTCAACCGGATCTCAGTACGTTGACAGTGGACGTAAAGCTTCACGAGGATCCGCGAAAGCAGGGCTTAGAGGATCAAGCGATTCGGGACTTCGAGGAGAAGTATAGGCAGTACATGAAAAATCACTCGGATTTCGGGAACGTTCTGTCGAACAACGTGAAGCAAAACAGAATGGTACCATGTGGTCTTGGAAAAATGCCGATAATTTCACCGCACGTTTATTCGATACTCGGCGCCTCGCACGAGCTGAAAATCAAACAAGCATTGGTAGAAAGCAGTGTTAAAAGACGAATTGCTCGTTCCAGCATGGACTTCAAAATCCTGGATGAAAACAGTATATCCTTCCATCTTGACGACGAGGACGACGTCTTAAGCAGAGCAACTACCACTTTATCGACTCGAAATGGTGGTATGACATCGAAACACAGTCCGTCGAGAAGATCCACGTTTGGATCGGCATTTAAACTTGATCATAGCATCACTATGTTAAAGTCGAAGCATGGTAAACATAGTGGCTGTCTAGAATATAGGTCAAGGAACTATGAAGACGCCCCCAAGGACCTGATTACCATAAAACCTAGCTTTAGAAATATGAAAGATGCACCTTCAAAAACTTCGAGTACGAAATCCCCATTTCGTCATATGTTTGGAAGTCGTCCATCGTCGAACTCTATGATATCGAGTATTAATAGTCCTGGGTTCGGAATTAGGAAATGTAGGAAGTGCATTTATTTAAATTCACCCATAAAGTCCATTGAATTGCAAAATAAAGAGTATAAAACTGTCGCGATCCTTGTTAATTACCAGATCCAGGCATTAGTCCACTCCATATTAGAAGTCCTTGGACGTGTATGTCCTGAAAAACTGAAGAAAATAATTGAGACAGCGAGAGATACCGAAGAAATAAAAAAAATGTTCATTCGACCGGAGATACAAAGTTTTATACAGTCTTTATTGGGACAATCGTTGATATCATCGCCGGAGAGCTTTGTGATTTCTGCTGCCACCGTTGCAGATGAGATAGATTTTAGATTCGAAGGGATTCTAGAGAAGGAGGTAATTGCTCTAACATTGGAAATGCCACCAGAACCATTTCTGGAGGCTCTAATTGCTGAGATACGAAACAGCATATTTCTTGATGTGGAAGAGAAAAATAAGACGGATGACAATTTGAAAGTATTATCTTCCCTTGACGAGCAAAAAGTTAGAAAGGAGGACACGGTAAAAGATTTTCAGAGAAAGAAAACACCCGTAAATAATGACAAAGCAAGACAAGGGTCAATGAAACTGAAAGAAAAATACGATGTTCCGAAGAAATCCGCAGATACAGGAAATGTTAATGAGATACACAAGGTAAACAAGAATAAAAAGCAAGTCGTGAAAAAGTCTAACAAAAATCCAGTTACCCACAATACGAAGTCTGATAATATTAAAAAAAGCTCGAAGAAAGAAGCCTCTCTTCAAGAAGCAAGCAGCAAACAACAGAAAGATTCCGGAAATAATCTTGCAAAACGTTCGTCGAGTGGGAAAGTAAGTATTTTCGTAAAAATCCGCTTCAAACCGCGTCTAATATTCAGAAGGAAAAGATCTGATAGAAACTATTTTTCCTATTCTATGTGGTTACAGGCTTGGAAAGGTGCCCAGGATCCTGGCTATTTAGACGCAGATCATGTAATATTACGAAGAATGACAAACACTCAAAGAATTTTAGTAGGACAAATGTGCGCTTCCCTGAAATCAAAACGGATCAATAACGAAGGTTCTTTTTGTTGATTTCATAGTACGGTTTCATTTTATATTATTTATATACTTGATAAAGGTAATCAATATTTATTTAGGCTTACTTAATGAAAGGGTACCGCTTGCCGCATTGATCACGCCAGCTCTCTCGCGGGATACCATTAGATTTTTGACCCGGGGAACAATATATTCGAAAACTGAAAATGCAAACCAGCAGAATGAGGACATCGATGATAATGTCGCAGTAGCAGATAAATTGACTGGTCCTGTACTCGCTAAGGTCAACAGTCTCAGAAAAAATATTCTCGCTTCAACTCTGACATAGATGTATTCGAATAAAAGACTAATAAAATCTTACCAATATATTTCAGATACGTCAAGACGTGGCAGAAAACGAAACTAACCGGCGTTTAAAGACTTTCTTGCAACATAAAATTGAATGATTAAGAACAGTAGTAACCATAAAGAAAACCTTGTCAAGATACGTGAACGTTTAAAAGAATACATTATAATTTTCTCATTTAATAATGGAATATGTTAGTACATTAGCAACATGTAGTAACAACAGTTTCCCGCAATCACTTGTCGTTCGTCCATGTTCCAAAATAAAATACCTAATTCTCGTGCTTTATCGTTGAATAAATGAAGCACAGATATATTTTATTCGGCAATTGTTTCTAAACATTGCTGTTTACCTTAAAAGTTTCCATTAATTGTTGGTTATCACCATAAATGAACTTGTAGTTACCACTACCAAAGTTAGTCCGTCGTTGCTACTCCCGCTCATAGAGCGCGCTAAGAATTGCTTGCGCAATAGCAAGAATAAATTTGAAATTTTTATACTTTTATCAATCAATATTATTTATAGTGTACTCAAACTGTAAGATAAGCGAGTATATATTAACAATTCAAGTTTCTTAAGTATGTACATTTGTAAAAAAAAAACGGTAGAAAATAGAGTTATTACATAATCTTCAAAATGACGAAAATAGCCTGTATGAACCATACAAGGAGTGGAAGAAATTCAGAGTCCGTTAACACTAATAATGGTTCTTACAATGTAGATAATTGAATCCATACCTTCGTTAATTGAATAACTCTACAACCTGTCATAAAGCATTTATTTCCTGTGAATCCCTGGACGATTTATTTTGCATTTGCAACTTTGTAGAAACATTAGGGTCACACGTTTTCATGCTTGGTCTTTGTGTAATCGAGCTTTAATCGACAGCACGAGTTAATGGAATAATAATGACAGTAGTACTTGTTGCCAGTATAATTAGTAATTGCTCTGGTATAATTTTGTTAATAAAAATCTGCAATCGAATTGACATGGAATGCGCCCTAAAGAAAACTGAAACAAGTACGGGACTGACTGCATATTATCTGGTAAAAGCAGTCGTGGCGCATGCGCAAAAAGTCTCGACCGAAGAATAAATCCCTCGATCTGGCAAGACTGGCTGTAACCCATAAACAGAGTAACCCCCCTCCTACACCGAACTTAAGGAACAAGTTGCAGTGATCGTAATTAAATACAGCTATTTTATAATTTGTTGTGCATTCGAGAGAACGGATTACTTTTATTATTGAAACCATTAAATTGTGCGGTAGCAAATTTTTACTGTTCGCGTTTAAGTAATCGTCAAACACGCAAAACGTAAAGGTTTGGATTATCTTGCGACATATTCATCTATGCGGAAAAGGTATACTAAAGTAAATACATAGATGCACTGCAGAGTATGTACAAGAGGTACGTAGACAAGAATTCGTAGGTGCAGTGAAACACATGTTCACGTGTTTGCACGAAAATGCGTGACATACATTTTGTCGCATGCACTCGTGTGTAAATAGTACGGGCCGTTTTGAACAACCTTTCTTCGATCTTATTACCAGACTCCGAGAACAAATATGATACGTCTAACAATTGATTTCGCCGAAGAGTGACGATTTACAATCTTTCACAATGAATCAAGGAAAGATGTATACGTTCAAGCCGTTTGTGTTCACACAACATGAAGCTTCCAGCTTGGAATGTCCAAAGGCTAGAAGTGGACATAGAATAGTTTGTGATCAAAAAAACTTATATTCCTATGGTGGCTTCAACCCAACCATCTCCGACAACGACCCGGATATGCGAAATGATCGGGTTTGGAGATCCAGTAAGCCACTTTTCAAAGAACTTTGGCAATTCAATCTTGTTACACAACAATGGAAACGTTTACCGTGTCAGGACAAAATGCCCAACGAATTGGCATCTAGTGCAATGATTTTAAGTGGTAATACCTTAATGATTTATGGTGGAACAGCTACACCTTTTGGTGATAGGTGTAGCAATCATTTATATGTCTATAATGTTGATGATGGCAAAATGCAAATCGTTCCTGCAAAGGGAGATTTACCTCAGCCTCAGTATGGACAAGCTTTAGTACGTCATGGATCGTACCTGTACACAGTCGGTGGTACATCAGGGTACCAATACACTTGTGATATTCATAGATTCGATTTAAGGACTGGTATTTGGGAAACAGTTTATATATGTAATGGAAGAGACCCGTGTGAACCTACAGGGCGATATAGGCATGAATTAGCATTTGATGGAAAAATTATTTATATTTTGGGTGGAGGAACAGCAGAGGAAGCATTTGGTCTCTCAGTATGTAAAATCATTAATACTATAGTATTTAGATATAAAAGTATCACATGAAAAGCATGTTTACTATATTAATAACGTTTTTAGGAGATTCCAGCATTTGACATAGAAACAAAGACATGGAGAACATTAACTACATATGGGGACAGTGATGATGATACAGTTCCAGAACCTAGACGTTGTCATGGTTCTGTACAATTCACAGATGAAAAGACAGGTGTTACTTCTGTTGTGATATCTGGTGGATATAATGAAACTCATATCTTCTCTGATGTCTGGATGTTAAATTTAAAATGTCTACAGTGGACATGTTTAAGAAAATGTTCATTACCGCGAGCTGTATATTTTCATTCTGCAGCTCTAACACCAGAAGGTCGAATGTACATGTTTGGGGGTATAATTAAAGAATTTGATGAGGAGGTATTACAAATTCTTTATCTCGTATATACTCAGATCTGGAAATGATTTTATTGAAATACTTAGACAAATGTTGTTACAGGGTGTAAGAACAGATGCTGTTTATTCTGTTTGGTTAACAATTCCAAAATTATCAGAGATATGTTGGCAAGCATTAAATAGCTATCATTGGGATTTATGTTACCGGTCACCTGAAGATTTACTTCGTATGGGGATACCTCATAGATTTGTTCAGAGAATTGAGTGGTATGGATCATAATGTATGAGCAGTTTCTGTTTTACATTTGTTACTCAATTAAAAACTGTTACCACATCAACGATTGTTACTTGCTTTTTATTGTATGATTACTGATTATAATAATATGCACAAAGTAATATCAAGTGGTGTCTTTCAAATGATATAGAAATTGTTTATTAATAGGGTCGAGAATCTCGCCTTGGAGGCCAGCGAAACAAAGTCGTCTCAATGAAATACGGTACGGAGACGGTATCGAAAATCGGTACATGTAACCACCGATTAATATAAGTAATGTATACATATTATTCTGCAATATCCATGTATCGTTTATATTCTACACCCTGTCCTACAATCAGTAATTTTTTTCAGGTTTTTAAATACTTGGAGGATACAAATTTTAAAATGTTATTTGAATAATCGATTTTTAGCCGATCAGCACACAATATGCAATAGAGGGAATAGTTGCTAACTTTCGTGCATTCTTATTCATTAGTTATAAAAGCGTCCACCATTTCATAAGCAATTCCTCCAAGAAGAACGTTCACAAAATATATCTGATTACAATCGAGTACAAGAAGTAAATCAATAATCGTAAAAGTACTATTCTATTTCAATTAATAAATAGAAAGGACTGAAGCGAAAACGATCAAACACTGGTTTGAAAATGTGCTTTTGATGTTATTTCAGCACATTTTGAAAAGTGTTATTGTTTTCAACTATTTCCTCATTAAAAGAAAAGGGAAAAAGCAAAAAAAAACGAAATATTCTCTTAAAATATGAATAGATAATTATTAGTTTCGGAAAATTATAAATTTTACATTTCAAGTTTGAAGTTTTAAATAAAAATTTATGTAAAAATATTTAACAATATATTATGTGTAAATATACGTATATAGCAAGTGAATGTAATAAGTAAAGATGAATGTAGAGGACAAGGTAGTAATATGGGAAGCACGGAATTAGAATAAGTTGACAAATGTTAGAAACCAATGTTACCTTATAAAACTGTTAAGTACAAATTGCATCTCATATTTGTAGCTTCTCCTTTATTAACATTGAATTATTATGGTTTTAACTATTAACCCACAATAAAGACACTGGGATCAAAAGACCATAGTCGCTCTCAAATTTGATGAAATGTGCTTTAAAATTATTGAAAGAGAATTGTGTTTATCAGAATTACGAGATATGGTTTCTGCAAAATTTACATCGTTATAGACACTTCGCAATCACGTTTATATATTATATTATATATACGTTATATACGTTTATATATTATATATATATCTGCATATTACTGACGTTTAAACGTATCGGTGCACGAAATACATGCTACTTTATATCTACATAGTTTACAAAGGTTGTTTCTCTTGACATTGTTCAATTCTCGGTGCTACTTATGTAAGAAAGCATACCTTAGGTCTGCATTAGTGAAAACAAACTGTAAATAAGGTATCGAATACAAATAAGCTGATATAATATATTATTCTTTATTTCTTTAGATAAACTAATAATAAACTTAATATATTTCCATATTTATTTGAATTAAGTTACAGAAGGTATCTACGAATTTCATACTCGATTACTAATATAAGTATATTTCTCATATTGCAAGGGTTACTGAACAATGATACTTCACACTCTCGTATTCTATGTAATATGTATTTAAATTAAATGTCTCGTTAAAACTTGATATTTACATCTAACAAAGAATACCGATTGGAAAATTGTATCTTGCGACTGTGAAACGTATGGACTTATCAAATGTAAGAATTTTCAGACAGCTGTGCAAAGACTGCATTGAAATCTAAATTGGTACATTAATGAAGCAATTAAGATCTCTTTAGCGGTCTGGATGTTAAATCCACTTGTTGCCTTTATCGCATTAACAATGTCGGTGAAAGTGTTTTATAGTACACGTTTTGCGATTATTTTTGTGCCTTTCAATGCGCATATACATTCATGATGATTACAAAAGGCCAACGATGGGATATTCCGCTTTTAATGCTATCTCTGCTCATCAAATATTCATAAATCGGAAATGTCCCGGCATTTTCCCTTATTTGACTAACATGCAAATGCATATACCTGAGAGGATAGATCAGTAGTTACAGAACTTGGGAATTCCTGCTACTAACAACCCAATATTTAAGAATAAATAATCTTTTAAATATTACATATAGACTGATCATAAATGGCATTAAAAGTAATATTCGCTACTGCCCGCTGTAACTTTACGAAATAATTTAAGTATTATTTCTGTATAAGAGAAAAACGTTAAACTAATGTATTTTTAATCGAAAAGTAAATAGCTGATATCCTTTAAAGTACTCACTACCTTCTCCCCATTCACTTTATTTGTTTAAATACCTAAAAACAAAACAAAAATCCACAAAACGTATCGTAATTTATGATCATTATATCAGCAACGAAGAAAAAACAGATAAGATAATTCTGTACAAACGTTGTTCTCCATCTCGTAATTTTCCAAAAATTGAAAATGTTTATAAAATCACAATACATTACTACAAAAAGAAACAATTTAAATTTAAGTCCCGCGCAAAAATTTGAACTCGACACCGCTGCTGCTAGCAACCTGCCACGTAATTCGATACTCGAACCAAAACCTACCACTGACATGTACTGCGAGATCTATTTCCTGACATAATCGAAAGTAACGTAGTCCAAAGTAATCAAATTCTAACAAATAATAGCTCTAAAACATCTAGTCCATGCTTTTAGCTTCTTAAACGCGGCATTATAGTTCATATGTACTCCCCTCGGGTGATTTCGTAAAACGGCGCCCCGGCGTTTCGTGCGTTTCCGCATTGCGCATGATCGTCACACGACGGGGAATAGCATAACCCGATTAACCGAAGTCTCGCGGCTCACTTCATTTCGAGTGAGACGTCTGCTACCTCGCAGTCGTAGTTCGCCGTCTTTCTGAGTAGAGATACATCCGTCGCTTCTATTCTCATGTCTCCACTGCACCTGACTCCGCGACACACAGAGATGTACGGCGAAGTGTTCATGTAGTATTCCTTGCAACCGTAGACACCATTCACGTACCAGACACGCAGACCACATCCATCCATCCATCCATCCATCCATCGACATCGACATCCGAGAACACCTCGTGGACTTGGCCGTCGGGAAAGGACTCCGTGCGGACGTTCATTCAACATGGAGAATAAGCGCCTCTATAAACTGGTACTCACTGGAGGTAGGCAATTATTTTTCTTGAAATTATTTCACGTATAGACCGGTTGACATCGTTCATCGTATGAGATTGTTTCTCGTGCGATGACAAACGTGCAAGACGGTTTTATTCAACGGCATGGACGTTCCGATTTTGTGATGCGCTCAGGCCGCGATGCACGTCTCGAGAGACCACGTGTTCGTGAGATTTCTTTGTAATCATCTGACTCGTTCCATACATATGTCTCCCCCCGGTTCACCTTCGTTTTTACATTCTCTTCCGTCTTGCAAAAGGCCGACCACAATTTCGCTCTCGTTTCCTCTGTCTTTCATGACGTCTACGTTTGTCACGCTTTTATAGTTTGCGAACCGTATCGGCCGTGTCGTCGTCGTGTGAAAATATTGATTGAATTCGTCTACAACATGGGAAAAAACCGGCGGGTGAATGGTTTTCGCCGCGAGAATACATTCCCTGTTCGTATTACATGATTTTTTTTTCTTTGTCAAGTTATGGAAATGTATCACCTACGTAATACACCTGTGCGATTAGATTGCTGCATAGTGGCTCGGATATTTCTGACTTTCCTCCTCTAGCATTGCGTGAATATGTTTTGAAAGGGGTATATATGTATACATACGTACATAGATACATACATGTATCTCATTGTATACCTGTTTTATGGATTTTATAGTCTGCTCGATTGTAATTGAAATACACGCAGGGATAACTCTGTATAAAAGGTTTCAAGGTAACATGAGACATGTCGTTCGGAATAAAATACGAGCAAATCAAACATGTACTGTTCGACACGCGGCTAAATTTAGCTCTATGAAGACAAATTTCGCGGGCCATTCGCACGTTACAGTTAACGATTAGATATAGATACAAAGTCCAGATTATTTTTGTTTGTCGTAGAAGTTAACAATTATTGCCACGAAAATACTACGGGACGAGGAGTATCATTTACCGTATCAGTTAAATAAATGATACATTAAGATCACGATTTTAACGCGGTGCAATTGCGGAATTCATTATGGAAATCGCCTGACAGTTATCTACCCCCTAATTTCTGTTTAGCAGGCTTGTTTCCCGTAACTACATTGATCGACAATGATCATAATACCGCAGAAGCTGTTTATAGCTGATTTATGTGTTATATTTTTTTATTAACAGCGGTGTGTACCAGTTTGATGCGGTTTCTTTAGAAATGGAGCACAAAATTCGCGATTATTAGTCTTATAAATGAGAGAATTACAATGGGCAACGATATCTATCTCATCATTTGTCTTTCTGTTATTGTTAATCAATAGGGTACGGTTGTCTATAAACACGATTAACCTTTTCAATTGGCCGTCACGATATTTCTATAGAGTAAAGCATAATGTCTGTAAATGATTATTCAGCAGAAATGCAGACTTTGACTGCCATTCATATTTCAGCGAATAAAGAAAGCACATTTCTCATAATTCTTTCCTAATTATGAAATCGCGAGCAATCGATCACGAGCTTCGTGAAACAATGCAATATCTCTGCCTACTGTTAAAATACAGACGCATTTCCGTTTCTGTATCTATACCCGTGGATAACGGTACCACTGTACGTCGTAAATGTAGAGTGCAATTAAATAAATTATCATAGTTCCTTTCTATACTTTTCAACCGTTCCGATTATCGATGAACCATTAAAATACTTTTCGTCTATTACACGCAGGATTTATAACTAGTTCGGGATGTTTCTTTGCAGAAAATCGTAAAGTCAACAGCAAGACCAGATATATCTATATTCGTAGCCGAAGACTGGCAGCAAACTGTGCAACTAGATTGCATGTATCGATAACGCCGCGTTCGTGTTTAGCGTACAACAATTTAAACCAGTTACGAGTCAATGAATATACAGCTGGTAGACGACACGATGTGTTGACCGTGTACGTTTCGTACGTTATAATGTCCCCTAACCCAACTCGTTTTACGAGATGCTTCTTAATCATGTCGCATGGTTACTTCATACAGCTACTTCGAACTTATTAAACTCGAATCATGATGTAAAGCCCGGTAACATCGATACTATCCACGGTCTTTTTGCCCTTTAGAGAGTACCTAACTTTGGTATAGCGGAATTTCATTAGTTTATCTAGGAACAGATTCACGTTGAATTTCCCGATAACACGAGTAATAAAACTTTACGTGTGCATTACTTTTACGTAGTCTCTGATTGTCCTGCGTCGTTTCTATTTACGCCGGTTGAGTTCAATAGCCACGTGGTACTCGCGGAAGTCAAGGTCAGCGACGTCGTGACCTTCCCGTCTTGCTTTCGTTGAACAAGGATGATGCATATGACTACGAATCAGTCCCTTTTTATAGACGTTTGGTACTTCACTTTCTTTTTCGGTCAGGCGTGATTCATTTTTCGCGACATCGATGAGAAATATCGTCTAACTCGCGGGACAGTTGCATCATTTGCACATGAGAATTGCACTAGTTCTTAACGCGTACTAGGACTTCCGCTTTTTTTATGTGATTTGCTTATAATCGATTGAATAATGTATGTAATGTTAATGATTGATTTATTCATTTGTTTCAGGACCTTGTGGCGGAAAAACAACTGGACAGGCTCGACTATGCACCTTCTTCGAGAATATGGGCTGGAAGGTAGGCATGCTCCATTATTTTCTTTCCACTTTTGTATAAAAAAAGAAACATAACCCTGTGGAGAAAGGGTCTCGTGAGTTTTCCTCCTGTGCTCATCCCTTTTTTAAACGACGATTCAATTTTGCAAAATACCCCCCAAACAGTTCAATAATAGCTTTGATTATAATCATAATTCTTATGTATTTCATAGATTATTCATGATTCTTATCTTGCAGTCAAACCGAATATATTCATATTCACTGAATACTTGACGTCAGTGCTATTTCTCGCATTTTGATCCCCAAAGAAATATTATTCCGTAGGGTTTGTTTTACACGATATCAGAGTATCACAATAGAAGTTTTACGACGAGAGTAACGTTCATTTATATCAATCATACGATTGAACTGTCCCGTAGACACATTCGTATGTGTACACTCGGCTCTTGCAACGTGTGATTAGTTGTCTTGTAGCGTGTCATCACGTATGGTAATTCACCTTTGAATTGTAACTCTATAAGAGTAACAGAAAACGAAAAGAAAGAACAAAATTGGGAATGCGAACTGAGTTTGGGGTTTTCTCCCTTCGTTGTGGATTCGATAGAGCGGTGGTTGTCTTCTTTTTCAGGTGTTCCGTGTTCCCGAGACAGCGACCGTGCTGCTCAGGTATGCAATTACACGATAACAAATTTACAGAGACAATGAAAGGGAAAGAAATGAAAGTAACGAAAGTCATGGAACTGATGTGAACTAAGGCGGGGCGTTTAACTCTGCTTGGAGAGCTGCCCGATCTTTAAGTTTCCATTCAATTTCGAGAAAATAAAGCATGTGATTCCTATCACGTTTTAAACACCGTTCTCGGACATTGGTGAGGAAACGGTCGGTGGTTGAAGTGCACGAGGATTCACGTCGCTTTTATTCATGTATTCCGACTATCCCTTTTAATTTCTTGGTTACCTTTCCTGTCTAATTATAGAATTATTGGCTGAAATCTAGAGGACTGTATTAAATAGATAACGATCATGGTAGTGAACAGAAATGCATACTATAATAATAGCTATTCTATAACAATATGAAAGTAAATCGCAAAGGGATATCGGTGTGTCAACGTCTTTTGTCTTCCATTGGGAATCAAATGACCGTCCGAAGAAAATAAACGATCCCGATTGTGACAAACGGTGATTCACCGACGTTCAAATTGATTACAATAAAGGAGTACTGTGTATGTATTATGAGACACGTTCCACGAATACATTCATTGTACAGTGTTTCAATCGAAGAACTAGCGAATACTGATTATAACTTGCCGATGAACTCGTGTAGCACGAGAGTGAAATTCGCACCGGTAACTTTCCCAATGTTTAAAAGAAGGAAGAAAGAAAAAGAAAAACCAAAAGAAACATGAAAACATATAATATTTCTTGTCTCACCGACGCGGACTTACTTCTTATCCCGTAAAACGAATAAGACGTTAACCGTCGTTAGATCAGAATTGTCATCTGTTACATGTTGCATTAACAATTGTATTTCATCTCTCGTCTGCTTTTTCCATTTCAGCGGCGGCATAAAGTTTTCAGACCTGAACGCTGAAGAGGGTAAGTCCACTTTTACTTTCTATTCCGTTAAGTTACTATTTTAATTTACACGATACAGAGAGCGTGCATTTTACGAAATCCCCGGCAATGATTCAGTACATTTGATGTACGCGTCGTACAGCCTGTAACTATAAAACCGTCTTTATAGTTCTCGAATACAGATGGTTTACTGTATTGTAATTCTACGTCATTACAACGCCGAGATCTGATTCCGCGTACTTGCACTGGGTGTACAGGTCAGGTTCTCGTCTGTGGTGGGTCGCGTTACTGAATACAGACACAGGTTTCTGTCGAGAGACGACAAAGTCATGACGGTATCGATCGACGTTCCGTATAAGTACCTCTCGTGCCCTCCCGTTTCATCCCTTGCGTAAAGAAGTCCAGGTATCATTGCGTATGCGTCGATTGTCATTCGTAGTATAATCGAAATTTTCCATTATACCAACGAGTTCATGTCCAATGGCATTTTGGAATTACGAGACACTTATAATATTCGTTATACAGTTCCATATAAGCGCGAACAGGCCGCGGGTTACAGGTGAGCGTCGGTGTAGAAGCGATATCGTCGGTTAATTTTAAGTACCGATTCTTTTTCCCGCATCTTTACGTTACTTCCAGTTATATAATGTTACGTCACGTTGCGTCATTCCGTCTTTCGTCACGTGTGTACACACGAAACTTGGAAAAACAAGGCTATGAAAAGCGCCTAAGACGCGGCCCGGTTGAATGGCGCACTCGAGCGAAGAAAACATTTTCAGTTATAGAACGAAAAGAGTACCAGAGATGAAAAACCGACGTTCCGACGTCTATGCTCGCCACAACCGGATGCTGCGAACTAAACGCAAACAAATCGTGTAGTCGCTTGCGGGTGGACCGGCTGAAGAAAAATGGCTAATGTATAATACCATCTGCTGATTGCGCAAAATTAAAGTCGGCACCCTGCCAAGATGCTCGGATAGCAACGCCCGCGGTCGTGTCACGAGACATGTTTTGGAGTGATGAAAGAACGAACATCATTGTCGTGACAATGATAATCCGATAAATAGTTCCCGAACGACGTTACAGCGTTCGAAATATGCGGGGGGTAAATTTATCCGCGACAACGGGACGGGAGGGGAAACGATTCGGAGGTGTATCTTTAAAGAAAGAAATTATCCGATCTATCTTGATCTGTGTCTAATCGGTTTTTAAATAAATAGATAAACAAGTCGATACAGAGAACAATGTTATTGCTGTGTGTTACATATCGGTATCACAAGACCCCCCTCACTGTAGTTTACGTGTTTATCTCAACAGGTTCTTTATCTCGATATGCAACAGACATTTGCGCCCTATATTTTGGTATTGTTCTCAAACAGCCGATATCGAAGTACTATAATTATTCGCCTATTATTACGCCCTATATAAGTTGATTCTATAAATTTCCGCGATAGGTCACGCAATAGTGCTTCCCTTTTTTTAACTGGCTGCTTATTCATCCATCAAATGATCGCCCACTATCGTATATCTCGAACGGATATTCAATTAGTCGATGATAAATTTTCAGTCCGATGTAATCTTGATAAATCTTGATAATCACTTGGCGTCTGAAGTGGACTTTTTAGAAAAGCTATCCTACGAGCTGGACTATTAAACTACTTTTTATTACGTAACACTCGCGAATATGTCACGTAAAGATTTATAGCTTCTACGTTGATAATAATCTGCCTGAAGAAATCCATTTAGTTCGTTTGTAGAAGCACGTCTACGTAAAATATTATTTAAATATTGAAGGTCCCTGGTTCGAACAGGTATATTCTCATTGGTGGAGCTAAAGTTACTATAATTACTTTGTCAATTGTCGGTGTTTATCTACGTGCGAGGGCAAGTTAAAATATTTATGCGATTATATGACCGTTTAGGATGCAACAAAAGACCGCTGCAAAACTATTCGGTCGTTGGAATTTGCCGACGTTTCGTTAGCGTTCTCCTCGGAAACAGCCATGGATAATAATACGCGGTTGAAAATTATGTAACGTAAAATTGAGATCAGTGCTTGTTTTAAAATGGCTAGTAGTAAGTGGTGTACTTAAGCCTCAGTCTATGTTTTCCCCCTTAATAAATACATGACACATCTTGTAAGACACGCTTATAAAACGTTTTGTCGTATAACTTATGTTTTATTGCCAAATTTATTGCCACATTTCATGTAAACCGAGTGCACGGGCCAATTTGCATGTTTCACCGAAACGTAACGTAAGTGGCCGCACGAACAATATGTTCTCGTTACGTGGCATTGTTCGTTCCGTTGTTGTCCATGTGGCTTTCGCATCCAGTCCCAATATCGGTATACTTACGTAAAACCGTTGTGCGGCTATAATCCGTGGCCTTGAACAAGGTGGAGACAAATCGGGCTTCCCGAAACCAGGTCCACCGCTCTTGGCTTCCTTGCATATCTATGTTCCCCGCTTGAAATCCCATCGACAACCATCGATTTTCGTCGGTAAACGCGACGTCGGAACGGCACGCGTGTATAATAGTTATTTATACAACGTGACCGAGTCTGACGGTTGCAAATTTTATTATTGGAACCAGATAAAGAGATCATTATACATGTATAATCGTACCAATCATCGACCGACCGTCATGACAAATCAACGTTCGTCCAGAATACTCATACCGCGATTGCGAATTTAATTGATTATAGATTAAGAGTAGATTAAGAGTAGGCCACGCGTAATTACAGTTGCACTTGAATAGGTTCGTTAAAGTAACTACTGGTTAATGATAAAGGAATCTTTGATATATCTGGCTAATTGTTATCATCGGACCGTGCTACGTACGAAACGCACAGGTTGGCATATGGCCAATTCAATTTTATCGCGGTTAGTAAACTGTTGACCAAATATTCCTGTAAACAAAAGAAAAATGAAGTCTACACTTTCACGACCTAGAAACCTTGTAAGTCTGTTGTTTCAAGTAAATACTTTCCACGTATACCGAAAGAAATTGATATATGTCGTTCAGAAGTCTTAAGAGCACCTTTAACGTCCGCTATTGGAAGAGACAAACATTTCTTATTGGCTATAAGAACAGAGTCGCGAGAATTCTCCATCGTTTTAGAATTTTCAAGGTGAAGGTTGAAGCGAAGGGCAAGAATGTGGGGGATGCTGCTGCCGGCTGGAGTAAATCGATACCCCAGTGCCCCGGACTTTCGCCCCTGTCGCTCCTAGACTATCTTTCGAAATACCAAATTTCATTTCGTTGGCTGACCGTTCCATTGGAAACGAAAGTGCCCGGGTGAAATTAAATTATGTTTCAAAGGATCTGCCGGCCATCCCTTTCACGTCACGCGGTTGTGTTGATATATTAATACCGGTACTGTACCTGTCCGGGGTAAAAGGGATCAAACGGACGATGTTAAAGCAATTTGCCAGAGCGTAACATTTCGAGTACACAAACGGGCGGTAAAAAGAATTTGTTCGGCAAAGTTATATCACGGTAAACTCGCATCATTTTATCGATCGATTTTTTTCGTTCTGTTTTCGCGTTATAAAAAGATATTATTTTTTTTCATCCGCTTCCGTCCGCTTTTAGACTGATTACCTGTTCTGTCACGGGGCGATCGCGAAGTATAAAAACCGCGCACGCTCAGTGAAAATTTTCATGAGTATGGATTGTTTTCGACTTCCCCCCCGCGGTAACTGCACCGTAAACTTCCGTCGGTCGGACGTAAAATCAAGTCAAATATGCAAATACCACGTCGTAAAGAAACGTTAGCGTTTATGAAATATTGATAGTAGATACGTATATCAGTGGCGCGACGTAATTCTGCATCCGGTGCAAAATATGTATTTTTTTCTTCGATTTTTTCCCCACGACGAGTACAGTCGAAGCGACGCACTTTGCGAACTTCCAGGGTGGACGATCTTCCGAAGGTCGGACTGCACCTACTAGTAAGACACGATTAACAATTCTCCAATCATTAATAATCGATCCAGTTCCCCTTTTTTTCGTTTCTTTTTCTAATGCCGGCATTTACATTGATTTATATGCGCAATCGGCAAAGGTATTGATGTATATGCCATCGAAATATTCCATTACGTATAATTTTTACATTACGCCGCTCTTGAAAAGGATGACGCAAGAAAACGCGAAGTTAGTGAAACTGTGAACGAGGGAAATCTAATCCACGACTCGAATTTGCATAATTATTAAATTCACTTTGTTTCTGTTTCCGTGCGAAGATCCGCGCGTCGCATTTCACGTTGACATGGCTCGCACGTGAATCTGCAAGCGGAGATGTTTCTTTGCTCGTCGAAAAACGATAGCAGACGTGGTGCCCGCCGGTCGTCGCATCCTTCTGTTTCTTGTTTTTTTTCTTTACTTCTTTCTTTCATCCTACACTTCCGTCTAATGTAACGAAGTCAGCATTTGCTTGCACGACAGTTCGTACCGAGCTCTCATCTTTTTGCAACCACGATGTATCTAGAGCCGCGGCAATCCGTCACGCTCCGTTTGTCGAACACTGCGATCGCAAACGAACTCCAATTCTCGATTTTATTAAAGGGATCCACGGAATCACGTCCCGTAATTGAGTCCATCTTCGATGATTATTGGTAGTACGTACGTCGAAGCGACGCGAGTGCAGTCGATTAAATATTTCCCTTCGATGTCGTTTCGCATATGGAACACCACTTCCGTGGTACATTGTATACGTGACCATGCGACATTTAAACGACAAAATTAATTGCAAAGAGAATCGACGGGAGTTTATTATACGAATGAAATTCACTCACGGTGTACACGTATGTTCCCGTAGCTTCGAAAACGAAGCTATCTTTATCGGCAATCATTTTCTCGTGCTCGATTTATAGTTGTAATACTTGGTTGAAGAGTCACCGCGAGAGACAGGAAACGAAATAGATGAAAAGGGGTGTAAGGAAATCTGTCGCGATTCGTGCTGCTTGCTCCGGTACGTTTTAATTGGCATGCGGGAAAAAGGAAAATTCTAACAGGCTTATCGAACTGGAAGTGTCTTCAAGGTCGGTTGGTTCTAGCAGAGGGATCCGGGTCGCGTCCTTCGATTACGAAGTCCTTGCACCGACATTACAGGAACGGGTCCGACAAAGGCGAGGCAAGGTGGCCGGAGATCTTGGAAATTAACTCTGGCGAGGGTGAGTCTTAGATGTCCCCTCTCTCCGAGGCGACGAAGGACGCACGGGCCCTGCTTTTCTTTTCGAAATTTTCGCGAGAAAGTCCACGGTGTAAATAACGAACAGAAATTACACGCGAAACGTTGCGACGTTACGGGACAAAATCGAGAAACGCAGAAATATTCGCACGAGTGCCTGCAATGGAGTGGCTGCAAAAATTAAACTCGCTGCTTATGTTTTTGGTATAACACTTTTCACTTTTTACGTGCCAAATGATCAGGAAGAATTTGGCATAATTCGTCTACTGCTTGGAAGCTGTAGTTTCTGTGCGCGATTTAATCATGTCGCAAATATAATAATAAAAAGGGGTTTCGTCGTCCGGTTGCCTTGTTGTTGGAGCAGTTCGATTTGATCCCTGCTGCTAGAAACCTGCCTAATCGGCCAATCGAAGCCTGTCATCGTCACACGATTGATAAATTAGGTACGAGTATATTACATATCTGTCATTCACTACTAGAAGTTTCAATCTTTATTCGCTTCTCTACGCTAATTCATATGTATCACTTGCGCGCTTGCATGCTTCGGTGACGCATCGAACATTGCCAGAATACATGTACTTTAGTGAATTAATAGTCATTTTATTAGATCGAAATATATGTGACGTTTACGTAAATACAAAATCGGCATGGTGCCTAAAAAGAATCGTGCCAATATGTGAGCGAACAATTTTGACGTCGATGTAAATTATCGAAACGCAGGGACAAAGTTGTATTCGATGACAAAACCTCCACGTACATCGTTTTTCTACGATAATTGAACTCTAAATACGAATATCGTTTAGGAATCATCAAGGCCAACAATCGTCATTCTCACCTACGAATTATGGAAATTTCTATCGATTTCCTCTTGTAATCGATGTCCTTAATCAAGCTAAGTACGTGTTTTTTTGTCTTTTTTATAACAACCCTTGATTTCTCGATTCTCCGTGAAATCGTAATGCACCTGTTGGACGTGCGATAAGAAAGTGGCGTCGAAATTGCATGAAAAATGAGACGAAACACGAGTGACGTTGAAACGATTATTCCCAGGAATCAAACTTCACCTAAACATCCGTTCCAAACATCTATTAATTCGACTTTTAAATAATCACACGATAACGAGCCATATATTATGACAACAACGTGATTAGGACCAACAGTCTAGTTTCTGCGACGTGATACGACGTATCTCTTAAAAGCGGGTATACATACATATATGACACGGTACACTTGTGTCAGTATGGTAAACATGTATTACGTGCAATCGTTGTCCTGTAGACATTACATGTGTTTATTAATTCGATTATACTTCAAACGCTTATCACGCTCGTCGGATTTACGATTAATAATGTATTTTTAAACACGTGCGCCCAAGATGAAACGATTAGACCATTGACTATAATGTGCGTAGCGTTATGAAACATTCGTTCTTCCAACTAATTTGAATAATGAAATTTTTACAGCATTTCCAAGGAAAAGTGCAACCTGCAACGTTAAACGTGTTAGGGGTCGCGGTACACAAAGTTGCATAGTTATTATAGGTGTTCCATTCGAACGGTACAATTGAGTTGCATTAGATGGACGTAGCGAAGGTTGAAGAATTAAAATTCTGTGTGTAGACTGTGAATTACGTTCATAAATATGCATTGGAGCGTGAACTCCGAGTAGATTGCATTTCGCGTTATCATAACGATCATTCTGAAACGCGGCGTACGATATCGGTGGTATTACGAGAGAGCTGTGAAAAATGAATCAGATAAAACGTGATTCATCGTTTACGTTCGTCTGTTTGGAATCAAACTTTTCATTAATTAATGTGTACCCTTTGTCAGCACGCAGTTCAGGCAATTCGGAAACAAAGTGTAATTCAAGCTTGTAGTTGGTATACATATACTGCCTCTATTCATTTAGACGTCATCCGGGGAAAAGTAACGCTACGTAAGCTGCTTTAAAAAGCAATCCATTTAAAAGGTGCTTATACATATCCATTCGTCGCAATTTTCTTACTTCTTCGCAGTAGCGTTACGTATCTTTTTTTTATTAGAACGACTTTACAATTACCGTCGTCCTTCGCCTAATTGTATTACTGTATACTCTACTCTCTCAACGTTTTCCGAGGAAAGAGATATTTCATTGAATCGATACAGCACGACCTATCCAGATTCGAAACACGTATCATGTACTAAATTATATCTGCTATCAGTACAAAGAATCAATCTAAACTCGTACAATCAACGTTACACACATCTGTACGTGTACACAAAGTAAAATAGTTATCTATCTATTTCTGTAGACCGCTCGAAACTATCTGCGATTCCCGTGTCTGTTACAGGATTCAAATTTCAAGAAAACCTTTTGCGAACGATGATCCAGATAGAAAATACATTCTTCCAACTGGGTGAAAGCTGCTCCAGAAATTGCCTGATTATCTGCGACCGTGGTGCTATGGATGCCTCTGCATGTAAGTTTTATAGAATCCATCGTTTCTTTCGTTTACACAAAGAACAACGATTTGTCCGATTTTCCTAACGATGGCAATTCAATGCATACAAACTTGTGTCCAGTTATCTCGAAGGACAAGTGGGAGTTAATGATGGCTTCGAATGGATGGCACAACGTGGAGCTGAGGGACAACAGGTACAATCAGATCATCCACATGGTGTCTGCAGCGAACGGTGCCGAAGACTTCTATTCCACGGAGGAACACGCATGTCGGTCCGAAAGTGTCGATATCGCCAGGGAACTTGACTACAAAGCCGCAGCCGCCTGGGTGGGACATCCTTACTTCGACGTGATAGACAACTCTCAGGACTTCGACTCGAAGATCTGCCGAATGATCGAGTGCGTTTGTCAAAAGCTTGGTATCGACACAGGGGACAGGTTACGAGCTAGCAGCAGGAAAGTCAAGTTCCTGGTAAAGGGTCCATTGCCGGCAGATATCGAGTTCCCAGCGTTCCAAGATTTCGATGTGGTTCACAATTACCTTCAAAGCAACAACCCGAAGATGCAGGCTCGATTACGTAAACGCGGTCAAAAAGGTATGCGTATTTTAAATAGAAATAGAACGATAATGCTACCGATGACTTGGTTTCTAGATTTAGGGAATTTAATAGACCATAGATATATATATTCAAGATGCTTTTTATATTTATAGGTCACTGGTCGTATATCCACACTATTAGACGTCCAAAAATGTGTGGGCAAGTTATTGAGGTCAAGACACAACTGACCCACCGAGATTACCTGAACATGCTCGCGCAACGTGACGACTCGCATTTCACGATCTTCAAGCGACGACGTTGTTTTCTTATCAACAATCAGTATTTTCAGTTAGACATATACAGAGAACCGGCACATCCGAGGTACGATATTTCTCCCTTTCATTGCACGTTCGTTAAGATGGAATGTTGTCTTTTTTTCTGTGGCTCGATGTGTGTTGTAGATAAAAAGTGTGTAAACTTTATATTTAGGTGTCGGGGTTTGATGTTACTTGAGACGTATACAGCGTTATCGGGTGACGATCTTAAAAATATTTTACCACAGTTCCTGACAATCGAGAAAGAAGTCACTGGAAATCCGGATTACAGCATGTTCAACCTAAGTTTGCGAGAAGAGTGGAACACCACTAATAAATACTGCCACAATTTACACGGTATGTATCGTATCTAATATTTAATAGTATTAATGTTACTGATAAATACATATATGTATATTATTTATCTTTTTACAGATCTCGCTTTATTAAAATAGATAGTAATATATGTCTAATGAATCCTTAAACATGTCTTCTCCAAATATAGGCGCTCTTTTGTTTGACTATTCGCTTTTGAATTGCACAGATTACGCTCTTGCAGGCTTGGTGGAAAGTGGATCGACAGAAAAAAAAATCCTTAACCTTTCAGACGTGAAAGACGCATCGACTAAAAAACAAATGAACGGGGTCGGTTATAGAGTAAATGGTCTAGAACCTGTTGTAAACGGTATAGATAAACTTGTCAATGGCGTACAAAATGGTGTCCACGGTGTTGTTACAAACGGTAACGGAAAATTTCCTGAACAAAATAATGTAAAAAGCAATAATCAAGAAGATCAGAAACGCTCCATATGCGGTAGCACCTCGAAAAAGTTGCACGAGGAAACGGCGCAACAGAAAAATGGAATGGAATGTAATAAAAATGGATTTAAGAATGATGTGAAAGCATAACGATAAAAAGGATAGGACAGAGCTAAGGTGCAAATTATTTAAATAATTCCAAGGAAAAGATAAAGTATTTTATTGGCACTGGCAATTTACTTAATCTAAAATTTCCTAGGCAATACGAGAGTGAAAATTCACAAACGATAATACCTATTTTCTAATCGATCTTACGTGTCATATTTGGAGACTTTCCATGTGAAGTGTACTTAATAATTCGATTGTAACTTATTTTTTATTGATCTGTTATCAAGCGCTGTCGATTAATATATCAAGTATTTTTACACCTAAATCACTTCACTTCTCATCTCTTCTTTACTTTATTGTGTATTTTACCTAAAGTATTGTTTAAATATAACTCTTATTTAAGAGAATTACTATAAATGATTGTGATACAAACTAATATGTAGCGCATAGCATACAAATTATGTATCGAGCTATGTAATTTCTCGAAGAACATACGATCAGTGTGAAGTATACTTTTCCTTACACAACTTTAATATCGTCTAGATAGACATTAATTAATATTCTGCACTAATATGAATGAGTCGTTTCTTAATTTATAAATTATGCCGTAGCAAAAAAAAATATATAATTTTCGTCCCAATCGTAGGTCTGAGTACAGCATTCGCGAATAAATTATTTATTAGTAGTCTTACTTAATATACGAACATAAATCTAAAGTTTCATCTGTCTTTCGAATATTAATGAATAACGGCAAGCTAATAGAGAAAAAAGTATGATTCAACGATTGTAATGTTCTGCAAATATGTCAGAATTATGTATTGTAGTCATGGCAAAGTAATTGTCAAACGTATTAGTACTTAACAGGTGTATTTCCATGAAAATATGTTAATTCTATACGAAATGATGCTAATTATTTATCGGGAAGTACTACTTTTGTGAATAATAAGAATATTACGTTGCTGAGTTATTACAATTAGTGCTGAGTAAACAAATTATTAAACAATGATTATTTAATTGTATCAATAAAAATGGTTTCGTCATTGATCATAACTTAATGAACATAAACTGTGATGATTATACATGTGCTTATTTTACATAGAACACACTTATCACAAATTTTGCCATTATTTAGAGACAAAGTGCCTGTTAGATGTTCAGTCGCGAAAATGAAAAGAATGATATATAAATATATATTTTCAATGAAGGATGCAATAATAAGTTAACAATGCACTTACACCACATATAATTGATCTGAACTCATATTGTACCCATGATTGTCTAATAAAATGTCATGTGCCTATCACCATTTTGTCCGTTTTAATATGCCCACCTATTATTTTCTAATAAATTCTTATCAAATGAAATAATTCTCCACTATCGTTTTGTTTTCAGATTAAGGCTTATACATATTTTCATGTACCGCAGCTAGAAGAGGAAGATATGAACCAATAACTCGCTGTTCAACTACTGTCACGCAATTTATTGCCATTTTTCAGAAAATCGTCGTAAATATACAGCCGTACAAAATAAGAGAAAATCTTATAACTACACATACAACTTTATTTAATACATAGATCTTTATTAATTTTATAGTAAAGTCATTAGTTTAACAAATTTGCACATTTTACAGACTGCTTTTTTTATATCGGTAGATTCGGGACAGACTGTGGTAATGTTTTCTCTTGTATGTACTCAGTACACTAAGATGATTTCATTTGTATGAAATAGTCTGTCCATTTACTTAAAAGAAATGTTTGACTGTCTTCGCAAAATGATTGTTTATCCACTGAGTACATGGAAAATACACATTTAATGTAATATAGTTTTTAATATAGGGGGAAAAAGAGCAATTGCTACCAAAGATACTTAAGTAGATAGATCACATGTGAAGGAAGAAATATGACATTACGTCAATAAAAACATAAAATTAACAGTCGTATAATATTCGTTTGAATGTGGAATTGTAGAAGCCTTTTTCTACGTCTTATAACATTATCTGTAAAAAGATGTAACGCATATTGGAAGCGTAATTGTTATTTTTTTCGTTTTTTTTTGGTATATCATGATTATTATACTTGTACGTTTCTGGTAGTAGTACAGTTTAGGTACTAGTTATAAATGGACCTTTCGAAAAACAAAGTTAACAATATTGTACACATTTCACATAATTGTTCTTTACATCTTGCGATTTTTTTTACATATGTGGTAAATTTTCGTTCTGTACACTAAACATTGCCTAAAATTCTTAAAGCTACAATGGTATTTCAGGCGATATTTCAATACTTAACATTTCTATTTATAAATTTCTAGATACTTTGAATGCAGTAGCTTGCGTAATAAATAAGCGCCTTTTATATTAAAAAAAGACGAAAAAATTATTTCATTATATACGACAAACAAAGTGGTCAGAAGACATACTTTTGTTTTAAGAGGAAGTTAGAGATACTGAATATAAATAGAAATATATTTATAAAACTATTTGCATGCACGACACAATGGGTTATATTCCATTTATGCAGGTCCCTGGAAGTATTAATTATATACGTAAAATCTACTTTTTATATACATAACAAACAGTTTATAAATATTAAGTAGTATTTAAATCATTCTGAAGCTTTTGATCAATTTCAAAGTACATGCCAATTCACTTGGAACATGTCCTGCCATTTTCATTGGAAGCATAATGTACCATTTTACATCATTTCTTATTTCTGTTTTCATATAAAAAGAAATGATCAACTTTTCATACAACTCCTTTTATCAAAAGGAGTACACGACAGTGTAAATGTTTCACTGTTCCTGTATTTCATTGAAAACTAACTTCAATTCCATCCATGTAAACCCATTCAAGTCACAAAGCGTGTAAATTCATTATAGTTTTAATTTTTGCTAATCTTCTTTGTATTATATTTAATATTAGCATAATTATGTTTATCTGCTAATAGCTTTAGCTTGTTGTGCTTTGTACATTTTTAAGACTTTCTTACTTGGTACCAAGGATTGACTTAATCCTGGTCTTTTTTTACGCTTATTCATTTGGTTGTTCTCTTGATCAACTTCATCATCATCATTTATGGAAACCTGACCATTATACTGAGTTTGGCAAATAACTGTTTCTTGTGGTGCTCGAATTGCTTCTAATTCAGCCGCTGTGCGGTGTAAATCTGAATCATGAGCAAAAGTACAATTGTGACCAAAACGACATCTACCTTTTCTGTAATTCCAACAAATTTTTCTGCCATTAATCATTTTTGTGTCATCAAGAGTTGGAGTCATTTTCACATGTTTCTCCAATATTGCACTCTTTGCCTTCTCTGCTTCAACAAATGGATTCGAAAATACTGAAGTTTTCATGGTGGGTGTGCCATCAAAGTCAGGCGTAGGCAATGGAAGTTTTTCTTTGAAAGCTGTTTCATTTTGCGATTCTTCATTGTATACATTGTTTTCCTCTTCTTCATCTTCGTCTTCTTCTTCCTTAAAACTAAGGGTTAGGCAATATCAGATTACAAAGAACAAGTTCAATCTTATGTGTATGTACCTACTGTAAATAAAATTATTCACACTGATACACACACACAAAAATTGCAATTATACATATTATATCTATTTCTTTCTAACATAGGCCAACAAAAATTGGTTTAAGAAACTTAAAATTAAATACACTGCTTACTCTCTAATTGCTGTCTCAATTTCCGTAAAACGAGGATGGTAATGAAAATGGATATTCTACGGAAAAGCATAATATTAAAATTCAATCGAAATTAACATGCAGAAAGTAATACTTTGTGCGCACTCTTTAACCCCGATTGAAGTATTGATAAAAAATTCCATGTTTTGAGAGTAACAGCATCGGCGATACAATCGTGTCATAAATAAACCACACGCAAAACATAACACGTTCCGATACTTATCTTTACGGAGTTACATTTTCTCATAGTAATATAACATACAGCTAATTGACTACATGGTGTGATAACATAACGAAGAAATAACAAATTATAACAATACGATGACATAAAAATAAAGATTGATGGTAGTCGCGGAATGCAAAGTTTACGAGCAACAAATGTACTCATCATAATATATTCACTTTAAAGCTCGTGCAAACGTGTTGGACATTTAGCTTTGGTAAAAAACGCATGTTTACAGTAAATGGAGTGCAAATGGTGTAATACTTTGATAATCTTTGGATTGAACTGTACATGGGAGGAGAGGTTAGATGAAGGGGGAAAACAAACAATGCGGCATACATGCTTGCCTTGGTAAAAAGCTTACGTATTATCGGCACCGTCCGAAACGTCGTCGCTGCCGCTATCCGAGCTGGAGGAAGTCCCGTAATCCGCGACCAAGGAAGCCATCGTTCTTACCAATTAATTAACAGTATACCCTAACAAACACTAATCTAATATAACCATTATAAATTGTTATGCTACTGTACGAACACAAAGAAGACACGGCAACGTTGCATAGTAACGTCACCGGAAGTCACTAACGACACTACTCCGTTTTCAAAATCAGCGGTAAATATAAGTTCGTTCGTCAAGGTCGTGTATGTAATTGTAGGATCAATTATATTTGCTGCATTTATCTTAATAACTTTTATAGAAGTGCACTTTTGCAGAAATGAATTGTTGTAACATGCTTCAACTTAATACAACACATCACGCGTAATATGTTTATGAAAATAACAAATATTTCGCGAAAATAAGAGGATGATGACTTCCTACTAAACTGGGAATAATAATTGTAATACGAGTGCAAAGGTGGATTTGTTTTTTAATTTAAATATGTATTTTTCAGGTCATTCCTGAATCACTTATGTTTAAGATACACTCTAAATTTGCCTCTAATTGAAAACTTTTCCACACTATAATCTTTCTCTTGTCCAGCCCTAGTTTCTCTATTAACAGTCTTGTATTAGGCACACGTGCCCAATATTTTCCCAACATTGGTGTCACTGGATTGTGATTTCCTGTTGTACTTGTGCCAGGTGTATTCTCAGCATAATTCCATTGACTAATCAAGTTAACAGTGATGATAGATAAATTGAATTCATTTGCAATGAAACGACAAATGTTTGCTAGGTGATTTAAAGCATACGTTGATTGGTGATCATTAAAGTATTTAAAAATTATTGATGGTAAAGAATCAATAATTATAATCCTTGTACGAAGATCTTCTGTTTCTTCTTTTAAAGCAATCGTTAACCAGCGTAACACTTTAAACAACAAGCGTAAACTATGTACACAACATACTTTGATACGTTCTGTTGCTTCTTCTATAACCTAAGTTTGAAATAAGAACTTTCTATGATTGATTGTTTCATATTTTATACATACTTTGTTACTATTTTACTCTTTGAAAAGCACATGAAAAGTAATACCTGTTTACTGCAGTTTTTAGGTAACAAAATTTTATTTATCCTGGTACTGGAAAAATCTCTCTTTGTATCAATATAGCGGACAAGACAATTAGGTTTAAGTGCAATATTACTAGCAAGTGTTAAACATAATTGAGTTTTCCCACTGGAGGATATTCCACACAATTCATATATTTGACCAGGATATAAACCACCTTTCAACAAACTGTCCAAACTAAACAACAAAATAAACATTAATTTTTCAAATACATTTGATGACTAACATTCTTGAAATGCACATGGAATACCTGGTTATGCTGGTTGAAATTATATTTCTTTGTTCTACCTCAAGCAAATCATAAGCATTCTTTGTTATACCTCCATACTTTCCTGATATATTTTTCTTAATTTCAAGTATATCCTGCAAATCAAATCTTTTTTAGATTTATATATTTATGTACGGTTTCAGTATTATTAACCATTAATTTATAATCACATTGTTTACCTTGTACAAAAGACCAGTAAAAGTAGATAATCTTTCTGAATCTTCGGTAATAAATTCAATAATGTTTGAAATATTTCTACGTTGTAATTGTTGTATTACAGCATCCGATAATTTCGGATGCATATCTGGACTTAACTTCGTCATAGCGCTAGTGTTATAGAATTTTATTATTCTTTGTATTTCAAATAATATTTTTAACATTAGAGAAAATTTACCACAAGTAAAACTATATATAAAAATAATATGCATAAAATTAACATCGAAATAACATGAACTTCCGTAAGTATCAATTTGGAACCCCGCACCAATTATATTCGATTTTACGTAACGGACATAATATTTTGACGAAGAATCATAATTTTCAACGCTTACGTATTTACACTGACGATTTACTAGAAAAAAAACTCTTTATAAAAATACGCGGTCGTTGACGAAAATAAAATTAACGGCATGTTTATCTTTTGATACCAGTTTTCTATAGAAATTTCAAATCGTTATCGCGCATACTACGTAGATCAATGTAAATATAACAGTGGTACCCAAAAGATGATGCGCCGAGTACCGAAATGACCCCGGCGTCATTCTTACGATTGTACGTATCACACGCGGACACCACGTTAAGGACAGTAGAATCAAGTAGAAGCAGGAAAACGTGGTGTAGAACTGAGCAGATTAATTTCCACTTATCGTCACATCATGTTCTACGCGACATACACGGTAGATACAATTAGAATTTTCTCCGCGAAAACTCGCGCAGAGTTCATTGTCGCCACGTTTAAAAATGTGTTTAGCTCACGTTCTCTCGTAAGAAATCTTCGCGCATGTGTTCGGTAGCGGATCCTCATTTGTTAGAATTTTGGTCAGGAAATACATACATGGATCGAGACAAAAAGCGTCGGGACGTGAGTGAAAACGAAGGTCACACAAAGAGTAAGTAAAAACTTTCATATTCTTTCTTTGTACTAACATTTACGCGAAGTTATGTGCGGTCGTAAGTTAGCACGTGGTGCGTACACGAAGTACACATGTAGCGCGGCAACCATGTTACAATTCCATGAAATTTGATCGGAATTAAAATTACTATGCTCGTTTTGTAAAAACACGAAATTATGCTGATTGATTAAATACGGATCTTCTTATCCCAGTCATAGAGAAATACTTTCATCTTCTACAAATTTGTACCATATGTGGGAACATGAGTTTCTTGAAACAATGGAGAGCAACACGTGCAGACTTTTGAGAGACCAATAACTGTAGGAAAAAGTAGTTTGATTGTAGTTATTTAGAATTCCATCTGTGTGTAAATTTTCTGTGGAAGATATAGCACGTGCTACATAAATCGCAGAAGTGTAAATATTGTTAAAAAGAAGATATAATTTCACAGTTATGACACGTTTGGCTATGAAGCTGAAACGAAACATTAGGATAATGGCTTCGTATCCCATGCCAAGAATGTAACGTGATGTAATACCGCGTGTAATGTATGCCCATATTTGTCCGTTACACATGCAAGTCCGTAGAACCGTTAGAAACAGATAATATCAAAGATCCATAATTTTATAATAATGTTTTACTTTTGCCATCTTAAATTCATTAGGAATTTCCATTCTCCGGTTGATATTCAAAAAAGTAATTCTTCTTGGAATAATGGGAATGAAGCGAAGTTCTAAGACCGTCTAAGGTTCTATGTAGATTAAAATTCAAACGATTATTCAAATATGTCTTAGCAATTTTTCACAAATTATTTTAATATGTATATAGCAATTTCTAATGAAATCGTGTCGCTGGAATATTTAGGAGTCGCAGATCGAAAAATAATAGTTGCTGATTTGATTCGTCACTCGGAAAACGAGTCCTTTTAATATTTTTCCGTGCAGCCAATCAGATACGTCTGTTGGTGCCACGTTGCCAAGTATCCGGGCATATTCAACCAATCGGCGGACTGGAGAGCAGTCGGAGCGACATCTCTCCGCGGCTTGTGCAAGTGTGACGCACCGAGCAGCTCTCGGGTCTGGCCGCGGTCGAAATTTGTCGGGAGCCGTCGCCATGTTTAGAAGTGTGTGCGTCCTTGAGCGAGTCGAGCGAAAATGTTCTGTAAAATATTAGATATAGCTCATGCACTGTACATTACGTGAGGTACCTAATTACAATTTAACGCTCGTCGATCACGGGTGTAACAATTATTTTCGTGGATGGCTCACCTACGTCGCAGAATTTTGTGATTACATTATGGTAAGTCCGCCCTCCTATCAGAGCAACGCCAACATGGCGGACGAAAAATTTCCTTTGTATCGCCGCGAGGCTCCACTGACGCAATTGTGAAAAAGTAATTCTCCTGGGAAACGATACGGTCTATTGGACGAAAAACATTGTTTTCACTGCGAGAAAGTTCGATCGGTGGGCAAACATAGTCGACATTGTTTTTCTATTGCGACAAATCTACGTTTTTCTAATAAGAAGACACTTGAACGCCCTGAATGCTTGGTATCGGACGTTCGAGTATTCATTGCAATCTCTTGATATTTCAAATGACATTGCTTATTTTATCGTGCAGTTGATCGGGGATACGTTCTTCCTATGCATGATACTGTATTTTCTAATGTATATGTTCTCCTGCGCAATACGCATGTTTTACAAATTCCAATGAGGTGCATCAGTCTGATCGACGGCAAAATTTTGATTTCGGCGCTTTTTTCACAAATCAATTAACGTCCCCGTTTTGACTCACAGTTATTACTTCATGCGAACTAAAGTTTAAATGTAAATGGAAATGTACGCGGTAGAGTTCCACGAATAATTTGTTTACATTCCTCGAATACTTGCAAAATAAATAACGCTGACAATAATTAGTGAAGTTGCGCTATACGTTCACGTTTATGTGTTTACTTACAGATTATACATAAATATTATTATTTGTGTAAGATGTATAAAATATGGTTCTTTGTACTATGCAAATATGAAATGTTCTCTTTTTAATTTTGTGTGTTTTCAAAGGATTATGATTATTTTTTTTCTTATAAAAATAGTTTATCTCAATATTTGAATCATTAATGATAATTTTACAAAGTTACATCAATTGAGTAATGCAAAACAGAACAAACTCAGTGTTTTATTTAACTGACATTCTATTGTTATAGTGATAACGAAATATATTTTACATTCTATTACATAAATATTTGTATATAAGTAAAAGTTGTTAATCTTCTATAAAATATTGTGGTACAAAATTTGTTCTATACTTTAAATATGTTATATAATTTACATAATTTTGGTTCAGAATTTGTAAAAATATATTTTTGTTACATTAACATAAACTATGAATGATTGATGGATGTTTATATTTTTAGCTGTAAGTTATTGTCACATTGAATGTATTAATTTGCTTATAACAAGAAGCTATCTTGTATATATAATTGTTAACGTTCTACGAAATTAAAGTAATGCATCAAATAAATAAATCACAGTGGAACACAAATATGCTTGATATGTGTATTTATTAGTGTAAAATCATATTGACTACATTTCTTTGTAAATTTACTCTTTAATAGTTTGTAGAGTTACATATGCATACATTACAAATGAATATATTTCTCTTGTTTCAGGGACATTGAATACTTGTAAATCTTTTGTTTAACAGTTGAAATACAATTTTACAGTATTTGTTGTTTGTTAAAAAGGTTCATGTAATTAAATATTGAAATTTACAATATGTTTTTATTTGTATGTTTTAGTGTAACGTGTAATGACTGATAAGCAGACTGCGCCTACTTTACCGCCCCTTAATGGGGGTGGAGGAAACAATGGAGGAAGCACTGGAAGCACACCTCAACAAACAGTCAGTTTGCAGCAGGTTCTTGCTACTGCTCAGAGTCTCAATGTCCTTACCACTGGTGCTGGACAACAATTTGTTATTACTTCACAGGTTCCTGGACTCACACAGGTATGTGAATTAACCATCATTTGAAAATATTGCTTATTCCTTTAAAATAAATTTTCTATGTGTATGTTCATGTGTTCTATTCTGTTTCACAGGTTATACCAAGCAATGCATCAACAAATTCAAATGTTCAACAAGTTGGTGTTACAAGAATTGTTAATATCAGCACTCCACCACGTGGAAATGCTGTGGGAGTCGCAGGTGCCAGTGGTTCACCCCTCACATCCCCTACTCGACAGAATCCAACTAAAGTTGTCTTAGCAACATCTTCGAAACTTGTTCGGACATCTATTGGAAACATGTTTGTTGCACCAACATCTCAGGCTTCTATGCAATCACCACCTGCAAGGAAGAAACTGAAGCTAACAGAATCTACTGAGAAGGCTACTGCTAGTGCGGAGGAGGCAGTGGGTTACAGAAGAAGGATCATGGAACACAAGATGAAGAGAATGCGTGCAATAAGAGAGAAATATGCTGAGAATGCTTCAGAATTATTCTTTCTTCATGCTGGAGGCAATATGATGGATTTTCAAACATGGAGAAAGAGATCACCCACACCCCAATATCTGCATTTTTTACGGCAACATAGATTAGATCCAGAAGATGATGATGAGGATTTAACAGTGCCACTGCCAGCAATATCAGAAATTCCATTAACACCAACAGTGACAGCTGTTTCTACAATAGTTCCTTTGAATCAGTGTACAGAAGTCAAAATCTCTGGTATAGGTGTTACACCGGTTGCAGTATCTACTACTCTGCCTGCTGCAGTAGCACAACTCAGTCAACAAGGTATATACATTATAATATATTCATCTATGTGGTCTTATTAAATTTAAGCCAATTTTAAAATGAAATTATTGATGATACATTAATACCATGTCGCTAAAAACTGATAAGTAAGGGACAATTATAAAAACTGAAGGCACACCATACTTTTATTATCATAAAGAACACTAGGAGTCATAGTAAAAGTGACATTATGCAGTGATCTGTGCTCTACCAAAGTCTATTCAAGAGTGCAAGTATTGTTTTTTGGTAGTGCTAGTCTTGTATGCTTTGGTAGAAGTACTTGACAATATGGAAAAACAGTTACAAGATGTAGTGTGGCATCAATCAAATAATTGATTTGCGTAATAGGACATGTACCAGGTAGGCCTCAAGGGGGCCGCCATGGCATGGTGTTTGCCTTCCGAGCAGCAATTCAATCTTCATCAGTCACCGCTCACCCTCCACCTACTTCTACTCTAGCACCCACGCTCATTATAGGTGATTACTGCAAGGATTGTCATTTGATGTTTACTGTCTAATGAATTTTACTTTCTGCAAAGCATTCTGTTGGAAATTGTATTAAACCACAAAGAATTTTGTTCATTTTTGTTCAATTTGAAAGATGAGTGTAGTTTATACTTCGTGTTTCTTGTTTCTTAGATAGATTGAGAAATGATTTGATTGGGAATAAATAAGTACAAGTTATTGAAATAAGATTTTTAAGTTGTACATCAAATGCCATTTGCTGAATCATTGCACCACTTTATCATCTTTGCACTGCAACATTGTGTTTTAGGGTAATGGTTTTATTTAATTACAGACTGTGTTTCTTTGTCGTCATATATATCTTATGAAAATAGGGTAATTCTAAATGTTATTATCAAGCCTTAGTGCATGTTATTTTTCATTCTCTTATACAAATACTTCAGTCACTACCATCATGATATAAATGGTCCATAAATCTTCCTAAGTTTATTTATGTCATTTCAGATATATTGTAGTTTCAAAATTAAGTACATTTACAGCCAATCCTTAGAACTAAAGTTATTTACTTATAATAACATTTCTTGTAATGTATTATCCATATTACTTTGGATTAATAAGTTATGCATTGCTATGCCATACCTGTTAATTCTGTAGATTACTATTTATATGTGCCATCCCACAATAATTCAACTGCTTCAGTGTTATGTTTGGAACAGTCTACTCATTGTGGGAAAAGAAATTCACAGCATTTGTAAGGTTGCTTGGCACTACGCTATTCAGCCTAAGGGCGCTGTTGATACACTTCTTTTCATAAATGATTAATATATGCCTATAATAAATTGTTTATCTACAAAATTTATTTTTACCATTACAGGTGGTACACCAGTAGTCCCTGGTTCGCCCAAATCTGTAACAACAACCACAACAGCAGCAGCCGCGAGTCCGGTAGCCGATAAGCTGACAACAACAATAACAACAATAGCTACTGCTACTACCACAATTGTCACCGCTACTGCTACTCCAGCTATTGCTGCTGTTGCTAATACTATTACTACTACCACTACTACTAGCAGTACTACTACTACGAAAGTGTCTACGCCTATTCTTGCTACTTCTCAGCCTGTTGTTAAGCTTGTCAAGTTACCTGCCTCCAATACCATTACATCATGTGATATCACAAATAATCAAGAACAAATTGTAGAGAAAGCGAAACAGGTAAAATCCCTTTACATAAAAGTACATTGCTTTAACAGCATCATTTACCAAACACATTCTATTAATTTATTGCTTTTCGTAGGAAGCGTATGTTATGCAAAGGATCGCTGAATTGCAACGTGAAGGGTTGTGGTCGGAACGAAGATTACCTAAAGTACAAGAACCACCTCGTACGAAGGCGCACTGGGACTACTTATTGGAAGAGATGGTTTGGTTGGCTGCTGATTTTGCTCAAGAAAGAAAATGGAAAAAGGCTGCCGCGAAAAAGTGCGCACGTATGGTGCAAAAATACTTCCAGGAAAAAGCAATTCAGGCACAGAAAGCAGAGAAGTCGCAAGAACTTAGGCTAAAGAAGATCGCAAGTTTTATTGCTAAGGAAATCAAAACATTTTGGACGAATGTGGAAAAGGTAGGGTTCATACTCTTTATACGTATTTTACCCCACACTATTAAGCCGACAATTTCAATGTATACCAATTGAAAGTGTGTGCTCGTTGTGGGAACAGCAAAGTCTGCAAATTGTGTATGAATGTATTATTTAAATAGATACAATCAAAGAGTTTCTGCAGGACACTTAATATTTATAATCAGTATTCTTGACGATATTTTTATGTATAAAAATCTGCCAAACGATGCATGTTTCATTCCCATGTTCTTTTTCAAGCTGGTGGAGTATAAGCAACAAACCAGGCTCGAAGAAAAGAGGAAAAAAGCGTTGGATCAGCACTTAAATTTTATTGTTGGTCAAACAGAGAAGTACTCAACATGGTTAACAGAAGGACTCAATAAAACTGATGGCTCGCAAAGTATTCCAGCTTCCATAAATAGTTCGCGGATTTCTTCGCCAGTTCCACCTGGCAAATCTCATTCTGACGGTACTTTATTCAACAAAGATTTCTTTATACATCGTATTAGTGTATGAACAAAGCTAAACTGATCGATTTCGTTTATTTTAGAGGATTTTCAACCAAACCAAAGTTCAGATGATGATGAGGAAACAATAGCTAAAGCGGAAGAAGAGTTGAAGTCTGTGACAAATCATAAAGAGGAAGTAGAACTGCTAAAGAAAGAATCTGAAATACCATTAGAAGATTTGTTGAAAGATTTACCTCCTGATTATTTAGAAGATAGAAGTAAAAGCTTGTCACCTACGCCAAAAGATACAACACGAAATGTAAGATTGCAAAATTCTGATTAGAGAAACTCGTACTCAATGTAGTTGTACACGACCGTAATGATTAACATTACTATTTATTACAGGAGAATGAGAAGACGGCAGACGGTGATACAGATTTTGTTGCGGCATCAGACGAATCTTCAGATGAAGAAGAAACCATTATGGAACAAGAGAAACTCGAGCAAAATGCAGATTATTCACAAGAACTGGATGATCTTAAGGTCTGTATATCAATTTTATTATATACAGCATTTGTTTATATAGATTGTTTATATAAAATTAATTTATTCAGGCTGAAAATGAAATGTCTATTGACGAACTTATGGCAAGATATGGTAACATGTCGGACGCTCCAATGGATGTCGATCAGGACGCTACACAAGGTAAATTATATTAACTATGTAATACACTTCATTTCTTTTAATTATACATAGTTGTACCTCAGTGATGATACACTACCAAACCTGACGGTGCGAGACATGGTTTTCATTCTCGTTTCCTGTTTCTTGATGTGACTCGAGGCATTTGTCTGAGAGTTGTACAATATATATAAAAGTTTGTTTTAAATAAAGGTTACATGAATGTATTTATATGACAAACGATTTCATTACGTAGATTCCGACAAGGAGAGTACGAAGGAAGAAGAAGTACAGGATAATGAGGAACAGACTACCAGCAGCGAAAGTGAAAGTGAAGAAAGTGATAACGAAGTTGCAGAGCAGGAGTCTCAGACACAAAGCGATAACGAAGCTGATGTTGGTCTTAAATCCTTGTTGGAAGATTTGTCTATGGAAAAGCCAGCAGAAAGCAAGGTAAGAGTAATATCATTAGTGAAATTTTATGATATGTTTGAGATATCTATATGTTAGTGTTAACGGAATGTAATTAATTATAGACTACGGATGACCATACGGACGCTCACAATGAAATGGATAATGTTGCGGCACTGGCAGAGAGTATTCAACCAAAAGGGAATACACTACTTACAACAAGTGTAAGTTGCATACCTTTCTTTTGGTTTTAAATGTTGGCCTTTCAATCCAAGGTGGTGTGGCACTTAAATTGCACATGATCATTTCTGAAAGGCAGATTATAAGTGATATTCTTTCTTTTTAATAAGTAAACTTCATTGTTAATTTATTTCGGAAGATTGTCACGACACAATTCCAAAAACATTTGGAGATATAGAAGTTATAGTGTCACTACATTATTATTCATATTGTTCATATTCTACTTACAGGTTGTCACGAAGATTCCATTCCTGCTGAAACATTGTCTTCGAGAATATCAGCACATAGGATTGGATTGGCTTGTCACGATGTACGATAGGAAATTAAATGGTATACTAGCTGATGAAATGGGTTTGGGTAAAACTATACAAACAATAGCATTGCTTGCGCACTTGGCGTGCGAGAAGGGGAATTGGGGTCCACATTTGATAATAGTACCAACATCTGTAATGCTTAACTGGGAAATGGAATGTAAGAAATGGTGTCCAGGATTCAAAATTTTAACTTATTACGGAACGCAAAAGGAAAGGAAACAAAAGAGGACTGGTAAATATAATGAAACTCGAATTGTATCATGATTAGAGACTGAGGAGAGCAATGTAACTTTAATATCTTTTACTTACTGTACATCAGGTTGGACCAAACCGAATGCTTTTCACATATGCATAACATCATACAAGCTGGTGATACAGGACCATCAAAGTTTTAGAAGGAAAAAATGGAAATACTTAATCTTGGACGAGGCGCAAAATATAAAAAATTTTAAATCGCAAAGATGGCAATTACTTCTCAACTTTCAAACACAACGGTAAATATTGCTCTTACAAGTTAGAGAAAAATCTGAATTATTTTATTTTATTATACATGCAACTTATTCTTTCTGTAGACGATTATTACTTACTGGCACCCCTCTTCAAAACAATTTGATGGAATTGTGGTCTCTAATGCACTTCTTAATGCCCAATGTATTTCAATCACATAGAGAATTCAAAGAATGGTTTAGCAATCCTGTTACTGGAATGATAGAAGGAAACAGCGAATACAATGAAAATATTATTCGTCGTCTGCATAAGGTCTGTACGTACTGTTTTTCTTTGTTTCATTTCATGATTCTATAAGTTCTCGCTATCGCTCACAGACATATGACAATTTATGATATTGTCTGTATATTTTTAAATAGCGAGAGATCAAAGTAATTCTCCATTAAAACTCGCTTGTCAGAAACGATCAATTGTATGACATACGAATCCTGTCTGGAGAAACAATTATACATTATTTTATTTATTATATTCATATTGAGGATTGTTGTACGCCTTTAACACATTGATATAATGGAACTTTTACTTTTGTAGGTATTACGGCCTTTTTTATTACGAAGATTGAAAACAGAAGTCGAAAAACAGTTACCAAAAAAATACGAACATGTTGTCATGTGCCGTTTATCAAAGCGACAGCGATATCTGTACGATGATTTTATGTCCAGGGCAAAGTAAGCGTTACTTTATATTTATTCAGATTGCAATCTATTGAGCGTTATCTGAATTAAATCAATTATTCAATGTTGTTTTATAGGACGAAGGAAACTCTTGCCAGCGGTAACTTATTGAGTGTTATCAATGTGTTAATGCAATTGCGGAAAGTCTGCAATCATCCCAATTTATTCGAAGTAAGACCTACTGTGTCACCGTTCCAAATGGAAGCCATTGAATATGTTACTGCTTCTTTAGTATGGAGTGCTCTTGACTATGACCCGTTTAAGGTATCATTTCTTTGTTTTTTAAAACTTTTAACTATTCTTATTATAAACGTCATCAATGAGACTAATAAGTACGTCCACTTTTCAGCATATCGATTTGTCTAGTATTAATCTTTTCTTATGCGACTTGGAGCTAACACTTACTGCATTTGTGGCGCATAGAGTAAGACGATTGCAAACTCCAAGAAAGCTTATAGAAGAAATAGACAGTCAGCCAGAACCACCACCACGATGTCCATCTGGAAAGATTAAAATCAATGTCAGGTTATCCAATCAAGTTAAACCGCCGTCAACACCGCAGCAAACGCAGACCAAATTGAAAAGTTTAGGTGGAATATTACCCACTCCGAAAGTCGGAACATCTCCGTTAATAAAAACATTAAACAATCAAACAGCTACGGGTCAAGGTAAGTTTATAATATAATACGTGTCTTTTTAACATTGCCAATAAATTTTCCATAATTTTACGGAGTTTGTAACATATTACAGGTGTCACTTTAAGAGTTGCCAGCGGTCAACAGTTACAAGGATATTCCGTACAAATCGTCCAACATCAGGGTAGTGTGAAAGGTAATTGTTGAAATACAAATAGCTATTAAAGTCCTAAGAACAATCAAAGAATTCGTGTTTTCACACACGTACCTGTGTCTTCTGAAGTCTGTGATTATGCATCATCGATCAGTGGTTGCACTCAAATTATTAATGTGTAATTACTCTTGCAGTGATGCTAGAAAAAATAGGTCTCAGGCCAGCTTGTTTATAGTCCTCCCATATTATAGGCATTCTAAGACCGAGAGCACATTTAACAATAACTACATTAATAATACTTGTCTGTAATATCCTGCATATCACATACATCTGTGTAAATCATTCTTGTGTTTGCTTTTGCGAATAGCTATTCCTGTCGGAACACTAGCACATAACCCACAAAGTACAACAGTGACATCGACTACAGCAGCAACGAATGCACAGAGGATTACAGTAGGGAACGCAAATATCAGAGATGGACTGCCACGATTGACTACGCAAACAGTTACAGTTAAACAAGGTGATTCCGTCCAGAGAATAGCAATGTCTAGTGTTGCACAGCTGGTTCAGACATGTTCTGCTAGACATTTCATTCTGACTTCGAATCAGCAAAACACTAACACAGGTTTGTCCCAAGAGTGCTCATATCCCACTGACTCATTCATGATTCTGTGTAAAAGCATTATGAACCAAATGTGTCCCATCACATATCACGGTCATTTGTTAATCACCTTTGAATGGATGTTAATGAATGTAACACCTATTGTAGGATACGATACTACATGCATGCTTAACTGTCTGTCTTATTTCCGTACTTCAATCGCAGCAATAATTATGAACTATAATCTTAAAAAAGACCTTGACAACACATGTCTAATATTATCTGTCTTTTCAGTTTCATTTCCAGTGATGACGTCGAGCGGACAACGTTTAACAGTTTTATCGAAATCATTAATGGGCCTAACTACTTCGCCGGCTACTGTAAATAAAGTTGTGGGAGGAGTGGTGACAACTACCAGTGGAGCAAGTGGCAGACCTGTAATGAGGGTTCCACCGCTTAATGTCACCGTCTCTCAGGCGCAGACCGCAGCCGGTAACGGACAGCCTCAACAGTCGATACGTTGTGGTATTGTTACCAGACACGCACAAAAAGAGTCTGAAAAGGCACAAACGAAGGAACGGCCAAAATCTGAATTCTATCTGGTAATTATTCATAAGAAATTAATTTTTTCGATAATACATTGATTGTTTCTAGACATTATATATGAACGAATTTAATATTTGTTTATAGCCACAATTAGAAAAAGATAGGAGACAAAGAAGGCAAGCGAAACTTCGGCTTTTTGGAAACATTAACGAAAGGAGATGCGCAGCATGTCCTCTTTACGGAGAAGATTTGTTCATGGCACTGAGAATTGGGAAACCATCAACTGCGTGCCGATGGCATAACGGTTGGGTTCACTGTGCAACGGCTAGAGATAGCCCGCGCACAAGGAGACAGTTTTTCTCTCGCACAGAAGCTCTTGCGGAAGCAATAAAGAGTACAGAACAAATTGTCGAGGAGCTCAAAGAAGTGTTTGAAAGGTACGTTTGTCACTGAAATATTTTCTACAGAGTGAATCACATACTCTTCTATGTGCTATATATAAACAGGGATATTTATTATTCCAGATTCGTCGTCCATGTTCCTGCTGTGTGCGCTCCAATGCCTCGTTTCCATGTTTCTCATCCACCTCCACATAAACTGTTCGGTCAACGACGCCTGCAGATGGAACTACAACGTCAAATTTCACCGAAACTGGCTATGTTCCATCCCGTTGCTAGTGGAATGATGACACAGTTCCCGGATCCTAGATTGATACAATACGACTGCGGCAAATTACAATCCCTAGACAAGCTGCTTAGAAAACTGAAATCAGGGAATCATAGAGTTTTAATTTTTACACAAATGACGAGAATGCTGGATGTATTAGAAGCTTTCCTTAATTTCCATGGTCACATATACTTGCGTTTGGACGGTACTACCAAAGTTGATCAGCGACAGGTAATTCTCGTTTACTATAATAAGTCTCATCTTTCCTTTGCATTCGTATCTTCATACTCTATTTTACTGTGACTTTATAGGTTTTGATGGAAAGATTCAATGGCGACAAGCGAATATTTTGTTTCATCTTGTCCACGAGATCTGGAGGTGTGGGCGTGAATCTTACCGGAGCAGATACCGTTATATTCTACGACAGCGATTGGAATCCTACAATGGATGCTCAGGCACAGGACAGATGTCATAGAATCGGACAGACACGGGATGTACATATCTACAGGTAAATAAGATTTAAAAGTTGCTATCAATTCCTGTTTTTACGTATAAAGAGCATATAAAACAAATCTCGTTTACTTTCATCTTCAGGTTAGTCAGTGAGAAAACAGTGGAAGAAAACATTCTGAAGAAGGCGAACCAGAAAAGACTGCTCGGCGATTTGGCCATTGAGGGTGGTAACTTTACAACAGCTTACTTCAAGAGTGTGAGTGTTTATAGCAGTCTGACTATAACTATAAATCAACCAAATAATGTAATTTAACATCGTAATAATCATTATTTCATTGTCTATTTTCAGTCTACGATTCAGGATCTCTTCAACATCGATCAAACAGAGAATGACGCATCCGCTCGAATGGCTGAGGTGCTGGATCAGAGTAAAGACCGAGAGAAATTCCTGCAAAAAGAATCCTCGTCGCATGCACAACCCCAGCCACAACACGTGGAGGATAAGGTGGCAATGGGTGCTCTAGAGAGTGCCCTGGCAGCTGCCGAAGAGGATCTTGATGTGCAGGCTGCGAAAACCGCGAAGGCAGAGGCGGTTGCTGATTTGGCTGAGTTCGATGAGAACATACCATTGGACGAAGCGGAACGTGAGGACACACAAGTCAGCAAGGCAGAGCTCGAAGTACAAAATTTAGTATCTCAGGTACGGAAAAATATAATTCCTTTTTGTACAAAACATCTTTAGTAATTAACATATAATTACATGTTTTTCTGAACGAGAATCGCAAGTTCATGCTTACTCTACGACTGTGTAATGTATTTGCATTAGTAATGGTAAAATGATTATCTCTGTTCAGCTGACACCCATAGAACGTTACGCGATGAAATTCGTCGAGGAGTCGGAGGGCGCATTCTCAGCGGCTCAGCTAGCAGCTGCGGAACGCGAACTGGAACAACAGAAAAAGGAGTGGGAGCTGGACCGGTTGCGAGCATTACGCGAGGAGGAGGAGCGACGGATGCGGTTGGCCGACGACGACGAGAAACCGCTGACGTTTGGACGTGAGGACGCGCAAAATCAGGTTAATAGTGCTAGTAATTCTAAGAAATTAGTTAATAAGAAACTCCCGCCGAGTAGGAGGAGTTCGCGTAGAAATAATAGTAGAAGTGCTCAAGAGTCATCGGAAAGTGAAACTGAAACTACCACAGAGTCAGAGTCAGAGTCTCAGGAAGACGTCGTAGAGGATAGTCTTGATGAAGAATCGAGTCACACAGAAAGTCAGAGTCAGGGTGACGAAGACGAAGAGGAGGAGGAAGCCGATGGGCAGAACGACTCCGAAAGAGGAGGTTATTCGAAACGTAAAAATCGCTCTAACAATAAGTCGTTCAGTCAGAATCATTTCGATCTGAATAGTCCGCGAACAAGGTCCAGGGGGAATGTTAAAATAAACCTTTGGACGTTGGATGTAAGTCCGATTTTGCCGGGTATTAAACCGAAATGTCGCGGTAGAGCCAGTAACATGCGTAAACGCGAGAACACAAAGTCCGACGATAGTTTTGCTTTGCCTTTACCGTCTGTCTCGAGTCCTAAAAAGTTAATCAGCGGCAACTCATCGATCAAATCCGACGAGGAACAAAGTCAGGAAGAATTTTCAGCGTCTGAATCAAAACAGGATGACGTAGAAAGTGTTTTTTCACCTGCAAAAGAATTGTCCGATAATATTGAAAATGGTAAGTCGTACGGGAATCGTCGAAGTATCGGGATGACTTCGCCGAAATCGAAATTTAGGAAAAGTATTTCCATAGATGAGTCTAGTCCAGATGTTATTCGCTTAGACTCCTTGCAAACAGAAGCGTGCTTCCAATCGGACGGTTCTGACTCGACATTAATTCCATCTACGAAATCGAAGTCGGCTCAGTTAAAAGTATCACGGGTATCGGAAGAATCGAAAACTTCGGAATCGCCTTTGAGCGACACTAAAGATGACGGTGACGCAACGGTATCCGATCGTTCTAACATGACCACTTCTTCTGTATACATTACGCGATCCATGCATAAGTCAGCGGTGCAACAGAATAATGTGACGGACGACGGAAACCCTGACGAGGACGTCGAGAACGTTGATGCGAATGTCAGTTCCGAATCTGTTTCCGATATGAACTGCCTAAAGGATACGGTCACGTTGAAAGTGAACCATGAAATTAACGTATCAGAAAATTCGTCGTCTTTTACAATAAAGGAAAAGGCTGTTTCTCAAGATCCAGAGAAATGTTCGGAGGATTCATCGTCGAAGAATTTCGTTACTTCTTCACCCAATCCGAACGAGAAAAATGATGGATTGAAAGACGAATCGTCTACTCCTGTGTTGCGGTCGAAAATGTTGAAATGTAGAACTATGGAAACTCGTAGATCGGCATCCCCTTTCGTGGAATTCCAAAATAAGAATGCCAACAGTGATACGGAGAACAAAGATGAATCTGGTACGCGATCGACGAGTCCTACGCAGAGAAATCGAAAATCGAATACAGGGCGAACAGCAACGAGCAAGGAGCAATCGGATGATAATAATACAAGTAACGATAAAGATATCATTTCTGTGATAGAGCCAAGTTCTAGTCAGGAGTTAAGTAGTAGGGAGGAAAATTCTTCTAAATTAAACGAGCACGCGGACGGTGAAGATAAATCAAGCCATCGGTCACCGACACGAGGTAACGACGATATATTGGCTACACCTGCTACAGGTATTTCTGATACATTCGAAACACTTCAAAACGTATCTAAATCTGACGCTAACATGGACAGCAAGTCTAAGTTCCGTAAACCTGATACAATGTCTTATGGGATAACAACACGAAGTTCTAAGGCGAATGTCGCGAATTCGGAAAGTTCTATAGAAAACAATGATGAAGCTCAATCGGTCGAGTCTACTTTAATTTCAGACGGAAAATGCCATAAAGAGGACGCAGAAAGTGCTGACACTTCAGAGTTGAATTCTACGATAGAAAGCAAAGTCGAGAGAACATCGGGAACTACATCGTACTCTACGACGGAACAAAGTAGAACCACAAGGTCGGGTCGTTCCTATACACCTCCACCGAGTAATCAAAATTCCCCGAAATTGATGCAAAGGAGACGGCCAGATACTCCGTTGCCAGAATGTTTCAGATCCTCGCCGCGGTCGAAAACTAGATCCATAACGATCGTGAACTCTCCGGTGAGATCGGACGAGCAGAATTTATCGTCCTACGAGAAGCCAACGACCCGTAGTTCGAAGTCTCTTGACAACGGTTTCCTGAATCCCGCTCTGTTTCGAAGAAGCAGTTCGATACCACCGATGAAACCGTCATCTGACACGAAGGAATGTGCCACGGTAACTAGGGCGAAAAGAGTCAGTGAGTCTTCGAGTGGAAGTACAAGCAATTTCAGACGTCGACCGGATACACCGGTGCCGACCATGGAACAATTATCGAGAGTCACACGGTCGGGATTGAATTTTACTTTGAACTCTGGGAAGTCGTCGTCTTCTAATCACGTAACGGTACTTAGAGGAAACAAGCATATCCGAAAAACTGAATCGTCTTCCGAGTTAAAAACACAGGAACAACAGTCGGGCGCTGTTTCACCAGCGAGCGGAAAAACAGAATCATTAAATACTGATTCGAATGGAAATGCAGTCGCCACGGAGACGTTCACGAAGCAGGAAGATTCACCGCTAACACCGTTTAACGATATAAACGAGAAGCCACAACGAACGGCTAAAGTAGTGGCCATTCTAACGTTGGATACGTTGTCGAGAAGCAATCATAGCGGTAAATCATCCGTTTCCGTTCACGGGAAGACATCGAATTGTAATTCATCCGACGCGAAGAGTATAAAAAGAAACGCGGATTCTAACGTCGCGCCGGAGACGGCAACGAAGAATTGCGTTGTCCGAATAACGGACGTTGCATCGAATTGCAAACTCGATGGATGGTGTGGTACTGGAATAGAAACTGTTTCTAGAGATCGCGTGCCCTCCACCGTGCTCTCGAACGTCGCGAGTACTTACACGAATTCCAATAAAACAGGGAAAACTTCGACGACGAACAAAACACCGTCAACGGTGAATTCGAAACTTAAAACGGATAAGGTTCCGTTACCGGTACAATCGACGGTAATCGCATTGGTCGATTTAGATAACGATCCGAATTACGATTCGTCCGATGGATCGAAAAGATTGAGAAGAAAGATCAAACGTACGCGAATAACACAGTTTACGAAACCACTGATAGGCGGCAAAGCAAACGAATCGCAGATAGTTGATACTTTAGACAACGACGAGGAACAAATACCACCGTTGAAAAAATCAGTTCGCTCGCAGCTTCCTCCTCCTCCTACTTCGCAGGGGACTCAATTGGAAAAGATAAGTAGCGGTACTGTATCTTGAGTCTCGCTAAAACTTTATCGCTGTAATATTTAGCAGTGTTCATTTGTATAAACATTTCTCGTAATCCGGAAACACATAATGAACGCCATTTTCGATGGACTACTTGGAAATCGGCGTTCCGCATAATCCGAGTTTTACATTTCTCTTAATTTTCACATAATTCTTGTATATAATCACAGCAAAAAAACCCGTAAAGATAAGTGAAATGATGTTTCTTTCGTTGTACTGGGTACACACGTGTAATATTTTTAGCGTTGTAAATTTGTGGCTCTCCTGTAAAGGTTTCTGAATGTCTCTAACGTAAGACATTGTAATTTATACTTGGTGATATGTAAGACACCCGATTGTATTATATTAGGATAGAGACGAAAGAATCCATTCTAGCTTAGTTTATTAGTAACCGCCACAAATATTAGCCGCGATTATGACGGCAGTCTCGTGGCGACTTGACCGTATAACAAAAAAAAAACTTGGAGTAGGCAGTTGTTTCAGAGGAAAAGAATGATAATACTGTGAATGCGCCGTACTTTGCTCTCGTGTAAACGCCTTGTACCACGTAACTCGCAAGGTGACGACCTGATTATACGCTAGACTTTAAGAAATTATTCGTTTTACGGTATGCCCCACTGTAATATTTAAGTTGCGTGTATGTATTTTGTATGATCGAGTGAGTCCGAGGAAGGAAATAAACAAAATATTCCTTGCTACGAAGAAAATGTGTTTTCTTATTTCTTGGTGCGTTTCCAAGTCTGTTCGATCAAAGGTTCAGTTCCGTTTTGGTGTCAAATTTGCTCAGTGTGCTTGGTTATATTTTTCAAGATCATTTAAAACGATGATCTTGCATTCTCGCAATGTCGGTTTGGTGTGGCAAGGCTATCATGACCGCACATTCAAGGAAAAAAAAAGATAATTAGATCTCTTAGACAATAGCATGCAGTAGAACAGCTCCAATATAATTATTCTGAAAAATGGCACCAAAACACTGCCTTTGCCATTCCAAACTTGGAGTCAGCCAAGGTATAAGCAGGCACATTAATGAGCGTCTTGGACAATTCGATTCTTACGCGAGATGAAAGTGATCAGAAGCTTCTTTTTTCTTCTTTCAAAGTCATAGAGGAACGAGCCTTTGAACGAGTAAAGACTACATGACATTCCCCAAATCATTCCAGCATAATTCGTCTCAGAAAATTGTACATTGACTTTTATTTTTATTTTAATTAATTTTTTGTTAACAGAACAAAAAAGTAGAGATAAGCAGTCGAAAAGAAACTAGTCGTTTTTTCACGTGTAGCTTGCTGCTTTACTTCCTAGACTTTGAAGATACGTAAAACGTAGGAATCGAATATAGTCCTTTGAAAGATTTCCGAAAGCAAATTTCAAATTAATTCTTATCGAACAGATCTGATAGTAGTACTTTAATATCTTGCAGATATGGTTGTCGGATGATACTATGGAGCAAATGCCGGTTAGTATACGTATCATATAGTACTTTCTCCTTTTTTTTTTACTTTGCCAAGAATCTGGATACACAGCTATTTTAATCGTTAGATGTGGTGTCCACCAACGCCTCCAACAACGGATAACGATGTTTATATCGACTATTCTTTGGGATTCCTTTACGAAAGTGCTCCTATGTCGGAAGCTCAATTACCTCCGGTATACATTAAGAAGGAACAAAAGAGAAGTAGGGTCGACGCAGGAATTAGTGATCGGGACGGTAAGTACATGGAAATCGATTTAACGGCGATTAAATCAACATTTCTTAATTATTACACAATTACTGAGCAACAAAACTATTTAACAGGTCGACGACCGGTTAAAATGCGGCATAAAGAGGAGTCTGTTTATGCTCCGAGATCTTTGTTCGATCGACCGTCACCGGCGCTCGTGAAAATTCGTCGCGATATGAAATTGCATAAGTATCGTCCGATAGTACGACCATCGATTCCACTGCCCGGTATAAAACCATCGCATATGTCGAAAACTTCCGCGGACCAAGAACACATTCTAGACTGGATGATACACGAAGACTGGGCGCTTCTTCAGGCGATTCAAATCTATCAAGGACTGCCTCTGAATTTAATGATACTCTCACCCGGCCACACTCCGAACTGGGATCTAGTTGCCGATATAGTTAACAATACATCGCGAATATACAGATCGCCTAAGCAATGTAGAAGCAGATACGAATCGGTTATCGTTCCGAGAGAAGAGGGGAAACTGCTTTACGATACCACGCCGAAAAAGCAGAAGAAACAGAAAGGCGTTTACAAGATGCCTCAGGTTTCCGAGGTACACTACATGACATTCTTCGTGATACATTTGGAAACGTCTCTTCTTTCGTGGCAGCAAATAATTTTCTAATTCTTTACTTTTAGCAACAAAGTAAAACGAACAGGCCGATGAGAACGTCTCAGTTGTATAATCAAGATAAAAATCACTCGTTCACTCTGATGTGTTGTCAGAGATTCGATACTATTAAATCGGTATCTAATAAGAGAACTCCCACCGTTAAACCGTTGCTCGTGAACCCGTTAATGAAAAATCCTACGAACGCTGCAGTTTTAGCCGAGTGTGGCATTCAATACGATAGTCCACTCGCGCCTATAGAAGTGGCAACACGTCGTGCGGACAGGATCGCGAAGGAGAAACGCAAGCATGCTGTTAGTATCTCATTACATTTCACAAATATATCATTTTACAAATACCAAATTAAATTATACAATAAGAAACTTAACATTACGTTCGTATTGACTTTAGTTTCTAACTGCGGAACAGCAACAGCAAGTGGCTGCCCGTCTTTTACAGCAACAACAGCAACAGCAACAGCAAGCTCAACAGCAGCAGCAGCAGCAACAACAGCAGATTAAACTCCAACAGCAGCAGCAGTCGCAGCAAACTGTATCGAGTACAACCGCTCCACAGGTACACCAGATAACCCAAGTAGCCGCAACCGTTACAACGGCACCGTTAACAACAATGAAGACTGTTACTACGATGAGTAACGTAACAACCTGTGGTACAACTGTCGCTACATCAACGGTTAAAACGCGACCTGGTGGCACGTTAACGATGCAGGACGCTCGAACGACACCAACAGTAGTCAGCGTGGCAAATCTTCAAGCCGCTCAGAGAATAGCAACGGCCAGCTTAGTGTCCGCTGCGCAGAGTTCCTCTGGTGGCACGCAGAAGAGCATCGTTGGAGTCACAGTAGCCTCCGCGTCCGGTAGTAAAACACTTACCGCCGCACAGTTACAGTACTATCGGCAACAACAGGTTCTTCTACGGCAACAACAGCTGAAAGTGTTACAAGCCCAGGCTGCGAGCGGTCAAAAGGTGTCCGTCGCCGTTTCCGCAGCCGCGGCACAGCAGCGGGCCACGTTAATGAAACAGGGCATAGCTGCCACCGTGGCGCAGGCCGGCGTTGGAAAGCAAACAGTTGCGCGAACGGTGTCTGAGACTGAGATGGCTGCGCTTATAAAGCGACAAGCGCTACAGCAACAGGCAAAAGCGGTAGCACAGGTACAAATACCACCACAGGCTGGCCTCACGCCTGCGCAGATATTCGCACAGGCCGGTCTGCAGGTACAACAAGCCGGCACCTCTACAGGGACGCCGGTTACCACGTTGGTGAAGACTGCGAACGTGGCAGGCGTCCGTACCGCGACGCCTCAACAGATCCGGCAACTAGCTCTGCATCCTCAAATTATCACACAGAGGAAGCTACCGGGGCAAAAGGTTGCGCAACTGGCTCAGGTTGCGGGTAAAACTGGTGTACAGACGCAATTGATCGTACAACAGAAATCTTTACCGGCAACGATGACCGTGCAACAAATACAGCAGGTCATGAAACATGTTCAACCGTCGGCTATGCAGCAGTTCACACATGTACGTTGAGATCTATCTTCTTGTAACACTTTAGCAGTCGAGAAATTCGATTAGAATTTCTATTAGTGTTCAACATGCTTTAATATCATCAAAATCTTTTAAATCCTAGGTTTCTACGGGGCAAGCGGTTTCTCAGGCCGGTCAAGTCGTACTGGCAAAGTCCCCGTTACAGACCCGGGTGATCCCAGTAGCGACAGCTGGATTAAAGCAAACTATTCAAGTTGTAACTGCCAGCAGTGCCCAATTGCGGCAAGCTGCGCCCGCTCAAGGGAAACCTATTGTAACAACTGCGAGGGGAAGTCCGGGCCCCAGTCAAGTGAGATTACAAACTGTCTCGCATCCTGTCCATCCTCAGCAGGTGCAACAGCAGCAGCAGCAACAACAACAGCAGCAACAACAACAACAGCAACAACAGGCGCAGCAACAGCAACAGAGTCCACAAGATGCTCAACCGAAATAATATGGCTTCGTAAATGGCTCGAATCGATTGAGTATTATGAAAGATTCATCTTTTCCGAAACGTGTATGTTAACGAAGGGAAATAGAGATTTAAATTGATGGTTCTTAAAACATTATAAACATTCCAAGGCCGCCGTGAGTATGTTGATTACGGTCAGTCTAATTTTTTGTTGGATACTTTGATGTAGTATAATACATAATTGCAATATTTGTGGAAAGAGAAATGTCTTCCATTCACGGGGATCGTAGTATCGGTAGCGTAAATGAGAAGGCATTCTCTTTCTCGTAGTTCCGTTTATCTGGCTTCTGGAGAGTAGTGTATTAAAACACAGGATTAATTATTGCATAATTTTATCAGTATTGACCTCTCCCAGTTTTCCTTTGTATATTTTCGAAATTTGCTGGCCGAATTTGTATGTAATTGGTAATTACGTGCGAGAACTCGGAAATATGTCGGTAATTTTCATGAACGACGAAACGGGGTTATTCGTAAATTGTTACACCATTCTTTACAAACCCTCTTATTTGTTTACTACATGCCCATTGACGTTTTTAATTATTACCATGGTATGTAGAATTAAACTAATAATTCGTGGCATGAAATTTCGTTGTTTGGTCAAACATTCGCTTTTGATTGCGTCGATATGCAGAAACTGTACGTTCGAATAACACTATTCGAATGCTGCGAGCTCGAAACAGAAACGATTTCTTATCTAAAACAATGTGAAATTTATTTCAGCGAATGATTAACAAATGTGGATGTCACTTTCGATGTTAATATTATTTGTTCACGTGGAATGTTTAAGTATTTTACGGAAGGTATCTTCGCGATGATTCGACTGCGCATCATCAAACGTATTTTTCTTGAATTCGTAAAGGAATAGTAGGGAAAAAACCGATTTAGCCTCAAGAAATACGCTTAACTTGTCGATACACGTAAATGGAAAGAGTAACGTACGAAGCTACGACTGTATATGTATCTATAGTTACCTGTAGGTTTTAAAATATCGTTCGACGATGCGATGTTACACTAGGATCTTTATCGAATTGTGTAAGATTGTACTAATAATATATATATACATATGTATAATTCGTGTATCATAGTCGCTAAAATAAATCTCTCGTAAGTAATTCCATGTATTATTTTCAATTTTTTACGTATAATTATCTTCTTTACTACTCAATATATTTTTCTATCTTACAGCGCACATTAGTACGTAAAGTGCAGTAAGGAAAACGCATAATCACCCAAGTCTCTTTGAAACAACCTTACTGGAAAACGGAGGTGGCGACGATAAAACGTCAATAATCTAAAATGCACGGTGAATAACAACGCACGCCATTCATATGTTTCTACGCATATAAATTACGTAATAACTTATCAATTATTTAGACTATACTCAAGCCAGGGATAAGTACCAGCGATGTGCTTCTCGGCAGATGATTAAACGCCGAGTCATTTATACTCAGATTACGTGAATAAATGCTGTACACATTTTCCCAGATGATAACGCGCAGTTATTTGTTATTAAATACGATATTTAGATTTAAGTAGCATTGACACTGCCAAGAGATAGAAAGTGATAACTAGTTATCTACTGTACACTTTCATCATATTTCGGACAATAGAAAGTGACTTGACATAACCGAAAGTTAACTACGTCAATGCGATATTTAGATTCAAGTAACATTGATAGTACCAACAAATACAATGTGATAAAGTATTATCTACTGCGAATACTTTCATCATATTCTGCAGATTAGAAAAATGACTTGGCATTACAGAAGATTAACAACACCAATGATCAGCGTTAGTTTTCCAGTTTGCGTTGGGACGTCGAGCAGTTCGGAACGATGATGTTGACCGCCTCGTTTGCCGCGAACTTTTTCGCGATCATCGCTCTTCTAGGAGCGATGATTTATTGTTACTTTAAGTATAGTCATAGTTATTGGAAAAGACGAGGTATTTCTTCTCTCCCAGCCCACTGGTTTTTTGGGAATATGAAAGATACGTTCCAGATGAAAAGGCCTGCAGGATACATGATTGGAGACTTGTATCAACAGGGGACGGATAAGGATGATGTCCTGGGAATTTATATTCTTCATATGCCATTCCTGATCATAAGAAATCCGGAAATAATAAAGCAGATATTGGTAAAGGAATTTAATCTATTCCCGGATCGTTACTTCTCGGCGAAGTCGATCTATGATAAAGTTGGAAGTTCCAGTCTCTTTACTATTAATAATCCGGAATGGAAGCATCTTAGGTAAAAAACAAAAGTCATCGATGATACGTTTGTTAAAGGAAAACATCTATTATGAAACATTTAAAATATATCATTATTTTCCAGAGCAAAAATGTCACCTGCTTTCTCGAGTGGAAAAATAAAGAAGTTATTCTATTTGATGGTGGAAACGTCAAACACGATGGAGGAATATTTAAAAAGTGTATTTTCAAATGGTCATAAGACGCAGTCTGTCTTAGTGAAAGATGTTATCACCAAGTATACCACAGATATCATATCTTCCGTTGCTTTTGGTATTCGAACGAATTCATTCAATCCTGACGAAGCGGAGTTCTTGAACAAAAGTTTGTAAAAACTAGTTTGAATTGTATTTCATTGGAGACTTGAAATTATATTTCAAACTCTAATCTATCGTTCTTTTACTTGAAAGGTTCGGATCTTAGTAGGAATAACATACTCCGGGCTCTTAGGTTCATGTGTATGTTTTTCCTTCCACAAATTGGCAAATACGTCGGTGGCAGCATTTTACGGAACCATACGGATTATTTCCGCCGTATATTTTGGAATTCCATGGACACCAGGGAGGCGTCGAACACCAAACGTGGCGATTTGATCGATTCACTCGTTGAGTTAAAGAAGATTGCGCAGCAAACTAATGGCATCGATGATTTTAGTAAGATAAACAATACTATTTCACGTACAATTGTGCGGTTTTCTAAACATCATTTTCTAGTAATATTAATGGATTTATAGAGTTCGAAGATGACACCTATTTGGCCCAATCGGCGATTTTTTTCGTCGCCGGTCGTGAATCTAGCGTATCAACAATAACGTTCGGGCTATTCGAGCTCGCGAAGCAGCCACATCTTCAGACTCGTCTACGGGAAGAAATCCTCGAAAAAATAAATGAATTCGGTATGACTTACGAGGCCGTGCAGGAAATGAAGTACCTGAATCAAGTGATTTCAGAAGTTTTAAGAATGTATCCTGCCGCGCCGATCCTTGATCGAATGGCTGCGGCTGATTGCAAGGTAAACTATATGTTAAATCAACACAGTATGTTCAATGATAATGTGATTGAAATGAAGTGGGAAGTACGTGACGCGGAGTCATTTCAAAATTGAATCATCACTTCGACGGTAATTAAAGCAAGTGTTGCATAGCCAACTCCGCGATACAAACTCGCGCGGCAGATAATTATAATTAATTGTTACTTGCACGCCCGATGTTTGAATACCTAATAAGCGTGTAACGTAACATGCATGATGCTTGTGCACCGCGAGTTATGTCGCTGCTGTACATGCATGACACGTTCTGTACCATGAAATTTATACGATGACGTTTCCAGCGCTCAGTTTGATTAACTAATATCAATCTAGGAGAGTAGGTTAAAGGTTGAATCGTGTAATTCGTATGTGGACTGCGGAAATTCCGGTCTGTTATAGTGTTTTAACTAATTCTGTGGTATGTTCTCTAGATACCAGGAACTAATATCTCTGTAGAGAAAGGAACTCCTGTTTATATTCCATTGTGCGGTCTTCATTACGATCCGAAGTATCATCCAGATCCTACACGCTTCGATCCTGATAGATTTAGTGACGAAAGGAAACATGAAATTGTACCCTTCACTTACATGCCTTTTGGAGAGGGTCCAAGAGCTTGCATTGGTAAATAGAAATGAGAATCCCTTTTTCTGAGCATAGGAAATTAGATTGAATTATTCATGAATTTGTTTATCTTCCTTATAGCGGCGCGGGTTGGTCAATTGCAGTCTTCCATGGGACTAATTACTATAATTAAGAATTACGAAGTATCCTTAGATCCTTCGTATAACGTTAAGGTCGATACTGGTAATGTTTTTACGTCACCCCCAGAAGGATTAAGGTTGAATTTCACGAAATTATCGTGACTTAGCTGAAGGAACCAATTTGTAAATTTCCAGAGAATGGAACATGTTTTAGAGGGAAGTGTACTTAATATTGTTGAACATTTTGTTACGTTTTTTTATATTTTGCTCTTAAATATCAAGAATATATTTGCGTATGACAATACTTTTGTATGAACAATTGTTGTAAATCGTTTATAAAAATCGTTACACACTGAAAATGTCACTGGATAAAATTTGATTAATGTATATTTCTTCCTATGTACACATAACTTTCCAGCAGTAATATATAAATAGCTTTACAAAAATCTCACGCGTGAGTCTACTTCGGTAGAAGCGTTAAATATTTTTTAAACTCCGGGATCACACACTCCCGCGGATTGAGCGTCGTTTTCGCGGTAAGGTAATCACTTAAGTATTGTGGCATAAAACAAAGAATACCTTTACTGGCCAACATCGCCCAATCAATCGGTTGACTGATTTGCCTGACGTTCACGAAACAATGTGTGATCTTCTTTCCGGTGGGACTTGTATCGTACGGTGGCCTGATATAAAATAATAATTAAATGGGATTGCCAGAGATTAATGTTAAAATTTAATTAAACTTCGTACCTTGCCTGCATCACACTACCACCGCCAGCTTCGACCAGTCTTTTAAATCCATCGTATTTTTCTCCGGACGCTAATATCAACGCGACCATATCACAAAACGGACCACGCGGCTCTTTTATTAGTCTCAATCTCCATTTATAAGCTGCAGCTGCGATTAGTAGTTCAACTTCTCCGGTAGGTTCTGGTATAACGTCTTTACTTTTTGGATTGCCCCATTCGTATTTCTCCTCCTGTGAATGTACAACGGAAATCACACACTGAAGCACTCAATGTAAGACGATAGAATTGTGTGGTTAAATAAGAATGCTCACATCGAGGAATTTGCCTTCCTGTTCAGAGTCCCTCAAGTACATACAGTGTAGCACCCATTTTCCGGATGCTATACTACACAGCATTTTCTCATTCCGCGAGGGACGAATGCATAGTAAGTGAGTCGCGTTTACATCAAAATTAGTATCTGACGATACTTCGCCACCAAGATCTCGAATGACTTGCTCGCACCCACTCTTTTCCTATCATAGTGAATGTATAGGGTTAACAAAATGTAAATTCAGACATATACAATGGATATGTATACATTGTACGTAACATACCTTTATACCGGAAAGCATAAACCTCCGTTTCTTTGGAGTTGCTGGTTTCTCTTGCACATCTTCTTCTACTTCTTTTTCTTCGTCTTCTTCATCTTCTTCATTTTTGTCCTCCTCTTCTATTTCTTCCTCATTTTCTTCGATTTGTTGAGCTAGTCTCCGGCCTTTATATGTAACACTTTCATTGCGTTCTTCGTGAAGTGTTGACTATACAAGCAATGTAAAGAATAATATCAAAATCTGCACAGTGTATTTCTGATACTTTAAATGATATGTACAATTTGACTTACACGTCTGGAATTGCTTGGATCCTCCCATACGATGGCATCGATAGGCTGAGAATCTTTCACAATGCCTAGAATACAAAATCACGTAAATCATTTTACGAAATTATTCAGCAAATCAGTACTTACATTTCTGTATGTGATCGGCAGGTTCTGCATTATACATATTCGCATTTTCTCCTGACAACGAATACCTATTTTCCGGGGTATTCGACGTGCTTTGAAGTACGTGATCTAGTTGAGCAATTTGCCTGCAACACATGAATATTATATTACCAGATTCTTCAACAGAATATATCGATAAAGAAACTTACAAATTTATTTCATTATTTTGTCGAGGACTATTATCGTCGTTGAAATCCAATTTTCTACTAATGGGAGTCGAAGTTGTTGCCTTATTGGAAGGATTATCAGGTTCAACGTTATCTACCGCTTCCGTTGAAGTCTTATTTTCGGGAGCAGATGGCGATTGATCTTCGTTGTCCTAATAATTCAATATTATAATACCAATTACTATACCAGACACAAGTCACAAAGATACTTACATCTGGAAATGCTTGGTTCTTTAATTTCTGCCATAATTGCTTCTTCAATTCAGAAAGTGGCTGTTGAACAATTGTATCAATTAGTGTGAAACACTTATCTTTATCGTGGAAGAAATTATAAAGTCCGTGAAACATATATACCGTGCTAGGAGCCCTGCGTTTTAACGGAGGTTCGTCCACTTTTAAATCCGGAAAACCATCGACCCATTTTACCCAACCCTTTCTCGTATCCGGCGAAGGGTTCGGTTTAAACACTTGCCCATACGGAGTTTCTGGAGTGGAGACATGAAATGGTGATTGTGGCGTGTTGTTCATTACTAAACTCAGTCTTTTATTTATCAACGGCGTGTCACCGGAAGAGCCTTCTTTATTCTGTAATAATTCAACATCAACAGACATCATGAAATTTCATAACAAATAGAATAAGATGAAATATTTACCTGTAACTGAGGTAAATGCCGTTTTGGCGTGATAATATTCCGAACAGGTGTCTCAGGTGGAGGACCCATTTGACTGACATTCGTTTTAGATAAACTTGTATCTGCATTAGATGTCTGACTTGATCTATCAGGGGCTTCAAAAGAATAGTGTCATACACAATTCGAATATGATTATATTACTAATATTAAAGATAATATATACCAACGGTCTCTCCAACAAGAAATGGAGTTTCATCCACCAGCTTTGACTGGGCAGCACAAGCTTTCAACCACTCGGCAGTCACGGCTGGTAGTTTCCACTTTACCGCGGCATTATATTTATTTCCCTCTGGTGTCGGACAAACCAGATGTGTACTCCCGTAGGTATTCTTTTCAATATTCGTTTTACGTACGAAAATATCTTGGCACCTGAAATCATTTCGATTGTCTCATATTCTATTAAGCTTTAAATGTCTACAATTTTTAATAATAAAAAATATAATACATGGCTCCCAATTCAGTAGCTAATGTTCCAAGATACGTTCGTTCTTCCCCAGTGTACATGCTCATTGTGATAACGCAACCCGTCAATGGCTTTAAATGTTTTTTTATGGACAACGGCCTGTGATAGTACATGATGTCAATTATTTGCTCCTGATTTAAACAGTCTTCCTGCAAAGTATTTTTTAAACACGACATATTCGGGCATGGGCAATAGAAAAGGGAAACTTACGATAAATAAGTCCGTAACAATTTCGTTGACTGTGTGCTTTAAAGGTGCACCGCATTTTGGTACAACGCCGAAGTCCGGAACTCCGCCGAATGTGCTTGAAACAACATTTCCACCCATTGCTACGATAGTTTCTCGCATGTAATTATCGTCTTCACTGCGAAAGCCGGTCACGACAAATGTCAATCCTGCGTATTATTGATTTTATTAGATCGTTTATAATTAGGCGAATATTTTAAATAAATTGCATCAGTACCTTCGAATAACCTGTCGTTCACAGTGGAAGTCTGACTGATGGGTATCGCAGAACTGTCTGCTGAAAATCTGCTCTGCATTGTATCCGATGTTACAGATTCCTTTCCTTGTTTTAGATCACTCTTGTTGTTAACAATGAGAGTTTTTTCAGCATTTCCATCCGAAATGGAAATATTAGACTTGAGAAAGTCTTGTACTGTCTTATCGGAAGCCGAAACTGAATTAAAATAAATAAATTGAGGACTTAAATTTCCTTTCATCGATATGGAGAATAAGAAACAAATTATTTAAGACTATTACCAATTGTGTCTTGAAGATATTGTTCCACAAGATCGGGTTCATTTGTTGGTTCCTTAAATGATGCCATTTTTTTGTCTATATTGAATGATGGTATAGGTGGTCTTCTAGGCTTTTGTAGCATTTGTAAGTTCTATAAAAAGAATGTGTGTTATATCTGTTTGTTTTTATATTATTATTAAGGACTTACTTTTTTGCTTAGTGGGGATGGCGGTTCGGTACACACAGGAGGTACAGTACTTTTTTGTTTGAACAAAAAATTTTCTTCTGGTGCAGGTCGCTTTAACTTCATACTTTCCTCCAACCATTCCAAGGTTAATATACATGGACTATAAATAAATTTGTATGAAATGTTAGGATCTCGGCGTTATAATGATATCAGGTGTAATTCATTAGCATACCATAGTCCTTTTGATTTCATCAATTTTAATTCGTTTGACGCTCTATTTTCGTCGCCAATAATAACATGTGTTAATGCGTCCGATATATCATCCAGACGCGTGGCACTACCTACATTTAATATTCTATTAAGCTTATCCCTTTGATTCGATGCGAATCCGGCAAGATAAATCTACGGCATAAAAGTGTAAATTATAAAAATAGTTTAGAGGATCTGCAGAATGCATATTTATTTACTTACGTTGCAACCATCTAAAAACGGACCTGCTGCTTTTGCTTCACTGAAATTAAGTCTATCCAAAACTGCAACTGAAGAAGCTACAAGTACAAATAAGAGTAGACTTACATTGCCAAGTTAAATGTATAATTTATATGTTAGTACTAACCCGTAGAAATATTACTAACAGAGGGATCCATATTAGACATATTACTCATTGTCATCCCTAAACTTTCGTTCACGCAATTATCTTGCTGTACCTCACAGGGAATGGAACTTATTGTTGAAAAATTAAGAGTTTCATGTGCTGTAACATTTAAAAAAGCTCTTACTATCTTTCATATTCACAGTTCTGAGTTTTTGTTAATATTGTTAAGAACTTTTACCGTTTGATTTTTCGGGTGTTGAACATGCTTTTACTGATTTTATAATGAAGTTTTTAAACGGTAAAGCGTAACCGAGTTTAACACTCTCGTATACCCAAGTTGGTGTCAAGCATGCAATATTTGCTTGTTTTGCATATTTTAGTTTTTCAGTCATGGGAGTATCCTCAGGGGCTAGAACCATTTTGACTTTTGATCCGTCCAAAGGCCCCATAAAAGTCTAAAATATGTGTGGTATTATACATAAAGATGACACAGCTAAGATATAAATTAAAAAAGAATAGTATAATGTCTTACCCCTCCGTGATCGTTAATTAAGCGCTTAATTTCTTCTTTTTGACGTTTTGAAAGGCTTGTAGAAGTTACAACTAAATTGAGAAAAGCAGGTGCTTTATACTTGTCAAACATTTTATCATCTGGTGATACAAAATCTGTTAAATTCTTTTGCCAAACTGCATCTACCCATTCCTTTGTAACTATTGGTATTTTCATATCCACTGCAGTCTATTAAGAAAAATGAAATAGTGTAATATCTGTATATTTAAGAATAAAAGTATTTCATGCTCTACCTCATATTTCACAGACATAACAGATGCTGTCACTAAGTGTGTTACATGACTCCGTAATTGTTTTGTAAAGAAGCCACCCATGTATCCCACCAACTTCTCTATGTGATCCTGAAATAGCATTAGTTTATAACTTTAAAATCTGTAGAATTAAATTGTTCATGCTTGGATTTCAATACTGTAATCTTTAGTCAATATACTTTTTCATCTGGTGGTAAACCTGAGGCACATATACAAAGTCCTCTCATGGCTGTTGTATAAACCGGGCTTGTGCCTTCTGGAATTGGCTCTCCATTAACAAAACACAGTAACAAACATCGTGGTCCAACAATCCTGCTTGAAGGTACAAATGTTTCACTATACAGAACAATAGTGTAACATACTAATAAATAGTGATGATCGCATAACTCAAGAGAAGCTTTACAAGAAGTTTGTGACTGTTACAACTATGTACTTACGAACATTTGAAGGTTTTCAGCTTATCAAAAACAGCCCCCTGAAATTCTTCCATTACAAATACATCATTTTTAACAGGTTTCATTTTGGAACATTTCTTTTCACTAATCCACACTGGTTCCAAATCATGTTCACAACATTTCTGAAAGTACGCAGGGTCTATTAAAGTGTTCAAACGATTTTTCAATCATTAGACAAAATATTTAACTAACATTGAATGCGTGCCACATATCCTCAGTACAATCATCCTCAGAAGTGTATTTACTTGGTACGACAAAATACAGATTTACATCTGCATCGATCTGGCTCTCTTGACTCACCATTTTGCCTGTAAATAATACCATCCATTCAAAATGACAAGTAAATAACATGTCACATTCATTACCTCATGAACAAAAGTTACATTCAATCAAATTGTTTATTCTCACATTATATTGTGCACTCAGAACGTAATTGTTGAACGAAAATAAATCATAAACTAAGCACCGTAATTACCTACCTTCCTAAAAGTATATTGTTTCAATTAAATTCAATTGCTGCAACCAATTAAACAACTGTTCATAATTCAAAATGTCATTACAATTTCTCTGATTCTACGAGCATAGGTTAGACTCCATTTATAATCGCACACACCGGGCAGCTCAATTATTCACGAACTACACATTCGGGTACGATAACGCAACATTCAAATTGCGACGATGTTTGAATGGATCCAGATAGAATCGATACATTTAAAATATAAGGAATAACAATCGTCCAGCGGTTCCTCAGGATAAAATTTCTCGCGCGCAAAAGTACTACACTAGTCAACCGCAGTCTGTCGACGCGCGTCAATGTAAGTATTCAATACTATTTCCAACGATTTAAAACATTTCCTTTTCCCATATTTCCGTCAGTTTTCATAAATTTACACATTGTTAATTATTTAAATAAATATTAATAAGAAATTTTTATAAATTTTCAGTTCCTTTCCACACAGTATCCTCGGAGGCAGTCGGCGCATGAAATGGACTTCAATGTAGCGAAAGTTATTTGGAATTAGTTACTTAGTTTTAAGGGATTACTTAAGTTATATTAATAGCTTGTAAAATTATTAATAATTTATATCCTGTCATGTACATTAGACATATTGCAAAGTTAATAAACACCCTGTTTATGGTATATACACTGAGTTTTCATTTACGAGAGTTACTCCTATCCTTTCCAATTATGAATTAAGTTAATTTATACATTAAGTGTTGAGAGGGGCAGTGAAATTTAGAGAACATTTAGTCAGAATTATTTCTAAGTTTCGTATATCGAGTGACCTTGAAAATGATGACGTCACGGAGCCACAATCGTGCCACCTCCTAGGCTATCATGTTCTCCTAGTAGAAGAGTTAAAAATTCCGTAATTTTCACTGAAAGTCGCTAGAATTTCAAAGATCGGATGACCTTGAAACTGATGACGTCACAAAGCTGAACTCGTGCCACCTCCTATGCTATCATGTTCTCCTAGTAGAAAGATTAAAATCCCGAAAATTTGAATCATAAATCGCTAAACTTTCAAAGATCGGATGACCTTGAAACTGATGACGTCACAAGGCTGAACTCGTGCCACCTCCTATGCTATCATGTTCTCCTGGTACAAAAATCTAAAATCCGAAATTGTGAAATTTTCTGAAATTTCTGGAAATCTGGACTTTGTAACAGGAATACATGACAGCATAGGAGGTGGCACGATTTCGGCTGTGACGTCATCATTTTCAAGGTCATCCGATATCTCGGAAATTTATATCCTTAGATTAAAATTCGTCAAATCTGGACTTTGTAACAGGAATACATGATAGCATAAGAGGTGGCACGATCTCGGCTGTGACGTCATCATTTTCAAGGTCATCCGATATTCCGGAAATTTATATTCTTAGATTAAAATTCGCCAAATCTGGACTTTGTAACAGGAATACATAACGTCATAGGAGGTGGCACAGAATCCTAATCTTTCGCTGATGCCAAACTTTGCATTATGAATAAGAGGAGTGGGTTTAAATTATGAAACTCGTGATATACCATAAATATACAATTTATTCAAAGACTTAATATTACAGTAGTAGAACTTATAAACTAAATCCTGTACAAATAGTTAATAATATAACTCTTAAACAATTAATCCATCATAGGATAATAACAATTAGTATAATATATACTTAATAACTTATACACTAAGGGTCTTAAATAATTCATCACGTAAACTACCATCACTGCACTTGCTGATGGTTGGTCCTGATGATCTCAGCAGTTCTATTTCCATCTGTAAACACACAAACAAATCGATTAATTAACTCATCAATCAATTTCTATGCAAATTACCTCGACGGGGTGAAGCTACATAATGTTTACAATATCTATAACAAACTAACCAGTAACACAGATGACCAGGGGTATAGAAGCTATAGTCTGTTCGTATTAATAATGTTACCTTTGTGAAGGGTTACAACGTTACCATTTTGGGTTCGAGTCTAGGATGACCGAGGGTAGAGAAGCTATAGTCTGTGCGTATTAACAATGTTACCGTCGTGAAGAGTAGCAACGTTACCATTTTGGGTTCGAGTCTAGGATGACCGAGGGTATAGAAGCTATAGTCTGTGCGTATTAATAATGTTACCGTCGTGAAGAGTAGCAACGTTACCATTTTGGGTTCGAGTCTAGGATGACCGAGGGTAGAGAAGCTATAGTCTGTGCGTATTAACAATGTTACCGTCGTGAAGAGTAGCAACGTTACCATTTTGGGTTCGAGTCTAGGATGACCGAGGGTGTAGAAGCTATAGTCTGTTCGTATTAATAATGTTACCTTTGTGAAGGGTTACAACGTTACCATTTTGGGTTCGAGTCTAGGATGACCGAGGGTAGAGAAGCTATAGTCTGTGCGTATTAACAATGTTACCGTCGTGAAGAGTAGCAACGTTACCATTTTGGGTTCGAGTCTAGGATGACCGAGGGTATAGAAGCTATAGTCTGTGCGTATTAATAATGTTACCGTCGTGAAGAGTAGCAACGTTACCATTTTGGGTTCGAGTCTAGGATGACCGAGGGTATAGAAGCTATAGTCTGTGCGTATTAAGAATGTTACCTTTGTGAAGGGTTACTACGTTACCATTTTGGGTTCGAGTCTAGGATGACCGAGAGCACAGAAATGGTAAGGGCGTTGTGAATAATCGTGGAATTATATGAAATCTAGAAAACGTACGGTGATCTCCGATGGATTGCCATTTAAGTAAGAGGGATGAAAATAGCAGAAAAATTAGTAATATTAAAATAATTTAATTGCATAATTCGATAGACAGTAACACGGTTGAGACGAATGACGTAATGCCACATCGAGGTTGTCACATTTATATCGGTCGTCGGGCGTTGGATGAAACAACAACGGTCGTGAAATACAGCAACGTTGTTTCTTCTCTGCAAACGCGATACAATTCCTCGCAGTCGTTTGTGCTGCAAACACAATTCGTGAATCGATAACGAAAATACGCGATGAATTATAAACCGAGGCAACTGGTTTACCGTGTAAACGTACGTTACGTCCGCAAAGTCAATATGCCGTCGCTCATTCGCACAGGCTTGCTTATAAATATCATCCCTGTTTTAGGTTGACGATTCACGAACACGCATCACTTATGTTATATTAATTATAATTGAATTCAATACTAAACTTTCGTTAGTTTTGTTCATTCTTTTTTGTTCGTTCATTTGTTTTTCTTTTCCTCTTTTTTAGTTCGAATCGATATTGATCGACAACGGTTTATCCTCGTCCTTAGAGCATTCTGCCGCATTGACGTCATACGTTCGTTTGACTCGCATACTTTCCCCCGGAAAACCTTTCAGATTCATTCTGACGATATGAAACAAGCACGGTAAAACGTAAAGAGCATACATTCAAAATTCCGTCCCGATCTATGAACATTTACAATATAAGTCGAAGAATGACGACAGTAATAAGTACCGAATGCGAAAACACACTTTTCTTTTTACAATTGCGCTCTCTTTTCCACTCATTTCTTTTTTTTTCGCGTATTTCTTTCTTTAATGATACTCACACGGATCTCTGTTTCACACGGAAGCGGGTTTTACAGTAAATCGATAGTCTACGTGTCTATCACTGGCCGTTGGTCGGTGTTGTTTATAAATTACTTCCGCAAAACATGCCTCACGACGATTGGATCTGACGCAATAATCAAGAAGGAAACGAAAGTATACATATCTTCGTAATATACGCGTTGAACAATTGTGTTTAATATCCTTCGTATCCTTGTGTATAACACGCAGTCGAAACATCGCGCTTGCTTATGGACAGTACAAAATTAACAATCTATAACGTTATATCTTTTCATCACAACAAAATTAAAAAAGGAAAAAGGGGAGCGGAAGGGAGAAACAGACAGAGAGAAAGAGAGAGATAGAAATAGAAGGAGATAGATAGATAGAGAGGGAAAGAGACAGATAGATAAAAAGAAGACAGAGATTTAAAGCTGAACAATATAAAATAAAGAAGCTGTTATTTACAGAATTCATAATGAACTGCGATCGTCGTTAATTAAAATACAAAAGTAACTATATCCGCGTTCGTATCGGTGCACGCTGAAGCAACAATACATATAACGTTCTCGGTCATCGATCAGACGATTTCTCAGTGAACGGATTTTGTTTGTGTTCCTGTTCGTCGACAGGATGCAGGGTTGACGCCGTCGAGAATCTCCCCGCGATCGGTGACTCGACGAAACGACCAGAAAATTGAATTACCGCAGGCGCTGGATACGAACCGAAAACATTTTTATTAAGCTCGTCACCCGGGCACTGGTCGCGTTAAATACTCGTTAGAGACTGGCATACACGTGGAGCGTCGTTTAGATATTACAGAAATTGTACAGATTCAAGTTGTGCGTTCCTAGAAGTAAGTCTACACGGGGTCACGCGGATACGGTGTTCGCGGACTCGTTTCCGTATTCCGTACTGGTCTTCAGAGAGAGCTCGCGCGCTTTAGCTTCCCACGCTTCCTCGTTGGCTAGCACCCTGAAAATACGACCGAGGGTCAAATAAATCCTGCCGGTAGATTCGTTTCTATTGGTAATAGACGGTAATCGAATTGTTCGTAACAATTGATTCAATATATGTATACATACGTATACCACACCTCGTGGCCCAGATACGGGGACTTCACGAGTGTTGATACGTGAATCAACGGTTACTGTTACCTTTTTTTTATTTTATGTTTTTAAATTGTATAATGAAAGATTGTAATTACATGCATAACTCGTAAACGTTCGGTGGTATACTCTCATTCGTACCGTCTGGTATTCTCGCTAACTAGTTTGTCCGGCGCTCCGTACACCGGCGGATTAGCGAAAGGATCATAGCCGAGCACAGAAAGCATCGGCGCGATTTCAGCCATTTCCCTGACCACGTCGTCCGGAATGTGGCCCACCCACTTGGTTAATGCCTCCAGATTAACTGGCTTTATAATTTGGTCCGATGATCTCTCGACCCTGCGTCAACAACGAGGCACACGTTACAATAGGGACAAAAGTAATCGGTGAATATTTCATTGTTAATGAGAATATTTTTTATTTTTTAGGGAATATATTTCTCCCTATTTTACTTACTTGCTAAGAGGTACACCACCGGGTTTGTTGATAAATTCTTCGTGATGCATAACAGACTCGTCCCACGGAACGTCCAGGAAGTTTAAAATCTTCTTCATCCATTGCCTCGGGTGCAGGACTAATTGTTCGTACGGGACCATTAGACACTTATCTGATCCGACCTCCTTGCATTGTCCGTACATTACGGAAATTGCATGGTTCCATTTGGTGAGTGATTGTCGGTACGACGACAGATCGAAGCCCGTTATGGTAACCTATGGGACATGTAACCAACCATCGGGTTATAATCATTACGTAACGGTGTATTACCGTGAGTAAATCATAGGGGATTATAATAATCTCCCTGGTTCGAATGTGTACACGGTATAGAATCGATAGGTATTAATATTTTAGCCCGTCAACGCGGGCAAAGAAACGAAACGATACTTCGATCGTTTCCGTGGAACGTGGATCGTTTAATTAGCAGTAAATTTAAAATTCCATTTAACGTTCTATCGGATTTAGAACAGATTTTAATACCGTCGCCACGGAAACGTATGACGTCGCGAAAAATACGCAAATTTGTCCCGATAATGAGGCACTGCATCGCGATTCGATACCGCCACGGATGACACGGCATAAATTTCCATATATTAATTGAAAATATGGTAGAACGACGATAACCGCTCGTCGAAAAACACTTTTAAAAACGGATCTCCGTTGCCTCGTACCTTTCTGCTTATGATGGAGTGAACGGTGGCACGGCCGTCGCGAATCATGAAAATAAACTTGGCATTTGGAAATAGATCCAGTATGTAGGAGCCCATCTTCAGGGCGAGAGGATCCTTGTTACATAATCGCGGCGCTGGCTCGGCGTGTCGAGCTATTATTTCCAAGCAGAACGCCGCGATCGCGCTGTCCATCACCTGGGAAAAGCGGTTAACTTCTTATGAAGCAGAAAAACAGATCAGATATCAAATATAAAGTACTATAATATTTATCTAAAGAATCAAAATTGAATCGATATTAATATAAAATCAGATTAACGATACGTGAACGATTAATAAATGAATAAATTCAACGATGCTAGAACAATGGTAGTTCTCCGATTGCATAACAATCTGAACGTTTACGTGATTTATCGCGAGAGATGATTTACGACTGATGTAAAGTAGAAAACGGTAGGAATGATAGATCGATCGGAAGATCGGAATAATACTGGAAAGCCATCGGGTAATAACGTCAAACTTAAAACAATTTACGTTCGCATAAAACGGGATATATTAGTTTTCACATAATTTTCTTTAGTTTCCACGGAACTGTCGCGCAACTTTCCCCCCCGGATATATTTCTCAACTTTTCCGAATGTAAAAGTTCACATGAACACCTGTTGTATATACACGCACATACACATACATATATTACGTAATATAGGAGAAAGGGTACTCACATCCTTTGAGATCCCGGCTTCCGTGAGTCGTAGGCTCTCTCTCTCGGACTTCAGCCAGTGCATTCTCATCTGCAGAATCCGCGGAATTACCCTGGTCTCCTGGCCGCACCTGGTGCAAAGGCAAAGAAAAAAAAAATAATTCGCGAATGACGTTTTTTTTTTTTTTACACCGGTATACATATTTCTCAGCGGCCGCGGTGCCCGTGACGCGGCGATGATCGAGAACCCTCGACGCCAATCGTATCGGCCGATAATTGGCAATTTGCACCGTCAATGGAACTCACCTGACATCGGGATGTGCATCGAGCATGGCACGCATTAGGGTCGTTCCTGATCGCGGCACGCCACCGATAAAAATTAACGGCATATCACGGTCGTACGTGTACTTCTTGTGATCGTACGGTCCCACCACGTATTTCTGGAAAGAATGAACGCTTTTTTATATACGTGTCCATTGACGATACTCCTTTTTCATTTATAAACTGAGGGTGACAAATTAAAAACTAAGATTTTGGGAAATTATTAATAATTATGGATAATAAATTGAAAGTACAGAGAAAATAATGAAGGTTGTGAATTAAAAAGTATGGGAACTTATAATTATATATTTGACTTTTTTCTTTTAATGAGTTTTATAGTATGAGTAATGAGAAATCATTTACTCGGAGTGCTGGTAAAAGTGTAATACTAAGAAAGGACGGAATGCAATTTTCCCGGTAGAATTTCGTGGAGGTAGCGGGAAAATGATAAACTACGGGAACGTTGTCTGGCAGTTCGGGACTTGTTGGTAATGATAATCAAAGTCGTATTTGGTAAAGCGAAGCCGGAGCAGCCACTGAAAGTTTCCGCGTAAGAACAGTTTGTTGAACTATTCTTATAAAATTACAGGCTACGTTACGCCAGCCTGTACCTACCACGGCCGCGATTATAGTTGATTAAACTTAAGTTTGCGATGAAGTTTCTATCTGTCCTACAATATCGCCTAACGAACGAAACTCATTGGAGATGCTTTCGGGATACGAAGGATAAACTTCTTGTCGTCGAATCGATACGCCGTTGAATTTTCCCTGCAACATTGTATAATTAATCTGCTTGTCTAGCTGCGACGGCTTTCGCGAGAACTATTCGTATTATTCTTCTTCCTTCGTTTCGTTTTACATTCGCACACGAGGACATACATACGTACACCGAATTATTATATGTATATGTATATAAGTATGTATAATGGAACGTCTCACAGTGAACGTATCGAGAATAATTTACTTTTCGAATATAATAGAACATTCGAAGAATCGCACGGTAAAGTACTTAAGGTTTTATTATTTTCTATTTTTTGTTTCATTTAGATTTTTTTTTCCCGTAACAATGACAATGTCGTTTTGAATGACAAAATTATTTCACTCTTACAACGACGTAACGATATTTATTCTTGAATTCCATCGTTATTACGACGCGAAGGGAAATGGGAAAGCGATGAACTTTTGAAAGGGTACAAAGAAACGTTGCGATTGTGTCCTGAAGAGAGAAAGAAAAAAAAAAGAAGCTGAAGGAACTCACGGTGGAAACTCATAAATACGACTCAATGTGGCAGCCAGCTTGTCCCTTGAGTGATCTTCTGGCGGCGGATACGATCGTGTATGTATGTTACAGGGTGCGGTGTGCGTGTGTTCGTGTCAAAGCAATTTTTCAGCCCCGCGGAACCCGAAGTTTTATTCCGCCACTCTGCGAGGATTTTTCGAATACAAATCTCCTCGGTGGAAGGATCGACAATGCCGAGGGGGTGAATAATTTATTGGCTGGAAAACGCGGTCAAAATGAACACGTCCATAAGCGACCAATTACCGAGAGGGTAAATTGATATCGACCGGGAAGTTATTATAATTATTTTTTACATTTATAAAAATTCCCGTCAATTATAGATAGAAATCGTAAATTCATGATTTTATGGTTTTGCGCGAACGTAGACGTGAGACTAATTGAATTTCATTTCGCGTAAAGGATACCGTTATGAAATAGAGAACATTTTTGTTTTCATTCTTGGCTGTCGTTGGCAGCGGTAAAAAAAGAAAAATACATTTCATAATTAGCATTTCTCATATGTAAAGTAACGTGTCCCCCGCCGCGGTCGTAATTTTTTATTCTACTTTGCTGCTTTTATTCGAAAAACCGAATGCAGCCTGTGAGCGCGCGATTTATGTTCGCGAACAGTCGCGGATGAATAAAAATGGATAATTAATGGTGCAATTAATATCGTGCATTATAATAATTGCCGCAGTGGATTCGTTCACGTTAATGAAATCTATACAGTAATAATACGCGGCGGTGGAATATTTTAACAAAAAAAAATATATGAATTACATCTGGAAATTTTCACTGAAAAACGAGCAACTGCGAGAAAAGGGAACAAATTCGCGAAATTTTTTGCTCGACTTTCCTTCTGTTCTTTTTTCCCCGGGCAACGATAAAAAATATGTTTTATATTCGTCAATTTTTGCGTAAAACCTTTTCACGTGCACCATCGCCCACCGCGTACGAGCGAAATAGAAAAATTGCACGATCTAAATTATAATAAAATGTAATAACGAGAAGTTTAATTAGAGTCATCGTTAAAACGAGAGTAATGCAAAATACCACGTGAATTGACAGTTAACAGAATAATGAGTCCTCTGAATTTTAACATATCATAATCGTGGATTTCAATGGCACAATGACTATGATTTAATTACAACATTTCTCACAGAAAGACCTTATTGCTTCCTGTAATAAATATTAGAAACGATGAAATTTCTAGTTCCGCGGCGTCAACAAACGCGGTGGAACATTGTTAGCGGAGAGGGTGGCAAAAAATATACATATATATGTATACATATATCGCAATTAGTATTGTTCGGGGTGCAAAGTACCCTCGGCGTCGTTTTGGCGATCGTCCAGAATTTTCAAGTGGACTTGTTCAGTCGACACGTCGGTTATCGCTTAATTCCCTGACACGGCGACTGGTCGCTGGGGTCACCGGTGACCGGCGGTACGGAAGCTTGTTAACCTTTGCTACAAATAAACCCGGGCCGCTCGTATATTATGTACAATTCTGAATAACTCAAAGGTAACGATCGCGTGGTACAACAGACGCATTGTTTAACAATTAAATATTTTTACTTTTAAACAATATCCATGTGTAATTTTCCCTCTGACGTACGAACGTAGGCGGACGGAAAATTCGACAGGCCGTCGACGCGTTAAAACGAATAAACGAACTATCGATGTACGCCTGTATAAATGATAAAAAGGCGATAACAAGCGTTGTTAAAAAGGTATAATTCAATTTCAATCGACAAAGAGATAAATAGCGAACAAAAGAGAGAGAGAGAGATGGCTAGCGAGATCAATGAACGAACGAGGATTTACGAATTTATATCGAATAAACAGGACTCGAAAACAGTCGAACGGTATCGTGCGAAAAACGAACTTGTTAATTACATAATCCTCTCGACACTCAATTAAAATATACACACTGAAATAATCATCTACACGTATCGATTACCTTCCGCGTACTCTGCAACGGATAGAGAAAATCAAAAATAAAAATTACCAAACGCAACACATTGTACGTATAATCTATAATCCCGATATTCGATTTCAACCCTTGACCATCGTTATATTATAATATTTCTCTCGTCCATTCAATCTAACCCCTACGAACAAGGGAAACGAAAACAAAGAAAAAAAGCCATGAAAAAATCCTAGAACAAGATGCTAGACGTTACCATTATAATTTATATTACTATTTCAACGCGTTTCGCGAACTCCCACGCGACAGCTATCTCCACCGACCGTGGCGGTGGTAAAAAATACATGTCGCAATTAGCATTTTCCGCGTAAACCCCCCCCCCCCCCCGGGAGGGGGTGCGACGGGGCTATCGTCGTCGTACGCGAACCCCATCGTCGTTCTCTTCCACCGCTTTTAGTCCGTGGCGACAGGGGCGTAACTACGCGCGAAACCCAACACGGCCGCGATTTATGTCGCGCGGAGCCCCAGCCCGACAGAAACTCGTTTCTCTTCCGTTCGCACGGTTGTCGGCAGGAAAACCTGCGAAATACATACGAACGTGCTAGCTGGATAACCGACGTGTGTGTATGTGTACACACATGTATTCACGCGTGTTACGCTTCTTGTCCGTTGATTTTTTTCGCTCCTCCGTTCGCCCGACTTCGCGCCCCATGGAAAGTTGCGGAAAACGGGGTGAGAGGTCCGGTGAGTGAGAGGGTAGTCTCTGTATATATATATATGTGTGTGTGTGTGTTTTTTTTTCGTTTTCGTGGGTCCTCGTTCTTTTTCGGAGCATCCTTTTTCCGGGCACCGTCATTAACGACTCTAATGCACCCGCTAGACAAACCCACGTGGATGGGATGAAACGTCGCTGTTGATTTTTGATGGTTTTATTTTCAGGATGTGTGTGTGTCTGTGTGTGTGTGTGTGTTTTTTTTACCTTTGGTACTTTAGGTATACTAGATCTCTCTGATGGTCGTTGAGAGAGTTAGATGAATTTCTACAGGATTGTTTGTGTGTAAAGAAAATATTTGAAGATTGTCAAGGGGATTGTTTTGTTTTAATTTTCTATTCTTCTGGTTGATGTGATCGATTGATTGGTAGGAAAATATTGTTACTGGTTTATTCGATACGTTTCGTTGTTAGAGGAAAAAGAGCAGCGTTTCCGTTGCTGTTATAATAAGGCAACTTTGCTTTTTGTTCCACGGTTTAAGTACAAGCTGTTGGCTCGCCTTTGATGTCACGCTTTTGACATATTATCTACAGGTTTTACGTCATGCTTTTGCACCTCTGGGATGGTCTTAATACGTCGACGTACCCTTTGATTATAATCTCTTTGTTACTTGTTATAATACTTCCTCGTTAGAAGTCAAGGGGCGAGTTTCCCGCGGAGGAAAAGCGAACTCTTTTACTTTTCCGCCGAGCGTTTCTTTCTCTGTTTCGCAACACGGTAACAAGATCATCCGAAAGGTAATCAATCATCGGCCCGCGATCCGTCCGCTCTTTTCCCGTTACGTAAATCCATTTTCCGCGTTGCCGTTTGCATTCCGTCGAATCAAATTTCACGGATTATCCGTGATCGATCGCAGAACTTTCATACTTTATCTTCGTAACGCGAAGCATCGTACACTACCTCGTAAATAGTACTTTTTCCCTAGACTTTCATTAGATTACCGTATCAACCGGAAGTCACGATGTACCTTCGAGTAGCAAAAACTCGAAAGATTCGAAAAAGCAACGAACACGAGAGGATCCACAGCTTCTTTCAGAATTCCATCGAGTCAAAGTGTTTTCCCGACGTGATAAAGTCCCGGAAAAAAAACGAACGATTCGAGCACGGTGACTTTTCTTAATGGATCCTCAAAAAAAAAAGAAAGTAGAGTTAACAGAGATTTCTCGGCCAAAGGTTTTTCACGAAAAGAGCTTTTCCGACCATGCCGATCGTCCATTAGAACAGCCAGATACGTCTTTCCACGTATCTCATCGATCATTCTCCCGTTGCAAAGTCGACCCGAGAAAACTTTGAGACCAGGGGCGGTCGATTAATCGATTCACTTGAGGGGGAAGAGGAAAGGAGGGGGGGGGATGGTTACGTACTATCGTTCCCCCGCGGAACGTGAAACTCGGCAATTATGACGGGGCAATTAGCCGGGTATCTTCGCGTGAGAGATTAAAGTATGGTCTGGTATGGATCTTCGACTAATTTCCCGCGGAGTTCGTTCTACCTTGACGTTACCTTTCGACGTCGTCGAGCACTCGGACGGACGTGCAGAGGATCCATTTTTTTTTTTTTTTGAGAATAATCTTGCAGGAACAAAAATCCAATTTTAAACTTTCAACCGGCGAAACGAAGTTCCCCCGGTTGAAATTTCTGGGGCCCCGCTTGTTGTAACCCCCGCGATATGAGTTCATAGGGCTGGCAGTCACGACTTTCCTCATAAGCTATGCATAGGAATGCTTGCCCTCCTGTCAAAAGTCGCCGGAGAGGAATTTCGCGAGCGGCGCGTCGCGACGCAGTTGAAAATTAAAATTCAGATTAAAGTTTTCTGTTTTCGTTGCGACTTACTTTCCCGCCCGCGACCTGCGCGACGAAACTTTTCCACGGGATGATGGTGAAAGGGGAGAGAGGGAGAGGAAGAGGAGAGTGAGAGAGGGGAAATTGATTTTTCTCGTCGCGTCTTTTGTCGTTTCGTCGACAATTGTTTTTACAACAACGTGGTTCGGTCGCTCGATCGCCTCTCTCATTATTATTCACCGTAGCGGTGACAGTCACTTTTGGGAAAATTAATTTTTCACCCGTCGTTCAACGAAAAAAATAAAACATGAACTTCCCCCCTCCACGTTCCCGTAAAGTATGAAACTTCAACCATGACGAGTGGAACTTAGTTCCTTTTTTTACTAGGCGGAGGATTAAAAAAAAATTGTTCTCCTCTACAATGTCGGCGAGTCTCTCGAAACAAAAGACGTTGAAACTTGTGTAATATCTTTGTAACCGTGTGATTAACGTTGCACGCAATTAACCGCGGTATTTAAATGAACGGTGAAAAACTTACGGGACAATCTCGCGTGACCGGAAAATACCCGCGTAAATCATATTAAAACCCGATAAATGAAACATTCCGTTGGGGAAAGTTTCGCGAATTTAATTGTCGTCGCTCTCAGACACTAGACGACCAGAGAAAAGGGCGCGAAGGGCACGGAAAGGGAAGTGGAAAAGGGACGCGAGTTAATTCGCGCGATAAAGTCCGCGCGGCGTTGCTTTAATTGCGTCTCGCCTAATTCCGTCGGATCTTCATTGAAGTTTTCACGGGAACTCGCGGAAACGACGCGAGACGTCGTCGAGTTTGTTTCATGCTCGAGCGATCAGGCTAATAGCTCGTCCCTTCGGGGGATCTAGTAGAGAATGACTATTACGCGAAGCCTGTGTTCCCTTCCACTCGTCTGACAACAACGCGGCGTTACTACTTCCATTCGAAACTGAATTTCCAGTCGTTTGTCGAGAAAATTTCGGATTAACCTGAGGAAAAGCGACGAAGTGTGTTGTATACAGTTACACGGTAAAAATGACGTGTTCTGGGAACGGGAAACATTAAAATTACACCCGGTTTACGTTCGTTCGAAAATTTATACCGGTTAAATTAGTTCCCGTATTTCAATTAAGTAGTGTAACGTCGGTTTAGTCGGCCGCTCCACGTAGTTCGGTGGAATATCACGCCGGTGTAATATAGAGCCACGCATATTTTTGTACGTCGAGATTTTTAATTAAGGTCTTAAATTAAGAAACTATTTCCATTTTGCGTCCAGGCCGGGATTAATAACTTATTTCCCCCCGGGGGGGTGCGGCACCCCTCATCGAAATGGCCGGACGAGTACAAAACTAGTTGTAGTTTGTTCGTACATGAAATGTTTCAACTTCGCGTTCGTTCCAGGATAAATAGCTCATCCCTTCGAGGCATCCGTAGGGGATGCGGGGATCAAAAAGGGAGGGGGTAGGGAGGGGGTCAGTGAGTACATAGACATCGTTAATTTCCGGCGTACCGAAATATCAGTATTAATACTCCAGGGATAAAATCTTTTTTTCCATCGATATTTCGCGGAATTATTATTCGTCGACCGGTCTGTCGCGCGGACAGTATGAATGCTATTTTTTTTTAAAATTTTCATTTACGTTGGCTAAACTTGAATGTGCATGTCAAAGTTCCCGAAATCCCGTACGCTCAAAGCAACGGTACACTACTTTTTCCCTGGTTGACGGCGGTATTTATTTCGTTTTTCCCGTCTTCTTTTTACCTTCCCGGAAAGATCCACAACATCCTGCCGAGAGAATTAATTAAAAACCACCGGGAACGCATCGGGGTTTACGTATGTATCCGTGGGAAATTAATCATAGGCCCGTATGTATTCGACGAATGTATTATTCCAGTCGTATTTGGAAAATAATGTTTCAAATACGTGCGTTGGAAAAGTTTTGGAAATCAAATTAATCGGAGTCGAAAGTTGTGAAAAAAATGACGTGAATAAAAATTTTGATAAAATCTCACCTCCTTGGCCACCATGACCGCGGTGGGCGCGTCTTTCATGGAGCCGCAAATGATGCCCAATTGGTAAAGGGCGAACAGGAAGAGAAGGCCCGCCAGACAGATAATGGGCCCTTTTCGGCCTCCCCGGCTGAGCAGGAACGACATGTCGCCGTTGTCGACGAGGCCGTCACCCACGTGCACGTACCTGGACGTGTTTCGATGATTCTCGCGACAGGTGACGCGAGGCCAAGCTTCAGGGCCTCGTTACAATGATTGCACCAACTAGCTCATGGCACCTGTTGAAAAAACAAAAAATTTACGTTACAATAGAAAAGGAAAAGGGTATTCTTTTATTTAATAAACGTTAATCTATTAGAAGGAGAAAATTATTAATTTATCGTTTTTTGGGAGTGATTTATTAAAAAATAAAAGTATTTAGAACGGAAGAGATATTGGGAAAAGATGCGAGGGAGTGGAAACAATTAATGTGTGTTTTATAGATAGATTTAATTATCCGAAATGAAAGTCCATTGACGCGTAGATTCATTATCATAATGTGGAAATGCTTTTTCCGCGTTTAACGAAAGCTTATCGACGGCCGGCGAGCAAAGAATATTATACACGTCGCGCGACGCTGCACAGTGGTTTTCAAAAGTACAGAAAACACGGGGCGCCGGGATAATAAAATCTGCCTGGCGAAATGCTCGCGCGTTTCAGTGAAAGACTGTATGCACGCTGGTAATGTTTGAAATGCTAATGAGCTGACGTTCCCGCGGATCTGGCGCGAGCACTTTGAAACGCGGTTTCATATGGATTTTCACGTGGTGGATATTAAAACCCGAATGATTAGTTTTGTCCGCGATTCGTTGCCTTGACTTAAACACATGAAAATTCACCGCGGCGTATGGTAAACCTGTGCGGCGGAAATTTCGCAGGTGAAAAGTTAATGCGGTCGAGTTGAAATCGTACGAACGTTCGATAAACAGAGTAAATATCAAATCGATTACTTTTCTTTTTTCGTATACGCACATTTATCCGGTTTTATGAATCAGCTTTTCACCGAGCTACTTTGCAAATTATTTCAACGGGGATCACGGACATTGCTAATTAACGAGCGATTCAGCAATTACCCACGCGGAATTTCCACACGAACAGACTACCTACCCAGCGTCAGAGATTTTCGAGTGCGGAAAATTTCACTCGTAGGAATTTCCAATCTCGGAATGTCAACGCTTACACCGACAACACCCGATAACTTTCCTTTTCCCTTAATCCACGTCCCTACGATTCCACGCACGGAAAGTTACGGGAATGTAAATACTCTCTTACATCTTATACTCGCTTGTTCCCTGATTTTTAAACAATTCCCTCGAAATACATCCTCCGGATATTCCGGAAAAATACCGTATAATCTCGTCTATCGAATCTAAGTCACGATTCTTTCCCTATTTTGCCTCGGGGCGCGCGGAAACTTACGAGGTGTCATAATTTTCGTCCAAATGGCTCGGCGCCATCAGCGAACACCTAGTTGTCGAGGTTCGAAGGGTTCCTTAAGCACGTTTTGATTTAGTTGCTCTTCTTCCGTTTCGCGGCTTTGTTTGATATAATTTATGAGGCCGACCCGAGCCCGGTATATTATGACACTTCTACATACGTACATATGTACATATACATATGTACACATATACACATATGTATACATACATACGTACGTGGTACATACACGGAAGAAGAATACCCGACAGCGCATTAGCGCGATAAATCCCGCGGGATTATTGAATCCCGGGGGGATTCACTGTTATCCGATATCGCTAGGAAGAACACGAAAGACTTTCAATATTTGACGATATTGCGCATAATCTGGCGAAACGCGGATCGAAAGATCCAATATAGTATACCGAAACGCGGACGAAATCGGGTTTCAAGAGGGAATTCCCTCTTATACGGTTACCACCGATAATTTCTTATCAGCGTCACTCCGCTATACATCCGTCGGGCTGATATAGGAATTATTCGGAAATATTCGAAGTCTATTGAAGATTTCTATAGAGAAACGTCTGGATAACACACTTGTCCGTCGGGTAATTTAATTAAAATTTTCCTGCATCAAACGAAGTAACCATGGATACGACGATACAATGGGTGCTTGTGAAAGGTGTTCTCTCTCTCTCTCTCTCTTTCTCTCCCTCTTTCTCGAGGGTTCAAGTAAATTTATTCATAAACGAATATTCCGCTTCGTTGGTCCAGGAGAGAAAGGAGTTTTTAAAAGATCCATATCGAGGCCGATGGTCAACCGGTGACTCGTGAAATGCAGCCGAACGAAAGAACAAAATAAAAAATAGGAAGAAGGAAAAAAAAGGAAGAACGAAAACGAAAAGGAGGAAAAACAAGAACGAAGGATCAAAGGAGGTGGACAAAACGGAGAAGGAAGTTCGTGCAACTGGGTCGTATATGGCCCGACCTGTATCTATTTTCCGGCGGCAGCTTTCAAGGAGAGCTTTCTATTTCGCGCCTCACCTTTGACCTCTTCGACCTACCACCCCCTCCCCCAACACCCCACTTTTGCCACGCGCGATAAAAGATGAGGACAATCACCACATATTGCTGGCCCGCTCCGGGCAACGTCCAATCTAACCATTCTGTTCTACCGCTTGAAATCTCTCTCTTTATCTCTCTCTCTCTCTCTCTACATATGTATATATATTTTACACACAATACAAAACACCTTCGATATAGTAAAAAAATGTGAAATTTAACAAATGTAAGAAGTATACGATACTTTCTAATCACGAGACCACGGGGCGCGAAAGTCCAGCAAATGGAAAGTTATCGAGAGTCCCTCTACCTCGATATAAGTATCTTCATATAGTTTTCTCTGCGAGTTTGCTCGGCAGGTTGAAAGTTAAAACGCCAGGCTGGCCGACGGAGGGGTCGGTTCGCTTCGTTATGTTGTTACTATTCTGGTAGCACCACATTTTTCCCACACCTCCCCCCACACCCCTGGTGAATGCAATCCAGTTTCACCCTCGTTTCTTACTTTTGTATTTATGCCTCTTTTAATATCCATGGAACACTACGGTTTATTGCGACGTGCGGTACGTTCGTGCGGTTCCGCCGTCTGAATTCGGCGGAAATAACACCGACCACCACCAACCCCCTCTCACCCTCCAAAAAACGTACACTCTTCTTTTTTTTACCTCTTTACAACACCCGCACATTTTGCTGGAAACAGCACAACTGCGAGCCATATCGTCTCTATTTAATAGATCGCCGGTGAAAGGTCACCAGCTACCTTTCCCTCCCGCGGGTTCACCAACGTCTATGTTTAGAACTGTGAAATATTGTACAACAGTCCGCTTACGGCGACATAATTCACGAGTCTCTTGGTAGCACTACGTAGAATCCCTAGGATTCTGGTTTCATGTTTATATAGCACAATAAAATAAAGAATCGCGGTGTAAAAGTGTTGGTGAACCACGAACAACGACGTCGGGGCGTCGGATCTATGTAGATCGAGATCAATTCCCATGGATATCATAAGATCCAACGAGAAGTACATGATCTTCATCCTAGATCCGATTTTCACTGTGTTTCATCGAGATTATTATCATTTTTTATTCTCCAGACAGGTGTTTTTTATTTTTTCGTCATTGAATGATATCAACGTTGTTCTTCCGGCTCAATCACTTTTCCCCATAGTTTCCACGCAGGTTTCCCCGTAGACTCGGACATTTGTCGGGGGCGTCGGGTCGTCGGTGTAAAATTGATATCAGGGATTTTGCTATCTGCTGGGAACACCGTCGTCGACTGCCACCGGAGGGCGGCAGATCGATGTTTACGATAGCGCTTGGCTGCTGGCACCTAGACATATTGTTGCTTTTCGTCCCCTTGCTCTGAACGACAACTACAACATCCCCATGGATACACGCCCTTATTCGACCACCCCTTCCCCTCTCCCTTTCCTCTCTTTCTACTCCTCTCTCTACACGTTCGCTTTCATGATTCCACGCTTTCCTGCATTTCCCGCACAACGGGACCTTTGATATTAATTACGATGTTATTAATAACGGAAGGTCGCGCGGAAAGATGTCCGTGTGTGACTTAAGAGCGTTATTTATCTTTCTTTTCTATTACATTGGTATTTTAACGTTAATTGGATTGTGTGATCGATGAGGGATAACAAGTTGTGGTTGATTTTTTATGAATTATTGTACTTTTCTTTGGAAAGTGAATTGAGTATAGTATAATAGAACGATCACGACGAGAGTTCACGCGATCTAAGTGAGTGCCCCAGGTGTATGTATATAAATATGCGCGGCACGATTACGAGAATTACATACACACATACGATACACGGCTTCGTATAGTGTATATGTATTTCCCGCCCACTGTCCAGATGGCAGTCGGTTTATGGTCGCGGGATTTTGCGGACATTTGCATGAGAGCGAATAGAATTCCCCGTTTCGAGCGAAATCTATGGTAGTACGTTAATTACACATAAGTCTCGGCCGTTTTAGATCTCTCGACGAGATTACGAGGTAACGAGGCATCGTTATACTTTAGGATCGTTTTGCGCCCAGGGAGAATAAAAAAAAAAAATCAAGGAGAATTCCGGTAGATTTTTCACGTGAGCGCGTATTAAGTTACGTATCCGGGGATGTTGAAAAAATCCGGCGAACTTTTCCCTGCTTTCCCAATTAAAATTACCGGGCTTGAAACATCGGTGGATGAAAATTCATAAGAATTTTCTACCGGAATTTTAAACGTGATACTTTCGCGTTGTTTTCCCCGGTGAAAAATCGAACGTTGAACAAATGATATCTCTAAAACTAAACAATATTAATATTCCAGAAAAAAGTTTGTTTTTTTGGTGACGTGTCGCGCGTCGTTTAAAAAAAAAAAGAAAAATTTCACGCGAAAACCGTTGGAAATCTCCGACGATCAACACCAGGTGCCAGTTAACCGTCACAGTGCCGTCGACGTCAACGAGATAACGGCGTCGCGTGAGCAACCGTGGTTATCGACGACGCCGTAAATTCGCGAGGTCGACCGTCGCGACGCGGAAAAGTCGCGTGCACCACTTCCTGGTGAAATCTGGGTCCGTCGACGACCAATGAGCCCCGGGTCGGAAACTTGTAACGGGTGGCAAAAGCATTACTTTGTCCCGACGACGACGACGAACACCGACAAACCTACGGCATCGATCGAATACGTCGACGACGACGGACACTTTCCACCCGGGGGACCGTGACGGAATCCTGGCAAGTTTAATGAAAGAAGTTCGTCAACCGTGTCCGTCGGTCGGATATTCTAATCGGCCGTCAACGGTTTCGAACGAATTGTCAATTTTCAAAGAGGATATTACATGCGTCGACGAACGTGAATCGCAAGATGGTGACGTCGCGATCGCTAAGTTTGATAAGCGCTTCGTAATTGTCGCCCTTCTCCCCTTCTCTTCTTGTCTAACGTGACCTTTTCGCTTCTTTAATGAACAAAGTTCAACACAGGCAACTCCCAATTCAATATACCAATCTGCAAAGTTGCAGCGATAGACGGAACTCCGTCGGGGATGTAATATAAATATTTGACGTTGGATTCGTAATACGACGGGATTAACGAACTACGTCGGGAATTTCTACGACCGATTGGATAATCCGATCGGAATCAATCTTGCGCGGATCCGATGGTATATAAATGAAAAACAGTTTAATTAACCGTCACGGTTCATTACCTGGTTAATCCGATCTCGTTTGTCCAGTTAAATTGATTTTAAAGCTCGCGAACGAGTGTAACGGGTAATGAAAACTATACATTTTTATTCGTAAATTTCTTTTCGTTTAATTAATAACAAAGTCTACCTAGGAGTTACATTTCGTAATAATCGAGACGATGGTAACGACGATCGGTAACAATATTCACGGGAATCCCGATGATAATTGTCGCTGGCAGCCGTTTACTTTGATATTCAAATTTATTCTGGCACATCGAGTTTTCTAAGTTCCATGTCGCTTTGTGTCATTGTAAAGGCTCCGAGAGAAGGGGGGGGGGGACGCGAATCCCCGTAAGTTCAATGAAAGAAGTTTGCCACGGCGGGAACTTTAAGCCGATATTCCAATCGACGGTCGTTTAACTAGCGCTAACGAGAACGAATCGATTCGTTCGAGGTGCCACGACGTTTTAGTCGAGTTTCCCAAGGAAATTATGGGCATCGACTTTCGTATCCGAAACCTTTAAGAAGCTTGTACACATCCATCTATCAATACTTAAGTACCATTCCCGTGTCGTGGTGAACTTTTAATACGAAACGAATTAAAAAGGACCCCCCCCCCCAGGATTTCCCACGACACTGCATTTTCCCATGCGAAACAATTTTATTAATCGCGTAACTTTTCCGCAACCACCCGGAAAACGTCGATAAATTTCCATTTATTAATTACACAAGCGAAACTTCGTTTATCATTCGCACAACCCGCGAAACTTTCGTACGAAGTGACGCGTCAGAAATTTTCGTCGCAACGACTCTCCGTGTATTCGACGTAGGAAAAGTGGACACTCCGAATTTCCCGCGCTTCATCGAGCAATTTAAACTTTAATTACGAACGGACAATAGGGAGTTAGTCGGAATCTGACTAGACGACGTGTTCCAGGAGACTTCAACTATCCCGTCGATGTTTTAAATTCCTCGAGGACGCCTTCCCACCTGGTGTAACCAGGGCGTACTCCGCTCGCGAGACAGTTTCCGCGGGAAATTTCCAGTTTTCTCGTTCCAAAGACCGTGTCGTTTATTTATTTCGATTAGCTGGTAAAAGTCCTCGCGATTTCGCGGACTATCTAATTCACGGTCTTCTAATTCACGGAATGCTCGACGGAAGCCGGGATTTTATATTGCGCTTTGTTTTCTAATTGAACGTAGAAAAAAATAAAAGTGTATCATTCCGCGTGCGAATTCTATTTTGCGATGTATTATTATATTTAGCGACAGGTGACGTCGTATAGTGTGTGTTCGTCTATTGAAATAATTAACTGACGCCGCCGGTGTTCGTAACACCGGTGACAGAGGTTGAACAAATCACAGATAACGCGGTGTTTAATTAATATAAAGCCTCGCATTGGCAAACATTTGCGAACGTGAAAATTACCGTGAATACTATAATATCCCCACAATACACATATACACACTGTGCGAACCTTCGTGGTGGTCATTCGCGGCACTAATTCGAGACACACTTTGTTATTTCCATAAAAACACACACACACACTCACATATAGACAATTTCCCCGATACAATAACGTTCGTTCCAATCAGATTACATCGAACGCATTATCGTATCGTATCGCAGTAACGTGGGAAAAAACTCATTAAAAAACCTCGCGAGTTAATTCACCGCTACGTTAAAATCATCCAGTATCAATCGGATATTCAACATATGTATCATTTCGCATTATTTTCGTTTGATCCGTCGCGACGACGTTCACACATTCCCTATAATGTGATTCTATACGTGATTCTCTCCATGAACACGATTCCAACACGCTATGTAACACGGGTCCAGTGTCATTCCCATCGTATGTGTGTGTGTGTCACGCACGTGTCAAAGACGAGCTCTCCGCTGATTGGCGGAAGCGGGATGCTGAATTCGTGGCCGGACGAACAAGTGAGAATCCATATTGCACCAGTAATATGAGCACGTCGGCCTGGTTTCTACCTGCAAACGCGCGATGCTGTTTGAACGGCCGCTGCATTATACGTATGAGTGCACCTGGAGGTCCGTCGATTAATTGGATTGGCTACTAACACCGTCGAATAGTGCGCAACACGAACACTATAACACACGAGAGTGTGTGTCCGACTCTGTCATCGCTTTAATTTTCATCCCCCTATGTTTCAAACCCGTGGCCGACGTCAATCTTCGAATTTCAGATTGCCGCCGTGCCTATTTGCATCCTCTTCTCGCGTATCACGCGTGTGTGTGTGTGTGTGAGTGTGAGTATCTGAACTTTAATTTCTCTGCATCGCGTTGCATTCGGAAGCTGTGCCTTTGTTTCGGTGTGCGTTTCTATTTCGAACCACTACCTACCTAACCCCGTCCCCTCTTCGGGGTTCAACGGTTTACTCTATCAACGATTTAATTGCCCGTCCTTCTCGTCTCTCGTGTTTTCCGGGATCTCTCTTTCTCTGTCTCTCTTTCTCTCTTTGTAGGTCTCTGTCTGTGTTTCCTCGTCGGCGGCACAGAGGAAAAACTTCAATTTCGAGGTTCGCGCACGGCTGCGCTTTATTTGTGTACACTTTTATGAGAATATTAGTTCGAATCGGTATTTTCCTACTCTAGCTCCTCGTTTTTGTTGTTTCTCTTACATTTTTTTTCTCTCTTTCTCTCAGTGTTTTTTGTTCGTTACTTTATTTTCAGCGGTGTTTAAAGTTTCATGCTTTGACTTGCGCGCCGCGAGATTCTAGCGTGACGTTCATAATATTCGTGATAAATTCGGCAAACTTCCGTTCTGTATTTTTGTTCGAAACTTTGTTCCGCGGAAAGGGTGAAGAAAAAGTCTTGTCTCACTTAGACTGACTACCATGAACGTGTTATCGTTGCTAGGGTATTTTATCCACTAAAAGTCTGTACCCCCGTACACTTTACACTTTGTCCACTTTTCGTCCCTTTGATCGCAAAATTCTACGGTTACGAGGAAATCGAATGTCCCGTTAAATATTAAAAGTATCTTCAACGGGTAACGAAGTATTATCTAACACGTATCACACTCTCATTAACTCGAAAAAGGAAATACAGTACTTAATAACGAAGAGTTAATAACCCAGAAACAATTCACTTTTCCGCCAGCGAAACCGTTTCGTCTCTTTATCTCGTTCTCAAGCCGTTTCCCTCGTCCCGATTAATCGCGTATAAAAGTTCGACAAACCCGGTATCGCGGTCCGGACATTGACGAAGAGAATTTCAGCGAAGTAGAACAGAGAACACGGAGATGGAGAAACCTGGGGTGCACCAGGCTGCCGGGGTCGTGCTTGGAAACCGTCGATCGAAGGCAGGTGGTGAAAATGTAATACTAATAGAAACCGAAACAGCGAGAGACAATGGCGTACGTCTTGGAACGGTTAATCGAACTTGCCGACGGATTTCCACGAACGACGGCCGAGGAAAATTAAAACGCATCGCCGGGATAAATGGGAAAGATAACGGGAGGCGGCCGGACGAATCGAAGGGAAGAAAAGATATCGCGAAATTACCAACGCGCGAAACGAGATACAAACAAACTTCGCGGAGTTTCGCGTTCGGTTCGTTTGATTAAAAAAAAAAAGAAGAAATAAAAAAGAAATGAAAATGTAATGAATAGGTATGAGTGAACTTTGGACGAAGTTGCAAGAAGAGCGCGAAAAAATGCTCGTTGAAACACAAGCTTTCCAACGGATTTAATTACGATAACGTTTCGTAATTAATTAAAACGGGAAATGTTTATATTCGAGATTCCGACGGTGTTCGGGAAACAAGATGATTAAGTGCTGCCGGTTCTTGGATTAATTAACGCCGGGACTGGCACGCGGGGAAATTAGAGAATTGCGATTCCGAGGGCAATTAAGGGTGACAAAGAATTAGTCGATGAGAGTAATTAAGAGTCTTGACGTGGATAGTGAAACAGCCGTGGGAATACCATATTTCCGCTTGATTTACACCGCGGATATGTCTTTGTCCCGTGTATTTATTATTATTATTTTTATTTTACCACAGAAACGTGCGTGATATATTTTTTACAATCTCTTTCGTTATTGAGGACGATTATCAAACGTCGCAACCATGATTTCCATGATTTCCATGATAACGAACAACCGTGTAACGTGACCTCCCACCACAGTCACGCGACTCGGTAAAAAAAGTATTTCAACGTAATTAGAAACGCGATTTAATTCGATAAAAGACACGATTACTCACCCGCCGGACATTTTAATAACGTTGTACATAATATACCACGGTAAATGTTTACAAAAGCGGACGCGAGTAATCTGTAACCAGATGAAACAAGCCGGTGGTTGTTATACGTTACAATTTGTTTTTTACACGAACAATATCCGACGGTTAACAAACATTTTCATCGGCAACTCGAAATTACCCGTATAAAACGTAAGCGACGGCTGAATTTCGTTTCTTTTATTTTTTGTTCCCCCTCCACCCCTCTTTCACGGAGACTCATCGTTTATTAGCATTACCCGTTTGAAATATGGTAGAGTAAGCCGTTACTACAAAAGCGGCCGAATAATTTCCCAGGATAGAAGAAAACCTGCGTGGGCGGTATAAAAAAAAACGGATATACGGAGATCAGGCAGGAAATACGGTCTTCCAGGGTGGGCGGCGTTGTATCCAACGGGAACGAGCGGCAAATGGTGTCGCGGTGTACCAAATCACGTGAGAGCTTCGCTACTAATTGAAACAAATGGTTGGAACACCGACCGGGGCCGGCCCTTTGTCCTATGGCGCCGAGGGAAACCGCATCGAATCGAAAAGTTAAACAAATTTCGAATCTAATTTTGACGCTGACGCCGAAAAAAAAGGGAGAGTAAAAGAAAAAAATGAAGCGGAAAAGCCTTGTCGGAAAAGCCGGAGGGTGGATCGATGCGGTGAAAAACAAAAAAAAAAGAAGACAAAAATTCAGCCAACCCTTTACGTGATTCGCTTGCAACTTTAAACCCGACGTTCTTTTTCCCTGTCAATCCTTTCATTTCGTGCAATTCGCAGTTTGTTGGTTTTTTTTCCTCCCTCGCTCACCTCACTTTTTCTTTTTTTTTTATCGTTGCGTCGGAAATAACCAAACGGTTTTTAATTCACACGATGTTACGGAACGTATAAACGACGCGCGGCGATAGATTTTCCGGGTGAAGTGAAATTGATTTTCGTTCTGTTTCATTTTTTGGTTTCTTTCTTTCTATCCTTTTAATATCGTCGATGACTCCGTTCGATGCGTCGGCGTAGCACGCGATTTTTAATTAAATGACCCCGTCGACGAATCGTTCCGGGTTTCGATATCTCCCGTCGGTCTCGTTGATTATCGAGCGAACGAGTCCACCTCGCGTAAGAATTAAGTATCCGATACGGCACGTCATTTGCTTAATTAAGATTACGCTCGGCTGGCACTCGCCGCGCATTTATCTCGCGGAAGAATAATCACGCGGTGTATCCGGCGAAGACGCGCTATCCGTTCGGGTTTGTTTAATCTCGGCGGCGGTTTTAGAAAATCCTTCGAACAATTTCACCTCGAGCCGGCCCGGTTTTAATGTTCCGTGTAACGGGAGGTGAAATTTCTGCTACAGAATTTAATATGCCCGCAGCACACGACGCTGCGATTTCCAACCGAGAGTATATTCCGTCGACGATTACTTGTTCCTTTTTTTTCCCATTTTTTTTTTGCTTTCTCTCCCTCACTTCCGACTACGTTACAAAGATAACACAAAATTCTATTTACCCAGCGTCGTGGTCCACAATTCCACGAACAACTGAATACATTTTACAATAAGTTCGCGGGAAAAATTCTTTTCCCGTTAAGAAACGTTTCGAGGGTTTGCGTGAGATGTAAATATAAAATCCGTCGACGTGGAAAGTTTCGTCTTTTATTCGACGAGTGACGATTGCAAGGAGAAAATCGCAACGACGAAGATTTAATCGGTCTCGGTTTATTACCGGCGACTGGACGAACTTTTCGCGAGAGTAAATTGCAAACCGTTTAGCCCGAGTGACCGACCGGTCATTTATATCAGTTCCGGCGATCGTTCGGGAAGTTCTGCAATCCTGGGGAAACTTTGTCGTCTTCCAGAGTCGTTTCAACTCCACCGCGGATTATCCGAACCCTTGGATGCACCGCTGTGTCCACGATTATAGGTCCCGCGGTTCGCTTTCCACTTATCCCGTGTAACCTTTTCATTGTTTAATTAACGTTCTCCCTCATTAAGAAACGTGATTTTTACCCGCCGCAGTGTCATTTCAAAGTTACATTCCGGAACGTATATTTTTTACTTTCCACTTCTTTCTTACCATTGTGTACCTCTGTGATTCGTTTTAATTAATGAATTTTTAAAATTTTACTATATTTTATGAGAGTGTTAACAAATTCTTAGGATATGTTGGTAACGTTAACGTTTTCACGTATAAAAATCGCCGACGTCCATAAAAATTGTATACCACCTATCGAATAACACAACACCGCACTATTTTACTAAAAATTTGTTCAACAATCCCGAATGATATCGCTACAGGGATTTTTCGAGTGTAAATTCCGAATTGGAATCTAATCCTCAAATATTTCCTCGTACCTGATCCAGATTTGTTAAATTATCCGAAACAATTGCTATTCGAACGGTTTCTGGACACTTTTGTATCGTTAGACGACCGGCTGACACATATTTCCCAGTGTAACGCGTTATCTCCGAAACGGGAGGGAACGTTGCCGCCCTCGTTTTCACTTCGCTTCCATTTTCCCCGACGGCTTGCTCTTTTTCCTATCTTGGGCGGAGAGAGAGAGAGAGAGAGAAAAAAAAGATGCTGTATCTCTTTGGCAGGCATATCGGGCAAATGAAAGCCCTCACGGTACCGAATGCATTCTCGCTGAATGAAGGCTTGATTACGCGAATCTGAGAGGAGATTCGAGGACCGGTACTTACGGAATACTTGACGGTGGGGTGAGAAATAGAAGGGGGGAGGGGAGGGTTAGGGGTGGTTGGGTAGAACGGGGAAAAGAAAAGGTTTCAGTCAAAGAAAAGAGGATTCTCGTTAGAGATACGTTTGCGCGAAACGCTCTTAACTCTTTCACTACGGGATTTCTCGGCGGAAGGAAAAATACGTCGAATCGGAGCACGGAAGATGAGTCTTCGGCTAAATTGCGAAAGTTTTTACATTACACGCGTCGCCGTTTGCGAATTTTCTTTTGCGACGTCTTCCCCGTCGCGAATTGAATACCACTTTTTTTGTTGCTGTTGTTGCTCTCGTTGTTTCGATGGGGAACGAGACAACGTAAGTGTTTCACTTGTCGGATTTTAAATAGTACCTCAGTGATCTCGATCGTAGCAGGTTAAAAAAGCCGGTATTGTATTTTGTATTAGTTCATGATTTATTTATACGGGAGTCATTAGTAGTCGACCTGATTTCAATGTCCATCGTGAAAGTTCGCGTTTCTAAGCGACGATCCGCCGTAGAGGCGACGGATAATAAAAGAAGAGAAGAGACGGAGAGTTAGAACAGAGGCTATTGTTCCTGGTCTTTTTTTTTATCATCGCGCAACCGGGTCATTTACATCAGTTACAGAACCCCGTCATTCGCCGTCATTCCTAATTCAACGGCGAACAATCGCTGAGAACGTGACCCGTTCGTCTTTCGTTTATTTCTATCCTTTTCGCGATAAATCTTTCATTTTCTTCGTTGTAGTTTCGTGAAAAATTCCTCCAGCAGTGTTTTCCCGCAACGGGAAATCGCGTCATTTAACACCCCTGTCAGTAAGAAAGGGAGTGAAGGGGGTGGGAGTGGAGGTAAAAGACGTTGAAATTGAGAAATGCAAAGCCATCCACGTTTTTCTATTTCACGTTTGTTTTTCACCTAACGCATCGGTTAGGCGACGCTCGATTTTCCGCGGGTTTCCGTAACTTGTTACAACTTTCATTGTTTTTTTTTCCTCTCTTTCACCACTGGCGTGGTGAAACTTCCCCATGCTCCCGCGAACGTTTCCTCCTGTCACGAACCCGGAACGTACAACAGCTGTATAACCCTTTTCTTCCGACGTCCACCCCCTTTTTTTCTCCCCACCTCGCGTCCGGTGGAAAAACGAAGGAGAGGAAAAAAAAAGAAATCGCGGACCACTACGGGGCACGTTTACACGTGCGACTAATTCGATTCTGCCCGCGAGAGCGAACTTTACGGTGCGAAATTTCCGGACAATTGCGAATTCAAGGGACACGCCGCCGCGACTGCGAATGGAAGCCTAATTTCCATGGAAATTCTCGTTATTGATCAATTAACACTCGAGTCACAGCGAATCTTCTTCTTCCTGACGTATCTTCGTATCTGACGAAGAAATTCAGGTGAAAAATTCTCCAGTCAAAGTCGAGGAAACTATACTGCAAAATATTTTCAAGATAATTGTCATTTTAAAAATCCACGGGAATGAGAAATCTTAGTGTTTCGTTGTGTTAGGGTGTCTCGCGATAAATTTCCAGGTTGATCTGTGATACTCACTCGTATTTACGAGGGTTTGTTTCTCTTACGTAAGGAACGACGGGCGAAACAGGTGGCGGAAAATAAAAACCGTCGGCAGTTCTTCCCCCGTTGACTGTTGGCCAGCTGCTCGCTGAATCTCCTGCAGCGACGTCTAACTTGTTACAGACTTCTTCTACTCGTGACATTCAGTGGCCCGTTTTTTTCCCTTTATTTGCCCATTCAGTAACGCGTAACTCCTGAAAGTGTTTCACTTCCGTTCTTTTATTCGCCGTCCGTGTGTACGCTATTCTTTGTTGCCACTCTGTTGTTCCTCTCTTTTCTCATTTCTCTCTTTTCTCTTTCTCTCTCTCGCTCAGCAATTACCAATATCGAGGGTGGAGAGAAAATGACGAAAATTCAATTTCAGAAATTCACCTTGATACGTCCGCCCCGTAATTTCGCGCACCTGGACACTTGTTTCATTGACACTCGATTTTCCTCACGAGTTCTTTTTCTATTTTTCGGTTAAATTCTATCGCGACCATAATACAAGGTTCATATTTTTCATGCTGGGTTGCGGTAGAACTCCCCCGCACTCCAAGTGTTTTTATGCAAATCGTTACGCGTTTCCATACATATTTTCTCATTCTACGCTTCATTACGGAAGACGTCGGAGTCTACCGCGGGAAATTCTACAACGTTCTATACTTTACAGCGTTCTGTACAAGGAATTGTTACAACAACAATATGTAATTTCCAGTCACCAAGGGAAACCGTTTACCGACATTATCGATCGTAGAATTAAGTAAAATGTCAAGCAACAAACACTCTTTCTCCCACGTGCGAATAATAAACGGAAAAAATAATCGAACGTCGAAAAAAAAATCTCAAAGGTTGTCGTGGTCAACGGATAATCATTAGAAATACCATAAATATCTGGACCATCGTCTCAATCATCCCTTCGGACAACATATTCAGTCTCCGTCCCTTCGGCGTCGTTTCTTCGCCGGCGATTGACGTCGGCCCCGAAAATACGAGCGTGTTAGGGCAAATTGGAATTCCAGTGGGATAACCGCGTTTCCACTCTATCCGCGTTACTCGGTTTCGTCGACGTGGTCGACGCCCGGCGTCCCTCTCCTGGGAGTGTGGTGTGCGAATCCAACGGTCGAAAAAGGGGTAGAACGAAATCGCGAAGATGAGAAGCTTACAACGGTTAACCGTCGCATCGATGGAGTGCTAAGCTTTTATTACCGACAATTCGGGCCCGCTTTAACTTTCCAACCCGATTATTATCCCGACGGGATTACGATTACGATTATTTTCATTATTATTAATATTAGTCCCCCTCGTTCTATCCGTTGACGTTTACGACCGCCTGGATATTCCACCCGGCGAAGCATCCCCGCTCCGTTCGGTTCAGTTTTCCGGTGGTATGGGTCAAGAAACTTCCTGCGGAGGGATCTTTACGACAGACCGGAAATGAAGCTGTACATTTATACGTCCATTCCGAAGATATACTAGCTCCGACGTGTACGCGACGCTGGACGATGAAATGTATCACGCTGATGTATCGCGGGATTTAATGTAACACTTCTCTTTTCCTCGTTAGACGAAACAAAGTATGATACGTTATAAATACTGTATATTATTAATCTATATCTCAATTATCTCTGTAATTAGAAAAGTAACGACGGTAAATTATCTATATTATATAAATTATAAAATACATAATAGTATATTATAAACAATAGTAAATAATCTACATTATTTGAAAAAATCAAATAAATATTAAGATTTATACACATTTCACCCATGTATTTTAATTCTATAATTATTACAGTGTGACAATGGAGAAACTTCGTGTAAATTCCGGATGACACGTGTTGCTCGAGGAGTGCGAAAAACAAACGGCGGATTCGGTATCAGTGTACGTTTTATCCGTTCGCCGGGTTCAGAGGTCTGCAAGTTCCGCCGTGCGCGAGAAAGAATGATACCGTGGCGGCGAGAAATATTTTTATTCCGGCGTAATCCGGCTGAAAGTATTTGATCTTCGCCCTTTCGGGGCTGGATCAAGATCGTTTAAGAGGGTCGGGGGGAAACCCTGGGGGGAGGGGTCTATCGTGGCCGCAGCAACCGTCGCAACCGAAGTTCCTTCTTTTATTTTTATCTGATCGAGATCCGGGAGTTCCTACCCAAGTTCAACGCGTACCCGAGATTTCTCCGGGGTTCGAGGGAAAAGTCTCGGGAACGTGCAGAACCGGCGAGAAACTTGATCGAAAGTATAACAATGAACATTCCTGTCGTCGAATTATCGTCGGGGGAAACGGAATTCCGCGGAAATCGCGCGGACGATCGCGATTTTACGACGTTGCGTCCGGTGGAAAAATAGAAAATCGAGAAATATCAAATCCACAAAAAGCATCGAAAATGCAATCAATCAATCAAATGTAAGCAAGTTTGATTGATTTCAAATCCTGTGTAAAATGCAGTTTATGTTAATGAGCAACCTATTCCAATGTAACATTCTCTTGTACTTGGCCCATAGCTTTGCATTTTCGATGCTTTTTGTGGATTCTTTCGCCATTTCCGCAAATTTTTAGATATCGACCTGAATCTTTCACTGTCTTATTGGGCTTCGAATTCCGCGTCCAACACGTCCCGGATCGTTTTAATATCTCAATCATTGTGGAAATGGCGAACAAATTACGAAAATCGTGAAAAATCCTCAAATTCAGGCGGTTTTTTGAACGGCATTCGCTCAATTTTTGAGATAGCCGTCTGAAACTTGTACCATTGTTTTAGTTGGAAAATTCTACGGCAGATCAACATATAATAGTTGTACTTTTCGAAAATTTAATTTTTCGCAAAAATCTGAAGGGGGTAGGTCAGGATTTTTTGCGATTTTCGTAAATCGCTCGCCATTTCTACAATTTTTTAGATATCAAAATAATTCTTTCGCTGGCTTATTCGGCTTCGGATTCCGCGTCCAAAACGCCCCGGATCGTTTTAATAGCTCAAAAATTGTGGAAATGGCAGGCGATTTACGAAAATCGCAAAAAATCCTGACCTACCCCCTTCAGATTTTTGCGAAAAATTAAATTTTCGAAAAGTACAACTATTATACATTGTTCTACCGTAGAATTTCCTAACTTAAACAATGGTACAAGTTTCAGATCGCTATCTCAAAAATTGAGCGAATGCCGACCAAAAAACTGTCAGAATTTGACGATTTTTCGTGATTTTCGTAATTCTTTCGTCATTTTCGCAAATTTTTAGATATCGACCTGAATCTTGCACTGTCTTATTCGGTTTCGAATCACGCGTCCAAAACGTCTCGGATCATTTGAATAGCTCAAAAATTATGGAAATGACGACCGATTTACGAAAATTGCGACAATTGATCAATTTAAAGCAGTTTTTCGGTCGGCATTCGCTCAATTTTTGAGATAGCGATCTGAAACTTGTACCATTGTTTAAGTTAGGAAATTCTACGGTAGAACAATGTATAATAGTTGTACTTTTCGAAAATTTAATTTTTCGCAAAAATCTGAAGGGGGTAGGTCAGGATTTTTTGCGATTTTCGTAAATCGCTCGCCATTTCCACAATTTTTGAGCTATTAAAATGATCCAGGGCGTTTTGGACGCGGAATCCGAAGCCAAATAAGATGCAGAAAGAATCAGATCGATATCTAAAAAATTGTAGAAATGGCAGGCGATTTACGAAAATCGCAAAAAATCCTGACCTACCCCCTTCAGATTTTTGCGAAAAATTAAATTTTCGAAAAGTACAACTATTATACATTGTTCTACCGTAGAATTTCCTAACTTAAACAGTGGTACAAGTTTCAGATCGCTATCTCAAAAATTGAGCGAATGCCGACCAAAAAACTGTCAGAATTTGACGATTTTTCGTGATTTTCGTAATTCTTTCGTCATTTTCGCAAATTTTTAGATATCGACCTGAATCTTGCACTGTCTTATTCGGTTTCGAATTACGCGTCCAAAACGTCTCGGATCATTTGAATAGCTCAAAAATTATGGAAATGACGACCGATTTACGAAAATTGCGACAATTGATCAATTTAAAGCAGTTTTTCGGTCGGCATTCGCTCAATTTTTGAGATAGCGATCTGAAACTTGTACCATTGTTTAAGTTAGGAAATTCTACGGTAGAACAATGTATAATAGTTGTACTTTTCGAAAATTTAATTTTTCGCAAAAATCTGAAGGGGGTAGGTCAGGATTTTTTGCGATTTTCGTAAATCGCTCGCCATTTCCACAATTTTTGAGCTATTAAAATGATCCAGGGCGTTTTGGACGCGGAATCCGAAGCCAAATAAGATGCAGAAAGAATCAGATCGATATCTAAAAAATTGTAGAAATGGCAGGCGATTTACGAAAATCGCAAAAAATCCTGACCTACCCCCTTCAGATTTTTGCGAAAAATTAAATTTTCGAAAAGTACAACTATTATACATTGTTCTACCGTAGAATTTCCTAACTTAAACAATGGTACAAGTTTCAGATCGCTATCTCAAAAATTGAGCGAATGCCGACCAAAAAACTGTCAGAATTTGACGATTTTTCGAGATTTTCGTATTTCCTTTGTCATTTCCGCAAATTTTTTGATATCGACTTGATTCTTTCACTGTGTTATTCGGCATCGGATTCCGCTTCCAAAACGTCCCGGATCGTTTCAATAGCTCAAAAATAAAAATATAGTACTATAGCGTTATAAATCTGTATGTGTATGTGTATGTATATCAGGTACATTATGCATGTAACTCCTGTACTTATGAACCACGATATACATATATCGAGTTCCATGCGAAACTTTCGAACGTAAAGCTCGCAATTAAAAAATATCGGAGAACCGCGAAAAGCGTCGGCGAAAAGTCTCGACGCGTTCCATTTAATCGCGAGGAAACAAGCGCGCACACGCACACACTCGTGGAAACAGGACACGTACGAACGACGGACGGTATAGTATATTTTTTACACCGGGTTCATAGAAATTTATTGTGGTCAAGTCGCGCCGTTGACGGTATTAAAATCGCGGCTGTTCGAACTCAATTTGCCGAGTCGCACGATAATACGGGGATACTTTATTTTGGTCACGTTTGCAGACTGATTTCTCTCTCTCTCTCTCTCTTTCCATTTTTTTTTGTGTGCGGGGGAAGTTTTTTTTTCTTTCGCCTACCTGTCGCATGGTGATTTATACCGCGAACCCGTTACCCATCCGTAACGGCGGCATCTATAGAAGTTTTCAAGCGACTCTTAATGCACAAAGTATCGAACATGTTCGGTTTAGCGACGGAAGGTAGATTTCTGATAAACGATAGATTGATCTATGTACTTGTGTGTTCGTTAATGAACGATCGTTGTGATGCAAGGAGATTCAGGTTCAGGTTTTCAGATCGTTTGACGTAAATTCCGTTTACTCGTTTGAAGGAAGAAAATCCCAGTCGTTCGACGAGCCGAAATTTCTCACCCCTTGACCCGTTTACATTCACCCGCGGAAAGTAGTTCACGTAAATTAATACATCTTTCCGCGCGATAAATAACATTTTCCCCGAGCTTCTTTTCACCCGGAATTTCCGACGACCCATTCACCGGGGCTCGCGTTCCTGTCACTTTATTATACTGCGGCAAAAAAAAATAACGGAAAAAACAACGTGTAAATGTATAAAATACAACGGCGCGCAGCCAGCGATTTTTCATGTCGCACGTTCGATTTCCCGCGGAAAACGGCGTTACAAAACGGAATGGGTGTCGAATTTTATATCAAAAATTGTGAAAGGTCCGTTTAGCACGTTAACACCAATTTAGAATTGCATTTGTAGAATTCTAAAGTTAGATTTACGTTGTTCGATAAGCTTAAATGTACTTGTCACGATATCCTGTAATTAATATAATTGAATCTTATTTTAATAAAAAATAAGTCCACCAAGCCAAACGAGTAAAAAAAATGTCGCCTCCAAAGCGAAAAATCTACAATTCAGTGGAAACGTTCCCACGGAAAATCCGTTTCCGTAGTCGATGTTAATTCCCCGACGGTGTCGCGTGACCCTTCGCGAAACGATACGTGATAACGTCCCGGCGTGAAAAGAATCATCGAGCGTCGCGAAATCGAAGCTCGACCTTGTACCGTTAGATAACGGATAATAGAATCTCCGCGGAAAAAGAGACGTCCATCGTCGGACGCTCCGGGATATTAGAAACGTGCGTGGATTGCAGACCGGCAGCTCGGCGACAAGAACCGGAAATGGGAACGAACCCCTTCGATATCGTGAACGAGTTCGACCGTTGGATCCCAAAAGGACGAAGAAGGGGGAAAAGGACAGTGCAAAAAAAAGAGATTTAACGGTCGAAAGAACTGGAAGGGGCAAATGAACGTTTCGCTCGTTTGGAATCACGAAATCGAATTCTTTTTGGTCGCGTGAAATCTCGATGACGACGGAAAGTAAACGAAAGGAACCCTTACACGTCTGAGAAATGAATTTTTATACTACTTGGGGAAAAATGAAAACATAGAGAGATCGGATAAATGTTTGAGGGAACGTTTTGCACATTTTCGAAATTCGTTTTTGTTTCGACAGTAGAATTGAGGGTGTGATGGTTGATTCATGGTGTGCGATGAAATTTTCAATGGCTCGCGAGGTACGTTAAGGGAGAATCGATAGTGTCGGGGTCGATATCGCGAATTATGCAGGCCGTTAGAATTTTTAAACGGACCGGTAATTTACGGGACACGGGTAACTGTGTACAATTAGTTAGCGCATAATAATTAGATCGATGGTGGGCACGGGGGTAGAGGGATGAAATATTAAAACGGCAATGATAAATTCCAGGGAAACGGCTGAATTAGTGAAACGAACGAAATTATTGTGTCCCCACGTAATGGAGTTTCGCTTCTATTGTCGGTTTCCAACATTTTCACTCGGGAAATCGCGTTTTCCATTGCGACGCCTCCGCCGGCAAATCGTCTTATCACGCGCACGTGTGTGGGAGAGGTACTTTTAGGAATGGTTTAATCGCATCCCGACCGTGGAAGTAACCGAATTTACTTTGCACTCGCTAACGGTGTTTCTCTATCGCTTGCGGATTAGAATCGAAATGAATTTCACCGATCGATGTTACACGAGGAAATTCACGAATTGTAAATTAATGATCTTTGGCATCTTTTGCCATTCGTCGTTCATTTTTATTACCCTATCGAAACTATCGATCTATATTTTCCTTATTTATAAAATAATAAAAGTATTATATAATACAAGTCGATTAACAATGATAAAAATTTCTTTTCCACGATTCTACCGTTTTGTAATGGGAAATCAGAATAGTATCGCTGAATATTTCAAAGCACGTCGGTATCGTCGGTGGCAAGTTATCTAATAAAACTTCTAATAATCCAGCGGATAGGAACCGTATGAATTCAGAGCGCATCGCGATCAACCACACCGTTGCAAATGCTCCGTTCAACTATAAGCCGAAAAGCTGAAAATTCATACTAGTACTCGCTACTTTCGCCTGGGTTACCCACGAAGTAGTTCACTCGCTGTTTTATAGAGTAAAGCGTCAGATAACACAACTTGAAAACGCGGGTCAAATACATACGTGCAAATCGTAGCATCAGAGATCCTATAAAAATTACGAAACTCGAATTAAAATCGCAATGATTAATAAAAAAATAGAAGAACAAAAAGCAAACGAGAAAAATTTCAACGAAGAAAACGAAGTATTTTATTTATTCGACAAACGATTCGTTTTTATTGTCACGCGCGAAAGAAATATCGTATAACCAGAGATATTTTACAATACCAGTAGTATGTATCCACTCGCTAAACGTACCGCGGGAGGAGTATTAAATTTCATCGACGCGAAATCGATTGCATCTCGAGCGGGTATTTGAAATTATGCAAATTCCCGGATAACCATCGTTCGCCGCGATTACCATACGGAATCGACGATTGCTGTGTCGACTACGGCCTTGAACGATCGAGCGATCTTTTATTATTATTATTTTTATTTTGTTCCTCTTTTTACCCCCACCCCAGATTATCATCGAGGCAAACGAATAAACACACACAAACCGCGGTCTGCCATTTACGATGTTGCGTAACCGCTGAAAGTTTCCGATTGCGAACGGGTGTAGTGTTTAATATTTAAATGAACCAGAGGTGGCGTGGTGAGGGGAGAGGGGAGGGGGGGGGGGGGGGTGATCGGATCCCTTTTATTTTCGCGCATTCCGCTTTACTTTTCGTTCGCGTTAATTAAACCTGTAGTTCGTTACGATCGCACGTATTACCGGATTCCCTCCTATTTTTCGCCGGTCGTTTCGTTACAAGCGTCGCCTAATTTCGTTACCGATAACCTGATTTTCCGCCACGTGTTTTGCAAACAATTTCTCACCGAATTCGGTTAACGTCACGACGAGGGATTTTCCCTTTTTTTTCTGTTCGTTGGGTTTGTTTTTTGCGTCGTCTGGAAAACACGGGAAAAGTCTTTGGTAGACAGGATTTCAGGCTGCTCGGATGTTCACGGTTTTTAATCATTTAAAGGACATCGTTAACGTCTTCCTTTTGTCGGCGGAAATTCGCGATGCTCTTTGACCCGTGCCGGCACAGAAAAAAAAAAGGAATAAAACGAGATAAGTTTACCGGGCTGTGCACACACGTTTTACACCTGCGCGAAAAGCAAAGCCGGTTTAAAAAGAAGGATGGCTTGTTTAGAGCGGCACGATTAAAAGGTCGACATCATCCACGCTCGTACTCCTTTTCACTCCGGGAAAAGGATTATTAATGTTCCGTACCCTGGCCCCGTTCGTCCCTCCAAGCTTTCAAAATTATCAACGTCGACCGTTTTAACAAGCGAGTTGACGTGAACGATTCGAGAGATCACGAGTAATCGACGAAAAATAGCTATTTATGTTTCAATGAACATAGAAATTCGTCAGAAGTTCCATTCACTTTTTCTACAAAATTTTACGTTGTATTATAATTTTCAGCGTCGACGATTTTTCAAACTTCGAATAGAGACGAGAAGCGAATAAAAGTAATGGAATATTAATATTTCCCCGATAACAGAACAAGTGCAACGGTGTACGCGAGTTATCTGCAGACGGTGGAGTCTGCGAAATTATCAAGTACCCGCGGAACAGATGAAAACGGGGCGACAGTTATAATGCCGGGACTATTTCGTCGAGTCGGCGCCTATTAAAAGTTTCAAAGTTCTGCGCGATCGTTCTTCAGCAACGTCGTGTAACCTATAAACTATTCGGTGGGTACATTACGTAATGCTTTTAGCCGGGAAATTCTGTTAGTCTGCCCTCCGCGCCCCCGTTCGTTTCGCCGATACCACCAGGACCTTCGTTCTATTTTCACATGGGTTTTACCTTTCGCTACGGCCGCGCGTATCGTGACCTGAGAGTCTCTGAACTTTCCATCGACTTTTTATCGCGAATCAGATTTCACCGGTCCCGATAATTTGCGAAATAAATCTCCCGGCTTTAACTCATCACGCCGTGGAACGTTTACGTCTGCGAATGATATCGCGTGTTGTAAATTCTGTGGGAAATAGTGCAACGATCTCGTGTGTATGATTTTAACGTAATTGGACGTTTCAACGTGAAGCGGTGTAATGTGGAAAGAATAATATTTCGAAGGGGGTGGGAAGGGGGAGGGATGTTGTAACTCTTCGACGTAATTGAAGATCACGGGAGACGCGACATCGTGGCAAAAATAAAATACCTGAGACGACGACAGAGACGGAAATTGATATAGTAGGTTCGAGTGGGTACGCGGTTAGAAAAATAACAGCGCGTTTAATATTGTCGAGTGCGAAATGAAATACCAACATCCTTAATTGCGGAGTCCATTATGATAATTAGAACACTCTGGTAGCGTTCGATTCCGGCAGCCAGCGTAGCGTGGAACTTTCGAAATTGAAAATACTTTTTTCTCCCCTCCCCCTCCGTGGAACAGGGAAACCTGAGAATTTCACATCGCGGCGGAAATGAAAGTATGTGGAAAAAAAATCAATCTCCCGCGGAAATCGTATATCTGTCGACCACATTCCGTACCTAACTCCATATATCAGAACAGCGTGGCTAATAAAACCAAGTATAATATAAAAATCGCGGGAAGATCTTATAAAAGAAACATAGAATTAAAAAAAAAGACACAGAAAAGGGAGGACGAGAATATCTTTTCATAATTTTTCCATTAAAAACCAAGCGCCGCGACGAAACAAGTTACAATTCCGTCGCAAGCGTGCATACGTAAAACGTACGACCTAGAAAGAAGAAAAAAAAAAGAGAAAGAAAGAAAGACCCACAGAAACACACGTACAAAAATCCCTGCCGTCATTTCCATAGAAATTTCCGTGTCCCGTCGATCCCGTCGGAAATTAAAGTAAAAAATTTCGTTATCCGCCGCGTCCGTCGTATTTCATTTCTAACGATCAACGTATCAGCCGTTTCTATTTGCCCGGTAAATCCTGTATTTTCGCCGGCGCGTATAAATAACGCTCGCCGTTTGCCGATATTACTTGCGTCCGGGACAAACAATTTCCCATCACGCGTTTTAACAGAACCACCTTAATTCCCGTTCGCTTCGACGAAACCGCGAATAGATAGATCGCACGTATTCCACGTTAGAGAGAAAGAGAGAGAGAGAGAGAGAGAGAGAGGTGGCCGGAATAGTTGATATTTTTACAGGCGTCGAAAGGATCGGGGGGAGGGACGAATAAAAAAAAAAGAATCAACGAAACTCGCGTAACGGTGCAGCGGTCTGAGGCCAGCTCAATTTTTCAATACCGCGAGTGGGAAATATCGACTGTCGATTTTCTCTCTTGTATCATTCCACCCCCGTTTCCACACACACACATACACACACACCCTCGTCGTGTGTATCGCTATCCGTTGCTTTGTACGAGCCTCGATTCCCGCCCCCCACCTCTCGCGATTGTTTCGTATAGAATAAAAAAGAGTGTCGCACAAAAGGGCGGAGTAATTAGAACATCCGGTAGTTTGTTTCGCGATAGTCGAGCCCCACGCACCGTTTACATCGTATCTGGTTATTAAACCGCTCGAGGAGAGGGTTGGAAATGTTGTTCACCGTGACTCCTGGGTGTTTCGACGCCCCACGGGAGTGTCGCCGATGTTCTTTTTCATCGTGACGTTCGCACTCGTTACGAGGTTGTAATACGTCGTGTGATATTTCGTGGTTTCTTTTTTTCTCTCTCTTTTTTTTTGATTGGTTTGTTTGTCAGTTTGTTGCTGTTAAGGATTCGTGTTACCAATACGTAACGACACGCACACGCGATTGCGTGCGTAGAGTGAGAATGTAGTCCCGTCACGGTTTTTCTCTAATTATCGCGTCACTTTTCACCTCGTTCGAAATGATATCGCGACGACGATCAGGTATCAAAGGGCGCAAGCCCTCGTGTAATTAATGAAAAATAATCAACCCCCTGTTTCAAAAGAAATAACGAATTTTGCAATTAAAATACAACATACGCGTTACGTACGGGTATCGAAAAATCACCTTGTCGAAAAACCGGATGTAGTATACTATGTATACGTATACATATGTATACGGCGAAACAATCCGATGTGTTCACGGCCCAGCGATTCATTTTATTTCCATTAAACGTCAAAGCTCCGGCCAGAAAATAGTTAACGGAATTACGACGATGGTACGTGCGTGTGGCGGCGTAATGTATCAAACGTTTCCCGGTCAACGGAACAACGGTGGGGAAAGGGAGGAGGGTGGGTCATCAACGTGTACCAGAAACGTGTCTGACTAAACTGCAATAAAGCCACGTAACTATTCGTCGCGCGTGACCTTTTGAATTTCGGACCCCGGACAGTCAACGTTCAAAGTTTCCCAGATCTCGAAACACCAACACCATATGTCCAGGGCGTGGGTGTGTATGTGTGCGTGAGAGAGAGAGTATTCGGCACAGTGCGTTTATGGGACCAGTTACAAGGATTAATTAGAGACTCCACGCTAAGTGCTGTGACCGATTGCCAGGGTCGAAGCGTGCGTACACAACTACGTGAGTTTGTGGACGTTGATCGAGATAGAGAGAGAGAAAGAGAGATAGATAGATAGATAGAGAGAGAGAAAGGGAAAGCGATTAGCGTGTAACGCATAGTTAACGATGGTTGGATAAAACGATGTTGAATGTCCGGAGTTATTTATTTTTTAGGTCGTCGATTATTTCACAGTAGTACGAACAACGATAAAACTGACGTTCGACGTATGGATCGATGATCCGTCAAATATTTCGGACTTATGACGATCCGACGTGGGAACCGGTTTAATTGAGAACGATTCATTTCCTGCTGGATCCAGAGGCGGAAAGGCAGAGTGTATGTGCAGCCAATATATCAGGCTAGTAACGCTACTCGCCTGAACAGGGACGGTATGCAAACAGTAGAACGAGCCCGTATCGAGTCAGACCGGCTTTTTGAACGAAAGAATGAAACGAATCGACGGCCAAGGGAAAGGGTTCGCGTGTTTACTCGATTTCATTGGTCCGCTTAATCCGTTTCGTTATCAATTTGCAAGAAATTATTTGTAAAATTTTCATAAATCGCTTACCACCTTTATATGTATAATAACGAATGCGAATAACTAAAAATTCATATTCTAAAAAGATTTCTAAATTTACTCGTTAACTCGTAATATACCGGGTGTTCATTGTACCGATGCGATTCGTTAATTGGAATGAAAATTTGAAACGTTCGTGTGTGAATTTAATGGAGTAACGATAGAAATTTTGATTCGCGCGATATTACAGGTGATAGGGAATTGTTGGTGAAATTGTGGAAGGTTTCTCTCTGTATTCGGAAAATGAGAAATGTCGAGGGTCGACGGAACACGACGAGCACGTTGCGAAAATACGGGAAGTGTCCCCTTTAAAACGTGTTTCTCGCTCCACATCCGAGACATCTATTTAGCTGTGTTTATTCGACGGAATGGAAGATAGTTTTATTCACTTTCTCCAGCGGCGATTTATCGAATCCATTCGCGCTCTTTGTGGAAACGGCCAGTGGAGTATATACGTAGTATCTCGGACGGACGGTACAAGGTTCTCTCTCTCTGTCTCTCTCGGGTTTCCCCGGGGCTAGCGTGGAAAGATAAAGAAAGTGGAAACCAATACGGGTCGGATAGGAAGTTCTCGGTAGTCTAATAAAACGGCACGGAAGCCGGAGAAGAAAAGAAAAAAAAAGAAAAACGAAGAAGATGGAACTATTCGCCGCACGAGAGTCCCCCAGCCAACCGAATTTCCTTGTGCATTTCCCACTCTCCGGAAAATAAATACAGAACGTCTCTGGGAATAAGTTACCTTTTCAAAATCTCAACTTTCCCACGAATTCCATTTACGTGTGCGTGCATGCGTATACATACATATATATGTGTATATGTTTTTCCTTTCATTCTCAACGTTTCACGAACCACTCTCCACTTATTTTCCAACGTGTCACTTAAGGTTTCGACGGAGAAGAAGGAAAATGAAATAATAAAAGTAACGCGACATTTTACGGTCAATTTCCCCTAGAAATCCCCAGGACGGGAGTACGGTGAATCTAACTTTGATCACACAGAAAAATTCCGTCTCCAATTTATAAAACTTCAAGAATCGACCATTGTTCCTTCGCGTTTTCCTGGGACGGTCGAAATAAATTTCCCGTTGACATTCCGTCCCGCTAGTATACTTGTACTTCGTGGAACGGACATCGATATAAAGCAAAGGAACATCCCCGAAAGTTTTTTCCACGGTGACCGTGCGCCGGTGAATCGCGGAGAACTCGTCGGTGGAATTCGTTGATCCCCATCGTCGTCTTCCCGGTGAACGAGGGAAAGTGGGATAAGAATACGAGCGGCGTTGGAAAACTGTCACGCGGGTTTCCGTGAAAAGTTTTCGGACGTAAATCCATCCGATCCGGGATCGGATAAGCGGCCGTGCCTAATCCCCCGCGTCAACCGGGATTTACGTTCTTCCCGTTGTATTTATGTATGTACGTATGTACGTACGATCGAACGTGGTTGCCGTTTATTGGCTGCTTTAACCGGGACCGTTACTACTGTCGCGCGACGCCAGATGGAAAACTTTCCCGCGGGTGAACATGGAACACCGTGACCGTTATGGATTCCGGTTGACATAAATTATTCGAGGGGACGTCAACCGTGTCCCCGTGAACGTGTCTGTATTTCCATCGCGAACGAAACTTGACCTATGGTTTATGCGGGAATACTTTGAAATTTTCTTCTTTTCAGTCGAAACTTCGCTGGGAAGACACTTCCTGGTCGTCCGGGAATTCATTGTGTTTCGAAACATTGAATTTTGCCACAAGAAATAAAAGTTTATATCTACACGTTCCTCGGTTAGTTTCTTTTCCCCTCTTTGTTAAAGTATATGTGAATCATAGGTGTTACCCGGGAATACTATAAATGTATTATTTCACCGTATAATGGGCAGGTAGAAGTTATTGAAATTTGTACATATGAAACGTGAACACCTGGATTTAATATAAATCGAGCCGGATATACTCGTAAGTATTACCGCGTTGTATTGCATGGAATATCCGAGGGTGGGGAGGATGAAATAAAAAAAAACAAACAAACAGGTTTGCGATCCGATTTCGCGAGTATACGCGTATATACATCACAGTGGCGGGAAAATGCATAATTTATCGGGACAACAGCCGGGTTTCGAGGTAATGCAGCGAAAGAGGTTTGTCGTGTCGCCGGGGCTATTATCCGGAATTATAACGTCGCCGGTATTTCGGAAATTAACGCTGATTTCCGTTGTACGCCGTCGAATTTAATTATCTTTGCTTAAGCCGTCGACGGAATTCGTCGCGGAGATCGGACGTCCCGACGCTGAATCCGGCGTCGTTTAAGCACCCGAATTAACCAACGACGGTGTAATTTCCGCGACGCTCGCGTAATTGCTGGGAAAATATCCGCGATACTCGCGCGCGTAATCGCTGGGTAAATAACCGCGCGACGGCGATGAGACAACGATTTAGAATATATTAAGTGTGAATTTATAATACGATTACCGAAGCGACGCGGGTAATAATTGCGCAATTAGACGACGCAATTCCCGCGTTCGCGCGGCTACGTTGAAATTTCATAAAACGGCGGACGAAAGATAAAAAGAAAAATACCGCTCGTTGTGGGTAATGATACCGCGTGTAATATTCCTTGATGAAAAATCGTGAGATAACTGGATTTTTAATAATAAATTATCCAACATTATCGATAAAAGTATCCTTGAATATAATACAATAAAATTATTAAAAAAAAGATTGATCATTTATAAAAACACTCTATTAGAACGAGTCTCGGTAAGATCATTACAGTAACGATAATTATACGTTACAAAATCAATTTCATTCTTCCTCCGAGGCTAGTTAACGGGGGTGGAGGTTCGCGAAATCGATGATAATGATTCCAAGAAGATTTCCAGTGGTTGTGGCGGAATTCAAACGTTACCGAAACCAGTCTCGTTATTAAGGCTCCCGGTTATTTGACAAAATAAGCTCGATCTATCGTTCCGGCGACTCCGACCCTATCGATTTTGCGTCTATCGAGGATTTCAATGTTTTATGGCGGACCGACGACACTCAGGAGAACACGGAGGATATCCGGCGCACGTATGTCGAAATAGTTCCCATAAATAGGGATTCTGGGCCCCCGTTGATCCTACTGGACTTCTAGGTGTACCCCACACCATCGTACTTTGCCGTAGGGCATGAACTTCCTACGGCTGTCGGAGATATCAGCCGAAGGACGATAACGGGATTAACGACGGTCGGAACAGTTTTATTATCTACCTTCATACCTATGACTCTCTTTCTCTCTCTCTCTCACTCTCTTCTCCAATGAGCTTTCAGCCAACGATATATCGAACGTTTAACGACGTCCCTGGGATTCGTTTCGAGCGTCAAACGAGAACGGAATAATCTCAGGGCTGAGAAATAAGGGATCGTACTACTTAGAAAATTATTCAGACGGTTATAATTTCTGAAATATTAGTTCCTATTAGATGAAATTCGAGAGAGGGAGTTATTAGACTTGGAAGATGTAATTTTGAGTATATTTTCCATATATGTTATCTAAATTAATGGACCATCGATAAGCGTGATCGCGAGACGATTAATAATAACGGTTCTTTGCGTACCCAGGGGGGAAAGTGTAGTGATGTCGCGGAACTTCCGTACCCTGTTCGCAACGTCGACGGTAATTATTCATAATTCATTGTTTATTCATACGGGAACGAAGTCACTTGTCAGGAAAATTATTCATCCCGGTACGCGATCGGGATAATATCGCGACGATGGGTTCCCCTGTCCTCCCGACGATCTCGCGAGAGAGCACCCTCTCTCTCTCCTCTCTCCCAACCCCTTGCTCCTTGGATTCGCGTGAGCAGCGGTTTTCATCGAGACGCTTTTTTTTCTTTCCAGTCCGCGTAGCAGGTAGGTGAATTTAATTAAGAACTTCACGACGACGCGAACAAAAAGACGCTCGAATGCTATGGGAAACGGTGTTCCCCTTTACCGAGCGTAATATCAGCCCGTTTTTTACTGTTCCGCTCTCTCCCTTACATTCCGAGACTTTGCTGACTTTTTCTCGTTCTCGTCGTCCTTCCACATTCGGGGGTTTAGCATCGCCTTGAAGGAGGAAAGTAAAGAAAAAAAAGGAGAGAAAGAGAAAGGAAAGAAAGAAAGAAAGAAAGAGGAAGAGCAATTTCGTGGCTCAAAGGAATTCGAGCCGGTGCACAAAGCCTCGAGCGGGAACGAAAAATGTCTTCGATCATTGCGAAGAGTTTTCATGTAAAACCCGAGATGCCCCGGACGGTTTTGCTTAAACTACTTTCCCCGGGCAAATTCTGGCTTGTTGGTTTTATTGGAAAAATTCATGGTTTCCACGTACGATATTATTTTTCGATAGTTCCGGCCGGGTCCCCGACACGCCGTGGGATTCTTTTACCACGGTCGTTATATTGGTTCGTTCGGCATTCATGGTTCGAAAAATGTAACTCTCTCTCGCCGGGAACGATTTCGTGTGGTGCGACGGTGTGTTGTTTCGCGTACGACGATGAATTATGTATGCATGGAACGAGGGGGGAGGAGGAGGATCGCCGTAGACGTAGCTGGCCACTCGCGATAGAAATTGTAATCGACGTCAGTCGTAAAAGGAAACGGTAAAACCCGATGAGTCGTGATGCGTCGACGACGGTGCGCGACGTAAGGAAGACTTATCGTCTTCCGTCAGTGTCTATAACCCCGTACAACCCCATCGGGAATATTATATTAGCCAATATCTCGTTAAACTAACGTCCGACCGTAATGATCTATGATGTATGATCTATCGCGGGCGGACGGGACTCTCCCGTCGTTCTGGATAATCGATTTCCGGGCATCTGGATACGTATTCCCGAATTTTCGAGAATATTCTAGGAAGCACAGAGGGTGGACCGAATAAAGTGCTGGAAACTGTCCCTTCCCCCAACCATCTGAAACCTCTGGAGATATCGAGTTGAATTTTTATTACGTCAGATGGGACTGCGAAAGTTGAATGTCTAACGTGAAACAGAACATTCAGGGTGCAAAGGGACCCTACGAGTGTTTTTCTTATTTCAATTTCACGAAGTATACATTTGTTTATTCGGATAGCTGTCAGGTCCAACAAAAAAACAATGTTTTATTACAAGAAAAATCTCGTAGCACTATATATGAACCACCCTGTACAAAAATAAAACACATCGATTCTCTCGAAAGACTTAATTTCTCCCGGTCGGCAAAAGAAACGGGAAATCCGGGGAGATACGTCGTTAAAAAAAAAAAAAATTAGCGATACGACGGAACGATGATCCCGTGGAAAATTTTTCCGCCACGTAAGAAACCATCGAAAGGTTGAAACGTCGGCGATATCGATCCCATGGGGGCAAGTGAAGATAGAACCCGTCGAAATAAGGGTGCGCGGAGGAGGTTTTTAAGGAGGCGGCGCCGGGGCGCCGTTAATGAATAATTCACAAGATGATTTGCATGAGCCAGTGCAAACGTCGGACTTCATTTCGGCTTCGGGACGTTCGTACTAATGGCCTGGTTTTTGCGCTCCGTCGTCGACGGTGCCGCGTGTCGGCCGACGTACTCACTTAAAACGAGGCTTCGAGCTCGACTTTATTAGCATCGCTGCCCCAGAGTGGATAAATGCAACCCCTACGCCTATGTTAAATGAATAAATAACCCCGGAACACCGGGGGTTTCGCTGCTAAACAACGTCGAAGAAAAACTGTGTCTCTGTTTTCAGAAGCACGCGGGATTGAAATAACTTAATGGGAGAATTGTTACACTAAAACTAAAAACAGACAAATTTATATAAATTGAAATAGTAACTTTCACAACTTTAAGAACTTTAAATCGTTATCCCACTAGTTTACTTAAATATATAAAAAATAGAAAGATGGACTTCCACCGCCGGATTTTTTGGTTTTCACAGATCTCCAGAATTTTAATATCCAACCATAATCCTGGCCGACGAGTGCATCTCGCGTACGGGATGCATGCTAACGATAAAAAAGAAAATAAAAAAAGAAAGAAAAACGGAGAGAAAAAAAAAAGAAAGAAAGAAGAAGACACCGGTGGAAAGCTGTGTGCCTTTCCATTGTGTTCGCCTCCTTTCTATCTCGAAAACCGAGGGTACGTGCGCCCGGTACGGATGCACCGGGAGTCGATACATACACACACGCGGAGGTTTCCTTATGCGCATCATAAAACAGCGAGAAAGCGGAAGAGCTTTCGTCCGAGCTTTAATAGTTGATGAAGCCGGAAGAGGGATGACGCGATGCAACTTTTCCACGGTTTACTTTTCGCGGCCCGTGCACGTTTTGTATTTTCTAATTTTATACGAAAACGTTATACGGTTGTCCTCGTCGACGGTTCACCGGGTGAATTCTATATCGGAATATTAGCTTCGCGACGCAGGTTTTTAAAGAACGTCGGAAACGTAATCTCGAGTGGCCGGATTACGTTTTACGGGGCGGTGAGAAGAGGGTGACGGCGATCGTGAACAGACTCGAAACGAATCCGGAACGTTCGTAAAAGTTGATCGGCAATTGAGGAGAGAATCGATGAATCGTAAAACTGGTTTCGTATGGCTGTCACGGGAAGTCGAGCGGAAAACAGCCGGTTCGACAAGCCAGGTAGACACGTTGCTAATCGATCCTCGGAAATCGGAAAGTCCGATCGGTTTCGCAAAGAAGGGGAAACACGGGAAACCGTGGATTCTATCTGGTGAACGAAAAAAAAAGAATAACGTGTCACGCGGAACCTCGTGTCTCTTCGAATAGTATAAAGAGATGATTATTAACTAAAGAAATATCATAATATCGTAAAAAATGAAATTTCTCGAAAATTCTACAAATGGAATTAATATAAAAGTTTACAATTTTTCAAAATTCCATTCGAGTTTCGTACGTGCCAAGTGGGGGAGAAACGTCTCGAAATTCCAAAGGGTTTGAAAGTTAAAGGGCAGGTCGTCTACCAGGCACTTTGTTAATGAGCTCAACAGGTGCGACAGATTCCCGGAGGGGGTCGGGTACTGGCAAAGGAAAAGGAAAGCGTGGAAAACGACGCGTGAATATCGGCGGAAAATCAAACTGATACCAATTGGCGAACGGAGATATCGGAAACGACGAGTTATCGGCTCTCGACGTTACGTCACCGGAAGACAAATACCCGACGGTATTTTCGATCGATCTTCTTCGACCGAATAAAAATGCCAATCTTCGACAACGGGGTATCGTAAACACACACACACACACACACAGCGAATCGTGGAAAATGAAAAATTTCCGATGAAACAGTGGTGACTTTATTAAATTCTATCTATCTATCATCATCTAAAGTATCCACGATTCAATTGATTTTCCATTGACATTTATATGTATTCAATTTTCTGTCATACAAGACACTTTGTATCTAAAATTTTACCAACTTAATACCAGATCTTAATCCCGTGGAAAATTAATACAAAGTGATATTGCAAGCGTAGAATCTCTCTTATCGCAGCGATAATAGAAATCTATGCAAATGCGCGTTAACCACCCGTCGTTTCAGCGAGTTCGTCAATTAACGGATAACGTTGCCGATGCCGTTCGCGGCTGTGAGATTTCAACAAGGTACTAATCTTCGGGAATTACGCGGCACGTAAGAACCCAGGGATAACGAAAACCGATTACGAAATTACGGGATAATTAGATAGAGCGGCGAGGCCGCGGCGCGATAGATACGGGAAGAACACTTTGTTGCCGGAGTTATTAACGGAAATGACGTAAAGGTGAACCGTGGATGAAGGTGGAGAACTCTCGGGGCGTGTATGCGAATTTGCAAGGCTTTTGTGTCGACGATAATTCTCGGTAATACCTAAGGCAAGTCGATGCAGGGATTTAATTAGAGAGGTCGGACGAGAAGGATCGCTTTGATGGAAATGCGCCGACTATATACTCCGCGTGTAAACTCAATAGCCCTGTTTCACCAACGATATACAATCCAAGTTTCTAGCCGGCGTCGAGTTACTACCCGCTAAATCATGGACGGTTAAATTTTCTTATTCTCCTCTATTCTTTTTTCATTTTTCTTTTTTTTTTTAAACTACATCGTGAAATATTATACATGGTAAACAAGTTTTCAACGTTGAATATGTATTTTGATATATATATGGATTCTTAAAATATTAAATTATATAAATGTCTCGTGTTCCTATGAATTTATAAAGTGAACACTACAAAGATTAAAGGATTCACGCAGGGGTTTCTTACATGGATATCCGTGTTAACGAGAGTTCGAGTGTAATGAATTTTCTTATGAAATGTATTATGTTAACAAGGGAAGCAGGTTTTCGTGGAAATAGGAACGAGTAGCGAAATCGCCGTAGCGATTCTTGGGAAGGGATTTAATTGCCCGTTAAGCGATCGTTCGCCCCGACTCGATGGGACAGTCTCTTCGTCCAATTAACGCTAATTACACTTAACTATGGTAATAGCGACGTACGCGCGGTGATCATCGTCGGAAGTATCGATGGTAGTGTGCACCTTTATTCTCTCGTTGGGTCGGGGGTTAATAAGGTAAAAAGTGTATTAGTTCGAACCGGGTAGGGAACTTTTGAAAAATTAATTACACCGATCTAGGAAAATTAGCGGGCAAAATGTCGCCGGTTAATTAAACGAGCTCCCCGGGTCAGGAGTGTTGCAAAACTAATTCAAAGTTCACCGCCCGGTGACTTTATAAAATGCCACGGAAATTCATCGTCTTTTATTAATTGAATTATTCTGCGATGTGAAATCGTATAAAATCAAGGATGTGACGTTGGTACGAAGTTTCGTTTTAATTCAGACAGTATGCACATCCGTTTAATCCGACGTATAGGCTGTTGCATAATGTAAAACCCGAGCGTTGCGGCAACGTCACGTTGTTTCGAATATAAATAAATTCTTTTTTCGAAATTCACCGGAGAAATTGCGGAAAAATTTAAATTGACACCCCGCGTTCGAATTTCGGCACGTACATAATTTATATCGTTCCACGATTCGAATCCGTTTGTACAAGTAAAAATCGTGTAACATTCAATGTGGGGTCACGTAGGAAATTTTCCTGATTTTCTTTCCGTTTTCTAATTATCTCATCATTAATATTGATGCGCGGGAATCTTTCTCTCGTTCTCTTTTCAAACCGACCATGACTCCAGAAGTTAGTACTGTTTAATTAACCGACAAATCCATTATTCCCAGTAATTTGCATGTTTGAATTAATGATCGATTAAATTGCCGATGGAACAACGAACATGGACTAACGTTTACGCAGAGGCATTTCAGCGGAAACGGAATAGAAGTAGGAGCTATTTTTCCCCCCCTGGCTAATTTCCCATCTGCGAATCCGCGGCATTTGCGAAATGGTTTAATCAACCGATGAATATCAACGACTGTGCAAACTTACCAAAATATCATTTCACCGCGGTGCATTATTGCTCGCGGGGGGGTAAACAATGTTTCGGCGTTGCGTGTTTACCGTGCGGAACGTGAGACCGATCGAATGCCAACTAATTAACGAACCTCGTTTGTATGTTCTCCGATTTCCAACAATGTTGGAATAATTAGGCTTGGCTTGTGTCCACGATTAGTAGCTCATTCATTCTATCGTTAATTCCTCACTGAAAACCAACCTGTGTCTTTTCGTCAAATATCTTCTACAATTTTCAAAACATTTAAAAAATCCACAATTTTTATTTCTTTAGGTACCACGTTTTAAAGTGAATTTTCATCTTTTTCCCATCTTACGTACAAAATAACTATCTTTTGTTATTATTATTATAACAATATTTTCATATCAAAAAATCTAGTCCTTTCTTTTTTTTATCATCACCCCCGTCCCGGCTGTTCTATTCACCGAACGATATTCCACGTTTCGTTTGAAACGCGTGTAATCGAGAAATACCGTCGAGCTGGAAAAAAAAGCTCGTCAACGGTGAGGCTCGCGTTTTCGGGGGCCGCGTGCGGAACGCTTTTACAGATCGGCCGAGCTTCATCAAAGTCGAAAGCGGATAGCCGGGATATGTTTCCTTGCCAGCGCTGCAGAGTGCAGATGACAAGTGTTAATATCTGGCGAGGGGGTCGAAATTTTCCACGGAAGCCCGGCATAAATCCTGCCGCGTGCTCGGGACGGTCCATTGTTTTTGCCGCACGGCTTGTACGCCACTGGAAGGACCCGTGCTAAGCGCTACACTCAGGAGCGTATATCCTGGGTTCCCGTCAAATTAAAAATCCCGATGAATAACCGTCTTGCCGACGTTGTTCGTCGTCGACGTATAAAAATTGAATTATACTGTGCATCATCATTTATATTAAAATAAATGAATATGTGTTTATGAAAGGATTGTATTATACATTAATTAATTGAAAAGATTAATATTTATAAAGAATGTCAAATGTTATAGAGTTGATTTATGATAAAAAGTTTTAATAGTGCGCAGGGTGGATGTAACTCGTTCCGAATTGACACGTTTTATTTTCAATTCTTTCTCTCCCTGTTCCGCCACCCACATTTTCAAACGTTTCATTTCACCTTTCCACGCGAGATGCTCAATTTCCAACGAGCACGCGATACGAACGAAGTTTAAATGCCAGGTATAGCATCAAAGTGTTCTCATTATGTAAAATTCTTCTTCCCACCAGCAGGTGGATCACGTTTCTATTTTTTTTACGCGACGAACGGTGGTGAAAAGGGAGAATATTTTATCCGGTAAACACACTCCCGCCGTCAGGTGTTCATCCTACCTGTGCAAAGGGGTGAAACTATTCTCTGAAGAAGAGACTTAACAAGTGTATTAACGGTAACGACGTTCCTACCGTCATCGTTATCAGAAATGTATTTATAATCTTGATATTCACGAGGGGGGATCGATAGGGAACGGGGCGCATCGTCGTTGACGAGACGTCCCTGGACGGTTTTCCGTCTCGCGAGCCAAGAGAGCTTCGCAAACGATTGCCCTTTTCGTCGGCCGCCACCACGCCCTTTTCGCGTAATTTAAAACACTCTCGCGCCACGAATGAAAGCCGCACTTTTATGAATCGTTTACCGAGCCCTCGTCCGAATACCTGTTTTTCGCTTATTCAAAAAAAAAAAAAAGAAAAATCCGCCGGCGTTCGAACGCCGTCCATTTCGATTTTCCGACGCACCGACGGGATCTGTAAATTTCATACTGAAATTGAGTTTCCGTCTATGAGTCGGTTCTTGTTGTTACGTTGTATTTTTTTGTCGAACGTATACGTGTATATTTATATATATTCGTATCATTTTTTTATCTTTTTCATCCTGTACCGCGATACTGAAGAGCACTGTACCGGCGAACGTGTACTCCTCGTCTTTTTTTGTCTCTCGTTAACCGCAGATACACTTCTCCCGCGAGTGGCTTTTAATTGCACGCCGCGAATGGAATCGAAATGTTAATCGAAGGCGGGTAACGAAGTTTTTTTATAACGTCCTAACGAAATTGTACGCCCAAGTATCGATATTTAGCGCGATGGGTTAATTCCGTTAGTTCTTTCCGTTAACGCTTCTTGTGCGGTGAGTTCTCGATAAGTTTCCGTTTAGAGGGCGATGGGAAAGCTTCTCCCCGGGGATGGAAAGTTATCGAGGTCTCTTTTTTATTTCGTTCGCGTTTAAATAATGCCTTCGGGCTGCCAGACTGAATGATAACGTCTCACGATCGCGCATTTTGCGTCGAATATTCTCAACGGATTAAATTTCTTTTTCCCGCTCTTTTCCCTGAGTCGATGCGAACGTACGCGTTTTTTTTTTCTTCGAGCCCGCGACGTATCGATCAAGACCGAAATGTCTCCCCGGGAGTATTCTGTCATTGATTAAGTATTCCTGCGCGAGAGGATACGCGGGAACCAGTTCGAAGATAAGAAACCGGTGAAACTATTCATTATTCCCGGACGTCGTTTCTTCCCGCTGGTTTTTTACAACTTCCAGGCGAATGCTGAGAGAATATTAGGGACGTAAAAAGACATCGGTTTAAATCTCTCTATTCTTTTAGTCGAAAGAAAATTTCCAGCCAAGGGGACCCTGCGAAATCCTCTCTCCCCCCTCTCCCCTCCACCGTAACCCTTAAAATCTTTATAGCCGACAATTCGGAAACTGAATTTTTACGTCCGGGAAACTATAGGAACGTCTCGTGAGTGAATAACCTTACGCAGAGTTGTCGAAAGATATTCTCACTCCATAGTTTCTCCTCCCACATTTAATCCATAATCGGTTTTTCTATAATTTCGATATAAATGTCTAAATTTGATAGAAAGTTTCTAGAGCGAAGATATTTCACCATGTAAAGATTTCAAAGTACACAAATTCACCGCGTACATTTCCACGATAGACAATCGACCGCCACAGGTCGAGGCTCCCGATAACTTTCCATTGTCCACGAATAATTTCACTTAACGAACGCTCGGTAAAAGTGGACCGAAGCATCGCTGGCAAATCGTTACTAGCAAGTTTCGCACGATTCTATTTACCCTTCGGTATCGCCGGATCGCAGCTGATCTCGTGTGCGCATATTGGGAGCACGTTCGTTTATGAAACGTCTAAAATTAGATAGTAACGACCTAGCGCGAGGTTCTGTTCTTGGCAGGCATTTAGGTCGTGTCCTCGCGACCTGTCTGTGTGTCTCGTTGTTCATCTATATACGTATGTGTGTATGTATAGATCCTGTAGTCTTGAAAAATCAGATCTACGACGCGTTTCCGGTATTCCGTAAACAACAGGGAATATTTGAGCATACATACATACGTACTACGGGTGTATTGACACGGTTGCATCGATGGTAAATAAATTTGGTAGCGTACCGTTACGGAATTTCCCGTCGAAATACAGCCGCGACTTTCATTGGTCCGTTAGCAAACATTTCTGGAACGAATTCCACCGGTTCCGTGTGTTTTTCCTTCCGTGACTACGCCTTTGTGCCGGAAGTTCCTTTGATGCGCTCATGCTTAAATATATATACATATATGTATATGTGCTAGGCTATACCGATGCCAGGACAATTGATAGGTGGAACGGGTATCGATAACGGTTCGACGGAGGATATAGGAATAAAAGTACAAATGGAGCCACTGTACGCAGGGAAATACGCACTATTACTTTTCCTTTTTATATCGGAGACTATTCAGAAAGAAACTCTGTACAGATATATTCTTCTGAATCTCGGTAATCTCAGAATTCTTATCATTCACATAAAAGCCTACGATAACGTATGTATCAATCGTACCATAAACATTCCCAAAGAGAAATCATATTTTTTACCGTAGCAGGCCGGTCTTAAAAAAACACACACACACACATACATATACACACAGGGAAATCAACAGAAAACTCCTATAAATGATCTCGATAATAAAACAAGAATAACATTCCTCCGAAGAATCGTTCGCGATCAAATGTATGAGAAAAACGCCCGGGAAACCGTAAAAACTGTTTTCCTGTGGGAAATCCCAGGTTTTCCGTGGTGCATTCTGAATATGTATTCCCTTGTGCTCGGCATACCCGTCACGTGGCGGCGATTTCAAACAACCGTCACAAAGAGATATCCGTCGATAGGCGACGTCGTACGGGCGAATAAAGCACAAATAGCAGGGGAGGACGTCGACGACGCTCACCCCCCTCCCCCCTGCCCCTCCGCCCCTGTACTTATGCAGGGATCCGCACGTTCGTCGCGACGCTATGCGCCGCGACAAGTGGAATTCGGTGCTCGTGAATCCGTGAGAAGGGGGCCCCTTAGATCTCGCCGGGATTCTGGGCGTGATCGGGAGATTTTTCACCGGGTGAATCGTTACGCGAAACCGTACGTCTTCCGGATAGATGACAGCGATCCACGACACCGGAAACGAAGAGATCATCTGTCCCGCGATCTCGGGATGGTTCGACGGAGATTCGGTGAACAAAGTTCTTATGAAATACGTTCGTTTGTAACGGGACCGGGTATCGATTGTGAAGATTATGTTGAGAAAATAAATAGTCGTTGATGGACCAGATATTTCCGTTGTTTATCCGTTGCGAGATACTATGTAAAGTTAATTGTTGTTAGAAGAATATGTAAATGTAATGAGAAATAGAGTTTGTCACATACACAACTTGATTTTACGATACGGATTAATCGTTTAACTATTTCTTGTCCGGCGAACATTCGCTCAAGAATTTCCACGGCTATTTTCGACGCGATTTCACGCGGTTTTCTTGTTGCAAAAAAAAAAAATTTCGCGAGAACGTGTATCGCGACGTTCGCCAAATTCCATTTGCAGAGTCGTATCTAATTCACGTGCGTCTCGGAATGCGCGGGTGAAAGACGTCGGCTATGAGAGAAATAAAAAGAAAAAGGAAAAGTGTCGACTGGAAAAGAGATATGCGGAGAGGGAGAAAGAGAGAAACGGAGAGAGAGAGAGAGAGAGAGAGTGGCTTGCAGATGGTCTATCCCCGTGTATCTCTTTATCACCGTCTCGAGGAAAATAACAGGCACGAGGTGTCCCGTCGTATCGATGCACTTATTCCTCTCAATTTTTGTGAGTGCACGCTTGTTCCACCGGCGTGCTGCAACTCGCGCTATTTTATAGGCAAAACAGCGTAGGAAGCGAAAGAAAAAAAAATTGCATCGCGACGCCAGCGTCGCGCAATCGCGAAAACTGCAAAAAACCAGTGGATTTTGTTCGTCCCCTCTCCCCCTTCTCTTCTCGTCTCCGGCGCATTAGCTTGACTCGGTCGAAAAGCGAATATTTACATTTCTACGGGAAATAACCGAAAAAAAGTGATATTTCGACGAGTAACGTGTACTTTACCGGTACGCGGGAAAATGGGGATATAAAAAACAAATGCTTCTGTTACGCGCGTCATTTTTGTTTCGTTCAATAGTTTATATGTATATTTATTTTTATTGTATTTTTTTGTCTATCGTTTCGTTCACAGGTACCGTTATATACTGACGAAATGGTGGAGCGTAAGATAATACAGCTTCGCTCGCGAGAAAAGCTTCGGATAAGCTGGAAGTAACAAGTTAAGGACAGAGTTACTTAATGTTCGGACATTTTCGACATTGCTCGTCGTTTTCACGGTTACCGCTATCTTCACAAGGTGGTTTCGTGACAGAGAGAAAGACGGAGAGAGAGAGAGAGAGAGAGAGAGAGAGACAGGGAAAGATAGAGAGAGGAATGGAGTCCGGGGAGTCGGAACAGGTTTTATTAAATTCGCCCGTGGAAAATACACAGCGAGTATATAAATATAGTCTACATCCACGATGGATGAATAAGAGATAGCAACCAGAGTTATCTGTACCACTTTTGTCCTGCTTTTCAACGGATATCTTTTTACCTTCCACTTTAGACAACCCGGTTTCCTTAGCTTTTTATTATCCTCTAACCAGACCCCTACAATACCGTGGGGTTTTCATTTCGAGTTCTTAACATCGATCGCCTCCCGTCTCGTAACACAATCAAATAATAATGCATCACCGGTGAAAATACCGAAAATCTCACAAAAATCGCGTAGAAATTAATATAAAAATAGAAATCATACCGAATTCATAACGAACGTCTTAAACGATGGGAAAGTATTATTCTCAGACAGTTATTCGTGACGAGAAAATCAGATTATATCTATATACGTCGATGTATCGATTCACTTGTATTAAAGAGGTAAACGATGAAGAAGCTTGTTATATTAAAATTTCACTAGCGCTCTTTATCGGGACGGTTTACCCTCGCGGGGGGAACAATCTCCATTTTCCCGGGGACGTTGTCGAAGATGCAGTTTCCCCGCTCGGTGAAATACTCGGTTTACTGTGCGCAATTCGTAGAAAGGGTGGGGGGGGGGAGGGGGTCGTCTCGCACAGCTTTGCAGCCCGATTCATGGATGTATTAAAGTGGGAAGGTGGAGACGATGAGGCCACTCCTTTGCCATAAAATTTACAGTCCGTCGACGGAATAGCCGAGCCGTAAATATTTTTCCTGGTCGACAGCCCGCGAGAATTATTCCCCCCTCCCCCTCCCTCAACCTCTCTTTATGTTTCCCGCTCGAGTATGCAAACCGCCACGGTCACCGTGTATCCGACCTTTTGCGGCTGCAGCTGCAACGACTTGTTTCTTTTTCTGTTTTTCTATTTTTTTATTTTCTCCTCCATCTCCTCTCTCTCTCTGTACCCCTCCATCACGACCAGATTTCATTCAATCTCCGTAGCTAACCGGCAACGCTGAGATATGAAACTTTTTTATACCCAACGGAGTGCATCGGTTTTATATACGTGCCCCCGGTCTCTTCCGTCACTTCACCGCGTTAATGATTTTTTTTCTTTATTTTTATTTTACCAGGACTGCGAAGAGTTAAATGAAAAATCAATTTTATCGAATGATAATAAATCGAATGAAACGAACGAAACGTAGATGGAATGAGTATTGATCCCGATTGATTCCGATCGAAAAACAGGTATTATTTGTTATAATTCTGATACACAGATATATTCTTCAAAGAATCTACTGTGGGTGTGTGTGAATCTCCAGCGATTCGTTAGGATCTACGTTTATTTGACGTACTCCATTTCCCTAGCCAGGCGGGGCTTTATCACTTCATCCCCTCTAACGAAGTGAGGTTTTTAGAGAGATACATTTCCCTCATTGTGATGGCGGCGCCCCGGTGAAAATTCATTGGTCTTGCCCGGACCGTGCGGCTCTCTCTCGTATCTTCTGTTTAATTTACTTCAACAATGATAACGAAGTAGCGCGGTGCTAACACCCTCAAGCTGGAGTAGTCGCGGCACGATAATTTGTCGGCGTATTCTGCAAGCGGATAGACCAGCACCGGAAACTGCTGTCCCGCGACTTAATCTCGCAATGTAAACACGTAAACGTGGCGATATCGCGTAAACGCGAAACGTCAGGTTTTTTCCCCTCCCCTCCGCCCTTCCCTTTTTCATCCGTTGCATCACCATGTTGCCATTTTCACCCCGTGTATATGTACTATATGTATGAATGTGTGTATGTTGTATAGGTATATTGTCGCGATTAACGTTAAAACGTAATAAAAGTTAGTTTAATTAAAACGCACCGATTTAACCATCCGCGAATTAAAGAGAATGAAAAACCGAGTGGGAGGGAGAGGGGGAGAGGAGAGAGAGAGAGAGAGAGAGAGAGAGGAGAGAAACGAAAACCAGAAGGTTAAGCGTTTGGCGTAGAATCCACACGTTTCCGGCACAATTTGATTCTTCCGACTAATTAGAAAGCTTAATTACATACTTGTAGGGGGAAAATCTGCCGGGTGAAAAATTCAGATATCAAAATTTCAATGAAATCTTCTCCATGCAGAGCCCAAGATTAAGTAGATTTACCGTAATAGTTAATTACTCCCCCGGTGAATTAGCGGAGATAAAACGAGTTGCGGGGAATTCTTTCCGTCCGCACTTCCTCTCCCTCCCCCACCCCTGTTAATAACACGAGTTTGTAGGATCTTCGAACTCGTTTTCATCGGGGAAAACCGTCCGCCATTTCCCCGCGGCAAGAAATTGATTATGACAGATGAGTTTTTAATATCGTATCGCCCGGACATTCATTTACAAGCTTGCGGATCGATACCACCCTCCTCCCCCTCATCCCTCATCCCTAACTCATCCCACACCCCTCTATCCTGACTTTCGCGCGGACACTTTTGGAGCAATTGCCGGTTCAATTAGTCCAATTTACACGATGGCTATCCGCGACGATCGATCCGACGAAACGAGCCAAACTTTTCGACGCGTTTTCGCCACGCTCGTATATATTCCATTCTGCCGCGATTCAAAAAAGAAAAAAAAGAAAAAAAGGAACTAGGGCGACCGAGACGCGAGAGAGACTAACTTTCGGCAATTTTTCAGGGCTAACTTCTGCTGGAAAATAGTCGGTAACCGAGGCGCGAGAGAGAGAGAGAGAGAGGGGGGGGAAGCGTTTTAGACTTAATTGGATCACGTTCGTTTTTTTCTTTTTTTTTTTAAACACCCTTACACTTCGTTACATAACTCCAGACCTCCTTGCGACCTTAATCGAAGGAATTTCCAGCGACGGGAAATTTGTTCGATATTCGCGATCGCGAGTTATTTGATTCTTTTCCGAAGCCCGTGTACTTTTAATTACACCCTCCCCTCCCTCCCTCCCCCAGCTTTACTTCGGGATCTAATTTCTTTCGTTCGCTACGGTATGTTCGACTCGACGCTGACCTCTGGAACATTATTAAAACTCGTTATTACACTTCTCGTGGATATTTCGGATGAAATCTCCAGGGGGGTAGGTAATTGGACGCTGAAACTTCTGTCACGAAATTGCATTTTTTTAAATATCACCCGCGACGCTTCGCGAGACAATAAACTCCGGGGCGAGGGTGTGTGTGTGTTTTTCCCCCGAAGTGGGTGAAAACAAACAAAACCCGGCGAAGACTATTAACCGCACGGTGAAATGCCTGGAAAGTCGAGGGGTAGTGTTTCCCGACGAGCAGATTTCAATTTACTGAATGGTCATCCACGCATATTGATAACAAATCAACGGTACGAAACTTTTTTCACCCCCTCCCCCTACTGCAGTTTTTTTTGCGTTACGCTATTCTTTTTTTTCATCCCCCGAGCAACCTCGACTTCTCTATGGTTTTTCATCTCCTCGTTTTATCCGTCGCTGACGAACCACCGCGACTTCCCGAATAACACGTCGGCCGTTAACGTTGACGAATGTATCGTAGTTTCGAACAAAGTGACGGGGATAATTCGCGCGCACAAGCGCGCTGATTAAAATCCCATTGAAATCGAGCGCGTAAATTACGCGACATTCTTTCGTCGTGATTTTTATTTATTTTTTTTCCAAACCCAATCGAAATACTTTCGTGAAAATCGAGGGAATTCCAATGCGACGAATAACGATTCAATTCCGAGAAATTCGTGATTATTTAAAAAAAAATATCCATGACACTCTAAGTTAACGTGGAAAATCGTTGTTTCAAATATTCTTGCAGCATTTTAACTCGATCTAATTACCCGACGCCGGCTATTTCAAGCGTCGTCGCGTCGCGTTTAGCGGAAACACGGAAGCCGCGTAATTCGAACGGCAAATACGTCGTTGGAACGTCTTTATTCCGTCGGTCGGGCGAACGGTCCTGAAAACACGTGTACCCGAAGTATTACCGCGAGACTCGGCGAAGAACCCCGGCGCAATTGATTTCGAAACCAATTAAGGAAGTTAGTAACTCCGTCGGAACGACGAGGACGACGCTCGCTTATCAGTCTTCCGTCGGAGGACCCGGGGAAAGATAAACATTACTGTGATCGATTCTACCGTCTCGAGAGCGACTTGACTCTAACGAGACAGAGAGACGTCGCTATAGGAGACGTCTCTCTCTCTCCTTGTCTCGTCGAGAGACATTTCGCAGACGCGAATAATTTGCATCTATTCTAATTTATCGCGCGACGGTTTGGTTAGGTTATGACGAATGTTCCGGCGAATGATACACGTAACGTTGGAAATTCCCATCTGGTTGTGGCGGGTAATTTTAAGCGAATGTAAATTAGTACCGTTAAAAGAATTCTATATAAAAAAGCGTCTACACGTCTTTTAAATTCTCTGTTTATTAACTTTTATGCTAATTCCCATTATTCGCGTATCGTTATAATGAAAGCTGTCCGAGTAAAAAATTAACGTGTCTTTTTTAATCGTCCTATCACGTTTTATTGGTCCATTCGACTGAGTACGGTGTAATACTAATTTACACGATTATACGACCATAATGATAATTTACCATTTCATATATATAATTCCACGGAAATTTTGCAGATTTTCTCGTAAAAGAACAATTGTACTTTAGATGAAAGTAGAGTGAGGACTTTTATCACGCGAGCGTTTTTCGGAGTTTATCCCGTTTAATGTCTATCACGTTATCTTCTTCTCGGTTATCACCGCCCAATAAAGATCACGAAAAGACACGTGAGGGTGATACGTTCCCTTTTTAGTGGCAATTCGGTCGATCGACGGATCCGCGAGAGTGTTCCATAAAAACGAGTGCGGCGAGAACAAAGAAAAAAATGAAATAAAATAAAAAAAACGAGGGTAAAAAACGTGATGTAACGTGTTCTTATCCGACGGACATTTTCGCCGTTAGCTAACGACGGAAACGTCCGTTTACTTTCATACCTTCGCCGCGTTATCTATCCATTCGGTGAATTACCGGGAATAGTTTCTCATCAGGAGAATGATAAAGGCGTGGACGTCGAGATAAAAATACAGGAAAATAACGGGCGATCCATCTTATCCTCGTGGCACGCGCGTTTCCCCGTACACGTCGTACGTTTCTTACATTCTCTTCGAAACTCTAAAACTATTTCGTCGAAATACATCTCCCGGTGTTCGCGAGCTACGCTTCGAGCGAGTTCACGTGTGTGTCTTCGTGAACTTCCTTTTCTACACCCGCTGTCCACCTTTCCTCGAGGATGTGCACGTTGATATATACCATACTCCGCGACTACGCCAGGTATTTATCACTCGGACGGAATTGTAGGTGGGAAACCCGTATACATACACAGGTGAGAACGTGATTTGTTAGGGTTCCGCGGAAAAATTTTCACCGACGCTCACAGAAACGAAGTGGATCACTTCTCGAACGTCTTGGATTGTTTGACGATCGATTAATTAAACTGAATTAAAAATTGTCGCCAGAAATGCTCGTTTCAGGAAAAAAGCTTTAAATTATGACAGTTTTTTGGTCGGCATTCGCTCAATTTTTGAGATAGCGATCTGAAACTTGTACCATTGTTTTAGTTGGAAAATTCTACGCCAGAACAATGTATAATAGTTGTACTTTTCGAAAATTTAATTTTTCGCAAAAATCTGAAGGGGGTAGGTCAGGATTTTTTGCGATTTTCGTAAATCGCTCGCCATTTCCGTAATTTTTGAGCTATTAAAGTGATCCTGGACGTTTTGGACGCAGAATCCGAAGCCGAATAAGCCAGTGAAAGAATCATTTTGATATCTCAAAAATTATGGAAATGACAAGGGATTTACGAAAATCGCAAAAAATCCTGACCTACCCCCTTCAGATTTTTGCGAAAAATTAAATTTTCGAAAAGTACAACTATTATACATTGTTCTACCGTAGAATTTCCTAACTTAAACAATGGTACCAGTTTCAGATCGCTATCTCAAAAATTGAGCGAATGCCGACCGAAAAACTGCTTTAAATTGATCAATTTTCGCAATTTTCGTAAATCGGTCGTAATTTCCATAATTTTTGAGCTATTCAAATGATCCGAGACGTTTTGGACGCGTAATTCGAAACCGAATAAGACAGTCCAAGATTCAGGTCGATATCTAAAAATTTGCGAAAATGACGAAAGAATTACGAAAATCACGAAAAATCGTCAAATTCTGACAGTTTTTTGGTCGGCATTCGCTCAATTTTTGAGATAGCGATCTGAAACTTGTACCATTGTTTAAGTTAGGAAATTCTACGGTAGAACAATGTATAATAGTTGTACTTTTCGAAAATTTAATTTTTCGCAAAAATCTGAAGGGGGTAGGTCAGGATTTTTTGCGATTTTCGTAAATCGCCTGCCATTTCCACAATTTTTGAGATATTTTTATGATCCTGGGCGTTTTGGACGCAGAATCCGAAGCCGAATAAGCCAGTGAAAGAATCATTTTGATATCTAAAAAATTGTGGAAATGGCGAGCGATTTACGAAAATCGCAAAAAATCCTGACCTACCCCCTTCAGATTTTTGCGAAAAATTAAATTTTCGAAAAGTACAACTATTATACATTGTTCTGGCGTAGAATTTTCCAACTAAAACAATGGTACAAGTTTCAGATCGCTATCTCAAAAATTGAGCGAATGCCGACCAAAAAACTGGTTGAATTTGACGATTTTCCGCGATTTTCGTAATTCGCTCGTCATTTAAACAATTTTTTAGATATCGATCTGAATCTTTCACTGTCTTATTCGGTTTCGGATTTCGCGTCCAAAACGTTCTCGATCATTTTAACAGGAAACTTGTGAATTTTTCCACATTTTCAACTTACGAAGTTATAATTCCAGGCTGATTTATCGTGACCGAATTTACGAACGGTTTACACGTTCCACCAAGAAGGTTTCGCGTTCCACGGGTAACCCTTTGCGAGTCTTACATGAAAGTCTTGTAATACCATGGTGTTCCAGCACGTTGAAACGCCGACGAAAACATCCATTACCAGCGGCAACGTTCGAACCTTTGACACACCGTCGACGGAACTTTTTAACTTTTCACTGGTCCCTGGTACGTGCTGTTACATTCCACGTTTCCACTCGTTTCCTCTCACTTCCCTACCCCCCTCATCCACGCCTTTACTTATCTCCCCGTGAAATTGAACTGTGATCTCGTGCCGAGCGTATGAATCTAGCCGGCGATAAAAGTTTTACGGGAGATCGATTTCACGGCGTATCTCGTGCAGCTACGATGAATATTCTAGGACACTTTCGTGGATAATTGCGAAGCGGGGAGGGGGTGAAAAAAAGGAGAGAGGAACCGAACAATTTCGCGCGCGGCTTCTAACTGCTCCTGTCGATTTTCTCTCTCTCGCGGAGTGCTGAAATTTTTATGCAAATTTCATCGACATCGGTTCGCCGGTTCTCACGGAATCTGGGACAGGTACACCGCAGTGATACTTTTTTTCCTTTTTTGCGGTGTCGATCGCATACGTGGCGTCTAAAAACGATGGGACTGTTGAAAAAGTTAAAAGTAACATTTTCCGAATTTTTGATCACGATCGTACCGTATGAAACGAGAGAGAGAGAGAGAGACTTCGATAGTTGTGCTGTTTCGTTTCACGTGAAATTTCAGGCGTATCTCGAAATTTTCCGTAATTTACAAACGAATTCCGACGGTATGTATATCGAGAGCGTGGCGTCGCGACGTCCGTCGGTATCGGATCGATTAAATCACCACTCCATTTGTTGGACCGTTGATAAATAAAACCGATTTCCGTGTCAGGCCGTAAAACTCGCCGACTAAACGACGTGTTCGCGATATTACAATGAAGTCGGTCGCCGGTTTTGCACAATGGGATCGCCGTTATCCCGCGGAATACCTTTACGACCTGCGTTTAGCGTTCACCGTTATCGATGTAAATCGATATCAACGGGTTTCACCAGTTCGAAAACGTTAGCAGCTGCGCGTCAAAACCGGGGGAAATCGCTGGCAAGGCGATAAGTAAAATCGATTTCGATAAAATCGTCGCACGCGAACGGAGGTGTCCCGCTACTTTTAATGCGTCGTTGTGTAAATCGAGAGTCAATTCAGTTTATCGTCGACGGCGAATCGTCGACGGAGTCGCGCGTCGGAGCGTAAAGCTCGATAGGAAAGAAACGACGATGCGGAGACGTCGATAACAAACGCTACGTAATACGTACGTACGTACGTATGTATGTATGTATACACACACGTAGATATCACACTACCACTGAATCCGTTCCACGCTGAAAACGACACTTGTACTTTTGTCGGGAATTCACCGCGAAATAGTTCCGCGACAATGGAGGATCGACACACACACGTGTAGATGTGAACGCACACGCGGTTAATCGAATACTGATCGCTACCGACCGCGAGTATGTCTGGAAACCAGGTATAGTGTCGAGGTATTTAAAACGGGGATATACGTATATAAATAGAACCGTGAGAAAGGTTGCGCAATCGATAGTTTGAATGTCAATGCCTGTCAGGGATACTTAGTACACCTTTACGAGGAATGTAAACAAATTTCGTACAAAGTAAAAGTCCAGGTGTTCACATTTAGTTCCGAAACGAAATAATAATAATAATAATAATATAAGCGAGAACTGCTAGCGTGACCTAGGGTCACATAAATCGACCGAAAATACTGAAATTAATAATTCCATGATTAAAAATGTACACGCTAAAAAATACAATTTTAATTAACAACGAAAAAGACAAGTGTTACCGGTCCTCTAACCGAGGGGCCAGGGGAACGTAATTACGAGAAATTACAACAATAAATTACGTTGATGAAAGGGACAGGGAAGGATAGAAGGGTGAGGTAAAAGTTAAACCGCGAAACACGCGTGTAGCGGCGTTTCTCACAAGTCGGACGGCTAAGTAGTAACGCCATTAAATTTCGCCGTACGCGGCCGAGTGAAAAGTTTCTTTGCTAGTCGGCCGGCCGCAAAACCGAGCGTGATAAAGTTCGCTTCTCTGTCTGTGTGTGTATATTTTTCTTTTTTTCGGGTTTTTTACCCCTTCACCGACGGGACACGGGGGAAAAAAACCCGGCGAAAAATGGTCCAGCAAGTGGCAATTCTGTTCTCCGGCCGCGAATGTGTGTTCCTTTCATTGCCGCCCGCTTCCTGGATACATAAAACACAACTGCTTTCTCTCGGGGGCCTCTAAAAATCACCCTTTCAAACGGGAAGCTGTAACTTCGGACCGGGGGACAAGTGTCGGCGGGCGCTGGAAGCTTTATTAGCCCTGTTTAAACTTGAACGTCACGTTTTTTTATTTTCATTTTCGCCGGGCCCGAAAAAGTGTTGAACTAGGACCGAGAAAGTTTTTTTTTTTTTAAATTTAAGGGAACCGAGGCTACCTTTGGATGTTTGAAGGGCTTCTCTGATTCTCTCCGAACGTTAATTAGACTTCTCGGTCGCGGTTGTTTAATCGTTAATTGGTACGATACAAAAATAAGTAACATAATATATTATAAAAGTGTCATGGTGGAAGTTGAAAGAAAATGAGAATCGCGGGAGGAGACGCAAAGTGTTTTCTCCCGCAATTCGCAGGAACTTTCGCATCTGGAGAATTGAAAGCAGTAAAAAAGTTGGGTAAAGTTTGTAGAACCTCATCGCTCGTGTCCTGTCAAAGGGGTGATAGAGATAACGTCATCGGAAACCCCAAACGTTAGATAAATAATCGAATTTCAAGGAATCGTGACAAATATCGCGGAGAAATTTTCCCCCAAGAAAAATTAGTAAATCATTCTTAGGGTGAAATATATTTAAAATACACGTTATATTTTTTCTACTAAATTTCTTTGAATTACAATATTTTTCTCCATACGAAGGGCAATCACGAAAATGTAACACACGGATAGGAAAAAACGCTTAAACCGCGTAATGAAATCTTGTTTCAACGCTTACTGTAAGATTAATTACTAAATTGTTCTTCTCTTTATTTCTTCTTTTTCCCCGACATCGTTTCGCACCACTTACGACACGTTATTCTCTACGAGGGTACGTGTATACGTGTGTGTGTGTTTTTTCGCACGTAATTAACGCGTATCGCCGTGATTCCGGGGCAACAGCGGACAATTAATTCTCGTTGACGTGTGCGTATTTCATACATCTGACTACAGTCCGTGGGGGCGATCCGCTAAAATGCACCGTCGATTCGATTAATCAGCAGGATCGATCGATCGATGTAAGCGGATTAACGGAATGGCGCTTCGCGATAATCGATTACTCGGCAAGATTGAGAAAGATATGTTGCTTACATGAATATATGGGGACCGTAACAGCCCCGTAGAGAAACGGGCTAACTGTTATTACACCGCGCAGGTAATAAACGTTGAACGTAATGCGGAAATGATGATTCAAATAATGAATTCTATAGAAACTCATCCTACCATCCCTGTGTTTGCGTTGTTCGACACATATTCCCAGAGTAATTGTTCTACGGATTCACAAATGATTAATATCATTAAATACCATTAATCGTTTCGCTATTGAAAACTCATCCGGCGACATTACGAGATGCTAACAGATCGTTTCCCGCAATTAATTAAATTCCACCAACTTTCCATTCTCTACCACCGAAAAACACACATATCACTCATTCTCCCATCATCTTTTATCTTCTCCATTTTCACGTGATCCATAATTACACAACGAAAATTACACTCTCCCTTCGAAATTTACGAACAAAAATTGAGTGCCGCGTAATTAATTCGATTTCCTAAAATTCCAAAGTAACCACGAAAGACCACGAACGATTCCATCATTCGATCTCCGAAATCCAGATATTTCCCGGACCGGTTTTCCCGCGTTAATTCCGGTGGCGTAGTTAAAAGCGTTCCTCGAGCGGGCCACGTGAAAAAATAAAAAAACACACGCGGAAAAAAATTTCGAACGCGATCGAGGTTTCAATAATTCCGGCCCGCGGATAATTCGATGGCTCCGATATGCAGTTCGTGGAACCGGAAACTAGGCCGAAGGCGCCACCGAGTAGAGTGCCGTACCTGTTCAACCCCCGATCCGCTCTCTCGGACGCTCTCCTCTCACGTACGGTGATTGGCCACTCGTCGCTCGCACGGAATAAATCACGAGCGATGAATATTAATACGTACGGTCGATCCGCGTACGCGAAACTGCTAAGCATGAACTGTACGTGTAGAATTTTATCGAGTAAGTAATCGGGTCGCGAAGAAGAACGATGAAATTTCCACGGGGGTGGTTTCCCCCCCGGCGGAAAAAAATTTTTCACCCTTGTTTTCGTGCCGCGTTTACTTAAATACTTATTTTTATCGGTCGCTCGCGTGTTCGGTCGTTGAAACTGTTTGCCAACGGGTCCTGGGTTTTTCGTAATTACGCCACTCGCGCGGGTTAATTAGAATGTAATTGTTTCAAGGTGGACGGGAGGAAACTTGTCGAGAGAGTTCGGAAAGTACGAAACTCCGTTCGCCGAGAAATACTGAACTTCGTTTGCCGGATGTAAACGTCGCGCGGAAATGCTGACGCTTTATTTTCGTTCGAACTCGGGATTTTTTTAGATGGTTTTTTATATGTCTTTTAATGTACGTTGAAAAATTTGATCGACAACCTTTAGAAGTTACACCAACGAGACTGGGAAGTTGTGAAAGATATTCAAGAAGCTGCTTTTTCTTTTTCGTCGTCGGGTTAATTGCAATGAAAACATTTTATATCGTTCTAGATTTTTCGGGTTTTGAAAAAAAATATATATCTTTATCGAAAACTCGATGGGAAAAGCCTCTCATCTATTTCAGCAGTTTACCCGCGCGAAAATATCGCTACCGACGCGAATCAAATATTCTGCCAAACGTCGCGTTTTAATTTCACAGGAAATATATGTATGAATGATAATCAATAAAAAAAAATAATAATAATATCCTTCCATTCTCGTACACTTACCGATAAGAATCATCTATGTGTGTGTGTGTAGTAGTAGTAGGCTCACCTTAAATATCTGAAACAGACCGTAAAATACCACGTCACTATGAAATCGAAATATCGAGCAGTGTTTTCGAAATACCATAGATTTCGGAATTATTAACACCGAAATGAACAAACGGCCGAATCCTATTTGCACCTCTGCCGCTAAATACTGCCGGCGACCTATCGAGCGAATTATTGTTTCGATAAATTCGAGGTGCGTCAGCGCGGAATCGACGCGGATTTATTCGGTTCCGAGTCACACGAAATTTAGCACGGTTTCCCGCCGTCGTTTCGGGAATCCGTTTCCTGAGGGAATGACGTTCTTTGGGACGCCTTTCCTCGTTGCTCGTCAAACTTTCTCGTATATCTGTGATTCAAATAATTACGTGTCACCATTCGAGTTACCGTGAGTACTGAATTTTAATTTCCCGATCAACGATGAGATCAACAAACTTTCACAAAAAGTTTGCTTGAAATTTGAATTCCGAAATTTATGAGGTCTTAAAGGAATCAAATCCCTTTTGAATGGTATTTTCACATAATTTATCAGAAAATCCATGATTTGCTTTTATGTGACGATCTCCTCACGCGGGAATTGAAATGTGTACCAACGTGATGCAATGTAACCAAATTTGATTGTTTTTCCAAGTCTACGATCCCGAAGAAACAAACTTCCGTCTCAAGGTTTCGAGAAACATACATAGTCGCGGATTACGTAACCGTTACGCCACGTATTTTTCGCGTGAGTAGAATCCGATTACGAGGAATAGGAACGAGTACCGTTACCTCGTGGCATTTAGTATCGTCGAATTAAAAATACATTACGATACAGTGTAACAACATTTCGGTTCGACGACTACGAAGAAGTTTCCCGCGGAAATCCCGCGGAGCCCGAAATTCACTTTGTCGTATCGCGTGTGTTTTATCTAGAGACGCGCATACATACATATAATACATACACACGCGTTATATACGTTATCACGTGCTTTTCAGCTTCGGTCGGTTTATATGGATACTTTTAGCTGTGGCTTCTATCCGCGTGCAAATAGCTTTTAGGAAGCGGCTTGTAGCGGCTCTTATCGGCAAAGCCGTGCGACGGGAATATTTCCCGGTCACATGGAAACCCTTGTTTAAGGTATCAGGTTATTCAATTTGTCAAATTACACCGGAGAAAGAAGCACAGTGACTCACGGGAGATTTCTGATAATTTTAATTATTACACATAAAGAGGATAATTTTGAAAAAAAAATTAAAAAAACATCGCTCTTGAGAATTAAGTTAAAGTTGGTATATGTATACCTTTCAGCCCTGTCAATTTGTATTCCACGAAAGTGTAACAAAACTACGTTTCCGTGTATTTGCATAATAATGTTAAATTGCAAGAAAAATTCTTCGCTCCGCGTTGAATAAAATTTCGAAGAAAATTCGCACCGAAGTACTTCGCGGAGGTTTGCATTCGTGTTTGCGTTTCACCCTGCCCCGCTTTCAGGTGTAATTAAATGTAAAGCCCTCCCGTGAACGTTGCTACGAGGGACACGAGTTTTTACGTGGCGATTGCCGAAACGTCGTTCGAGATTTTCCCGGGACTTCTTTTGGTTTTTCTCCTCCACCGGAAAAATCCTGTTTTCGGCCGTAACGTTCGTCGGTAACGGACACACGTAGACGTGATTTCTGCGAACGACGAAACTCGACGTACTTCTTGCCGCTTTCCCGACGGAATGTTTTGTACTCTCGTGGGAAATTACATTCGGCGATACTGTACATTATGTAAAGGTTAAATAAGACACTTAATTCCCCGGGAAAAAAGTTTTGATTAAAGAAACGCTGCCCGTCGTTCTCCGGTTCGTGACGAGCTTTATTTTCACGTGTATTTAAAGCTACGAGTTTATTGTTGTGGTTGATTATTTTATTTTTATTCATCGATATATGTGTTCCGTGTTTTATTATCTCCGTTCGATTAATATCCCGTGAAGAAGATATTCTACTGCGAATATACACGCTTGGTATTCCACAGAACCACCGAGCTATCTCATATATATTTGGTTAATATTCTATGAAACCATGTTCTATAACGAAGTGATATTCTATAAAGCCAATACCCCTGCATCCTGTGTATATGTACATATCTATGTATGTATACGTCTATACATATCACGTATAGTAACGATATTCTACGTGCCCTCGTATTCTACGAGGCTAATGCTCTATCGCTGATATGTTTCACTGCATTATCAGACTCTGCAGAAGCATGAAATAACCTGCAGGATCGTAAAACCGGATAAAAATCCAATTGCAATTGAAATCTGTGAGTCTCTCGAAAACTTTGTTGTACCTTGTAACGACGGATTACAAATATCCCGGTGGAAAATTTCCTCGTGGAAATATCACAGTCGGAAAGTTTCCACTCGTTGAATATTTCGGTATACCGAATAAATGTCATACTCAAACAAATTTTTTATATCAAATTATTATTTGTTCAACGAGGATTTATTTTGTAGAATTGACGTTTTCCAATCTTTCCGAGTACTTTCTTCGCTGTCTCTCCTTAAAGGTAATTTACGGGAAATAACTCTGAAATTCGACATGCGTCTGTCTCGTTCTGCGCCTCGTTCTCCGGGGAAATTGCGTTCGGTGGTGCCGTGATTCCGGCATAAGGGGTTACGGCTTTACCATCATTGTCTCCGAACGTTCTATCCGTGGAGCCGCCTGTTTGTGCAAACTGTCGAGACTAGTAAACCGAAACTAACGCGGCCCTACACCGCCCTATTATCGTGAAAGTAGGTGTTAACGGCTTAGGGTGCCTATTGGGGGACAATAAAAACGTGGCACACTTTGTTGTCAATCGAATCTAAGTGAAATTTTGGATGTTTTATCATGAATATAAATACATTTTTTAATAATTTATTAAATTAATTTTGTAATTGTATAGTTTCTCAGTTTTCTGACAAGTATAGTGTACTTTGAAATTACTATTGCTCTTTAAACGATCAAACAATTTCTTTCACATTGGACACACTGTACACCGCGATCTTTTAAACAGTTTCCCTGATTTCCTGAAAGCGGAAAACAGCGTTTCGCCTCCTCGCGTTAATACTCCTCGAAGTGAGTAATTTACCGAAACACTCGTTAAATTCGTATTTGCCCGGAGACGGGAAGTGCCGCGTTGGAAACGAGAGCGATCGGGAGAGCGACGTGAAAGAATGCCAGCTATAGAGATGATACTCATAGGGAGAAAGAGAGAGAGAGAGAATTTTCCGAGAAGAGTCTGGAAAAAAAAATAGAATGGAGATGGAGCGATGGAAAGAGCGAAAAAGGGGGAAAACAGCTTTCGATGCATTTGTGTTCGACGTGTCCATTTCCATTTATCGGTACGACGTACAAAACGACATTCGAATTTGCATCTTTATCGGGGAAAAAACTCGATAAACTGCGCTAATCCCGAAAAAATTGGTTTTAAAATCTCCAATGAAATTTTTCCGTTTCTTTTTATCGGGCTAACCATTTAACCGGTTTCCTGTTAATCGACCAAACGTTTATATAATACAGCTAGAAATTGCGCTCGGAGTATCGTCGATTACGTCATTTATCGAACTGGAATTGAAACTCGATAAATTACGGGTTGATATTAATATCTACCAGTCGTTTTTCTTTTTTCTTTTATATTCCTCTGCTTCTATCATTCGAAACACACTAACTCTTGTGATTCTGTCATAAGACACCCTCCCAATCAAATCATCGCACTTGAATCCAGTAAAATCACAAAACTTACACACTTTTTCTTCACAAATTTTCCTAGAACACTGTAAAGAGGAACTCCCACTGAAACACCATCGAAATCACCAGAAAATGATTCCATAGGATTCCCCATAAAATCTCACAACCTATTCCCAACAAAATTTCACAACTTATGCTCAACAAAATCTCACAACAAAATCGCGCAACATATCCACAACAAAATCCCACAACAACATATCCCCAACGAAATCTCACCATCTGACCTTCTTCCACTGACTTCTTCCGCGAAGATTCATCGAATCCATGGTATCACGTGCACACCATACTTCTCGGTTGCGTTACGAGCGACGCGCGGGGACGTAATAATGAGAACACCGTCGATGCCGGGACCAGGTAGAGGGGAAGGGGAGGGGGAGGGGGGGGGGAAGGGTTACACGTGCCCCGGGGGTTCCGGGGGCATTAACTAACAACGTATTTCCCCGGGGCAACTCGGATCCGCAGTCCGGTCCGTTCGGCCCCCGGGAAATATGGAATTGAATTGTTAATGCCGAATAACATCGAAATGCCGGCGCCCGTTGTTATCGGAAAACGATAATGCCGATGAGCAACAACGTTTCCCGATCTACCCCCTCGATCTTCGAAGTCTTTTTGTTCTCGCGTTTAATTTAATGACCCCCCATCCCCACCCCCCTCCCCTTTCGCTACGTTGAAGAAACCAAGGGGATGACTGTTCGTCGAACGGGATCGTTAAAACGATTCTCGTTACCGGAACGACTAGACGGTGGTCGTACGTAGTCTCTTGGATCACGTCGGGATTCGACGGAATTAAAGGTACAGCTGGATAGGAGAACGGGAGAAACCCCGTGGAAAACACGTTTTATAGCCGCGACCGACCCGACGACACTGCTCGGTTTTTACGAGCGGTGTTTCTTGTCAAACAGATGCGATTAGGATGTGTAGGGTAATTCAAGGGGAACGGGAACAAGGCTGGGTTTGTGTATTTGTTACTTTGGTAGAAGGGGAAACGGGCGATAGTTATAGTTACTTTGATTATTTTCAGAGAAATCTGGCGTTTGAGAATTGATTCGTTTAATTAACACTTTGTTATTCACACTGTGGTCATTTCGATTATTAACACTTTGGTAATTTCACCCGGAAGGTATATAGTATCACCGGTTATTATATTGTTATTATATTGTAATTGAAACAATACGCGAAAGCTTACGCGAAATTCTATATCGCCCTGGGTTCTCGTAAATTGAAATAGATAATACGAGTGCGAATACGAGTTGACCCGTGAAATTCACTCTACAAGATTTCATAGTAAATAAAACTGCAAATAGTATCTTGATTAAAAAATGCTAATTAAAATTTCCTCTTTTTATGCACACAATTTTTTATATCCCAATCGAAGACACTCTGTAATTCAAATCGAACGATATCCACGAAACTGAACGGAGTTCCATAGATTTCCCATAGATTTTTGGAAGGCCATGCACCGTCGCATTTCCGTCGTTTCGCAATCCGGACCGACGCGAATCGATTCCGTCGGCAATGGAATGGAATTCCACGGCGGAATCTCAAGAATTATATGCAGTCCCTCCGCGCCATAGAGATTGGATGCTAATGTATTTGCAGCTCTTATTAGGAGGTATGCCGGCTTCGCAGCGTTGCGATTCAATTAGCGTGGAGTTTACTATCGCGCGTACACCTACCACCGTCGTCTTCGTTTGCGGCGTCGGGCGTCGTCGACGTCGTCGTCCTACGGGGAAATAGAGTCGCCCGGCCCGCCGGCGATGGAAACGAGACAGATGGATTTCCAAGGACGCGTTTGCACGTGTCTGCGTGGCCGTTAATTAGCTCGGCGTCTTTACCCGCGGGACGCGATGCGTCTGCCGTTTTGACGTCGAAATATTGCCGACGACGTCGACGACGTCCCCCTCCGATCACGATTTCTAATCTCGCGAAACACCGCCGTTACACGAATAATTTCAATTTCATTTCGATAGAGAAATATATTTAAATATTAGGAAAATTGTGATGGTTTTTTAAAGTTTTTAACGTTGTAATTAACTGAGAATTAGATTTACCTAGGAGAGTGATTTACAGTGGATATCGTTGGCAGGTTTTTTTTTATATATTTTTCACTGAGTTTTGATAAACTCGGTTTTAAATGAAATACAATTAATTTGTTTGGGGAAAAAAGGAGATGTTATCCACGGTGAAGTGTAATTAAAAAAAAGAACTGGCTGATTTAGCGGTTTTAAAGATTATATGGCAATCAGGATGAAATGTACACGAAATGTGAATGCAAGAGTCAATAACATTCCATAGGAAACGGCGTCAAAACATGTACCTCCAATTATCGTATAATTGGAGCAGCGCAGTTCTTTTTTGTTTGATCCTTTTTATTTTTTAACGAACACGTATTGTGATCAAAGGCTTCGCGGAGCATCGGTTAATTGGAGACGGCCAGTATAGAATTATATTTCGTGTAATATTGAGTCCGAACGACCGGTTGTACGGTGTGTTTCAGTACCGGAAATGCAGATTCGAGGGCCCTTCTCGTGCTTCAACTCATCGTTCATCGTTTATTAATTTATACGCGACCGCCGATCAGTTAATTATTCGTTAACGTATAGGGTGTTTCATAACACGTGAGACCTACGTTGAAATTTGAACGTATCGAAATTCCAGAGCGCAGAAATTCCAACACATTGAAACTTCAAGGCGTAGAAATTCCAAAGCGCAGAAATTTCAACGTATCGAAATTCCAAAGCGCAGAAATTTCAACGCATCGAAATTCCAAAGCGTAGAAGTTTTAACGTATCGAAATTCCAAAGCACAGAAATTTCAACGCATCGAAATTCTAAGGCACAGAAATTTGATCGCATAAAAAATTCCAAAGCACACTAATTCTGAACGATCGGAAAACTCCAAAGAAAATTTCCGCGTCTCACGGCGAACCAGGTCCCCACCTGTTATGCAATCCCCTGTACATACATACACTCGGGTTGATCAAACGATTATGACTCCCCCGTATTATAACCTGGTCCGTTGGGTCGCGAAATTTAATCACGGATTTTACATTCGAAATTATCACCCCCGATATGCCGGTCGCCCCCGCGGAAAACACGGCCGCTCGTTAAACGAACCGTTGTTTTCTGTTAGCCCGCCACTTGTCCGCGGTCGAATTCAATTGTATCGATAACGTTCGAATGCGCAATCGAGCGTGTTATTCTATGAAAACGTTGCCGGAACTTGCCGGATAAACAGCGGACCGCCGTGTCCGGAACGAATATTCCTTTATCGAGACCGGAAACTACAATTTCATCCGGAAAAGATATACAATACATATACATATGTATACATATATGCATACATATATTTGCCCATAATTATGAAAGTGGTCGAAGTCAATATTTCAAAAAAAAAGAATTGAAGGTCTTGATAATTTGTTAATAAATGTTTCAAAACCTTTAAAAAACGTAATATCCAAAATTGTTTAAAAATTCACCCTAAGAAACGATCCCTCCGGGGAATTTAACAACACCGTCGTTGTAACGACGTTCTTCGTTTTCAGTGGTTCGACGCACCGTTACACGCCGATATATCGGAAAACAATTATCCCCTCCCCCCCTAATTGCCGTAGAAATTACTTTGCGCCACGATCTTCGACGGGGTACTCGAACGGATGGTCCATCGGGTTTTGCAACGGTAAAGAGGGTTGTCGGGAAAAATTAAGCACGTCTGGGCAACGTGATACGGGGAATTAAGTATCGATAAATCGGGTTTCTACGAGAACAGATTATGGAGCGTTTAATTGGATAGGATGAGAATAGTATTATTCGTGAGACAATATAGATCTTTTAACTTTCCGTCGTGGGATAGTGATCTGAAAAATTTCTGCGAATGGAAAGTTATTGAGAGACGAGGACAGATTTTCAATTCCATATTACTCGTACGTTCTTTTAATAATGTTTAAATTCACAGATAATTTCACCGATGCAATTTAAATTTTAATTACACTCATAATGATTACGATCCCCTCGACACCAGGGGCCCATCAATTGTGAAACGTCCGATGGTGTGTTTACGGCAAGCAAAAGTATATTCGCGGACACGACACACAGAGATTCGCAACAGGATTCCCTTTCCTCCGGGACGACACAGCCTCTAAGCCGAATGTTTCTGGTTTCCGAGAACGGTATAATCTCGCGGAATAACGTGTTATTTCCTGCGGGATCTACATCAAGAACAAATCCCTGTGATGCTGGGCTCGCGGAGATTCCACGGATGACTATACCTTACTTCGGCCCAGGCGACGAGTGGGAGAGACAAATAGAGAGAGAGGGAGGGAGAAAGAAGAAGAATAAAAGAACAGGAAGAAAAAGAAACGGAAAATGAACGGAAGGCGACCGGATTCCACGCGGATTTCAAACCTTCTTCTAATCCAACCTGGAATCTCTAATTTCGTCGAATGCTCCTGGCAACCGTGGACCGGAGGACAGCGTTCTGAATTCCAGAACGATTTTTCCACTTCCCCCCCTCGAACCTTTTATTCCCTACCGGATCGTTGTACTTCGGATAATCAGGATTACTCCTCCGATGGTCGAAGGACAAAGGAAGAAGAACAAAAAAAAAAGAAGGAAAAGAAAAGAACAGTCCATTCACGTGTACGATTGCGGTCCTAGCGAAGAAATCCGCCTCTTATCTAACTTGAAACTAATTCGGCGTTAGAATTAGCGAACGCGAGGGAACTTAATTGTTTCCCGGCGATGGTGAGAAAAGAAAATAACGAAGGAAAGGGGTTACAGATTTCCTCGTGCACCATTGCACAATTTTCTCTTGATTTTTCTATTCGTTTTCTATTTATATTACACGGTTTGACGTAGTTAAGTAGGTTTAAGTCACATAAAGTGTCTCAAAGTGATTGGAAGACCGATACCTATATGATTTTAGAAATCCATTGATTTTTGCCACCCTTTTGGGGGGGGGGGAACGTTTAAACGTTTGAGTTTCCACCGTTGACTCGAGTCGTTTCCATAGCGAGGAAAAAAAATCGATGTGGAACGACGACCATCTTTCTTCGCGTCTGACACACGTCACCCCCGCACATCGATCGTCAGCGACGCAGTGAAACGACTGTCAATAATTCCCCTGTCCGAAAGGGCCACCCGGTATTCGTGTCCAAAGCTTGTTTGGACCAGGTTGATAAAGAACAAGCCAATTTGCGAATTTTCACTGTCCATCGACTCGCTGATCGACATTACATCCGGTCGTTGGTCATTTATTAATTCACAAATTCCTTTCTAACCGTTTACAACAAATCACGTTCGTATTAAAGACACTTTTTTAAAATTATTCATGATTCCTACAAAAATAGATCACTTATTTAATAAACCTTTCTATCAGCTTCCCAAATAATAGAAAAAATCCAGATACTTTTACGTAGATAAAAGATATCGTCGGATTAAACACTATTATTTTATTCGACCCTATTCGTCGAGTCATCCTTGGTAAAGATTCCCTCGAATCATTATCCGCGGCGATAAAGCGTGATAAATAATCCACGTCGTTATCACGTACAAAAGAAATCAGTCGTTTAACACCGAAATCCATGCTGGTATTGGTAGCAGCGTTATCGCGTCGAGAAACGTATCCTTGGGATAGTAACGCGCATTGTCCCCGAGATGACGAAAAAGATAGCCAATATTCCATCCCTCAGGATTCCCCATAGACACACACAGGCAACCCCATATTGTGGGACGTTCGCACAAACTTCCAATAATCCCCGCGTTTTCGAGATTCCAGCGTGGCGGAAGGATCCTTTTCCAACTTTCCTTTCCGCCGGCCCTGGACCAATAATCCCTCCGTTTCAGGACACCCGCGATTGTTCCCGGTAACCTTGTTGCACCTGCACAATCCCCCGGTGGATCGATGTCCCTTCCCCCTTTTTCTCGTTTGAACGTCACCGCGGGAAAACAGGAGGAAAAATCACGTCGAAATTCGGATTTTTCGGAGAGTGTCGAATACTATCGTTGGTATGCAAATAAGTGGGGAAAATTGTGGGGGGAAGTGTCAAGGGGATCCACAGGTTTTTTATTGGAACTCGAAAGAAAGAGGGGGTGAATCGAAGGGAAATTAGAATTTCCCCGGGAAAACTCTACTCCATTGATATTATCGCGAACCGGGAAACGTGAGCGTGTCTTTTGAAACACTTTGCACTTCACACCGTGTGATTGGAATAAGTGTAGGAAACTAGTAGGGTCTCGTAGTCCCGCGATGGAAACTCGTCGATGGTAAGAAGAACGAGTACAAATAGTAATCCATTATTCCGCGGGAACGTAAGGCGAAGGGAAAACAGATCGTAATCCGTCGATCGCAAGAATCCCGTGGAAACTGAACCATTCGTCTCTTGTCCTTTTGAATAAAAGAACCGAGTACACCCGGGAAGGGGAAGGGAGTGGGGGAGGGGTAGAATTTAAAGGTTTCCATCTACCAGGTTATCCATAAGACACTAGGTTCCACTGGGTGAAATAATTGCCAGCGATCCATTCGGAAAAGCGAAAGAAAAACGATGTTCTCGTAACGATAGTTACAACGGTGCATTGTCTCGAAGTGAACGAAAAAAATCAATAAATAAAGTGAAACGAGGATGGGATGAATGCGGAGCGGGAAAGTTAGCGAGCGCCGAATTGACCGGTCGCGAAAGATCTTCCTGTTTTCCTGGTGGAATTTTCTCGATTTCGGGTTCGAAAACAGGATGTTGAACTCTTTGTAAATGTCGGGAAATCCATACACGGTGTCCATAAATAAAAGTTGAAGTTCAAATACGTGACACTTATGGTAAAAGAAGATTTTCTCTCTCTCTCTCTTTCTCTTTCGATTCGCACTTAAAAATTCAGCGGAACAATTCCAATCTCCACCCGTCACTTGCTGAAAGTGTAATTTCCACCCGCGTTTTAAGTGAAACAGGGAAATGGAAATTTCAATTTAGACACAGACAATCTTACTTATTTACCCGTCGAATCCAATTTTCATAATTACAGAAAACTATCACTTATCGTTCCAACATTTCCCACGAATTCTTCACCAACTTTCTCCCACACATATACACAAAAATAAACACACTGTGTGGGATCGATTCGCGTCACAATGTGATCGGCAGAAATCACGAATGGAAGAAAGTCCTGCACCTAACGACCAACTTTCTTTTCCTCCTTCGAGTTATCCCATTTGAAGGGCTCCCCTCCGGCGAAAGATGTCCCGAAGTATCTGGATGGTCGGACAGTATTATTGACTCTCACTACTTCAATTTTTTTTTCACCGTGAATTTCTTCGTAGACTCTAACGACGAAGGGGAAACGTTCGTCCGGACGAAGGTTGATCTTATTTCGGGGCAAGGACCTCCTTGAATATGCTTTTTAAGGGTATCCCTTGATACGTGCGTGACGTGAACCGGGATACGTTCGATTTACGATCATCCCTTAGGCGAAGGGACGACGGGAAAAGTGTCGAAGAAAGGTTCTCTATCATGGGTGTTGCTGCGTCGGGACTATTTTGAATAAAGGATGATCGAGAGGATAGTGGCATCCTTTCCCTGAGTCTCACGGACAACGAGATGTAAGGATACGTTGAATTTATTCATTCGTTTTTCCGGATATTTAAATTCGCCCGCCGATTCGCGGGAATTATTTCGATGATTTACGGCGCGAATTTGCCGCGAACGATAATTTTTCAAAAGGTAACGCGGGAACGGTGGTGTGTCTAAAGACAAGGTTTGAACCCACCGAAAGTTTTACCAAGTTTCGTCTATCGGGGATGATTAATAATCCATGAACTTTCGGGAAACGGGACCAGGGTTACCGTGGAACTTGATAAGTTGGTTAAACTGCCGTTCAAATTGTACGGGAGCATCTATTTAAAATCTTGGAGAAATCTGGCTTCGATGTTCCATGTAAATCGACCGGTCGATTCGTTGGTTGAATTATGAGAATCGTTTGACGATGTTTAAAGAAATATAAACGGGTTGGGGGAAGAAAATAAGTGGCAGATTTCCACGTTGCTGTAAAAGATCTTTAAATACAGGTCGAGGATTATATTCAAGGTATTCAAGGAAGAATATTTAAAAAAAAAAACTGTGGAAAAGTGTCCCGTTCGAAATGATATTTTCAGAATCTTTTTTATAGGGAATTGTCTTGTAATTACACGGGTACGCGAGAATATTTCTTTTTCCCCGTTTTTCCCGATGGAGGATAAATCTTGCTTCCTCGGTCAAAAACTTGCAGGTGGCTCACGCTGCGCCGCTAATAAACTGTCGGGATCCTGCTGAGCACAAGAACTCTAATGGAACTGAAAAGACCTTCGGAAAAGAACGAAGAAAGTGCCTTCATTTTTGCCCGGGAGATAAAATAACGAGCGAAAGACATGTTTCTATCCCGCGGAATTATACGGCGAAAGGTATTTCGACCTGAGAAATAATAGAACCGATAAAACATGCCTTTTAAAATCCAGCGGGAAATTCATGGGGCCCCATAAATATCCCGGTAATTTTGATTCTATTTTACAAGAATTGAGAATCCCTTAGGAAGGTGAAAAAATGTTTTCCATGAATATATTTAATCTTTATCTATATCTTTTCAGACACAGGTACATTAACACAATTCTATATCCTTCGAGATGAACAAATCTCGAATGAAATTTCTCATCCGATCGAAACGGAGGTACTAATTCCCATTCGAAAAAAAAATCGAGAAAAGAAACACGAAAGAAAATCATCGCGTCGCGAACAAAGGGATCGCTTACGGCGATAAAAGAAACATCTAAAAAAAAGAAGAAGAAGAAACCTACAGAATAAAGAACGGAATTTTCATTTAATCGTGTCCAAAGCGGTGAACGCTAGCGAGTCGAAAATTACAATTTGAAATCAGCATCCATTTGTACCAAATGAACTCGACCGACACCCCCGTCTTTTGTACCAACAAAATACATTTTCCCCGTCAAACGTTATCAAAACCGTGAATAAATTTCTTCAACCTCCTTCGAAAACCCCTTTCTCCCAGTTCCCCCGTAGTTCTCCGTAAAAATTCATTAGGCGACGATCAAAGAGGAGAAAGAAAGAAATTCCGCGATGAACGAATAAAAAACACGTGGGAAATTCATTCGTTCGAATTCGATCGCGGTATTCTCGCGGTGAAATGAACTTCAAATTAAAGAACTTCGCTGCGGGTTGTTACGCGTGTCGCCGTGAAATTACGCGACACTCTCCAGCGTAAATTAATGCAATTTAAACGTAGGGAGGGGAGAGGGGGGGGAGAGGAGAGACACTCTCAGGGATTTAAAGTCAACTCGTCACGGTTAAACAGGCCGCGTCGTTAGAACTTTGTTTCCATCTCGACTTGCCGCGACGTAAGTACTTATATCTCGTGATCCCGGTCGACGGAGCCGGTGTATATCCCGGTCGACCTGAAGGATGCGAGCCACGTAGGTGGTATGCTCGGGTTTTATTTCGACGACAACGACGCCGACGACGAGATCATGCGAGTGGCTTCGCAGATAACTCCGCGTAAGCTCGTAAACCGTCCGCGGATCTTTTCAGACTCCGCGAACCCGGGGAACGTTAAACCATGTGGTGTCTTCTCCCCCCTCCCTCCCCCCTGCCCTCGGTGAAGATCCCCTGATTCATCCCGCCGTCACTCGGGAAGACTGTACTAACATGTTAACGCAACAATTACTAATTCAAAGGGGATCGTTTGTAGAGTAATTTTATTTTCTGGTTTTTTTAAAATTAGAAAGAAGGTTAATGAATCTTGGAAAAGAGAGACAGAAATATGTTTTATGCAAAGAAAAATATAGTTAATTGGGGTGACTAAGATAAGAAGTTAAAATAAATATTATTATGGATGTGATAATAGATTTTGTGTGACTGGATTAATGGACGATGTGTCAACTATCTGTTTGCTCGAGTCGTCGGTTATTCGTCGATACGTTCGACTATTGTTGCCCGCGTGGTTACGGTCCATAAATTAGTACGGGAGTCTATTAAAACCGGTGTTATTGTGCTGCCGAGAGAAAAGCTGGGTGGACGGAAAATTCATCGAGTACTTGGACACTATGTTACGCAGAAGCTCGTAAAACGGTGCCTTAAGGGCGGCGCGGTAAAACCACGAATGGATGGGTGTATCGATGCGTGAATTCTGTCGAAGGTGTTTAGAAACGGGAGAGTGGTTGTGGCTGCTCGTTAACTTTCTTATTTTCTTGTTTTTTTTTTTTTGGAACGCAGTTACGCTATCCCGAGGAATATGATAGGGCGAAGAGATCAATATTGTTGGAAATGGTGCACAGACTCTCGTAACTTTGAAACTAAATGCATTTCAAGGATTATATCATTCTATGTATTAGAAATCCGGAAAAATTCTGTCAAGATTAATCGATTAGGGGATCGTCATAAAAATAGTTAATAGTTTTTATCAATCGAGAATAAAATGGTGTCGTTTTATAGGGTATTTATTGTTTGGATGTTATTTCACGATTAAATACTATATCGAAGCTATTACCAGGTGGTGTGTTTTATAGTTTTGTAGTCCGTTCATTTTTCTTTGTTATCATAAAAGTAGCGACGCTGGCGATGATAAAGTTCGCAGAAACTACTTGCGCTATCTTCCGTGCGATCGCCACCGTTAATGCACTGTACAGACTCGTAAATATCCTTTCAAAACTTCGGCCCATTACAGCCCACTCGAAAACAGCAAATTACTCGCAGATGGAATTTCCCTAGGAACTCCGGGAATTCCCTCAGAAGAGCTTTCACGCTTGATTTCTCCCGGTCTGCTATCATCCCTCTGCGTGACTCCGAGTTTCCCGAGTGCTTCGGAAAGTAAACTTTTCATGCTCGTCTCTCTCACTCTCTCTTTCTCTCTCTCTCGTGTACTTTCCCGTATTCTTGACGACTGCCATACGGAAATCAATTTACCTAATTTCCGGGAAGAATGAAGACGCGAACGTGTCAATGGATCACGTGACACGGGACTTTCCGTCCACACATGGAAATGTGGAAATGTAACTGTGGAAATTCAAGGCGTTAAATTTCACACGCCAGAAATTTTAGGCATTTAAACTCTCGAACGCTAGAAATTTCGAAGCGTTAAATTCCAAACGCCAAAAATTCGAACGCGTGAAATTCCAAGCGCCAAAAATTCGAACGCGTGAAATTCCAAGCGCCAGAAATTTGAGCGCGTAAAATTCCAAACGCCAGAAATTTAAAGGCGTGAAATTCCAAGCACCAGAAATTTTAACGCGTGAAATTCCAAGCGCTAGAAACTTGAAAGCGTAAAATTCCAGGCGCCAGAAATTTGAACGCGTAAAATTCCAAGCACCAGAAATTTAAAGGCGTGAAATCCCAAACCCGTGAAATTCCAAACGTCAGAAATTCGAGCGCATGAAATTCCCAATGCCACAAAATTCCCTGCATGGAAATTTCACCCACAGGGAAAAAAGCTGACAGCATTTACTAAAACTCCACGATCATCACCCACGTATCTACAATTCCCAAACCCCCGAAGAACGACGATCACTATACCATTCGCCATCAAAGAGATAATATTCCGCGGATCGGTAGATTCCGCGATCAAACGTGGTTTATATCTATATCCAAAAGGGAGAGGGTGAAGGGGGGAAGGGGATGCGCCTTCCATCGCAATTCCAGACATTTGCAGGCCCGGAACAAGGTGCTTTATGGAAGTAACTCGTTATCGCGGCGCAAAGCAGCCCATTACACGCTCGTCATTGATTAGAGAGCAAGTAGCTGCCGGGCACGGAATACGGGATTTCAATTCTCTTTCGGGGTTACCTAGTCCCAGAGTCCTCCTCCTCGTTCTTTTCGCGTCTCTCTCATTATGCAGAAAGCATACGAACTGGACACACTGCAGGGAAATATACCTGCAGGCAGCTTTCGGTGCTCGAGTTTGCCGACTATAGAACCGGAAATTTCAACGACCCCTTTCACGACGACCTACCCCAAGAGAAAGCGGCCGTTGCTCGGCTCACGACGTATCCGATGTAGCCAGAACGTTATATATGTATGTATGTAGGTGTGTTATGTATGTATATGTATGGTTGCCCGTTGGGTATGGGGCAGTTTGCAAACCTTTTGCATGAATCACCGGAAATCGTCTGTCGGTCTTTCTCTTCCCGTTCCAACTATCGACTCTCGATGCTTTTTTTTCTATTCTCTCGGTTTTTTCTCTCTCTCCCTCTCTCTCTTTTTTTTTCATTCTTTTACCACGAATGATTTTTCCTCATTTCAAATGGAAACGCTTTAGGTCTTCCACACTATTCTTCTTCTTCTTTCTTTTTTCTATTTACCTACACGGAATTCACTACGAAATAACTTTTATTAATTGTACCACACAGACATTCTGGGACAATTGTTCATAAAAGTTACCTAAAACCTAGTTTTTCACGTGCTCGAAAAGAATCATCCATTAACCACGAATAATTTCGAAACTCTTCGCGAAGAGAAAAAGAATAACTCAAGGTTACCGCGGGGAAACGAGATGAATATTAAAATCCCGATAACGCATCCCCGATTAAATAGAAACTGGTTCGCGGTGTTCCAATGAAAATAAACGCCGTGAAATTCCCGTTCTACAGGGATCTACGGATCACATGTATGCATGCATATACATATATGTATATGTATGTATGTATGCACATTATATCGCGACAGATAAAGCCAGTCCTCGAACTTGGCAGCTGCAACACCGCCGTGAACAAACTGCCGCCGGCTTCCAAAGTGGGGGTTGGAAACGAACGAGGGGTGGAAGGGGGGAGTGGAAGAAGGAAGGGGAGGGTGGGGTGGATTTCGAAACTTCCCCCGATTCGATGTCGCAGCCAAGTTCGCTGGCTGTCGTCGTTCCCGCGGGATAATTAGCGTCAGCCACGTTGTAATTAAAATTTCTATCGTTTACGCGGTTAAACCGCTGGATTTTGCACGGTGATCTTCAGGGTTGTTGTCGTTGGGGATGAAAAACGGTGGACGACGACAAGAACTCGAACTTGTTTCTAAGTCGAACGACCTAGAATCCGCGGAACTTTATCGAGAGGTACTACATACTTTATATCGATCCTTTAATCGATCTCTAAAAATGTACTCGAACTCTGATGAATTAATTTAACAATCTACACAATCTACGGATATTTCCATCACCCTTCAATGTTCTCTAATTAATAAACAACAACATGGTAATTAAGTGTCCATCTAGATTTCGATGATATTCGATATATCATCCATTTAATTCTACAGGTTCATTCACAACGTGACGTATTCAATTCGTCCGATTGTTCCCGTTGCCTCGAAGGTTTCTCTTCAATCCGGCATCCATTCCGACGATTGTTACCGGCTTTCCTACCGTCCATCGTGGACGGACGTTCAAACAAGTTGGTCGCGGTTTGTTTTCAAGGTGCCCGTAATATCGCGACCAGCAAACAATGGCCACGTAGGGCCCCCGGCAAAACGGAAACATCGAAACGTCCAAGACGTCGTAACCGGGACCTGGTTCTCCCCCGTGGAAATCTCGATGAAATACGTTTCTTGATCATCGATCTCGCAGACGTTGCGTAATCGCAGTTTTTCACGGTAAAACTTCCGGTTTGACTCGTGAAAAAGGAAAACGTTCGGTGGAACGTTAACGTCTACTTACAGATAGATACGGAAGTTACAGCGTAGATACCTAATTTTCACGAGGGTTGACTGTAATCTGCTTAGCCTTGAGTCGGACAATTAAGAGGGTGCAAACTTGGATGGTGAATTTCGCAGTAAGTCCGATAGTCTTATTGCGAAACTTCCCTCGCGGTAAGACTCTCTTCCTCCCCTCTCTCTCCCTTTATCTTAATATTTGGGAGCCACAGGAATGGAGATACTTGCGGTAAGACGGTCTTCCCTTGTCTGTGTGTTACAGGTACAAGCGAAATTATGCAAATTGGAGTTTCAACGGGAAAAATGGAGAACGAGGACGAAAGAAACTTCGGGTGAGCATTTTCGAACGTGGAAAACGCACGAGAGTGTGTTATTAAATCGATTTCTAAAAATAGCGAATAAAAAATAAAAATTGTACAAAACTTCTCGAATGAAATTTCTGTTTGACATAATCCTTCTTGGAAATCAAATTTTACATACAAATTGAATGTAAAATTTCGAAGGTAATATAATGATAACGATCAGAGATAAATATTTCGAAAAATTGTATAAATCATGGTCGAAAAACTGTAGTGGAAAATCTGGTTTTTCCAGCGTCAACCTCGTTTCCCCTGAAAGTGTATGGTGGTGGGTGAATATGATACAGAGTATGAAATCTTATCCCACGGTAACTCAAAACTGTAACCGCTCTCTAAGTGGAACATACAATTTCGAATACGTCAACGAGCCGAAATAAAACTGCACCCTCCGAGTCCTCTATATTTTCTCTCGAAATATTCCTCCTGTAAGTGCACCCTTTGAGACAATAAACGGCACATTAAATATCCATGTTGCGAATTACGAGAGGCAAATTTGCGGACCGGTCGTCGCGCTCCGAAATGTGCTTACACGGTTTGCGTAATTTTATGCCCATTCTCGAGGATATAATTAAAATGGCAACAAACCGCGGCGAGGCTTTGCCCTTGCCGCTTGCATTTCGCCGGCCGGTTTTACGGTTTGTTTCTTTAACTTAAATGTGTATTTTCCACAAACACCTTGGCCCTTACAGCGTGCCAAGGGAAAATGAAAATACAGGTACACCGAAACCACGTAAGTATCACGTACGTAACACCTACGAAACAATTTTCTTATAATAATACAATCGAAATTCGTTTTCAATTGAAATTCGTTTCGAATCATAAATAATCACAGAAAAATCGTAATAGAACAAATTAAATGTTTCGTAAATTAATCTGAAGGGCCAAATCGATCGATGTAATGGTTAACGAGTTTCATTTCGATTCGAAAGTCCCTAATTAATATTCTGATACGACGTGGATAAAAAAACGACAGGTTCACGTGGTCGCGATTTCGAAAGGGTGCGGAACCGCGTAAGGGTGGATGCAGGGGTTAGGTTGAATTAGAAGAATAAACGCGGGGTGTTTCCCCGTGAAGGGCGAGAGGGACGTCTGAGTGCGCGGCACTTAATCGCCATTGTGAGATTCCCGGAGTGCACTCCTCCGTGAGTACCCCCACCCCCTTGAAAAAGGGTGAAAGATACTCGTCGGCTTCTGGACATTCTGCAACCCTTCGTGATACGATGACCCTTTTTTGTCTCCGGGGTTACGGAAACTATGCGGCCCTCTTGCCTCGAACGCATCGTAGTTCTCTCGTACAGATTGTTTCAAAAGTATGTGATTCCCTTTTCGAAATAAAAGAGAAACCTTTTTTGTATGAAAAGAAATTCATTTACAACTTTACAGGTTGTTTAATTGGAAGAAGGATACTTTATTATGTTTTTTTTTATGGATTAGAACGTATATTTGTGATCTTTCGCAGGATTTCCTTCGTTCATGTTAATTAGTGTTGTACACCGTAATTATGTAGCGTACGTCGAGAGCGAGTGTCTCGCGCGTAATCAAATTTCACGCGGAATAATAAACCTGAAGACTCGGTTGCTCCGGTTGACTCGTAAATCGTCGTTAATTTAGCGGTTGGGGTAATTAAGCATAATTTCGGCTAAAGTTTCGCACTCCATTACCAACGCCGTGGAAACTACTTCGCGGCTACAAGAGGTGCGAGGAGATAATTACGGAGGGAGGGGGAATGCAAAAAAAAAACAATATCACGTCCGGAACATTTCAATTACAATTACAACCAGGGCGGCCACTTTGAAAAATAAGAAAGTACGCCCCTGGTTCATTGTTTTTCACGACTCCGCGTTCCACTTGACTTTTTATTTCGAGGGCCGAGCGAGTCAAAAAGGGTCGCGCGGAGGGACGAAGGGCGAGGGCAAGGAATTCCCGCCCTTTGACGTTTCAAAGCGTTCCGGAACGTGTTCAACTTGGTGCGCAAGAAATGACCAAGTGCCGCGTACAATTGATTTTTTCCAACTTCAAAGTGGTGAATTAAGTGCCCTTATTAATCCTTTGGCTCTCCGTTCGACGTCGGTCCCTTGCCCTGTTGTACCGTCCGTGTGTTTTGTCACTCGTACACATTCTAAATGCTTTTCTACCTCGGGAAAACAAAATGGTGGAAAGAAAAAATGAACAAAATTTCCTGCCCCACAGTTAAATTGTATTTTCTTACTATTCGTACCTTTGTACGAGTCGTGTTTAATTATCTCGTCCCTGTTTTGGTTAAATGAACGTTGAATTGGGGACGATGATTTTTTTTATCCACCGTTTCCACGTCCATTTTTTATTATCCATAATTCGTCGCGCGAATATTCTCGTAGGAAACGAACGACAGTTTTATACCGTCGTCCTTTTTTCAATTTTCCGCGCGTCGCGTCGGCTGGATTTCGACTGGTAGGTAAAACAGCGAATATAAAATATGATACATTCGGAAGTATTTTTCGTTTTTTTTGTCGGAGCACGAGATTGACTTTTATCTACAATAGCGGATTTACGAGCGTGATCGGGTAATAGCCGGACAAATGGCGCACAAGGGAGATTGGTTGGAGTTCACGGAGTAATCCTTTACTCTTTCATTTCCTCCTGACTATGGGAACAAAAAAAAAAGAAATACAGAACAGGAGAAAGAAAGAAACATGGACGGGGAAAAAGAAAAATATCCGCGGACGTAGCGCGGAAACTTTACATGCTCGTTCTACTCCGTTTCTTTTTCTCTTTTTCCACTAGCGGAGTAAAAAAAAACTTTTCGAAAAAAGTTTCTCCAAAGTATTCGCGGGAGTAGCGTCTTACAGATTTCCCACGGGAAGTAATCCCTTTCTGTATTTCACCTAACGGTCCTTTCATTCTTTATGATTCGCGGACGATCAAAAAAATGTTCGGTCACATTCCACAGCCACCGCCGCGACCGTAATTTTAATTAATCCAATCGTTAATATCCAGGTCGCTGAACGGTACATGAAAGTGACTTACGTTACGTATCAACGTTTCCCGAGACTCATTAAGTTCGCGTGTATAAATGTACGAAGAGTCGAGCGTCGTTCAAAAATTCCCCGCGAGGTTCTCGAATCATTCGAGAATCATTAACGAGAAATATCTACTCGATTAATTCAAATTTTCCATATTAATCTCGTATTCCCTATTCTCGAAAAATTCAGGCATTCAGTAGAAAGTTATGAAAGGTAGATTATTAATATGAATTTTCACGTCGAAGGTTTTCCTATCGCAATCGTTATCGCGTTCCGTGTAATTTCGAGGGTAATGAAGAAATCCGCGAAAGTTTCTTTAAAGGGAAAGAAGAAAATAATTGGAGCACGATATCGTTATCGACAGGATTATATAATCTCGGGAGGGAAGGACGGGGGAGGGGGGAAAGAAGTTGTCCGGAGGATAAGTAGCTCCCCTTAAATAATCCGGCGTTCAAATTCTTGAAACGAGATAAAGCCCGAATGAAGAGAAGGGATGATAAACAATGGATGCGGTCAAAGAGCCACCCCCATTATTTCCAGGTGATCGATCCCCTTTTACAGAGTTTCCAACTAACCGATAAGGGTTCCTCTTTCAGATATCACATTTTCAAAGTCCCGATTCGATCCGACTGGGAATCAAAAGAACCGTCTATTTTCCAGGTGAAATGCTCGAACTTTCCTCTCGTTTGTGTGCGTGTGTTTTTTTTTCTTTTTCTTCTTCCTTTCCTTCTCGCTAACGTAACCTTTCAATTATTTCACGGCAAACTTCGTTATTTCGCGATTAAAAACTTCCCCGCGGGCAGCCTCTCGCCGTGAACTCTGACATTCATTTCCCTCATCTGCCGGATAGATCCCCCGGTAATGCGTGTTGTAATTAATTTCCATTTACCATAGGCAAACGGGTCGAATTTTTAATTATACAAAAATCCCGGCCGGAAATTATTCGTTCGCCGCGAGTATACGTCATGTTCCACTCTTAGATGACTGTCAGGGGAGTGGGGGAAAAAATCTAATGTAGTTAGTAGACTAAACGGGTCCGCTCGAGGACCTGGAGGGGAATTTTTTCTTTATAAAACACTCGTTGAATGTTTTTTAAACACTAAAGTACCTGTATTCTGAATCACACGCATCGCGTAGGTTTCTCGAGATTCAGGACATCCATTTAAATTTTCTTTTACATGAATTTCAACACACATACCACATACTTAATGTATACAAACAAATCATACCTAAGACACTACTAGATTATTATAATAAATTCATATATACCATATAAACAAATATAGAAAAAGAAATAAATTCATTCTGGGATAATATTTTCCACTCGATTAACGATGTCTTTACCCCACATATTTTCTCGTCCGATAAACAACGATTTTCGCACGTTGTATCGCTAGACCGAACGACAATTCCCTTTCTCTTAGACGTCCGGAAAATTCTCTATCGCCAGCAGGAACGTCACGTCGCCGGCATCCGGCCGTCGACGTTCGCTTCCCGGTACAAAGGCCGCGGCTATAAAGTCCCGGTAATAGATCGACGCGTAGACGTCGTCGCCGTCATCGACGTCGGTGGTGGTGTACGCCGCCGCGACGTTACGTTCGTTTCCCCAACGGAACCAGGCCGCAAAAGGTGCATCGAGGTGCCCCGGATAATAATTCCGTGGAAAACACGTAGACGTTGATACGATCGCGGCGAGTCAATTTTTACGCGACGACGTTCGCGGGAATACGAATCAGCGAATAAAAGTCCGTTTAACTGTGAAAGTTCACGCGGAAAGTCTTTGTAACACTTTACACGTTCGCGAATTATGAAAGGAAAATGTTTTCGTAATGCGAAACATATAGTATATATTGAAATATATAGAAATAGAAATTTCAAAGCGTTAAATTCCAAGCGCTGAAAATTCGAACGCGTGAAATTCCAAGCGCTAAAAATTCGATCGCGTGAAATTCCAAGCACTAAAAATTCGAACGCACGAAATTCCAAGCGCTAAAAATTCGAACGTGTGAAATTCCAAGCGCTAAAAATTCGAACGCATGAAATTCCAAGCGCTGAAAATTCAAACGCGTGAAATTCCAAGCGCCAGAAATTTCTGTGCGAAAATTCCAAGTATGTAACACTGTATATACACTGTTTATTTCTATTAAATGTATATATGTACTTATCTTACGTTGAAATATCGGCGTGTCCAAATTTAAGGGACTTTTCCAAAAGAATTTCGACGCGGCGTAAATTTCGACGATTCTCCTCGCGTATTGTATTAGTCGCTAGCGACTTCCCGGAGATTAAACCGTGTCCACATTGTCACTGGGGGGAAGGTGAAAGGGTGCAGTCGTCGCCCCGGGCATTATCATCCCGACAGAGCCTTTGCCGGATACAAGCAGAGCCCCTCCGGATAACTTTCGACGACGCGGCCTATTGTCTCACTGCCGGGACTTAACGGAAAGCTGGGCGACGAGTCAAAGAAACTCGGATGATTAAGGGATACGTGTGTAAGGCCCTTTGATACGCGTCGACACACGGGAATCGTATGATTTTTCTGCGCAGTGCGGACGGCACGTGAATATCGCGTTGGAAATCAACGTTTTGAGACATTTATCACTTTTTCTTTGGTTTTGAATAATCGTTTCTCACTTAGGAAGGATTTTCGTCTTTGGAACTTTTCACGTGTCGAGATTTCTGCGCAAGGGAATTTTTACGCGTTGAATTTGTGACGCATGGGAACGTCACGTGGCTGGGAATTTTATCCGATGAAATTTCTACGTTTGGAAATGTCTATTTAGTGAAATTTTATCGCTTCTGGAGCACTCACATCTGGAAATTTTACCCGATGTAATGTTTCACTGGGGAAACTTCTGTGACGATCGGTTTAACGTTCAGAGGAGACTTCCCCAATGTGGAAGGTTATCGAGAGTCTACCGTGTTGTCCCAATAATGTTCCTTTTCAATAAAATAGAAGGAAGTATCGAAAGGGTATAGAACTTAATTAGCCAACTTTCCGAAAAATACGAAAACAAATGAGAATCTACTTTCAACGGGCAGACATTTAATTATAAATTCAAAGGTATAGCGAATCGGTCCTTAATCCGATTCAATTTAACTGAAAGACTACGAGAGACTCGTTATAGTAATCCGTCTAACATCGATCGAAAGAAAACTTTCAAACTGGTCCGTGGAGGAGGACGGGAAAAACTTTTGAATCCGTTGAAAGTAGGTAAATAATTATACAAGCTACGAAACGGCACCGTGCCCCCGATTCCTTATTATATTCCGAATCTTCGCCGGTGGTGTTCCTCTAAAAGCAAAAAGAAACAAAAGAACACGAGGATGTCGGACAGGAAACAAGTAAAAAAAAAAGAAGACAATCGGGAAAGATATTAAAAAAGAAAAAGCTATTCGTACTAAATGAATTCGCCATTATTAAAAGATCTGGTACGAATGGTATTCGGTGAATAATAATCATAAGAACAACAACAACAATGAAAAACAGAAACGGAATCGTGGTGGGGGTGGAACAAATATTTTAATTAATCATGAAAATGAGAAGATCGCCGACAGACACGATGAAAGGTGAGCGGAAAACGCGCGATTCATTCAATTCGTCCGGGGAAAAGTATTGCGAAAAGACAATAAAGGTGGAGTCGAGTAAAATGGGAACGCCACAAGTGCTTTTCTTCGAGTACCACTGGTACCTAAGGATTAGGGCTCAACTTACGGACTTAGCGGGTAAAGAATAAGAATTGGAGAACGGCTACGAAAGAGGAATAAAGGGAAGAAAATACCCGTCGTTGCTCTTCTTATAGAAGCAGGAACAAAGGAGGCAGAAACAAGAACAGAAGATTCGTCTATATGTATAATATATATGTATATATGTATATATATATATATATATATATATCGGCAAAGGTATTTCTATTTTTCCGTCGTATCTTTCGTCTTTGCCGGGAAATTCCTTCTTTTAGCGGACCGCCGCGACTGAAAAGAATCTATTTGAATTGTAAAACACGGACAGCGTAACGCGAGTATGCTTTTCGGTAATGAAACAATGGCGTCTGGTTAGAAAGATAAAATACATGAAGGGGGGAGGGGAGGGATGGGTGGGAAATTCTATAATCAATTCTGACATGGAAAATTCACGGTATTTCGGAACAGAAAATCGTCCAAGGGGGGATTACACTACGGTATTTTATTGAGAATTCCCCGCGGTGGAAATTCAGGCAAGTGGAAAGTTATCGGGAGTCTGTAGTATCGGTGCATGGAAAATTAAGCCACGGAAACTTCGAAACGGTCGGGAAATTTCACGGAAACGCGAAAGTTTCCCGGCCATCCCTATCTCGCTACGATGATGAGGTTATTATTATTGAAAGTTATCGAGTGTTTCTCTGTTTAAAACTGCGTTAACAGATCTGCATCGTTAATCAGCGGAGATCCTTTAATCCCGTTTTATCTAACTTGGAATAATAGAAGACAGCAGGGGAGAAGAGGGATGGGGAGAGGGGGAGGGGGATCCGAGATTCTTAAGTGCCCAGTGCAGCACGACGAGATCTAACGATTAAATATTCAGTCCGGGTAATTAAGATTCACCCGACGATCTGCGCAATTAAAAGATAAGACCCCGGATCAACGGGGATACGAAGAAAGCACGACAAGGAACTTGAAAATATATTTCTTCGGCGGACCCGATGGCAAAGAATGGAATGGAAACGGGGAGCGAATGGAAAAAAAACAACTAATGTTACGTTAATCATCGTATTAGATAATCGTCGCTACGTTTCACGAACGACGGGAACTTCTTCCACACTTGCCGACCGGGGATCCAGACAGAAAGATCCAACGGAAAAACAGGTAAAAGATCGACGGTACTCTTGGAAGATAAATCTACGAAGGGAAAGGTGATTAAAATTTTCCCAAACGAGTGTCGTGAGTGACGGACAAAAGAGAGAGAGAGTGAGGAGAGAACGTGAATATTCAGCGAGAAGAATCCGAAGAGAAACGTGAATCAATTGGGGGGAAAAGGAAATGAAAAAAAGAATCTCGGTGGAAGAAGTAGAACGAAATCGTTTGCAAATTGAAACGAATAAAAAGAGAGAGATATTCGTCGGATAAGAATGTTCGATTAAAACGATAGATTATCGTTATTCCGCGAGATAACCGTAAAACGAAAACAATTACGAAACAAATGAAAATGTATCTAGTTCCATAGAATCCAACGGTCCGACGATAACAGAATCACGGGAATTCGCTTCGAACGGAATAGAATCAGGGAAAAGTGGCAAATAAAACTGTGCTGAAACGACAAGGGAGGGGGGAGGGGAAGAGAGAAAAAAAAGGAACACGCGAAACTTGGATTGATATCCCGTGAATTACCATATCCCGGCTCTCGGGCGGACCGGTACGTCGTAAGAACGTCGACGGAAGCGTCGCGACGCAAGATTAAAGACGAGCTAATTCAATTCGTCGGTCATGAATACCGATTGGCAGGCCCGCAACGAAAATCTCGGGAAGAGATCGAGAGTATCCTTGCGAGTGAACGCGGCTGCCCGATCGAATATTCAGGGAAGACGGGATCCATATTCAATCCGCGCGGAACGGAAGAATATTCCTCGGGATGTCGGGAGCACAGCTTCACAAGGGAGGAAACGGCGCGGAAGAAGAAGAAAAGGTGTCGAGATCGGCAATTTTTGGATTAACATTCCGCTCGTTATTCCGCTCGGCGAAAGAAAAGAAAAATCGGAAACCGCCGCGATGGGAAGAGAGGTGGAGAAACGAGGCAACGGGGGAAAAAAAGGAAAAAAAAAGAGGGAAGAAAAAGAACGTATTTACTTGAACGAGAAAACGAGCTTTAAGAAAGCGGTTAATTCAATTCTCATCCCGTGAATCGTGAGGGATAGCTACCTCCGCCGCTGGAACCGCAATAATACAAACTGGGATGAAGTTTAAAGGGAAAAAAAATAGAGGAAGGAGGGGGGAGTGGTAAACGTTTGAATACATTTTTTATCGCGGCGTAACGAATCAAACCATTCCGCTTTTTAATTTTCTATCCACCAGAATATATATTCTTCTGGGCAAACGAAAATTGATTGTTTGCACAAGCATCCACTCCCCTCCCCCACCCCTCTCCCCGACTCTCGTGTCGCTTCGGCAACGAGACAATTAATATTCCGAGAATACATGAATATTAACAATTATCCGGGATGGAGGGTGGGAGGGGGGGGGGGGATGAGAGGAAAAAATGAGGGAAATTTCAATTATCACCGGTACACCGTTGTTCGCAAATAGACTTGCTGATTCGTCCCGATAAAAGATGCCGAATTAATTATGCACCCGGTCGATCTGGAAATCGTTGACGTCACACGGTCCACGGTTTATGTCAGCGGTGTACAGCGAACTAACTTCCAGAATTCCGCAGGCACCGGATTAAAATTCAACATGTGAGCGAACGGGCGGACGTGGAAGTAGCGAAAAACGAAACGTGAGGGGTGGGGGAGGGGGAGAACGGGAGAGACAAAGGAGAGAACGGAGGAGAGGACCGAGGAGTGACAAGATGGGCCGCGGCTCCGTATGTCAGAAAATTGCTCATCTCGCAGACGGGTCACGTAGTCGCCCCGAGATATTTATTATCCCGTTTAAGAATTTGCATCGAAAAAATCGGCGGCTGAATTATTGCACAGGCGTTGCAGCAGAGCTTCGCTGAAAATACCGGCGGGATTCGAAGTTTCCACGAGAAATCTTTCGTAAGGCAATTGCAGTTTTACATTGTTACCTTCGCGAACGAAGGACAATACGTTTTTTTTTCTTCGTTGAGTTATCGATCGAGGAGTTGTTGGATAATTTATAATCCTGACATTGCGAGAGATTTTTATCTACTTTGCAGACGGAGTAAATCTTGCGGGTAAAAGATTTCATAGTCATCATGGAGTTTTTTTTAGAATTATGTATATTCCTTTGGAAATTGCAAATTTGTGTTTTGAAAACATTGGTCATTCGCGTCGACGCCTAATTGAAGTATTGGTGTCCCTTGTTCAACGGTGATATTTGTGAAACGGGTGAAAGTGTGATTTATTTTATAAAAAAACTATCTCGTACAGACTCCTGGATAAAAAAATACAGTGATCCATAGATTATCCGAAGCCCACGACAATTACTAATACTTAAACTCGACTCATTGTCAGCCAGCTTCCATTCCTCGGTGTCATATGAATTCTACTAAAACCGAGAAAAATATCGCTCCAGTCTGACATAATTTACAACCTCAACCCTACCAACATTCACCCTCAAAATTCCCTTAAATTTCCCATCCCAATTTTCCCCATAATTTCCCTGATCCCAATTTTAATCGCACCTTCATTCAAAAACTCCGCGGAACTTTCGCGAACGCGAAATTCTCCACCCTCGAGAGGATCGCCATTCGCCCCAGAAATTCCAGGGTGTCGAGTAACCCAGAAATAAATAAATAAAAAAAAAACACAACAAAAAATACGAGATCTCGTTCAACGCGAAAGGATTGAAGCGTCCTACGGGGGGTGGAAATCCGAGGGCGGCACTCGCGAATTCCGTTTCATCTTGTTAATGCACTTCGCCGGAGTTCGCGGGACAAAGTTACGGGACGGTCGATCGGAGTGGTTATCGCGGATGGAAACAGCCCCACGTATCTCTACATTAATGCCCATACTGGGATGCTGGTGGAAAACTTTATGCAGCCTGCACGAGCGGCGGTACGTGCATACCGAATATTCTTTCGCGAAAAATGAGTTGATAAGAACTGCTGCACTCCCCGGGCATCAGAGATCGCCGCCGGATAAAAACGGCGAGAGGGAGTTTCGTAAATAAATGTCGTAAATCCCATGAAAAGGGATACCCGGGAAGAATGCATTATGGAAATTATTTTTTGGAAACGCGACTGCTCGATAGGATCAACGTATATGTATGTATACATACATACACTTGTTCTATTTTATTATTTTAATAAACCGCTTCGAAGGGTATCTCTATCTCGTCTAGAAAATTACATTTGAATTTTTAATAAGACTTTCGTTCGATAACGATTCACTGAGGAAAATAAGACTGACTCGATCGTAGGACTTTTCTTTAAGAATGTTTCTCTATTTTATATGAAAATATATTCTTAGAAACTTCTAGGCCAACGAGTGAACTTTTAATTGACCCGTTGCCGCGGTTCGTGAATGTGTTTTCCACGCGATTTCGAAATAATACGAAACGAAGCAAAGAAAAAAAATAGAGACGTAAGAGAAACCGGAAAAAAGATATTGCGGAGCGAAGGTTGTACAACATACACGCATACTAGTGCATGGCGGAAGCTTGCCAAGATTATGCTTGCCAAGAAAGCAAATACTGGCTCGTTTTATCATAAGAGCGTCCGCGGAACTTGTATGAAAATTCTGCACAAGCGTCGTAAATCTCGTGCGACGGGTCGAAAAAACAGGGGATGTTTTGGGGGGTTGTCGCGGGGACAAAGGCGAGGCATGTAAGAACTAATAAAACGAGTTATTATTATATTTACGATACATTCATCTTTCTCCCGAAACACGAAAGAAAATCGTCGATTTTCCCATAGATTTTTCACCTTTCCCACGTGGGTCATCGAGGGTGACCAAAATCGAGGGGGTGGGAAAGCAAATACAACGGGGGAAGACCACCATTTAATCGAGCAAAAGGAGCTGCAAAATTTAATTGGTCCGCGAGAAACAGTTTCGCACGAGACGGACCGATTAAAACTTTCGTCGACGTGCAAGAGAACTGTAAGACTTTAATTCCACGAAAATCACCGAAGCAAGAGTGGACCAGTGGTGCCAGAGGGGGGACAGAGGAAAAAAAGAAACGTGCAACGAGCGGTATACCGAAAGGGACGAGAACGAAATTATTTTTCTCGGTGCTGCAAAAATGAGATAAGTCCGTTTAAAGAATATTAACTGCGAGAGCTCCTTTAGTTTCTACCGTTCGCGTGCGATAGAAAATTCTTGGATTAAAGCTTAAATCATCCGCTGTATCTTTATTCCGGGATGAAATTGAAATTCGAATAATAATTCCACCTTAACCGAGGTGAGAAATCGTAATTCTCTCTATTAACGTTTACACCATTGTAACCATGTATTAACGCGAATAACAATTACCTGTGAAAAGTGAAAAATAAAAGAAAAATGACTTCTCATTATCTGAACCACGTTTTCAAAATCCTTTCGGAGAAAAGTTTTAAAAGACTCAGGTAAAAACAATTGAAAAAGCTTCGTTTGCAAAGTTGTACAAATTCTAAAAGAAAAACGTAAGTGAAAAAGTCTAATTACCATAAATGAGAAGCCCAGTATAATCCGTAGCTTTTCTAATACAATTTTCCACGGTGTTGTCGCGCAAACAACATTTCGTTTGTACATACTTACTGCCGGCCAGTCTTTCCGGAATCTTGGAAACGTAGTACGTTCCATCAGTGTTCGAGAGTATCGATCCCACGGGGACAAATGACAAGTCTCGAATGGCCGGACACTCGGAATATCTCGTGTTTGTGCAGCAGGCAATAGCTGGGTTTACATTAGGACCACTTCCGCCCAATTAATTAGTCTCAATCGGTTTACCTCGCCGGGTCTCGGGCAACCCAGAAGATCGGTTTTATCGATCCCCGTGCTTTCTCATTACCGAAGGATTTTCCATGTCCCATTTTCTTCGTGTACAATAGACCAAAGAAATCGGCGCAATTCATTTCACATTCCGCCATTGTCTTAGTGTCATTACTCTTAACTCCATCTCCATTAACGTAGACGTTATCAAATATTATCCGAAGGCTCGATCTCTCATTCTTTGCTTGATCATTGTTTCATCGACCGAAAAAAACAAAAAAAAAAATTCATTCTTCCCCTAGGACACTGTTCAAACGGTACACTCTGTACAATTCACTTTAAATTATGCATATTAAATACATATACATATATATTCCATTCCTCTGTATTTCACGAACATCAAACATTTCGCTATATCAAAGAAAGTGTCTTTATCTCCCAGGAAACGACTATACCAATCCAGGTTGGAAAATATTTGTCCAATGTACCGTAGCGCTGAGATTGATCGAAAGAAAAAGAAAAGCGACGAGTTAATTAAAAATCCTCAGTGATTTCCGTGAAAATTACCTTAAGCATATCTAATTTCACGGTTTGTACACGAACTTCCTGATTTCTCTTTTTTCCCCTTTTCTCGATGTCCGCGGAATAAAATAAAAAAAAAACTATCAAGGGATGGGGCGTTCCCGGCAGGAAGAATTGAATGTAGAATGCAGCACCGATGGCGTGAAAATAATTCCATCCGGTTCGTCGACGGGACTTCGCGTTCTTCTCGTCGGCTGACGTTTATTCGCGAAAGAATATTTTTAGCTGGCAGGGACACCGGCGTGACTGGCAGCCGGTGTCTGCTCGACATTCTACCGGTTAATAACCCTTTTCAACCCCCTCCTCGTCCAGCACCCATACACTTTCACGGAAGGGGTGGGGGAGGGGGAGGTTGGAAAAGTGGAAAACGTAGAGTGATCCGCGCGAGCTCGTTGTAGCGATCCAGTTTTTCCGACGGGGAAAAATTCGATCTTCGTTTTTTTTTCTCGTTTTTACTGTTGGCCCGGCTGTCGTCGAACCATACCGATGGCAAGTTTCCGTCAGCGTTTCCCGGTATAGGGAAAGTTTCTCGGGAAATTGGGAAAGAGTGTCGGTAAAGGGGGAAGGTGTAAAAGGTGCGAGGTAAATCGGATGGACGAACGAAATCGCTGCGGTATCTTTTGTAATAATAATTTAACGACATTTCAAGTTCGCTGTCTCGCACGAGTCGTATATGTATATACATATATGTATATATTGTGTATTTTTTTTTATCGTCGGCCCAGCTGTTGGTTCGGATCGCACGAGAACTAGAACGACGTGTTTGCAAACTGTCGTAAAAAGGTAGCCGTTTATTCCGAAGAGGAGGCCATGCAATTTTGATATCGAACGGAATTAGGGAAAATCGAGTCGATGGCATTCGGGCGAAAGATTCTTTTTGGAAAAAAAGAAGAAGAAAAAGGGATGTTCAGTTCACTGGAAAACTAATGTTTAATTCATGAATAATACAAAGTATAATTCAATCTTCGATTCTCATCTCGAAAAACACAAGAAAAAAAATCACTACGAATGAAAACCCCCGGACAAAGTGGAATAAGAAAATTAGAAACAGATCAATAGAACGCAGCTTCCCTCCGTCGATCTAATCACGTTAATGGAATCTTAATGTCACGATTTCCATTCGATTCGACGCTATAACTATGATATCGGAAAATTAACGAACAAATCCACCAACAGCACCTCGGAACCCTTTCAATAATAACTTTGAAAAAAACCGACGTCGTCGAACTTTTCCGTAGTTCTCATTGGGTCCCGTTTACACCGTCGGTTATCGACGTGGACGTTAACACGGCGATGAATTCCGTATTGTCGGCAACAAAAGTTGTTTGGTCGTGGCCTTAGCATCCCCGTGTTTTGTCACGGGACAATGTTACCGGCGGCGTTCCTCTCTCATACATAATGTATTCATTCGCTACGGGCGTCGGCGTGCGCCGCGATAGAGCCGTATCATTGTTTACGAATCATTGAATCGGCTGAATGAAATTACACCGACACCGGAGACAGAAAACGACGGACGCACCGTCATTCCGCCGCGGAAACTTTCGATAGCGGAGGACCTTCAGTATTTCCCACCACGAGACACATATATTTACACAATTACAAGCGAATAGAACAGTAATATTATATTTTTAGTGAGTCACACAGACAGAAAACTCTATCATATGTGAACTTTGTATCGGAAGCTCTGTGATAACGGTTCGAAATTGTTTCTTCGAAAAACTAGCGCACATGGTTCGATAGTGTCTCTTTATAAAAAAAAAAGAAAAATCCGTTCACGTACGAAACGTCAAATATCCTTGATTCGACGTTGCGAACCGCGAGTTCCGATCTATTGTTTTGCTTTATTTCCAAACGACGTCGACGACGATGTCGAGGAAAACAAGAGGTCTTCCTGCCCCGGTTGGAAACCGGTCACAGATTTTCTCGATTCCGGGAATCGAAAACTTTCCAATTCCGGCTCCTTGGAACGCCGGAAACAAACATTCGGCTGGCCCCGGCTACTTCGGAAGCTGCTCTAGACACCGCTAGAGACACTCGATAGTACCTGTGGAGAATACTAAGCATCCACCTACACACAGATATACACATATACGCGATTGGGCGTCGGCACTGTGTTCTCGAAGCTCATGGAGCGGCAATTTTAATAAAACATAGCGGAATATTGTCGTGTCCGGTCCAGGGGGGGGGGAGGATATCGAACAGGTATTTATATATTTAGCGTTGGAGCAATATTTGCTAAAGAAGTGTGATATTGGCCCGACAAATATTTGACGCAGTTTTGATCCAATATCGTAGTGCCAGCCGATTCATTTGTTCACGGATTTCATTTACCGTATTCACCTTCATTTTGTAATGGAAACTTCCGATGAAATATAAAATACAACGGGGGAGGGGGAGGGTGAAACTAGTCGGAGTTCCATTTTCATCGATTTCCCATATTTTCACGCAATCCGGGAATGCCGGACGGATTTTAAATGCCGACAGAAGCGTGAAATTATATTTAATGACAGATTTCCGATCAGGTGTGTCGAAATTTTCACGCGAAACTTTGGCAAATATAAAATTACTATTGCGTGACCTGTAGAATTATCTGAAATATATACATGTGTGTATTTCGATCCATTTTCCATCGAACGATTCGTACAGTTGTCTCGAAAGGAACAACAGGCTGGAAATATTTAAAGCGTCGAATAATTCAACTATAATCCGGCAAAGTTGCCTAAGCGAAGTGTAATAAACAAAAACGGGCTACCATTATCGCTGTTTCATTCCCGTCTTATATAGCGTATTAATTATCCATACACGGGACAACGAATGGAAATCCTTTAAGCAGCTTCCGCGATGCCCGTATGAAATTATGGTGCCCTGTTCACCGTGCAAATCACGGATTATAATAAGAATCTATCGGATAACGCTGCCGTGTCCGAGGTATTTACACCGTTTCGCAAATCCACTGTCGAAAAGTCCGACGTTCAAACGAGATAAATCGAACAAAAAGCCATCGGCCGATGAAATTCTCGTTGGAAATCGGAATACAAAATCAAACACGTTGGAAATCGGAATATCCGATTATATTTAAATTCAAGCACGTTAAATCACACTGAGGAAAAAAAAATAAGTAATTACCATCTGGAAATAGCGGAGTGTTCTATTTCGTTCCAGCGATACGACGAGTCCGAAGAAAACGCGATTTCATAGCCGACGAAGGTGATCGTCACGGGAGAACGTGGTTCATTTCCACTGCGAGACTAACATTAGCGTCGTGGAACAAACCCGTAATTGCACGGGTCGACGTTACCCCTCCCCCCCTCCTCTCTCTCTCTCTCTCTCTCGTGATTTACACGAGAGGACCGTGCAAGTAACATTTCATGAATTTCATGAATCTGGCAAAGCGATTAATTTAAGGCACGGTAGATTTATACGGGTGGTGGGTCTTTGTTCTGAGAAAGTCGCGTTCCGCGGCAACCAATTTGTATCATTGTGACACGGACGTAAGAAGGATTTCCATGGTTTTATTCGGAACAGAAATATATATATATACGTGTGTCTGTGTATCCGTCCACGTGAGCGACGGTGAACCGTCGACGAGCTGGGAATCGATCTCGTGATTCGCGCGAAATTGCCCGCGGGATTCGCGCGAAAATACGAAGCTGAATGTCAGGGAATAAGAAGCTGAATTTCGGAGAATATGAATCCCGAATTTTGGGAAAAAAGATGGTGAATTCGTGCGAAATACGAATCGCCAGAATTTCGGGAAATTCGAATCGTGAATTTTTAGGAAATATTTCGAGGTTCGACGATATCTTTCGAGTTGGGAAAGATCATTTTTCATTTTATTGAGGAAAAGGGTATGCTTCTCGCCGGAGAGGCTGGATGAATCTTCGAAACGAGCTCCGATGTAAGAGTTATCGTCGCGTATGGACAAATCGTGCGGAGAACCAGTTTAACGATTACGGGAAAACTTGTGACCTGTGGAGTGTACGATTGTAGACCATCGGATGTCTATCTAACCAGGAGATGGTGCCATTTATGGGGAAATGTGTGAATCAGATAAGAAACGGAGAAAGCATGTAGGAAACGCTTCGCGGTAATTGATTGCATAACTAAATGGAACACCCGATTTAAACGAGCCCCTTATTTGTCTAATTGTAAGTTCACCATCTGAAAACTCTAAACTAATTACTCAGTAAAAAAACATAATGCTTCATCATTTGTATTTTCGACAAAAGAAATTCTATAAAATTTTCGATAAAAATCACGTCGATTTGAAACAGTAGGTAATATGTTACAATGTCCGCCCTGTATACGGGCAGAAGGGAAACGCGTTTCTTATTCGTGGTGGAAAATATGAAGTATTCGTGGAATCCGTAATATAGTACGATATTCGGAAAAGTGTTTTACTTTTCCCTTTGTACGACGTGGAACGAAATTTATGTACCTGTGCCGGTGTTATCGGGGAACGAAGAAATCTCTGATACAGTACCTGGAAAACCTTTCTCTCGGACAAAACGATAAATCACCTTCAAACTTTTCTTGCGGAACCTTTCCGTGGCTGTGATTCCGTTCGATTAATCATGAACGTTTAATCCATCGAAAGATAATCATTAATTCCACCCGTTTTTTGATCGGCATTCGCTGAATTTTAAAGATAGCGATCTGAAACTTGTACCATTGTTTTAGTTGGAAAATTCTACGCCAGAACAATGTATAATAGTTGTACTTTTCGAAAATTTAATTTTTCGCAAAAATCTGAAGGGGGTAGGTCAGGATTTTTTGCGATTTTCGTAAATCCCTTGTCATTTCCATAATTTTTGAGATATCAAAATGATTCTTTCACTGGCTTATTCGGCTTCGGATTCCGCTTCCAAAACGTCCACAATAATGTTAATATTCCAAAAATTACGGAAATGACGAGGAAACTGCGAAAATTGCGAAAATTCGTCAAATTCAACCAGTTTTTTGGTCGGCATTCGCTCAATTTTTGAGATAGCGATCTGAAACTTGTACCATTGTTTTAGTTGGAAAATTCTACGACAGAACAATGTATAATAGTTGTACTTTTCGAAAATTTAATTTTTCGCAAAAATCTGAAGGGGGTAGGTCAGGATTTTTTGCGATTTTCGTAAATCGCTCGCCATTTCCACAATTTTTTAGATATCAAAATGATTCTTTCACTGGCTTATTCGGCTTCGGATTCCGCGTCCAAAACGCCCAGGATCATAAAAATATCTCAAAAATTGTGGAAATGGCAGGCGATTTACGAAAATCACAAAAAATCCTGACCTACCCCCTTCAGATTTTTGCGAAAAATTAAATTTTCGAAAAGTACAACTATTATACATTGTTCTACCGTAGAATTTCCTAACTTAAACAATGGTACAAGTTTCAGATCGCTATCTCAAAAATTGAGCGAATGCCGACCAAAAAACTGTCAGAATTTGACGATTTTTCGTGATTTTCGTAATTCTTTCGTCATTTTCGCTAATTTTTAGATATCGACCTGAATCTTGGACTGTCTTATTCGGTTTCGAATTACGCGTCCAAAACGTCTCGGATCATTTGAATAGCTCAAAAATTATGGAAATGACGACCGATTTACGAAAATTGCGAAAATTGATCAATTTAAAGCAGTTTTTCGGTCGGCATTCGCTCAATTTTTGAGATAGCGATCTGAAACTTGTACCATTGTTTAAGTTAGGAAATTCTACGGTAGAACAATGTATAATAGTTGTACTTTTCGAAAATTTAATTTTTCGCAAAAATCTGAAGGGGGTAGGTCAGGATTTTTTGCGATTTTCGTAAATCGCCTGCCATTTCCACAATTTTTGAGATATTTTTATGATCCTGGGCGTTTTGGACGCGGAATCCGAAGCCGAATAAGCCAGTGAAAGAATCATTTTGATATCTCAAAAATTATGGAAATGACAAGGGATTTACGAAAATCGCAAAAAATCCTGACCTACCCCCTTCAGATTTTTGCGAAAAATTAAATTTTCGAAAAGTACAACTATTATACATTGTTCTACCGTAGAATTTCCTAACTTAAACAATGGTACAAGTTTCAGATCGCTATCTCAAAAATTAAGCGAATGCCGACCAAAAAACTGTCAGAATTTGACGATTTTTCGTGATTTTCGTAATTCTTTCGTCATTTTCGCTAATTTTTAGATATCGACCTGAATCTTGGACTGTCTTATTCGGTTTCGAATTACGCGTCCAAAACGTCTCGGATCATTTGAATAGCTCAAAAATTATGGAAATGACGACCGATTTACGAAAATTGCGAAAATTGATCAATTTAAAGCAGTTTTTCGGTCGGCATTCGCTCAATTTTTGAGATAGCGATCTGAAACTGGTACCATTGTTTAAGTTAGGAAATTCTACGGTAGAAGAATGTATAATAGTTGTACTTTTCGAAAATTTAATTTTTCGCAAAAATCTGAAGGGGGTAGGTCAGGATTTTTTGCGATTTTCGTAAATCCCTTGTCATTTCCATAATTTTTGAGATATCAAAATGATTCTTTCACTGGCTTATTCGGCTTCGGATTCCGCGTCCAAAACGCCCAGGATCATAAAAATATCTCAAAAATTGTGGAAATGGCAGGCGATTTACGAAAATCGCAAAAAATCCTGACCTACCCCCTTCAGATTTTTGCGAAAAATTAAATTTTCGAAAAGTACAACTATTATACATTGTTCTACCGTAGAATTTCCTAACTTAAACAATGGTACAAGTTTCAGATCGCTATCTCAAAAATTGAGCGAATGCCGACCAAAAAACTGTCAGAATTTGACGATTTTTCGCGATTTTCGTAATTTACTCGCCATTTCTGTAATTTTTGAGTCATTAACCAGTTTGTTTAACCAGTTAATCATTGAACTATTAACCACACGAAAGAAAAAAAAGTCTAATTCAGTGCCGCACCCTATACAACGACGTCCACTAACACCAAAACATACACAACCTAGTGTAAAACATGGTAGTTCAGCTCTGGCGCTCATTTAGCGGATAAATCATGCGTGAGCGTTGAATTTCACATGGGCCCGAAGTTTCGGGGTAAATAAATCAAGGGAGGGTGGACCATTAAGAACGGGTCCAGGGTCCAGCTTTCATCTCGCCGAAGGGGTTGAAGCATCGAGAGGGCCAAGAGCTTTCACCGTGACGTTTCGCGGATAAACTTTCCGTCGTGTTTCCCGTCCCAGCGTCGTTTCATTTATCTTCCCGTGTTATCACGGCCCCCCGAAACTTCGTGCCGGGTGTGTAGCGGCAAGACGTGCAAACAACGTAGAACGCAAACGTGTACGCGTTTAAATACGGGTTACCGTGTGTAAATACCTGGTGTCTCGAAAGTCACCCCCCCCCCCATCCCCAACGACGGATGAATCGATAATCGTTTCGTTTTATCGAAACGTAAGGAATTCTCCGGGGAATCGTCGGGTGCTCGACGTGGGGAATGCAGGGGGTGGTTCAACCCTTCTCACGACGGGATAGAATTCACGGGGGAGGTCGGAAATGCCTGAGCAATTGAGATTTATAAACATCCGTTCCTGCATTTTAATTGTGACGTTCCAGGGGGTATTGTTTTCCGAACGGATGAAACGCGAATGGTAAAAAGAATGAAGATATGATTGATGCGGCTGTTTGTTATATTTTTTGTCGACGTATCGAAACAATTTTCTGATGAAAACTACTGTGTTACATGCGTTTGACGGGCGGGCTGACGGACACTGACGGGAGGTTGTGACAGGTAGAACGCGAAGGTGGCAAAGATTTTGAAAAATAAGTGTGTCGTGTAGATACATTTTTCATATGTACATATACTGTACACGTACACGGTTACTCGAGATTTATATTAAACAACTGAAATACAAATATCGACCGATGAAAGATGAACTGAATAACACCCGCACGAAATCCTCGAATCTCTCCTTTGCGTTTGTAACACTCCCACACGCGAGGGAATATGCAAATTACACCGGCACGCGCTAATTAGAAATTTCTTTCCACTCGTTCGCAAATTACAACGGTTAATTATTGGTCGTAACGTAATGGCGGAATTTTCTACGTTGCCGTTCTTTATTTCCCAACCGTTGCCGCAAGAATTTTCACAAAAAAAACCACAATTTAAAATACCGCGACAAAAAAAGTGGGGGAGGAGAGTAAGAAAACAATGAAACAAGAATTCTCCCTAGAAGAATATACCCGGCCGTACGATTAATTTCGACCGCCGTCGACAATGGAGGCCCTTCGCGCGAACTTATGGGGGTCTGCAAGGCAGAAGAAGACCCTGGAAAAGGAACAAAACCGGAAATAAAAGCGGAACGTGGAGAGCGAGCATGACGTCATAAAACGATGTAGCAGAAGGGCTTCCCGGTGGATCGCGATGATGAAACTCGCACGCGACGTTCCCCGGGAAACTACCAAGTTGCCGTGAACGTCTTACCGGGACAAAGGAAACGCCCTTCGACGGAATAAAGGGTTAGAATGTCGGGTTCAACGATTTGAATGCCACGCGAATTTTCTATGGATTGCCTATGGTGTCACCGTAGATTCGTAACATCGCAATGTATATATTTTGAATATATATATTTCGTGTATAAATAGACACTATTATTTTTTAGATATATTATTTTTATAATATATTACTGTCCTCACACCATCATAGTAACCATGTAGGTATCGGAAAATGTATAAATATTGACATTTATTAAAATTATATAATTATATGGACCACCGTGACACTATGGTCAAGTTGAGTGCCGGTCACCGGTGACCCCCACGGCATTCAACGTGTTAAAACCTTAAAAATAATGTCAAGAAGTGTCTTCCTAGCGGATTCTGCGAGCAAAAGGGCTGAATTTCGTATCGAGGTTCACGTAGTCGACTTACGTAATCCCGTTGCCAAGATTTCGAATACGTTGTATGTAACGCAACTCGGCATCTCCCGGAGTCGCGGTTCAACGGCATTCGTACGTGAGCTCCCGCATCGCGGAAAATCATTCCGCGTGAACTTCCCTGGGAAACAATATAGCCGCAGTCAAAACCGAAAGTTTCGGCGCCGCCACTTCGCGGAGTTCGTTGACGAGGGTACACACACTACGTAACCTACTAAATTCAGTTACGGCGGGGGAGAACAGACGCTCTTCGCGAGATATGGAAAATATAGGAACCCACCCACCGGCAACAACAACAACAACAACCGTCTTGAATAATACGAAAGGATCACCAAAATTCTTGGAAAGAATTAAACCCTTTAACCAAAGATTCTTCATATTTATTAAAAATTGTCTATCAAATGCAAATTATTAAAAATACCAAAAAAGTAAATGTCTATTAAACTAACGAACACACGATATCTTTCTTGAACACAATGATTTGGAATTTATTCTTGTTTTCCCCCAAAATTTCGCGAAAATCCCGAGGATTCCACAAAGTCGCAACAAATCATCATGGGAAATTTGTCGGCCGGTATTATCGATCATCGAAATCGACTTCGATGTATTATTATATTTTATCCGCCGGAGAGATTCGACTCGACGTAGAGAAATCTCGCGAGACCGTCTCGAACTGGTAGTTTACCGGCCAAGGGAACACCATCGTGCTCGGAGTACTTGAATTCTCCATCGTGTAGCACACGTCGAAGAACTCGAGGCATTGTAAAGGTCTCGGCAGGCTTTCTTTTACGAGTAGGAGGGCGGAGGGAGGGGGAGGGAAAAATATTTCTACTTTTGACGTGCAGATTCCAGCGGAACTTTGCGCGAGACGGAGAGAAATAGAACGCCCCAGTGTTCGCGTTTCCCGGAATGAATACATATACGTACAAGTACATAGAATACTTTCGGAAAATACGACGTCACTGTTACGTAGCAGAGTGTTTAAACAGCGCGTAAGTAATCCAGGTCGTGGTTTAAGAACACTCTTTTTTAGCGACACTTGGTACATTAATTTCTTTATGTTTCACTCGTGTTAATTAGGCTATTTTCATGTCCTGTTTTTTTGACGATCTATGAAAAGTAGTGTACACATGTTTTTTGAACGTTTTAATTGAGGTTTCTTGGTAGATTTAATGAGAGGGTTCTTTTGGCTTTGTTTTTTAGTTAGATAAGTCTTTAAAAAAAAATAAGTACTTTATAGGAAATGAATGTAGACGTGACTTTTTACACGTTGGTAAAGTTCTTAATAGAAAATCGCTAAGTTGTCGTTCAGAGTACGCTTTCGTGTGTACATCTGTGTTGATACGTGGAAAAGTAAACGTTCGCCAAGTGTTCGGCCAGTGTCTGCACTCCGGAGGCTTCAATTTCACGAGCCATTAGGCTTCTTTCGATGCCGGGAATCCGGACTGACCTTAGCTAACTGCCGAAGTTGAATTGTAAATGTTTAGTAATGCCTCGCGTCCCGTACAACATGAATTTCCCCGGGTAATTTGAAATTCCGAATGATCCCGCGTGCATTCACCCTTGCCCAAGTAGCTTACGTGCTTCGGTGGCGTACGGTACACTCTCGATTACTTTCCGGTCGGCGGAATATCAATGCGACGGAAGTTCAAAGCCTCGGTGATTTCAAACAGTGGAAATTTCTGGGCCTCAGAAATTTCACAGGGAAATTTTCCGAGCACCAGAATTTTCCGCGCGTCGAATTCCAAGCGACAGAAAATTTAATGCGTGAAAATTCACGCGACACAAATTTCAACGCGTGGAAATTCACGCGGTACAAATTTCAACGCGTAAAAATTTGTACGATACAAATTTCCACGCGTGAAAATTCACGCGATAGAAATTTCAAGGCTTTAAATTCCAAGTGTCAATAATTTCGACGTATGAAATTCCAAAAGTCAGAATATTCAACCCTTTAATTTCCATGGGGTAGTAAATTCAACCCTTACCCTCGATCCACCTCGTTTACCATACAATATAACACGCAGAATGCAAAGCAAATAAAACTGAAAGACAAATTAAGCTTCGTACTATTCGAGGTAACGTCGATCTTAAAACGGGTCGAATAAAACGAACGATAGTTCGCCGGCAACGTAAACGGATTTATTATCAGCATGACTGCCACGAGATGAAAGTAATAGCGCTGAGCGACCTTTAACGAGCCCTCCCCTAGGTTACTTACAAAGTGTCTACTAACTACCAGCCACGAGCACGGTAATTATAAGTGCAAATTACGAAAGCGGTAACGTAAAGTGCAATCCAAACTCGTCGAGCAAAGGTGGAAATTTCACGGGGTTAGCCTGAAGAGTTTTAACATACTCGGCCAACGAGACTCTTTTGATAACGAGGAATTCTGACGGATCCCAGGTATCTCGGAACTTTGCTTTACACTGAATTTCTTCCGTCTTCGACGCGTCCTCATAACTTCTCGCATACTTTCCCGAAATCTTGACCCCTTCCGCCATCAACGTCATGAATGACACAAATACCATTGCAGGGATGATATTTAAATTCCCACATTTTATAATACATCGCAATCGAATAGATAAAGACAAAAATATATTAATATTTTCATAAATTCCCCGTGAATATTAACCGAAACTTTAAAAAGATTCTCGAAAATAGTAATTCCGTTTAATTCCGTCATGGTTTTGACATTTTAGAGTGAAACGGGGAGAATATTATTGTGTTCAAAAATAGTATACAGAGGAAACACGTTGATATTGAACGACTCGAAGAAACTGTGGGAAAGGTGGAAAATTCTCCAGCGAAGTTCCGCGGAAAGTTAAATACAATTACCGGGCGGCGTATAAGCACACTTTCGGAACTGTAAACAGTGTATATAAATGCGGTGAACAATCGGCGAGCACCGCGGCGTTTAATCGCGTCGGTTAAGAAGGCAGAAATTGTAAAGCGCAAATGCGAAAGTTCGGGGCGAGACGGGCGAAAATGCACGCCGGGAGTTTCGCAACTACGAAGTTCACGGGGCCCCGCGGAAGAAGGTCTTCGTCGGTTGGTATCGAAGAATCGGAAACGATCGCGAAAGTTTTCCCCTGGACTACGGGGAACACGGGTAACTCCGGGAACATCGTGATTTGCAACGGAATTTCAAGATGTTCACCGTACTCGCAACGAAAATACTTTGATTTATTTGCCCGCCGCGTTGGCAACTCTATTCGATCGTGTCACACACAGATACACCGGGAAAAATCATTATTCCATACAATATATCACATCTAATTGCATCAAAGTAATTTCCATTTAAATATCAATGAATATCTATTTCTATTTCCAAGAAAAAAGATCATAGAATGAATATACTATACATAACGAATGGATATAAATAATTCCTATTGAATTTCCACGTATAAACACCATTTCCATTTAAAATAATAATTACGGTAGTATCGTTAATTCATCCAGACATTAAAAAAAAAAAAAAGGGAAACAAACGCTAAAACGGCAATCAACACGGGGCAAACCATCGCGAGTCCGACGAGCGGGGTAAGATAAACGGAGGAGAAAAATATGAGAGGAGATAAAGAAGATTGCCGCGCGGAACATTGTGAAAAGTGAAGCGCCACCGGAGGGGGAGAAAGACGAGCAATCGAAACGGGCCGGCTTCCGTGCGCGTCGCTGGATGCATTCAAATGCACTTCGATCGACAGCCAACGATTTCCCTGATAAGAGGACCGGCACGGCGAGAAATCGTAATTTGCGCTATGCATTCCGCTGGAATTTCCCGTGGAGCCAACGCGGTATCTCTCGACTTTCGTCAAACGAGGCGAAAAAGAGAGAAAGAGAGAGAGAGAGAAAAAGAGAGATCCGCTAAACGGACATACACATAAATACATATATACATGTATATACGGATCAATTTTATTTCCGTTGCTTTCGAACGAAAACGCGCGAACGATCGAAAAATAGAGGGTGAGAAGAAAATCGGGGGAAGGGAAAAATGAAAATAAAAGGAAATATGCAGAACGGATAAAGGGTGGATTAAAAAGGTGTAAAAAGACCTGCGACTGAAATCCCTCGTTCACAAGAAGCTACTGCGTATGTATATGTATGTATGTATGTATGTATGTATGTAACAGATCTAAATTCCGGCGAGATTTTCACGCGAAGAATTTTCACAGAGGTTCTTTTCTCTTCATTTGCACTTTCGTTCGTATCGTAAACCATCGTCGGATCGTTGCACGTACGTTGCCCGTCGGTGGAAAGTGAAAATTATGGGGCAAGATGCGCGGCAGATAACTTCGTACCGTAGAACCCCCGCCTTTTGTCTTTCTAACGATGAAAATCACGGTAATGAGAGTGTAATCGTATGCGATATGGAAACTACCTGTCTGTTCGCGTCGCTCTGAAATACAGTCGTGTGGTTAACCCACTCTATAACCGAGGAAACTTCGCGCACCTGTCTACGTGAGTGATTGCTATACTGCCGCGGTTAGTATAGCTCAACTGTTCTTTGCAGCGTTACGGGAAGTACTTATATAAAAAAAAAGGAAACGTATAACTTACTAGGAAATATAAAAAAAAAATTGATACTTCCAAAAATACCCCAGGAAAATTCCAATTAAATTAATTATCTAGTCAACAAACTTCTCGCGATGATTTATATTATATATCTTTGAATTTATTCAATTCATTATTATTGTTTACCGCGTCATGAAAATCAGAGATTTGATTTTATAAATTATTAGTAATTAACTGGCGAACGTTAATTAAAACCGACTGTTTATATGGAAAATATATATACTTTCTATTAAAAATAATTGACAGACTGCTAGGTTTCAAGCTGGAGAAAAATATACATATAATTATATGATTTACACCCTATATATTCCCGATACTATCGAAAAAAAAAAAAACATAAAAAAGCGAAACTTCCAGCCGACGGAACACGCGTTCCCTTCCAATTTATCATTCCTATTTAAAAGTCGAATATATTTTCGTTGCTCGTAGTAATGTATCTTCGACGGTTATGTCGTCCATCGATCATAGGTCACCGTGCGTCCGTTTACAGCCGCCGGAAACGCGGGAAATGGAGTGTATGCGACGGTGCATAAAATCCGAATATCGTATGACGAACCTTCCGTCAGGCATTGTCACCCGGTGCGCATCGGGCCACGACGAAATATTGACAGATATCTTGCGCGGCTCTATTGCCATCCCATCGATAGCTAAACTTCGCCATAGAAACGTTTCGAAGTTCCGGGAAGCGAAACTTTGATATCCAAATCACATTGTGGGCGGCAGACACACACGTGCCGCCAAACACGTGCCGTCGAACCTCGTACGGAGTTTGCGAACGTGTCTCGTCATGGGAAAACACTGCAACAGCAACGAGAAACTTCGTCGCTAATAAATCGGAAACTTGTGTATTAGAAATTTTAGAGTTATTTCAAATTTAGTGGGTTACGAATAAGATGACAGTGATTGAGATTTTCTTGTGGCTAGGGATTTAAATATAGATCTGACGGAGACGATCACCGGTGACCACCACGTGGATCCATGTGTAAATAGAATTAGAAATATATTTCTTTGGAGATCTTATATTCCCAGAAAGACGTTTTTATGGGATAAAAACGAGAATCTACGAAATAAATTAATATTTCTCCTGACAAAACGGTGCATTACGCACTTTATAGCTATAAATCACGTTGGAAATGGAAGCGAGGGAACGCGAAACTCGTAGTCCACAGTGTGCCTTCGAATTCCATGGTATCGGTCAAGCGCGAAATATTGACGGAAAAGTCGCATTGTTGCCCTATCGGTTTATTGAGTGCGTCGCGGAAAACCGTTGAACATTTTTCCGGGCAAGAAACTCCGCGAGCTAACGTTTCCATTCTTGCGAGCGTTTCGAGTTCCCGATATTTTTCCAATCATTTTAAGAAACTCTTTCCGCCGATCATCCAATAACACTGATGAAACCAGACGTTCTATGGTCGTCGACGTATGTATGTATGTATGTACATAATATCTTCGGTGAAAAGCACCGAGTGGTATTAGCGACAAGATTACGCGGAGACATAACGTGGATGTGCAATGAAATCGGAATAAATATCGATATTTCCGTGGAAAGCCTAGGATATCAGAATATCACCGTTGTTTTTTTTATATGTGCTTTTAGCGACGTTAACAGCGCTCACGGCAATGGTGAGAGAGAAGGAGAGAGAAGAGAGAGAGAGAGAGAGAGAGAGACATAGAGAGTGAAATTAATAATTTTCTTCGAATGAAAAACGTCGAATAAAATCCCGCTAACCGAAGTGATCCATTATCCAACATTTCTGTATTCCGGCAATGTGACGTGTGCAGTCTGATTCGCAATAAAAAGCTTTTATTACGATCGATTGCGTTTCGAATAAAAATCTATGCACACCTGTGTGCGACTGCCGCATTTGTACACGAGGGATGGCGTACATATTAGAACGTGAAATGTATTTTATAGAAATACATATATTTTTATTACTTTTTTTTTAAACAAACATTCATTTCCATTTCTGTATTGCAAGAATAATTTTACGCGATTACCTAGGAAACGTTGTTTATATTTATTCGTCAGACAAAATCACGGTATACGGTTAATTAACGGGTAACGTTAATTCGAAACTATCCATCGCGTATTAAAAGTAAACGTAACAAAGCTAGTTGCGGTGTTTATTGTTAGAATAGGCGTAACGACGAGAAACCCGTGAGAATGTGTGCGTCGCGAAACATTTTTGAATAATCCGCCGGCGGAATATTCATAGCGTTACTCGAGAATCTCTTGATCTTTGCAAATACACTGTGTCGCGATAAAATATGCAATTAATCTAAAAACGGAAACGTTCGAGAATCACTTGCTACCGTTAAAAATGCATATAATCTCGAATACATCAACCGCGCGTATTTAAATTCACTACATTTCCCGGGAACTCGTAAGCGATTCAACGACATACACACACACACACACACACCGCAACCTGTTAACATACGTCGATCCAGATTCTAGAATCCGTTAACTCGTTAACGTTAACAACGAAGAAACATCCACCACCACCGTTTTATCCGAGTTACCAGTCGCTACCACAAAATGGAAGACCTTTAATGCCGCGTCCGCTGTACATAAGAAGAATCTGGTATACGAAGCCATTATCGTTATCACCGCCACTTTGTCTCATAAACGATGTTCCGGCCAAAGAGACCGAAAGCCCATGGTCCCGTGTAGAAAGTAATTTTCAGCCGCTTTGCAGAGCTGATTGGATTTCGTATTCTCGATTAGCTGCTACCGTCGAACAGGATTAAACGGCCGTGAAATTCACCCGACGAAATCGTCGTCGATACGGTTCGCGGATCTATCGATCGTTCGTGCGATCTTGATAAAAAAGAAAAACGGAGAAAAAGGAAAATATCGAGGAAAATATCGCTGACAAAGCTACCGTCGATTTCTATAACTGTGTTTTTTTTTCCTCACCGCGTAAAAACGTAAACGTGGCGATCTACTTGTTCGATTTACGGATCGTCGTCCGCGTTTTCCGTTATTACCACCACAGTAACACGCAAAGATTGATACTTGTCCGCGATTGACGCGGATCGTGTATTATTTAACTGTCTCCGAGCCGACACGACACGCAATTACGGGAAAAGCAGCTCGTTTCGAAGTCCGTCTAACTGCACGACTTTCCGGGTTCATTGAAAAAGAAAAAAAAAGAAAAATCAAATTCGTGACGCTATTAATTAGATCTCGTTAGGAAACGCGGAGATTTATAATATCGATTTATTTTCGCACTTCAAGGACCGTGAAAATCTTCCGTCAATTTTACGTCGGATCACGGAAACATGTACGCAGATACGTGGTACATATTATATATGTATATATGTATACATGACAACACGGTCACGCGGTCCTGCTTATCGATAAGCCTATCGAATATAACTGTATCGATCCGTGTGCACGCGAAACATGAATATACATGTATCGAAAGGAGCCAGGCGCAGCCGCTCTAACGATGTGTTCACTGAGACGCGAAATTTACAGCTCGATGTCTATGATAATCGCACGACAATTATCTCACCATTTCGCACAATCACCCAGAACACCCTCAACAATCGAATACCAAACAAAAATAACCCACGACCCGAACGTTTCCAACTATATAAACATTCGACGAACACGTGACTAAAATCCAAACACGAAAGAAAATCACCAACACAATCAACAACACACACACACTTATCCAACGATATACACGTTCAATACACACGTACACCTTCAACGTACAAATCTCCAGGTAATTCAGGGTTACCGGTAAAACCGTGATTTTCTCGACGATTGAAAATCGTAGGTCGGTACCCGTGATGACGTAACGAGGCTTCGGTTACGATTGCGGTATCGACCTTCGCGCAGGATCCATTCGTAACAAGGAGAGTCCGGCTAGAGAGCCTCGATTATAGTTAATGCTCTTGATTAACCGGTCTATTGGTCGGCTAAAGGATGCACTCGGGTTTGCACGCGTTCACCGTCGTGACGGTTTAAGACCACGGACCTCTACCGAGACCCGTAACGTTATAACGTCTCGACAGTTTAATCGTTTGGAATAATTGGAAAGCGGCGAGGCGATAGGGAGAGAGAGAGACAGAGACAGAGACAGAGATAGAAAGAGAGAGAAAGAGAGAGGACGGGGGGTGAAAGAGCCATAATTTTCACAGATAAAAAGTTTCCGCGACGGGAGCCAAAAACTAAATCTGCTGGTTTGCTGCGAGTTCACGGTCTTCCTGGTTAATACCATCAACGGTCACGGACCGAGAAGAATATCCGCGGGCATGCGGAAAATTTCGTAGAAGGAAATATCACGGTTTACGACATCCGTTTTCGAGACTTTTAATTACCCACCGATAGATAATAACGGACGGATAATTATCCGGTGAACTGCTGCGAGCTGTTACGGTAATTCTGAGCACGTGCGCGGAATACTCTGGATTGCTGGTGTGTATTATATAATGTATCACTGTGTTAACGTCCGGACAACGAGACTACGTTAATGAATAGCAAAGATAGAAACGCTCTATGTTACGTTAACAATGTATCCTGAAGTACATTAATAATAAAATAGACAAATTAGTCAATTCACATGGGATTAATAATTCAGTCTAGTTTATTTATTCTACACTATAAATACTGATTTATCGATCTACCAATAATATCGACCCCATTCCGTATATTTATTATGTTATATCACGGTTGCATATAATTCTATGGTACTTAACGTTTTCGTTGGTATTCAAGACGATAGTAATCACCGGCTCTATCCTCGGGGTGTCAGAGAAAACACGAAAATGAGGCGTTTAAGCCGAGACACGCGAAGAACGGGAATAATGTACTGCACCCGACTAACGTGCACCTGTATGTATGTATGTAAATACACGCGTATGTGTTTCAATCCAGGGACCCTGTTCATCTCGCACAGGTTATACCATAAACTCCATTATGTAAGTTAACCGTATTGGGGGGGGACTTTATGTCAGGCACGTTCGGTGTCCACGGGGATGGCATCCTTATCTCCGTGCTTGGTCGTTGCTTCCTCACCGGAAGCTCATTACGTCCAGAGGAGTTCGAGGAGCATGTGAGATACGTTCCACCCACGATCTTCGGACAATGAGTGATTTACGTTTATCCGGAAGATTACGTTAGGGGGATAGAACGCAATCACATCGTCTTCTACAAGACTTTGTACTGTTGTTGGAAACTCGGTACACAGATTTTGAAATTTATAAAGTATCGGGAACAAGAATAGAAGAGAGATTAAGGATGTGTGTAAACTATGGTAGGAATAGAATTTTTATATATATTTTTTTAATGTAGTTATTCATTGAGAGAGATTTTAATATATTTTTGAAATTTTTAGGAGTGTAAATTAGTTTGTTTAAAATTATCTATATAGAAGAAGTACTACAGTTTGAAAGTTCTAAGGTACAACTGTGCCATGCAATGAAAAACGAGATACTTTGAAATTCCTACGGGGGAGAAATGAATTCCTACGGGGGGAAAAATGGCGTTTATAGACCGACTACGGGAGTCGAACAACGTGGCTCGTAGGAAATGTTATTACAATCGATACGACTCGCTGCTCCCGCCCACGGATGACCCGAGGGTGCACCTGCATTCTATCAGAATCTGCGAATTTCGTAGATTCCGGCCGTAATTCACCGCGACGAACGATAGGTAAGAGAGGGGGGGGGGGGTAGATCGTGTCCTACGTATGGATCGCACGCCGAGATAATTACACTCTCCGCTAACTAGAATCCCGTCGCGGTGTCACGTTTCCTTTGATAAGAAGCGCCCGCGTAGATTGCAATTTAGACGAGATGTAGTTAGCAGTTTAGAATTCATCAATGGGACACGAACAGATGCGATACGTGAGGAATTACGTAACATTTGCATGTTCGGTTCAGCCCTTTAAGTGGATATCCATAGAAACTTACGGAAAAGAGACGGGGAAAAAAACGAAAATCGTAAAAAAAAAGTGTAAGTAAGTAAATATGGTGATATTAAAAACGTGGTTTCATTTATAATTCCTGACTTTTCAGTTGAAATTCCTGGGATAATTTATGGAGAAGACGATACTAATTAAAAGAGTGAGAGCGACGGAGAGCGAAATGGAACTTTGGGGAAAGGTGTGTAATCAGACGTAGAATGACACGTACGAGTGTGTAAATCATCCTGACGTCGGAGAGTGTATTTCCGGCGTGCATCAGATATCACACACGCATACATAGACATACACACACGTAGTCACGAGGAATGCGGATCATCCGTTACACGTATCTGAATGCACAATGGAGGCGTCGTTCGTTTCATTGCCGGATTAATTCACTCAACGTAGCGCAACTAAATTGGGAATTACTTCGGTTGAACCGCTACGATTCGAACGGCCATAGAATTGAAATGTCTCGAACGACAAAAGATATTTACACGTGTTTGCGTCAGCGTAGAAAAGTAATCCTAGTAGTAGTAGTTTCGTTCGTTCGTTTCCTTGTCGCTTTAAATCCATGTTTGATCCGACGGAACGATTCATCCGTTTTTTAAACAATTCTAATCGCTCGGTGACGCGAGGCGTCGCGACGCTCCGTCGCTGCATTCTCGCGTCGCATCGCATCGCATCGTTCACTTGCCATCCGCGGAATTCGGGTCACCCGTTAGACACTCTCGTTTAAAACGACTCGCACTCGTACACGCGACAGAGTCTCCCAACCGAGGCAGCGATCCAGAATTTTCTCGCGGAAAATGCCGGCCGCTTTGAAAATTCTTTTTGAGGAGCGCCGCGTGAAAAATTTGCCGCGCTTTGAAACGCTTTCGGGCGCCGCGACGCGCGACAATTTCACCGGGTTAACGGGTTTTCTATGCTTAGAAATTTTCGACGCTTTGAAATCGGTCCGCGCGCCTCAGGATTTTCCGTCGGGAAAATTTCGGTGTTTCACCTTAAACCGCGTGAAAAACCGTGTACTTTAAAACACCCCGGGATTTTACAACACCGTCGATTCTCAACGCGTTTAAATGCCACCGTTTCGAATGTTTCTTCGCCTTGAAATATTTCCTTGAAACTTTTCAAAATTCAGCTTAGGAACGTTGGGAAAAAGTCATAAATCCACCAAGTTTGTTTAAAGTCCACGTCTTTAGGTTTCTTAAATAAACGGGATAATATCTAAACCCTAGAAAGTTTTCGCGGCTTCCGATACGAGAGATCCGCAACGGTTTCGTTACGGTTTTCCGTTTTCCAGGCCGATCAATTATACCGCAGGTGCCCGGCTAATTGTCAGCGCTAATTGGATCTCGTTCACCTTCGCTCCCTCCAGTGAACGGCGACTGCGACGTTCGAAAATCAAATCTGCCACGGTATCGCACGTGTAATCGTGTTTTATCTAAACGTACGTATACATATATGTATACCTATATGTATCTATGTATCTATGTATTGCCCGATTCGTTCGTGTTCTGCGGTTTTCCACCGCACTGTATAGGTACCGCGGTATTACGACAAAAACAACATATATCTCTACACCATAATATAACACTCCGACAGGTACCGCGGTATCCGCCGCTGAAAATAATTGATTTCCAACCGACACATTCCAAATCGCTACTATTACTATCGACAAAACAAAAATCTGATAGAATCTCCTTGTCTACAAGGTGTACACGTCCACGGATGATTTCATCGATATATTTCCAACGTCTTCGAAGGGAAAATTCCGCGAGGAACACGCGTGATTTATCTTACCGCGATCGGTATGCGATTCACGCGTAACAGATTCTCAAGTGAAGTAAACACGTCGACGACGACGACGACGACGGTCCCAGGAAAAATGAGAATCACTGAGACATTCTAACTATTACGCTTACGTTACTCTTTTTAACGTTCCTCTCGTAGTTGGCAGAGCGTACCAACGTACCGGGCAGAGGGTTTTGAAGCTCCGCGATGATATATACACAGACAGCCAAAAGCGTTCCACGGAAAGCTCGCGTTCCCCGGGAGATTTTATTCTTCGACCTTTTATCCGACCGGTATTTTTTAATCCGTGATACATACGATGGTCTCGGATTCCCACGGTTGATTGGAAGCGTTGTCATTTTCGTCTTTCATCGCGTGGAAAGTGTTAACGAGCCCCGCGGACGAGATAAAGAATTAATTATCCCCGCGAACGAATCTTTTCCAGGTGAACGAGCAATTAAAAAGCGTTCCGGTCGGTGGCGAATTAATAACGAACAAAGCTGCACACCGGTATAGAGATATATTAGTATTATTATTATTATTATTCTCACTAATTCGTCGGGATTAGTTACGGCGGCGCAATTACGATTTATGATTACAAAATCGTGATAACAGGTAACGCGCGTGTGCCTGTATAATTATATTAAACGAAATTTCTCTCGTTACGAACAAATTCGCATTACCGTATCGCGGGAATTATTATTACACACTCCGTGTTCCGTCGTACTATATATTGTTCGAGAATTAATAATAACGATACTAATAACTTCTGTTAATAATTAGAAAAACATCCGGTGGTTCGATCTTACGCGATTCGTCGATAATGAAATCACGCGAGTCCCGATTGAAAATTCACGCGTAATTCACAACAATAAAATAACATCCACCGAGTGTTTTATTTCCACGCTAACGAAATGATAATTACCCGACCGTTAATCGAATGCGAGTACAGACCGTTGAATATTCCTACCTAGTTTCAGTATTTTCCCGCGTATAATTGCGTTACATAATCGAGTATTCTTTTTCCCCCCGCCCCCTTGGTTCGATTCGTTCGGATTCGCGGATTATTCAAATACGTATTACACTTTAATTCGGCATTACGTATCCGCGGGTCGTATTTGCCTTCGTGAAAATTACGGATGGAAATGAAATCACCGTCGGCGTGATTTTCACGCGCTTCAACGGGACGAGTCGCGTAAATCGCGGGACACAAGGCTGGTTACGTCGACAGATAGAGAGAGAGAGAGAGAGAGAAAGAGAGAGGAGAAATGTGTTTCGCTCGGTAGGAGAAAAAGATTTGATTGTTTTCGAGTGATTCGTCCAAGCAGGTCGTTAGCTCCGCGAAGCGTAACCGTTACGCTTCCTCAATTAAAAGGATCGGTGCACCTTAAATGGTAAGCGTCGGATTTAATTAAGTGCACTTTGCAAAGTACCCGCATTGGGACCCAGCAAGTTCGAGTGACGTCATGCCGCAAGTTTAATTAATATCGCCCGGTAATAATGCACCACGGAGTTCGGTGTTGTCCCGTTGGTTATTCAACCACGTTAATCGTTCGTCTGACACTCACTCGAGGGAGAACTTTCCCCCGAATTTTCTTAGTGATAAGAATCAGTGGGAAGAAAATACATCTCGCGAGAACTATTTCTCACTTTCGGAGGAACGAGAAACGGTTGAGGAATTCGAGTTGGTTAATATTACGCAACGATGAACGCCTTGAGTGACCTACTATTAGTTAATTAACAAATTACGATCTAGAATATCGAGTACGAAATTTAATTAATAATAAAAAGAAAGAGATCTAAACCAACTTGTTGATATGTACATTTATTAAAAATGAAATAGTAGTGTTTTTACTCCTTTCTTTTACCTACTATTAGCACATTCTCTGGTGATGGTGTTGACTGTTCGCGATTTAACAACTATGTATCCAGTCACCGTTCTATTTGTCCACAAATCCGGATGCACCTGCCGCGAGAAGTGCGCGAGCGTTCACGTGCACGACTTCGGTGTAACGTTTCGCAAATGCGGTGGAAACTGGTACAACGTGTACGGTATATTATATTTGATCATAACTCTGTCTAATCGAACGCGCGAAAACCTGGATGGAAAATACATAAACTGGACGAAAGTCTTTTGACTCACAAAATCAGCTAATCGATCTACGAAAAAAAACTCGCTGGAAAATGAATGGAACGTGAATATCATTTGAATAGGTCCCAGGAGTCCCGAAGATTCTTCCCGTTCCCGCGGGACCCGTCGCGTTTCGCTCACGTTATTCGCGAGCACTTGCCGGTGTATTAAAACGTTCTATATATCGCTATGCGACACGCGAAAACGGCTACTTGTCACACGGAACGGAAAATATTTCACTGAAACGTAAAGTCAACGTCGTTGCCCCGTAAATCTATCGATAGGAAAAATATAACTTTGCGAACTATATTTCGATTACAGGTATCAAACGTTTCTTTGTTTCCTATTCGCTGTTTAATTCACCGTGAAATATTCGCAACCTACTCAAACAAGCAAAACGTGGGATATAAAATAGAAGAGGCAAAAGAAATACTCCAAAATCCTGAAATCCACTGTTGACTCCAGGATTCGTCGTTTCTTTACAATAAAATCAAACATACTTCTATCTATCCTCCATTCAACGTTCGAACAGAGACTTGTAAGAAGTCAGGAATCTCAAAGGGACACGCTAGTAGTTTGCATAGTGAAAAATGTAGAAAAAAAATCCACTAGAAAGCATTGAGAATTCGTCGTTGGGATTTTTGGACAATCGAGAGTCAATCGATGAATACGAACGACGGTTTACGTTGCGTGAGTGCGTGTTCCGCGAAAAAGATGTAGCAGTACGAACGACGTACACACGTACGTGCATACATACACACATTGGTAGATACAATCTCGTTACGTGGCTACAGCGACTCCTTTTCGCAGCATCCGAGCAGAGACCCGACCAAAAGCAATTTCGCTTGAACCCACCGCGCCAGAGTTGTTCTCCTTTCTGTGGAACTTTCGTCTCCATGTTCCTCTCTCCCTCTCTCTCTGTCTCTCTTTCTGTCTCTCTCGGTCTTCAAAACTCGCAGTCTTCGAGGTCCAAAACGGAGCGGTTGTATTCGCTAAAAGCACCGGGTGCAACGACGCTGCCCGATAAGGAAATTGAATCTTATGCCGACGTAATGATAGCGGTAACGAGAAACACTCGGGCTGATAAACGACACGATAATGATCGCATCGCGCGGAAATTGTCGGTGAACTTTTCCGAACGTGTGGAAATTTAGCTGAGTGGTGAAATACACGGTGAAAAAAGTCATGTGGGATTTTATTATTTCGTCTGTGAAATGCGTGCGTGGTTTAATACTTTGTAATTGATTGATAAAAGTGACAGAGAAATCGAGTAAGTGTGTCAGTTTTTTTTCACGAATTCATTTGTTATTACTTGGAACGACGTGATATTGATCTACGAATCGAAATTTCATTACTCTCGTTCGCGGTGGTAGATAAATTTATTCGATATTTTATAAACGATTGATGCACGGTGTTCACGGTAGATTGCGTTTCAAATAAGATATTTTTTATTCATAGACATTGTTCCGTACCGCGCGGTATAATTAAACGAAGAATTCTATTTGAACGTTTAGAGTCGGTACACCGATGATACACCCGTGACTATCTCTTTCACTTCTATTCTGTTGCACGGTAATTACAGTACTAATTCGCATTTCGTTCGATTATGGATTAACGAATACACCGTGAGAACGGAATTCCGGCCGTCATTGTGGATACGTTGCGTGCCCGTATTATTTTCACCAGCGTGCCCATACGCCTGTTTTCCAGTATGTTTTTAATCCGGTCGTTTTGTGCTCGTTGCACATCATTTTCTGGCCATTACGAAATTTCCCCGCGAAATACGTAACATGTTCGCGTAAATAGCAGCTCGCGTTACGACTTCCTACGTTTTTTTCCGCTAGCCATCGTTCGCCCTATTAAAAATGTTGTTTCGATAGGAAAATATCGCTAGTTTTCCCTTTTCGACTCGCTCAAACCACAAATTACAAACATAACCGAGGGGAGAGTGGGGGAAGGGGGGAAGATAGATACTAGATGAGGTACACCGTTGAATCCCGGTCGCGTCATTGGCTATTTCGCGTTCATTATATCGACGCATCGATTCTCATTATTGTGACAAACCTGATTCGGTCAGGTAATTAAATTCTCGCTCGCGCAACGGACCCACGGTGTGCTTTGACATCGTATAATAAATTCTCAAAATTGGAATAGGAGCCCTTTAATGATATCCAAAATCGCCGGCTATAATTAATGAGAGTTAAACTCTCACTATTAACCGTTGCCGTTCAGAATGTATGTAACATACATACTCGCGATCGCCGACGAAATTGAGTTACGTTTAGTTCCGCGAGTCATACGCGGATAATTTCATTTGTTACCCTATCGATGTTAATTACACATTATTTTCCCTATGCCGAAAATTCGCGCGAGTCACACGACACGAGGTGTAACGGTAAATTTTAATCAATTCTCTCGGAAATCTGTCACTCTCGGATGAGATTTACCAAGACAAGAATATCTCGAAATTTTCGCGTACGTCTGACGTAGCACGGACCACTCCGTCGATTCGACGGCAACGTTACGCGGGATAAACGAGGAAATCTAATTCGGTGGAGCAGCTTTTCGCGCGGTTCCCGAAATAAGAAAAATTCGTTCCTTTATCTCGCCACCGCGCCGAGTTTCGAAGGTTTAAGACGCAATTAGCCGTAATAACGTGCAATTAACACCGGCGCGCGGGTACACGCGAATAGTGGCATTAATTAAACCGCGTACAGAGATGATGCTAATGGAACGTTAAAGGCTGCTCCCTCAACGATCATTTCTCTAACGTACAGCAAACCAACGGGTTGAAAAACGTCAGATTTACGCTGTTTTAAATCATCCCCACGTCTTTACATAAAAAAATAACACTATCCCCGGCAATTGCGTAATTATATTCTAATAAAGTACCCTCCCACATTGTATATACAATCAAAATCGTTGTATCGAAGTTGCAACGATGTTAACCAGCGTACGGATTACAAACCGGCAAATAGATTACATTGAAATCCACCGCGCTCTGATTATAATCATTGTTTAAATGATACATGCCAATCAATTTTAAATATCGATCGGTTATTAAACAATGTATGTACGAGCGGATATACGATCGCATTGAATTTTGCGAACGACACGATCCGCAATTCGCGGAACGAACACGGGTTTAACCCGAAACATCGACGCTGTTGATTCGTTTCATTCGCCGCGAATCTAATCACGGGAATCGAATAAATAAAATCAATGAAAAAGAAAAAAAACAACACCCGTCGCGACGAGATTTCTCGAAATAAGGGAAATCGAATCGCGGAATGGTCGACTATTGATACACGCTTCGGTCGACGAGATTCTGTTATTTCCCACCCTTAATTTTCACGACTGAAGTTAATTAACAATCCCCCCGACGTCTTTCGCGTTAAAAGCCGACTTCAATCGGATCGATCCGTGGCAATTTCGCACGGTGTAAAATTCCGCTTGTCAGTCAGCCGGCTTTGTCGCGGCTTCGTGACATCAAACGATCCGCCGTTCTTCTGACGTACGGCTTTTGCCCGACGATTCCGTCTTTGACGAATCACCGTCCGTGACGTTTCCCTCTGACCTACCTACTACCTTTTGGGAGGCAATGTGCAACCCCCCGTTCCACCCTCCCCTCTCAAACAGGGGCGAGCACACTTTCTTTGGCTGTTACCCCGTTTCCAGATTTCCCTTTTTTTTTGTCTTTTCTACGTCGAGACTCGCCGCCAGCTTTGTTCGTTTTTCACGTTTTTCGTAGCCTACTTCTACCTTGATTTCGAGCGTTGTTTCCTTCCCATCAATCCGCGACAATTTCCACGAGGACCTGGTGAACACTTGACGGTCACCGGTGACCGCACGGTTAATCACAATTTTTTACACACACCCCAGACGAATGAATTACGGAAAATGTATCGCGTGGAGAGAATGTTAATTGAAAATCGTTCTCGTTATTCTAAAGATTACTTCATTTTCCCCTATTTCATTTATCATGGAATAAGTTTAACTTTCCCGTTCCTACCGGATAGTTTTCCATTTTCCACACTCATCCCGGATAATCCTGTGAAATCATGTTTGGATAAACCCACTCGCGTATTTGCCCGGTTCCCCGGCGATCCTATGACTTTCTATTCGCAATCGTCACTCTGTCATTTTTGCGAACGACGCCGACCGACGGTTTCGCGACGCCTTTTTTTCCAGACTTTCTTTGCCGTCGCGCGAGCACACACACACGCCGTGTAAAAGGGCACACCGACACACGATTTTCCCGTGGCAGTTTGCGCGGCCGCGTTTAAAGCGCCCTTTTTTCCCTCGTTCAAGGGGGGTGAGGGATGAGAGGGTGGGGGGATGGTTAAATCTGTTTCCCTTTTCGCGTAATTCTTCGCACCGTAACGTTGATTCACAGTCCGCGTGAAAAGTGACAGCCACTTTGGCTAACTTCCACGTAGCTACGATTATTTCAATGAAAACACGTGGAATTCTCGCAACAACGATAAAAATTTTTAATTGACCATAATTAGAAGGATGTCGTTGAATCGTGAGGTCGATTATTCGACGGAATTGATCCATTTATAATAATTCTCTTTTTTTCTCTCTCATCGGATCGCGACGTTCAAAATTTTCAGCATTCTTCCGCGAAATCTTTGCCTCTCGGAGCGACCACGGTATGAAGCGAAGAATGAATTTCAAGGAAACGCTTTAGGGCTCGGTTTCTCCGCAGCTGGTCATATACTTCTTTACCGCGGTATGTACGGCACCGCTTCTAAAAGGGCAAAGAGCGGTTCAACTTGCCTCGTAGAATTTTTACGGCAAAAAGTTTCCCAACTCGTCGCCGCGATTTCTTTCGAACGTAAAAACTGAATCCCCCCTCCCCCACCCCTTTCGATCGCGCAAGTAGTTTCATCGCGAAGAACTGTCTGTCTGGTTCCAGCAATGATTTTTAATCGGTTCTCGATTCGTTTGGAATCTCGAGATTAACGTGCGGTTAAAAAGGGAAGAAAATGTATGTGACTCACGTTTCGAAGATGTGTGGAATGCTGTCCGACCTGACAGCTTTTCGGTTGGCGAACGATTCTTCAAAAGTGTCCTGTAATAAAAGAAACACACAGTTATTATAAAGAGAAAATCTGGTTTTCGTCAAGTTTCTGTAAGAGATTCACTACGAATATCACGTGTAGAGAAAAACCCGGTGAAAATCGTGGGAACATGAATTTTTAAATACTTAAAAAAATCCACTTTCTGTCACTTGCTCTCCAACTGCATAATTTTCCGTGGAAACTCCATCAATATACGTTCGACGGTTTCCCCAGAATTTAGGGCACAAATACACCCACGTCCACACACACACGTATACGAGCACTTTTTGCGATCATATAAGTGACGACCTAAAAACAAAAGTCGTCCGGGGAAGCAATCGATAATCGTTGCCTTTCATTTTTGACAAGACAAATTTGCGGAAAGTATAAATTCGTCGGGTGGCGAAAAATTCGCGGGGAAAACCTGATACCTAGTTCGTGGCAGACAACGCCGGATAATCGTAGATCTGATCGGTGATTGGTCGGCGAACTTCCGGATTATTATTCGATCGGGGTTGGTCGATTGTTCTCGGTGATACACCCAGGTCGACGGATAGTAGACGTTTTGCTTCGATTGCAGGTCGTTTCACATTGGCGTTACGTAGAACGACGGCAATCGAGTGACCCGAAACGAGAATTCCGTCTGGAATGAGTCAGCATTCCGGGGGAACACATCTACGAGACGAGCAATTAACCGATAACGTCTTTCGATCGATGGGTATCGTTCACGCCGTGAGCGAGAATCGAACGTTGGGAGGGGCTAACGAGATGCGACGACGATTTATGCGAACTCAGGTATCAAAGGAAAGGTGTATCGAATTCCTCGACACGCGAAATATATCGAAAATAGTGAGACTAAAACGGGAATCACGAAAAATCGTAGCACGTCAGCATAAAATTTTAAATTAATCAAAAATAGGGTATATGAAAATTAAAAATTAAATAAATATCTTAGAAAAATCGGTGACTCTATATTACTGAGAATTAGAACGATACGTTATTCTAACAATGAAGAATTGTCCAACTACATTTGATTAAATTAATTAGACGTAATTGTCCCTGGCTCTCGGTTAATTAGACCGAGTAAGTAACTTAGCGGTGCGCTCGACGATGAAAATGAAATAATCTATGGTAAAACACAGCTTAAGACAATATATACAACACTGTCAGGATTTCCACAATTTCATTAACATTTAGGATACTTTAACTTCTCCTCAAGTTCGAATTCACTCATACCAACGCAAATTAATATTATAAAGTTCTTTCGCACTTGGTGTCTAAATTCACCTGGTCGAAACGTGACGACATTTACAAGCGACCCCCGTTATCACGTTTAACACACCGAAACCGCGACGTATCGGTAACCAATTTCCTCTCTCTCCGTATGTTATACAATTCCTTTGAAAGTGTAGCACAAAGAATTCCGAGAAGACAATGTACAATACCGTCGGTGCAGCCGCAAAGTCTCTCTCTCTCTCCCTTGTGTTCTCCCTTTTCTAGTTGGAAACTGCGAGTAGACGTGGTACGTAGTACAACGATGACGACTTTTCCTTTTTCTTTTCATTTCCACGAACTTCTGCCTTCCGCGGTCGTGACTGGAAGTCGCGTGCACGTACGTACGAGAACACACGGAAAACGGTTTTCCCGGCACGGGTCGGTGAAATATTATAACAATTTCTCAGCGGCGAAAACATTTTCCCGTGTATCATCGCGGGAATCCTCTTCTCGCCTGTTTACAGAGCGACCGGAAATCCTTGTCGACCGTTCGACACCTTCCTCTGTTAAAATACACGGACATTTTCCAACGCTCGTGCCGCTTTTCCTCGTATGGCGGTTTCACCTTTCGCCGGCGGAAATCACGTGATCGCGAAAAACCGTCGTTTGTCTTGGAACGCGAATAGAATTCAGCAGCGATTCGAAAAAGGCAAGAGATTTATAAAAAAAATAGAGGGAGAGGGAGAGAGAGAAGGAGCAAAAGTGGAATGCCCCGGGGGGCCACTAAAGCCAGGTTTTAACGCACGGTAATTTAATTGCGAGTTTCCCGGATACGCCGGTAAATCCGGGTTCGTTGAATATTAAAGTAAGACCAGCGGAATGAGGGGAAATCAATGGAAACTGTATCCACGTTAGAATAATTGATACCTACGAGCAAATTTTCTATGCACGGAGAAGCCGCTCTATTTCGCGTGCAAATGAAATTAGGTCGAACGTTAATATTCCAAAGTAGAACCGTGCCGGTATTCTAATCTGGGAAAAATTTCTATCCTGGGTTACTAAAGTCTTTCGATCGTCTCAAATTCATCTAAAGATACTTCTCCCTCTCTCTTACACACACATATATGATATCTCTATCCTACGAATGAAAAATGAAAAAAAGTAAAAAAAATGTCCATCGACGATATGTGAAATTCCGACGAGAATTGAATTAGTTTCAAGCCTCCACCCTGGCTCTGAATTTATCGGGAGAAGGTCACAGATACCAGGTTAATTAATTAGCGACAATTTACCCACGTACGTAAGAACGCGCGGGGGTGTGGTTTGCACGTGTGTGCGTGTACACACACGGGGGACACACCGGGCAGCCCGGTTTTCGTAGCGCGGAGGATATGACTACGTGTACACACGTGGGCTGCCACAGGTCGATAAATTATTCAGGAGTAGAACGACGGCTCGCCGACAGGCGTTGTGAGCTAATTAACCTCGTTATCGCGTCTGCACGTTCGACCGGCGGTCGTACGATCGGATATGTCGCGCGTTTCGGTCTTCCGGTCGCATGGTATTACGTGTAGCTCCCTAAAATCGAAGGGAAAACCCCGACGTCAGCCCTTAACCGTGTGAAAATTGACTTTAAATTTCTCGGAAAGAATATTGCGAATTACTAACGAATAATAGTAAAAAAATATTTTCTTGACGCACATAAATTCTGAATTACAGTTTTCAAACCTAAAATTCAATAATTTCCAAGAAAAAGATCATTTACTATCAAATTCGGGGATAAATGTTAGATTTCTATTAAAAGTATGTCAAAGTGAAAAGTAAAAATGTGATTACGATACGGTACAGAACAAAAAATAGAGTGTCTCTCGATATATCGCTTGTTAAAGTCGTCATGGAGTTTCCATGTACGCGACGTGACCGCTAACCTCCATGACACAGGAATGGAAAGGGTTAAAGATATTTCGTGAGCGAGTAAACTAATTGTTGGCGATTCGGTAGCGAGCTGCAGCGAAGGAACTATAGAAACGACGAAAGCCGGGTTTGTACGACGAATGGTGGAAGTGTAATGGGATTCACAGCTGACGACGTTAATAGAAGGATTTCGAGTAGACCTTCCACGTGGACTAATTAACCTCGTTATTTCGCTCGTCCGTTCCACCAGGACACTGTCGATGGTGTCCGTGTAACGGTCGTTACACTACTGTATCGACCTGGTGAAAGACACCTTGGTTTACAAACTCGAAATGATCGACTATCATTGCGTCAGATGAAAGATCATCGTGATCCTGAATAGTTTTAATCAGAATTTTAATGAACTCCAATGGGTGTAGACTATAAGTGGGTCGAGTCACTTTTAACGGCGTGTGATCAATAATTTTTCAATTAAAAAGAAACACGGGTTTAGGAGCGAGGCATCTCCGCCGGCTGATGTTTTAATTAAAACAAAGTCAACACTGCCGCTGTGAATCTCTATTAAAGCTTTGGCTAAAAAAAAGGGAGAATAAACTTGGCATTGATGATTCGAGCTCATCCGATGAGCCATTTATTTAGAAATCTGAGAGAATAGAGCTTTTCTACAAAATCAATAAAAAAAAGATTATGAAAACTGTGGAAAATGATTTTATATCATTTACGAAGTGTATTTGGAAAAATTGAGTCTCTTTTGGTAACGAAAATACTAGTTTCTAATTCCAAGGTGCTCCGGGAAAATGATAGAAAGCGTACGGTGTGGAAATAAAGAACACCGTGCGACCAATGAGGCAACAGGAAGTCAAGCCAGGCATTCGGAAACGACATTTCCAGCCTTTCAAGGGAATTCACAGTTGCTGACCGAAAGTACGCGGTCTTGCCGCTTTCCTTCGAATGAAATACGCTAACAGCGTCGACTGTGGTCACTCTCCACGAATGCATTCCCCAAAGCATTTCCATATATCCCTCTCGTTTCGCGTTAAAGCGACGGGGAGACCTCATCTTTACGGTTTCGAGAATTTTAATGGAGGTCATCGCACAGGTTAACCTGACCCCCGACTGATTACACCGCGTGTGAGTCGAAAATTCAGAGAAAAAAATAACGGTGAAAGAATCGACACTCGAAACGTACGTATAACATACATTCATACTTTCCAAAATTTGTTATTACAACATTTAGAAAGCCGTACTTATTTCTATTTTTCTCAAGTAAATCCTGTCAGCTATTCAAGAACCTTTCAACGGATTAACATTATACAAATACGAGAAAAAAAATCATTTTTCAGAATGAACGAATGTACTAACATCGTTGAATAAAATCCACGTAGTAGAATATCCGCGAGCTTCGTTTATTATGTCACTTTATAAAACCGTCCGATATCACGGGGAAAGTAATTGTACGATTCCATGCAAATTCGATAAATCGCCGGGAAATATTGCTTTCCATTACGCCGTATTGCCTCTTCTTGTTTCCCGGCAGACCGTTCGCAAGTGTGTGTACGGAGAAGTGAATCCATTTTCCATGGTGTATGTACCAACACACCGGTGTTGTCCCATATGTACGTATATTCCGGTGTTCCGAAATTTGAGTTACACCTTTCTCACCGTTACGGTGGCAAATGGCGGAGCTTCTTGCACGTACTTTACTGGCCGACAGCCAAGGAATGTGCCGGGCACGAAACGCGAACGCAGAGTAAACATTCTCAATGGTAAATGGCGGCAAAGTGTTTTCCTTTGTTAACAGTTTCTTTACGCTCAAAGGGCATAATTGGTGGAGGAAAGTAAGTAGCAATTTTTTTTTCTCCCGTTTTCTCGTTTCCTCTTCTATTTTTTATTCACTTCTCTCTTTCTTTCTTTCTTTCATTTTTTTTGTTCATCTTTCGCGGGACTTAATTACAACGTGAAATAGCTACTCGCCGTAAAAGTACAGCGTTATAAAAAATAATTAAAACCATCGCGGGGGAAGAGAAACACGAACCGAAGAGGGAAAAAAAATTACAAGTAGCATGATCCATCGAGTGTCGGGTCAATTTTTTAAAACAATTTTCACGGTCCGACGACGGTGCAGAAAAAACTGTGCAAACTTGTCGAGGCTTTTGTCCTGGCTGTCGGACGGCGGACACTCCATGCGGAAAAATTGTCTTTTGCGCGAATTACTTATTTTTCACTCGGTAGCCGTAAGTCGGTCGACCACACTCTCCGAAAAAAATTATGCAAGAATTCTGGCAGAGATTCTAAACAAATAACAAAGATTCATCTCGACTCGTGGGAATTTAGTTTCCGATCGAAGCGTCGCCAGTCTTACGATTTAAAATCAAAGAAAAAGTATGATAAAATTCGCGAGACAAGAAGCTGCTAGATCGCGCGTGAAACTAGACGAAATATCCAGGGGACGTTAAATCAAATGTGGCTGCGACGACGGGAAATGCAATATTGAGAAGACAAGGCCTGCGAGATACACAACTAAAATAAAATTCGCGTGTAAAGCGTCGGCGAAAAATTGTCTCGTTCACGACTTTACGCCGGAGAAAAATGTTCGAATCCCACGTGCACGTGCGAGCGGGTAAAGAAAAAGAGAGAGAGAGAGAGAATAAAGTAGCAAGACTCGGAAGACCGTGACTCTCTGTAACAGTCGTACGTTTCACGTTCCGAACAATATCGTCGACGTAACGATAGAATCATCTTGAATCATTGACCGAAAGCTTTGATTATTTAAAACCCACTCCGGGTCGCATCGATGAATTCGCCGATAAATATTCATTCGGAGCATCTTCTCGAGGCACTTCTGCCGACCTTTCGTTACAAATCGAATCTTCCTTTCGAAGAGTTCGAATGAAAGATCCGATTTCCATCGCGGGGCCGATGAGGTCGACATTTAAATTTCAAATTGAAATAGTACGATGCAAAAGGTGCGGTGATCTCTGTCAAATTTAATTAATATAATGAATCGCCATTCCATTAAGATGAATATTCTTCTTAATGAAAAAAAAAAAGAAAACGAACGAACTAAAGTGAAAAGAAAGGAAACGTAGAAAACGGAAAAGGAAGTGTGTTTCAACCAGCTCCTCTTTCGGTACTTCGTCGAGGATGAATTTAATGAAACCATCCGGTACACGAGATGTATGTACCAAGCGAACGAAGAGAGAGAGAGAAAGAAAGAGAGAAAGAGAAAGGAAAAAAAAAGTAGATCGAATACCACCGGGGAACGTTTTTCAATGCTGGGCGTCTCCATTCCGGGAAGAATGTATCAACCATGTCAAACCGTCCAAGTTCACCGTGCTTACACGCAAGTACTTGCTATTCTAGTGGCAGCACTCCAATCGATCGAAACGCCCCGACAAAAAACCGCGATTCCAGGTATACGAGGCGCGCACGTGAGACCTTGAATGTCACCCCGTTACCTAATTTGGCGTATTCCCGGGGAAAAGGAGAACTAATCGCGGACAAGTCACGGCGATTTATTCATTTAATTGCGCCGCGCGCCGCTGCCCGCGCGACCGTAGTTCTGCACTTGAGGATCTCTCGATGAATAAAACATACCATATAACCCCACGTGATTTCACGCTGGAAAATATTATACCCGAAAACATGGAAATCTCACGAACGAGTCGATCGTTGTAAAAACAACGTACAGGTGAATTCTATATGAGATCCTGAAGAAACTTTAAACGAATTCTATCCCGGTTGAATATTTAATTAAAAATGTCTTATTCACTTTTCTTCGACGAGATCTTATTTAATATTTATTAAACCACGTATCAACGAGCCTTTCTTTCCCTTTTAATTATCATAAAATATTATGTTTCAAAGGTAATCGACCTTGAGTTGAGAATTCTTCTGCCGTCAGACAAATGGTCGTTCTTTCGCTCGTGTTTTAACGAGACTCTCCGTGGCGATGGAAATATGGGTCAAGCGTATGGGGTTGCAAAGTGTGGGCGGTATTAGCGGTGAATAAAACGCGAAAAGTTTCAGCCGCGTTAGCTCGTCGGGACGAGCGTCTCGTTCTCTACTTATCGATCTCGTCCGACGAAATTGAATTAAGCTCCTCGAGCGAGAAGACGAGGTGAAAGAAGGGAAAAAAAGGACGCGCCCTTAAAACGGGGCAGGGAAGGGAGGGGTGGGGGAAACGGTGGTCGTCTTGAGAGACCAGCCAGCCGAGACGAGACACCAAGGGGGGAGAAAGAGAGAGGAAGAAAGAGAGGAGAGAGAAGCGAAACGAGAAGAAGCTGGAAACGTGGCTCACTCGCGGAATTTACCGTGTTACGGAGATCCTCTAATACCATCGACACCGGGATTCCAATTAGCCACTTTACTGATTTCCTAACCGAGATCGAATCCCCAGCCACGGAGAAAAGAATTTCGACCGATAAAATACCTAATCCGAGGGTTTACACGTCCCTGGCGAAATTTTATAGAATATCCACATTTTTACATCGGGATTCTGCGCGGGATGTAATACAACCACGCGAAGAATCCGTGGAATTCGATTAGCGATAGTTAGGTGCTGGAAATGATTTTTCATACTCCTGTCGTGCACGTTTCATCGGATAGAAAAGAATGCAAAAAGATTATTACTCCCTGATTCCAAAATCCGCTTCTTTCTTTTTCAGACAATCATTGCCAACGACAAGGGTAAGAATATTATTTTCATCAAGTGTCCGCAACAACGAGCTAACTACATTTACATAAATTTCACAGCTAACGTTTCCCAGATTTTCCCTAAAAAAATCCCATTGATCCGTGCTGACCGAGGAAAATTAAGAATTATCCAAACATTGCATCCAATCCGTAAACAGAACGTTCAAATAATTCGCCAGTAGGTAATTAAGAACGAATTAAAAAATTCAACGAGGGCGCGGTCAGCCGGTTATCGCGCCGTTCAAAATCGGTGTTTTACGTGCGGTAGATCACGGTAACGTTCCCGGTCATTAGCCCCGAAGTAACTTCAGGTGCAGATGACGTAAATCTGGCACTACACCGAGCCCCATTGTTGCGATAGCCCGTCTACAATAACCGAGTTGCCGCTCGACCTACACACGTGGCAGGAAGGGTCGTAACCTACGAGCTGCGACGTTATATTGCGGACCCTTTGACTACGTGGGTGGAATTTCCCCCCCGGTCGTAGGTGGTTATCGATAGAATGTGCAGAATGTTAAGATACACGGCAAACTTCCGGTCGCCTCGAGTGAACCGGACACCCGGGGGGTCGCGAAATTGTCGGCAACCTGAGTGGATGAAATAAGAAGAATCTTATTTCGCGGTGAATAAGAAAATTCGGGGGTTCCCTGTGACGGTGGGGTAAGTCGATTTTTACGAAATTGAGACACGCGATAGAATCTTGATAAGGAAGATTTTGGGGACAGGTCCGCAGGGGCGAATTTTGCGAAGATGGAAAGATATCGAGAAGGCACAGTGGTGGTGGTTTGGTTTGGAATTTTGTAGGATTCTTTGAAAGGGAAAGTAATCGAGAGACTCGTTATAGATGCTGGAAAGTGGAAATTTGTCGGGGGGAACTTGATTTTAAAGTCAAAGTGTATCGCAAATTTTTTAGAAATTTAAAAAAAAAAAGATAAGAAAAATACTATAAAATTTCAGTGTTCTAATAAACTTAGAAACGTGGAGTAGGTTGGTTTAGCTGGGCAATCTTGACTCTCGAAATGCTGGCACTTCGGAACACGTGGCCAATTAAATGGATTTCCCGTACATCCGGTGCTAATTACGATTCAATCACAATTATCCTCTAACTACCGTTGTCGCTGTGACACACAGTAATTTGAACGACATTTCTCCGATATCCTGGGGCCGTGAACCTTAACTCGACCACCTCCGTCTTGGCAAACCTTCGACCAAGTCAGTCGACGTCCTTATAAACCACCTGCTGGTTGTATCACGTGAGACGAAGGTTAAAAAGAAATCAAAATGTTCGATACAATTAATCCGACTGGAGTTACATCATCTGAAAATCAACAGAACCGATCCAATCACGTAACGAGACAAAAAGTGTACACTCCTCGTAAATTACACTATAATACAAAATTTAAAAAAAAAAAACAACACTCTCTGCAAACACGATTTCAACGATTACTCAATTTTACACGCCACGCGGGAGCTTTTTGCAAGATGTAAGAATACAGATGGATCGCTGTGATATAAATTGTCCGTCCCATCGAAATGTCACGAAATGACATTTCGGCATTAATATCCGCGGCGTTATCAGCGTCCCAGTTCGAAGGTAAATCAGCACGTATATTACACATACATATACACACGTTACCGTTTCCACTGATAAACGATTCCATCAGAAGCTTTTCAAATAACGAAAATTTAATTAATAAATTAAATCGGGATACATCGAGTAATAATTTATTTCTTTTTAAACCCGGCATTGTTTGCCCCGTTGTATTTCCGTACGAATTAAACATCGTGACATATTAATTATAACCACAAAGCTGAATAATTCCCCTCGACTTCGTACTATTTATTTTAATACCTCGAGCGTATCCGGGCGAACGCCGGATACAGGATGAAAATCGTTCTCAAACATTCTCTATACCGAGGGGGAGGGGGGGGGGGGGGAGGGGAAAATCGATCGTTGGCGTCGGAGGCAGCTGATTCCATCGGATACTTGACGATGGAAAGTCGGAAATCCAGCCGCGACGGCTGTCGGCTTTCTATTACCGAATGGTTAATTGAATTAGCTCGCTAATGCATTCGTCAGGCACAAGTTTGATTTAATTTCAAGTGGAAGGCAAACGACGGGTTATATGAGAAACGGCGGGCATTGGTAGAACAGAAGAAAAAAGGAAAATGTATCGAGCCTTTGAAGCGATTCGTGAAAAATTAGTTCGCGAGACACGCGAAACAGACGACATTCGTTTAGTTGTCTGCGATATTATTATGATTGTAATTATTATTACAACAACAGGGTGAATTAATTACATTCTACCGTGACGATAGATATTTTAACGCTTACTGCCAGCCGGTCGGGGTTCGGGACGCGTAATTTTCCGGCCCTTCCGAAGTTACGATACGATTATGAGGGAAATCCCTCGGAGAAACGAGAGGTCGAGAATTTTTCACTCTGTGAGCCGGTGAAAAAGTTCGTCCCATGGAGAAAAAAAGGAAGAAGAAAAAAGGAAGACATGGAAGAAGATGAGAATATAAAAAAAAAGGCGCGTCCTTTCGACGGCAATCAAGAAAGTGTCGCAAGAGCGTTTCTTCTTTCATCGACGAGACGAAAGAAGGGGAAGGGGAGAAAAGGGTGGCAGTGGTGGTAGTGGTGACAGAAATGACGGGAACGAAGAACGCGGGAATTGAATCGAGAGCGGTCCGGAGGAGTGCAATTCTGTTTTCGCAAGGGAACGGTTAAACTCGAGGTCGAAATAATTAAATAATCAACGAAAGGGCCGTTGTTACGCAACTTAGAAAACTAACCGTGTAACGAAAACCAACGGAAGAAAACGATTCCCCGGGAAAATGGATCCCACGCCGGAGTAATTTCACAAGTTAACTTCTTACCTCGTTAACCCTATAGAAAGCCCTTTATCGTGTATACCTTCGCGGGGTTAATACACCCCTAGTCGAAACAATCCGTTCAAGAGATATCCTTTCATCGTACCGACACGGTAACACCGTGCTTGAATTCCCGTTAGATATGTATTCCACGATCATCCGCTAACGCGATTACACATATCGAGCGTAATAAAACACTGTTACCATAATTGGAGCTTCGACAGGCTTACCACGGCCGTCGGCCTCTTTTGTAATTCGCGCGGCAACCGTTTCCCCGATGCCCATTTCCATCGTGTGTATATATATCTCCCTCTCACCCTCCCCCCTTTTCATCCTATATAACCTACCGTCGATTTTCCACGGCGCGGTCCAGATTAAGTTCGGCGGAACATAGATTACGGTGATGCGGTGCGCTGCAGCTTCCGTGTATGGATGTTTATATGTATGTGTGTGTGTGAGTGTGGATGTGTATGTTCGTGGCCGACGAACCGTGACGTAATCCCATCTCGCACCTCGTGCCTCAATTCGTCGGGACACGGGGTTTCCCCCCTCGCCGTCATGGGGTTTCTATCTGGCGCGCGTAAAACATGACGCGATTACCGGCAGCTGAGTTATGAGAATTCATGAACCGATACGCTGTCCGTATTACTGCTACGCGGACACGTACGAACGGTCAAGGGATTTCGCGACGGGTATAAACGATCGCGCAATTGGTCGTGTAATTAGAATAATTAGATTACGAAAATTTCATTCGATCACGAAGGGGGAAACCGAATGCTTTGAGGTTATTCGCAGGAAATTTTGATTAAAAGATATACACATACATAGAGAATTATTTCGTGGAAAGAGTTGAATATGCGATAGAGTATCTACCGTGAACAAAAATCTCTTCAACGTGTGGGCCTGTCTACAAACGAACATTTTTTTATAATCCACGCTAAAAATTCTGTATTCAACGTTCTAAACTTTCATCGTTATTCCCGGTGAATTACCATCGAAACCAGAGACACGAGAATTAAAATAGAACATTTACCTACCCAGTGTATTGTAGAATTTTAATAAAATAAAGTACAAAAGCGTACCTACTATGAAGTGGTTGCGGAAGAAAGCAAAGCCAGTCTAAACGATAGCGTTTCTTTTCTTTGGCATTTAAACGATTTCACGTCGGAGTGAGGGGGGAGGGGGGGGGGGTTGCGACCGATTCCGTGGCAGCTAATGTTCTGAGGTCTGAAAACCTCAAAGGGACGAGCCGCGCACGCAGCACGTCGACGACGACTTACCGGCTGTGTAACTTCGGTCGGATGGTGCCTTTGCGTCGGGCAAAATTAAAAGCGACCGGGCTCTCCCGCCCCCTCTTTTTACGGTCCGGCGGCCGTACTTATGGAAGAGGGGCTCTCTCTCTTTGAAGACAGCACGAAGCCTTTCACCGAATCAAAAGGATCCGGCGAAGTAGCTAACCCCTTCTGCGTCTCATTCCTACCGCTTCACTGTCGGTTTAGTTTCACTCTGACGCACTAAAGGATGAATTTCGTAGGGAGCTTGGAGGATGCGATGAATGTACACATACATATATACATATAGGTATATTGATATAGATATATAGAGTCATGAGAGTGTGTGTAATATACACGCACGCTTAACCCGAGAGGATTAAGCTGGCTTTCGAATATTCAAACGGTGTCTATCGATGAAATATTCAAAATCCAGTCGCCGAGATCCACTTCGTCCGGTTTTAAATACCCAGGTGATTCGTGTGTCGGATGAAACATTAAAACAGACAGGTGGAAAAATGTTTAACGAGATTCGTCACCTCTGGTTTTTGCTATCGAAGACTCCAGTGTATGTATGTATGTATAATTGTGTTCGAAATTTCGGGGGAGGTGGAAAAAAAGTGAAATGCACCGGAGATGTTAGACGTTCGAGGGCGCTTGTAACTAGTTTCAAGCGGCAAGATGGTATTAGAGAAATCAACCGTTAAACAGAGTTCAAGAAGTGCCTTAATGCCTCTCGCTAATGCTCTTTGACTTCCGCTAGTGCTTTCAGTTAGTTTCGCGGGCTATGAGCCGCGGAATGAACTTTCCGAGGAACTCTATCGTGGAGGAGTGGATAAACGAATCCAAAAGAGATTTCATAATATCGTCTTCACTGCTGAGTACACATAGAACTACCAAAACCTACCGTTTCATCGCGGACTAGATACTCCCGCGGTACTGATTACGTTAAATTATGCAAATTCGAATGTATCTCCCGCAGAAATCACTTGGAGTTTTTCAATCACTCCTTCTACCTCAATGAAACACAGTTCCTCTCTTTATTTCTCTTAAAATTCTCTACGAAACGTTCAAATAATCGTGGTTCCCCCGTTTTACTTCTTTGTCCTTAAAATTCACTCGGAATTTCAATCCCCTAGTTTCTTCAAAATTACCCCAAAATCACTATAATTCCCCGAAACGTAAATGTGCCCATCTCCTTTCGATAGTTGTCTCTAAAAATTTTCTAAACATTTCCAAAGCGAAATCCCCGCAAACCGGTCGTTATCGCACGATTATTAGCCCGTAATGCTGTGCAATTTCCACGAGTGAAAAGAACGACGGGGACGTTTCACCATATTTTTTTTTCCAACCTCGTAACGGTAACCAACGGCGAGGTTTCCCGGATATCCTTGAGCGTCGGCAGTTTGAAATGATAATGACACGATGGTCAAACCGAATCCCGGCAACGGGAGACGGAAACGGTTGGATTCCGGCCAGATCGTTTCTCGGATTCGCTCTGGAATATCCTCGAGGGCCGATGCTTCGTGGGGGGAGGGATAGAACAAACCGAATTTAGGTTCCCGTGCATACACGGACCCTTCCAGCCCTTCGAAATGATATTCCCATACCTGCTGACCCGTCACTTTGACGAACTTGATTTTAAATAAGAACGCAACGAAGAATTCGATCTTTCATCAACGTATCTTGGGTGTGTCGACACTCACCGGTGAATGTCGACATTCCCCAGTTTCGGAGTTTCACCGTAAAACATATAATATGTGTACATACAGTTAGTTCACGGTTTCTTCCCGCGACAAGTGCAATTTCGTATTACGTAATAATTCGTCGACGGATCTGGTGCGTCGCGTAAGAATGATTCGGCGTGTTACTTAAAACTGCCAGGTAGAATGAGAAATAGAGAACGGTGACAAATAAGCGGAATTAAAGGAAAGATTGCAGGTTGCGCGACGTGGGTAGATGTTAATCTCGTGATTTCATTAGAAAAGATTGCCACGACGATAGATAGAGACCCCGTAATCCACGTTGCCGCGGCACGTTCGCAAGCCGTACAAACATTCGAATCCTTCCTCTGTCTGGGCATTAATGCGATTCGACTATGGCTTCATCCCACATACACACCGGGAACGTATCGAATCCAGCCTATCAATACCGCTGGAGTCAGCTCTTCCTATCTCCATCAATACCGAATACCATAATTTGCATACTTGCGCTATTAAACCGATTAGCCTCCGAATATCGTTAAATTCGATTCGATTGCCCTTACATCCGACGTATAAGCCTGTATATTTCCAAGCTGTATAAATCCCATTTCGAAAATGAGAAGAAATATAAACTGTAACTTTATCCTTCTTTCAATTTAAAATATCAGTATCTTCTTTTCAAATAAACACTACTAAATTCCATATTTTCTATAATCGCACTCGTACCAATCTCCAAAAAAGTGTCTCATATATCAAATAAAAAATCCCTCGAAAATCCAACGATGTCATCCGACGTTCGACTAATATATATATTAAAAAAAAGAAGAAAAAGAAAAACATTTCCACGTGGAAGCGTTTCCAACGGGCACGGCGTAAATCTCCCGTGAATCGCTTGTCACCGCGTTCACCGCATCTTTCTGACAGCCGTGAACCGCGTGGACCCATCCTCCTCCTCTTCCTCCTCCTCCACCCCCTCGAAACCGCAAAATTACAGAGACGCCGCTCGTGTTTCTTAAAGACAAACGCGTTCGCGGGGCAATTTGCGGAGCGGTGATTGTAAGTCCCGGACGAGACGTCTGCAAACGAGACCGCGTCGGATCCGCCTCTATTATTAGCATCGCTTCTCCAAGGTCAACCGAGTCGAGGTACACCGAGGTACTCCGCCGGAATTGTCATTAGTACCAAGGAGGTGGATAGGGTAGAGATGTAGGGGATGAAATGGGGTGGGGAGGAAGGGGAGAGGGTTGAAGGCGTTGATAAAGGAGAGTTCCATCCGTACTACGAGTGGTTCGACGACGGTGTGCGACGGAAGCTGATAAGAAGCATCATTTAATTATATTCAAGCCTCGCCTCGTTGAAGTTCTAAGGGACACATTATAGCGACAACTGACTAAATACGTTATAAACTCGCGTTGTTTTGAAAAAAAAAAAAAGAAAAAAGAAAGTGACTCGTCTTCGTGATACTAGGGGACTTTAATCCAACGTACGTATGTAGATATGTATAGTACATACGGAGACGTAGGTATGCACGTAATTAACTGACGGTTGCTGCGCGTGTAGTATAATTCAGCCCGTCACGTTTAATTCCACGGTGGTTTTGAATGCGTTCCTCTTCTCTTTTTTTTTCTTTTTTTTTGTTTTGTTCACCGCGAAATGCTCGAGGGGTGAAAATGAAATGGAAACAATAATTACGGGAATACGCTACGAACTACCCGTGGAAGTATGAGAGTGTATGCAAATATTTGAGATACACACACACATGTGTGTATGTGTGTAGGTAGATTATACCCCCCGGTAAGTTTCCGTCTATCCTCCCACTTTCTCTCGGTGGATTAACGAATTGAAAAGTGTATCGACGTGGAAAATCTGCGAAAAATCGACAGCGAACTCCGTTGACGGACTGTGACGTCGAAATGACGGAATCTCGCGTGACCCGCGGCAACAAGTAGCCGTCAATTGACCGCGAAATACCGGGGACCGTTGCGCGATTCGGAAATCAGCCACGTTTTTGCCGGACCCCGATTCATTAAATGCCAGCCGCCAGTGCGGCTGCGGTTGCTCGCGAACGGAACGGTTTTGCCGCGTTTCCCGCGGCTTCTGCGGCGGTCCGCAGACCGACGTGGACATGCAGACGGACGACCGCTAACGATGGTTAACGACCTCGAATGAAACAATGAATGACGATGTGTTACAGGATCCGTTACGGTAGGGCACTCGCCAGGAGCGTATCGCCATTATTGGTTCACTTTTGGGCGTAAACGTCCTTTTTACAACGCGAGAAATTCTTATTGTGTACAATTATGAGTTTTTTTGTTATAAAGAAAACTGAATATTAGATTTTATTAAGATAGATTATATTAGACGATAAAATTTGAGAAGTGTCATAGGTTTTTTAGTAATTCTTGTCGAATTTGGTAAGCTTTAGATTTTTAAATGAAAAATTGTTCAGATTCTATTTCTGGGACAAACGTATACGTCATTGTGCGTTGCGTGCCTGACAGGGGATTGTACAGGAATCGAGGTTGTTCAATTTCATTGGCATAAAACCACCGCGACCAATCCCCCTTGTCCCGAATTAGGGAAATGGTCAGCTGTCGGACATATTTCACGGTTTGTTACACCGTGTCGTGATTTCGGCTCGTTATATCTGTGATCGATCGAAAACGGGGGTGACGATGATTAATACTTTAATAACCCGTGTACCACCGTTACTACCGGTTTTCATTCTCCTAAGTGCCGGATGAATAAGTAGCTATTTTCATCCCCGGACGTGGTTTTAATTAAAGAGAATTACTAAACACGTGAAGTCGTCCGTCAGGAAAGCCGCGAATTTCCGCGCGTCATCGTCAACGTGTTAATAAACGTTCGATTCACGAGTGACAGTATCGATACATATTTCCATCAAGGTCACTCGCGAGAAACTTGATCGATGACGTAAGAACCACATTCGTCTAATACAAACTTACGCAAGGCCAAGTGGTGCGACACGTATTAAAAAAAATCTCACATTTTTGTTTCCTTTTTTTCTTTTTTTGTTCATTCCACACCAGCAATAAATATCACACTTTCAAGTTATACTTATTATGCGTCTCCCGGTGACGGGAAATTGGAAACGATCGTAGAATGAGACAGCTAGAGACGAGCGATGATTCGTGCTCGCCGAACCGTCAACGAGATCATCTACGTGCCGCGTTCCATAATTTAATTGGACGCGCATCGAAATCTGGCGCGCCTACCGGTATATCTTGAACGGCCATCGACATTTCCTCGTCTATGGTCAATGCGGTTGATTCGTCGGATTGAACGGGATAATATTAAATCTGGGCGGAGGATTAATGCTCGGATGTGCGCGACAACGGCGAACGGAACAATTCGCGGACGAAACACCTGTGTCGCGGAAATTTCATTTATACCGTTTCCCTGTGTTCGTATTTTTCTTTTATATAGATCAATTTTTCAGATCTCGTCGGAATCGAACGCCGAGCGAGTAGTTACCGCGTACGAACGTGTTTTCTGGAAAAGCCAATTATACCCGGAGTTCAATGCGAACACAGTCGGAACTCTACGCTCGGCAATTACGCTCTATTAATTTACCCGAACTATTCTGCGGCAGTTAACCGAGGCGTATTTCGCGCAACACGTGGAATAATTCATGGATCTACGAATTACAATGTGGTTGATGACTGCGAGTAACCACTCGGCGATCTAACTTCTCCGCGATCGTGTCCGCCATTGAGATCTACGAACAATATTCTCTCCGTGTAATTCACTATGAAATCCTTAGAAAAAGAATACCTTTCTCCGTGCGTGTATGAAATATCAAAATATTAACAATCTCAACGTTATAACGATGTTATCAATTTCCCAGATACGTCGAAGTGAATTTCACCTCGAATTCCAATGAAAATCAACGAAACCCAAGCACGTCACGATTTACACGCGTCGCCGGTAATATCGATCGATCTACGTTGAAACTACTGTGCCCGAGTTACGTAATTACCATCGATCGTCCCCCCTCCCCTCTCTCTCTCTGTCTTTCCTACGGAAGAACCACTAATTGTAGCTGCTGGCGGGATAGGTTCGCGTGTTCCTTCGCGATTTGTACGAACCTATCGTCCTGCGGTGGGATCACGTGCCGCCTTCGGACCTCCTTCGATAAATAATTCTTCCTCGAAATCGAATTGAATTTCACCGGCGATTAATTCAACACCCGGCCACCATATGCCCCCGCGAATAGGAAGTAAGCGGAACTTGTTCGACGTACTCGTAAGTTACAGGGAAAAAAAATCGAGTGACTAATGTCCTCCTTATCCCCCCCCCCGCCCTTGTTTCTTTTATTCGATCGACGGTGTCAACGATCCGGAAACACCGTATCTCACGTATCCTCTTCCGGTTACGTCACAGTAATTTCGAGTCGATACCATTCCGGTTTTCGAAACGATGATATTGAGTACATCACGGATAAATTGGTGAAATAGTGTGAGTTACGATACGTCGTGTGAACGAATGATTCGAGGAGGGAAAAAAAATAGACAGGATTACCGTGAGAAATGAAACTATCTATCGGCTGGTGTAAATTCACTGATAAAGTGAAACCGGAGTCGATTTCCATCGAACTTTCGTTCGAAACGACTCGATTAACGGGGACGATCTGTTCCAAACGAAACTCGCCGAATGATTTCCGCGGAGGTTTGATCGACGATTAAACTGATATCTGGATCTATGAAACGCACCAGCGACGCTTCGTAACTACACTCGCACAGTGAGTATTTCGCCGAACGACTAATAAAAACCGACACTTTATACGCGTTGGTAACGATAGACGATAAAAAGATGGGGTCGGCGTTCGCGAGGATGTGTTGCAACGGTTCTGAAAACACGCGAATCCGTTACAATGGTGTGCGAATTGAAGTTCGCGAATTCGCAGCACGGAATGCGTTTTGGTTTAACGAACCCGCGACTTCTTCGGGTTCCGTATACGTCGGTCGTAATTCATTTGTGTCACCTTTGTGTGTACGTCGAGTTACACGGTGTCTACGCTTCTCTCTGTGTATATATACACACACATATACATACACATACGTGTGTCAATGTGTACCGAGGTGCGCCCACACGTCGGAGATGCAGTTTGTTGCACAATGACGTAGCCGCTTTGTAGTCGCACGCAGGATACCGTGTATACGTACGTATAAGTGTGTACATAGGGATACGTATGTGTGTATGTGTGTGTGTGGAGAGCAACACGGTGACATCCGTTCTTGAACGTGATCTTGGTACTTGATGCGTGGCTGTGTGCACACGCGTGACATGTGAGGCCACGTTCGCTCGTCACGTTTATGATCTTCAAGGGCTCTATGCACCGGTGCATAGAAATAAGGTTGATAAAGGAGATGAACGACAGGTTGAGAGCAGGTAAAGGGGAGGGGGGGCGGTGGTAGACGGGAAACGGTGTTCGTAACGATAGTTGAAAATTTCATAGCGGTTTGAGTAAACAGTTCTCTCCGTACTTGGTAATTTGTGGTCCCGGGGGAGGGAATAATTTGAATAATAGTCATTTCATGGGTGAATAAGTTCAAATTGGAAAATAACATATTTCGTAAAAGTCTTTGTTATTGGGATAGTATACTTTAATAATCAGTGTAATACTTGGATGAAAATGAATTCTAAAGATATATTTTCAGATCCAAAAGGTCATCACATTTCACATAATTTAGAATAATTTTTTCAGACACACCTAGGAAACAATCCCCGTGGGTTCTATACGGACTCGCCCTTTTGGAAAGCCCTTAACGGTCCTTCAGGTTCGACTAATATTTTTCTAACCCTAGGGTCAACCTCCGCAAGGTTTCCAAAACTATGATATCCCACACCCACGGCGGAGTATGAAATCCATTTCACCGGACCGCCGGCGAAACACGTCAACAGACTCGTTAATCAACATTAACAATGAATCCGACAATTCCGCGCTATGTAATTAGAGTCCGGGGCAAACTGACTATAACAGGGTGGCTTCAATAGTCCAATTCAGACAGTTCCAGTCGGAGGCTGTGCGTTTGTGGCTGTCATTAGACTACGGCTATATTGACAGAGCACACACCACTACGTACACATGTATACACATATATTGCGAGTACCGTGGATATCATACCATCCCCGAATTCAGTCTCATCCCCCCACCCCCCATACGGTACATAAACAGAGGGGATGAAATAGAAAAGCAAAGAAATATACTTTCCACGGTGCTAACCACGCTGCCAAAATGGATCTAAAATCGGAGGTCAAATGAATACTATGTCGCGACGCGTAAACATCGTGCAACGTTAACAATGTGGACACGTTACCACGTGACATTTTCAACCGTCCGTGATATCGAAGTACAATGAGCCACGAGCCGGTCGTTGGAAACACAAAGCTTTCACTATTGTAGCATAACATACCCTATCACTATACATTTAATTAAAACACAGTTTATACGTATAATACATATTATAATACTCTTCGTTTACACCGGTGACAAACTTATCTTTTTCCACGTTTAATCATTATTATTCGACACTAGCGAATATTTTTACCGTCGTTATTTTTAATCGATTTCCCTTACCGTGTGTCTCTTGGTGTGCGCGATGCACTCTTTCCCGCACACATTCTCAAGCTCCCGCACACACCATTATTACCCGTACTTTGCATAAGTAGCGCACGTAGGTACCTGTTATACGAATATCGCCCGGGAACGCAATTTTCTCATTTAACCGCTTTCATTAACCGTGCATGCTTCAAGCACGCGTTCCGCCATTGTTTTATTACAACCTTCGACATTTCATCGTGCGCCACTCAATGAATGCCCCGTGTAATTACACCCGTTTACCTGGTAATCGTGTAACGTCGCTGCGTTACCACTGTGCCACCCACACACACCAACACATTCTCGTTTATCCCTTATTACACACAAACACACACACACACACACATATGCGTGTACATTTAAACCGAGTGAACGACGAAATAAGGGGTAAGAGGGTAGGGAGGGAGGGAGAGGGGGAAACGCGAGAAACGCCACGAATTTCGGCTGCACTTTACTTAAGTGTATATCTATAATTTACAACGTCAAATGGCTTCAAGCCGCCCTTTTACCCCCGTTGCACCCTTCCATCCCCCCCCAACCCTCCACTGCCGAAAAGCTATACACGTCGATGCTTTTCTGGGACAACGAAGCCCACTTTACGCGGATTCGCATAAACGCCGCGGGTATCCGGCAACTGTTGCTCGGCACGTTCTCGCGATAATTTCCCAAGGAGCGGTTTTCGTCGTTGCCAAGACGGTCGAAATTCCCGGTACATATTTCAACGGGGTTGAAACCTACCCCAACCCCCACCCCTCACCTTGTTTCCCTACGAGGTTGAGAAGCGTTACCTTTTAACCCGGTTCCACGGGGTCGAAACGTTTAAACGCGCAAACTCCCGCGGAATGCCGCAGATTACGGTGTAACATTGCCTGTTGAATAATTTCACTTTTCATTAGGATTATTTATATTTTTATAACCACCGGTGATTTTGCATATGGGGTGGTTGGGATGGGTTTTTTTAGGTTGGAGGAGGGAAAACCGGGGGGAAAAAAGGAAGGGAGAAACGTTCCTACGAGCCGCGAAAGTAATTTTTACCACGGTCGTATCGTATGTCAGTTTAAACGCGGCTCGTTATACTATAAAAACGCCTCGTTTCATCAAGCCCGTGAATACGCGTATTCGTACGGACGCCTGGTCAAAAAAAAAGAGGGAGAAACGGAAAAAAAAAGAAAAACTGGCCATTTCGCTTACGTTTCATGTTCCGCCGTACGAGTGCTGTGTATGTACCATATCACGTCGCTGTATCGTTGAATTTAATAGTAGTAAGCCTTAAAAGTACCCTCGTTTTGATCCGCCCTGTATATCTTTACGATCCAATCGGATGCTACTACGAATAGACTTTCGTTTTTTTCACCCCTCTCCCTTCCCACGCTATATATTATTTATCCTAATAAATACGAGATGACAGATTTGCATAACGATGTGAAAAATTGACAAGAAAACACGTGTATTAATATTTTATCGCATAAATATAAATACAGGCTGTGATACATTTTTTATTCTTCACCATTATAGATATAATTCATGACCCCGTTTCTTTATCTACCTGCGCGAATGATTAAAATGATTACCCTTGCAATTTCGCCGACGACGTTTTCGCGCGGGAAATTACCGTGATCGCCGGCCTAATTCGCGAATATTCCGGGGACCTCGGTTAATCCGGCAGATTACGCTTGGTAAAACGTTTAAACGCGTGTCGAAAGGATCGACAGCCGCCATTGGATTAGGCTCGATCAGGCTGACTAGACAGTGAAAATAGAGCAACAAGACCGACCGGCCGTGGATCGCGTTGCACGATTCGATCGAACTCGATTCGCGGGGTTAAAATAAACATTGGACTTCCTGTTTATACGGCGGGAGTCCTGAAATTCTTCCACACTCGTCGAGAGTGTCGTTCCGATGAATGTTTAAAACGATGACGGCCGGTATTTTTGCTTGGAATTTACGGGAAACAAATTTATCATGGTGGAAGTAGTTATTTCGCAAAAATAAAAATAAATATATACACACATTTTCTACGGTCCGATGAATAAAGTACCACCGTGGAAAATATCACGTATTTGACATGTGGTTTATCAATTTTTCAAATTATAATCAACGCGATGTTTTACCCGTGTTCACGTAGCGATGATTTAAATATAACTTTTCATTTTGAACCCGGTAAATGAATCCGGCTAGTAAAATTTTCGGCGGAGAGTCGTAAAAATTCACCGTTCAACTATACCGACGCAATTGAACCAGTTTATTATTATTATACGCTCTTCAAACCTTGGTACTATACGTTTCGTATTTCAAATATATTTTTATTCATATTGTTTGCTCGTCGTCGTCAGGTAACTTATATACATATATATATTCGCTCGCGTAATCCTCGTTCCGTTAACGTACTTTAATAACCCACCATTTTGTTTTTAACGTGCCCGACGTTACCGCGGTGATATAAAGCCGCGATTCTAAATATATACACTCCATTGTAAAGTTACATCCCACAAAGACGGATTATTACGATTTCCATTATGATTTATGTACGAGATGTGGCGGGGCGTTCCGTTTTTAACGACTATATTTAAACCGACGATTCCATAACGTTATTACGGGATTTATGCTTGACAAGCACGACGAGTCGGATATCTTCGCGGGAATGCCGCGATAACCAGGAATTACTATGAGAAAATGGTAGGCCGACGTGACTGCGAAACGAGCCACGTGATCGAATCGAAAATGAAACTAATGTAATTGTATATCGGTGAAACTAATCCAAAACCGTGTGTCGTCATAGGGAACACGTGTTGAACTTCCAGCAAACCGTAAATCATCTATACATACCTACTCCCGCGACCATAAACGTGACCTAAATTCCGGACGAGCAAAAAGGAAAGTGAAATTCCCTTAGGGACAAGAAAGCACACTTGCATCGAGATTTTCTTCTACTCGTACTGAGATAAATCTTTACAAAAAGCTTACATTACTGTCACATATTTGCTTTCGTAATTTATTTATTGTTCTTTCCTTCATTCATTATAGTAATTTTATTAAATATATACGGGATGGATCAAATAAAGTGTGAATGTTCCTATCGTAATAATTAGTAACTTCTACTCAACAAATATCTTAAGAAATATTTTATCAGGTCACACTATATATCTGTATGTCCTTATCACGTCAATTTTCCAACGAATCATTCACCCCTCGAGTTTCGAATTTTCCGAGCGGCGTCGACAAAGAGAAATCGAGTTTCAAGATGCGCCAAAGAATTGGCAGCTGCTTGAACGCGATCTACCTGCGAGCAAATGCCAACACCCCGATACATGTCTCTACATTGACGTAAGTGCAGTCGATGCAACGGCAATTTGGTAAGACAGCCGTAGAATTCAATTTCCCCTTCGTAATACACGCACGTACATCCACACACATACATACGCACAACAGACAACACGAATGTACTACGACATCGACCCACAACGTCCGTTATTATTTCATACACAGTCGTATTCCCAACGAACGACGGAAATAAAATTGTACAAATTTAATATTAAAGTTCCGCAGCGAAGTTCAATTACGTCACGGTTAACGTGTACAAAGTAGTATTACGACATTAATGTTCGAACTCCCCGGACAATTCTCGTGATTAACATACTTCAGGCCGCAATATACGCTAAGTGTGCGCAGGCTACGTCTCGCCTTAACTTACCGTCGAGAACGACAGGCCACGCATAATGAGTGTTACACCCCATTGCTCCCGGGTGCCCTGTAAACCTTCCCATTCCGGGCCGCGTAATCCTGTGACATCTAGTTAAGGACCGTTTCGTGTTACCAACGGGACCCCGGGTGCCTCCGGTGGAACATCGCCACCATAATTGTACGTTTCAAATTTTCCAACGGTGCGCGACCACCGTGCGAAACTTTCCACGCTGTCGCCGAAAGAACTTCTCGATAGTTCCAGATAAATTTCCAATGAAAATTATGTATATCATATTGAAAAATAACAAATTCAACTTTAAAATTCATAAAAACAGATAATTATTGAATTAATTCATGATTAATTTTAATATTTGTGTTTGTATGAACGAAATCCTACTATCACGTATTTAAATCATCTTGGTAGACTTTCCAACGAAAGGGAGGGGAAAAGAAGTAAAGATTGATGAATTAAAAAACGATAAAACATCTTCCGATTAGATTCGACATTAGTAACAAGATGAACGATCGGTATTCTATTATCATCTATTCCATTTTCCACGGGAAGAAAGCGACGCCGGCTCGAAAATTCAATACAGTTTCGCGCTTTGTTTTACCCGGCTAGAATACTGCGAGCATTAGCAAGAATACCGGCGCGGGAGGACGTAATGAATATGTTAAATTCTATAGCTCCCCGGCGTCTCGCAAACCTTCGCGTTTCACACGAAGAAACCCGTGACTTTAGTTAAGGAACGTTTTCACTCGGGCTGCGCGAATATACTCGCAATAATATGCCACGTCGAAGATCCCTCGGACAAGAAGAATGAGTATACTTGGGGGAGGGGGGAGGAAACGAGGGAATCGTGTAATTAAACGTAAAAGTGAGCCGAGAAGGTAGAAAAAACTCTTTGGGGTGTCGGAAAGCGATTCGAGTCCTCGTAGCAGATTTCTTTTGCGAATTATTCCCTGGACAATGATGCAAAATTACACTAGGTCACTCTATTATATTAGACAAAAAAACTTTCGTTATATGAAAACACTGGAAACTGAATGGCATTCGAATCTACTCCTGGTCTTGGTTACGAGCGAGAATTTTAATCGCGAAGATATCGATAATATGCTTGATAGATCATCGTAAAGAATAATAATCAATCTGATTATCGAAGTCTCCGTTGTAATCACACGCGGAAAGTGATAGTTGAAGAGAAGAGATTTTAATTAGACATTGTGCCACGTCGGTTTTTGCATCGTCGGTTTTGTAATCAGTTTGCGCTAATTTCACGTCGTTAAATTATCCGCGACAACAAACCGCAGTCATTCACCGCGGCTTGATATGTGAAAGATGGTATATGTATATGTATACATATAATATATCTATATATGTATGTGAACACGACTTTATGTACACCGGAACGAATCCCGAAGAGACACGAGAAGTCCCGGTAAGCTCGATGAACGGGATCATACCTTTGTTCGTATCTGCATGTGGGTCAAAATGATGTCGCCGTATCGGAGGAGGAGAGGAGAAGAGAGAGAGAGAGAGAAAGAGAGAGAAAGAGAGAATATCCAATAATTTCCATCGCAAAGCGCACTCTCTCGATTCCCGGCGGAAGGAAACAACGATATCCCCGTTTGATTTGAATTTTTCGATCTGGCAAACTTTTTCTGCGTCGAGACACTTTGATTCGCTTTCTTTCCGCGTCTGCTCTCTTTCATTCGGATTTTTCTGCTCGCGAAATTGGCATACACGGCGAAGGTAAATAGATACATTTCTGCCGGGATAAATCGCGATCGCGCGGAACTAAGTAAAACGAGGATCAAGTAAATAAGTTTTATTTATTTCGTGGCTCCGTCCGACAAACGTTTCAACTTTTTCATATATCCAGTTGAGATTCATCGGAGCCAGGAATACCGGAGGAACTTAAATAACTCTGTTTGGGGAATAACAAAAATCTCCTTCGGACTTAAAAACTACTTCAAATTCACAAGGAAGTATTTTTCCCGTATTTTCGTCCATAAATGAAAATGAATTTTATAGATCAAACTCTACGATATATTATCCTTAGGATTAAAGTATCCCCCGACAAATTAAAAATCGATCTAAACGATCTAATCGATCAATTCCAAGTTCCTGTTTCCTCGTTAACGTAACCGTCGCCGATTCAGGTTGACACGCCCGTCTCGTTGCCCGGATTACCGATTCACGGTGGTGACAGCGAAATGAAAAGTTCGAAAGCTGGTCATCAAGGCGAAATAAAAAGTTGCGCATTAAGGGGCACACGGTGTTTCGTTCTACTTCTCCCGTATGCGCGCAGTGGCGTCGACCGTCCTGAGTACAAATCGCCCGGGGGGATGTTTTCGCGTGGCGGCAAGGGAAGAACGTTGAAAGGGTCGAAGTTGGCGAAACGGAAGGCGATGTCGAAGAAGAAGAAGAAGAAGAAACCCGGGGAACACGGGACGAAAGTGCAACTCCTCGTTGTTAGGTGAATGTAAAAGCGAAACATCGTCGTGGAATCCGGCCGCCTTTATCACGACGACTACGACGGAGAGAAGAAATGGCAATGGGAAAGGTGAAGAGAGAGAGAGGGAGAGAGAGAGAGACAGAGAGAGAGAGAAAAATAGACACCGTGCGAACAAGATTCCCTTCTTTCGTATGTATACGCGAATCAACGGCAACACCTTACAGGGTGTCTACAAAGTATAACGTTACGATTTCCTGTTTACGTATCACAGGAACTACGAATTTCATCAACATGGCGATCATGTTTCACTATAGCGAATGAAGGAAAAATAATTCTTGAAAGCGAACCTACGAGAGAAATGACGAAAGGAAAATTACACTCGAGCCTAATGGATGATCGTTCGGTGAAGTTGTCAGGAAGACTGATCCCTCTTGACAATATCTAACGGAGCACACTGGAAACGTTGAACTTTCAGCAATTTAACGGCAATCTCACTGGCGAGCGGCACTCGCCAGGAAATTGAATGATGTAACGTTAAAGAAACACTTTAACCTGGTAAATATTAATTTACATTTCACCTCGATATTACCAATTTCTATTTGTTTTTCCTTTTTTTTTTTTTAAATTCATTCTATCCCTCCGTTTTGATATGTCATTTCGTTTACATGACATTTCTAATTTCTAACGAGACACCGTGTATATGTATACATATATATTATGTTCCATGTTTATACGAGAGCACTCTTATTGTCCCGAACTTGAAATGATAAATCGTTCTCAGCATTCAACTGTCCGCGAACCGCTGGATCCATTTGGCCCCGGGACAATGGAGGCACAACTTCTAACTATCGATTATTAAGAGTCGATAGAAAAGGTCTGCAGATATTCGGCCGGCTGCCCGATAAACTGATATCTCGCGGGAGGAGAACTTTCAGCGAAAAGGTTAACATAAGTATTTCGATTACTTAATAAATGTCGATCTCACTTTTAAACGTCCTACGAGTCATCCGGCCTTTGCTCGAATAATCATCGAGACTTGGGTTCACATTTATCATGATTACACTCCGTTTACAATTTCCTCTAGATCCCATCTTTCTCCGTTACGCAACACTCGAGCTATTAATTAAATTCCAGCTTCCATTTCAACCGGTGTGTACCATAATCAGAGTTTTTTTCTCCTTTTTCCTCCACCACCCCGGTAACCTAATAACCTACTTCCGTAGTATTCACGTCACCTATCAGGACCCTTTGAATTCAACCCGATAGATCGATAGACAGTGATATGGTACTTCTAATCAACATTTCACACTTCCAGCCAACCTACTTTCTTTTTTTCTCTCTCCTCCGCGCTATACAATCACTTCTAACTGTACAATATGCCGGGGCTTACGATAAATCTCGAACGCCGTCATGATCATGCGAATTAATTAATATTTTCTTTACTCTTGATATATACAAAATAGAATATAAATTCTGTTTTAATACACTTTCGTAATGATCTTCTAGCGGAAATCATATAAAAAACTAATGGAACACCAAATATTCACTCTCGCATTTAAATTTATAAATGAAATACAGGTGCTGCAGGTACTGCACTGCTCATGAGTTAGCTCATAACACCCTTAACTGGTTAATAGCTCAAAAATTACAGAAATGGCAAGGAAATTACGAAAATCGCGAAAAATCGCCAAATTATGACAGTTTTTTGGTTGGCATTCGCTCAATTTTTGAGATAGCGACCTGAAACTTGTACCATTGTTTAAGTTAGGAAATTCTACGGTAGAACAATGTATAATAGTTGTACTTTTCGAAAATTTAATTTTTCGCAAAAATCTGAAGGGGGTAGGTCAGGATTTTTTGCGATTTTCGTAAATCGCCTGCCATTTCCACAATTTTTGAGATATTTTAATGATCCTGGGCGTTTTGGACGCGGAATCGGAAGCCGAATAAGCCAGTGAAAGAATCATTTTGATATCTTAAAAATTATGGAAATGACAAGGGATTTACGAAAATCGCAAAAAATCCTGACCTACCCCCTTCAGATTTTTGCGAAAAATTAAATTTTCGAAAAGTACAACTATTATACATTGTTCTACCGTAGAATTTCCTAACTTAAACAATGGTACAAGTTTCAGATCGCTATCTCAAAAATTGAGCGAATGCCGACCGAAAAACTGCTTTAAATTGATCAATTGTCGCAATTTTCGTAAATCGGTCGTCATTTCCATAATTTTTGAGCTATTCAAATGATCCGAGACGTTCTGGACGCGTAATTCGAAACCGAATAAGACAGTGAAAGATTCAGGTCGATATCTAAAAATTTGCGAAAATGACGAAAGAATTACGAAAATCACGAAAAATCGTCAAATTCTGACAGTTTTTTGGTCGGCATTCGCTCAATTTTTGAGATAGCGATCTGAAACTTGTACCATTGTTTAAGTTAGGAAATTCTACGGTAGAAAAATGTATAATAGTTGTACTTTTCGGAAATTTAATTTTTCGCAAAAATCTGAAGGGGGTAGGTCAGGATTTTTTGCGATTTTCGTAATTCGCCCGCCATTTCCACAATTTTTTAGATATCGATCTGATTCTTTCTGCATTTTATTCGGCTTCGGATTCCGCGTCCAAAACGCCCTGGATCATTTTAATAGCTCAAAAATTACGGAAATGGCAGGCGATTTACGAAAATCGCAAAAAATCCTGACCTACCCCCTTCAGATTTTTGCGAAAAATTAAATTTTCGAAAAGTACAACTATTATATATTGATCTGGCGTAGAATTTCCTAACTAAAACAATGGTACAAGTTTCAGATCGCTATCTCAAAAATTGAGCGAATGCCGACCAAAAAACTGTCATAATTTCGCGATTTTTCGCGATATCAAATTGTAACAAAATATTACGCATGACGGATACAATCGTCATGACACGAAATTCTGCCACATCTCCATGACGGATATAGTCGTCAAACACACTTAATTGGATAAATTCCGGAATAAAGGAATCAGTGTTCTGTAACACCTAAGAGCGGCGGCGGAATCGTTCAACGAGGAAAAGAAAGTTTTCTACCGACGTGCCGTAAAATTCAATGTAAGTAAATCGAGCAAGTGCGCCTTGTTCGTAGGAAACGAGCGTGCAACAGCACGAAAACACGCTGGCTTCTGTTACTGGACGTTCAAATCGAGTGTCTTCGTCGCCGACGGAAACTTCGCCGTCCCGGCGATTCAATGGAGATATGTACTTTCGAATACGTTTCAATGTATATACGTACGTACAATATAATGTATTTATGTGTGCGATACACTCTCGTACTTTCCGCAAAAGCACGCGCGTTCCGTTTATCGCGAACGATTGCGAAACTATGCAGATCCGACGGTTTCTCCATGATGCACAATTTATTGGATCGTCGTTGACGAGGATCGCGAAAAATTCGTCGTCTTAAATGGAGCGCGGAAGTAAAGAAAAAGAAAAAGAAAAACGACGATAAAACCACGGTAGCAACGCGAAAACGTCGCCGGAAGGAAATCGTACGGCTGCGTGTTAAAATAAAAACTTTATCAAAATAAAGGGAGGTAGATGGAAGGGGTATAGAGAGAGAGAGAGAGAGAAAGAGAAATAAAAATCAATACCGTTACTGCAGTCATTAAAAACTCTGTCGAATGCGATCGTGACGGGAATGGTACAAAAATGAAACACCGAGGACTCGACGAAAAAAAAAGAGAATTGAGAGAAAATAGAAACGAAACTCGCGAAACCAAACGATGATGCATTAAAAAAAAAAAGAGATAAAAAAAGGAGTCTTCGGGCCGCGGGTGTCACCTTCATTTCTTTTTTCCATCATTCACAAAGAGTAATGGCGTGCACTTTGTCAGATTTCGCATTTAAAAAAGACTCAAAGCAGCCTAAAAAAGACACTTCTACGCGCGTGTCTTAATAGGAATTCCGAATAAATTATTTTTAGCTCGCCACACTTTCGTCGAGTTCTTCTTTTGCCTGAAACGTCGCCGGGGGATTGAAATTCCGGTGATTTTCATTAAAGACGCGCGATTCACGCCGGCTGCTTTGAAACGCGACCTAAAAGCTCGGTTTACACGCACGAGGATCGGCCGAATTACAATACATATAAAGCACGTGTCCTCTGTACCCTCGCGATGCATATAAACGCGCGTTCGCGAAACGAATCCGATTGAAAATACACCCCGCTGTTTTTCTTCGATAAGCTTTCGCGAGCGCAATCCAATTAGCCTGAGCGTTATTTTTTTTTGTTTGTTTGTTTCGGTTATATTTTCTCTCTCATTTTTTTTCGCACGCGAACGCGGATGAAATATCCGCTAGTCACGGGATCCGAAATTCCCTGGGTGGGTTTTCAGGGGTTGCCGCGCCAAACTCCGGATGACTTTTCGGATTATCTCACACGTACTAATCTCCCGTAGCACAATGTTTGAGGCTATTATTCAAGTCGACACCGGCCACCGTGGCGCGTTTCGGTAAATATCCCAAAACAAAGGAGTTTCACAAACACACGTGACCGCACCGACGTGAGTAACGACGGGATCTTGTTGTCATTCGCGAAATTGCGAAAACTTCCTACGGAAGGGGAGAGTCGAATTGTCGCGAACGTTACGTGACAAATTGGAAAATGGAAAACTTGAAATCAAGTTTCCCACGTGTTTCAACTTCCCCCCCTAATATCGCAGATGAGACAGACATAGTTTGTTTTGTATTTGCAATTAATGAAATAGTGACGGTAAATTATTATTACCGTGTCGCAACGTATTATATCGTATATATGTATATATAGGTAATAATTGATAATTCCGCTAATGAAGGAAATATGTACACATTTATCAAGCGAACGCGAGGAACACTTTCCACCGATTAGCCTTTCCAACGTACACAAAGTACGTATTCACATTCAAGACGATGTGAGTTTCTCGCTAAGTTATCCACGCCTTGCATTTTCTGCTCCATTTCTTTTTTTGCGGCTCGCATGGCTTCGATACCTTATTAATTAAATCGAATATTTATACTTCTTTTTTTGTCCACCTTCTTCACGCCGTGCACTCTTTTACGTATTATCCCTGTGTCTTTCCATTATTCTGCATCGCGAACCTCTCCTACCATACACACATACACACAAACAAACCCATACAAACACGCGTAGAATGATGGTTTTCATTATTCTTGTTATACAAGCCGACGCTTTAGAATATATTCACATTTTAACCATGTGATAAGACGTCAACTATCCCGGGAGTATCAACGTTGCAAAATTGGGAACCGATCGTATTTTGAGCGATTTCGTGGACGCGGCTAAACACGATTTGCAAACTTCGAAATTGATCCACCGGTGCTCGACTACCTCTTGTCTCGTCTAACTAAATAATACCAGCGTTAATTCGATTAAATTCACACCGCGTGGATACACTATTTCTCCTTCGGATTATCTGAGCGTGGTAGAAACCAGGGGCCCTTTTCAATGGCCAGCGTGTAACGCGACAAAATCGAAACGCTCGATTACAAACTTGCGTCACGGCAGCCGCGATATATCGCCGCTTCGATCTTAATTACCTTTCCCGAAGCCCGGAATGTTCATTCGACTGTCGAAATTTCAATTAAAATCATCGGCGTACCGATTAGCCGAAATTGTCTCGCCGGTTATTGAAATTTTCCATTCATACGGTTCCCCGCGTTTTTGTCAAACAATGCCGATTGATTTCCACGGGATTTGTCTTTACCTTCATTTTTTCAAATTCGATTGTTTCCCACCGGTGGATATATACGTGAAATTTTCCGCTATATGTGTATTCGTTAAGTCGCTTAACGGGATAAAAGAAATGTATATAAAAAAATGGGTGTTTGATGTGATAAAGAACAATTGATGGGTTATAGAGAATTTGAATTTCCATTTCACAGGATCGGGGAAATAGGGAGAAGTTAAATTACATTGGTTAGATACCTGCAAATTAAAGGACGTTAGATTCGATACTATCGATCGTCGGAAAACAAGACGAAATTGCGACCGATTCTATCGTAATAACACCGATCGAACGACATTTCTAATCTAAAACCTGTCGAGCACTTTCGCGCGGAAACTAATCGAGTGTGAACACCGAACTGGTTTCGATGCCTCATGTAATGCTAAACATGCAGATCTAACCGTGTGTAACTGGCCAGGTAGGTTGGGGACAAAAAAAAGTGTAACATAGCAAAGGTTACGATCACAGTTTTTCACAAACAATAATAACAATACTCGTCCTGCGAAAAATCTACTGATAAACGACTTAATTAGACAGTTATCAAAATGTCCAGGAAGTTAACGGTGTAACCTCCGGGGAGAAAAAAAGAAGAAGAGAAGTATGTACATTTACAATTTTACATTCTCACGAATATTTCGTACGCACGCGAGTTGTTTGCCGGCACGGTTTACGTTATGCGACCCACTTTATTAAATACGCACTCTGCGTAGACGCGTTGACAATTTCTTAATGAGGTTAATAGCGTCTGGTTTATCTACGCTTGTGCACAGTGTTTCTCCATAAAATCATGGAATTTATCGGCAGAAAAAAAATATAATATGTATAATCAACGTACATACAATCAGGAATATGAACCGACAAAAAATCAATCAATTTTTTAACATACAATTATAAGTATACACATACATATTATAAAACAGACTACTGCACATAATAATTTTCATTTCTTTCTTATTTAAAAGACAAATCGAAAGACCATGAACATTACAGAAGCAACAAGTCGAATACCGAAATCCCCTAGGGATATTCTTCACGGGTCACGTTTCCCCTAGGGTGTACATGTATCGAATACGATTGCAATTGTCCCTTGAATCCTAGGACATGTATACCTCGTGATTTATGGCCGGCCTAGTCGCGTCTGAGGGCGTATCATGTTCAAATATCGGAAACGTAACCGCCGAGGATATTCCGAAGCTCGCTGAGTGCCGTATTTACCAGGACTCCGAGTAATCGGATATCCATGCGCTACACTCCAGCATTTACGGCAATCGAACAATGACGTCACCAAACATCCACTCTTGGAAATTTTACAGAGAGACAAACTCACCCCCGACAATGGGTACAATTACAAGTACATCAGAAATGTTCTGTTTTAACGTTACGAATAAATAGTCGGATATCATAGAAATATAAAATGATAAAATTGAAAAATAATGTGGGAGTCTTTGAGGGTACTCAAAATATTTGAGATTTTTTTTCGGAGTATGTATGTATAGTAAAAAGAGTCATAGCAATCTTGGAGAACCAGGGACATGTAGATTTGGCGATTTGTGGATAATCTCATGGAGCGTGAGGGCGTATCATGTTCAAATATCGGAAACTGGTCTATTGTGTATATTCGGATACGCGCTGACACTCCAAAATGGCTTGTTCGGAGTTGTTCAGGAAAGCGTAATTTATGATATGATAATTTGCGAAGGACACGTTACGCTTTAATGCGCGAGCACACGCTCGAGCCTGGGAAATGATAAGCGTACGGGAATTCGTGAAATACGAGAATGTTATTCACGTTCAGAAAAGGATGAATTTATTAGGAAAAATCACAAGGATATTTAAATAAAGAACTAGAACGATTTACGTTTGATAAACAACGATAACGCAGGGGGACAATGAGATTTTCCGGTAAAAGTGTGATGTTATTTTGTATTCCAATGGAGATGAGATTTCCCCGTGAAAGTTAGTGCAAAGAATTTTCCGGGAAATAAAGTTACGGTCGGAGGTACTAAAAAGGGTTCGCACAGCTGTTTATTATAACTGATTACGTTTTTGATATTCATGAACTGGTATGAAACAGCACATGCATTTTTTATGAGCTGACTCACTTTTTTTTTTCCTGACCTTCTTTTGGCGAATATAAAGGCGGTATATCTTTCATAGCCAGTTTACGAACGAAAAACAAAAAGAGTCTGAAAAACAGACGCAATCTCCCCGGAGATTTATTAAACGTGACCCATCGTACGAACAACAAGAGCTAATCAAACGTCACAATTAATTTCTCGTATAAAATATTGCTAAGCAATTCGCGTCGGTTTTACGCGCGCGAACACTGAAAAATACGAACGTTCGATAAAACTGGAACGAGGCGAGTGGTAGACGACATCATGCAACGATATGAATGATAGTAAACAATGTCCCGGCACGATAATTAGTCTGAAACTGGTTACCTATCGCCGATAGATAATATTTACTATTACGACGTTATTTCCATTGACACCGGTATTACAATCATAATGGTAAATCCACGTGAAATACACGGCACTAAAATGTCCATTAAAACATGTTAATTTCAAACAAATGAAACACGTCTATAACGGACGTATCTTTTCAACGAATAGTCCCGTAAAACTGAAAGATAACACAGTACGGACAAACTACGTGGATATGCATACCATTGAACGTGTCACGTTCTATGTATTATACCTACGCAAAAAATACCTACGACCTGCTCATAGACATCTACGATATGTGTTTAAAATATTTAAAAAAAAAAAGAAATGAAGAAGAAACAAATACGGATGCTGGTATTTGATCGCCGAGTCTGGAGGAAAAAAAACACACACCATGTGGAAATCTACGAGCGTTGAATGTACTCCTGACCTTTGCAAAAGTCGCTTCGAAGGGAGAGGGGGAGGAAGGGAGAGGCAGAGACGATGGAGGGGGGACAATGAAAGCGTCCGTACACCGCTTTTAAAGAGGAAGCTTCCTAACGAGTCAATAACGTATGCCGTTGGGCTCCGACACACCGTGACCTTGGCCAAGCAAAGCGATAGGACCGCCGCAAGGAAAGAATGAGAAAAAAATAAAAAGGAAAAATCACCCACGGCGGATTCCGAGAATAAAAGTCGTACGGCGGGTCCGCGCGCAATCGAGGGGGAGAGGATGAGCACCGCTGAACCGTAAATTGATGATTTAAGATGCGTGCCGTTACGTGTGTACACACATGTACACACGCGTGTTCGCGGGAGAGGACGGTCTATCGTGGGATGAGATCTGCCACTCCCGCATATCCCACGGATGAAAAAAAAACACATACACACGCACACATGTTCACACAGATACGAGAGAGAGAGGGACAACCGTTCTACCATCTCTGACATAACCTATCACGCTTCCCCGTTCGGCGACATACTAATGGTAAAAACAAATGCACGTCGCATTTGCGTACCTGTATACAGCGGAACTGTCTTCGATGTCGTTTCATCCACGGGACGGTTTCGTATCACTGAGTTCTATTTGCTCGACGTACCGCGAAACGATCGTATTTTCCGTGATTTGAACCGGTTGCAAAAGAAACCATGGTGCACGCGACTCATACGCGTGGTATGGTCATTGACGCATCAGGTGTCAGTCACCTCGAGAGGGTACGCGAGAGTCTCACGTGTGCGCCTTGCAAACTCTCTCGGTTTCCCGAGTGTTCACGGGGACACGTGTCGAACGAATAGAATTTCCATTCGTTGCCACACGACGTTACGTGTTTTACGAACGTACGTGGGGAATTAACGTTTAGAAGTGGAAAAATTCAAACTCACCGATCTCGCGGGATCCTCCGTCCACGGCGGTCCTTTCGTTCGTTGTCGTTCCCGTCGTCGTCGTCGTCGTCGTCCTCTTCTTCTTCGTCGCAGGCCTTTCACCGGTTTCGCAAACGAAGTCAGCTTCCGACGCCGACGACTCCCTCAGGCCACCGCGTTGCGGTACACTTGTCACAGGCGTCGAGTGGCGTCGCGACGACGAGAGGAAAAGCGTCGCCCACGAGAGCACCGGTACGTGCACACTGCGAAACGCGGCACGGACACAACTGCTCCACACCGTGCCGTGGATCAGCTGCTACTACGACAGCGCGGTCGTAGGTCGTGGCACGCATCCGAACTACAGAGGTGACAGAGCGGGGCGCTGTTGCCCATTTAAATGTTTTCGATGATTTTCTTATTTTCTTATTTTTCTGTATATTTTGCGAGAATGTTCATGAAGACTTTTGTGTATGCTTGTACTATTGTAACGGGGTGTGAGGATTGGTTAGCCGTTTAACAGCTTATTAGAGTTTTTAAAATATCACATAATCATCTAACTTATCGAAATAGTTCCGATGGATTCAGAGTTCTTACATATCGACAGACAAATCGGTAACGTTGGAATTTACCCTGTATCATAAGAGGGCTCTAAACCCCCTAAAAATCGGTAACATGGAAACCATAGGCACTGGCGAGAGATAGGATAGTAGTAGATGTGGTATAGCAATCCTATACTTGACGGCGCTACGGTGAAATTGCTGTAATGGCAGTAGGGACGTACGTACGCGAGGTTTGGAGTATACAGACAGCAATTAAGGTCACGAAAGAATGAAATGCACACATTTGCCATGTGTGTTAATGTATAAATAATTAAGGGAAAAGAATACATAATCACGCAAACAGTGTAGGTAAACCATAGTTGTTTACATGTCTGATGGTTAGAATATTTTAACGTATCATTTATTCTTTAACGATTTTGTTATAGGTCTTTATTTTATTTGTAGAATTTTGTGTTAAATCTTCACGTGAACGTATGAAATTTGTAACACAGTGACTATCCTGAGTTCGCTTTAACATTACGTTGTACGTAACCTCACCACATCCATGAAGATTTCATCCTTTGCAATAGACGATTGCAATTTAAAGTAATTGTTGAATACATAAATCATGACTTGTGACCCAGGAATTCTGTGTTTTCGACACTGTTCCTCTCAAAGCATATTTTGCAAAACTGTCCCAGATAGATGCCCGATTTGTCAGTTGTGCATTACATCTTATATCCTACCACCATTTCTTGTTCCATATCCGTATAAAAATGCAGCACACGAACCAAACTCAATAGTTGTCAGACCGTCTCAAGGCAGTTTTTTAAATCATTATGACAATACCAGTGATTTACATATTGGAATAGTTAACTCAAAAGGTATAGTTTGCGAATTTGATAAAGATGGATTAGTAGTAAATGATTCCTTAAACTGGACCGAATGTATTGCTTATTCAATAGTTCCATTGTCCTGGGAGGGTCACTGGGACCAAACATTAGAAACTATGTTAAAGCACACTAAATGGAAATCTTATAATTATAATGAAGTTACTTTGAATTGCTTTAACTTTGTTATAGAGTTTATTAATAATTTGGAATATATGAATTTGAAATTCAAGGATAAAGAGGAGATGTGTGAGAAACTATTGTTGTCAAAAATTGAAGATGCTGTAGCATATAATTTGTTGTTTAAGAATGTATTGAATAACAAGTACTTTATATCGAAAAGATAATTCCTTTTTCTAATATTTATTTATGTATACTCTTACATTTGTAAATGAAATATATCATTTATGAATTATACAAGATGTTTTATTTCTCTTTGTAGGACAGTTCAACAATGACTCTCAAAAAGATTATAGTGCCCTTATTTACTAGAAACAGTAGACAGCGATTGCTTCGAACAACAAGAACCATATTTACTGACAATGATCAGTATAAATTCGACGTTATTGTTGTTGGTGGAGGTCATGCTGGCACAGAAGCGTCAGCAGCTGCTGCCAGAATGGGTGCAAAGACATTACTAGTCACTCACAAAAAAAGTACTGTAGGTATGTATCCTTCTCACTTGTAAATTGCAAGTGGATGTACATAAAAATTGACAATGTTTATAATTCACAGGAGAAATGTCTTGTAATCCATCCTTTGGTGGTATTGGCAAAGGGAATCTGATGAGAGAAGTCGATGCCTTGGATGGAGTTTGTTGTCGAATATGTGATCTTTCTGGAATTCACTATATGATATTAAACAAGCGTAAAGGACCAGCTGTATGGGGATACAGGGCACAAATAGATCGTAGTTTATATAAACAACATCTTCAGAAGGAACTTTTCACCACACCTGGTTTACATATCTATGAATGCTCCGTGGAAGACTTAATTATAAGTGGGGACTCCCCAAATTGTCAGGGAATAATTCTTAGTACGTTTATACCACTATTATTGAAGAAAAACTTAAAATCAACATCACAAATGATTTAACAGAACTATTTTACAGAGGACGGAACAAAGATATTCAGCGAAGCAGTTGTCATAACCACGGGTACCTTTCTCAAAGGCCAAATAAATATCGGTTTGGAAAAACGACCTGCCGGGAGGCTTGGTGACGAACCAAGCATAGGGTTAGCCGATACCTTAGAAAGAATTGGATTTAATCTAGGAAGATTGAAAACCGGTACTCCTCCACGTTTAGAAAAATCAACGATAGACTTTTCCAAATGTACGCCACAACTTCCAGACAAAGTATCGACACCATTCTCCTTCATGAACGAAAGCGTTTGGTTGCCCGCCGAGAAACAGTTACCTTGTTATCTCACGCATACGAACGAGCGAGTTGCGAAAATCATTAGAGATAATTTACATTGTAATTTACACGTGACGGAAGAAGTCACCGGCCCGCGATACTGTCCTAGCATAGAAAGCAAAATTCTGAAATTCGAGGCATTGCACCACCAGGTCTGGTTAGAGCCAGAAGGACTCGAGTCACCGCTAATTTATCCTGCAGGATTATCCTGTACCCTTCCAGAGGAAAAGCAACAAGAACTTGTCAATGTCATTCCAGGATTGGAAAATGCAAAAATGGGTAAGAATTGTCACCGGTAGTTTCGTATGTATCACTTATCTACACATTATAGTCCTTACCTTTTATCTAGTCAAACCTGGTTACGGTGTGGAGTATGACTATATCGATCCACGGGAACTCACCGTCAAATTAGAAACAAAGAGGATCCCCGGATTGTTCCTTGCAGGGCAAATTAACGGTACAACTGGTTACGAGGAGGCAGCTGCGCAAGGTATCGTGGCAGGTGCAAATGCCGCGGCTAAAGTAACTATCAGGCGATTCAATTTTACGTACTACTCTTAATTACTCATTTTCTCAAAGAACTATTTCGTCAGGTTCTAAAGAAGAAACCGCTTATAATAAGTCGAACAGAGGGCTACATCGGTGTTCTTATCGACGACCTCATCACCCAGGGTGCAAACGAACCATACAGAATGTTCACAAGTCGCGCTGAATTTCGATTAAGTTTGCGTCCCGATAATGCGGATCAAAGGCTCACGAGAAAAGGATTCGAAACTGGCTGCGTATCCGAGAAAAGAATGGAAAGAACGGGGAAATTATTGTCGAAAATGGAAGAGAGCGCACAGTTACTTAAAAGTGATGTCCGATCAGTTAGACAGTGGCGATCATTGCTAGGACTACGACAGAGCAAAAATGTTGAAAATAAAACAGCTTTTGATATATTGAACTCGAATGAATATGACGTAACTATTGAGAATCTCGCTGCAGTAGCTCCAGACATATTCGGGCACCTGCTTGAAGACCCGATTTTATGCCAAAGAATGAGGGTTTGTAAAATCTTGCAAGAAAATCTATTTTCAATCCGTAGCTGATATAGAATCATATTAGACTTAGCACGTACTATCGCGAATAATATCAATAAAACGAAATCAGTTCAGATTCATCGTCGGTTATTATGATCAATAAATTGATTTTATAGATCGAGGCGCTTTATTCGTTCGCCATCGCGGAACAGGAGCACGAAGTCGATGAAATCCGGAGAAACGAAGAAACACTCATCCCAGAAGACATCGACTATCATTTGTAAGTGGTACTAACATTAAAAATTTATCGGGGAAACGATATAGAATAATGAAACTTTTAATTTTAATGCAGACCTCGGTTGAATCTCTCCATAGAAGAAAGAGAAAAACTTACAAAAATCAAGCCGCATAATGTAAGTAGTAATTGGAAAAGTGTTAAATACTTACTGTTGTATATTCAAATTGTGCTTTCATCTTATTTTATAGATCGCAGCAGCTAGCAGAATTTCTGGCGTAACACCATCGGCTATTCTGAGGCTGGTGTATTACATAAAAATGAATTCACGTGACGTGGCTGCTCTATAATCGATTTTCCAGTTGAAATGTACAAAATGTATATTATAATATACTTCTACAAATCTTTACATTCTATCAATTTATTATTTACGTAAATCACTTCGAATTACATTCCTAACAAAGTGTTCGGCAGTGGCATCTAATTATCATTGCATCCTCATTATCTTTAACGAACTTAAGCGTCATAGATAATTAAAAATAACATAAAGTAATTCATCAATTATTATCGACAGTAGAAAGGTAAACTGTCGGGAGTTCTTATCAGCGGTTGAAAGGGAATCATTTATTGATATCGGATGTCAACCTAAACTTTCGAGATATCGGTCGAACTAGCGTGAGTAAACGTTGGCTTGTGCAGGGTAAACACGAAAGGTCATTGGCCTCCAGTCCTAGTTAGAAGCACTATGCTTGCACCCATTGATCTTCTTTAAATAGCGGTCTTTAATATTTACAAGTGCAATATCACGCGCATATAGGACACATCTACGCGAAAACTACCGAATTGTCGTATGAAATTTTAATGATTTTAGACCCACAAGCTTGATTAGCGGCCGCTATTAAATTTACTATACGAATTCAACTTTGAAACCGCATCCGAATCCGATTAATTAACAAATATTGTTTGTCCGCGATCTAATTGGGATCAGGGGATTCTTTTTCATTCAATATATAATTCGTCGGGAGTTCAATTCTCGTCAATTACAACATTCATTCTAATCCTTCGTTCCTATGCTTGAGTAATTAAACTTAACTCACGCCGGGACAGGAGTTTCCGTTTCGTCTAACACAACTAATGCGAGTTCATGACAGAGAAGTTCCCTGATTGAATTAGAAAGGGTCCGTCCAGCTTCAAACTTCTCACTACCGAATTGTTTGATGAAGCATGGCCGGGGTAAACGTCGTTACGAGATTACTGGGATAATTAATTCACTTACGTGCCACAGCCCTTGTATCGTTCTAATTTTCAGACACAATCAAATTATACTGGCTATAAATTATTGTTTGTCTCACGGTCTCGTTATAAATCAACCAACAACATTTATCTAACTACAACACCGCGTGGTATCCTGTCGAGATACAAATTTAAACTGAATGTATTAACTTAAAATCTATTGGAAAATATTTCCAGAGGGTCTGTATGAAATTACACGGATTACGTTGTACTAACAGTTATAATTTATTATTACCATTAGTGCAATAGTAAATACTGTTACGATACATTGTACAGGAATGGTGTACGATCGGCCATAGTACAGGGTCGTTGTAATCATATAAGTTTTCTACTATAATAATCGGCTGTTCTCTACACGGTTAGTCGAGTCAAGGCGAGCTTAGTACAAAGTCGCCCCTAATACGCTTGACAAGTTAATACTATTGTCTCTCTCTCTATATGTATATAGCCTCCATGTCTCTCTGAAGAATCAACTGTCCTCGCAGTGTTCACGTATTATGTTTATTTTTTTTGTCTCTTTTTCTTTTTATCAACGATTCTCGATGAAAACGTCTCATTTTTTACAAACAATTCGCGCTGCATCGACGGACACCGTCGCGATGCAGCGGCGAGAGTAAAAAAAATGTAGAAAAAGTGTCGCGTGTCGATTGTGAAAACTTTAAAACTCACGCAGCCCGTGAACAATCCAATATCGAACCGTGTGATTTCCATAAGAACACTTATTTTTCCTTTAAATCGTGCATCACACTTATTACTTTCAAATATAATCATTTCTGTAACGTCGTGTAAACTTTTAGTTCATATTTTTAAAAAAAGACCCGTGAATGAGATCGATATCGTTCGTCAGGATTTTACAACAACTTTCATCGATTCCTTTTATCACAATTAACATACCAGCTGCGTCCCATTAGAATAGAATTGTCGTGGATGGTAAATTCAACATTGGATTTTCCACGGCGCGAATGCGTGCACGTAAATTACGCGAAGGTATGCAGTCTTCAATAATCATTATGCAACGACCGATCCGAGATTTCCTATTCCCGAATGTCGAATACTTCTCGCCGGAGAGTTTCATCCTAGCGAGATACAAATTCAAAGAGTTTCCCTTAATTATCTACTTATACTGGCAAGCTATCGTTTATCATCGTAAGTGACTCTATCGTTACGTTATTACGCCAACAATGACTACTTCGAATAAATTAGTTTTAAGGCTACGGTTTTTCTCAGCTCGTCGATCAACGTACATACGTACATATACATACTTGTGAAACTATCGTCGATTACGCCGAATAGTTAATGTATGTACAAACGTGGAATCCGTCCTGCGATCACGTTTCTCGTGGAATAATGTTGAAAATAATAAAGAAAACAAAAACAGAAATCAATAGAAATACATTTGTAATGATTGTTCGATCGTACGTGAACTTTTACGAACTTTCCGACGATTCTCGCAGAACGGATGTTTAATAACTTACACCTTAAATTGTATCACTAGAATAACATTATCGTATGTTTAATACCTACGTATCTAAAACGAGCGTCGACTATACTTAGAAATAATAATAATAATGACATTAATGTTATCTACAAGGATGCAATGGCAAAATGACAAAATTTATCGATGTTCCTCAGATGTGGTGACAGTCTCTTTATACATTCTTTATCGAACACATTGACTATCATGTGTACCAGCAAAACTTTTATGAAAATTAAACAAGGAATAAGAACAAAAAAAAAAACTAAAAATGAAACGCGAGATGCAATGTCGATTCAGTTTTGAAATCACGATAGTCAAAAGCGTGTCATTATCTTCCGATGATCTCTATAAATGTTCATAATTCGTGTACCGTGGACCAACAGAGCGGAGGACCTCTGTCGGCACGGTAGGTGCGTGTAAATTGATTATCTTAATTGTTTCATTAACCGAAGTAAAACATGACACACGCGACAACAATTGTATACGCTGAGGCACGGTACGTCGGTAGGATTGGCGTGAAATATGATTTAACAAACAGAAAAGCACTGTTAAAGCGTTACAACTGTCACCATGTCGTTACGCATTGTACGGTGTGATTATACAGCGAGGGATTTATAACGAAGTTACTGCTCGTTAATACACTAATTACACGGTACCGTTCACACGCTCGCATTGTCACGCAATTATTCCGTATCTCGCAACAAAACATACATACACGCACGCACGTACAGGCATACATAGATACACACACACACTCGGGCATGTACGCAACGTCGCCAGAATCCGTTTCGATTTCACGTGGGACCATGATTTATCGATCTGTGCGAAATGTAAAGATTAATGTGAATTTTTATCGACCCGGAAACACGGTCCCGAACGAACAACATATTATGGTTCCAGGTGAATTTATATATTATACGTCGTGAAATTCGGCGACATTGTTTTTCCTAACATTCGTACAAGAAGAAAAGGAACTAACGAGGTGTATGGAACGATCTGTTTCCGTTCGAAGATCTATGGAATCGTATTCAATTCCTTACGCGTATATATCTCGTTATGAAACATCATTATCTCGTTGTCATCGTTTAATATTCTCCCGATCGTTATCGCGGCGAACGAACCGGTATTTCTTAGACGATTAGGAAACAGTTTTCTCAGCTCTTCAATCGGACGTCAGATAATTCCGTCTACCATGAAATGACGGGTACGCGTTTCAGTCTCTTAAGATGCACCTGAAGAAACAATGACGATTAATTTATTCTAATCTCCGTTAAACGCGTTACAACTACCTACTACACGTAAATCTGGTATATGTATATGTATAAAGAATTCGAAAAAACTCGTGCGTAGGTTTCTAACTAACTCTACGCGGATGTAAAGACGGTTTATTATTTCATCTTTTTTTTTGTTTCTTTTTTTTCTTTAATCGTGCGATCCCGTCGTCTTTCCCGATGACACTCGATGCGCGATCGTCGAAAATAAACGTTCGCCGTGGTATTTTCGAAAGTTCGTTCGCGAATAATCGTCTCTTTATTCTTTTAACACCCGACGGCGTCGAGACGTCGACGTTTTTCGTACGATGTTTGTCCGTCGGTTTGACAAATGTCATCGGAAATTACGCCGGAAATCACGCGGAGAAATGGTAATCTCGCCGCTACGTTCGCACGATTCGAGAACCGCGGAGATCTCACCTGATCTCCGTGTCTGGCTCCCCCATTGTATACAATTCGGCACGTTGAACACCACATTTGGAAGGCATTTCAGAAGGCATTGAATTCCTATTATGTATTGTCACGAGTTGTCGTCGATTATGCCCTGACCTACCTACATACGAATAATGACTCCGCGAAAGTGTGACTCATGTATTATTATACGTATTATTAAAGAAAAAAAAATATATAAACAAAAAAAAGCCTCGATGGATTCAGAATCTTATTTTTCTCTCGTCGTGAAAATCCGGACGAAAGATTGTCGTAGATCTTTCCGATCAGTTGGACGAATGAATAAAATCTGTGTTTCGTATTAAAAGTATAAAAGAAAAGTTAATATAAATCGTGTAACAAGATAATAGAAAACGACGTTTCGTTGTGCCTCCATGGAACATTGTAATTAGTATACGTTGTTTAAAAATCTGTCGAACCTCTGTCCTGGATAATGCACGGTTCTAAGACTTCCGTTCGTAAATCGGTATTTGGCAGTGTAGATACTTTCAATTATAGTCTATTTTATAATTTCTCTTCGAATATCACTCGCGAAATATTCGCTCCGCAATTTGTTCAATGAATTTCTGTATAATATATGTATGTATAGTACTCGATGTGAAGGATAGAGTCGAAGGAATACTCTTTGTTTTATGGTGGGAAAAAAAAATAGTAAATTGTAGACGTCGAGTCATGACTGCGAAACTGTGAAACGTGTCCGATGTACAATTTAACGTTAATGCACTTGGCACGATGGAATCATGTAACTGAATGATGGTGAGCCCGATGCCACGGACTCTTAATATCACATGCTAATGGGAGCCACGATCGCAGACCGGCGAATGATGCCGATGCAAATTTATGCTAAAGAAAATTGAAGAGCGATTCGCTGGTGGATTCGGGCACGCCCGATGAATAATTAAGCGAGACGAACCGAGAAGAAAGCACGGTGAATTAATTGCTCCTCCCCCCGTCCCATTGGTAACCCCGTGATGTAAACGTGGGTCAAGGTCGACTTGACTTTCTATTAACTTTGACTCATTCGTTTGAACGCTCGAAGGTCGAGGAATCATGAAGTATTCGCGATTACGTTTGGCTATATCGGTAAAATTTGTGGTCCCAATTACGCTAATTTGCGATTTCTTTTTCTTTCTTTCTATCCAATTTTTTTGGTCAATTTAGATAGTTTTCATTAATTTTTCTAACGAACTACGACGTGGAAATGCCGAGTCGTTCTCGAGAAAAAATCAGTATGATCGAGCGAAGGATCGAGAATTCTTCAGCGATATTGATATCGATCATTATCATTGCGTTCATTATCCTTCGAAAAACATTCGACTTGCCTTTAATCGCGAACGACATGACCTCGTCATTGACCGTCGCCGTTCATTAATAAGACCGATGTAATATCGCGTATCGGCCACATATCATCGTTAACTTCTGATTCATGAACGATCGATCTATTGCCGGGCCACTTGACGTGCGTTAACAATACCGTCGTTTAATCGCTTATCGTCCAAGTGCAACGGAATTCCCGAAGCAGCGTTCAGTGATAACTCGCTGTTAGAAATGTAGACACTTTTCATTCCCCATCGAATTAATAATTCCCAACAATTAAACTTCACTGTGTGATTCAATGTTAAGTTTCCTTAGTGTTTCATTTTCTTTCTATAATACCCGTATATCAATGATCAAAGTATTCAAACTATATTATTCAATTTTAAAGTCCTCCGTTGAAAAGTCCTCGCAAATAAAACACGATCAAATTGAAATTTAAACGACAAATACATATTCCATCGCGATACCAGATTGTTTTCCCATTAAAACCATCGTCTTCCAGAAACTTAATCGCAACCGTCTGCGGTTCACCGACGCCGCGAGAAAAGTGCTTGCAATCCTAACAGCACTCACCGAATACAAACGAACGGTTCTGAACTCCGTCGCGTCGGCGTTTCGTCTAAACATGAAATTACAGCTGCGTCTCGAACATGATGGGAGGACTGTTCAGCCCGAAGTCGACAACCTCCGCCACTAAACATAGCTTCTCCCCCCCCCCCTTTCGAACACGCTGTAATACTTGCCACGTTAGGTTGTTAATTTCTTTTTTTCTCGTCGCGAGACAATGAGCGACAGAAGAAGGTGACAAAACCACCGTTAAATACTTGCTTGTCTGTCGTGAAAATTCTCTCCGTGTCCTTCGATACTTCAAGGTCGACGACCCGGACACCAAAAAGTGTTCCCCAGGATCGACGGTTTCCACGAACGGGTTCTCCAACGTTCAATATTTACTTTTCGCGAGAATCCCGGTGAAACTCGTCGATCCCAAGTGTCGTCGGACGGACGATGGAAAGTTTCAGGGAAACGTTGACCAAGAGCGGGAACTTTGTTCCCCGGAAACTGTCCGGTGACTGTTCGCGTAACCCCCGGGGTTCGTCGACCTATTAACACGAATTCCGCGGTTTTCGTCGGGTGTCGTTAATTCGCCAGTTTATTAGATCGCTGCGGTAAAACAGCTTGCCAACACGTTCCGTGGCTTTGGAAACTATACGTAGTAAAGACATTTTCATGTGTGTGGATTCACTTTGGACTTATCGATCATGTATGTTCCTCGATGGAAATCAGTATGATAAGAACTGTACAAGTGACATAATTTCCATCACCACGTGTTTTCACCTTCAATTTCTTATTCCCCGAAATTTATATTCTTTCAAGGATTCTTTAGATCGGATCCAGCGAGGTGTATTGTAGATCATCCACGTGGGCTCAGTGTCTCTTCTGGATCTCGTTAATATTTCAAGAAACAGAAGAGGAACAGAACCAATGGCGCCGGCGCAAAGGAAACCCGAGTCTGGTGAACAACTTTCGAACAAGTTGTGGAACAACTATCTTAACAGATGGTTTCCAACGGTGCTGTCTTCGTGCTCGGATTCTGTGTGACACTGTCTCCCATACTCGGCATCCCGTGACTCGTCGTGCTCAGCCCGTTTCCCTGTCTCCCGGCGTTGGTCCCCGGGTTCCTGTTGCAGATCCTCTTCAACGCGGCCCTGACCTGCGGTTGACAGCCGACAACGGCGAAAATCAGGACACCCTGGAAGGCGTTTATCATGTCCGTGAAGTACCAGATGTATTGGGGTCCGCCGACCGCCCATGAGACGACGTCCGCCACCCAGGTGACACCCATCACGACCACCAGCTTCATGCAAACCCGTCCTAACGCCGCTCTGAAAACGAAATCATCGAGAATGGTTAATAATCATCTTATCCAATGGGACAAATCTGAAAGACAGAATATATTATATACAATAAATAAACTTTCATATAGGATTGGAATATATAAAGTTTAAACTAAACGTCTCCCTGGCATTACAATAATTGTAAGATGATGAATCTATATTCTTACAAACTCTCGCGTAGGTATATGTATATAGATATATATTTGTAATTGGATATCGTTCGAATAAAGTCTCACAGTGTGAAATGTACCGTTTAAATGGAACGGGTGAACCGTTACCGTCGAATTTCCGCCAGTTGATATCGTGAAAATTTGTTCGATATGTAACATACATATATGTATACGTATATGCATATACATATATCCCGGTATCGGAGATCGTTCGGCAAGTGTCCGCCGGAAAAATCGTAGCAATTAGCAGGCCGTTCAATTACAACGGGGTATAAATCACCGTTGCGAACGTATCCGTTTGTTCGCCGCGACACGTTGCGCCGGCCAGACGTAATATATGCACATCGCATTGTGGTCGAAGTCAAAGCATTATTAATACGTTCCGGCAGAATATTCGCAGCCCGTTACGCCGCTGATACGGCGTCATATCGCGAAATTATAGCGTTATAATGTCGCAACGGGGTCCCGCGACGTCGGGACGCTCGGTATCCTAGCGTCTATTTTCGTTGGCGTCGCTAATTATTATGAACGGAACGACGGCGCAACTAACCAAGGATGTGTGTGAAGAGAGGGAAGGGAGAGAAGGGAGAGAAGGGAAAGGGAGAGGACACAGTCGGACGCGACAGGCCGATGAGAAACTTCTCTCCAAGGGGAAACGATGTTCATCTCGAAACTACTCGGCGAACCAGAAATAACGTCACCGGTGAACATACAAACGGAACACGGGGAACATAGAAATATACGTGAAGAAAGAAACCTGACTTACCGGCGATTTGCTCCGTTTAGAACGTTGAATGGGAACGTTAACGCACAGACGAGGTATTGGATAGAGTCTATCCAATAGAGACTATTATAGAGTCTATCTATTTTTGCCTGCCATTTCCACAATTTTTGAGATATTAAAATGATTCTTCAACTGGCTTATTCGGATTCGGATTCCGCGTGTAAAACGTCCCGGGTCATTTTAATATCTCACAAATTGCGGAAATGGCGAAAGAATTACGAAAATCGCAAAAAATCATAGCATTCAACCAGTTTTTTTGTCGGCATTCGCTCAATTTTTGAGATAGCGATCTGAAACTGGTACCATTGTTTAAGTTAGGAAATTCTACGGTAGAACAATGTATAATAGTTGCACTTTTCGAAAATTTAATTTTTCGCAAAAATCTGAAGGGGGTAGGTCAGGATTTTTTGCGATTTTCGTAAATCCCTTGTCATTTCCATAATATTTGAGATATCAAAATGATTCTTTCACTGGCTTATTCGTCTTCGGATTCCGCGTCCAAAACGCCCAGGATCATAAAAATATCTCAAAAATTGTGGAAATGGCAGGCGATTTACGAAAATCGCAAGAAATCCTGACCTACCCCCTTCAGATTTTTGCGAAAAATTAAATTTTCGAAAAGTACAACTATTATACATTGTTCTACCGTAGAATTTCCTAACTTAAACAATGGTACCAGTTTCAGATCGCTATCTCAAAAATTGAGCGAATGCCGACCAAAAAACTGCTTTAAATTGAGGATTTTTCACGATTTTCGTAATTTGCTCGCCATTTCCACAATGATTGAGATATTAAAACGATCCGGGACGTGTTGGACGCGGAATTCGAAGCCCAATAAGACAGTGAAAGATTCAGGTCGATATCTAAAAATTTGCGGAAATGGCGAAAGAATTACGAAAATCGCGAAAAATCGTAGAATTCAACCAGTTTTTTAGTCGGCATTCGCTCAATTTTTGAGATAGCGATCTGAAACTGGTACCATTGTTTAAGTTAGGAAATTCTACGGTAGAACAATGTATAATAGTTGCACTTTTCGAAAATTTAATTTTTCGCAAAAATCTGAAGGGGGTAGGTCAGGATTTTTTGCGATTTTCGTAAATCCCTTGTCATTTCCATAATATTTGAGATATCAAAATGATTCTTTCACTGGCTTATTCGTCTTCGGATTCCGCGTCCAAAACGCCCAGGATCATAAAAATATCTCAAAAATTGTGGAAATGGCAGGCGATTTACGAAAATCGCAAAAAATCCTGACCTACCCCCTTCAGATTTTTGCGAAAAATTAAATTTTCGAAAAGTACAACTATTATACGTTGTTCTGGCGTAGAATTTCCTAACTAAAACAATGGTACCAGTTTCAGACCGCTATCTCAAAAATTGAGCGAATGCCGACCAAAAAACTGGTTGTATTTGACGAATTTTCGCGATTTTCGTAATTCCTTTGTCATCACTAACGAATCGACAGCTACCACTAATGTGCTCCCGTCCATCGCACGATACTCGAAATTCATTGTCATGCTTCGATTATGGGAACTAATTCGAGGAGTACGAATGAAAATTGTATAATAACATTGTTTCGTTAATATACCAACGAAACGTTGCTGTGGAAAATGTTCGTAATATAATTAAATTATTAATAATTTTCGACGTCAGACCACCGCGTGCGAACAGGTGCGACGACATTTTCCTCCGAACAGCCGCGGGAAACCGGAGAGACACGGCGGGTGATAATAATATGCACGGAGACAAACAAATTAGACGCGCCGCAGCCCCGACGGCTGTTGGATACGGAGAACGAATTTTACCGGCGACGGAAACGGGAACGCGGAATCGCCGAAAACGCGAGCACGCGTGCGATAACCCGCGGATTTCTCGTCGCGAAACGAAGGCAAACACAACGACACGAGTATGCAAATACGAGGAGGAGAAAGAAAAAAAGAAGAAAGAAAAAAAATCATGAATATCGAACCGGTCGGGGTGAAACAAAGAAACCCATGAGAATCCACTGGAAAAGACGATGAACGAAAAAAAAAGACAAAAAGAAACACAGAAAAAGGGGTGACAATGGTAAAACTAGCGCGCGGAAATCGACAAAAAAGAAAAGGTGGAAAAAACAACACGTCTGATCGAAAGATCCGAACGTATCGTTGGGAAAAACGAAAATGACGCGGAAAACGTGAAAGAGCGAAACGAGACGATATCGCTTGAAACGGACTAAACGTGTATTTTTATTTGACGGGTGGAAATTAATGCCACTCTCAGCCAGCGCCGGCAAGAAGAACAGAAGGTTCGTGGATCCGAGCGCTCGAGTTAATTGACGTAACGAGACAGAAGGGTGGATATAGATTGCCACGGTCTGCTGAGACCGCGGGATATATATCGAGGGCGTTAATAAAAATTGAGAGACAGCGGAGCCACGGTTCTCGTTCAGTATTTGTATATTACCGTTGACAATGTAAGATATCTTTCGCGCGGACTGAAATTTTCGTTGCCAGACATTACTAATCGATGGCCGGCGTCATTCTGACGTATTTATATTCGGAACACCCAGGGATTCTACATAAAAGCTTAATAAATCACCATGCGTTGTCGCGCCAAGTGAAATTTTTTAATAAATTGTCATTTTTTTTAGATAGCGTCAGGGGTTTCGCGGAGAGAAGGGGGGAAAAGAAAATTGGGAATGGGGCGAATTCTGCGCTGTTTAAATTTTCTTCGTTGTCGTATAGCGTCGTGTGTAATAATAAAAGTGTCGTTGGATTACTCACGACATTCTTTCCGAGTGTCTAGAATTCGGAAGACACTCGCGACGACGAGAACGTCGTCGCGAAGAAATACCGGGCGGTCGACGTAAATATCCATAACGTAAATACATTTATAATAGAGCCGGAAATAGATAAGCGAGGTCTGAAAATAATACCGGTAATACATAACATCTACAATACGAAAATAATATCCACGGCTCGTTAGCGGTGGCTGCTGGTACTCGGCAATCGTTTTCCATTTCCTTTCTTTTTGCCCATTATTTTTTTTTTGTTCTCTTCTTTCTTTTTGACACGACTTTCGCGCGTGTCTAGCCGTCGCTATTCGCACTGGCGAAGCCAACGAAACACAGATCTCCACTTTACGATCCGCGAAACCTTAGAAGGGTGTGCTCGGAGAGACTAGCGGAACAGGGAAAAGTGCGACCACGGAAACTGCATCCCCGGGACCCGTATCATCCAACGTGTATTTTATCACGACGAGAATAAAACAAAAAATAAATACACTCTGTAGCTCTTAAACGACCGGATTACTTTGTCGGGGGACTTTCAGGGGAAAAGAATGATCAAAAATTCTGATTCGACCCTCGACGTATCCCTGAAGCTCTTATCGTTCTTTATCAAATTAAACAATTCTATACAATCGTTGATATTTCATAATAAAACTCTAAATAAAAACTTAATTATCATTCAGTATCATATTTCATCAAATCTATAAGACTTTTAAAAAAACTTTCTCTCAAAGACTTGACAACATAAATATCTCCCGGGGATAAAAATTCAATTCTCACAATTATCAGCGAAAATATAGATCCATCAAAGTATCTTTCGCACGTTTCCCGTTTATTTCTCAGCCCTATTACGAATATCAAGAGTACAGTTCTAGGCGCGCGGTATGTACACGTGCGGCAATAACACAGCCGTGTATATATTTCTATCAGCGAAGGTCAGAAGCTGCATGCATAATGTCGCCGATTTAACAGCCACGCCTTGTGTATACGCCGGCGTGTCACTGACGGCGTAGCATAACTCGCGGTACGGTTTCCTTTGAGCCCCCGGGTGTGCCGATCGAACCCGTTTTATCGGCGTCGCGACGCTATTTCGGCGGTCGGCCGGCCGGCCGTGTGGGCAGCGGTGAATTTTTAAATCGCGCGAACGGGAGGATCATTCAAAGAGCCCGGCCGTGAATGAACGACACGCAAATTTGCAGCCGCGGCTTTTACGAGCGTGCCCGACGTAATAACGGAACGCGTCGTTTCGACGGTTTAACGGCCGACGATCCGTCGTCGACGGAGAGCTCGCGACGCGAACACGCCCGACGAGTCTTACGTTATTAGATGCCTACCGATAACTCGTACACGCGACGGGTTGACGGGTCGTTGAATGTTGTCGGGTAGTTCCGGAGTTGGCTGGGAATTACCCTTTTTGGATGGAATATCTGGTTTGAGAATTGATTGAGATATCGATTGTTTTGTGTTTTTTGAAATGGGGATATTGGAGGGGGAAAGGTGAGGGAAGATTGAGATATTAATAAAAATTATTATATAGTAATCCTCCGGGAAATAATAGTTTCTCGTTTCACTTAAAAGAAAATATTACGCTTTTCTACTCATCGCCTCAATTACAATTCCATTCCGTGAAAATGACCATCCTACGGTTTTCCTATGTGTTTTTTCTTTTATTTTCATCTCTACATTTCTCTTAATCAAATATTTCCCGCGAAGTGGTATCGGATTAAACCGTAAAAGGGGTAACTGAATACTTTTCCCGTTTCTTTTTTCTACAAAGCCGCGTTCACATTAAGGTAATGCGTGGAGTCGAAAAGGAAAAAGAGAGCGAAATAATAAAAAAAATAGGAAAAATTGGAGAAAGCTTCCCGTTGGAATTACAGTGGGAAAAAAAGGAAGAAACGAACGTAACGCGAGAGAATCTGTATTCGCCATTATACCCGGTGTCCCGACTATACATGTATAGACAGACGCGGGGGCGCATAGCCGAAAGAGAATCGCAAATTGAGATCGTCAATATCAATTTCGCATAGAATGAGGGAGTAAAGGTGGTTCGAAGGGACGGCGAACGAATGGAAAATAACGATTCGATGCCTGATATCTGTCGGGAGAGGGAGGGGGGTAGTGATAAAATAAATTCTTCTTTGAGCCACCGTTCGATGTATAAAAAAGGCTCGCAACACCGCGCGGGTATAAATATCCGAAAAATGTGATCCGTCAAACGCCTTTCATCGGGTACAGAGTTCGAAAAAGAGAGAGACAGAGAGAGAGAGAGAGAGAATATTTTCATATCATCATCGAGAAATTTCCGAGCGGAATTCCATCGTTTATCTCTTCGATATCCTGTACTTTGAAACCTTTAAATGCGCGCCGGAGAAAGCTGCGAAAATATCCGTTATAAACTGTGATTTTCATAAGACAGGTTCATAAAGTATGTGTTTTTTTTTCGTTTAGTTATTTTCAATTTCAACGCTATCCGAAACTACCAGATAAGTATAACGCGAAACACGTGAATACACTTAGCGAACGATCATTACGGACAATGAGAGTGTATTTTCTGCGTGTAAAAGAATCTACGGATAAAAATGACACTCGTAACAAATTGTTACCCGGTTTATTTTTAAACATTTTCGATTTCTCAGTCGGTTGGGAAATTAACATTGTCTGGATATTAATCGGGGAATTCCATCGATTATAACGCAGCGATGGGTACTTTGTGCAGAAAATAAGCGCGCCTTTTTTCTTTGAAATCACGCATCGAGACTCGTTATCCTTGATATTCATCGTTTTCAGCGCGTCGTCCTTCGTGCCGAAATAAAGCGTCGTTTTCTGCCACGGAAAAGCGTGTGCGTGGCTCATCGGTTTACCGGTAGCAATAAAACGCCCCGTTTTCGGGTCCGAGTGTCGTTTCGCTCGAAACTGTTTCACGTTTCCGCCTCTGGCTTCTGTGATTCGTCGTGTACATACATACATACGTACCGTACGTATATACATACATACATACACATGGTTATAACGTTTGTCCGAGATGCGTAGAAATAAACGAGCTTTCGACGACGTGATTTCGAAACTTTTTTGTTACAAGTCGTCGCAGAGCATAATTGGCTTTTTGTATTATTCATCTCGATATCGAATTTTCTATATAAAAAAAAAAGTTTCACGATTTCGTGATCAGATCTTCTTGCTACGAGAAGATTTATAGGTGGGCGAGATTGTTGAATCTTTTTCGATATAAATATTTGTACGGAACAAAGGTCGTACGGGATACATACATACACGGTATGTAGGATATGTTTAAAAATCGGCTGGATTCGACAGGGCTTTCCGAAATAAATATTTTTTTTCTCCCGCGGTTGCTTGTAAAGCCATATCCGCCCGTTGCAAGGCTGGTAAATTGCGCGGGCTACGTAAACCCGTTCGATTTAAATTAGAGATTCCGTTGCATCCGCTTTACCGAGGCCACTAACAACGTGGCGATCCTTTGTTAATCCACTGGCGTGGTTCGTTAATAAATTTTATCGCCGCCAGTGCCATTTGTCCGGTCTCGATACTGGTCGTTAAGGAAGATTTACTAATTTACCGCGGTCCAGCGCGTTTCTTTGATCTCGATCGTTATTTGTCGCGGAATTTAATTCGCCGATTTCAAAGACAGGTGGACATTCGCCATCTGTATATCTAACGCGTGTCAGATCGTTTAGCAATTTGCCAGAAATACGGTTAACCTTATTAACACCCAACGGTCGATAAATCAATCCGACGAACAGTGAAGAATAATTATACGCGGACTAATATTTCGAAATTCAGATTCGTTAAAAGACACAAATGAAATTTAATTAGAATTATATCAATATTCACTCACCTCTCCGTGGTACTTTTCACAAATTCTCCTTTCCAAAGGCCACAGGTTAATTCGCGTGCGGTGGCAGCGAAAAACAGAAGATTCACGGCAAGCAGTACTCCGATCGGTCCGAAGAAATACGCCAAAATTTCCATATCACCTGGAACAGAAACGAGGAAAAAAATAGTACAATCGAACGTCTCATTACGAATGCATTGAGATTGAAATCGTTCGATTCAATCCCGACCGGATATTATTATTATCGAATGAAAGGTAGCATCGGGTTCGATCCGAGTGTATTTTAAATTTTTAATCCGACCACGGACACGTGTGAAATTAGCTCGGATTTCCGCTGGTAACTTTGACGGACGTGGACTAATTTACCGCGTGTCGGTCTCACCTGGACGAAACGAATTCGTTGCTGAACTTCATCTCCGAGAGACGACCCCTCTCTCACGCCCGTAAAGATACTCTAAATTTAAACGTTGCGAATATCTGGATCGTCGCTGTTTCGGAGTCGACCGTGATTCAATAATAAACGTTCCGATCGGCTGAATGGCGGCCCGGTTTATCTTTACGACGTTTAATTCAACGTCGTATCTGCGAAGCAGGTGATTCCTGATATTTCGCTTCCCGTTAACCGGAAGTGGTTTGATGTATACTTGCAGTCGCGAGACGATTAACACGTTCGCCGCGGGCCTGTAATTTAGGTGACTCACCGTTCACGCCGACCGCATCATTTTCTAGGGTTATTAAACGTGATCACGGTGGTACTACGGTGCGTAATTAGGCGTGGTATTAATTGCGGTCAGAGGAAAGAAATGGAAATTGTATAGGATGATATTTCTCGCGGGAGAGTCATTTTTAGGCAAATTTCTACGCAACGGGATCATATGCAGGAAATTTCTACACGCCAATATTTCTGCGCTCTGAAATTTCTACGCCCCAATATTTCTGCGCTCCAAAATTACTATGCGCCAATATTTCTGCGCTCTGAAATTTATACGCGTCAATATTTCTGCGCTTCAAAAGTTCTACGCGTCAATATTCCTACGCTCCAAAATTTCTACGCTCCAATATTTCTGCAATACGAAATTTCTACGCGTGAAAATACTTGTGCTCAGAACGGACTTATAAATTTCTTCCCTCCTTAAAATTTTCAGGCCTAGAAATTTTCTGTAGCACGTGCGAAGTAACTCCAAGAGAAACACATTATAAAATAATGAACTTCGGGACGAACGCAGACATCGAAATTGTCAGAATAACGAATTCTCCAAGGTACCGGATTACCCGTGATGTAGAGAACGTAGACATTTCAGAAGGAACTTATGAGATCTATAATCCGAGAGGAATAGGAAATGAATCCAAGGTCGTATTACGGAACGAAGAGAAGCTAAGAAAAACGACTGGCAAGTGGATCGATAATCGATGACAGACAAATAAATCTGACGACGGCTGACGACGATCGAACACGATTCCACGGAAGTGTGATGACGTATGAACACACACACACACACAGGGAACACATTCGTGTGTTCCCATTTAAATATCTCACCCTGTATACGATAAATCGCTTTGTTCCGCTCGATAGATACTCTAACACTTGATTTCTCTATTCGCGGAATCGAAAACGGGTCAGTCGTAAAAAATACCTATCAAACTACCGACATTTTCGCGGAAACGCGGGTGAAATAATGAATCCAAGCAGAAATATGATGAAAAAAAAATAGAAATCTTCGCGAATTCTAGGGCAAAAAATATTTTTCCACCTCGGACGTCGTTCGGATGGAAAAACGAATCGTTTCCGGAAAAAGATATGACCCAAGGACACGTACCGAAAATACAAGAGAAATTTTGTAAAAACTGGCACGCAAATAGATCGATAATTCACGCGGAGGAAATAAATCGCCGGGTGCTGACTCGTCGACAGGAACAGTTTGTTTTCTTACCCGTACGGTCGGGGTACGTGCCGGTGGTTACGCGAACGAAGAAAAAAAGAGGAAGAAGAAGAAGAGAAAAAAAAAGAAAAATCAAAGGAAACGGAGTGTCATCGTTGTGTATGCAATTCCAAATGGATTACCGTTTGCTGCCTCGGTCGTTATACGCTTGCCCGTTTTATTTTTACGCTCGTTATTACGTTACAATTTATTTTTAATGACTCTCTTTCTCTCTCTCTCTTTCTCTCTGCACGTAACGGCGAAAATTCCGCGAATTGCGAAAATACGGATCGGCCAACCCGGACGTGAAACCATCAAACTAATAACCAGAATCGAGCGTAGAAAGATGAAACGTGGATAGCCGTGTATTTTAATTACTTCATCCGATATATATATATGTATATATATTCGATATTCAATACTTCGCCCGACGTTAATTGGAATCCATTTGCTTCCTTTCCCGGATACTATTACCAGAATTTTCGCATATTTCTTGCGGTTACATTTTCCCGCGATTCGTTACGACTGTCCGTCTCGTTTCATTTCCATACACCCGATATACAATACATATACACGTATTCACATATACATATAAGTATAATATTCCATTCTTGACGAGAAACGTTGACTCTCACAGAAACCGTCATTAATTCCCCCCCGGACGGGGGGTGGGAGAGGGATTTATTTCACGACGCAAATGAAATTTCGCCATTTGCAACGGTGTACACGATATTTCTCGCGATTCCGTACGAAATAAACCGAGTTAACGCGAGGAAACTTTTGGAAAAACATCGCCCCGTTGAAAATCACCGGTGGGAAAAGTTTTTCCAACGCGAAAATTCACCGACACGCGAATCCCGGCACGACTCGGTGTTCGTTCACGAAGTCACGTTTACCCGAAATTATGGTAAATCACGGTCGAGCCTGCACTTATGCGATCACGTATCAATTCGTGCACGGATTCGGAATAAGACCGTGCGGTTCTCGGAATTCGTTTGGATACGTATATGTATGAATATGAATATACACCTTTCGTACCGGGCAACGTGGCATCGCAGTTTTCGTGAATAACCCGCCGGGTCGTTCAGCCGGGGCCAATCTGCTAAGTATACGGCGAGGGTAGCGAGGATAACTATAGTTTCCGAGTAAATTGATACGTCGGTGCCCCTGGTGCGTTTACGAACTCTCGTTTGCGATCGTTGATGTGCGTACGTTTACCGGGAAATTAAAGAACTCCGCGATAATTCGCGGGATAATCACACAGACACTTGATGTTACGATGCAGGGAAACGAACGGGGTGTATCTTTGATATAAACAATCGATTCCAGGTGATTTGCTGGGGAATGTAATAATTAGACTTGAGAGTAATTTCTACAGCGATCATTCATTTTCATCCAATCACGGAGTGGCAAATTCCATAGAATTCCACCTCTGGAAGACACTATATAGATATTCCGAAGAATTTAAAAAAAAGTATCTACGAATAGTAAGAAATTTATTCTTGATTTTAAAATACAAGATAATTCGTTCGTCAGTTTAAAAACAGAACAGTTATACGATGGATGTATTCCAGTACGATACGCCACGAGTCACGGTTTACCAGGGATATAAAAAAGAAGGATAAACTCGTCGGCCCGTATTTACATGTATGAATAATTTTGCCAAGGGAATGCGCACGATTAATTGCGTTATTTACCGTCCGGCGTAATATCATTTTCGTGGCGGCGATCCCGAATCCTCGTCGTCGGGGTCACGATGGTATTTTATGGTAAATAAAGAACGATCCCAGGGCTTGGACCCCCGTTATCGGGACAATCCCCCGCGACGTCCTACGGTAACTGGTCCCTACTCTCAACCCCATAACCGTGTGTGCAATCTGCCAGAAGCACGCTTCCACGGGAACCCCCGTAGCCACTTATCGGCGAGAGGGTCGCGAGCGTCCGCAAACAAACCCATAAATAAAATCCTTACGCCGCAAGCACGACGATGCAACGTGGCCACCGTGATATCGAACCGCGGGTGACCCAGTTGAAAACAACGTTTAATCCTATTGGCGTGGAAGGAACGACGCCGAATCACGAACCGTCTGTCGTCACGGGATGCGAAAAAAAAAGAGATGAAATCAATGGGATAATTGAAATCACGTTGGAGATTATATTTGGATAAAATGATATAAATTGGAAGGTTGGGTAGAAAAATTGATTAAAATATTATTTGAAAGTTGAATATAGAGAAAATATGTAATTACATTTAGATGAACGTACAACGTTGGAATATATTAGTTTTACTCGTGAGTATTCGATGAAGCGAGCAGTTCTTCGAGAAAAAATAGAAGAAACAAAAAAGTTATTCCCGACGCGACGTCGAAGTTCATAAAGATTCTTTTGATCCCCTCCAGTGCGCATACATTTTTTTTTTTTTTAACCGAAGACTTTCACGTAGTTAATCTTAAAGTAGGTATTGTATGTAAAGCATGTAAAATAAGCGCTACGTAGGAGCAACGAGAAACCACGGGACGAATATTAAACGAATTCAGAGTGACAGTGTCTCCTCGTTCTTATCGTTGCGGTTTCATCGGGAATATTTTAAAATTCCGTTCGCGTGCCGGATTGTCACGGTTCTAAGTATTATATCTTCTCAATTATACTTACTCGCGGAACTTCCTCTTTCACTATTGAACGTAACTTTCCACGTCACAGTATCGTATTATTATTCGACCGTTAACGGAATCCGTTTTCCAACCACCGTAGAATATCGGTTGTTACCTTTTCCGTCGGCATTTTCTAAGGATGCTTCTCAATTTCCACGAAAATCGGAAAGTCGACGTCAAACTCCCGTGAGCTTGTCACGGAAACTTTCGGGACATCGGATCTTGCTCGGATAACCAAAACTAAACTTGTATCGTGACGGCCTTGCCGCGAAAGCTCTGCGGAATATTAAACGCCAAGGGACGCCGGGCATTATTCCCGTGTTCTTTCCAGTTCGCTCCTTTCCTTATTTTTTTTTCCTCTCTCTTTTTTTCATCCGGCTACTCATCAGAAAGGCCGACTCAAAATTCACCGACCGTAGCGGACGAGTCGACCAAAAATTCCGCAACTTATATTCTCGAGGCAGGAGTTTCCCAACGGGACACCCTTCGCTTTTCGCGCTACTTGACGTTAAGAAAGTTTTTCTATCAAGATTACCAAGGGCCCCGCCCCCTCCCTTTGCCTCTTTCGCGTACTACAAGCTCGAATACTCACGGGAGAACCAGGACGAAAAGGATATCTATTACCATTCCGGAATATAAACTCGCGGGATATGGGAAAGCGTGGAAACGAGGGGGCAAGTTTGTATTTTGATTTAGTTCGTGTCCGACTGTCACGGTATTATACCACTGGAATGAAGATTTTAACGGGTTTAAGGGTCAGCGGAAATTCATGGAACCCCGGAATTACCGGGGTGATTCGAATAGTTCTCGCGGACCAATTGAACATACCTTACGATTTTTGAAAAGTCACCGGGAAATTTCCTGCACCTTAAAATTTCTACGCTTGGAATTTTGTGCGCCTTGAAATTTCTACGCTTGGAATTTTGTGCGCCTTGAAATTTCTACGCTTGGAATTTTGTGCACCTTGAAATTTCTACGCTCCGAATTTTGTGCGCCTTGAAATTTCTACGCTTGGAATTTTCTGCGCCTTGAAATTCTACCGTATAAACTTTCTACGCTCAAACTTTTCTATACTTTGAAATTCCAGCGCACGAAATTTCCTACGCCAACGAATTCCAACGCGTAAAATTCCTACGCTCGCAATTTTCCGCGATCCGATAATTCCGATACACCTGCTAATTGAAACCGTTAACATTCCGCACGATTCCCTGTTCTCAGCGAAAGTAAGATTAAAACGCAGCGTATTTTTCCGCGGAAAGGGACCATCTGTCGATGAATGTGTAAAAGGGCAAACAAGCAGAAAGATAAAGAAAAATCTAACGAGAACGAACGAGAGACAGAAAGAGCTGGAGTGAGAAACGCGAACGAGTTACGGATTCTTACGGTGGTACAGGGGGGCAAACTGGCGTCTATATTTGCTGGGTTTTGGCGGGTCGCCAACAATAGCTGTTTCGGCCGGGTTATATCTCACTCCATGGCAACCCATAACAAACATAAGTGAATTATGTCCACGCGTGCCGTTCGATACTTTATGGGACTGCCGTCAAACCCGATTAGCCCAACATCGGGAAAACGCGGTTCGCGAGATCAATTGCGCGCTCGGATTGCGAAAAATCCTCTGTCACCTTCCATCTTTCACCGTTCCCCCTCCCTTTCTCTCTCTCTGTTCGCCTTCCGACGCAACCAATTTATCCTGCCATTATCCTTTTAATCCGACCCCGTGGTTTTTCGGACCGTCGAACACGCGCGAACGTCGACGAAACGGGACGATTTCCGATTCGACAAACTAATTTCTCATGCCATGTCAATCAGGATGATAGGATAGAAGAAGAAAAAAAGAGAGAATAATAAATTGTACAAGGATTTTTCCCTGTGAATGAGATGAAACTAGAGAGGATCGTGTTATCATAGTTGAGACGTAGATTTTTATCGATATTCAATAAAAAGAGTGTTTCGTTACGGTGCGAGGGAAATTGAAATAGATTTTTATTGTATTCTGAAAATAAGTTGATTTTCCAGTAAGGTTAAAAAGAGAATTATTACACGGTATACGTGTGTATACATATAGGTTTATGACAAAGTGGATAGTACGGAAGGCTATTATTCGATGGAATCGTTCGTAGCGTTATAGAGTTTATACGTTCTTTCCAATTATTTTCTCCGTCTCTCTCTCTCTCTCTTTCGTTCCCGTTCGTTTTCGAACGCGGCCGAAAGATTTATCGTCGCCTGTCATTGTAATTGTCGGTGTTTTCCCGGATCATCGAGCGCGAACGAATGATTTACGAGCAGCACTTTAAGCGCAACAACAAGCTTTTCTCGCTTTATCAATTACAACACTCCGGCGGTGGCGTGCGTGTGCGGTCGTTGTGTGAATTCCGGGAAAGCGTATAAATCAAGTCTGGTGGGGGAGATTTGATAAAAAAAAAATGAAAGAAACACCGCGATACAAATCGCTGTCAAATATAATTAGCCGGCCGTCGAAAAACGCGGCGTCGATTTGCATTTCATTCCCTCTCCCTTTCTTTCCTTGTTTCATGGTATTTTTTTTCTCTCTGTCTCACTTATACAGAGAAAGGTACGGTGTATGTACACAGTGCGGCGTCGTTTTAATCGCTGACAGTATTTTTTTCGGGTAATCGAAAGTGATGACGGGAATTTGTATCGGCCTAGCGGGAACCGCGTTTACAACACCATCACAACTTTCCTGTTTACATGGAATGAAATCCGGGAAGTAAACGAATTGTTGGCCGCTCGAAATAAACCACTTTCACGTTACGCTAGTTATTAACGGGGTAAGAAATCTTTGCGCTTGGAATTTTCCACGCGCCAAATTCTTACGCATTGGGTTTTTCTTGGCTTAAACTTGCGAGGCTTACAAATTTCAACGCATGTAATTTCTACGCTTTAAAGTGTCAACATATGAGATTACCTGTGCCTTGACATTTCAACGCTTGGAATTTCCTACGCTCTGAAATTTCAACGCCTGGAATTTTCTACGCCCTGAAATTTCAACGCTTGGAATTTTATACGCATTATATCAACGCATGGAAAATTTCAACGCTAGGAATTTTCTACGCATTAATACATCAACGCATGGAATTTCCTTCGCTCCGAAATTGTCAACGCTTGGAATTTCCTGCGCTCTAAAATTCCAACGGTTGAAATTTCTACGCTTTAACATCGGTTTAAAATAAAGGATATCCCACTGCCCGGGTATTTCTGGCTCTTATGAATTCTACATTGGGGTTAAAAGGGTTAAACGTACGTATAAAAAAAAAACGAAAGGGAAAAAAAGAAAAATTCCTGGGATGACTCAACGAGAATGACACACAGGATCGATTTCCGCTGCCAGTGGAATCTCGGGCGAAACAGCCCTCGAAAGACAATGAGAAAATTCCTTCCACTCCCCATTTTCGATTCATTGCCCCCGCACGGCGGGCAATAAAATGAGAGTGCGTGATAAATAAAGCAGGATCTCGCTGGGTAGAATCGAACAGGGGTTTTGCATGGAGCGCACTTCCACGGGCTCTTTAGCATTCGCTAATTCCCCCTGCATTTCATTACTAACTCGTGTGTTCTAATCGTCCTTCCTACCGGCGATCGATTCGGCTTTTTCAAAGCAATGTGAAAACCTGCCGTCCGCTTGAAAATTTCCTTTTCTCGCGGAACTTTTAACCTCCGACCGGCGGCTTTATTAAAAGGAATCTTAATTATGCCTTTACTTAACGATGAACTTAATGAAGCATTTCACTTGATAGCATTTAAACGCTTAATTAGTGGTCGGCCTTTGTGCTGAGGAATATAAAAATTGATAGGGTAAAAATCTACCTTTGAACTATCGATCGATACGTCAAAGTGAACAATTTCCGTCCCCGGGGGAAATTTAATTATTATAGAGAACATGAATTTATGTATTTTAAATACGTATATGTATACGATTCTTGGTAGAGTTTCTTTAAACATTTGTTCCTTCGAGAAAATATGGTTTCATGACGTAATTCACGTCCACTAACTTTGAAACGTTCGATTTCGATAATTCCATTAAAAAGCGTAACGAGCCGTGCTTTCAACACGGTCACGCGTGTCATATTCATGGTGTGAGCAAATCCGATAATTCGTGCAACCGGTCGCTTCCAAGTCGTACACAATCCCTCCACCCTGTATTTTTTTTTCTTTTTTCATTTCCATTCGAGTACCGAGCCTCTCGTATTTGTATTGTTTAAACGCGTCGGATCGGTTTCGGTTATTAACGGCGTTTACAGTGGGTCGGAAATTTGGGTCGTTATCAATTTACCAATTAGCTACGATTCCACCGTGATCCTCTTCCACTTTCTTTCTCTATTTTTTTCTATAAATCTTTCACCGATACATCGAACCGTTTCAAACGATTAACGAGCGTAATTAACCGAGTTGTGATCACGCACAAAGCATGGTAATTACCAGGAATTAATTAATTTCTCATTACCCCGCCTGTTCCAGAATTCTTTTCCCTCACTTCTTTTTCACGTCCCTCTTTTCTATTTTCCATTTTCACCAAAATTTCCATGTTCCGTTTAATACCGCGAGTGTTTCGCTAACCCTGTCGGACGGCGGTTTAACAAAGTGATAATAAATATCGGCGGGCGAGTAAATGTCCGTGGACTACTTAAGTACTCCAAGGTACACTTGCGCCCACACATACACACATACACGCACACGTGTGCACGTGTATTACGTGGAATGGGTCCAGAGATAGGGCCGGCGTTTCGCCGGTTTCACACGGTCGAGTTGGACAGGTTATCTCTCTAATCCTATCGTTTCGGTCTACGTTGTTCCAGGGTATGCCGAACTTCCAGGAGCATGAGATTGCATAGATACGGAGAATAGACCCCCTGCAGATTTACCATTCTAATATATGCGAGAGTTAGTTGAATATTCTATTCTTCTCGGCCTAAGTAATGGAAAAAAAACAATCTAACGATCCCCCACTCACGATTATACGGTCATTTAGGAACTTCCGTGCCATCATCGGGGGGTTGATTCAGCAAAAAAAGTATCAGTTTTACTTTTACATACTCAAATTTTCCACGATAATGTATGAGATTTAGTAATTTTTACTTTACTCTTTTCTCGTTCCTCTCTCCCCCACTTCCAATTATTATACCCACACACAAAAAATCAGAGAAATAGCCAGAGGTACAATAAATGACTCCACCAAATTTCAAAGTGATACCTCGCCTAGATATTTCAGAAAAAATTCATCAATAACCACTGTGTCATCCCTTCGACTCCCTCGATAAAACCAAGCAAAAAAAAAATCAAATCTCGTTCCGTGTGTCTCCCAAGTTACCCAGATTTGTGCTCTCAAGTGCCGAGTGTCTCCCAGGAATTGCCTCTTAGCAGCCCAGCCACCAACACAGCGACGTCGCGATTTCCTAACGGAAACGGAATTCGTAGGACGGGAGAGCGAGATGCAGGTGTGGTAATAACACGTATCAACACAAAGGGCGGCTCGTTCCGAAGCTACTTAAATGCGGCTCCGCGTGCCCCGTACGTTTACGTGCAGTTTACTGGGGCGAATAGTAGTTAGTAGGCTTAGTAGAAGGGGCGGTAACGTGAGGGGAGGGGAGGGGAACAAGAGTTTCACCGTTTTCGCCCAGTGGGGTTGGGACTGGCTGGCACCAGATTTATCTCTCTACCCCATCGTTTCGGCCTACGTTGTTATGGGGTGTGCCGGTACACCGGAACGCCAGAATGCCAGTACAAAGAGAGGATAGAGAGGGAGACATAGAGAGAGAGAGAGAGAGAGAGAGAGAAGAAAGGTAGGGGAAGTTGAATACCACGCTCTCGAGTTACTCCGTTTCGCAGCGATGGTAAATGAGTTTTCTTATGTTCTTGTTTATTCACCCTCTTCATGAACCGGTCTTTGGAAAACGGACCCCCGAAAGTCGATTCTCGAATGTCTTTTGCCCCTAACAGCTTTGATTCACGACGATATTTCACTTATACCGTGTCCTCTTTTTAATTCTTTTTTTTATTTAAATACCACATCGTGAATATCGATGATAATTGAATTAATTGTTCGTGGGATCCTTCGATCAAAGGGAGATCGAATACTTTGTTGCCAATATCCGTGATATTTGCCATAGTGATTAATTATAAATCGAATGCGAAGTACCTCTGGTGGAGGAGGCATTTCACTCGAAGCGTCACGACGGCGACGCGTGGCGTCTGGGAGGAAGTTGGCCTGTTTATGCATGCACACAGATTACTACACGTGTACCGACTACTATTCACTTATAGTCGGTCGGTATACCTGCGTTTACTCTCCGGCGGGCCGCGCAGTATTCCATCCGAGAATGGAAAGGGGGAGAGAGAGAGAGAGAGAGAGACACCGGGGTGGGTTTCACCAGTTTCGCACGGCGGGGTTGGACTGGCTGGCGCCAGGTTTATCTGCCAACCCCATCGTCTCGGCCTACGTTGTTATGGGGTTGTGTGCCCCGGCCAGAGAATACGGTACAGAGACAACGGGAGAGCGAAACCCGGTGGAAATAGAATATATCAAAAGAAGAATCGAGAGAACGAGAGGGAAAGTATAATAAATTCAGCGAGACAACAAGAGTGAAGAAATCGAGGTAGGAAAAAAAACATCAAGAAGAAGAAGAAGAAAACTGTGAGAGGATAATAAAAAAAAACACGTATGGAATAAGATTTAAAGGGAAAAAAGAAGAGAGAGGGGGTGAAACGATAAAAATAAAATGAAAAAAAACAAAAGAAAATAGAGAGAAAGACCCAGGAAAGACCGACGATAGAAAAGAGACGAAAAGAGAGAGGGGGATGAAACGAGAAGGGGTAACATCCTGGATGTCCCTGTGCACCCCTCATTCGCCCCAGCGAAAGCATTGTGTCACGACGTAACAACTCGCGATAGTCCGACGCAGCATCCCATGGGGCACCATTATCCTGATTTAGCGCCACGGCAACGACTCTATTTCCTACGCGGCCAGGTACCACGCTCTCCTTTGTCCGGCTTTGCTTTATTTGCTGAAATAAAAATAGAAAAAAAAAGAAACACGAAGGAAGGAAGGAAGGAACGCGGCCGGACGAACGAATTGACACGTTTCAGCGCGTGCACCGCTGGTGTCTGTTACGTTTTTTCCTTTCAACGCGATTACGCGAACTCGCATTGTCGTCGCGATCGGGAACGTCGACGAACACGTCGTCAGCTGGATTTTCGAATCTTCCTCCCAGGCTTTTCAGTCGTAAACGATAGGTGAAACGTATCGTATGTCTGTGTAAAAGCATTATTTGAAAGTTGGATGAAAAGAAGAAAATTCTTTTGAAATAAGAAATTGAATTAAAGGTACTTGGGAGGTATTCCTTGGAATTTAATAATTGTTAATTATCAAATTATCGACGAAGGTTCATTATAGTATTGTAACGAGATACAGACGGGGGAATTGTAAGATAATAATATTGTAAGTGCATGGATAGTTACGCGGTAATTTTTAAGAGTTGAATTGTACAGGTTTGCATAAAATTGCTCGTTTTCCAGTGGACTCTCCGCGATTAGGGTAGTAGGTATTCGATCGGGTAGACAATGGTGCATTTCGGTATTCCGTTTTCGACTCGAAGGGATTTCGCATTCCGGCCGAGTCCGGTACACTTGAAATTTTGCGGAAGGTATGCAACGGCAGAATGGCAAATTGATAGGTCGAACGTAGTGTACGCGGGAATCCCATAGCTTTGTCAATAAACTAGGATAAACGATATTAACTTCTTCGATATGCTCATTGGGAGGAGGTTGGCTCGACATTATCCACGCTGTACTCGATATAATCGAACGTTTTCCGGGTTCCCGGGATACCGCGGCCCTTTCACACAATTCAATAATAGAAATTAGTGTGGCACTCGTGATGTAACGTTCGCTCCCACGGAATTTCGACGGTAATCTTCACCCACGCCACTGGGTTCACTATTATCAGACTCTTATCAAATAAAAATACTAGAGCAATATTCAATCACAAGTCACAAATTTTTGTTCTTGACAATTTACTTTACTTTCACTCATCAAGTTTCAATCAGACAAAAATTCAAACGCTAATACATTTCAGACATCGATAACTTTTCCTTCGTTTTCCCTCCCGGCACCAATTATTCCCCCGAAAATCCACCGGAAACAATTAAAACCGGACACCCAGTGATTGTCTAAACGCTCGAATTTCCCCGGCTTCGCCAATCAAACACGAAACGAATTTCCCCGACATCCGGAACTACCTTCCGGAGAGATGTAACAAAATTTCCAGCTAATCGTGCGTACCTAACGAGACTCTTCAGGGGGGTGGGGTGGATGGTTCGTGTCCCCCCCCCCCCCCCCGCGAAATTCTCGTCGCTTCGACGAAAACCAGGGGGCCGATAAAAGCTCGCGGTGGTCGTCGACACGCGGCGAGCCGACGTTTATTTGGCAAAGGATGCAAAGGCTAAATATTAATCGGTCGACTCGGTGGTCGGCGTCGATAAATATTGCAGGCGGGAAATTAATACGCTGCTCGCTCGTTTGGGAACGACTATACCACGTGGTCTTCGTGCGGTGAGAGAGACAGATAGAGAATGAGATAGATAGATAGAGAGATGGGGGAGAGAGAGCGGGGGATGGGAGAGATGGATACCATGGTTTGCCGGATTATGGGGTGCACTGGATGTGGATTACGGGTTTCGCTTGTTAAATAGCCTGCAACCGTAGCGTGGTTCGACCGCGAATAAAGACACGACTCGAGACCTTATTATCTTCATTCGACACGCGCACACATATGTAACAAACCCCACCGTGGAACGTGGTTAGGGTGTAACCGTGGTTATTATTAGGGATTCGAGGTATTAAACGTACTTTGGAATATCGATCTTCTTATTCGGCCACCCTACGTCATACTTAAATACAATATTTCGGGAGCTGTGTAATCCTCTTAACGGAAGTATGTATGTATGTATGTATGTATGTATGTATGTATGTATGTATGTAGGTACGTATGTAGGTATGTATGTACTCTAGTTGGCTGCCACTATGCGGAAACCTGATACGGTGTGCCATTGTTTCTTATCTGAACTGATTACGTGTTGCGTGTACGACGGTGGGGATGGAAAATGTTGGTACACAGGGTAACGAGACATTTTGGAAGCTGTGTAATCCGATTACGAAGTAGTCCGATGGTAATCAATGTATTAGTAGTGTTCTCTTGGTTGATTTATTATATATATATATATTTCTTTTTGTTTTTTAGGGTGGAGGGATAAGGTTAATCGGTACGTTTATGATTTTGATAATTTTCATTTGGTGATTTGTGTAGGATTAAGGGATTTTATTGGATTTAACGGAGAATCTTCGTGAAATGGATTTGAAATGAATATCGGATAATCGATCAATCGATTAATGAAACCAATGTAATCGGTTGTCCGAACTGACCGGTTCTGTTAATTAGCGGAATAATCGGATCATAGGGAATTACGTGTTAACCGTTTCCTACTGTAGTACTTTCGATAATAAGCTCCATTACCGGCCGCGGAGCTGATCCGTTACTAATGTCGACTAGCCGGTTTAGCTATCCTTCTAACAATGGAATACTAAATCCGGAGGCCTGCGACCGCGGTAAATTAATTCCCTGATAAGTCACATGTGACGTAGGACAGAGATAAAATTAAATTGATAGCTTGCATGAACCAACTTGATGCCCGGACAATAACCCCAACGTGATTATATTAATTAAATTTCAAGCTACATAATTAACTTCGTTAATCTCTTTAATTACTTGGTCGTCGTTGCCTCGTGAACTTGAATCTTGAACTTTGACATTTTTTGGGGGTCATAAGCCTTGAAATTTCTACGTGAGACATTTTTTGGGCCTTGCGAAATTTCTGAGCCTTGACATTATTAGGCTTGGAGATTTCTAAGCCTCACAGTTTTTAAGCTTTGAAATATCTACGCCTCAAAGTCCTAAGCTTTGAAATTTCTGTACTTCAAATTTCAAAGCCTCACAGTTTTTAAGTTTTGACATTTCTGCGCCTCAAATTCCTAAGCTTTGAAATTTGAAAGTTACGAAATTCCTGCGCCCCAAATTCCCAAGCCTTGAAATTTAAAACTTTTGAAATTTCTGCGCCCCAAATTCCTAAGCCTTGAAATTTGTAACTTTCAAAATTTCTGGGCCCCAAATTCCAAAACCCTGAAATTTATAAACTCCGAAATATCAGCGTCCCAAGTTCCTCAGCTTTGCGACTACTGTACCGAGCAATTTTCTGGCGAACCGAAACTCCGTACGAAAAAAGGGCGTCGCTAATTATCCCGCTGCCGTCACGAAACAATCCAAACGTCGTAAGAACCAAAGAAAAGGAGAACTCACCGTAGAACCAGCACTGCTTCTCGCCGAAACGCGGCCTCAGAAACGTGTACTGAGGTTGCGGAGGAAGATAATCCAGAAGGGCAGCCAACCCGGCGACCAAAAGGGGACCACCCCAGGCGTAGCAGGCGTAGACGCGAAGTCTGAGGGTCTCTTGGCCCTTCTCCAAGCTAGCTGGTCTCAGATCCCTGCAAGAAAAAAAGAAAAAAGATGGTCAGCGAGGTCGCGGAAACCACGAAACACGAGATCGTTCTGTGCACTTAAACGCCGCTCGGAGAAACCGAACAATAAAACACTCAGAACCATTCTGAACTTCCGTTTTTCCTTTCGTATGGAAACTTCCATTAAGGAACCATAGGGGAAAATTCAGTGGAATAGAATTCTGCGTAACATTTTCGAGAATCAAACTGAAATCGAAGATATTACTAACAGGCATGTATTACAAATAAGACACATTGTATAATATTAAAAATAACTTAGCAAGATTTTTGAGAAAGTTTCAAAGTACAGAGATTTTAATCATACTTTGGAAGTTTTTTAGAGTGTAATAATCTTCAGGGAAATTTTTAGGTTCAGAAATTTCGGGGTAGTTCAATCAGCAAGTAATTTTAACGAGCCCTTATTTACCAATGTTGGGATGGTAATGAAATGTATTTCGTGTAACCGGTTTCAAAGCCGTAATTTTAATTGATTTCACGTCTATTTAAGCTAACAGTTCTCTGACAAAAACGGGGGTGATTGATGTGTATGCAAACAGATGTAAACAACCCTTTAAAGAGATAAACACGGAAATCGATCGGATCGGAGGGTAGAAAATTCTCACGACCGGTTCGACACGCGTCCCTCGAGTAAAACGTGAGCCCCGTTGATGTCGGAACAATTACCTTAGCTGCAATTAATGCATGCCTGGCATTCCCCGAGTACCTTGGCATTCACGGAACGTATGTACGTGGTGTTTAAAAATGCAAAAAAGAAAAAAAAACGTGGAAGTTCCACGGAAAACTTTCACCGCCGTTTATATCCTTCTAACGAAACACTTGGAAATATTATCTGTTCTTCTAAATAATAAAATATCTCACATAAAATTTCCACAAGCGAAAATTTCCACGTTTAGAAAATTCCTTATGTGAGAAATTTCAAAACTTTAAAATTTGTACGCGTGGAAATTCCTCCGTCTCGAATTAACCTTCGGTAAAGTGTACGAAAAATAATTCCGCCACAAAGCCGGCGGTAATTAACAAAGATGTCGTCTTTACATCTCCGTCACGTTTGCCATAGGAAATTTTCCAGCTTCGGGCGGTCCACCACGTAGTTATTACGGGACACGTTGGCAGAGTGGAAGGCGGTAAAAATTTCCCGTCGTTCGCGCGAGAGTTCGTCAGAGAAGGTGATGAGATATAATAAAAAGAAGAAGGAGAACAAAAAAAAAACGAAAAAGACGGTGAGTGGTGCCGAGAGATACGACGGCGGTAAAACAGAGCCGACGAATGATGGTCATTTGTATGTCTGGTGTCCGGCTCGTCGCCTCGTCCAACCAGGACAGCGGGATTGGTCAACTGAATTTGTCACGACTAACGTTCCAATTAGCCACGACGGAACTCGCACGCGAAACTGAAGAATAATCGTCACAGTTCGTTACCACGTGACCGTAATGAATACTAATACCTAACGGATTCCGCGCGCACAGTTTTCTTTCACACGTTTAACGATAAGAAACGGAATTAATTGCCACTCGCGGGGACAAACGAAGAAACGCTAACGGTGAATAAAACTTTTAGCAAGTACTTACTACAAATCTCTAAGAAACGTTGAAACTTGAACGGTAAAATAGTTGAAACTGTACCAATGACTATGGGGATAGATAATTCAAATAAAAAACATTATTATTCGACACATAATCAGTTCTCTATTAGAACTATAAGTACCCTGTACTTACAGTTCGAAAGATATTCAAATTTCCCTCCCCCGAATCGTTGAATTTTACTACCAACGTTCTGCTTACCAAACGAACGAATTTAATTACGTCGCCCAGTGAAGTTCGCAGACGCGTAACGGTATAATAACATCCATCGTATCCGGGTCGCAGATATCTCGGGGAATCGTAAAACCGGCATTGTGTTTCCCGCGTGTCGTCGATGAAGTGAAAACCGCGAGTCCGCGGGTTTTTCATCGCGATCGAAGGAACCCCGCGCGGTATTAAAACAGTAAAGCGACCACATTCAGACGTCGGGACTATTATTAGTTAGTAGACGTTATAACGACGAGACTGGGGGAATAATAGGGTCACTCGGCGGATCGCGTCGTCATGAATTTATCGGCGCGATTATTAACGAAACTTCGAATTCATTAAATTTCACCGCTCGACCCCGATACAAGCCTCGTAACTGCCGGAATCGTAAAGCTCCGTCATTGTCCGGCTAGTTTAACGTCGCTATAACAACACACCGCGAAAAGGGGGATGGAACCGACGGAGGAAGGGAGGGAGGGAGTGCGAGCTTAACACGGAGGGGTTGTTACTCGTAAATCGCACCCTATCGGTAGCGACGTTACTGGCGGATATGGCAAATGTCGGGCGCAGCGTACGAATTTACAGTCAAAAAGTGAAAATTTCAATGGGCACCGGGGCGACCGGACAGAGAGAGAGAGAGAGAGAGGGGGGAAAAAAAGAAATTCGCAGTCTAGGTAACGGCTGCAGCTGTCGGACTATCGCGGCATGATGTATGTTAATATTTCGCGGAAAGTAATGTTTTCCGACTTCGCTTTTAATTTCAAAAGCCTATTCGGCCGCGTGCCGCCTCTAAATCATTCTATAAATACGAGGGAGAAACGGTGTCAGAACCCGGTCAATTTTCGACAATACCGTGTGATACCTGTAATTATGAAAACTTAATGAGTTTCTATAATACGATTGGAATATTTCCAATTATTCCGTGGATGAACAAAAAAATCAATCAATATTCTCCTTCCTATATACAAAAAAGTAGTATATATATCCCAAAATACCTGTAATAAAAGTGTCAATCTCATTCTCCACACCTGTAATACTCATACAACTATCATCCAAATACTTTGCAACAGATTTTCCCTAATTCCACAAACTACAAAGTTCATCAGGGCCGTCGACGTTCCAAGGGTGGAATTCCGCGGGTGTTTTTCGCAAAGGGCGCAACGGAAGAGGGGTGGGGGTAGGTGTCGCGGTGATATTAATTCGTAGCGGCACGCTTCATTTCCGGGGCGGGTAATTAGGCGTCGGTGCGGTCGACGCGGCCGATTAGTTCGTTCCTCTTCGCGGGAGGAGGAAGTTTTCGCGTCGGACAAGAAGGACAGGCGCGTGTGCGAGGTCTCGGTTTCGACGTCGACGTGGCGCCACGATAATTTTCCACCCTCGTCCCGTTTCCTGTTGGAAATGGACCCGTAGGCGAGCTACTGCCAGGGATCAGGGGGAGAAGGACATTAAATATTGCAGTCGAGAAAATTAGCGAACTGTTACGCCGGCTTCGTTGCCGTGCCACAAACAAACGTGCTTTCGCGTGTTCTCTCTTTTGCTTGTGCGTGTGTGTGTGTTGCGTAGAATTTCTGTATATGTATAGCCGGGGGCTATTTTTACGTGAGCCCGAATAGGAATACATGAGTGTATCGGTGTGGCTTCTCTGATTTTCTCTTTCTTTTTATCTTTCTCTTTCTGTCTTTCTGGTTGAAGGTACACGATGCAAGCAATTTGCGAACGACGACGTCTTCCGTGACAAAGAGGATTATTTGCAACTTTCTTTCACGGAGGTACTACTTGAAAAGTATAACCCATTGTCGTGGAGCACGGAAGAGATAAAAGTTATTTTTACAATAATGGATTCCCGGGGACTTTCATTCCGCTCGACAAACGACGTACTTTTACCAATGAAATATACGTGCTCCCATTACCCGGGGTCGCCCTATTACACATGAGGGAGCAGAAGGATAGAAAAGTCGCCATCGGGGTTTAATCGTAACGTACAACGAACGCCGGAATTACTTCATTTAATTTTCTATTATCACATCCACTCGCCGTACGTGCATTGTATATTACACGCCCGACGTGGAAAATGTGAAACTTTCCGAGCCAGTTTCCGGGATTCGCTTATCCGTCCAGGGATTCCCTCGAAACGGGAATATTCTCTGGTGGAAAAATTCCATGGTCAAAAATTTCCATTCCCCGAAAAGTCAAGAAAAGACAATTTCATTATGTAGACCTTACTAATTGGTAGAAAAATCTTGATACGTGAAAATTTCTTATTCTTAGACCCTTTCAATCCTTTCTTAATCACGTCAAGATTAATCAACGATATCAAACGAGTTTCTTTCGATTAAAGAATAATTGCTCACAGATTAACGACGTTACTTACTTGTTGTATCTTTCGAGAGCACACCGTGCAGACTAAACACCGTCGGATGTCGGTGTCTCGTGGGCAGAATGTAAGAGCCCTATATTTATCTGCCCGATATGGTAATTATACGGACGGCAATTAGCGGCGGTGCCAGTTAGAGGTACATTTCTAGCCGACGGTATCGTGCCACGGCTTCCCGGTGAATGCCGAACGGAGAAAGGGTGGGGGGAAGGGTCGTTACGTGCAAGCAAGATGAACAGAAAAGATATTATTTATCTCGTCGGCGGGTTGCGTAAGCGTTGAGAAAAAAAAAATCCACCCCGCTAATAAAACGCCGGGCTCGTGCTTTATTAGCTCGCACGAGCGACCGTTAATCGAGTAAAATCGAGCGTGCACCATCGCGAATCATTTTTCTTTCCATCGGGTATATAAGTTATACGCAGGTGTAAAAACATCCTGAACGCGGAAACCGGAGTTAATGAATTTCTGCCGCGAGAAGTAATTAGCGTCCCCGACGTCTTCCGCCCGTTCGCGAGGAAATCTTACGTGAGATCACTTATGACACGAATTATAATTAAAATGTGATTCTTTTTTAACATTTTGGAAAACTATTTGGAAAAGTATGCAAGGGTATGTCTCAATATTTTTTAAAATTTAAACAATGTATGTAGAAAAAAGTGAATAAATTCCAAAACGATCTATCAAGACATAAACGAAGGGTTTCCATGTCGATTAAAGGGATTCACACAGACAGGCGAAAAGGGTCGGGACCATAGACGCGCGATAAACAGGCGGAAAATAACTTTCGTTTAACAAGTTCAATTTAATATCGGAAAAGCAAACTTCCAATGAATTTTATTCCACGCGACGTGGAAACATGGTTACCATGGAATTCCATGGGAAAAAGGATCGGCAGTGATAATCCACGGTATCGGAGGGTATCACACGGCCAAGTCCCACAAGTGTTGCGTGGAAACGATAGTGCTGGAAAAGTTTGTCGTCCGGAACGTATGGAAAGTAAGTTCCGCTTTATTGAAAAGTTTCCATGGGGTGGTTTAAGTGCACGGAACCTTACTTGCGGGGGCTGTGAAAATTTCTTACTAGTTCGAAACTACCGATGGTATTTCCCTTTCTATTTCTGTCAATTTATCTATCTGCGTGGTTCTATCTGTTTGTCCGTTTATATCTGTTCGTCTTCGTCGAGTACCTCTCTCCCGTTCGTTTATCCCCTCGTCGATCTGTATATCCGTCCATTTATCTATGCCAATGTCTGTCACTGTTAATATATCGATGGAAATGCAACGCTCGTCACGCGACCACGGAGAGAGAGAGAGAGAAAAAAAAATAACGACAATTGCCGACGCTGGACGACGGCATAATTAATAAGCAGCTACCATATTAACGGCAATTAAATGTAACAGACATAATCACGCGGTTAACGTCACTCGGAATGATATTTATATTTCTGCCCCGTCGTCGAAACGCATTCCACACGTTTGCAAATGGGTCTTTGGTTGCCGGGAATTCGCCGCGTGGAAATTTCGATCGATGGGAATTTCAAGGGGATTGGAAATTTCAACCCATGACAATTTCAATGGTCAGAAATTTCAACGCGTAACATTTCGTAAGTTCCACACAATTCTCAATAGCGTCCATATCCGCGGAAAGTTATCGAGATTCCACGTTTTTCTAGACGTTTCATCGTACACAAAGGAACCGCCGCTACAGGGAGTTACAAACTCCCGAGTGCTCTAGAATCGCGGGAAAAAATTCGCAATTAATTACCGAATGCGAGTGTGTTCCGAATTCGTGAAAAAAAAAGAGAGAGAAGAAGAACAAGAAAAGGAGAGAAAGACAGGCGGTATAATAAAAAAGAACGTAACAAAACGGTCGAAACGATCTCATAGAGTGCTCTCGACGACCTCCACATACCGCCGCGTAATTATAATTTCTAATTACGTTACATCTACGGTTTCGACGGAGGTAAAAATAAAAAAAAAACACAACAGAAAGAGAGTCTATAGACCCGTCAGAAACGACGGGTATAGGGTTCCACTCTCCGAAAAAAAAATAAAAAAAGGTATAGAAGAAAAAACTCGCAACCACGGAATTATAATTTTCTAGAGTTTCGCTGGTCGTAACAGGCCGAGAAAAGAGGACGAGGAGAAACGGGCATTAAAGTCAACCGAAGAGAAGCGGCGGAGAGAAAGAGGAGCTAACGAACGGACGTTAATTAGCCGCAATAACCGACGATCGTGACAATTACAGGGTGCAGGCCGCACGTACGTTCTTGCTATTCGTTCGAGGCAAACGTAACGTCGATGAGAATATAAATTCACTTCTCGTCGTTCGTTCGGAATTAACACAACGTTACTGAATACCTACTTGTTTCTAATGAGGAATCATATCATCGTCGTTCTACGTATATGTATGAACGTATATGAATACATATACGGTCCCACGGACAAATATCGTGTACTATCAGAAGGGTTAATTCGACCTCTAATGAGCCTGGAAACTTGTGAAAATGGTGGGAGGTCTTTTACACTGTTCTAATATTACAAAAACGAATAAAATACTTGTCATTTGTCATGAAACACCCTGTACATCGATAGATTCAATGTAAACCAATATTTCACACTTCTCCTTACCTTCTACCCTAACAAAACACTAGGAACCAGATAATCAGGGTGTATTTCACGTTAGATTTCACGGACCCAAGTAGTTTTAAACTTTTACAGCCAGACGGCAAGTGTAATTTGCAACTCCGACGAGAGTGTTAATAATATACAACCGGGAGGGGAGGACGCGGTGTAACTGTCAAGCGAAAGTTATCTGGAGGGGAGAAGTAAAAAAAAAAGAACACCTGTACACGTAGAGTTTAACCTCGGTTTAATCGGATTATTCTCCGCAGGATCGAACGTTGTCTGTCGGTTTCCGCCTAATCAATATTGCACTTCCGGAATTAGACGTCGATTACGACAGCACGCGGGAAGATAATGACCGGGTTTACCATTGTCGTGGTGGAATACGGTTGTGCACCCCTCCCCCTCCCCGCCCTTCCACCCTTCTAGTCCTGTCTCCAGTACTGTCCTTTTCATCCCCTCCAGGGATCCGTTTTCACCCCTTTACAACCGCGCTTAACATACCCGGCGAGAGTAATTCAAGATGCCAGTTTCTACGCGAAATGGGGATTCTACAGGCTCGCGTAGAATTTTCAATATCCTCGACGAGTAAGGTCCGCGAAACGATTATGGCAATTAGGTGGTCGGAAGGGTTCTCCGGTTCGCGCGGATGAATTATTTCGCGCGGAAAGGAACGCGTGGTGTAGGGCACTTCTGAAAACGGCTTCGCGGAAAGTGTCTTTACGGAAGGCAGGTGGGAATTACGCTTAATTTTATTTCACGCGAAATATTTCGCGCAGTTTGCGAGGGGAAAGTCTCGCGGCAGGTGGTTCGAGCGCGAAGATTCCCGTGGTTTGGAATTTCTAATTAGGCGAGTTGAAATTTTGAAGATTTTTTACTTGGGAGCGTGAAATTTTCCTGTGCTGAATATTTCGACGCCTCGGTATTTTTACGCCACAAAATTTCTGTGATTTGAATGCTTCATCGCGTGCAAAATTTCACCGCGCTGAAATTTCCACGCAACAAAATTTTCCTAGCTAGGGAAATTCGTTGAGTGGAAATATTCTGCGATATGAAATTGGCACACGTGATCGTTTTTGCACCTCGATGTTGCGACACGACATCCTTCCGCTATTTCAGAATCCCTCTACTCAAGGCAACCGATCTACCTGGACATTAAAAACCACTTATTTTACAGGTGAGAGAAGAATTTATGCTTCGTTTTATTTGCCTCGATTCATTTAGCGGCTATTCGGAACGGAGAATCAAGTTATTGGGCTCTTCGGGATCTTCGAGTTAAATCGCTTCCTGGTAGAACACGTTTTAGAAATTCGTTTATTTCTTTATCACGAGATCGAGAGAAGGTAATCGGTGTAGGCTCACGTGTTGCCGTCGTTTCTCGCGTGCTGCACGAATACCAAACTCTCTCCCCCTCTCTCTCTCTCTCTCTCCTTCTCTCCTTTTCATGCCGTAGGAACGATTTTTTGATCTCTCGAATCTAGATGTAATTGGTGCGAACCAACAGCAAGAAAACGTCGAGAAATCTTGCTCGGTGATCACGGAAATTCCGCGAAACTTCGTGAAAACAAGCGAAATTGTAAATTCACGGTAAATCACGGGAAAAGATTACGTGTCGTGCGACTCCACTTACTTTCGTAAATAGGTACGAAAGTTACATTATCCGATATTTCGTGCGATTCGATCGAGGTAAAGATATGTAAATATATAGATGTGAATCACGTTGCTTGATATTCCTGATCATCACACCTTTCACTGACGAGAATTACAGTCGATCAGTCAGATCCTATCGGATCTACCCATCCTGAAGAGTACCCTGAGCATGCACCGGAGTGGAATGCACGTCCTTGGCGTAACTGGTTCGAGGAATGTTGTTGCATAATCGAAGAGAGACCGCGGAGCTATGAAGATTGACGTACCCCGATTCCTCGGTACCACCTTGAACACGTGTAAGGAAGAAGAACCTTCGACCTTGAGATGCTTGGTAGTTTTTTTATATTTTCAGAATTTTTACCGAAGATTTTTAGTAGTTAAACAATTATATACCTTGACATTTCTATGCTTTAAGTTTTCAATACGTTGAAAATGATTGCGATTATAATTTTGCGTTATGAAAATTGATTAACTTTCAAAATAGTGACAAGTGAAAATTTCCACGCATAGAAAATTGTGTATATGAAAATTTCTAAGTATAAAAATCTTCTACGTTGGAATCTTAGTATGTGGAAATCCTAGGCGTGAAAATTTCTATACATAGGAAATTACAGACGTGACAATTCTGACTCATTGCATATTCTAGGTGTGAATCGAATAAGAAAAAGACAACAAAAATACAAACTACGGTTACACGAGTATTTCCTTAAATATTCCATGTCCATTATCGTGGAAACGTATAAAGAAGCCATGGAGGGTTTGTGTCTAAGGGGATCGGGGGTAGTTATTCCAGGGATAGTCGTGAGAAGTTGTCAGGTGTTTGTTGACGTGGATAACCGAGGTAGAATGACAAGCGTGTAGTAGAAACAGGAGAGAGAAAGAGAGAGGGAGAGACTGAGTGTGGCACACGTACTACATACACCGAAGGGTGGCAAAGTCGCTAATGGAGGAAAAACAGTAGGGACCAGAAGGAAAACAAACAGGAGGGTTACCAGAACGACAACCTATCGAGGCACCCCTTGCCTCTCGAAAAACCCTGGGCCCTCGAGATGTAACCAAGAGTGACTTCTTCTCGCGTCGGGTCGGTCCATCGACGATGACGGTATGTATCTACGTCATCCCGACGGAAAACAAGGGCTGATATTCAAAACACGAACGTCGTGCCACCGGTCTACTTATCAAACGATGTCGGAAGTCTGAGAAGTTGTCGTTCGCTTGACGAGAGAAGAAATGAAACGCACACACATATACAAGGATGTAGAGGGATATACAGGCATACTGAGATTTTCATTTGGTTCTAATTCCATGTTTACATTAGGGGTGAGACACCCAAACGTCGACGTTTGTTATTCTAAGCTGGGGATGAGAATTTACGAGGTGTCATTTCGCGAGTGACGTAAATTCATGATGAAAGAATAGATCCTTGATGACGTGGTGATTTTTAACTTCGAATTCTGTCATGCCACGTGTCGTGGTGTAGAGAAATTTTGTTTTAAACGAACCTTGAAAATCCAAGGGTAAAAAGAGGGAATACGGAATTTTTCACCGATCGATTTATATTGGTAAAATTCATTCGATTATAATTGACGAGATGCGAAATAATTGTTGGATTCTCTTTATGACACGGTACAGAGATATTTCAATTAATTCATTAACGGATGTCGCGGCGCGTATAAACAAAGCTCGAATTTCATTAATCGGACAATGGGTCCGCGGTATTTATTGTACTGCGTCACGTGTCCATTGTAATTTTGAATAATGCGACTTCGTTGTAAATCAAATTTCCTTCAATCCGACGGTTCCTCCCCTTTCCGGGATAAACCGTGAATAACTGGAAACGCGAATTACCAGTGGGGGTGGGTGGAGGTATATTTAGAACCACTACCTTATTATTTCAACCCTTTATAGTTAGGTAGGAACTTCCTACTCGCTATTAATCTGCAATTACTTTTCTGCGATACAGTACCGTGAAAGGAAATTGTCTTAATCCATTATTTACGAACACATACAATCGAGTTCCCCCGTTGCGTGTTACAAGTCGAATACTTCATAAAAAAAGATGGAAAAAAAAATAACGTGGGGTACATTACACGGTTCGTATTATGCCAGCGGTAATTTCTACCCTACAATTTTTTCCCAACGTCACTACTACGTAAAGACATGCATTTACGGTCTTCTTCTAGCATATTCCAACACGTAAACACGACAACGTTAGTATCTGTCGTCGCTTAGTCTGGTCCCATTACGTCTTGAACAGCGACACACTCAATTCCTGGAAAGTAGCTACAGTCCGGAGATAAAATAGCTGTAAAGAGGAACTCGGAGGTCCTGTGTGTCCTGGGGACAAATTTCTAAGCTCTGAATTTTCCAGATCCGAAAACTTCCATGTCAGAAAATTAGAAACACAGATATTTCAGGGTTCAGATATTTCAAAGTCAAATCAAATCCCATTCCCAGTTATTTATATGTCTAAATACTTCAATATATAGAAATTTCAATACAAAAATTCCCCAAAAATTTCCCAAAAACCTTCACATCCAAATTTTCCAACACGACCCTTTTTATCCAGAAATTCAGATCTCCCCGTCTCATATCACTCACCACCACTTCCTCCCTCTTCCAAGGACACATTTTTTCAGGTGTTAGCTATTTAAACGTTGTCGCCGGGAAGGAAGTAGTCAACGAAAGGAAGGAAGGAAGGAAGGAAAGGAACAGTGGGATGCACTCGAGGGTCCTGCTGATTGTTTGGTGGTACCACGAGTGGTTATCTGCAAATGAAGGGCCGCAAATGCGGAACACAGTGGAGACCGCCCCCGACCAGCAGAGAAATTACGGTGGAGGACAGTTTATGCTGGAAGAAAGGAGAGAAAACCGTGGGGAGAGAGGAGGGGGGGATGGGTCTGGTTAGGGGGGGTTGGAGTGGGTCAAAGGCAGGAAAAGGGGAAGGGAGGAGGGTTGAACTCGACGGAAACGGTATTCGTAGCCGGCTGGGTAGTTTGTTCGCGTATAATTCGATCACCACCGAGGAATTATTGTCCTAACAGGCTTCCTTCCGTGGGATTGGACGTCTGGTTTCTGTTCCGTTGGAACGACGCTACGTTAGATAAGGATCCCGATGGGGCAGGAAGCGAATGTTTTCTTATTTTGATAGAAGTCCACTCCCGTCGGGGCACTTGAACGTTTAGATGAGAAAGAAATGTTCTATTCCGGGATTTTCGACCCCCCGTCGTCGAATCGGTTGGGGAAGGTCGATGCCTCGCGAAAATGTCTTTTCAAAAGAAAATTAATGGGTCTTCAGTTTTAAAAGAGGATCCAGGAGGGTTGGCTTTGTCGCCGCGGGATCGATGCGAAAACTCGGACCGTTTTCCATTTAACATTATCGTCGGACAAAAGTTACAAAAGAGGGAAAATGGGGGAAATCTTTGGTCACCGTGGTTTTCTTTAGAAATTACCCGTGAACCACGGGAAATTCCTTTCGGGTTCCGAGGAAAAGTTTCCGTGACAAAGAAATTAATGGGTTGTAGACTGTAATCGAATGATCGTTGAAATATCTTTTTGATATTCTGTACCGGAATAGTTTCGTTTCGAAATTATTGATTATTCACGGTGAAGTTTGAGATAAAAATACTTTATTCACCGTTGGATCTCGATTCGCCGGGAAAATTCTACTTTTTTCTTCGATGTGGCGGGTGGAATTTATTTTCGTTCCACCGACAGTTCACAATTTGTTCAATTTTCGAGCAAGTGCTCGCATCGAATTCTAACAAATTTCCCGCACGGACTTCGGAAAACTGTGGGAGACCGGCCGCGAAGAGATTCCTCTTGAAGATTGAATGACGCAGTAAAATGCTTATAGTCGAAACTCGGGATCTAGACACGCGAAGCGGCGAAGATAAGAATCCAACGAAACTGCGGGAATTTTTCACCATCGTTTATTTCAAGTTCCCTGCATTTATTCCGCGCGCCACATCTTTCAGGGCTTTCCGGTGAGAAACAGCTTCTTCGCGAGTCAAAACAAAAGTTTCCCGCTTCCGAAAGTTCATACGTCACACAAGTTACAATGTGATCCGAATGTATCTCGTGTATTTGGTATTCCGACGTGTACGGCGCATTAATAAACGTCCCGAATTTACGGTCTGCGATCCGTTCCGCTTTCTCGGTGGATGAAAGTTAAAAATTTTAAGAAATTAAAATTTGTTATATGTAATTGCGGCGCTTTGAAATTTTCATGCGTGGAAATTCGAACGTTTTGAAATTACCACGCGTGGAAATTTGAAGGCTTTGAAATTTCCATGCGTGGAAATTCGAAAGCTTTGAAATTTCCACCCGTAAATAATTCGACGCCACGTAATTTCCACGCGTGAAAATTTCTGCTGCCTGAAAATTTCTGCTCGCTGAAATTTCCACGCGGAGACAACATTTTCCGCGCTTCCGAACTGGAGAACATTGACTTTCATTTTAAAACCGCTACAAGCTCTTCGCGCGACCTAATATAAATTCCCGTCCGCTCGTAAAGCGGTATAAAGTGCTTACAGTACGTCATACGCTCTTTACATTAAAAACCACTGGGCTCTGAAAATTTAAGTAACGACGTGCCGCTTAACGTCGGATTCGTTAAAAGCGGTATGAAAAAGAAGCGAATCTAAGGAGGTCGAAGTAATCAAACTTTTTCAAAATAATTGTCTTATCAAACTCTCTAAACTTCTCACTTGGCGACGTTATTATCGAATTTCCCGGTGAAACTATGCAATCCGATCGATACTTCGTAAACTGTCAATCGAATGGCAGCCGGCGATGGACGAAAACCGCAAATCCGCAAGATCGACGTGGTCCGAATCGGGCGTCGGCGTCGAAGGAAGCCCTTTGACGAGGAACTGTGTACGGAAGCGGCATTGAACGTCCAAGCCTTCCCTTCGGCACCATTTACCCAGGCGATAGTGTCGATAAATGGCCATTAGTCCGCCATGTTAACCCACAAAACCGAGGTGCGCGTGTGTCACTGATAGACCGGAAGCCGAATTTCCCTGCTGGATGAACGCGAACAGATTTTTCCAATTGGAAAATCGCCACTAGATCTTTCTCATTGATAATACTTTATCTTTGGATACTTTATGTATTGTTCTAGGTGTTTATTTAAATTTTTTGTGCAAGAAATTATTAATTTTAATATTTCTACCGGATTATGTAGTCGGCAAAAATCTACTCCCTCGCAATTCCTTCTCCGGAACGAAATACATTTTTAATGATTCAATAAACCGTATCGGCTCTTTTTACCAATATGTATCCAACAGAGCCTCGAATTTTCCACTGGAAGTATCGGCGTCCACTTTTAGACAAATTACTTATAATCCCGCTGCTTTTAACCTACTCGGAATCGGTATAAAACCTATTTCCGTATTCCTTTCACCAAACCAACTTCCCAATGAAAATATCGATCATACAAATAAAAGTCTAATTCCAATTAATCTAATCCTCTCACTGTCTCTTATTTACTCCACGAAACCTCTAATCTTCCCTATAAATAACCAATAAAAACCAAAAAACCTTTCTCCTCACGAGAAAACAGTGTCACGTTCATTTCCGTCGTTCCTTTTCGCCTAACCGCGAAGAATAGTCAACGTAAAATCATATCAGCCAGTTCTGCTGAGAACGTCTCTTTTCCGCTGGTCCTCGAGGATCCGTTGAAACGCCCACGCATCTTTCGTCGCTCTTTATTATTCTATCGTCGTTCGCGTAGGAGACAATCCGGCATCGAGAGGTGCCGGCAATGAGAACCGCAAAAAGGCTTAAAAAAGCCGCAAAGTGCACGGTCCACAGTGCCGACCTCCCGTGCCGGTTTTATCGCTCGTAAAGCTCGGTTCACGCGGCCACCGCCGCCGCGGCTCGTATAAACCGTCGCCCTGACGGTTTTCTCGTTCGCGCTCGTAACTCTTCGGGATCTACACTGCCGCGGTCGCACGTTAGTATGTTACATACGTATACATATACATATACATATAACTGACGTCGTGGGACACGCGGTATCTCTTTGATAATTCGTTTGCCGGTGTGGCGCACGTGAAATGTTGAAATCCCTTCGTCGGGGAAGGGTCAAGTTGTTTTCCTTGAAGCGGTTACTTCCGTTTATGATGGACACACTGATTAGTCGGGGAAAGTGTATTTTTGGTAGGTGGAATCTGGAATTTGATAGGTGGAGACACTAGCTTGGTTTTTTTGGGGATTTATTGGATTTTGGAACGAGCTAATAGAGTGACGAGTTAATTTTAATTACTGACAAATATATAATGGACAAATTCAATGAGAATAATAGGAATAGAATTTAAAAATTATTATCTATTATTTCGTTGCAGTATCTCCAAGTGATATACAAAAGAATATATTTATTTATAATCTCGTGGAAAAAGTTGAAAGTGTAATCACTCGCGACTGCGATTCTCGAGGATCCCATAAATTCGGCTCGGGTACGTACTTGTCAAGTCCGAAATAAATAACCGAGAAGAAATCGACCCGGCATCGACGTGCGCTCGTAAACAAGTGTCATCGACCAGGAAATTACAAGTAGCCGATGCATCGGCCGCGGTCTCTTGAAGCTCGGGCAAGAACGATTCGAAGAAATCCATTAACTTTCGATAAACGTTTGCCGACGATACCGAGTACACGTTCGCCTTTGTGGGACTTTTGCCGTTTGCGTTTCCACCGCGGACGACGGCACGTCCCACAAGTACGGACGATTTAATAGTGACAAATGTCCCGTAATGAAGAAACCGGTAAAAAGTGTGCGACGTGTAACGTACTTACAACGGGACGTATGGTACAAGCTGAGCCCTTTCGTTTTTTCTTTTTTTCTACTTTTTTTTTTAACCCCGCGACAAGCAGATCACCCGACGGATTTAACCCTTAACTTTTTTCCCCCACCCCCTGCCAGAGACGAGTACTATTCATTTTTTTTTCTTCTTCTTTCTACGTCGTTTCCCATAACCCCGTCGTTTGTCAGACACACGGATCTTTCGGTGGACTCTTTCAAATGTGAATTTATCACCCCGACGAACCATACCACCGACCGACGATTCCTATCGGTGACATTTCTACAAGCACACACGCTCGCGGCACGTAGATACCACCTGGGATACATAAATGCGTGTTTACGAGATGGCCGTATCATTCCGAAAATACGAGTCAAGTACTTACTGTACCGCGGGCGATCTGTGAAATCTGAAATATACTGCATCCAGCACACGGGTGGCCCATTGGCAACCGGGATAACGAGAGAGAGAGAGAGAGAAAGAGAAAGAGAGAGAAAAATAAAAAAAAGGTGTTGCGATCTACGAAAAAGAAAAATTCCGCGTAAAAGTTGTCCAGGGGATATGAAAAACAACGAATTGTCCATCAACGTCACCGTCGACGACGAGTTACGAGTTTCCGGTTCGCGGGAACTTTGAAAATCCATTTCCTTTTGTATCTTTTTTGTTTTTTTTTTGTTTTGCGTGAAATTACACGGCTTAAAAACACCGGTCCCGGTCCCGGGGTTAATAAACGATAAATATACGCGGCTTAACCGTTACGGCCTCCTGTATTTCGCGGATGCAGGTCTCTCGGCGGTGTTCGCCATTAGCAAAACTGTCTGGGGCGGGATGAAATCTTCAAGCCGGTCTCCCATGGTCGGAGTGGAATAACTGCTCGGCCCATTAGGCCTGAATCCGGCTTAAAACGGCGAGTTCTTCGGCCAAGTATTCTTCCTCTCGCGGTCCCTTCGCTACCGGAATTCAGTTTTTCTTTTTCTTTTTTTACTTTCATTCTTTACGACGTATCGATCTGTTACCCGACTCGCATCTTCACTTTCGCTCATTTCAGAAAAACATTCGTAATTTTTATAATAAATTATCTCACAATGGATTCAATAATCAACGTGGAAATCAATCTGGTAGTAAAAGACTATTAGGAAAGATATCCAGAGTCACGTAAGAAACGTAGTTACTTCTTACAGGGAATAGGGTTAATTAGAAGTGATTCCAAGTATTTTCTTTTTCTTTTTCTAATAGTTTTTCCAACGGTTCACGCACCCGTAACAAATTCAACTCGCCGCGGAACGTCGCGGGAATTATTTATCCCGTCGGTGAGTTACACTCTGCGCAGAATCGAACCCGCTCGTTACGCATTCACGACGGTCCTATTATAATCCGACGGCAGACGCCCGAAGGAGCCAGGGGGAAAAAAAAAAAGATTCCTCCGCCAGCGGGGCCCCGGAAGTTCGGTCACCCACGAGCCCGCGACAAAGGATCCATTCTTATGGTGGTCCAGACCCTTTCGCGGACGCGACCGTCTCGCGTAGGGCTCGATAATGATTTCAGTTTTTACGCACGCTGAATACGTAGTATTTTTTCTGTATTTTTTTTCGGTGTCTGTATCTGGTTCTTTCGTCGGCAAACGCGGAGCTCGTCGAAAATTCACGTTTCTTTTCTCGCGACGGTATTTACCGGCACTGCGAGACGAATAATTATTGGAGATGCGTGGATTTTGTGTAATGAAATGACAGAGAGAGAGAGAGAGAGAGAGATATAATGCTAAGGATACGAGATTCATTTTATTCTACTTTTAAAAAAATATCAAACACATTTTGTAATTAATGTTACGGTGTAATTTGAAAATGTTACTTTACATATCTGCCATGTAGGAATAGGGAGAGGGAAAACTGGAAAAAATGTGCTCTTTTCCCGAAATAGTCACTCTCGCAAATTGTCTTCTATAAGGTCTGCCTCGATTCTCGATTTTCCAAATTTTACCACGGAACCAGCTTCGCGTTCCTCCATTTAACAAATCGGAGATTCGAGAATCTTTTCCATCCTCTCCGCGAGTACTTAAGAATTAAAAAAAAGAAACTTATCAACCCGCGAGCCGCGGGATCGTTTCAACGTTCATCGCTATTATCCCGAGTGCGATTTTCGCTTTTCACGGCCCCGCCGGAAGTGCTTTCCGTCGTTCGGGAACCACGTTTGCGGCGATGTAAAAAAGGCGAGGAAGAGGAATCGAACGGAACGAAATGAAAAAAAACGCGGCAATTTCGACGCGAGTTCGAAACGCGCAGATTCGGCGATCGCGCGTTTGCCGAGGATTTCCAGTCGGAGGTTATTTTTAACCTCGAGGTTTCGGGTCTCGCTGCGAGAAACGATGGGAAGCCTCACCACCCTGCTTCCGTTTCGCGCAGATAAGGGACCATGGGGTTCTTCGAAGGAATGGACATCGCGTTTTAAAACCCCCCTTGTACTTACTTGGGTTTCGCAATTTTCGCTGAATTTCCCGTGGCGATTTTTCGACAGACTTTTTCGGAATTTCGGAGATATTGGTTTGGGATATTCATCGAAGGTACTCGGAACGGGATGCTGTATCGAAATTACACGTTGAATTCCGTGGATGGATTTCTGGTGGAAAATTGACCCAGTTTTTTTTATGAGAACTTGGAAATATCGAAGGGCGAAAGATTTCCATGGGAAAGTTTGTGTGGCGTACTATCATCGTGGTATAAGTGGAAAATTTTCAAAAGAATTACATAAAAAGTATAAGGTATCTGTCTGAAACTTTAACCGGTGTGTACTCTCCGACGCATTCCGCGTGCAAAACGGCGTCGGTTATTTTTACACGTAAAAAATTGTGAAAACAACGATGGGACAACAGAAATCGCAAAAAAGTATCCTGACCTTCCGATTTTGCGAAAAAACGAAACATCGTAAAAATAAAAACGTATATCTTCTCTAAGCAATAAAAAACAACACACACACACCTACTCGTACATTATTTGCCCATAATTTACACGATCTTTCAAACATCAACCTATACATCGCCACATTCCACTTAAAATTCCACGTGGAAATCATCACAAAAAAAAATAAAACATAAAAATATGATCTCCCGATTGATTTTTCGTTTCACGATAAAATCCGTCCGTCATCCGTCTGATCTTTCAACATCTTACGGTCCACGCAAACGCGTCGTCCCCCGGGTTGACTATTTTTTCGCCGACGTTCGGTGAAAAACACCGGATCGATGGGGCAACAACAAAGCTTTAATATACTCTCGACGGCGGTATAATAAAAGCCATAAGTACTTCGCGGGGCCCGTCGAAATCGAAGGAGAACGGAAGTGGAGAGAGTGCACGGTGGCTGGCCACGATCATTTATCAAGGATTCTTTTGCCAGGAGAAAAAGAGCCGGGGAACCTGTTCGTTGGTCCGGATGAAAATCGCTGAAGAAGCGCGCGATCATTTATCGAGGAGGAACGAGGCCCCATCAGTCTGATTTCGGTCCTGCTGGAACGAACTTCCAGCCACGTACCACAAAAGAAAGGAAACAGGAAGGAAGAAATAGGAGAATGAACATGTGGGCGACACGTGAGCCGCAAACGGAAGAGTCGGGATGATGAATCTATCGTGGTGTGCGAGTCAGACAGCTTTCCGAAATTATTGTTTGTTTACCTCCTTGAAAAAACACTGAAATAGTGTCTCAATTAAATAGAGAATCTTATAGGGAGAATTATTTATCATTTTAAAATCAGGAACAAATAAATTCATTTCTTATTAAGAAATATAAAAAGCTCGAATAAAGGAAGAAAATATGATAGAAATAGATGTTAAAATATAAGTCACACAGGATTCATTCGATGCAACTAATAATCACAACGATGTCTTCGAACTCTTAAAGGCACGCCCTCGTCGTGTCCCGTACGATTAACTTCGGTCAATAAATTTCTACGTCCTTCCCTTTCGTTCCCCGAATTCGCGGGCGATTAGTCCCTTCTAACCGGTACCTGTGACTTCAACCACCCTTCCTCCCTTCCACCTCCAAAAAGCCAGCACCGTAACCAGACCTTCTAACAGGGAGAACCGTCTAGACGTAATTAAGTTCCGCGCTATGAATATTCAACCTCGTGGGAGGGGGGTGTTCGATATTTCCGAATCGACGAGAATAAAATCCCACGTTCCGGTTGGAATTTTATTCCGTCGCAAAGGTGAGAGAAAGAGAGAGAGAAAAAAAAATGAAAGAAAGAAAGAAAGAGTCCCATAGAGAATAACGGTACCCCGTTAGAGACGTTCCGTCACGGGATTTCCGCGAGGGTGCGCACAGGACTCGTGGAAATCCGTCGTGATCCAATATCCGGTGGCGCGAAGCTTTCCAATTTCACGAATGACGAGTAACTCGGTCGACTATGTCGCAACCGATCACCCTGACGATTTTGACGCCGGTCACAGGGAAGAAGGGGATGTGGAGGGGAAGGGATGAGTCGTCGATCGGGTCCCGTCGTCGAAGAATAGACATAGACGTGACGTCACGGGGTGTAAGGGAGGGGGTGTAAGGGGGTGGATGGTGCGTGGACGAACTCGATGGCGATATTTCGATTTTCATTTAGACAGGACACACGTAGCGTGGCAACTCCGGGCGAAACAGGAGTTTTAATTAAAGCCGCGGTCCCAGTGGCCCCTTCCGATATTCAAATCAGTAACCCGCATTTCTGCACGGTCTGCTGCTGTGCTCTGTCTGTCGCACAGTGTCTACGCGGCCGCCGTGGCGGCAGATGGTCAGATTTCCTCTCCCCCGAGAAAAAGGTGTCCACGTGCTATGGTCCACCAGACATCGCGACGCCTCCACCTCCTCCTCTCTCACTTTGTCACACTTTGGTAAATGTATTCAGCAAATGTTCCAACTTTTCACCGGTTAATCGCTGTGCGATCCATCGCCCCGAAGAAACCCCCTCGCCCGGGTGCCATACGGCCCTGATGCGGTTCTAACGAGTAGAAGGTTTTGCCGCGATCTCGGGGATTGAAAAGCGTTTAACCGAGGTAATCGGGAACCTGGACTTCCGGGGATCCGACGATCGCTATTTGATTCACGGATTTCTTGATTGAGTTTTTAACACTAGAGATACCGAGGACCAATTTCGATTAAACATTGTATGTCCAATAAGAATTAAATCAAAAGTTAAGGTTTTGACTCGGGCCAAGAAGAAAATTCGTCAATTTCAACCAGTTTTTTGCTTGCCATTTCCACAATTTTCGAGATAGCGACCTGAAACTGGTACCATTGTTTTAGTTAGGAAATTCTACGCCAGAACAATGTATAATAGTTGTACTTTTCGAAAATTTAATTTTTCGCAAAAATCTGAAGGGGGTAGGTCAGGATTTTTTGCGATTTTCGTAAATCGCTCGCCATTTCTACAATTTTTTAGATATCAAAATAATTCTTTCGCTGTCTTATTCGGCTTCGGATTCTGCGTCCAAAACGCCCTGGATCATTTTAATAGCTCAAAAATTGTGGAAATGGCGGACGATTTACGAAAATCGCAAAAAATCCTGACCTACCCCCTTCAGATTTTTGCGAAAAATTAAATTATCGAAAAGTACAACTATTATACATTTTTCTACCGTAGAATTTCCTAACTTAAACAATGGTACAAGTTTCAGATCGCTATCTCAAAAATTGAGCGAATGCCGACCAAAAAACTGGTTGAAATTGACGATTTTTCGTGATTTTCGTAATTCTTTCGTCATTTTCGCAAATTTTTAGATATCGACCTGAATCTTGCACTGTCTTATTCGGTTTCGAATTATGCGTCCAAAACGTCTCGGATCATTTGAATAGCTCAAAAATTGTGGAAATGACAACCGATTTACGAAAATTGCGACAATTGATCAATTTAAAGCAGTTTTTCGGTCGGCATTCGCTCAATTTTTGAGATAGCGATCTGAAACTTGTACCATTGTTTAAGTTAGAAAATTCTACAGTAGAACAATGTATAATAGTTGTACTTTTCGAAAATTTAATTTTTCGCAAAAATCTGAAGGGGGTAGGTCAGGATTTTTTGCGATTTTCGTAAATCGTCCGCCATTTCCACAATTTTTGAGCTATTAAAATGATCCAGGGCGTTTTGGACGTGGAATCTGAAGCCGAATAAGCCAGTGAAAGAATCATTTAAATATCTCAAAAATTGTGAAAATGGCGGGCGAATTACGAAAATCGCAAAAAATCCTGACCTACCCCCTTCAGATTTTTGCGAAAAATTCAATTTTCGAAAAGTACAACTATTATACATTTTTCTACTGTAGAATTTTCTAACTTAAACAATGGTACAAGTTTCAGATCGCTATCTCAAAAATTGAGCGAATGCCGACCAAAAAACTGTCAGAATTTGACGATTTTTCGTGATTTTCGTAATTTGCTCGCCATTTCCACAATGATTGAGATATTAAAACGATCCGGGACGTGTTCGACGCGGAATTCGACGCCCAATAAGACAGTGAAAGATTCAGGTCGATATCTAAAAATTTGCGGAAATGACGAAAGAATCCACAAAAAGCATCGAAAATGCAAAGCTATGGGCCAAGTACAAGAGAATGTTACATTGGAATAGGTTGCTCATTAACATAAACTGTGAGCAAGTTTGATTGATTTCAAATCCTGTGTAAAATGCAGTTTATGTTAATGAGCAACCTATTCCAATGTAACATTCTCTTGTACTTGGCCCATAGCTTTGCATTTTCGGTGCTTTTTGTGGATATATGTATACTTGAAATATTAACGTTATTTTTCAAGATTTAGTATCACTTTTGAAATCTCCGATACTTGACACAAGTAAATAGACTATGGGGATAAGAATCCCATAAGAAATTCTACGGTGCATGATTTAAGCGTGCAATGAAAAAAAAACGATGAATGGATTTGTGACCGAAGGTCGGATACGAAGTGCATAATACGTCATGACTACAGGTTATAATCATGGTGATCGTCATTCTCATAAGGATTATTCGAAGGCGGTAGTGTCTAGCGGCATGGTGAAAGAAGTACGACCCACGCGAAGGCCATAATCAGCCGATGTTGTCCTACGGGCTTCCCCGACGCGGCTTGCCAATTGCAACGACTGCAAGTCGGTGCAATGTTTTCTGCGTGATGTCGACGACCCCGTATGCATCGTCCCGCTACAAGAAACACCGACGACAGTGTTCCTCTCCTTACGTTGGATGCGCTCGCGGTGACGTAATTATCGTAATTACTCGCCGGACTTGTCCGAGTGATTGATTGAAAAATTATTACGTTGCCAGACGACTTCTAACGCTAGTATACGATTTTTACCATTGATAATATACCTAATTGATCGTTGAGGAAACTTATTTCCGTGATAAATATACATGTATACATATACATGTGTATATTACACAGGAATGTAAAGTATCCGTATGAAATTCTATTGTGACGATGGTTGCAAAAGCACGAACGTAAAATTTTGCGAAATATATCGAAAACCGGTTCTATTGGCCGTCCGTTTCTATCCGTTCCGTTCGGTTATTTCCTTATCTAATCGTGCACCGTGCCGTTGCACCGTGAATCACGATCCAGCGATCGAACAAAAACGCATTCCACGTGAACGACTGGTCCCGGATAACCGCCATAAGGAGGCCCTCACACCTTCACCTCGACTAGGTATTCGCGTACGGCCGTTGCATTCCTGAGGCCGGTGTCGTCACGACGCATCCTTTTCGGTCCCCTGGGCATCCGGCGTCTAGAAAGCGATCCTATGCAATTTTCTACCTAGGAATCTTTTACTTATCCATCGTCGATCCGCGACGTTTTTACCGGACTGATGGAGCAATTTTTATCTCGCTGAACGGCGAGCCGTGGAACGTTGGAAATCCGGAGAATCTTCGAGCGAAGCTTCGGAAACGGAGAAATGTTATCGGGATAGATCACGATGGAAATTTCAAAGCGTAGAAACTTCCAAGCGCAGAAATTTCCAAACGCTCAAAGTTTCAAAGCATAGAAACTTCCAAGCGTAGAAATTGCCAAGCACCGAAATTTCAAAGCGCAGAAATTTCCAAGCACAGAAATTGCTCAGCACTGAAACTTTCGAAACCTAGAAATTTCCAAGCTCTGAAATTTCCAAGCTCTGAAACTTCCAAGCGCAGAAATTGCCCAAGCACCGAAACTTCCAAGCACAGAAATTTCCAAGCGCCGAAACTTTCACAGTATAGAAATTTCCCAGCAATGAAACTTTCAAAGCGCAAAAATTCCCACGCGCCTAAGCTCCAACCATTCAATTTCCAAGCTCCAATACAGTAGGCTCCCGATAACTTTCCCTCTCAAGAAATACCCCTCAATCTCAGAAAACGAAGCCAATCAACGAATCTCAAGTTCCATCGTTAAATCTCGATTTCGCAAATGAAAACATCCGATGAGTTCCGTCGGTACACGCGATACGCTTGAGACAGCGTTATCAGCGTCGCGGGAACGTTATATCAATTAACTTTTTCCAAAAGTGAGGGGCGCAACGGTACAGGAACACAGAGACGGGCGTAGTAACTCAAGACACTTTGCGAGCTTCGTACAAGACGAAATCGATACGCCTTTCAGACGGCGTAATTATCGTTTTATGGAAGACGAGACGGGACAGGAATTACGGGGGACGATACCCGACGTCGACCAGTGTATTATACATATACATATATGTAACATACACCAACCCGAGACTTTCGTTTGTAACGCGCGCCACGACCGGACGTTACAGCTCACGGTTTCGTAAACGTATCGCGTTACGGTCCAGAGAATTGCGAGGCGGTTATTAGCAAAGCTATATAATAGAAGGCAACGTTACTTCGTGTACAGAGCAACTTCGAAACGGTTGGGAAAGGAAAAACGGAAAAAAAAAAACAAAACGAACGTACGCACACAATTTTACATCCATCGCGATATCGCGACTCCCATACCCCGTTTCCATTTGATGTATTTTTCATCTTTCTTTCTTTTTTTTTTGTTCATTTTTATTTCATTTCGTTTTACGACAATTCGATCGATTAGATCGTTCGACCGGTTAGCATTGGCGATTGTTCGATAGAAGAGATATGTATACGTATGTATGTATGTATATATGTATGCATTGTTAGACCAGGTTTTGCGATGAGAAATAAAAATGTCCGGCGAACGGTCGGCCGCTATTTTCCATGTAAAACTTTTTACGCGACCCGTGCTTTACAACGCCGCGCAACAATGCTTGTCGATACTAGACGTGTAAACGGAACAATAAAAAATACCGAACGATTTCGAACAGTATCGTGGGAGCCGGTAGATATAGCTCGACAAGCGAAAAAAGATATGTCAGGAGGACACGGTGAAAATTGCAGCTGTTGTTTCCTGGGATTCGTTATTTTTTTTTGTTTTCGAAAACTGTAATCTACGGCAATGGAAATTTATACGTGCTATTTTCCCAAGGAGTTCTCATTTCCCCCTCTACTCCTCTCTATATATCATCAAGTGCGACTTAAATAAATCATTTCTCTGTTAAAAATTATTTACTTTTTCAATGGGACAGCAATCGATACCTGTCAAACATCTTTTCAATTACAACGCACGTTTTCGCATAATTCAAAAATGATTTCTACACCCTGCACGGTATAATTAAACACAGTCTACAATAACATACGTCCCGGCGCGGTCTGTCCATTAGACTACTATGTAAATTAAGTACTCCTGATTGCTCCATATTCCTATCGGATTGAATATGCAGCCTGATTTACATGTATATTACACTTCAGACCTAAGAACCTCCCGATTCAAGACAGTATCGATTCCAAGGATATCGAACGATGCGATACGCAATTTTACGTGTGCGTCTGCGGAATTGCCATAAGGGCTCGCGTGCAAATCGCATAATCGCCGCGGACTCCGATTCGAATTATAATCGCGTGGGTGGGTGTTACGGGAACTCGTGTCTCTGTGTGTGTGTGTGTGTGTGTGTATTCACCGCGTCGGAATTGTTTGCATAATTTTCCATCAACCGCCGCGCGTCTGACTTTATTGTAAAATAAAGTGCAAGGGTGTGTGTGGGGGGTACACATACCACTGTGCGTGGGTGGACAGAGTACGAATGGATCCCGGTTACCCGAGTTCATTCGATCCTCGATACAGAGACTTCGTATCTCGGGGACACAAATTGAATTCAAGTCGAAAGGATTCGAAATTTCATTCACTTCCCGCGTAGAAATTTATCGTAGAAAGTATCCTTGTAATCTCGTTCCCCTTTCTTCCTTTGATAATTGAATTATTATCTTTGATAATGAACAAGAATTCAAGTGTCTTACTTGAAGTTCGTTAACGAGTTAAAATAAAAGTCTGAACTCTCCAAAATTACTATATTCCAATTAAAATAAGGTTAAAAAGAAATCTTCTTGAAATATCGTGAATTAAATGTCACAGTGAAAAAATACATACTTACGATAATAATATTTATAAATATAATTACGTGAAAACTACGTAAGTTAATTATACGCGAGCATGAAGTACTATCAGAAAATTGTTCGCGCGTCCCCTTTCCATTTGTTTTTTTTGTACCTCCCCCCCCCCCCTCACCAGGTGGAAATGCCAGTCGAACAGGTTTGTCGGCGTCCCTGGGTCCTTCTGTTTGCGCAAACCTTTCCAGCCGCTTTTGTGTGCCGTCGCGGCGTTATCGGGTCTTTTCAAGACGAGTCCTGCAGGAGAAATCTCCCGATTTCCGATGTCGAGCAATTGGTCCCGGTTTCTCCCGGTCTGCGTTCGCTTGTCACCGGCAAGATATTGGCTGGTCCTGGACGCGACAGGAAGTTACGGCACGTGCCAACGGAACTTAAGTAACCTATCCCCGGGTACGTAACCCGTTTCCCGGGCGGGAAATAAAACCAGCTACCCCCACCCCTCGGAGTGACGTTATCTCTTAATGGAGAAGATCTGGCGGACCGTGAATCTCTGATAAGCTACCGTTCCGTAGCGTAGATAAGCGAGCCGGGAAAAGACTAAACGGCAAGATAGCCGACGGAGGTTTATCTAAAGTGCGGGGATGTTAAAAACCTGGACAAATTCATGGCCGTCCCGTAAAGGTCGGTCGACTGGAATTTCAGTCCGTTTTGGGAATTTCGAACGTTCGGATTTTACGGCGAATAGTTTTCGCACCGATTTATTTTTACCACTTTCGAAAGATCGATCGAGTTTTTTATACCGGGGTATTGTTATAGTTTTAATTAGTAATTGTATACTTATTATAAAACTATGTAAATTGTGTTAACGTAAATTTCGTTGATAATTTGTTTCATGGAAAACAGATAATTTTAGTATGATTTTAAGTTATGATAGTTTTTTCGGTGGAATTGTTCGGACGCTCGTAAATGTCAGTACACGTTTTCCGGAATTACCTTTCTTCCGTCGGACCGTCGAATTAATAAAATAACAATTAAACGGACGCTGTGGAATATAAAATACCGTTGCAATTTCCTAATGGAAACCGTTGCCATATTAGAGAGCATGTAATTTACGCGCAATATTTCTGTCACATCGCGCGTATTACTCTCGTCTAAACATACGGCAAAAGAATCACTGTGTGTGTGTGTCTGTGTATGTGAGAACGGTAGCAATGTACTTTCGCCAATGGCCGAAATCATAAATCCATTAGCGACCGATTGGTCCCGCCGATTGCTCGACGTGCCATACTGATTTCGGCAAATTGAGGCTGACAGAGGGTCCCCCACGGGAAACGGCAAAATAGGCGATCGATTAATCCATCCAGGTTTATTAATCGATCTGTGGTACGTGCGGACGTCAAGATCCGTTAATGAAGTCAATTTATTCGCACTTCGTGTCCCGCCAATCATTTCACCGATAAATTTAGATTTCTCAGATCATCGCACTCAATTCCCTTCATATCAACAATATCTACTATAAAAATTCAACGAATGTTCAACCTTACAACAAATAATAAAACCTACATTTCATTTATTATATACATAATCATTAAAACCTGATTTTTTTCTCATTAAAAATCATTCATAGGTTTCCAAACGTTCTTAAAAGACTTTTTTAAAAATACTCGTGATGTTCACTACAGTGGCGCGAAAGTTGACATTTTTACCCCGGTCATTGTTCGTGGAACAGTAGGATCCTTGTCTAGGGGTGACCTAAGAATACACGAAGAATGCGATTCCTTAGACGGCCGCCCGAAATAAGTCTGCACTTGGGCAAAATATCGCAGACTTTCTCCGGCGTTCTCTGTCTGGCTGTCTGTGTTCCCTTTCGCCGAAAGAATTTCTTTACATTGTCGCCACTTTATGCCCTCTTAACGTCCGTTGTTCGAGTGTCGCGAAACGCGAAAGAATCCGAGAAGGGAGCTACCATTCCGCCGCGGATCGTAAAGCTGTCCGGGTAAACGCCGTCGATGAAACACATTTCCCGTAACCGTCATAATATCGCCTTGCTTCGTGACTCGGTCTTTTTCACGTGGATTCATTCCCATTTGCGGAATTCCCATAACTCCTGCATGTATTTGTCGCCGGTGTAATTTACGTGGCAGCCTAACACTCTTCTCTATCCGTTTTACAATTCCAAAAGCTTGTGGTATCTCTGATCGATAGAATTCCACGTTTTACATTGAATTGTATTTTGACGATTTAATCATCATAGATGAAAGAATTTAATTAAATGTTACTATAAGTGTCTCAGTATGAAAATTTGTGAAAACATAGAAAGATTCGAAATACATAGTTGAGAATCTTCTGAAAAGTGTAGAAATGCCCAGGGATGAGTCAATCCTGGCGCTGCAACAATGCGATATTTTCACACCTACGGATAATAATATAAACGAGCGGAAGTTCGTCAATGGGTCGAGTGAATCATGCGAGTTTACAAATAAACCGAGGTTCCCGCGTGTCGGCGTTGCGGTACACAAGAGAAGTCGCGCGTCTGCCTGTAAATTGACCGGGATTCCGAGAAGCTTTGATACACCCCCATATTCCTAATTTTTTTCTTCTTCTTTTTTTTTTTATTCCCCCGGATATTAAGCGAAGGAACGTGGCAGGAACGACGTCCGAATTAGCGTAGGTGCGCCGTAAATGCATTAAACGACGGCATCCTGATTACGCGGGACGTCATGGGTGCAATTAAGCAATTGGCCGCGGTTTGAATTTCGCCGACACCCGGAAGCATGCATGCAAACGTCGCGACGAATTTGCCCGTCGAGACGCCTCGTTCCACGGTGACGAGCGATCTATCAACCCGGACATCCCCGCACGCATGGCTAATTCTCACCATTAGTCGCACAACGCCAATCAATTAAACCTTCGCGTAAAAACCTGACGCATTCCGTCGTGATCGTTTTATTCGATGGAAAATCAAAAAATAATCTGATACCTCTTTCCTTTGCGTAGGAAGATAGAGGATTGTTGATTTTAATTATGATAAATGATATCTGGGAAGAATAGATGTATGTATATATGTATAAGTGTAATTCGAGGGAAAATTGTGAGAGAATTAATAAAACAGGACGTGGAAAGTACTTCGGTCGGTAATCCGTTTGAGAAACGCGAGGCGCGAAAATGCGGAAGTGAAATCCATTTTCTTAAAGTGCTCGGCAACGTGGAAAACTTGTGAAGTCTAATTCTATTAAGTCACGTGGTGTGATATTTATTGTATTCATTTTCGCGCACCAGTGAAGTGTTATAGATTCAGAAACTTGAACAATATATAATATCTGAATTAAATTTCACCGATCAATCTCCAGTAGGTAAAATATATCATTGTTCATCTAATTATAGATCTATAGAAAGTAATTAGAAACGGTTCTCATTATTATTTAATTTCTTCCGACACGCAGACACATAGGTGCGTAATTCGTTTCCCGTTTTCGCACTTCACGTGTCCCCGATGATGATAAATCTAGGCGAGGGTGATCGATAGACCGGGATTTCGATACACCGAAAAATCGTTCGAGCGTTCCCGTAGCCTGCGACGGATCGATTAAACCGTGATTTCGGGTCCTCTGAAGAGTCACTCGAGCGTTATCCGTCGGTACGACGGATCGATTAAATGTGATTTCGATACTCCCCGAAGAATCGTTCGGGCGAAACGACGCGCCGCGATGCCTGCGACGAGACCGTTCGCCAAAGTTCTGTGAACGGTTACGTTTCCCGTTAACGTCGGTTAACTGGTTCTCGCGACGCGGTTTCCGAATCCACTTCCGGTAGACGGTTGGCGTCAAATTACGGAGAGACGAAGTATGTACGTACGTACTATGTACTCCTGCGAGATGGACATTAACTCTCACGGAGTCGGTTCCATTATGTTTCCAGCACTTTGATGTTCGGTCGGATAACTAATTACTCCGCACAACTGTTGTAGCAGTTTCCTTTTTCCTCTCTCTATTTTTTATTTGTTTGTTCTTTTTTTTTATTCTTTTTACGACCGATGACAATGCCGGGACCCGCCGATGTAATTAAAAATAGTTCCGTCTACTTCGTTAGACTCTTCTACCTGCCTTTTTCTTTCCTCTCAGTGTTCAGCATTCGAGATCGACGAGATAAACAGTCCGCCGGGGGGAAAAGTTTTCCACGAACAATCGGCGAAAGATGAAACGAGAATATTTAACGTTTTACAATCAGCCCGTTGGCAGAGTTTCATCGGACCTTCGAGCGGATCCCCTGAAGTAGCTTACAAAATCAGACTGCTGACTCTACTACCAGGAATACACGATTTGTCACCCAAATTGGCAAGTGGTACTTCGACGTAGTCCACTCGAATTGTATCCCGGGAAATTTTCCTACGTGCAACACAATCGTAATATTCTTACCTTTCCAACGATTCGTTGTCTCACCTTTAACGAATTCTCAACTTTCATCGCTGTAAATTCGATTCCCTCCCTGAGTTCCTTGGTCGTTAATAAAATTCCGATAATTCTATCTACAAAGTTTACTCTGTACACGGTGCCGGATAAACAGATAACTTCCCCTCCGTGGTAATCTTACCATATAGCTATATATAGATATATTTTTTTCTCATCTTACCCAATTACCTTTCGACACCCCGTGACAATCGGGTTTCGCTGTCCCGTCGAACGTTTTCCCCGACCGGGGAAACACTCGGGCGAGAGTTTTCCACGGTACATTGAGGCAGGTTGGGAATTCATGTAAAAAGGTGTGAGTGTAGAGGAGAAACAAGGGAACGAGGGAAAATGGATAATTACCCGACGCGGTCCACGCAGCCCATTGAAGACGTCGGACGGTTTATTCGTCCCTCGAAAGTGCGGGACGACTTTAATCAAATTCGCGAACGAACAAAAGGCAATTTCCGATTGGTTCGGACTCGATTGGTATATTATGTAGGACACACACATACATACTAGACACGTACATATAATTTTCTAACGCGTGCACTCGAACCCCGAGTACGCGTTTAATTAATTCACCATATTTCCTCGATCGACCGGCACCGGTCTCTGCTAAATGCAATCCCGGTGATTATTTTTAATTAACGAGACGAGTTAATGAACTGGCCGCGACTGGAGACACGAGTCACTTCCGGACACGCGATACATACTTTCAAACGTCTGTTTAATCCCGGAATCGGTCGGAATTAACCTTCTAAATACCAGGGGGTAAAAATGTTCCATTTTAAACCGCGAGTAGGGTTTATACAGGGTGTCCCGGGAATTTCATTACCTTGGCAACGTTATAAATAAAATAATTTCAATTATTTCCTCAAATTCACATTGCAAATTTCCATCCCATGTCTCCTGTGAATCCTTTATCAATCATATTAAAATGCTTCTGTCCCCAAATACTTTGAACCATATAATTACTCATTTCACCCCTAACTGACTAAAATCCAGTTTCACAAACATCTCGACGTTCTAATCACGGACATTCATCGACCAACACAAATTACACGGAGGTCACCGACTGACCCTCCCCCACTACCTTCGATATTAATACACCGTATCAACTTCCCCGGCACATACCAACGATAATTCAACGATGTCTGCCAAGCCAGCATCACAGATAAACCGAAACAAAAAGAATCCCAGTTGCCTCTATAATTCCTAATACACTATCTAATCCCTCATTCCCCGACCTCTAATTCCATGCATCACTAGTAGCATACTAGGATACACTTCGACGAGTATCTCGATGTATAATCTATCGATTATAGTCGATGCGGCGGTTAACCCGCGACCCCTTATCACCGTTATCATTTTCTTTTTTCTCTTTCTTTCTTTTCTGCACGAGATGTCTGCCGCATTCCACGCAGTCGATCAAGTAGTAAGTTGAACCCAGTGTTGCACAAACCTTTTGCTGAATACACATGTACACCGGTTAAGGGTTAACGACACGGGGGCCCTTCCCTTGCAAATAGCCCGCAGGTTATGGGAATGGAACAACGGGAACTATCGACGCTATGGGTGTGTGTCTAGGGGGGAGGGAGAGGGGTTGGGGGAGGGGGAATAAGGAGGGGGGTGAGATCTACGTGCGGTAAACCGACGGAATTCGATTAATGTCGCGACGTAAACGTTTCGATCGATCGTTCATAGGGCCCCCTGATTTCTATGCTAAGGGACGACATCAGGTTTAATTAATTTCCACGTGGGCCTCGTTTCGTTCGGCTTAAAACGAAGGAACGAACGATAGAGAGGAAGGAGGTTGTGGGTTCCGTCTGTTTATTAGTGGTTCGAGCATGGCCAATATGTTGCGGTGATCAAGCCGCTCGTGTTTGTTTATCCCACATCAAAAGGATCCGTCGGTTAATCACCGCCTTGTGGGGCCGCGCAAACGCAGTGCCGAAACGTCGCGGAACAGTTTGCTCGCGGGAGATTTTTCCTTTTTTTTATGTTTTGCTTTTGTGTTTCGTCGTTGTCGAGCAACGATTTTTGTTTTTTTCGGGAATATCAAAGAGATGGCTTGGTTTTAAAGGTGGTTTTCTTTTTTTTCTGTTGGTTGTCAAAGGGATGGGATTATTAGGGCGGTAGGCTCTCGATAACTATCCGCTTGGACACTTTTTCCGCCGTGGGTTCTATGGACCGACGCGCCTGAGGGATGTTGAACGTGTAAAGAGATGATTTCCAGGAAGTTTCACGGGAGAAATGTTCGAATAAGGAAATTGTCTAACGATGGAAAATTTAAAGAGTGGAAATTTGAACGTTGAGATCATTTTATAAGTAGAAATATCAACGATTAGAGAATCGAAAAGCGTGGAAATTTCCAAATTCCCAAAACAACAAAGCCGTCGGTCAGGCGCCAATATCAGAATCTCTCGTCAACTTTCCACTTTCGGATCTTCCCAACGTATAGTCTTGGGCTGGAAAGTTATCGATATTCTATCGTACTATTGTTTTAGATAATAGTCCCTATTATTACTTTAAGCGAGAGATTCCGTGTTCGGGAAGGAAGATAGGCAAATGTGAAAGCCGAAAGATCCACAAGGATTAAGCCGGAAGGACGAGCGGATAATACCGTTGGTAATTGCGGGACCTTTTGGAATCCAGAACGCATGATTTATGGACCCTCCCAGTAATCCTCCAGGATTTTAAGCAGTCCCCTAAGTACTGACAGGTTTCCAGACAGCATGCTTCAGATTTTCAATGCCCTCCCGCCGTCAGATTCGATCTTAAACGTTTCCTCGAAGTCCGATCGTCCGAAACGATATACTTGACGAATCGTTTTTCACGAAGGGAAAGGAAAATTGTGTGTGTGTGTGTGTGTATGTGTGTACACAGTACGGGAAAGTTTGCGCGATCGAATATTCCTTCGGCATCTTTGCTTGCCGTGTAAATATCAATTTAATCTCGATAGGAATTGTCACCGTGCAAAGTGCGCATCCGAAATACGGTTTGCAGTACTGGAAGGTGAGACCCGATGAAAACCGATATTGAAAATGTAACCCTGTCCCGCAGAGGAGCCGCGAATTATTTTTTTCGCGAATACATGTGGGTATGTATATTTGTATTCCGGCGACGCGATCGGATTTGATCGCGGTGAAATTGAAAACTAATATTTAACGTGACATCTTTGCGGAAAGTATCATATCGAAATAGTTCGTATAATATGAAAAGAATTTATTTAACAAACTATGTAATAGTAAAATTCAATAGAAATGTAATTTATTATTTATCACATTCAATGAGTATATCGTATATTAGAGAATTTTAATATCAGACTTGTAACCAACGCAACGCATGTCATTAAAGAATTTTTTCTTTCATATTACACCCGATCGTGCTTCATTTTCACAAAGCATGTATGTATGTACATACATACATACACCTCGCACTAATTGCAAGCGTGTGTGTCGCGGCAAAGTGCACCGCCACATTTTTGTGGCTGCTTTCCCGACGATATTGCAATACATACATACATATATGTATACATCTACTACCGGGCATCGTCAAAGGTAATTTTTCACCTTTCCACGTGGCACCCAGGACCGACGTACAAAAAAACACATATTTTTCGAGGCCTTTCCCATATAATTCGACGACGATACACGAACCCGTCGGGTCGATCAATCACACCGAATTTTCACGGTGCGGCTCCGTTATCACGACGTGGAAAAGATTGCCGAACGGGACACCGTGAAATCTCTCGTTTCACGTAAATATTGATGTAAGCCCTGGCCCGATACCCCACGCCATCTCTATATTGCGATCGATCGGATTGCGCAACATCGCAAACACGTACCGTATGTAAACACCGACTTCACCCGTGTGTGTGTGTATTAATTCAATAATGGAAAGACACGTAATTAATCCCGCGACTGCGGTCGTCCGCTCTTGGATCCACGAAGAGGTGGAAGAGGGAGAGAGACAGAGAGAGAGAGAAAAAAAATGATAAATCCGAGATCCCGAGATCCGTTTATCCGAGGCTGAAAACACTTTGTAAACAACACTCTCAGTGATATATCCACGTTCACTCTTCCGCGGTATCGCCGTGGCGAAACCACATACTCGAGTCGCCGATGTGTTACCGATTTAATATCTTATCACTTTGCTGGAATATGCGGTGATGCTAATAGAAATTCCGCGAATACGCAAAACGTCCGTGGAAATCTAGATCCCGACACTCTGGATCATCTTTCAGGTGGAAAACATCGACGCGCAATATTAAGTGTCTAGGAGAACAGGATCGAAAAAGAAAAATACACGTACGATCTATATGATCGATCATCGTGTTACCGGGACGATTAATCCGATGGGCAAAAACGACGAGTGTTGGGTGAAATTACCGGTTGAAAATCATTAAACGAGAATTTCCCATCGGATTTGATAGTGAATCACGAAATTGACCGCTGGAAGTACGCATTAGCAGCAGTAAACGATTTCCTCGACGTCCGAACGCTACGCTCGCGGTAAGATCAAATGTTCCGTTGGCGTGCAACATATTGTTTCGAATCCCCCCCCCCCCCCCCCTTCGTCCGGCAATTACGTCGGCGAAGTTCGTTAACGAATTTCATGGGATCGCGTGAGACGTAGTCATCGGCACGTCGTCGTTTCCCGAACGTCAATCGAGCACGCACTTCTTCTTCTTCTTCTCACACTTATTACTTTGTTGTTGTTGTTGTCGTTTTTTTTTTTGGTTACTTCGTTGACTATGTATTTATGTACCTGGGAAGGTGTTACCCCTCACGCATAATCAACGTGCGTGCACTCGAATTAAAATGTGCGTGCGCACGTGCGTGTGTATACTTATATCCCTTTCGAGTGAGTCACGGTGTAGATCTCAAAGGGCGGAAGTGCGAAGGGTGAAACCGTGCCGGTATCATTTCGAAGACTTTTAAAAACACCCCCTCTCCCCCTTATCCCTCCTGAGTTTCATTGCACACGAACACACCCACCGATATTAATCATCGATTTAATTACAATGTCATTACAGCCTGTAACACGAACGCCGCGTGGTTTCCACGATGGAAAAGCGAAATTATATTCACGAGTCCCCGCGGTACTTTCGATAACTTTCAATCTCGCCGGGGGGCTCTGTTTTTTTTTTTTAATGTTTCGTCGCGTGTGAGTCTCGATCGAATTTGGATAATGAAAATTCATTTTTAATTAACGAATTCGCCAAGTTTTATTCTCGAATTCAACCACCGGTAGGTGGGACCGTAATTGAAGAGCGTCTCGGAGATAAATCACCGGGCGAAACGAGCAACCCTACCACAGACGAGAAATCACACGTACGTGGATAATTGCATCGACGTATTATACGAGCAGAATTTTTCGTACTCGCGTGACGGTGTCAGCGATTCGCAAACAGAAAAAGGTTGAAGGAGGAGGAGAGGAGAGGAGAGGGAAGGAGAGGGGAAGGGAGCGTGGGCTGGTGTAATTAATTGGTCGACTAAGCGGAATGCGTGGCAGCCGCGACGGCGATGAAGAATGCGAATCCGAAGGAATGCCAAGAATTCGCAGCGTAGAAAAGCTGAGGGAAATGCCACGCGTGTCGCTTCGCGATGGAAAGAAAAGTTTCCACGTTCGCGACGTCCAATCAGATTCCACCTGGTCTGGATAGATTCTGTGAATCACGGGAAAGAATCATCCCTTAAGATAATACTTGACGTGAGGGTTTCGATGGGAGCGAGATTGACGAAAAATATCATGAGACTGGAAAGAGATATTCTCCACGGGAAAGGAAGTTTGCCGACTTGAAATTCTGGTAATTATGAAATCGACAGAAGAGAGAGAGAGAGAGAGAGAGAAAAAAAAGATGTGGCCGGCTAAGAACCTCGGTACGTTCGGTGGAAATCTTGAAATCTATTATTCGAAAGTTTCTTTGTTATAACTTATACATCCCCTTAGATCCCGGGGTTCTCGAGAAAATCTTTTTTCGCCTAAAACAATTAATTAATTTCCTCGAGCCAGCGTCTCGGCGGGAGTGAACGGTAAGAAAAAAAAAACGAAATATATATATATATCTATATACTATATCTATAAAACTTGGCGAAAGGACAAAGGTACGAAAAAGTCGAGGAATAAGTGGTCCGCGAGTGGGTACAATCGCAAACAAGATTTATTTGATCTTCTCCGTGGAAAAGCTCGATGAAATATCGGCTCGAATCGGGTAGAAGAGGCTGCGGAGTCTTTTCATTTTCGAAATCGAATTACCGACTGGCGAAGAAGAAAAAAAGGGGAGTGAGTTCGGATAGGAGGGGGAGAGGAGGGGATGCTTTACTTATCTCGGTGTAAAAAGGAAATACTTTAACACGTTAAGCGCCCAGTTTGCCGTAAAGCGGGCCCCGCCGGGACGCTCGTCGATAGGCGACTTCGAGTATAAACAAATGTCAGATAACGTAGACCGGCTTGAGAAGTAGGGTTTGTCTTTGTATGTAAATGTAAGGGATACTGCGCCGAGTACTATGATATAAAATTCATGAATGTTAGGATCAAATATAGCCAAAAATGTAACGCGAAAGTTACAAACTTCTGTGATCAATGTAGAAACAAATCCCACCTTTGTTTACCATGTTTTAATCAAGTACATTCATGTTTTTAAGTATTATCTGTTTTCCTTGAAGCTTTTTCCTTAATTCTTTTCCTTAATATTAACCAAACAAACATCGATGTCGCCTAAATTAAATGTTTAATCTCATAAGTACGCCGCAGGTCCGTGCGGACCGAACGAAAAGTCTAGCGTAGGTCCGTAGGGACCGATGTGGCGCTTAACGTGTTAATCGTAGCCGGCGCTCTAAGCATTATTGTTCCGTGATTCGTTTCTGCTCTTCCACTCTCTCTCTCTCTCTTTCTCTCTTTTTCTCTCTCTTCGACTTCCGCAGCCGGCAATCTGGACGGACATGGCGCCTGCCAGAGGTTATCCCCCTCCCCCCACCCCCATTTCCGTCGCACCGAGTTAACTCATTTATCCCGACCCTCTTTTTCGACGCACTGCCAAGCCACTCTCTCTTTCTCTCTCTCTCTCTTTCCCTCTCTTTCTCTTGCACACCCCTTTCGCTGATCTTTCTTTTTGACGATGTTAGTTCGTCCCGTTTGGTTATCTTGTTTTCGACCTTTTCTTGCCCGTCTCTACGTATATATCTGTCTCTCGTCGTATTTTTTTGTTATACAATTACATATACTTCACGTTTTCCACTTCTTTTTCATCGTCGTGCACTTTCACTTTGGTCTATTGAACACGATGCCCACGGGATTATCTTTTGGACTTATTCTTTGAAGGGACAAAAACAAATCAAGTTCGAGAGCTGTATTTTAAGAAATTTAAAGATTAGATCATTTTTCGCGGAATACAGCGATCAGGAACGAATTTAAGAGTTCAATTAAACACTCGATAATCCTTGGCACCCACTTCTACATTTCTACTTTTCTTTCTCCTGCTATCTCTCGTATCCCCTATCCTTCTCTCTACGTTTCTCTCCCCGTGCCGCCTATCTGCCAGCCGACCTTCAATTTCCGGTTAACAAGTGCACGATACACCGAGACGGCACGAGTTTGCCTAAATGTTGCCGGCAACGTCTATAAAACGGCTGGTAATTGCGCGAATCAGAGGGCGGCGAACGTCGATGTTCGGCGGAGGCTAAATTAATTTCTGAACCTAATTGCGCCCGTCCAATTTTATACCGTTCCGTCCGATACCTGGCGCAGACACTAATTAATACGGGACACGCGACAATAACGAAAGAAAAAAAAAAGACAGAAAAGGAAAAATACATGAATCTCGTCGCCAGTTTCGTGTCGCTGTCGTCTTCGTTGGCGAACGGGTCCGTCGGAAAAACGAGAACCGTACGGGTAAACGAATCAACTACACGACGATCTGTGATTTTTTTTTATTTGATTCTTTTTTTCATAAGTCGACGAAGCGAGTTAAATAAATAAATCGAACGAGAACGAGTTGGCGCGTGTCGTCGAGATATTCGAAACGCTCAATTAGCGCGACGTGACGATGGAACAACGTCGACGGGGTAAATATAATACCGTGACGTCGATCATTATTTAACGAGACTCGGAGTTTAATGCGAATAGCGTGGATTACCATTCGCGGATTCGTTTAAACATTCGCGACAATCGGATTAACGGGATTAATGAAATCAATTAAATTAACCGAATTCACGTTGAAAGGCTGCTGATTAATATTCCGAGTGAAATTTTCGATATATTAATTCGTAGAAAAACCCAATGAGTTTGATACACTGGCCGTATCGATAACGCAGGCACAAGCCGGCCTCTGTGTTTCCCGATTGTTCGAAATGCCAATTAAGCGTAATTCCGATCGCGTGTTTTCCAGTTTGCCGAAATCAAATCGCTCGTTCTACATACTACGTATATGTACCATCACTACCAAACTCTGATGTATCAGTGACGACGTGTTACGCATGTTTATCAATCAAACTCTCCATCGCACACACACACACACACACATACACACGTATTACAAATTCAAATAAAAAACTTCAGATTCCATGATCGCAAAAGCAAATCGGAAAATCGTTCTAACATTCTATTCTACATACGTCACTTAGCTTTTCTATTTCCGGGGAATCCCTTTTGATCCGACTCGCATGCAAAACATCGTCAAATCGAGCGAACGGTTTAATAAAACGTCGATCCCATTTTCCTCGTGTTTGTCGTTATCCCTTCCCCCTCCCCCTCTCCCTCTCTTCTTTCCCTATGCTCCTCGAGATATGAGAAAGAAACGTCGTAAATCATCGTCGTCGGGCGGTGCGTCGAAGTGAACAACCTGACGGTGCTTTAAAGGGAATTGAAGTGACTGGCGACGTGTATACCGCGGCCTCGCGAAAAATGAGATAGCAAGTCAACGACAAGTAGACCCCGGACTCCGATTCGCTCGTCCAATCCATTAGTAGCGTGGATCCGCGGCTTGCAAATATTTGCCACATAAATCCGCCCTGTAAAACGGTCGCGCGATCTCCCGCGGCTCTCCTCTCCCCAATTCTCTCCCCCAACGGTTCTCCTACACCTAGACGAAGAAACTCGTGCCTGTGAGCTACATCCAAAACCGAAGATTCAATGAAACGCGGATATCGGATTTCCGGTGCACGGAAGCAGAGCGATTTGCATACTGGATTAGTGTTTATAGAGGGAAAGAGAGAGAGAGAGAGAGAGAGAGGGTTATCGTATTGTCTATATGTAATATCGAGAATTTTATCGATCACCCTCAACTGGGAACGTTAAATGTTGAAAGATTGCGGAAATGACGAGTGAGAAGGGAAAACAGTAGAAATCCTGACCTATCCTTTTAGGATTTTATCAAAAAATTACCAAATTTTGGATAGTTGATGCACCAACAAGTGTTTCCATTATTTAAAATAATAAAAATTTATTTCAAAGCTTTCGTACTACTCTACTCCATAAGTTTCCTATAGTATCGTTATCATAGAAAGAAAAAATGAAATTTAAGGGATCAACGTGAGAAGGAAATTCTTCATAGGACAGAAAATTAGACGAATTATTAACGCGTGATGTTATTAAACGGTAGCACGGGGGCTAACGAGTGATGTTGGTGTGTAATTTTGAACGTCGAACTGTATCACCCTCTGGTAAAGTTTACAGATCGACCGGGAATTCCCATTACGTTCAGGGGGGCCAATCAAAGATGAAACGTCTACGTCGCTCGTAGACGGTTTAATAATCCCGCATGTTTGCTCGTCAAGCCCAAAAGGGCACGGCCCCTCACGAGGACCTTCGAACAACGCCTTTGAGGTTCATTCATATCCAAGGAAGGACCTCGCGGGGACAGCCCCTAATTTCGAATAAACGAGAAACCGTCTACTCGACCAGTTTTCCCAACGGAACTGCCACTGTAATTCTTAAGGCGAGGACTTATTAAGGGACTCCGCTGAACTTTTGACCCTTGATTGATAAGAAACGAACGGAGGAGGGAAGGAAAAAAAAGAAGAGGACCGTAACGAAATGTTTCCCAATTTCGTTCGACGTTTCTGTTAGAACTCGGAGTTCCTCTTGAATACATTATCGAAGTTCGCGTTTTAATTGCCTGCCGGTTTTTTAATTAAAAAATCTAACCTACTTTTCAGAAGGGTAGTGGAAAAAATGGCTGGGTAATTAGAGTGTAGTCTCGATAACATTCCGGTCACCAAGATTTAGGGGAGACTTCTTAGAAAGTTATCGAGGGTATTCTCGATTTATTGTACATTTCTGTACATTGAAGTTTTAGCGTTCCGAGGCTTTTGACATCACAATTTTATTTCCTATACATTGATATTTTAGTGCTTGGAAATTTACACGTTGAAATTCTCCGATCAGAAACTTTCACGTACCGAAATCTTAGTTATCTAATGTACTAAATTCAATCTTACTAGAATCTTACCAAAAACTACTGAAAACCCTGCCGTTCAATTACTCGGCATTTCATATAAGCTTCCCAACATCGAATTCCAAATATAAAACGATATGAATCCCAAAGTAAATACGTTGGGTACCCGCCATATGGCCGCCGCATACCGAAACCGCGTGCCATCGATATTCGACGTTTCCTTTGCCGAGTTTAACCACCACCCTGCCACGCGAGAATTTCATATGCGAGTATGATGTATACCTATTACCTATACGTGCACGCATCGTGGCACGTGGATCCAGTCAGAGCGGCACGTCTGCGAGACGTCGAACCTTTACGGAGAGAAAAATACGAGCAACGGGAAAATCCCCTTTGGTCGTTGCCGGGAAAAAGAGGGAAAAAGCAGATTCGCGTTGCGTGCGCGACGCTTGATTCGATTCCACGACACAGGAGGACAGAAAAAAAAGACTTCGAGTGGTTGTAGAAAAAAAGAAAAGAATGGGAGGAGGAGAAGGTGGAGGAGGATGCGATCGAATACGTCGAAAGGAAAAAGAAAAAGAAAAAAAGAACGAATATATGTATTCTGGGACGCTTCCGATCACGTATAAAAATGCGAGCGTACAAAATAAGAACAATACACTCGGGTTTCCCGGTGTAAACGACCTCATCAAGATTTTTCGTTCTATTTTGTTATTTTCTTCACCGTCATCCGTGAATAACCACACGGTTACGTAACACCACGGATAAATATATTATATGTATAATAATACATTCATGATATTAGACTGTTATAAATTCTTCCGAATATCAAGAATAGATCCCATTCGGAAGCCTTTAAATATGAGAAGAGAATCTCACGGTTCGACGGGTGTGACGTCGACGGCGGTGGGATTTCGTTGTATCGGAGTCGACGTGACGGAATGAGAGGAGAACAGTACTATGGTAGAAGACAAAGAGACACCCGAAGAATAAGAGTTACAACGGAAACGGAGTGACGCGACCCGACCCCGCAGAAGAAGAAGAAGAAGAAGAAGAAGTGTCGGAAAAGTTCGAAAGAAATCCACCGGGGTCCTCGACGTCGAGGATGGCGATGAAATCCTCCGTCTGACGTGTTTCCACCGGTTCTCCGCGAGCCGTTTTCGCGAATCCGTGGGTGGCGGCAAAATGAAGGGCGAAACAAACCGTGAAAACGAGACGAAACCCGCTGGAAATGCAATAAACCGACCTGACGGACGCCGACGTGATTCCTGAAGCGAAGAGCAACGCGCTTGCAAAGCGAGAACTGACAGGGCGTTAAGCGAAGAAAATCTGATTTGAGGGCCGGGAAGGAGTGACATCCTTCGGGAGAGAGAGAGAAAGAGAGAGAGAGGAGAGGGGGACTCTTCCCTTTGATAAGCGACGTCGGGACCACGTCGGTTACACGGCGAAAACGACGTCGCGATCGTTTAATGATTCGCGACGAGGATTACATCGCGGTTCGTGCACACGCGGAATGAGCGCAATTAATATTTGCGATGGGTTAAAGACACACCGTGGAATAACCGATTAAAATTTAATAGTCGCCGCGCAGTGAGATATCAGATTCGCTCGCCGTACGACGAAAGATTCGGGATCGTGCTTATATTACTAATTAACGTTGATATATTATACCGACAGGTAATACAGCGGAGATGTCTTGAAGTTACCGTGAAACTAAACCATAGAAGAATTCGATGGTTTCTGGTTACACGGGGTAATGTTAAACGACAGTTGCGTACGACGTTAATCGTTTAATTAATCTCTACGTACTACATGTAGATAATATACATATGTATGTAAACTGGTAATGGAAGATGGGAACATATGTTAGAGGAATCTATGAGATTGTAGATAGTATTAAAATATAAATTCAAATGTTCTAATTAGTAGAATTTGTTAATAATTTTGATTCTCCCATGATTCATGTCACGTGTATCAGTGTTAGAATATAATACTACAAGCGAGTCACTGTACTTATTAGAATCCTTTGAAGTTAAAATATCACCCCCTATATAAATGTATATGTATGTATATCTCCTGGTGTACGCTACGAGGAAGATTCTGGTGTCAAGTGACACCGAAAACTGACACCCTGGCACCGTCAGGAGAACCCCTGGCACGCGGGGCACCAGCCAGCCTCTGACACTCCGCAAACTGGCACGGTACGTGACTGTCTGAATTATTCAATTATTTCACGGCGGGCCACGATGTGGCAAGTATCGTCTCCCAGACACGTCGTTTTCTCGGAAAACCGTATCGTCTACGTCACTCTACCGCGAACAACACTTTCTCGTACGTGTCACTCGCCAAAGATTTTCTCGGAACCGCTATTTTGAGAGACACTGGCCACGGTATCGTGCCCCCTTTAATTCAATAGAGTACGACAATGGGTCAAACGATTACACCAATCACTCGACATAGTCCCGACCAACTTCGTCAATTAACGTTCAATCTTATCTTTCGATCGATTCTCACGACGTCTTGAAATCGTGAACCCCTATAAAAGAAAGACACTTTCTTTTTTTTTTAACTTTGAGTCTACGAAAGATATCTAAATATTATTACGATCACGATAGCCAAGGGGGGGGGGGGGGTGGATGCAAAGTCGTAGGGTGGCGTTTATTAAAATGTTGTGCACACCCGTCGTGAACGACGCATTCTCGACTATTTTCCCCGTTGCCCTTCCCCCACGTTCCCCTGGTTTCCGTCGGGTGGCACACCCGGAGACGGAAGATTGCCGGTGGATGAATCGCCGGAACGAGAGCGCGGCATTATTCCAGCAAAGGAATGCGGAATTTTCGAAATAAAGAGGGGCTCGACAGGCCACGAAACTTGCATACGAAGTGCATCTACGTGTGGGGAATGCGCGTTTCGCGAATGACTTTCCGGAAATTCCGGGCTGGTTCTTCTTATCCCGGGGTCCGAATTAATCTGACAACCGCGCAACATGAAAGGGGGAGGGTATTAAATACTTTGTTCGACGTCGTTCGGCGGGCGTCGCGACGTCATCGGGGAAAGGAACTGCCGGTCGGGGTAATGTAATTACATTCCTTTGACACGCGGCGCAGATGAAAGGTGTACGTTAATTGTTTGACACGAGTGTTGATCGTCTACTTTCTTTCACGGTGTACCCACTCTCTTTTTGTGTATGTACATTTAAATAAAACACTTGATGGCGACGAGTGTCCCAGGTATGTATTTATATTTCTTTTTGAACTGCGCGATGAGAAGCATCTTCGTTTGATGTGCGTAACAAAGCTTAATTAAAATTTAAGTGGAAATTTTCAGAGGTAACCTCGAACCTCTACACTACGTACTGTATGTATATACATATATGCTGGGGACATTAAAAACGAAATTGAAGAACCCCTCGAAAAGTTCAATAGAAATTAAAAACCATCCCCTAACCATGACATTGAATTTAACATACAAATGTTTCAGTGAAAACGATCAAAACATTACGAGAAACTCTCAAGTGAAACGTGACAGAAAATCGATGGAAATCGATTCTCATAGGATTTCATTCACATAGATCTATTCTCACTCTCCCTAAAAATTCTGTGATCATTTCGAAGCTGGATCCGATACAGTAAACGGATTCCATCTCGAACACGGAAGAAAAATGAAAACGTTACAGTGCCGTAATCCGTGCATGCCTGGCACGTACTCAATTATCCGGGTTAATTAACGGAGTGCGCTTACCAATCGGGCGAGGCTCGGGAGAGAAGTTGCGGGGCCCCGTGAAAAGCACTCACCGCCCTTTCTCATTTCCGCCAAGGAAATGGGAGACCGACTAACGTGAGATCGCGATGACCCCGCTAGACGAACAATTAGCCAACGCGCGCGCGGCGTTACGTCGAGCGTGTAATTTCACGTGCATGTAACCTCGCGTGAAAGCACTTACACGAACGTCGTAAAGAAATTTCTAGTGGACGTTGCCCGCTTTCTTCAGCTAAATGTTTTACTACCCGGTTCAGCGGCGCACGCGAGCTTTTTCATTATACAACCTAACCGGGTGTGTTTCTGTTGCGTTAAAACGCGGGTAATTCGGTAGAACGAGGATCAATTGAATTATTATGAGCTGTGAGGATTGAAATTCTCATGTAGGACTTTTTTTCGAAGAGTTCTACAAGGGTGAATATCATGTGGAAATGTTAAGGTGTATGACAGATTTTAATTATTATTATTATGAGGTGAGGTTATTGAAATTTGTAGTGTCACACTTTTTGTCGAAGATTTCTGTAAGTGTGAAGTTTAAAGGGAGAAGTTTTTAATTATTATTATGAGTCAGGGTTATTTAAATTCCAACGATGTGTTTTTTAAATACTGATTTCTACGAGTAAAGTACGTATTCGAGGTGGGATTTTCGTGGTGCTCATAATTTTCCGATAACTCGTGTGAAACACTTAACGATAAAGTGTCGGCTGGCTGCTCTCCCGGTAATAACTTTGAAACGAGCATTTATTCAGTCGCGGGTGTTTCCAGGTGCACAATGAAAACAGCTACGATTGGTTGAGCATGACTCTAGATGTGCACGACTTGTTCGCCGATAAGATCTACGGTCTTGGGTACAGGTTGCATTGTTCGCAACGAGAATTCTGTACCGCGTTACCGTTACGGGGGAACAACAAACACAATAGCCACGCATGATTCAAGAGAAACTCGCGCATCCGCGCAAAACCGTCTACCAGAAGATTTTGAAAACTTGCTGCAACCATTTTATTCATTAACCTATCCTTCCATTAATCTCCCAATAATTCCCTGATACTAAATTCACCAATAAAATTAGCAAAAAGTCATCAATAACATCGCCAAAAAATCCTATAATTAACTTTTCACATCTTTTCTAAACTGATACCTTAATTCCCTCTAAAATAACAACAACATTTTTCTACCTCCTATAAATCATTCCTTTTAAAATCTAAAAAAAATCCAAGATTACTAATAGAATACCATCAAATTTCTCACAGCGGTAATCCGCGAATTCCACCTGAACTGTTCATTCTCCACTCACACAAATTCACGGAGCACGCGTGCGCGCGGTTCTGTACCGGATTCTGCGAGAGTCGGAATTCCGCGCAGATGGGTAAAGCAACTTTTTCACGGTGAAGATCAAGTTCATCGCGGTCGAACGAACAGTCGGGAGTAGCGGCAGCAGTCACCGTCGGGATGTAACCACGAGAGCCGCAGGCCGCAGGTGATGCAGGTGCAGCCCACGGACCCGCGGGTCGACGACTCTTTCACCTTTTCTTTCTCTATTTCTCACGTGGCCAGAGCGTCTCCCCCCCCCCTCTTTTGTTTCTGACTTGCCGCGACGCCCGGCGTCGAGTTTGCGCCCGCGAAAAACGACTGACTCGGTTCCCGTTCACGCAAAAACTGATCGTTGTCACCTGGGGGAAGAGATAAAGTGCCGCTCGGGTACAGTAGTTTCGAACCTACGTTCCTTCGGGAATGGGAACGAAGGACTGGGACTCGGATCCTTTAGCTGAAGGGAACACAAGGACGTTGGTTTTTTAAGCGGACGGAAAGCGAGAATTTAATTTACGACGAAACGGAATTGCGGCTGTGCGGTATGATTTCTGAATAGAGTGTGTTGACTGTATATTATTATATTATGTGTGTGTATATATGTATGTATGTAGTTTCGTGGTTTTCTTTGGCGTTGTTGTTTGCCATGGTGTAATCATAGCCGCGGGATATCACGGGGAAGTAATAATTTTAATTAAAGTTTCTTTAATAGAAGATTTATGTTATAATATACGAAAGTGAACATTGTTTTCTATTGGTTTTAGATGAAAGAAAATAAGAATGTAAATTTTGCACGAGGGTTTCTATCCGTCGAGTTTTAGTCGGGTATTAAAAGGGCTCAAATAGGGTTTAGGAAGAATGATTGCCGGGATTCCGTGATAATTACGGTAAGATTTAATGATACAGTTCAGGGTGGTTTCGTGTCTACCTAGTTTCAATTGGATTCTCCGGGGAAAAACCGGTTAATCGGTAGTTAGAGAAAATTAGACTATAGTACGTACTGCGTTGTAGTGGTTTAAATGCAACCAACCCTGACTGACTAGGCGGGCAATCACGAGCCACGGTTACGGCAGATGAGCATATCGTGCAATACGATCCGTGACAATGTCACGCTCGGTGGATGTGCACTGTCACATTGCCACGTTAATTCGATGCCTTCGTGCGCAACTTTTCGCGGAAAAGGGAAGTTTCACTTGTCGCGGCGAACGAAACGTGAATTAAATGTTTCTGCCCTGCAGAAATTTGATGTATAGAAATTTCTACGCTTTGGAATTTTCGGTGTTTAGAAATTTAACGCGTCGAAATTTCCACGCATTGGAATTTTCAGCGTTTAGAAATTTCTACGCTTTGGAACTTTCGGCGGTTAGAAATTTAACGCGTCGAAATTTCCACGCTTTGGAATTTTCGGCGTTTAGAAATTTAACGCGTCGAAATTTCTACGCTTTGGAATGTTCCTCATTTACAAATTTAACGCGTCGAAATTCCTGCGCTCTAAAAATTCGCTGCGTTATAATTCCCGTGGGTTCTTCTCTCTTTGAAAATTAATATCCAACGAAACAAGAAAAGAATTTTTAGTCCACCGCGATGTTTCTCCCACGACCAGATATTATCGTATTTTATTAATTACGGAATCCAAATGAAACGTACGAGCGAATTTATTCTACCCCGTTGAACGAACATTACTATAATTCCTCGCTGTTAGAGGCAAGATCGTGACGCCCGTCGTCGCGCTAAACTTACGCACCGGTTTTCTCCGGCTCCTACGCGCGCGCAAATCGTGCGTGTAACAAGAATCGCGCACGAACGAGTAGAAGGATCGTATCGGCGTGTCCTGGACAACGTCTGGGATGGGGTATAACGACGTGAACAGCGGCACGGTGAGATAACGAGGAGAAATTTAGGGCGCATGTTCGTGGGTTAAATTCGAAATGGCGAAACGAAACGCCGGGACCGTGAGAAGTTAATTAAGTTAATTAACAGCTAGCTGATACGCCGAAAATGCAAACGTATCGGTGAGAGAATTGCGGTGTAATCGGTATTCAAATTAACGAAATAATTCACGTGAGATCACAACACATTTTTTAATATTAAACTTTTACAGTTTGATAATAATCAGTGACTGGGAGAAAAAACGTAGGGGTTTCATTGAGAAAATAAATCCATGGTAACGAAATATATTGCTGACGCTAACGCATCCTTGCGAATAGGTGGTGCCTATAGAAAATGGTTGTCCTGGAAGACGCATTCCGTCTGAAAACGGAGCCAGATAACTCGAAACGCGGAGCCGCATTATGCAGTCGAAAGACGAAAGTAAAGATATATATCTGTCGTTGTCGGGTAGGGAGGAGAAACAGAGAGAGAAAGAGAGAGAGAGAGAGGGAGACCTGGGGAGTACAAGAACTTCACTGACTCCTTGGCACCGATCCCTAAAACACCGTTGCTCCCACGGGAACCATGCTACGTATTCAAACGACCGTTCATGATTTACTTTGTCTAGCAACGAGAACTATCACACTGATTTGCAATGACGAAAATCTGACCCCGTTTCAATCTCATCAGATTTATACGAGGACGATAAATGGAGCAGATAATATAAAACATAGAAATAGATTTTCAAGCGTAAAAAAAATTTCTAAATAAAAACTAAACGTTTCCAAGTATCCACAGTAGTAATTTCTCAAAAGATTTATTTCGATCTTCGGTGAGTTTCGCGAACAAAACTCGGTGTCACTCGTTATACCGTCGTTTCGACGTTGCAACGGTGACGCGATTACCTCCGCGTGTGTATGTATGTATGTATGTACCTGCTAATCCCCGGCACGTCGACTCGGATACGTACACGGTTGTCGGAAAAACCGTCGGCTACGACGGAGATTACATCGCGACGTTAATGTAGAAATTGAAATCCGTTCTCGTGCGAGGTGTTCGGATTACCGGTCGAAGGAAATGCTGCGTGATTCGGTTGCGTCATCCGAATCGCACGGGGTGACAGTACTACGTGACACCGTGTATGATACGGGGAAACTGTGAGGACAGTGTTACGTGTGTATATGTATGTGCGAACGACGTTACACCGTGTAACAGTTGAACCGCGACCAATCGGAGCGTCGGAAAAATGATTATACATTGCTGTCATGCCTGTTTCGATTAGCACGCAGGGTCGCTCGTCTTTCTTTCCCCCCTTCGCCACTTGTTATTTACATGTCATACATGGTAGAGGTTTGCAATCAACTAGGTAGATTTTGACGAGGAAGTGAAAATCTAATTGGAAAGGATTACACTCGATCAAATTTATCGATGATTTACATGACGCGAATTTAAGATTCTCCGCACCTTTTAATCACGATTTAATCTGTCGAGTACTAAGTTTATAAACTACCGGATATCATTTTCAAGGAACCTGAGAATCTTTTCGTGGCAACGTGAACTTTGTGACTTACTCGGAGATTTGATGATATCGATATAGTGACTATCATTTATAATCGCACCAATAATACACGTATACATTTTGTATCTCTATGTATCTCCTCTATTTATTTCGTAAATAATCCTCCCCCTCGCCCACGCAGTAATTAATAGACAATATGAATAGAAATGTTTAAAATTAGTCGTCTCCGTATGTTAGCGTGACCGATAAACCACGGTGTGACACATGCACGCGGTAAAACGTGACGGATGAACGATCAGAAATTTCAACAGGGCAGTTTCCGCGGCTCGAAAACAGAAACCGTTCTACGCTCTCGCGGTGAATTTCGAAACGGCGCCTATGATTCAGCCGGCGTCCCGACGGACATTCATAATACAGTCATGGGTTGGCAGTCGCATAATAGATCGTTGGCTGGAGGCTGCACCGGTAAACGTCGCGACGACGACCACGACGACGACGACGAACTCCTCGCCGTCGTCGTCGTCTATCTTTACATGGACAGGTCGTTGACTAGCCGAAGGTTCCGGCGCGGGACTTTAGAAGCCGGTAGTCACGTTACGTTAATGCAATTTGCATGCATTATCTAACGCGTAACGAGCAGTCCTGTCGAGGAGGAAAGAAAACGCGACGTAGTGAACGCCGTCGACGTAGCGACCGGGATCGTTAACCCGACCGATCTGGAAGCCAGCGTATCGACGATCATCCACGTGGACGTCCGGTCACGCCTCCCCTGGGTGACTTGGATTATTCCACCAGGAGTAACAGTAGTTTCTATTAGTTATAAACTGACTCTCGATTTTCCTCTGTCGCGGGGAAGGGGAAGAGAAATTATAAAACGAACTCTGGAATTTGCAAAAGGGAAGCTAGTGAACATGGAAACACGCGTAATTTATTGCGATCCAATTATACAGGACCAGGGTACACGAATTCAATCCATTTCGACGTAGTCGTATCTTGAATTTGTTTCTAATTACGCGGACGGTCGACGGATGATAAATTTATGAAATTGAAACACGCTCGGGTTGGATGAGGTCTCCCTTGAACCTGATAGATCCGTAGGATTTATCGGATTCGCTTGTATGTAGCGTGTCGGTCGTGTCCAGGCAGAGTTACGATCTCCTTTCACCGGTTTTATTATTCTTTTGATTTGTTTTTTTATTTGTTCTCTCTTTCATTACGGGATAATGTTCATCGCGGCGAAGTTAGTTCGCTGAAAGTTTATCCGGCTGACCGATCGACTTCGATTCTACGTAATCGGTGTACCTTGTTTCGTAAATTAGTCGAGCATTATTTATGATCTCCGGGGAAACATGATTTCCGAACGGAATTTCCTCGACTCTTGCTATACACTGTTGAGTTTACCATGAGATCCACGCCGAGTGTCTCTTTTTTTCTCGAGGGAAAGTCGTTTCGTTATGCTCCAAGGGGCACTTGTACTCTCCATTACACGTTACCGGGCAGTTTGAAAATAATTGCGCGATCGATACATATCGATTGTACGATAGAGGATCAGTAACCTTGTTTCACATTTCTATAAATCCACTGAAAAGTTTCATTTTTAAAAATATACTTCTACGTTATTAAATAATATTCATTACCAGTGTTTCAAGATCTCAACGACACGTCCCGTGGAAAAATCTGATATCTTCCTTTACCAACGGGGTCACGACCCCGGGGAACCTTCGATACGATTACTCTTACATAATGGAATCCGAAATTCCATTAAATACAAAATCAGGCACAAAGAAACCGTACTTCACGTTCTCTCTCCCTCCCCCCTTCTCTCTCTCTCTCTCTTTCTCCTTCTCTCGACAAAGCACCAGGGTTCTCGACACACCCCACATTTCTGCCTGACTTCTTCCACCCCACTTTCCCGTCACATTGACGAACACCGCGAGGACTACGGGGATATCTTCAATGGGGGACTACGGGGTTCGATTCAAAGGGAATTCTGCCGGCAAGTAAATTAGTTTAACTCCTCGCCCGCCGGAGTCTCGATTCAGGAAACTTCTTCGAGGGATTCTCGAGACTGCGGACACCGTGGCAACAAGATCTCTCGCTGACCGTCACGTTTGCGGTCGTGGCCCCATGGTTTACCATGGTCCCCGCATCTGCCCGCAACCACGACTACTTCGAACGGACGCAAAGTCGTCGCCGGGCTAAGTTCACTGTACACCGGGACACAGGGGTCCCCGGGTCCACTAGGTCCGAAGTCTGTTGACATTTCTCGGTTCCGACGGTGTCCAAATATTGTTCTAGACAACGCGAAACGTGTACAAAGCGGCGAAAAGTAATCGATCCGGGATCCACGGACACCGGAAGTTCCAGGGAAATAGGTTAAGAGGATCAAGATTTTATTTCGAAGTAATTTCGAAAGTGTAGGAAATAATACTTCGCGTGATATCTCATGCTTTATAATGACACTAGATTAAAATTTACAAATTTCTATTAATAATCTCCTATAAGTACTTTGTTAGTGGAATAATATGTCACTATTTACCATAGGTATTTTTGAAACTTTCACAAAATAGCAGCCTTCTCGTTTAGTTTCTAGGAGAATTATCCAAACCTCTAATAATCAAACTGGAATTCTACCGCAAGAAAAGACACCCGTTACAAATTTCACTGGGGACACGTTCCACCGGCGATTTCAGGGATGTGGGTCACGCTCCTCTTGGCATCGCCTCGGAAGCCCGGCAAATCGTCGATGAATGAGAATCAATCTATTTATACCGCGTACACTTCTTCTAGGCCGGATTTCTATCGACCGTAACAACAGAACGCAGTCGAAAAAAAGGAAAAACCGACCGAAGAAAACCCAAAAATAAAGGAAAAGTCTCGCAAAAAGAATGTCCGACCTTGCGGCGAGTCGCGCGGAATACAAATTCCGCCGCGGACACAACTCGCATTAATTTTTTTTTTTATTTTATTCTCGCCGTTCCCGCCGTAGGCAGTTGATCCCCAAGTCTCGGTCAAGAAGATCCGGTGACTGCGGAAAATGAGATAACAGAATTAATGAGCCACTGTTCGCGAACCAGAAGGGAACCTTAATCAAGCTTCATTGGGATGCGCGTCACGAGAGGCCGGTGTTCTTCATCACGTTTCTCAGCGTCTTTGAAATCACTCTTTCTTCCTTTTTATTATATATCTTTCTGTACGTCTGTCTGTATATATTTTTTTTAAATTCCAATCCACCAGACTTTCCGTTAATGAAACATTCTCCCCTCGATTTTCTTACTTTTTCACTCTTATCGTTGCTAATTAAGATCTTCCTTTTTTCCCCTCACTCTTCACATATCACATTTACATGTAACCAATGCACAACGATCACGATCGAGAATCCAAAAGGTGAGTGGAGAGGAGGGGGGAAATGATTAACCATCGACGAATCCCGTTGTTACGTTAAACCGCGTGCAGCATTGTATTCCAGCGGCGTACGAATGTGAAACGCGGTACTCTTTGACGGATACGTTTCCACTGTTTGCGCTCGTTTGAAACGAGCGCCCCGAATGGTATTTTCGCCAACCCTATTAATCTCAAAGCCGGGCAGAGGAGGCCTGGTGATCCGGCAGCTCGGGCAAAGAAGCCGAGTTCCCCGGTGCAACTATCGCGAACGAGATAAACGAAGTTAATGAGCCACTCTTCGGGAACAGTGGAGACCTTAACGACCGATACATATATACAATATATATATACATTGAAACATCGTTGTGTATGTGTACGTAATATACATGGCGAAACACTTGACCACGATTCTCAGGCGACGCACACACTCCGGCTTTGTTCTCGACGTGGTCCAACGGACTGACCATTGTTTTGCAGGCCAGGCATCGTGATTAGAGTTCGTTCGTTACTGACAATGACTGATTATCCTACTCGAGTTAAACGCGAATCCACGCCGTCCACCGAAAACCCTTCCGGTCGAGTTGGTTTCATTTAAGTTACTCGGTATATATGTATGTACCAATGGACCAAACTGCAACGGGGGATAATTGGTTACGTCGGCACGCGGATCCTGGCCGAGTTGTTCATTAATTGGTTATCTTCTTTCCGGCTACGTGTGTGCCTTTTTAATTGCCACGTTCTCGTTCATTTCCTGTCAACGTTCCACCGTAAACGTTTACCGTGAGTTTCGTTGCGATGTTTTCTTTTTATCACGTGTTTCTTTTTCTTCTGTACTTTGAATTTTGAATTTTTGAGAGTCGCGTACATTTTATTCATATTCTTTTTTGTTTGTCGTTTCTAACGGTACAGTAGAAAACTGACGTCGAGAGACCAGGATGTTTAATAAGCTTGCCGCGGGCGACTCGGTCTTCCGACGGGTAGCAAATTTTTTCTCCAACGTGAAATCGTGTGTTTGCCTTTCAGCGGCGGTTCGTTCTTAGAAAGCCGACGCGTAAAAGGACACTCGGGAAGAGTATCCCGACGGAAAATCTTTCGACGAGCATTACCCCGACGGCGCGGAGGTGAACGCGCGTCGGGGGTTTCCAGAATGCAAATTCGTTTAGAGAAGAAACGCTAAGTGCACGCCGACTAGAGTCGAGCGGCAAGTAGGGAGGCTCGGAAGGGAAGGTCGTGAACGTTGATGTGTGCGTGCGTGATGGTGGTGTACGTGCAAAACGGCTGCAGTGACCGTGGGAAGCTGGCTGGATGTTAGGTAATTGAAGAATTTCTCGGAAAATATAAGCGCACACGCGAGAGACAGCCGGAGAATCGAGATAGGAAACAATTGGAGAGAAAAAGAGAGATTTAGAGTGGCGAGCGAGCTTTACCTCGAGCACGGAACATCTTTGTAACAGTAAAGAAACTAAACGTCTGTGAGATAGTTTGCAAAGACCTTACCGAGCAATTAAGCGTAACGGTGATGGAATCAAGTTCTCATTGACGCTCTGATACCACCGCAACAAACCGCTAATTGGTGCGAGTCTGCCCGTTCACCGATGGAAACGACTTCGTGAATCTTCCCAGGGATATTTCACGGGAAATTATTTTCCGTAAGGTGTTGATTGGGTAAATGGACGATGGAATTAGTTTTATGGATGATGTAACGTTGTTGGTGATTTGTGGTTATTATATCCTATGTGATACAGTTTCGTTGCTGAAATTTCCAAGCGCCTAGAACTTTAAAGCAGCAAATTTCCAAGCGTGCAAAATTTCTACGCGACGAATTCCAAGCGTATGAATTTCCAAGCAGAGAAATTCCAAGCGCCCAGAATTATAACGCAGCAAATTTCCAAGCGTGCAAAACTTCAACGCGACAAATTCCAAGCGTATGAATTTCCAAGCATAGAAATTCGAAGCGTAAGGATTCCCAAGCATAGAAATTCCAAGCGCACAAATTTCCAAGCAGAGAATTTCCAAGCACAGAATTTCCGAGCAAAGGATTTCCAAGCAGAGAAATTCCAAGCGCACAAATACCCAAGCATAGAAATTCCCAAGCAGAGAAATTCCAAGCGCACGATTTCCCAAGCAAAGAAATTTCAAAACACAGAAATTCCATCCCCGTTCGTATCAGATATCCATTTTTAAACGTGACCCTACAACATAAGGGATGCAAAACGGAATCCCTAATGCAGAACAGACGATGCAGAAAAACCGGTGTTCGTAACGGAACGCTGGTCAGCGGTGGCCGTGCAGATGGTCGTGCACAGCCGCAAATGACATCGGGATAATTTTCCGGCTCGAAAATCACGGAGCCGACCCAGCTACCGTGAACGCAACGTGCCGGTGACACTTCAACAAGTGGATACAAGCGGCGCGCACGTGTCGCTGACATTTCGGTCGTGTGCGTGTGTGGGTGGCGAAAACCGGGGATAAAAGTGTCGGGGCAAGTGCGCGGCAATGGCTGGTTCATCGAACCAACGAGAAAGTCAGGGTCATCGATGCAGTTGCATCGGTAGGAATATTATTTTCACTCGCTTTTGTTGCCCGCGAAAGACTGACTCGTCTGACAATCAGAATTTATGAATCACTTAAGTTACAACAATTTTTTTTGCGAATATTTACAATGTGAACGAGTAATTAATTATAGATTTGGTAGAATTTTATTATATTCTGGAGGTTTTGTAAAGAGAACTGTGAAAATGAATGATTTTTTAAATAATATGAGTTGTGGTTGATTAGATACACCTGTTTTAACGCTGAATACTATCAGTTTATATCATTTCCGTATGTGTGTATGTGTATGAAGTTTCTATAAATCCAATTCCCAAGCAATTTATGCGTATTAGTTTGTGATATCAGATATAAGTGTACGGTGAGAATCACTTACGGTGAAATGTAGAAAATCGGTACGAATGTATGTATGTATGTACGTATGTACGTGTAAACGAAGATATACGACGGGATGGGAAACTTGATTTGAATTTTCATCGGGTGCTGCGAGGCGGAGCGTCATAAATCGAAGCGTCGTTCCGCGAGCGTGCATAATTATCCGTATCGAGATCCAGACGTGGGATACGATTAATTAGAAAAGGATTCGATGCGACCAACACAAGAGGGGCATTCGCTATACTTGCACAGAACGTCTTTTTGAAACTCTCACATCTCTACTACCCGGAAACACGAACAATCAAATTTATTCGTTTCCTTAGAAAACTTCATTTTTTATTTGTACTCAATTTTGAATAAGTTTTTGAAACTTATTTAAAACCCTGATAAATTCACCAAGAAAATCTTGATGATTAAAAAACATATGAAATAATGATTCTTTTTATGTATACTTGCCCGTCGCGTGAAAGAAACAAAAGTTCTCGTATTTCCAAAAAAAAAACTTGTTTTTCCACCGAATCTGGTTCCGCAGCCAGACAGACACGAATAAGAAACGCTTCAGCCGTGGTGGAAATATAATGCCCCGTTGTCGGGAACCGGATTTTGTATTTCTACGAGACAAATCGTCGTGCCGGCAAATATTATTTCTCGCGGCAAAAATCTCCCGGCTCGTACAATAGAGTCGACCGGGGTTCAGAGTTGAGTCCGCGGCGCAGAAAAACCGTGAAAAGAGATAAGAAAGAGGAACAAGAAAAGCGTGTCGTTTAAGAAACGAAGTCGAAAGGGGAGACGGTGTGAAAGAAACTGCGAAGGTGGTCGGACAGATGGAAGATCCAGACAGAAGGATCGATGAAAGAAGAAAGAAAACCCGTTACGGTGGACCGTGTTGCACCGCATTAACCAGCCGACCGAGTGATCTTGATCCCATCTTTCACGGCCTCGATCCTCGGAACTTTAATCTCAAACGTGATCCAGCCGCTAACGATTCGCTCGCCGATCGCGATTATATTGCGAACGGTGTGCGTTCCGATGCGTTACTTCGCCGTGGAAACTGCCAGAAGCGATTTCTCAGGTCGGACGAATGGGGCAGAGTTACCTTCCTTTACTGATCGATCGATCACGCCGGTACAACAGTGCGGTTCACTGCGGCGTTCGTAGATCGTGAGAATTCGAGTTAAGGTAATTAACGACTTGCAGCGTAATGTTTTATGGGACGGATTCGATTTATTTGGAGAACGGTGCGAAGGGTTTTGATGACTCTATGATACTGTGAATTCGTTCAAAACTTGTAATTGAAGAGAAATTTGAAAGTGTTTAAAATGTTAAGGCGTAGAAATTTGAGGCATCGGAAGTCTCCAGGTGATAAAAATTTCAAAATGTACAGATTTTCAAGCGTTTAAATTTCTATACTGTAAAAAATTCTAGGCGTAAGATTTTCAAGCGGAAAAATTTCAAAGCATAGAACATTCCAAGCGTTTAAAGTTTCAAAGCGCAGAAATATCAAGGCGACGTGAATTTCGAAGATCTGAAATTTCACCGCGTAGAAGCATCCGTTATCTGGTAATTTCTTGGTAAACGTGGTGCACCGAGTGTGTCTAATGTTACGTAATTGTGAAACAATAAATAGTCTTATGATCGTGGACGACGTAGCTACGTGAAAGCCGACCAGGTCGATAAACCGGGAGGCCAGTGTTAATTAACGATGTACACAAACCGAGGTTATTTCTCGCTTCAAGACTTCCTGCTCTCATTATGTGCTTACATTACCCGAGAATTCCTTCAAATTTCTAGAATTACAATGAACGTTCATAGTCCTTTCGAGAACGAAGGATTACTCGTTCGTATTACAAGAATGGATCGTTTGAATTTTATTTGAAAATTCACCGTCTCTCTTTTTTCAAAAAACGCAAGAGAAAACTATTGATATCCTTGCATATCTTTGTTTCATTTTAATGATCAAATAAAAGATGAGACAAAGACTCACCTAAACGTCCACCAGATGTTGAAGCACATCGTGTTCAGCCAGAAGAAAGCGGCCAGGAAGAAGAAATGCGCCATGATTGCTGAAACAGAAAAAGAAAAAGAGGTTCGTTATGAACGTCTTTGCGAACGGCTAAGGCGATTTAAACGTCCCGGTTTTCTCAGTCCCTTGAGGTTCATTTCTCTATGAGCGATAACAAAAGCTTAGTCTAAGGGACCAATGAAAAATTGCAAATTGTAATTATACCGTGACTTTTTTCCACCGGTTGCATGGGAACTGATTATCACAAAGCTTCTTATTTAGTGTTTCTCCACCCTATACATTTTTATTTCCTACAATCATCCGCGTTAAATTATAACGAAGATAAATTACGAAAATCACAAAACACAAAAGTTTAAAACTTCACAAATTTTCAAACGCCAGAAATCCTGAAATTTCCACGCATCAAATTTGCAAATACACACTGTCCTTATTAAACAATACTTCATAAAACCTCGTATAACACTTAGATCTCGTCGATCTTGATTAAATCGCCGCAACGTTTGAAGCACAGTTCGTCAAAGGGCCTTTTTGAAGGGTCGCTTTTTAAAGAAACGTCACACTTAAACCGTTCGCCGATCGAACAAGCCGCCTTCATTGGTCTATGCAAATTTTTTCCCTAATTCCCGTAACCTCGTTGGCGGAACGAGCACGTCGAACAATGGCCAGAGGAACGTCGATTTCCAAAGCTCCGGGGGCTGACTTCTCAAACATTCATGAAAACGTTCTCCATGTAGAGGTTACGGGGGTGGGAAACGTTGAACGAGAAGGGAGTCGAAGGGACCAGGGGGGGAGGGGGTGAATTTTCGAGGGTGCGACGTGACGGTAGAAGACCCAGACAAAACTTTCCTTCGTGGGGGGTTGTCGCTTTTGTAAGGAAACGTTTGAAAAGATGCCGGTGGGTCGACCGGGGGTGCCAGAGGGTGGTTCTCTATAAATTTTTTAGCCTGTCCTCAGCATTCGTTCTTAGAATCCGCGAACGGTTGGGGTATAATGAGCGAAGAAAACGCAACGTTGGGCCGGCCATTAATTTCTGAAAACGCAATCGACGGTTCGCGTGAAGGGTGCGAATACACCACCACCCCGTGGAACCAGACACTGTTGTCTGGACTTCCGTTACCGTTGGAGGCTTTAGAATATTTTCATGGGCGAGAGATCTCTTCGTGGATGAATCACACGATGGGATGAAAGAAAAAATTGAAAAAAGGAAAAATCTTACACGAGGTACCACGAGGGACCACGGTTTATCTATTATCAGGTGGGAAAGTTACGGGATGATCAATTTTTCAACGTGTCAACCGTCCACCAGCCTTTGGTTCCGGGTACCGACGACAATGAACATGAACATGTGTATGTATGTAGACGGGAAACCGACATGAATTCCTAAAAACGCAATCGGGCCCTGTTTATATAATCCCGACGTCGACGGGAAGCATATATATGTGTACAATTCCGGCTGTGTTTAATGGTAGACGAATTCGGGCTACAATCGCGGAATAGTTTATCGAACGTGCTTGTTGTTAATGTCCGATAAACACGAACACGTTTTCCAGCCTGTCCGATAATGCCGTATGAAACGCAATTGTTATCGACGAAATTACACGGGCCGTGTAAATTTAATTACCGCGGCGACACGGTTAAAAATAATTTACGGGAACGCGGCGAAAAATTTCATCGATGTATCCAAATACGTATAACGTAATTATTTGGATTTTTTAACGTAGACATTTATAAAAGAAAGAATTTCAGGTGTAGTAAGGGCGATAATGCTAACCCGGAGTCCGAAACCGAATAAGGCAGAGAAATATTCAGGTCGAAATCTAAAAATTTAGCGAATTACGAAAATCGCGAAAAATCGTCAACTTATAACAGTTTTTTGGACGGCATTCGCTCAATTTTTGAGATAGCGATCTGAAACTTGTACCATTGTTTAAGTTAGGAAATTCTACGGTAGAACAATGTATAATAGTTGTACTTTTCGAAAATTTAATTTTTCGCAAAAATCTGAAGGGGGTAGGTCAGGATTTTTTGCGATTTTCGTAAATCGCCTGCCATTTCCGTAATTTTTGAGCTATTAAAATGATCCAGGGCGTTTTGGACGCGGAATCCGAAGCCGAATAAGCCAGTGAAAGAATCATTTTGATATCTCAAAAATTACGGAAATGACGAGGGATTTACGAAAATCGCAAAAAATCCTGACCTACCCCCTTTAGATTTTTGCGAAAAATTAAATTTTCGAAAAGTACAACTATTATACATTGTTCTACCGTAGAATTTCCTAACTTAAACAATGGTACAAGTTTCAGATCGCTATCTCAAAAATTGAGCGAATGCCGACCGAAAAACTGCTTTAAATTGATCAATTTTCGCAATTTTCGTAAATCGGTCGTCATTTCCATAATTTTTGAGCTATTCAAACGATCCGAGACGTTTTGGACGCGTAATTCAAAACCGAATAAGACAGTCCAAGATTCAGGTCGATATCTAAAAATTTGCGAAAATGACGAAAGAATTACGAAAATCACGTAAAATCGTAAAATTCTGACAGTTTTTTGGTCGGCATTCGCTCAATTTTTGAGATAGCGATCTGAAACTTGTACCATTGTTTAAGTTAGGAAATTCTACGGTAGAACAATGTATAATAGTTGTACTTTTCGAAAATTTAATTTTTCGCAAAAATCTGAAGGGGGTAGGTCAGGATTTTTTGCGATTTTCGTAAATCGCCTGCCATTTCCACAATTTTTGAGATATTTTTATGATCCTGGGCGTTTTGGACGCGGAATCCGAAGCCGAATAAGCCAGTGAAAGAATCATTTTGATATCTCAAAAATTATGGAAATGACAAGGGATTTACGAAAATCGCAAAAAATCCTGACCTACCCCCTTCAGATTTTTGCGAAAAATTAAATTTTCGAAAAGTACAACTATTATACATTGTTCTATCGTAGAATTTCCTAACTTAAACAATGGTACAAGTTTCAGATCGCTATCTCAAAAATTGAGCGAATGCCGTCCAAAAAACTGTTATAAGTTGACGATTTTTCGCGATTTTCGTAATTATTTAATTATTCAGCCTGTCTCGGATATCCGGATATTTCCGGCACCAGCGAATTGGATCTTCGCGATTCGACGCGCCGCTAAACTCGTTCGATCTGTTTAACGGTGGTTTTCTCCGGGCACGTCAACCTGTTAATCCGCCTGTATGTAACGCGGATGATGCAGAAACGTTATTACGTAGACGCGAGAAACACCGATGACGCACGTGAAACTTTTGTAACCGCGCGGCTGTCCGCGATTTGCATTCACTTCGTTACGCGTCGTCAGTTACGACCGCCGGGAAATATTTACAATCGCGAATTTTCCCACATGAGAATACCACCGTCTCTCGCGAAATGACTCAACGCCAGTGGCATGTAATCGTCGACCGTTCAAGTATACGGAAGATCATCCGACTAGATATCGAAAAATGAAGAAATACAAAATAAAAGGTGTGCGAGAAAGAAAAATCCGCGATAAACCGTTCGCCAGGTGAAATATCGTTTCCGTGATAATGTCGTTTAAAATAAACACATACTACTCGATAACCACCGCCACTTTCTAGATCCTGATAACGATACTGATTAATGACATCATGTGATTCACCGAAAAAAATTACAATCCGAAATTCTCAATTGAAAACTGTAAAATACGTGAATTAAAACGAGTGAAAGATTCAAGCGATAAAGAACGTTCGATAAATGACATTCTACTAAAAGTTACCGCTATTTAATTAGCATTTTAATCATGACTTATTTATATAAAATGTATATCTATATAAAACTCCACGTGACAGTCGTGAAATTCGAACAGGAAACCACCGATGACGCGTCAAGTTAATTAAGCGACGAGACTCGTCGTTTCGCGAATCGTCAAGTCAAAAACCGGACAATTTGCAGAATAATCCAGCCGTGCAACGGAATATACGCATGCGTGATAATCACGCGTACCTGAAAGTGATTAACGAAAACTCACGGCGTCGGAGAAACGAGAAATCTCGTCGGGGTGCGGTGCGTTCGCGCGCGCGCTTATTTCGAAATTCCATGATTTCCCATTGGCTGGAGTTCTGCTCGAAGCAGGATTAACGCCTGTTACGTGGGAAAGTCGCCCAATAATTCTTCGCCGAAAGGCTTCCGCGAGACCGGCTGCCGCCCGCGGCATTTATCGCGCATTCCGGCCGCGCGGAAATAATTAAATTTCCAAAACTAATTACGGCTCGTTGCAATTATAACTCCGACGACATTCATCCGTGAACCGCCACACCCTCGTCGGACCTGTAGGACAGGATTTTAGGGCAGGGCGGCCCAAATCGTTGCCACCCTTCGATGCCTTCCGTATGTATGTATTATATCATGTATTACATATACGTGTATCTAACATCCTCCCGTTACCATTATACATATACATTCGGAAAATGGAAAGGAATGAAATTTATGTACCAGAGAATAGAATATCTAGATATTTCTTCATTTCCATTTCACATAATTAACAAACACCTAACAAAGTGTGATTCTATTTAATTCAAATCTATAGATCATAGCTTGGAATTTTTCAATTATAAAAACCTGTAATCCTTAGCTAATCGTTATAATATGTTAAACTCGATTCCCTTTAAGTATCGCTTTTGGAGCCAATTTAACGTCCACTCTTCAATTTCCGTTACCGAGTAAATTACCGCTTATCGTGTACTTTTTCCTCCAAGGATCAAGTGGCAAAGAACTCGGGTATAATCATTCGTTGCAGCGAATTACAGGATGTTCCGCTCGGTTCCGACGGTATTCTTCGTCGGCCACGACGTCTACGTGTTCCTGACGGGGGAACGTGGGGGTCTGTTTTCCATTATCCGGTCGCGGGATATTCGGCGAACGACGGGGTGGTCCTTTTGTGCGAATTAGTCCTTCGAAGTCGGCCCGCGGTGGAAAACGAAAGCGAGTGGAGAAAGTGGAGGGGTTGAAATTAAGTCGAGAGCCTCGGACCCCGTGACACCGCGGCATCTTTGATATGATAATGGCGGTTCTCCACGGCCGCTAACCTTTTCCGACTCTTGTTTCCCCCGGAGCTAAGAGCGCTATTACGCGGCGTCGAGAGACGTGTTACGCGCTCTTTGATATCGTTACGACTACAAGCACCGGGGCTTCATTGAATTTCCAACGAGCCAGTCGATGATCTCGGCACGCGAACGGAATCAAAATTCCGCGGGCACAAAGCGAGGGATTTATTAATAATTACCGGTACACTTATCTCATCGCGTGATTATGATCGAGTTGGCTGATTGCGAAGAATTTTATCGAGTGACAGGAAAATTTAACGTACTATAAAATGTTTGATGTAAGATAATAAGGATCATATTAAAAATTCGAAAGATGTTGATAAGTTTTTTAATATAGTGAGTGTGAAATGATTTATGTTTAGTTTTTTAATTAGATCTGTCTTTCGCGGGCTTTCTGGTTTATGAGTGAGAGAGAAAAAGAGAGAGAAAGAGAGAGAGAGAGGCAGTCGGGGGGTTAATTTAAGTCGTCGAGACGCCGAACGAAGAACCCTGGGTGTTACGTGTACCAACCCTACGATGGCACGAGGGCGAGTGTCAAGGGTTGAACACCGTCAGCTAGTTAAGGGCCCCGATTTGCATGGGGTCGGAATTAGATTGCGCCGGCTTGACCCGTCGTTTATCCTTTTCTTCGTTCGCGCGTACATCTAATTGCCGAGGGGATCATTCCACCCCCGTGCTCCTCGTAAACAGTATTGATCCCCGTATCATCTGGGAGTTCAAAGGTGAAGGGTTTTTAATTAAAAAAGAAAATTCAACGGGTCACGAATCCGCTGGAATTTCATTCAAATTTCGAATCACTTCGCCATCTAATTAAACTTATTTCGTAAAATAACTTGAAAAATCTGCAGTAGATCTGAATCAGATTTAATTATCGGGTAGACTCGCGTATTTAAAAAATACCGTCGGAGTGGTAGTAAAACATTTAGATAAAAATCCCGGCAGTCTGTAATATTTGTTGAACAAAGACAAAAAAAAGAATCGTAAAAATGGTACAGAAAACAGTAGAACTCCGCGCAGCGTTGAGCGCAGAGTAAATTTCACCGACGCAAACCGAGTTGGTTTCGGTAACGGTGATTAAGTTAAATACTTCGGAACAGCTCCGGCAGAAGTTGTAATTTAATCAACCGGGATTTATTACACCGGCTCGATTTAGATAGGATTAGAATTTCATTCGACTCGCGATATGGGTGTCCGTATGACGGTTGCGCTTTTACCCGGCACCCCCATTCTCCGTTAAAACCCCCGTAAGGGTTGTAGTAATGCAGCGGGTACGGTGCTCAATGAATTATAAAAGTTAGCGACAGACTCCAGGGACGTATACGATCGCATGAAATATTATATTTTGGACCCCTTGAAAGAACGATACACCAGGAACGTTCAAAATGAAAACAAAAGTGAAAATCTCGCGAAAAATTTCATAAAAAATTTGTTTAGGAAACGAGAGGAGTGAGATGGGATGGTGGAGAAATAAAATAAGTGAGAAATCGAGTAAATCCAGACGAAAAACTATCGACGTCGTTCCACAGTGAGCAATCAAAGCGAGAAGAACAAACAGCCGGATAGGATCACAGCTGAATTTTACGCGGCATAAAAATACTCGGTCGTCTTAGTGAAAATTACAGCTATAAGCAAGGGAATAAATTCCACGGATTAATAAAAGTCGCTGGCTTTTCTCGAGAAATTACGATCGGTATCTTTACGAGTTATCGAGGGGGTGGCACACGGTTTACCGTGCCCGTGATTTTATGGGAACGGGAACGAAAAAAATAGAGAGAGAAATATATGTATATGTATGTATGTATAGGTGGATACACAACGTTCGTTATTTTCGAGGACGCAACCGACCGCCGTTTTGTCGAACCGGTAGTTTACATCCCGTAATTCCGGCCGAAATTAATTGCCGACGCGCGCAACGTTGAAAATGATTTTCAAACGGAGAGGTAATACGCCGGTTAGGAAACAAGCGTTAATGGATAAACGGTAACTCCCGCTCATCCCCACCACACTCGATCGATGTCAACATCCAAATTGAGTGCACGGTAAATCGAATTATTTTCAAGTTAATTCAGGTGCACTTTGCGCGGTAAGAGGTGTCGCGTTTCGAAATATAACACCGTAATAATGTGTTATACTTTTACGAACACCGCGGTGAAGTTTCGTAATTAAGATTCGAACGGGAAATACCATATCTAACTTAAAACACAATTTTCATGGTGCACTACTTACACAAGTACGAAGAAAAACAAAAATTAAGTTTCACTCTACATAAAAATCTTTATAATCATTCCTCCCTGTTATTCTCCGTCAATTGCAACTTAGTATTTAAAAAATCAACTTATCACTTCGATTAATCCACACGAAAAATGAAAGAGTCATAGATCACTCTCTAATAACTATAAAAAAATACGGTCGTACCGAAGTTTTTCTGGTCTCGCAGAAAACGGAGCGGTCCGCGTCGCACCGGGTGAAATTTCAGCCCGGAATAATCACAGACGTTGCTATCACTAACACCGTCAAAGAGTTTCTCCCCCGTGGTCTAGAATTTAAACTAAAAATCCCGTCGTCCACGCGGAAACGCGAAACCGGCCGCCGCCGTTCGTTACAATATTAATAATTATCATTGATTCGCCCGTGGAAACCGTCGGGGGTGGGGGAAGGGGGAAGGGGGGGTATGGGAAGTTCGTTCTACACACGGGGATACGCACCGTGGTCCGCAAACGTCGGATGACGGTGGACCGTCGACAAACACGCTGCGCCGAGTCTGCGAACCAATTTAATCAAGCTCGCGATAAAACTGATGCGACGAATATTAGATTCTAAAATGGATTGCTAGTATAAATCCCGCGTGAAATATGACCGCGATTATTCGCACCTCCTCGTGAAAGCCCATAGAGTTCCAAAAAAAAAAGGAGAGAAAGAAAAAACGAACGAACAAACAAACAAACAAACAAAATGGGAGGAAAAAAGAGAACTGAAAAAGAAAAACAAGTTACAACTATAACCGGTAGGATTGGAATCAGGGTCATGCACCTTGTATTTATGGCGTGACGAAATAATGGTGTCGTGGAATAAAGGAATGGAGGGGAGGGGGGAAGATTTGTGTATCGCGTAAGTGTATGAGTGACTCGGTGAAATTCTGTTTTGAAACGTGAAAAAATACATACGTTGTCTCGGATAATATTTATCCACGGCGGTTGTTACAGGCTATCACGTAATTCCCGATTGAATTATTTCCACGATCGCGACGGTATAAACAAGGAGGGGAGGGGGGAAACAACGTGAGTGATCGTTATTTCCGTTCGCTTGCCGTGCGGCGCGATGGATAATGTTATTCGGCGAAAGAATGCATTACGAAGTGTATACGAACTGTGCCTCCTTCTATGCAACTGCAAAGAAAACAAACGAACGCTTACAACGTTTCTGCATTTGCGCCGACTCGATTCTCTGTTAATTTACAGGCCAGTCGATATTTATTTTATCGCCTGGTCCCGTGCTTGCCCAACGGCGAGATAAATGTGATCGTCTCTGATACATCGGTGTTTTAGGAACCATCAGATATCGATGCGCGGAATGGAAATAGGTTTGGAACGCATAGGTGGCCCCGGTCACTTCTAAAAAAATAGCTGAACGCGACTATGTTCAACGAGGAACTCTATTGGTGCAGAAATTTCCGCAATGAAATTCGAACGCGTTCAGAATCCATATGTAGAATATTTGTAGATAGCAGAGAACCCAGAGAGGAGAAATCTCCAAAATACACGAATTTGAACGCGTAGAAATTCCCAAGCGCAGGATTCTCAACGCGTAGAAATTTCCAAGCGCAGAATTGTCAACGCGTAGAAATTTCCAGCCGAAGAATTTCATCGCGCGGATTTCCCAACACCGAAATAGATACCAAACATTGATCCCGCTATCTCTCCCTAATCTTTCCATATTCACAAATTCTACGATTCATCACCTCGGACGTTGCGATTAAAATTGATACGAAAATAAATATGAATTAACCCAGATATCGATCAATGGAGATTGAGAACCTCGGTGTGGCCCATATTCGGGACACTTTCGGACCGGGCAGGTTTGCACGAGACGATTGCAGAACACTCTAATGAAACGCACGGTGAATCAGCCTACCGGGTGTATAAATATACAACGGGCGATCCCTACGTTTCCGTGGAACACGCGCGCGGCTTTCGAGACCGCCCAATACGAATTCGCGACACAATCGTCAGCGGATCGGGCATCCACCGGGCATAAATTATCCACTTTTATGCCCGTGCAGACTCCGAACCGGCTATCCAACTCGGTACAATGCCAAGAATACATTTGTATTGGCCGTGACGCAATCAAAACAGTGTCGCTAGTCGGCCCGACGATTATAAATTATCTTCCCGAGAATATCAGCGAGTTAATAAAAAATACAATGTACGATTCGAACAGCGATATTATACGTTGGGAAACAGGGAATTTGTTATCTCGTCGCTGCGCGAATGAACCATTCGAATACTTATATAAATGTACACATGTATGTATACGTGTATATCGGAAATCATTTTTGTTATTTGTCCCTGTAAAATAACGACCTGGTTCCCCCTTCTTTTCTACCTTCTTTTTTATTTCACCACACACATATATATACATATATATGTATATAAAAATCTGAATACACGCTCGAATAATTCAAAAGCATCGACCCCTTTAATCACCTCGAGTCATCAAAGCGGCACTAACTTTTTTCATTTTACTTTGAAGTCCTATCATAGGAAACTATTCCTCCACCCACCGTCCGCACATCCGTACACCGTACTCCCGTGGTCGTATCAATAAACAATTTTCCCCCGGTTTTTTCCTCTTTTTCCCCTCTTTTTTCGCCAAAAACAGAACACCACGGTACTGTCATTACGAGACTCACCGATTCTGCTAAACGCTCTTTCGTTTCTCCGCGGGCTGACGTCCCCTTAATTGCTACGGATTAGCAAGCTAGCGGGAACGTTTCATTTTTTTTTCTTTCTTTCATTCGCGACGGATGAACATGTATCCTAGAGGGGGTGGGTGGGAGGGGATTTATCATAGAAGTTGCTGATCGTTCCACTATCCGAAGAGTCCCGTGCGCTCCGGTGCCCTCGAGTAGCAATCAGCGATCCGAACGAATGAAATTCTGTTATATTTAGACGTAACGAGCGGAGGCCAATCAGAGCACGGAAAAGAGGCAGGGGAAAGCGAGATAGAGAAAGAAAGAGAGAGAGAGAAAGAGAAAGGAGAGTGTTGCGAGCGAATGAGCGAGCAAGTACAAATCGAGTCGACGATGGAGAGGACGCGATGGTGGTGTTCCTACTTGAGATCTCTCTCCACTTATGGTTTGCTTGTCGGAGAGCATCCGTGCGGCGGCAGCGCCGCACAAGAGGCCACAGTGTGTCTCGAGTGTTGCTGAAATTGCTGCCGGATGACGTCGTCGTAGTTCCTGGGACTGGTTTTCGAGTAGCTCGTCAAACCCTCCCGGACTAAATGTCCACGTGACGAATTACCTGGAGAATAAGCGGCTTCTTCGTTTCAACCCCTGTCCTCTCCCCACCCTCTCCTCCCTCTCACTCCTGTCATGGGGAAACATCCCTTCAAACGCGACGTTTCCCGCCTAATTAATTTTCCTCGTAAGGGGAGCGCTTCGACGCTTCGTTCTTTCTTTTTCTTCTTTTTTTTCTGTTGTTGTTTTTTGTTTCTGTCACGAAACTACAACCGTCGCGTCTATCGTCCCGCTATCTACGTTTTATTTGTCTATTTTCTTTCTACCGTTGGATAATTAACCGACGGTGTCTCGTTGTCTCTCTCTGGTGTTTTTTTCTTCTTTTCCCTCCCGTCGACGGTTGACGGCAAAGAGAAACAACGGATATCGCGCGACGTCAATTAGAAAGCTTCTAAAAACATCACCCTTTTGCGCGTTTCCAGGGCGAATCTTGTTCCGCGACGGTCTCGGAATTGTTTCGACGTCCACCGACGTGGGGGGATGGAAACGCGTCGAAACACCACCGGATGCCGCGGGTGGAAAATATCGCACGCGAATAGAAACTTCTCCGCGGAAAGTGACGGAGTCAGCCGGAAAATTGTGTGTATCGAGCTCTCCACGCGGGAAAACTGTTTCCGGTATACTTCCCTGGAAACACACACACACACACGAAGATCGTATACACATCCGCATCCCATCTCCACTTTCCGTAACTAAACACGGACTTTCTTCGACGTGATATTTATCGACGGACGATTTTACTGCAAACAATCACCGGTCCCCCGAGGATACATTTTAAACAAATGAGGAAAACGATCTATCGTTGTTTTTAATTATCGTAGCCATCGAATCAAATGTGATATCGACACGAAAATACAATTAAAAATGTTCTGATTATCATTGTTTTTTGTTAAAAGATCTCTCCCAATTGCAGAGTGATTATCTTTCATACAACATCAATTACCTTTCCCCATAGATAACACAGATTTAATCTCCTCCCAAAAAAATAACACTCCCCTGTGTCGCGTGAATAAATTAAAAACAAGTCAACAAGTGTGGCTCGTCGAACGCGCCCCGACGAGGAGCGCAGAATTTTCCGACGGAGGTGCGAAATGGTCCTTTCGTCAAGTAGAAACTGGCTTCCGTCGATGAAAAAAAAAAAGGTCGTCAGGGGAAATATGTATCGAGGGACACGCACGATTGCACAATGGCTTACCGTAACGCTGCCTCCAAGATTATTGTTTCTGGCTGGCTGCCAAAACCCAGGCCCGAAGTTTCAAATTCGTGGTTCTTTTTTTCTCATTTTTTTTTTGTTCGTTCTTTTTATTCTTCCGTGGCGATATAATAATGCGTGCGGACCTCCGTCTGGCTGGCTTACGAATTCCGGAGGCTTTCCAGAGATACGAGTGGCTTTAGACTGCGTCGAGTTCTCTACGCGCTCGCACCCAACGTTGGAAGCCATATATCCATACATATGTATATGTGTGTGTGCGTGCGTTTCCATGTGTACATATACGTCGAATACCGGTCGATCGTTCCAAGTCGAGGGTCCTCGAGGGTTAAGCCGCTTTCCAATGTTGCTCGAGTACATACATACACCGGGACTATTAAACCGACGGTGCTCACCTCGTGAAAAATTCCCCCGGTACACGGTGGAATTGAGAAATCGGCGAAAAAATACCTGTGCGATTCTACCTGTTTCTTTTGCCGCGGAGGAATACGCGCCGGTAGCGAAGGAATTCATCATGCTAATCCCTCAAAGTATCTGCAACGGGGTTTTGTAGTACGCGGGCCCCAGTATCGCGGATTATTAAGGGGCTGCCGGTAAAATATCGGGATTTTTTTCGACCCGCCCCGTTATGAATATGTTTTTCGTCGGAAATATGTTGTTCAGTCTCGTGAACATTGGGAAATGAAGGAATTATCCTTGTAATTAGACGATAACAAATTGGAATGATAATCATTTGAAAATATTCATTAAGAAACTAAAATTACTCCTCCGTGGTTTTAATACGATCTTAGAAAATACAATTAAAGTACCACGAACGTAATCCAAAGTATCTATCGTAACGTAGATACGATTCGTAGGGTGGTTCTATCTCTAAAAAAAAAACCCGGGAAGAAACTTAATATCCAAGCTCGCGCAATAAAAGCTCATAATCACGGACTGCCATAAAACCGTCGAGTGTTAGGCACCAGTTCAGAAGTGTGTATCTCGGCAGAGTCCTAAGCAAATAGCCGAGCTTTATAGGATAGAGAAAGAGAGAGAAAGAAACACAAAGAGATAGATATAGATAGAGATAGAGATAGACAGAGACGGCCGAGTTTTGGCCAGCTTCCTCTAATAACCGCGACGTTTCCAACGGACTCTGAAGCACCTTCGACATTCGAAAGTCATTCCGGGACAACGCTTCAGAGTCCGAGTGTGTTATTTCGGCGCGAATTCGAGTCGCGTTTGCCCGGTGGACACGCTTTGAATGCAAACCCGGGGAGGTCCGGTCCAACGTGCCCGTCAGTTTCCAGTGGCAGGTGGAACCGGGGACGGTTTTAGGGGTGGGTCGAATGAAAGGAGGGTGCGTGGGAGTGGTTTTGGTCACTCCCGATGGAGCTTTTCGTCCGTGTGTTCATCCACAGAAACGTAGCGGCGCGACCTCTCCCACGGGAACTCGCGCGATTACGCAATTTCCGCTTTGGTTTGATTCAATTTCGGGAATCGTTCGATTTCCTACCCAGATGTTCCATCCTATGCTCTTGGAATTCTGTCTCGGACGTATCGACGAGTCTATGTATGTATATGTGTGTATATGTATATGGATGTGTGTGTGTGTATTTTTTTGGTCGATAATTAAGACAACGTTGCACCACGGCATTCGGAGTTGCACTTGGGAATTCAAGGTTCGCTGGATCAATTGTTTCTCTAGCACACTCCGTGGTTCGTTGGATCACGTAGAAGTGTGGGTAACGAAAATTTATTCGGTTAACTTCCGACGTTTTGTTGTTGTTGTTGTTTTGTACAACGGTTGAATCGTAGACGGGCAACAGGGTAGAACAGGCGATTGTGTACGTGTATACACTTTCCGCGGGGGAACGGCTGCCAATTGAAATATCGACGAACGAATCATGGGTTTCTAATCGACTGCCACTCCTTAGAGCGGAGATATCGTTCGTTAGCGAGAGGATTGAGATTTCCAATAGAAAACCCGTACGTACTTTCTCGTTTGCTGGATTAGATGAATTATTCACCGGAATACCGTGGAAGCACTTCATTTGCAACACTCGTGTGTACGATGCACACTTTAAATGTCACGTGAGCGACGATAAAACACTTTGTACTGAACAGACGCATCGTTTCCAACTACAAACATATTACATAATTCACAATAAAAAAGACATTTATATTAATTATACGTGAGAAAAAGAATTTCAAAATAAATTGCAAAAAGATCACCAGATAAATTGATCAGATTTTCTTGAACATTCTAACACACATCATATTTCACAGATGTTATTCCATTGATACAAAAAAAACAACCCTCTACTCGTTGAATCGCGGTAATTAATAACTTTCAAAAAGCGATTCCACGTGGAAATAATCAGTTACAAGTTGCCGGCAATTAATGACGAGTGTCATCGATGCTCCTACCGGCTATCGATTATCTGTCGCTTCAATCTGTCGTGTACCTGCAGGTGTAATGCGCTGTGCATTTACGCGTGCCAAAGGATGCGACCGACATGTGGATGCGCCTTGACACGCGCTACGCTCGCAACTCCGTTACAACAACGGGTCGCAAGCCAATTGCACCCAGCAGGCCTGTTCGTTTCACGTACTGCCGGACGTGTAGGCATCCGAAACCACCCGGAATTCTGTCAGTTTTCATTCGTAACGATCCTACGGTCGCACGAATAAAACGTGAATCTATGCGTGGTTGTTTCTCTTCGATTATCTATACGTATACATAGAAACAAGTGTCCGATACACCACTCCTTTTTCCAAAGAATTCAAGGAACATCATATACAGTGTATAGTATGTGATCGTGTACGTGTTTTTCCCGATAAGAAACAAATTACCAAGAAAAAAAGTAACAGAGATACTTGGTAATAAATCTACGGTCAAATTCTACGTTATCGTTTCTCTTTCACTTTCTTTTGTTTCCAGTTTCCCAAAACGGAGAATTTACGCGTAACATCTACATCCGTCAGCCGGATACAGAGATTGTCTGGTGAGTTTTGAATGTTCCAACGGCACCGTTGGAAATTCACTGATCCCGACCGTCAAAGTGACGTATCAATTCTTTTTGGCGGGCCGATACACAACGACCGTGTTCGCGCGGACAGATACGTACCTCGGTTGACGCGTGACTTCGTTGCGGAGCCTCGTGAAACAATTTTTGAGAAAATAAAAAACGAAAGGCGAAAACGGAGGGGGGGAAAAAAAAATAAAATCCGGAAGCGAGCACCGCTTTCGATCGACTGTCGAGTTTCAATGGTGAAACGCAGCAGGTGAAAAATCCGCGTGTCACGCGGCCGACACGCCGTCAGGCTTAACGTGGATCGCGGAAACAACGGACGCGTTGCCGGTTTCGCCGTGCTGATGGACGTGAGAGCACCCGAAACCATGGCTAATTGGGCGCTATAATTAACAAGACTGACGTTGAATAGCGACTGGATCGATCCCGTCCGCGTGATCCTGACTGATTTGTTTTATCCCGGCGCAACACGCGCGGAAACGCGCGGCACCGGGGACTTGAAGTTCGGGGGGGATCTACCCACCCACCCCGTGGATCATTTATCAAAATTCCGCGCAGCTTTTAACGACGTCGACGGATCCACGTAAAACGGTGTCGCTCTCGTCAACGATCGCCGCGTGGACATCGACACCGCGAACGATATAACGCGCTGATAGCAGTTTTGTAATTTATACAACGTGACTACATCTACAAAGATACGTAAATATACAACTTACACCTTTAAGATTGAAGGAAACATTGAAAATTTGTGTAAACCATACTGGAGCACATGACTTTGATGTGAAATTCTAAATTATATCGATATTTTTAAAAGTGTCTAACTTCCGAGGAGAAATTAGTCAAAAATTAAATGTTCCCTAGGGTACAATACTTTCGCCATCGTTTTTTGACAACTTTCAGCGAAAGTTCACGGAAAATCTTCTCCCGCGTTATCAGAGTACCTCCTCGTCGACTACATTTTCGATAAAGTCGAACTCTACGGGTTGTCAAAGCGCACTAGTTCGAACGCTGAGCCATTAGCTCCGAAGAGACAGTGGAGCTACTCAAAGCAACTCTGAAAGCTTCGAATGGCGGAATCATCGGACGAAATAATCGTTCTCTATTCGGAACGTTAACGGGATGGTTGGCGAAGGGTTTGAGGCAGAGGGGAGTGGGAGGATTTCGATAAAAGGGGGGGAAGAGGGGAAAAACGGGGGACCAGAGGTGGATACAAAGAACCCGGCGACGGGTTTACCGTATTTTTTCTGCGAAAATGAATCGTGACTTTCTCCCTCTCCCCCGCCCGTCGAAAAAACCGCAAAAAACCGACCGGTTGCCTACGGATGCAACGAAAACTCGGGTATATTTTTATTCCGGGACGATCGATTTCGCATCTCGCTTTTTGTAGAACCCCGCTTTGGTATGCGGCGTTTGGTTTTGCACGGTTTGCAGCCACACACGGGGCCCGCACTCGTATGGCAGACGTCACAGAGTGTGTCGATGTATACGTGTAGGCCTCCCTTGTACGTATGTAGCTACATATACACGTCGAAATCTCTCGATGCACTTTTTTTGTCCGGCTTGTACAGGGTGCACGATAAATGACGGATCTTCTTTATATAACCGATTCTATCTCCCCTGGAAATGTTCAAAGGAAAACGTTTGCCAGGAATAACATGTTTTTCTGTTTTTTTTTTCTCTCTCTGTCTCCCTCTTTCTTCAATCGACCTACCTTTACAACCATTTCTATGCTGTTTGAAACCATCGAGTACGGTGGAAAGTTAATACAGGGAAAATGACGAATTAACGAGTCGAGTGGAATATTGTGTGAATGTGTGTAGTTAAAATATATGACGCTCGATTCTTTTTGAACACCGTGTGTATGTGTATAATATAGACAAACGCATACGTATGTGTGCTCGCGTGCCATCCACCGTTTCTTTGGTATTGTTCCGCATTGGCGACGGTTGAAAAGCCGTTTCCGACGCACGCACAATGCGCGTACCACCGAAAACGGTCATACCCCGGCTGTGTTTACGCAATCTATACGGAAAGTCGAAATGTTTCGGCGTTGGCTTCCCGCCCGGCGAAAGCCGCGAAACGTTTCGCGTTATTCGCGACGAAATTGCCGGTCGCGCTCGTTTGCGATCTGATCGAATTACAGGGCCACTTTCTGCACCGCGAATTCTCCGCCGGGCAATCCGAAACAATCACGATCGCAACGGTACTTTGTCCGTAATTACACGATTACGCGGCAAGTTATAAAGAAAAACAACAATAATCAATTAACGAATGAAATTGTATGTTCGATGAACAATGAGGTTAATGTTCTTTCTCGTTGATTAGATTTTTTGAAGTCTAATAGGTTTCTCTGTGTAAAATTCAATTGTAAGGTATATAAAACTGTTTTTAATTAGCAATTTTGATTAATTAGTAAACAATACGGAACTCGTGTAACTTGCGAGTAACAAGTGTTTCGTAGAGAGACATTTCATATTTCTGTTTAACTCGGAGAGTACGTAGCATCTCGTGGACGAAGAAACGTAATGGAAATGCCGCAGGTGGATTTACTGAATTAATACAGTTAGCGGGTAACTTCACGTGATCCACATATCGGCTCGCGAGTAGCATTTGAAAGGGCTCGATATTTTCTGAAGGGGTATCGACGTGGCATCAAGTTTCAAGTGGAGTTCGAGCATCGATCCGATACCGAGTGCAAATCGATACCTTTCAATCACGCTCGAAGTCAACGTTGAATTTCAAACAAAGATGAATAATAAAAACAACAGAAAAAAAGGAACAGTCACCGCTGCGATATAAATTCGAACCTTAAGCGAACACGACACTCCTATCGAGTGAAAGTCGTCATCGAGAACCCCGTTGTGTCACATTTACTCGTTCCACGGGAACGGAAATGTCCCCGCGATGGTATCCAATTGTATACATCCGTTCGATATCAAGCCGGCTCGTAGAAATTTCAATTAATTCAACCGACAAATTACAACAACGATAATGAAGCTTTTTCCCGAAGTCTCGTCAAGGTCGACCGAGTTATAACCGAGGCCGGTATGGGTCGTCTAAGAGAGAAAATTTTCATTTTCCAACCTCTCTAGGCTCGAAATTAATTTACCGACGAAGAATTAAGCCATTTTCCTTGAATGTATTTCCCGTTAAAACGGTATACAGAGTCGAGAGAGGAAAGTAAGAGGTGAAAAGAACGTGAAACAGCGAGAGAGAGGAAGAGAGAAAAGAGAGGAGAAAATACCTCGAGTCGTTGGTGCACTAACGGAAGAAAATAAGCGGTCGTAATACCGAGAAAAGAGACGTCGAGGAGAGGACTCTCCAGCTCTCTTCAGCATCTAAGACCGCGGATCGCAAAGCACTTCGGGGCTTTACCGCGAAAACCAATCCGCCTCGTTCGTTTTAACGGGTAGAGTTTAAAACTCTTTTACGAGTTCCACGAAGGTAGAGAAATCCCTGAAAGAGGTCCACCACGGGGTCCCCCTCTCTCTTTGTCGATGATTTTCACCGTGCGACGATCTCCACTTTTCGTTAATGTCCACGGTAATGAATCCACTATTGAAATTAATCGAAAATTTCCCGTCGTTTTTTTTTACTGTAAGCTTTTGTCATATACGGAAATATTTCGTTTATATTAAAAGCGTCCGCAATATGGTGGTCGCGACCGTTGGAACACCATTATACTATGTACCGGATATTCTAACTAGCCCCGATTAATATCCGTATTTAATTACACGACCGTACGAATTAGGATCGCACAACGGTGTGTAATTCAATTATTAATCGTATCATAATGAACGTTAATCACTTCGTCGGGTAACAGCGTGTCACTGAATATATAAATTTCATTCTGCAATAACGTATACATACTAATACATACATATTATAACACTAGCTCGTTGAAACTGTGCAAAAGACCCCTCTCGTTACAACGTTTATATAATTTCGCTATGATTGTAATTCGATTTCATAGAAATCAGTACGTTTGAAAATTACCCATCGCCATGGACTATCCCCTCTCTCCTTCTCTGTACATATATCCCTTCTCACTCTCTGTATTCATATAAAATATGTTTCATCGATTCTGCCCGTTTAAAAAACGTCCCGGCTGTTTTTCTCCCGCGTCGATTGTATAACATATTACATATTTACGATTACATCGTACATATTTACCCGGCGGGCGGTACGTGTTGCGCCGTTCCGATAACGTTAACAGCGATTTTCCTGTAAAATATTAACGTGTCCCCGCAATACTAACGATTTCGGTCGCAAGTTACAAATAGGCGGTGCAGATCTTTATCAGCGTGATCGGTCGCGCTCGTTCCCATGGTAGATTGAATTTCGAAACGGCGAACAGGATAGGGGGAGGGAGTGGTGGTGGTAGTGGTGGTGGTCGGGGGGTTATTTCGGCACACGTATAGCCTCCCAATTATTCGAGCAAACATGCGGGTATGCATACCTGCTCCCCTGAACCCCAGGTGAGTAATCAAGGTGAGAGCCGCACGATGTACACAGGAGAATCGTGGTCGAATTCGTGCGACCGTACATGGGACCCGTTCGCCACCCATGGGCGCCATGGAATTACAATCCGGAAACTGTTATTTCGATAACGCTAATCCTTTCGGCGAGCCGCAGGATTCACAGAGACAGAGAATTTTCTCCGTTGGTAACATTCAACCGCGTGCGCACACTAACTGACAATATTCGACCGCTAAGACACATTTCCAATGGGATCTTTCGCATTTCAATTCAATTACCAACGGAATGAATATTTGTGGAAATAGAACGAACACTATTTCATTGGAAATTCATTAGAAATACGATATCCCTGGAAATTGTGGAAATTGATTGTTTCTTAATTAAAACAAATTCGAGAAGATAATTATAGAAATTTCGTGCACGATTTTCATTGATAATAAATTAATTATCCACATAATTTGTCAGTCACAATTTAACGATTTCCATCCTGACCTATATTCTATCCTATATCCGACGTAGTTAAGATTTAATTGACTTTCGACCCGCAACCCCGGCGAGAGGAGGTGAAAACCTGGAAAATGCAGGTGGTCGTTGGAGCGTGCTAAAAGCGCAGATACACCTGTGCACACAAAAGAGGCGAACGGCGGCGCGAAAGAAGAGAAATAATTTTATTTCTGATTTAGTAGAAGGGTGCGCTGCGAAAGGGCTGACTGGGAGGGCAGAGTGAGCATCCAATTGGAAGGCGTGGAAGGGGGAGTAAATAAACCCCCGTAGGCGCGAGGGGGTTTCCCTAGCCGGAGTGCACGACCGATGAAAATTGCATTTCATCTCGATACACACGAGAAGTCGCCATTATCGAGTGGCGAGGATTTAATAAAAAATTCGAGTCAGGACCAGTAGGATCGGAGACGGACGATCACAAGGGGTTGGAGGGTGGGGGATGAAAACCGGCAGGGTAAAGGGGTGAAGTCAGTCGATTTCGAAGGAGCCGAGGGAGGACATCTTCTTTTCGCGAGCTGAATATCGAATCAACTCCTTGGCACTCACACATGCAATACTCGAGCAGATAAACGCATCCCTCGAAACGCCATAAAATACGCTGAGAAACTACTTTCGTTTACGATTCGAGGAATTCGGAACTCGCAAGGAGTCCCGAGGGTTGGATTTGAAAATATTCAACACTGATTTCGATACTGATTTTATAATAAATCGGAAGTAAGTAATTGTGAGGGAATAACAATGTTTAATTGTTATTTATTATAAAGAGGGACGATGAATGTTGAATAGAGTGAAAGATTTAATAGATTTTCTGTGTTTTTCTGGTATAGTGTCTATAATTAAAAAGAGTTTAAGTAAAGTTTGCCTGGTTGTTGGTTGAATGAAATTTTGCAAATTTAATTTATCGATATTTAATTATACACAAGTGAAATTTTTAATGTACCGCCAGCTGATGTTCGAACGTGTGCATATTATACGCGCTCCGGCGAGTACACAAAATTAAATTTATAACGTTCGCAAACGAAATATCTTCAATTTATCGCTAGCCAATGTTTTTCCCTTCGATGCGTAATGATGTATGAAAAAGTTCGCCTCTTCGATAGGGAACATCCAATTACACCCGGAGATTTTAACGTGAATTTAATCGCTGGAGTGCGCAACAAAATATTATAGAGAACTTTCCCCATAATTGGGGAACATATTTAAATTAATTCAAATATCATCGCAGTTTATTTCACCGGGTTTTAACGTTCCGTATAAATTTTTCGTTTACACAAAAGTCTCGCGGGGTTAAATAAATCGCGTCATTTCGGCTTAATTACACACCTTCGGTCATTCAAAATGGAAAAACACATCCGTGTCAGAATAAAATCTCCCATTGATCAAACTGTTAATTACTTTTCATCGTATCAACGTAAAAAAACCTTCAAACCTCTAATTACATTTCCCTAACAAAAATCCAAACAGAAATGTAATTCACTTCTCCAAAAAATACCACTCCTAGAAAAACTGACACGAAATAGCATGTTCCAAAAGCAGAAAAATGGACGTCGAATCTCAATCCCCCCCCAAAATGTGAAACAATGCAGCCCGGGCTGATTTTCCCATTCATCCCATCAATTGTCCGAGCCATCCAGAATCCACCGGAGTTCGTTCGCTCTATATTTAACACTCCGTCGAATTTCCGCGAAACAAATGAATCGCACGGGATCGTTTCCCGATGGTAGCGCGAATTAAGTGTCATTAGGGGGCAACGATCCTTCGAGCTCGGATATCCGGCGTTCCAATTATCCTTCGTGACCGTCGAAAGTTCCTCGCGGGTCCTTGTAAATTTGCCTGCCAGATTGTATACCGATTAGTTCGTCCCGGACCGAGGCGGACGTAATTGCAGTCCCGCAGGAACGGGAACGGGACGGTGGAAAATTAACGTGGCAGCTGGACGAGTGCCGAACGTGTTCGACAGCTGCCAAATCAGTGCCGGCAACGGCAGCATCACGTTTTCGATCTTGCACGACGCGCTCGCTCTCCCTTTTTGTTCGTCGCCGTGAGTCAAAAGTCTGGAGGCCATCTGTTTCCCAGAGGTGTTCGACATGTGTGTCGTGTATCCCGCGCGTTCATGTGTTTCGCAATGAAACACGACCTTGACCATCCGTACCTTACGGAATCCCTCGGTAAAACGAGAAAGGAAACTTCTAATAATTCAAAACGTACGCCACTAGGGAGTCTCAAAGAATCATGCGTAACTATAGAATAGTCAATTTAGAATTATGATCGTAAATCAGTAGATTGACGAGTACGATGAAATAGAAAAAGATAAATCGAGTGTCTAATTACTAAACTGAGAGATTCTCCCTTGAATCCCGATTCCCGATGGTAAAGATAAGTACGGATGATATATTTCTTTCGTGTCGTGGGATAGGGGAGCGAATCCCATCTCAAAAAAGAAAGAAAGAAAAATCCAGGTGAAAAATACAGAAGCACCGAAAGCGTCGGGGGGTAAAGTCCGTATTGAATGCCCGTCCTGAGAAAGAAAACCGAAAGGAGGAAACGACCGGATGGAAAAAGATAGAGAGATAGAGAGAGACAGAGAGGGAGAGGAGAGAAAGGTGGGCCGCAAATCCCAGGTAGACGATTGCCAGACAGAGAGGGATTTTTCCGGGTGGCGACGGATTGTGCTCGTTCATCGGGACGTGCACCAGAGTGCGGCGACTATGCGGCAGGCAACATTCTCCACGGTTTGCGAAAACGTCGCGGCGGTGGTGGCTGGTTGGGCTTGTTAAAGGAGTGGAAGGGAAAAAACAATGCCGACGAAAGCCAACGCGGCCGACCACCAACACCGACGAGAGATCCTCTTAAATGGAGACACTTGAACTTCCGCCTCCTGCGGTCGCTTCACTTCGCACCGTAATCATTTTAATGCGACTGCTTATTATTTTAATGCGCTCCCGGCACCGCCCGAAAGGCCTAACCACTGTCTTTCGAACTCGCTCTTTCAACCCCTCTCTCCTTCTTTCTCCACTATTTTTCTCTCTTCTTCATCTGTCTATTTCTTTTTCATTTTCTTTTTCCGTACCGTGTCTGCGTATTTTTGCGCGCAGAACCTGGGATATAACCGAAGACCCTCGACGATATTAATTCTCCTGAGTGGCGAACCGACCTGAATATCAATGGACCCGGTATTGGGAAAGAGATCGAGACTTCTGGATTATATCCGTGCGATTAATAAATATAATTGTTCGGAAATAATGTGTGATCTGGTCGAACGAGTGTAACGGGTGTCTTGTGTTGGGAAGGATTTTCAAATGTGGGAGTAGTTTCGTAGGGATGGTTCGTAGAATTTTGAGATACGAGTAATTAGCGGGGATTCATTGTTTTTTTTGTTGAATGTGTTCGAATCGAATGCGAGTCTCTTTTGACTTACGTGGATGACGGGAACCAATTACAAGCCGGAAAGAATACCTTTTAGCGTTCGTTTAACCGTGCCTAGCCGTACAGAGTAGCCCGAAATGTAATGGAGAACTCTCGCGACGAGCACGACGATATTAATTTTCGCGAGTGGCAACGGCCACTTGAATACTAATGAACTCTTCCCGCGGAGAAAAAAGTACACCGAGCGACACAGCGTGGCCCGATTTACGATTCCTTCGACGTCGATGACTCGCACGTAAAAACAATCTACGAATCAATTACGAATTACAATGTAACACTGTTCGACTTCGGAGAAAGTTTAAAATTATTCATAAATACAGACTTTTTCAATAAATTAATCCCACTGACTGAAATTTTGTTAATGACTACTAAAAAATAAGTTCTACCATATTTACTGTGAAAACCATTCACATTTCTAATTCATCATTGTACTTCGGTCACTAGGTACACGCTCCTCGTCGCCGGTGGTCTGTTAATAAATTGATTCCGTACAATTTCCCTAAGAAACACGCCGGGAGGACCGCATTCCATCGACGAACGACAGACCTCCTTTGCGGCAACTCGACGTTAACGGTTATTTCCAAGGAGGGCGTACTATTTTTTTCTCTCTCTCTCTCCCTCTTTCTTTCTCTCTCTTTTCATCTTGTCTCGCGACTCGCGAGTATCGATACTGTGATCTAAAACCCTCTTCCTGCTGATACCCGATACTCACTGCACCGGATTAATCCAACAAACCGCGAGGTTAGTGGACTAGAACCGTGCGCAACGGATCGTCAGCCGGTGTCAAAGCGAATACATATACGCCGTTCGTCCGTTTGATTTTTTACTGGCTTTAATCCCGAATGGCCGCTCGCTCGTGTAACCATTGAGATTTCATTCATGCGCCTATAAAAAGGTAGCCGCTGGTAAATCGCATCAAAAGATACTATCTCTCTTTTCATGGACTTCGCAATCATTTAATTTTCTACGGATTTGATAGAGAACAAGGGGGTAGCGAACGGGAAGGGTAGGGATTGGTTGCTTTTCAATGTTCGCAATCAACGATTCCCCGCTACACGAGATCCTGATGATCATTGTTCAATTTCCTGGTGTAATTAATAATCTAACTTCAATAACGGGATTGCAGATACAGGTGAATTCCGATCTGCATTGCCGGACTGTACGATGGATAATTAATTAATAGAACTCGGACGTCGTTTCTTGGAGATTTTGAAACACAGTGGATTAGAGTTGATGGAAGTGATTAATAGATTTTTGATCAATAATTCTGTATCTTTTCGAGAAAAGGTAATGGATCAGTTTTCGAGGGTGAGTCTCCAATCGATGACTCGCGAGATACATATACCTATATCGTCTTTTGGTTAATTTAATGAAACGTTCGCGGCACGACGCTCGCTGGCAAGTGTCAAACGAATATCCGTACGTCCACCTTTTCGCTTCGTCGAACGAGTAACGATTCGTGTCACGACCTCGTGCTTGCATGCAGCGACCTGTCACGTTTACAAAAGGAACACGACATTCTTCATCGTCTCATTCCCTTTGGCAAAGTATATGTATAGTACCTCATCTCCTTGCACTATCGATAATCATATTCATCTCGCAACCTCAAAATATTCCTACCAATGACTATAAACACTAATCTAAAAACTTTCAACGAACCTCAACACCACACAAAATCCATGTCTCAAACTTTATTTTCCATCCATCCTCCCAATTTTCGCATTTTTTTTTCGCCACACACAATGAGACCGCTTGTGCGGTCCGTTTCCGGCAGGATAAGGCCGGTGTAAACAAGACCGCGGGAATCTTGGGGCCCGTTGGAAAAGAATCGCGTGGGCCGGCGTCGCGGCGTTTCATTTCCCTCCTCTCTCTTTCTCTCTCTTTCTCTCTCTCCTCCGTCTACATACATACATACATAGCCGGTTGCTTGCTTACGCTTCATGCTCTACTTACCGAGAACCGGAGTTCCCTGCCTTCTCTCTCTCGGCCGCCTTTGTTACGCGTTCCAGTTCCAGGCTCGTAGAACGAACTGCTCCACGAGGCCTGTCCGGTAACACGATCGAATTCGTTGTCGCTGAATAACGGCCGCAGTTGAACACCCCGCGATCGCCGGGGCCCGACAACTAAACCTTCTCGTAGGTGTGCGTCGCGGCGAACCGGTATTCCGCAATGTCAACCGGCGGTTTTGGCTTTCTTCCGATTATCGCCGCGACTCTAATCGAACCTCGGTTGTCCGACGACGAAGGAAAAATCGTCTCGCGTTACACCGACCGTGGAATGCCGACGTTCCACCGGAGAATTTTCACCCCTTTCCACCCGTTTAACCGCGACACAAATTGAAATTCTACGTGCAATTTATGTGCAATCAAAATTCGTCGTTTGTGTGTCGTGTAATTTGCCAGCTAACCGGAAGGAAGGATATACTATATATGTATATGTAAATATGTATTACGGATTAATAGAATCCAATCAGTCTAAAATTAGTGTTGCAATTGATTGGTTTGTGTGATAGAATAGATTTCTTTGGATCATCGAAATGTAAGGTTTTAATGGGTGTGCAAATTACGTTCGGATCGATGCTTAGTATCCCTTGTAACATTAATCTGAATGATTATTGGCTCGTTCCCCTTACGATCCCGCGTGTAATGAGGGGTGACAGACAGTAATCTTCACGGAGTGGAAACTGTTTGCCGAGGCTAGATTTCCTTTCATAACGCCTTCGTGTTCTACGAATGCTTTAATCGATCTATTAACCGTGCCCACGTGAAACGAATCTGTGGTTTCCTTGGAAGCATATGTATATACGGGGGGAGGGGGAGGGGAGGGGTGTCGGTGTTAATTGTACGCTCAATTCACCGTGTTATCCACGTTTCTATAACGACGCTCGCGAACAAAGCCGCGGCGGTTAAACGGTATTCAAAATTAAAATAACCAGAATTCCGATGCCGGGAATAATAACATTCTGCTGCAATTTAATTGAAGCAGATTATTAAAATATCTTCTTGCGGCTCGAGAGTTTAGTTACATCGGGAATTTACGTAATCCCCTCCGGTACCCGCGGACGTAGGCGCTTAGAAAATATGCGAAGGTATTTCTGGAGGACGAACGACGGACCGTTTTATCATCGGAAAGAATGGTATTTAAAAAATTGGAAAAAACGAACGTGCCTCTATCTCGAAGATTTCATTCACGGAGATTTTTATAATCAACCTTCGAACGTTTAGAAAAATGTGAAACGTAACTGGTGATTGTTAATAAACAATAAATTAATAGTTAAAATATTCTACAAAGAAATATTGTAGTTGCTATTTTCTTCAAAATGAATTCTGGTAAAAAGAGAAATTTATTTGTCAATATTCGCCACGATTTTCAACTCACCCCGTAGATTTCGAGTCAGCCTGTCACCGTCTCTTTTTGACTTGTGGCACGCGGTGTTACTGCGTTCCTGCATTATCAGCCAACGAAAATAGCGCGCAAACGCAATTTCGCCCGTGCTATATAGCGATTCGCGGAATGCGCTGCTCGAAAGTACTCCAGAAGCGGCACCAATTTATCGGCGCGCTGTATAACCCCTGTGCACGTTTCATTTATTTTTTTTTTTTTTTTTTTACAAATCGCCGGCGAAAAGACTCGTACGCGATACGTTTGAACGGCTCTCGACGTTATCAGTCTTGCGTTCGTGAAAAATTGTAAGGGAACGGTTGAACGATCCCCGCATTTAAAGTGATATCTGAATAATACTGAAAAATCCACGGATATTAAAACACACTCGCCGGCCGATCTTCGAGCTTCACATTAAATTCTCTTTGAAACTCTACACTCGAAAATGAAAACCAAATCCATATTGACTTCTACTTCAATTTCCGGCGGAACAATTTCTTTCCGATCGAATGGAATATTGTTAATACACTCCCTCTCGTTATAATCGATTAACAAAGTGTATGATAAAAATAAACTTTCTCAAACAAATAGTCAATTTTAACCAATCACTGGAAATCGATACAATTCAGAGACACAACGGTTATCTCCCCGATTCGTAATTAAAACTTATAAATACCCCATAGAAAAAAGTCCTTCCATCCTGATTTTCAAAATCACGAAATTCTTCCTTTCAAAAACTTCCAAAACTCAGGACTAACAAAATCCACGAGTCCTCGTTACCGTTTCCTGTATCTGCAGAAAATACACAGTCCCCTCGTCAGGTAAGAGCAGGTAGCTTCTACCTGCGTCGTCGACGTCACTCGCGAAACATTCCAGCGATTCGTCGGTCGTCGGTTGAGAACCGCGTGGCTTCTTTGTATGTCGGTCACATGTAAGTAAGTACTAAGTTGGGTCCGAAGGCGTACAGCGTCCTCTAAAGGTGGTTCTACCAGCGATAAGTACACCGGGAAACATAGGCGTGTACTTTCGCCATGGTGATTAACCTCCCGCGTGGAAAAGGACGCCGCATTTCAATTTTTTGTTGTTGTTGTTCACCCTCAACCGAGACAGATATCCCTGGCCACCGTGAAAAGCGTCGGTTTTCCGAAAGTGTTCCGCTGTCGAGTGCCATTCTACGTTTACTTCGCTCGTAAATATCGGGCCCCGTTGGAAACCCTTTTGGAACTGTGTGTGCACGCGCACGTTTTTCTTTGTATTTATGGAGGTGTATGTGTGTATGTATGGATGTACATCCGACTGAAAGTGCATCCAGCTTGATCGATCGATCGTGAAAACAATGGGACCGCGGACTCACCGAGCTACTGCGGGCTTTAAATAGATCCCGGATTAACGTGGTGTCTCATACTAAACGTGTACCACTTAGCGATTCACAAATCCGGAAGGTTTTAACGTTGTTTAGAGACAGGGTACTTTTCAACTTCCTCCACCGAGATAAATCTACCAACACAGACTTCCGTTGCCGTCCCAACGTTCCACACACACTCACACACATGGAATCTTCTTCCTTCGTCCGACAAACTCTCCGGTGGATTTCTTCGTAATTTACTCTCACTAATTATTTTGGGACATCCTTTATGGTATACTATATACCGTATCCCTCGCATACATGTGTAAATTTAATATTGACACTAAACTACCATGATAATTACATTTATACATCATGGAAAAGATCTTTTATCCCACTGTGATAAGTTTAGTGTAAATAAAAATCATAGAATTGTTTATCGTAGTTATTTTTCTATCCCTCGACATCTAGATTTCACATTTTCCTCTTATTTTAAGGTAAAGTTGTCTGTTAAGAGAAAAGGGTTAAGTAACCAGGGATATATTTTCCATCAGAATTTTAGGAATGGGTTCCCAGTTCTGACGTCACAGCCCTGGACTATGGTTCGACCATATGGCACTTTAGGTAGCCACCGGGGCTTCCGATACGTAGCCAGCACCTGGCATGGGTCCTTCTGGTTTCTGCTGCAGACGATCGTGTATCGCTGCCGACACATCCGAGTTATTCCAGGCACGTAGCTAGTCCCGCGAATGCGAAATGACACGAGAGGGAAATAATGAGGTGGCCATGGGAAATAGCGACTCCCGTAAATCCTTCAAAATATCGCTCGCCATTATGCTTTACGGCTTTCAATTTCCTCGAGTCTCTCTCTCTCTCTCTTTCCTCGGCGATTCGTACACCTGTTTCGATTCGCAAATTCCCCTAGATTCGTCTTTCCATTTCGACTATTCCCACGGACCCTCCGGGACAATTTCAATTACGCTCCTGACGTTTCGTTCAATTGATCGTGATCCCCGTTTCTATCCGAAAGTTATAATTTGATTTTCATAGAAACATTCGGAATAATTGAATACATATTAAAGACTCTTGATATTACTCAGTTTCGTGAATGTTTACGAACGTCTACGTGTGTATATGTGTTGTATATGTGTCTGTGTGTGGGTACCACCGGAGGATATTACATAAACGCGGCAAAATAACGCAGCACTTGTTTCGCGCATTCTACAAGGTACACGCGGGTAATACAACCGCGGCGACCGCAACGCTACCGAACAACCGCGCGCCAGTTTAAATGTCAGAAACATAGGTTGCATTATTAAATTACCTGTAAATTAGATTTACTCTAGGCTCGCGTCGATCCTAATAGCGCGACCGTATACATTCGGCCGCGGCGGTAAATTCCTCGGTACTTTTGGTAAACGCCGGCACTTCGGGGAAAGAGGACCTTGGTTACCGGCGGAAATTCGACGAAATTCCCGAAGTACTCGTGCAAAATCCAACGACGTTCTATTACTTTCCAGACAACCGGCGGAAACACACCCACGAAATTGGCGCAATGACTCTCGTTACAAACTGTCGCTGAAGTTTCCCGGTAAGCCGGCATAGACTGTCTCGTATTTGGTCGAAAACACGTAAATATAGACAGAGAAAGTGAGAGAAAGAGAAAGAGAAAGAGAAAGAGAGTGAGAAGGTCGATCGAAGAGATTCACGGTGAAGTCGAGTACAACGAAGAAATAGAAGGAATTCACGATAGACCGTGGAAGAAGAAAACTCCAAGTTATCCGACTGACGGGACACCGCAAAAAGGAAAACTGCGTTGTACAAGTTGGGAAACCTGTGCCAAGAAAAATCCGGCGACGCGCTTTTCACCGGCAAAACCGCCGCTTCTTCGGGTTTCTCGCGCGACTTCTGCGCGTCGAATAGAAGGCGTCTTTTTACGAGGCAAAGAGACGCCGGGATTAGAAAAGGAACCGCGTGAAATTCGGTCGGGAAACATCTTCCCGGATTGGTGGTTTTTCTTTGTCGTTTCCGACGATAAAATCAGGATGCCCGTGGATTGAAAGGAAACGTGTATGCCTCGGTCTCGCGAGGACGAGGGTGGTAACCGGGGAAATTGAATGGGAAACGGGGGTTTTCACCGGTAAATTGGTCTCCATTGAGACGATAAAGGATTTATTTCATTGACACTATTCAAATTAGGCCGGGGGAATTATCATAACGCTAATTGCTAAACTCTGCCGCGGACAGACATTTCAATAACACGGAAGTCGGCGGTTTATGAAATTCCCACGATGAAAAGAAACTTCGTAGCGGCGAGTATGAATATTTAATATTCTCTTGCTTTTCCGCCGAGCACCGAGCACCGTTACAAATTTCATATTAAAAGCGAAGTAGATGACAAGGGGGCGGGACTCGGAGAATCTCTCGAAAGTTCAAAGAAGAAAACCCCGTCGGCCGGGGGACTTTGCCAGCGAGAAACTCGAAATTTTCACTTTTCCCATTAATAATCATTATTTCTCCCAACGCAAACCTTTTTCTTTCAATCGTTAATAAAGAAATATATACAGATTTCTCATCTGATCTGAATCTCTGAATTTTCAAAAATCGTGAATAATATCCGAACCATCTTAAATATCCACGACGAATTAATATCCGTATACCGGGTGGGCAAAAAATGAACGACGCTGTATATATTTTAGAAATCACATCGGTTATATCCCGTGAAATCCTATATTCCCGCGGAATATTTCACGGGGAATAATCCGCGGCAAAACCGAACGCAAAAAGCCGTACGAACGGAAGTCAGCCTGTCGGGTTCCTGAAATCTTCCGTCGCGTTCTCGGTAGCCGAACTGAATATGTATTAAACGGGGATACAGTCAGATCACGAGCGGCGCTATTTCTCGCAGTGTAACACGTCGACCATCCGACGGAGAGGTGGTGGTTCGCTAACTTCGGTCGGTCGCGGTGAATAAATTTTCCGAGGGTCCGTCGGACCGTCGCTGTTCCTTTTATTTCGAATTTCCCGCCCACTCTAGAAAACGGGAGTAGCATCGACGTGGATTGCCACTCGAGGACGCAACAGAGTAAATTTCGCCAAATTCAAATTTCATCCTGCCACTCGACGACCCGTCCCCCCTTACCCTCTCCCCCTCCCCATTACCCCTAAACACCCCCGACGGTGAGCGTCGGATAATTGAAGGGTTCTCGGGTCGATATTCTTTTTCTTCCACATTTTTTAAATCGTTATTTTCGTTTATTTTCATACACCACTTGGAATAAAGTTTATTCAATTATCCTCCCCGGGTGAATCAATTAAATTGAACGAGTGTGAAACGTTGTCGTTTTTTATGGATAGCAGGGAGTTTCTTATTATCAAACGCGTAATATTTCTTATCTCACCCTATTACTGGGAGTAACGACTAAACATACGGGGAAACGAATGAAGTAATAAAAAAAGATCGAGCATCCCCATCTCCCCCTTAAGTTGGCCGATATAAACCAGATGCAAAATCAGCAGAAAATTTCTCTCCCACTGTGCGACACACGCGAACGTCATTCTCCGTATCCACGATAAATATTTATGACGACCATAGGGAAAAAAAATATGAGGGGCACACGGGGGCAAGAGTACGGTGGTTTCCATCGAATGGACGTCGATCGTGGTTTCCCAGAATTCTTCGGGGATTCCGAAGAGGGTGGTTAGGGGGTGCACAGTTCGATTTATCGTGCATCCAGCGAAAAACTTAGATCGCGGTATGTATTCAGATTTCACGTTTAAAATACTCACTATAATTTATAGCGATGAATAATTAACACTATCATTCGGATTTCGTCGATTTCGATATTCTCTCTTCGTCTTTAGTTAAGACAAACACTATTACACTATTAAGGATTTTTCGACAATGTTATTCCAATGATCCCTACGATCGAAACAGTTAATCGCATACGCGTACAGCCCGTGAAATTCGAAACGTTTCGCGATTCGCCTTAATTTCACGGGATGAGAGATTCGTCTGGATGAACAGGGGTGGTGGGAGGGGTGGTGGGATAAGAGGATAGAGACCGGGAAGAGCAACCCCTACGGAGAGAGGCGCAGGCAGCACACGTCACGATGATAAATCGAGCGCGAGAACTACGAGCGGGGGGTGCAGGCAGCCATGGTCACCCTAGCGAGACACAATCTTTTCCTATTAGCCGCGCATGAACCTTAAAAACGTTGCCAAAAAAACACACGGGGAAGGGCAGGGACGAACGAAAAAACAGGGAAAAAGTATCTGGACGACGGGGCACCGTGAGTTATTACACCAGCACCACGGCCACTGTGAATTTAATCGGATGCATCCTACTGAAAAATATTTCATCGAGACGAAAGCAGTGAAAATGATATTAGATATTAACTTTGTCACCCTGGTTTTTTCTTATTCTTGAAACTTTTAAACATTTTGGGAATCATCGGTGAAATATATGTATAATTTCTTAAACGAGGAAAAGTATAAAAATTGCAACGGTGTTTCAATCGAAGTATGAATTGTCTTTTTATAGAACTGTGATTTGATTATATGGTTGATCGATCATTCGAAGAATTTTTTCGATAGGAAAATCAAACCGATGCCGACTACCGACGACGCCAGGATTTTCACGAGAATTATACGAATATCCGCAGAGCGAATATAACCGGTGCACTTTGTTAATTCACTTAAGGGCTGTAAAGTAAACTGGATGCCATAATCGGCGAGGCAGCTACTATATTCGCTTTAATAATAATAAGCGATCGGTCCTCCGAGCGGTTGTCCACCAATTTATTATAGTCATAATCATGAATATGGTCGACGCTGTCGCGGCCAACGACAATTTATTACCACGATCATTATTATCACGGCTCCCGAGATATATGCACCGGTGTTGCTCATATTCCCATAATCATCGTTACACTCATTCCCTTTCGAATTCGCAGTGCCATAGGAATAGTGGACGAGATTTTGTTAAAAACCAACGACAAATTGTTAAAGTGTCGCGATAATTTCATCGATTTTCAAAAGTCACTATACCTGCCTCAAATAACAATGTTCGATGAAATCGATCATATTTTTATATGAACACCTGACGAAAAAATTCAGACATTCAAAAGACCCTGTAACGAACCCTTTCGTCAGACACCCTTTACGTCTCGTCGAAAATATCGACGAATTCGCCGGTGTAAACAACGCAAGAATGTTTTAATGACGCGACGCCGGAATAATTATCCGACTACTCTTTTTTCTTGTTTTTGCATCCTCGAAAACCAAAGAACAAACCATCGCCCATAGAATTCCAACGACACAAACGTCGCGTTAGTCGGTGCCTTGAGCGTGATATTAAAAAAGAATGTATACAGCTTGAAAACATATCTCCCGACGAGAATCGCGAGATTTTCACGGTTTCGATGGAGAACCGGCCGTGTGCAAAATTTGACGAATTTTCCGATCGTGGTATCGACGGGGAAAACTCGCGGATAACGGTAAGAGGGGCTCACGGTTTTCCAGGGATCAACGGTTGAAAAGGATGTTAAAAAATTGACAAGACACGTGGAAATCTCGGGAAAGAGAGAGAGTTACAGCTCCCCCCTTCCCCCTGCCTTTCCCAGCTTTCTACTTCTCTTCGGTGGTTTTACGTCCGTCAAAAAAAAAGAACGTGGAAAAGAAACAGAAAAACCGGGATTCCGGATTTGAAGTCGTGGCAGGCAGGAAGCAAACAAAGGGATGCGTCGAAAACAAGAGGTAAGGCGGATGAATCTGCACCCGGAGGGTGGTGGTGGGGGAATGTGGGGGGTGGGAGAGCGAACGAAAGAAAAAGACGAACAAAGGAAGATGTATTCCGATGCAGGTGTTCTCCATTGTTCGATTTGCACGCTTTGTTAGCGGTTTTCGTATATTCGGTACAATGACAGACTTCTTAAAGCAATGTTTTTCTTTTTTATTACGTGCACCCGGTGGATTCATTAATTTTTTTCCCCGCCGCTGACTCGATTCCGTCACATTATGCATCGTTTCCACGAACGAAATATTCTAATGGAATGTAATTTATATTCCAGTCATTCGAAAACATGGGAGAATTCTAAAATCTTCGGTAAATGTCTATTGTGTAATATATGCGCAATTAGAGCGTAATTAGAACGTAACGAGGAAGTCATTTCGTTGAATTTCTACCGTGTTCCCTCGGAAAATGAAATATATTTTTTGGTTCACAATAAAATAACCAGGATAAAAGTACATGCATGCGAAAGTTGATTCCACAAAAATTCAACGGAAATACAGACTTCCTCGTGTTGTTGCTCGTTCCTTTGCATAACCATCCCGAATTTGATACAGTGTATCCCCGTACATGTTATACCTACCTGTATATACACACATACATATCTCTACATATACCTATACGTATATACGCGTGTAATAAATTTGAGAAACGGCGTTGCCGGTGCCGCGATAGCACAATCATGCGGGGATAAGTGGATTATACGCGATATAGCGCGGAACATCAAATAGACCTAAATATAATGGAATTATATCGGTAAGTTCAATTAACGACAATGTATATACCGATTACGTAAAGTCGACACACCGTGGGGCTGCGGGTTTCGTTCCCATAAGATCGACTCGAACGTCGATGGGGGTATCTTAACTCGAATCGGAAATTACGACGAAGTTTCGCGCGTTAAACCACCGTCGAATACGTCGGTTCGACGAACGATCAACGATCCGAGTGAATTTACGATCGCGCGACGGTATCCACCGCGCGATTTCATTGGTTCGCGTGTTTTCGGCGAACGCGGAACGAATCCGCGGCGACAAAAGGGTTGAAAAGAAGAATCGGAACGCGGCAAAAAACGCTGCGCGAGAATTGAAACCGGAAAAACGGGCCAGCACTCAAAGAGAACAGAAAAGGGGGAAAAAAAGGGGTGGAGAGGGAGGATAGAACAGAGGAACGACGTAACGGGGAGAAACGAACGGCGTCGCGACGCTTCTTCGTTTCGATTCGGTTTTTCGTTTTAACATCGCGTTCTGGAAACTCGGTGGCTCTGGACCTCGTTTCTGGAAAATGGACGCATTCCAAATGGACGAACGACGATGTCACCTATACATACGCGGGGAATGTGTACAAACGTGGTTCCTCTGTTATCCACCGACGGAGTTTTCTCCACACATCGATGCACGCTATATCCACTGGCTGGGAAAAGACCGGCAAAAAGACGAGCGAGAGATCCCGGTTTTCCGCTTGGATTCACCGAGCTTTATCATTCGGCCGAACTTATTGGAAAGACGAGAAAGCAACCGGTCGGCGTCGCGACGTAAGAGTAAAATCAGCTTGCCCCCCTCCATGTGATGCAATCGGAGTTTATATGTATACCGGGTGGGGCATTTAAATGACGTCTGGATATTTTTGGTAGTTACATAGAAGATTTGATTTTCAGTGAATAAAATTCACGATTGATGGACATCCTAACCAGGGATTTCAGTGCGTAGAAATTACCAAATTGGCAAAAATATCAAGGCGTAGCAACTCCACGAGAAAAACTTCGCACGTATCGTCAGTTTCAAAACTTCGAAGCGTCTTATCAAACATAGAATTCACTCCCACTTGATATCATTCTCGAACAATAATATCTACGTCTGAGCGAAAACTCGACGCGAAATTGTACGATAGCCCTTTAATTGGAATTGCCAACTCCGCCCGATCGTTCTCGACTAAAATGATTGTCATCGGTTCCGGACGTATGGCGGGACATGTAGAGAGAAGCGGTGGGGAACGATGGTGATGGTAAACCGTGTGGAATAGGGCGTGTAACTGCATTTTCTCGGAGTTTCATCCCTCCGGAGCCATTTTGCGGGGTGAATATGGTACACGGTACGCCGACAAAAAAAAATATCGCACACACATACACACACTCTACACGTACGCAACACGATTACTGGCAGACGTGGGTGTGACTTCGGGCGACGTTTGCGGATTGCCATGGAGAGCTTTCTTTTCATTTCGTAACGAGGTTAGGAGGCGGTGTGGTTGCTTTGGAGAAATAATTTCTCCCTCCGGCGAAACCACTGACTATGGGGGGTGCTTCTTCTCTTCTCTTTTTCTTCTTCTTCTTCTTCTTGGCAAGCTTTTCCCGTCGGTCGGTGGGTGGGAAACGCGTAGGATTTTCTCTACCCGTCGGAAAAGCTCGTAGGAAACTGATTGCCCTAGCTTTCCGCGGAAATCACGGCCGACGAGTTATTTATTTTTATTCCGTCCTAACGTACCGCGAAAAGCTCTTACAAGCCGCGATCAACGACGCGATATTTTTGTTGATGCGTTACATTAAATCATCGAGCCCTACAGTGTATTTATCGCAAGGGAACGAAACACGCCCTACGGTGGAAACGGTGCGAATCACCGTAAAATCCTGAAACATCGAGAAAACCTACGCGTCACCGAGAAAATACATCTCCGTAATCATCTCAAAGGAACCCAAAACTCACAATAATTACATTAAAAGGATCTCAAAGAAGATCACCACAAAATCAAAATAAACTAAAGTACTTTCAGTGGACCCTATTCACTATAAAAAGTACAATTATTTCCATCCGGCGTATCGCAACATCCGCGAGGGATCTTCCCCTTTAAAAACCAAAAAAAAAAGGCATTCCCGGGAAAAGTCCACGTCGGAGAACCTCTGGCCGCCGATTGTCCCAGGGAATCTCTCGAACCCTTTTTTTTCCAGAGGGATTCCAGCGTGCACACTCGACGGGCTCCTCCCGCTCTGTGTGTATTTGCAAAAAGTAAATTGTCCTACGTGCGAGGTATATCGTGCATAGAAGGACGGTTTATTTATCGCGGATTTCGCACGCTTCTGGACTCCCTTCCTCTTTCTCGCTTTTATATCCCGCGGAACAAAGCTCGAACTTTCGGAGCAAGCGATGCAAACGGAAGCCCCCCGAAGGGTAGGTTAGAGGGGGGGGGTGAAGGGGGTTGTATGGAAGAAACGAAACGCCGGGGATCGTATTTTGTTCTTTTAAACTCGAAGCTTCGCTCGGTTCGTCGGGGTAAATCAAAATAATAATAAAAAACAAAAAGACAAGGGAAAAAAAGACAACACACGAATCTTTTTCTTCGTGTTCCTCGGTTCGCACGCGATGTTCGCATAGATTTATTACCGGTGTCTCCGTCGGGGATGAAACTCCGGTGCCGATAGCACCACGAAATTTGTCATATCTCGATCGCGAGTCCCGCGAGTGCACATATACATATGTACATACACGGATATACACACACAGACACAGGATGTTCCTATCGTAACATATTTTTCAGTCTTTACTGGCAAATGAACGAGACTCGTCTATCATGTTTACAGTGCGTCGCGACGAATACCGTAGACGATCTATCTCGAACGTCGCGCGGGAATTTCGTAGATAGGCGGGCGAAATTAATTTCAGTTTTACGTTCACGCAGTCGCGACTGGGTTGTTTGTCATTTTTCGTATGCCTTCCACCACCACCACCACCTCCACCTTCTCCTTCTCACTGGCACATGTGGCTCTTCGACCTCGTAGTACAACGATATTTGTACAAATACACACAGAACGTACAGGAAATAAATGAACCCCTAAAACGCGTTCGCGTGGGCGAGAAAAAAAGAATCCACGAATTCCATCGATAGTACGATATTACCACAGACGAGTTATTGTATAGAGTCTATATGACGAAAGAATTACGAAAATCGCGAAAAATCGTAAAATTCAACCAGTTTTTTAGTCGGCATTCGCTCAATTTTTGAGATAGCGATCTGAAACTTGTACCATTGTTTAAGTTAGGAAATTCTACGGTAGAACAATGTATAATAGTTGTACTTTTCGAAAATTTAATTTTTCGCAAAAATCTGAAGGGGGTAGGTCAGGATTTTTTGCGATTTTCGTAAATCGCTTGCCATTTCCGTAATTTTTGAGCTATTAAAACGATCCGAGGCGTTTTGGACGCGGAATCGGAAGCCGAATAAGATGCAGAAAGAATCAGATTGATATCTCAAAAATTACGGAAATAGCGAGAGATTTACGAAAATCACAAAAAATCCTGACCTACCCCCTTCAGATTTTTGCGAAAAATTAAATTTTCGAAAAGTTCAACTATTATACGTTGTTCTACCGTAGAATTTCCTAACTAAAACAATGGTACCAGTTTCAGATCGCTATCTGTAAAATTGAGCGAATGCCGACCAAAAAACTGGTTGAATTTGACGAATTTTCGCGATTCTCGCAATTTGCTCGTCATTTCCATAATTTTTGAGCTATTCAAATGATCCGAGACGTTTTGGACGCGTAATTCGAAACCGAATAAGACAGTGCAAGATTCAGGTCGATATCTAAAAATTTGCGAAAATGACGAAAGAATTACGAAAATCACGAAAAATCGTCAAATTCTGACAGTTTTTTGGTCGGCATTCGCTCAATTTTTGAGATAGCGATCTGAAACTTGTACCATTGTTTAAGTTAGGAAATTCTACGGTAGAACAATGTATAATAGTTGTACTTTTCGAAAATTTAATTTTTCGCAAAAATCTGAAGGGGGTAGGTCAGAATTTTTTGCGATTTTCGTAAATCGCCTGCCATTTCCACAATTTTTGAGATATTTTAATGATCCTGGGCGTTTTGGACGCGGAATCGGAAGCCGAATAAGCCAGTGAAAGAATCATTTTGATATCTTAAAAATTATGGAAATGACAAGGGATTTACGAAAATCGCAAAAAATCCTGACCTACCCCCTTCAGATTTTTGCGAAAAATTAAATTTTCGAAAAGTACAACTATTATACATTGTTCTACCGTAGAATTTCCTAACTAAAACAATGGTACAAGTCCCAGGTCGCTATCTCAAAAATTGAGCGAATGCCGAACGAAAAACTGTCATAATTTGACGATTTTTCGCGATTTTCGTAATTCTTTCGTCATTTCCGCAAATTATTGGTACCAAATAGAATGATAATGGTTTTAAAAAAGTACAATTGTTTATAAGAAATAAAGAAAAATAGTGGAAAATGTCAATATTCGTAACTTTTGTATGTATTCCGAAAAACTGAATATTCTTCTCTATAAAACAACTTACTTTTGCTGTGACTTACAGTTGTATACCTGTGAATTCACTATCCTTCTTTCGCAGTACAAAGGTCAATTATTAATACGCATAAACTATAACTTCTATATCGTATTCTTACTAATAATCGACGGACATCCTAGATTCGAACCGAAAATGGTAACGCAGCGAGTGACACTAAAATGGAAAGAGGGCTCTAGAGCCCTCCAAACCAGTGACATCGAAAAGCATGGGGATGATTGGTCTATCCAATACCTCGTCTGTGATATTACTTTCCCCGTCTTTTTCTCCCCGTTTACTACGATCACCGCCCGATGAATATGGAACACGGACATGAATTCCGCGTAATCAATTAAAAGATACAACGCGCGACTGCTACAATCCTCCATTAAGATCGATCTGTGTCAACGTGATAGAAAAAGGTACGAAAGAAAAAAAAGACAAAAGTGGGAAAGAAAATAAAATACCAACAACAAAAAAGTGTACCCTTTAAACGTCACAACGTGTCGAACGGAATTCCCGCGCGACTTTCAATCCAATCTCGAGGCAGAAGTACAATTCAAATTTCTCTGCACCCCTTTCACCACGAGGGTGGGGGTGCACAGACGGACGAAACACGCATCGATCATATTTACAGTGCGACAGAAAACGTAATCTGGTTGTCGACAAGGATCGTCGAGGCAAAACCCAATCGGGAAAGAAGAGAAGGGGGGAGAAGGGGGAGGGGGGTGAGGGTGGTTGATGGGGTCCCATGGCGCCATGGGACCACCAGAAACCTCTCTCCCTCGTCTTCTTCCCGCTTCATTTCTCTCCGCACGACGAGACACGTTCCAGTCACGTAACCTTAAATTGGTCAATTATTTCCCCAATCGGCCGTCGCAGCAGCCGACGTTCGCAGTCCGACGAGTACCGGTATCCGTGCCAGACAATACCTTGGTAGTTTCTTAGATTAAGTCGATCGTCGACGGTATCGGGGAAATATCCAGTCTGATTTTCTTGAATTAAAGCCTGTCGCTTCGACCGGAAAATCTCCGATCCCCCATCCCCTTTGATTCTTTGGCAATCAGAGTTCGTCAATGGAAAAAGACATTCCTGTCTATATATTGAAAAATTGGAAAAAGTTTGTCGGGGATTTATAAATGATACTTTTTTCCCGTGGGATAGATATCAGAATTATAATATTTTAGTGTGATTTTGATTAGATTTTTAATAGTTATCTTCTGGGTGTGTTTTATCGAGGAATAAATTTATGCGATTGTTTTCGTATATTTTGCATAATTCATTTGACCCTTATGGCAGCGAAAATTTTGCACGAACCGCATTATCGGTTTCCGAATGCAGAAAAACGCTTGTGCAAACCATGTGTTTCCAATTGGCGCCACTTCTTTTCTTCGCGAACCTCGCCGGACCCCACGTTATGACATACGATTCGCCACGATGTCTTTTTTTTCTTCTTTTTCTCTCGTTGCGAGACGGGCTTATTTTCTTGCGAGTAACCGCGTGGCGGTCTTTAATCACTTCTCCTCGGCAAATAAAAATGGCGAGCCGCGATTTGTCGCCGGGAGACTGAACTTTCCCGGTGCGTTCCACCGTGCTCCGTGTAGCTTTTTCTTTTTTTCCTTTTTTTTTACCAGACGACGTGGGGATATAAAATGATATTTCTCCCTAAAAACCACGTCGTCCCGAGGAGAATTCGCGGGAAATGTAATTACGAAATAAAAAGTCCTTAATGCCTTAAACAGATTTCGCGTGCTCGTTTGTTTAGCTTACGAATTCCGGGAGACTCGTTTGCAAGCAGATGTTGATGACACCTTAACCCAGTACCCCGGGATAATTGACTCTTTTAGGGAGATTTTAATTAATTACTTATCAACTTTCACGATACCTTATTCTCGACTCATCGACATTCCGGAAAATCGTGAATAATTATGTAAATTATAATACTTTTACATTTAAATTCATTCGATGCTTTCCGGAGAAATTTATGTACATAATTTATTCCCTTTTATGAATCAAACTGCGTCAAGAAACTCTTTGAGGATTTTCTTCGCGGTATTTTAAACAGGTTAATATGATTGAATTAATTAATTAATCAGGTCGATGGAATTTATTTTACGTTCTACGAGTGGAGTTGTACGGATCGATTAAATAAAAATAAATGGCATATTTAAAAAGACTTCGACGGCTCATTTGAAAAACACGTAATTTTAACGATCGCGCGGTCGCCCGGCCGCAGGAAATAAAAACGGTGAAAAAATTCTATTTACGCCAGTGTGGTCGATTGATATCGGAAACCGAAACGCGATTTGGCATGTTGGAACAACGAGTACGTGCGCGTGCACATAAATACCGGCTCGTGTGTGTATGTTCTCGCGCGGGCCAAAAGTGCTCGTTGACTTTTTACCGACAATTCTCCCTCTATTTATAGTCAGATTCGTTCGACAAGAAAATATCTGCCCGCGCAATTTATGGGTCGTGCTAATAAGCGCCGATACTAACTCATTCGTGGCTCGACTACTTTCGCAACGTTCGAACCACGCTAAAACGCCACTTTCACGTTAACCAACAGTATTTTATTGTCCCCTGAATCATTATCCTGATGATTTCCATATCATTTGAATTTTAAAATCATTCGTTGACACGTCGATAAATATAAATCATGATATCGATGAAAAGTGTGGTTAATCGATATTCTAGTTTCTATTTTAAAACACACTGTCTATCACTTCCCGAAGAATTTCTCCGTCATCAAATTACGAAGCCCAGAAAAACCTGAAGTCAGCGTGTCATCGCGATATGAAAGTAATTGAAAAGAGAAAGAAGAAAAAATCCGCGATTCCTCCAATTTCGCGTGAATTTCGCTGCGGCAGGCAGAAATCAGACGTCAGCGTATCGCTCGCGGATTTCACGGGAATTACTTTAAGTTGATTTCTCTGCCACCGGGTATTTCATTAGTTTCGTCATGCGCGTCCCGACGTCTGTCTGTCCGAACCACCGACGACGGTGTTCGAGACAAATGACAATTATCAGACAAACGCGTTCGAGAAACGCGGCCGGGGGAAATGCGGGAGATAACTGGATACCCGGTGTCGTGTACCTAATTTCCCGCGCACACTGACAAATGAACACGACGGAACAAAAAAAGAAAAAGAAAAACAACAAAAAAGAAAAAGAGCGCCGTCGTCGACGGCAAGTCACGGGAACACGAAAATCCGCGTCGTCCCTTCGTGCCGGTATTTCGGTCTAATTAGCCGGGCACATTAATCAGTGGAACGAACTTGACATTGAAGGAAAGTGACCTACGATAACCGTAGCCCCTTTCGTAAAGCGTACCCGTTTCGCTCGACGTATCTCTTATCATTTAATTAACTAAACACTCGTTTCCCGTCCGACGACGTACACACGTATTACGTAACACATTTGAACAGACATCGATCTTCGCGTCGAATCTCACGGTGAAATCGTCGACTTCTGTTACGGTGTTAATAAAAATTACGGCGGCGAGATTTATTCGCGGAACCGTGGCTCACTGGGGCCCCATTTATGTTATTTCGTTCGTATTTTTTATTAAGCTTGACCCGTTAATAGTTATAAAAGGGTTCATTGTTAACGGTTGCCACTGTGTTGGTTACAATATACCCCATAGTGCTCGGTACAGCGTCGGACTTATCAAAAATCTGTAATCATCTGTGCATTACATTGATTCGTCGGTCTCAAAAGTTCGTTGTATATGTATAATTAAAAATAAGAAAAATTCATCGAAACTGAGAGAATTTTTGGAAAGAAACGAATATGGTGTTGGATGACAGAACGAATGGGTCCGGATGAACGAGAGAAACGAATACGGGTGGATGCAACGATGGGGGAGGTGGACAAAAAAAATCGTGACTTTTCGTCGACGGGACCATACGTTTTTGTCGTCATTAATTCCGGGGATATCGTCGGCGTCACGACGACGACGACGAGGGCGGCTGGTAGTAGATGGGATTCCTTTTCTCGTACGACGAAACAGAGATTACGGATCCACGTCTTCCCGACAGCTGGATGGTGGGAACAAAAAAAAAAAAGAAAAACACGGCGGAACAAGGCTGGCATGGTTTTTCAGGCGTCGCAACGGTGAGTTATTTAGCCCCGACCATTGTAGATCCACGCTCTGTGGAAACGGTCGCAACGACAAGACTTTCTCGTAAATGAACATTCTGCGTCGGTCGCGCTTGCTGGGCCGTCGCCAAACTCGCGACGAAATTTTTTTCTATGTGTCAGACATATGCGATATTATCGCGGAATATGAATATCTCTATGCACACTAATAGCGTCGTTCCAAGATAATTTGAAAGCACCATTAACAAGAAAAAAGAAGAGAAAAAGGGAGAGAGAGAAAGAGAGAAAGATACCATCGAGTTAAATACATTCCGGTGAAATTAATTTCTATTGAAATCTCTGCTTTCAAATACACCGCGTCTAATTATTAATTGTAACAAATAGAAAAGTATCGTTAAATCAAGACTATTTTATACGATCACAAGATAATATTTAATGATCTGTATAAATTGTCCGGTGATACAAGAACCGCGGGACATTTCTAAAGAAAATGGCGAACGGTGCAGTCAATCAGATCTCGTCTCTCATTTACGACACGCCGTATCGACAAGTCTTCCCCTTAAATGGACGCTCGACATCGACGTTTCAAGCTTCTCTCGGTCAAAGCCAAAGTCACGGTGAGATAGTCTTTCCTTCTTGGTGTTTTCTAAAGAAATACCGGCACGCCATGGGAAAGGTCAGCGGTAGTTGAATCCGAACGGACTAGTTTTCTCGTCGTCGTACATTTTCCACACGGTTTTAACGGTTTCGAGGACGGAAGAGAAGAAAAAAACAACTTGTCGATGACGTATACATGTACGTAACTGCACACACAGACACACAGGTAACGGTGACACGATTCGCGTAATTTCCTTGGGCGTTGTTGATTCGCCGAACGCAATTATCGCGGGATTAAAATGATGAGAAATTGTCGATCGATTTAGAAAGGCGTCTCGATCACGAAGGTCGATTTTTTCTTTCATGCATCTCGCATTGGCGCGCCGGAAGAAGAGTTTCCATGAAACGGAGAGGAACGAGAGGCATTCGCGAGGTCGAAAGTAATTAAGAGAGACCAAGAGAGGGAGAGAGAGTGGGAGGGAGAGAGTGTCCAAGGTTCGGTGTAGAAAAATAACGGGAATATTTCACACGTTGGGTGACGTCGAACGGAATTGAAACGTGCAATTGAATCGTTGAGAAATAAAACGTTCATTTTGCCGACCGTTCTCGACGGCTTCGGCCAGGTGTAATTTACCCGCGTTAATTAGTCGACCGTTCCAAGGTGGAAAAATCTTGGCTGCGCGGTGTTTATTTAAACACCCGCAACGAACGTTTCATCGTTAACGATAACAATGTTCCTCCTCGCGAAACAAACGAACTGCGTGACTTATACTTCCTGTTACGTGATTTTATATTAAAAAAATCCTTATAAATATTGATCAAAGCCTGTACGTAGTTAACGTTACAACCAACGAATCAACGAATTGCCCCAGGCCCAAAACTATATATCAAATAGTTTAATCAAAGTCGTTCGTCGAAGTGATCCAAAAATCCGGCAAAAAAAATCATCGTCGACTATTCCCCAACGACCGCAGGAAAAACTAAACAAAACCGTTTCGAACGCCACGGTGTAACCAGACCGTCGAAACGTTTTCCCACACACGACGCACGTCAAACCGTCACGGGGGAGAGAGGAAAAAAAATATCGATTTATGTACCTGTTTCGACACACCTATCGCAAAAGTCCGTCGCAATCATTACCGGGAACGAATATAATGCGTCAAAGTAATCGGTCTGGCCGCATACCGCCTGCAACGGCGTATACATACTGTCATCGAGAGCGTTGAATGAAAAAAAAAAGAGGAAAGAATTCTCGTAATTGCAGCGCGATCGTTTGTAACCCCGTTATTCAATAGTTCGTCGGTTGTTCCAAGGACGTCGTGAAATCGTTTTGCTCGTTGATAATATAGACGTACCCGTTCGTACATACATACATACACATTTTCCGTGAACAATAAGCGACGACGGCGTTTTCTTCTCGTTTCTTTTTACTGTCTAACAATAAAAAGAATCGAGTTACCGTTAACGTCGCAGATGGCACGATGAAATTCCTATCGTTAAAGCCGGCGTGACCGTGCCACGGTAGCGTTTAAATTCTGCTTGCCTTAGTACATACATACATACATAGTACAGTCTCTCGGTAACAGGATACGCGTTGCGTGCGTGCCTCACGCACACATATACGTAGTGATATACACAAAGACACGGCGGATATACGTACGAGTTCACGTTATGGATAGACGATGAAGACGCACGAGGAAACCGCATACCCGATGCCATTTCTTGCCGTCGGCGAAAAATCGACTTTTCTATTTAATCATCCTTGAAACATCCACGGGAATCCGGTTTCAATTACATTACATAAAACTGTAATGTATCCACCACATACAGTAGATTATTATTCGATATCCGATTTTTCTTTCAATTAATTGTCGATTATTCCTAACAGCGGATAGAAGATCGGAGATAATACGTGAAGTCTTTTGTATCGATCTATTACAACGTATCAGACGTTCGATTTTCCTTTTAACCTATCTGAGAAATGATAGTTTGATTATTTAATAAGATTCTACGGTCTTTTTCGAAATTTATATATACCGTGGGCAAATTTATTCGGGTCACCGTAGAATCTCTCGCCTAGACCGGTTGGTAACGAGATACTTTTGACAGTGGATTGAATCATGTCGAATACCTTTTTAATTTTCTTTTAACAAGTCCCTCGCCACCTGACCGCTCTCTCGAAACACGTAGCGAAGGTGTTAATCGAATTAAAAACTGTAATAAATTCTAATACTTTCTTCACGGTCCCGCGTAGTTTAATTCGCGCTTTCGGTCGACCGCTCGTCCACTTATCTAAATCGATCGCTCGATTGTATTAATACGGTTAAGTTTGCTCATAAAAGATTTCAAGGGGGATTCAGCTCACCGCGCGAAAGATAAGGCGAACAAGTTTTCGCGACCTCCTCTTCCTTCTTGAAATAAGAGACAGAGAGAGGAAGAGAGAGAGGAAAAGAGAGAACAAGAATCATCGGGGAGAATGGAAGGAACGATTGTGGGTCAACGTTTCGTTCCACTTTCTCCTTTCTCCGGTTTTCGTGGATCCGAGGTCCTCGACCTTTTTAACTTCGCCGCTCTAACGTGAAACGGCTCTATTACCTCACCGGAAACTATAAACCCTTCTATTCCGCTGATATACCCGCAGATTGCATCGGTCTATTTCGAAAGTAAGGCAATCGGCGGAATCGAAATCGCGTTCCTGGCGAATAAACGACCGTGAAGTTGAGAAGGAAAAAGGGTACGGGAAAGAAACCGGTGGAAAAATGTGAAATTTCTATAGCAAACAGAATCTCCCCATGTCGTACCGAAGTGTCTCCTGCAGTCTTGATAAATGTCTACCGGTATCTAAGTAAATCGCAATTTAACCATCTGCATGGTTTTAAATTGTCCCGGGTGTAAAAAACAATTACGTTAAAACAGACAGAAGAAACATTTCTCCATGGAAATTCCTGGGGTTTCACCAGTCCCGCAATTATACCGGGAAACGGAGAGACTCACGGTAAGTGAATCCGTTCCGACGATACATTTCCAAAGAATAAAATATCGTGTAAAAAAGAAAGAGAGGTACATAAAGAAGAAAAGAACGAAAGAAAGTAAAAGAAAAACGGGAACTCGAGCGGTATCCGATAAAACGAATGGGTAGTAACTCGTTGTGGTCGAAAGAAAGAGAGAGAGAGATATATATCGTCGATGCAAATTTCGTCGATTTCACAGCCCGATGCAATTATCTCGCGAAAAGAGAGTTCAAGTATGTCCGGTGGGAAGATAGATCTGCGGCCGATGTGAAATACACGAGCGAACCCGGGGAGAATGATTCTCAATGGTGTATGTTACCGGATCCGGGAACTCGGGATGCAAATGAGAATCGCTGTAGAGATCCCGGGGACTCACAGGTGTACCTACACCACTGTAATCGATTCCCGCGATCGGACCGGGATAGAACCAGCCGAGAGGAACGAAGGCTTTGCAAGGGATTACGCCGATTATCCGAATAATTACCCCAGGAGTTTCGGCGACGGACTCCGGGGGCAAATAAAGCTGGCCCCCGGGTTGATTCGAGTGGCTTGCGAATCCGAATTCCATTTTCTAGGCCCACTTCGTTTGCCGCTTATCATCGATATTACATCGATCGATCGTGGTTTTATCAGTAGATTTTTAAAGATCAGGAACGACTACTATCGAAGTCACATTCTATCTTTTTGCATTCATTTGATACATATACATTTTTTTATAATTTCTATATTAATATTCCGTTAAATTCGTCGCGTTTGAGATTAAATTGATCGCGATAGTGAAACGGAGAGAAATTTCAATCGACCAAGGCAATTCCCAATTAGCCCTTTCCGCAGTCGTGTCTCACTATGTATATTCTCCTCGAGAATACTTGCTCCAATATTATAAAACCTATTCCCTGTCTCCCTCTATCTCTATATTATAATCCAAGTAAATTTATATATTATCCCCAAGTTGTATTTAATCCCCACCCGAAGAAACATCGTCGGTTAGACGTCGTTCCGCGTAACGGAGGATTCTCCAGTCGGGGAGAAAAGTACGGCGATAAAATACAATGACTCACCGAGCGCCTTGCAGCTTCCGCCGTGCAGGGAATCGCCGGCGAGTTGAATGATGGCCATGAGAAGATCGCCGAGCATCAGGCAGGCGACATGATGAGTCTGGCAACGCCAATGCAGAACGTGATGAGAGGCGGGCAACAGCCAACCGGCGGCCAAGGTGGCTGCCAGGAAGACTGCGCTAATGATGAAGCCCACGGGATACAAGGTGAACCTGATGTCCGCCGCCTGCATCACTGGCCTGGAAGTATCACGGGAATGGTTAAATAAAAGAGAAGAAACAATATTATAATCTATAAAATCGCTGTTCAGGCGATATTACGTTACGTGGTATATTAATGAAATTCATGAGATAATAGAATCTTTCAAAATCTATTCTCTCAATGACGAAGGATAACGTAATCGATGTGTATAACGTAATCTTGGAATGATTCATTAAAGGAGGAAGACAATTCTTGTAATTTCTCACGATTCCTTTGGAATATGGATGTATGTAGTCATAAATGAGGAAGCTTTGTGGTATTCCATTGTATTTCTCGTAGAAGTTAGATTAAATTAGATATGTGATTGTTACGTCAGTTTCCGAACAACTGGCTCGCTGCCAGCGTTGATTTTCTTTTATCTAACTATCGATCGGTCTGATATTCGAAACGTACAGAAAGTGTGATTCTTTATCACGTGTCGTATGAATCTCACGGGATCGTTATCCCGTAGTTCTTTCGAAACGCGGAGACTTTTTCATCGTCGAATCCACAACCTGTTTCTCTTTGGGCTAGGATACAGAGTGAAAGTCACGGAGAAATCGCGTTCCCCGGATTTCGACGGTTCTCGCTTAGTCACGTCGGCGAATGCCAGGAATGAGCAAACACACAGGCACAGTCCTCCCAGTGAAAAAGAAACGTTTTTCTAATTAACGAACGCTGGCGACGTACGTTTGGTCCGCGAATCCATAACACTCGGTGTGTTAGTGTGTGCGTTAGCTTTTCACTCGGAGATTGTTGACATTCCTTCGTCGATTCGCGCGGTACTTTTCCATCGGTTTCTAGTCGTCTCAAATACGTGAACTCGCGGCGAACGACGTCTTCGATTTTCCAAATAAAACGCGACGCTCACCTGACGAAACCATCGGGGTTACATACCGACGACGGCGGTACTTTCAAAAGCGAAACACACTCTCCCCGTCGCCGAAGGTACGTGTAAACGCTCGCGTTAATTGAGTTTCGGAGCCGGTTGCTTTGGAAATTACACGCGGAACCTTTGAAACCCGCGGATAACGTTTTCCGTGTAATTTCGGGAACTCTTGCACCGCGGACCCCATTTACCACCGGTCACGTTGAAATTCCGTAACGATAAACGGGAATTACATCCACACAGCCCTACCAAACGGAATTTATAATAATAAACCGTACACAATTCGCTATCTTGACTCTCGTATATTTTCACGCGTAGAATATTTCTGAGGATTTTTTCTAAAGAACTTTAATCTCGTTCCCGAAAAATCCATAACGAATCTAATAAAAAAAAAAAACGGGAAAACCCAATCGTAAAGCGAGCGGTAGCGAATGTATCTGAAACGCGTCGCGTAAACGTGATTTAGCGCCAGCTAAAAATACTGTTTACAAGCCGGTATAACTTTACGGTAGTATCGAACGGTTCGGAAAGATACATTTTACCCCGGGTGAAAATATAATGTATCGATTTCAAACGCTCGCATGATCACGTTACACACAGAAGTGGCTTTATGGATGACGTTGGATCGCTCATACGACACGTGACCTAGAAATTCTTCGTGAGATGAGTGAAAGTGAGGGGGAGAACCCCCCGCGTTTTTCTGGACGTGTCGTCGGTTCGAGTGTAGAGGAAGAAGAAGAAGTAACGCCGTTTATCCGTCCGGGCTAACCGTCGAACGTGCAATTAAGCCGTACGATAAATTCAGATCCGGACAGCCGATACTTAACGGAGCAAAAAGTTCGATCGTGCTCGGAGCCTCGAAGTAGGTCGATTCCGTCGCGGTATCGAAACCGATTCTGGGTCTCCGTTTTTATACGAGTTATACCGAACCGATTCGTCGGACGTTCGGGTGAGAAATAAATAATTACGAGAATATCTGAACGAACACACACACTACTTAATCCGTGGGACGACGTTAAATATGTATATCAATTGATTTCGGATTCGGTAGTGAAGGAAACCACACCCGGAAATCCAAGAGTATAATTGGGAACGGTAATTATAATTTCAATTAGTTACACGATACATCCGTGTCATTCTTATATGTGTAGGTGTATCTTTTTCTCTTGGAAAACGATGAATTCTATTTGCTTTTTAGGATGATTAGAAATTTCTTATAGGGTGATAAATTTATATGTGTGATTTTGTGTCTTTGATAATCTTTTCAGAAAATGTTTCTATATCTGTTCAGACTACTTAACCCCGGTATTTTGGTATCGTTAAGTCGTTGGTTGTTGATTCTACGGTATTTCAGTGTGAATTTCACCAACACCTGTTCACCGTGGTGAAATTTCGGCGCAATAACGTGAGGTTCGAAATTGAGAGAAAGAAGGAAGCACAATATTTCGTGACTCACCTTTGCGGCGCGTGTTCCGAGCATGCGAAGACCTTGACCACCAGGTTGAGTTCCTTGATCCTCTCCACGCAGAACTGATCGGTGGGCAAAATGACCCCGTCTATTTCCAGGCCGCCGTCCGGCAGCAGCAGGGCATCTTTCGCGTCTCCCACGATCGTGAAGTTGTCCGAACGCGGACAATTCGGGAAACCGGGAACAATTTCCACCGCTGACGAGGCGTTCGGTAACAACGGCGGGGCATCCGCGGATTCTTTCAACTGGGCGCATGCTTTTCTGTAAATTTAATGATTTTCGTTTTAGCACATGCTAAAGGCTTGTAAGAAGAAATCTTGACCTCGTTTTTTCGCAAATTATGTATTTAGGAATGGGAAAAAATTGAAAAAGTTCATTTTTTTAACGTTGATGAAATATCGTTGGGATTATGGGATGTAGAATAATTGCAAATGAATTTTCATTTGAAGAAAGATTCTTTTTTAATGAGATTAAGTGAGATGTAGGGTTATAAATGTTTTAATAAAATAGATTGAAAATCATCAGATTAGTGAAACGAGTGACGAAGATTTAAAGGGGATTTCTAACGTTAGCGAAAAGAGCGACGGAAAGGATGATATTTCCGCAAACAACATTCCCAGCCATTCTGAAGCATTCGTAGCATCAGAAACCGTTATCAGATGGTAGGAAGCGCAACATGAAAGTAATCCCTCGGAACTAGGAACTGTAAAGGAAATATTCAAGCCGCTCGGAGAGGTTGAAAGAAGATTGCAAAGAAGAAAATGATTCAGACACATTCAATAGAACGTTATTTTTCATATGAAACTTAATTACAACGCGAGTCGATCAATTATCCGAAAAATTTGATTATCCGCTTTAATTATAATTAATCACTTCGGGTAATCGAGGTTCTACGGTAATTACTCAATTTCCAACGTTTCGATCAGAATATCAGATCCTCGTAACGCGAATATTTTATAATACTGATTTTCTACAATAAAATATAATACAAGCAAGAATATGCCTTTTAATTCCATCGATTAAGAATCAAATCTGCAATCTATTTCACTGTCTTAAGCATAACAGAAACCGAATGACACATTTATGCATGTAACGATATTTATAATTTCCCTAACTTTTCATCATCTTTCGACACAGACAGCAAAACAGAAGTTATGTAAAATGATAAAGATCCTTTTAGGCGCCAAGCATTTCCGCGTTCGCGGCAGACATTTTGTATTTCAAAGACGCTTATGATCTTAGGAAGCGAAGAAACCCTTGCAATTCTCTTTTCTCGTATTTTTCTTTCCCCCGGTTCGCCTGCGTTCGCGAGATGTACGAAACAGGAATGTTTCGGTGGATTAAATTATTCCGTGGACCAAATTGAAAAAGGGAACACGATAAAATGTGGGTCCTTTCAACGGTTACCGCAACATGCATCTCCCCGTGAATATGTATCCATGCTTTACAAAGTCCTCGTGCTTTCGGGAGATACGAAAACCTTTTGAATCTTACCCGTTTTTCCTTTCTTTTCTTTTCTTTTCTTTTTTTTTCCTTTCCACGGTGTACAATCTCGATAAGTGACGCCGATGGCGACACTTACGCGACGAGTCGCGAGATTTCAAATTTTCCAGATAGCGGAATACGTATCACCGGTAGATTGTCGAGGCAAACATTGGACAACGTGAATAGAATCGACACGCGAGTTGCTTCTACACACAACGAGGGAGAAAAAAAATGACTGTACATACGTCATGACTAGAATTTATCTACGAAACGACCGTACGTTTATACATACAGGGCGAAGAACACGCCGGAGTCCATAGAACACTCGAATCTGAAGCGCGACGAAAACGAAACCATACGTTATTCATTTACACCGGGTGTCATGTATTCAAACACAAAATCCCTAGGTTCCTCGAATTTCTCCGGCGATAAATACAACTTCGTTCCGGGTATACAACTTTCTACCGTCTTTCTTTCGCGCTACCGACAACGATTATTCGACGAATAACGAGATTCAAAATGGACGATTCAAACTGTCATTCGTGAACCACTTCAATAGACTTCACTTTCGTATCTGTCATTGAAACATGGCGGACCTTAATGAATATTAACACATTATTGCCCGGTAATCTTACGCAGAAACTATCCCCTGTCACAGATTATTATTTCGTAATTGAAATTATATATGTATAAAATACCTTTTGACAAATTCTACATTATTCATATAATGCAAGAACGAACACGATTTAACTCACGACCGATCGACAACGTCATGAACATGCAAACACGAGTTAAGAGTCACGACCATTCAAAGGGGGGTTATGTTCTATGGCGGGAAAAATAAACAGAAACTAACTTGTCCTCGTGAAAAGCGGCGTCCTGGTCGCAGCAGCGTCGTACCCGGGCCCTCATCGTCGCGGCGGCGTGATTTCCCTCCAATTTCTTCTGCACGCAAACGAGAAGAGCGTTCGTGTCGACGCAATATTCATCCGGTCGGAAATTCTCGTCCGCGCTGATATCCGGTATGGCGTTTCCGTTATCCACGAGAACGAACGGACTGGTATTTCGATGGGGTACATAGGTTAACACCGTGTTCTCCCGGCACTCGGGTAACTTCCCCTGAATTATATTCCAATCGGCCGGCAGATTTCGTATTAATGTTCCCTGGGACGGTGAATATATCATCGGTTTCCAGATATTCGTGGTGGGCTCGCATCGCGGCATACCGTTCGTACCCCCGTTCGACTGTTTTACCAACTCCTGATCGAGTCGACAGCACTTGAGAATATTCACTCGATTTTTCATGGAGTCGTTCGGCTCGGACGTGACGGCGGCGGCGATCGCCGCGAACATCACGAAGAAACAGAACCTCATTGTCACGGAGATCGAGTCGTACGCGAAACCGGTATCGCTGACGATCAAACTCAGAACATGTCACGTAAAGTACAGTCACTGTGTGTCTCTCGCTTTATTCGATACCGGCGACGAAACGAGTATGTAAACACCACCGGGGATTTTTAGTACACTCTCCTGTCTCTCGATGTTTGTAAACAAACGATTGATCGATGTAATCACCCGTTGATTTTTATACACGTATATTTCGATATATTTATCAATCTATTCGCGACACTGTTTAATAGTTCGTATTAGAGACGGAGAATCCACAGACGACGTTTAGAAAGGTTAAGCTCGATCGTTCGGACTCGGAAACGACCGTGACCGACTCGCTCGGAGGTTTCGGAGTTACTGAAGTGGCCCGACCACGCGGCCTGGCAGCAGCGTGGCTGCTGGATGCGCGCGCAGCCTTTCGCTTCTCCCGCCCTTATTCAACCACCTACTTTCTTCCTTCTTTTTCCGACCTTCGTTGGCGCCGCGACGGGGTGAATTCGCGGGCCACGTGTTCGCTCCCACCGCGACGGGTTTCTTCGCCCGGAAATGCAACGGTACCTTGCGTGAAACCGTGTTCGCTTGACGGAAGACACCGCGGTGGTGTGTTTTCCCGTCGGTTTGTTTGTTCCTTTCTTTTGTTTTTGCCGAGGAACCACTGGCGGTTCCTCCTCCTCCTCCTCCTCTCTTTTTTTTCCTCCCGTTTCTTGCACTTAATTTCGGTTGTTTGTAATTTCCGCGCCGGATTTGCATGCCATTCATATGCATTTATGGTAAGCACGTACCAGTGGGGTGATGGGCCCGCTAGATTGTGCGGATGTTTCATAACGCACGGGAAACGGCATGGAGTTCCCTTTTCATCCTTTTATTTTTTGTTACGGATACGTTCGTGGTTGAGATAACGGGCGCACGGTTGTTTCGCGATTTTTGTCTTTTTGTTTTTGAACCCACGCAGGGTTGAATGTCGAGGTATTTTGAACTGGGTTTTTAAGGTTCTCTTTTTTTACGAAATTATGAAAGCGAAGGTATTCTAAATTTGTTAGTGGTTGAAATTAAAAGTAATAATTATTCCCATCAGTTTCAACTTTCACTAATTTTTAAAATCAAAGTTTTTCAAATGATCTGCTCGAATTGGAACATCTGTGGAAATTGAAAATTTTCGTTACAGCGTCATTCATGATTCTTTGGTTGGCCTTCCGCGAGGATTTAATATCAAATTAATATTTACGGGAACGTACACAGCGGCGTCCTTGCGTTCATTATTATTTACAGAGTAAACATCGTTCGTCTAACGGAGGATCGCGGAATTCCCGTCCCGTAGTTTGTGTTTTTGAACGGGAACTTCCTGGACTCGGCTGCAACCACGAAGCGCGGTTCATCGAAACGACACGATAACTCTTGATCGCGCGAAGGTCGACCACGATAATGATCTAGATCTTGAGTCAAGGATAACAGTATTCACGAACGTGTACATAAAACACTCCGGAGTCGAAGTTTCGCGCGAATAACACTTTCCACGTATATTAAACGTATCTGTACCGCACGTCGGTGTAATTTATACCCGTGTTATGTTCTTCTGATTACCAACTGTATACAAGATGAATCCGTTTCTATCTCGAAAGAGATCCCGTTTAACAAAGTCGGATCTATTACCATTACTTTTCGGCGAACTAAGATTCTATCTCGTTACCAAGAACTTTCGTTCGTTTATACATAAAGTTTCGATTATATTTTTCTACTGGGAAATAATAACACAAAAAACCGTGTTGTTTACGTACGAATTAAATCCTAGCCATTTATAAGTGTCCAAGTTGTCTCTTCTACGGAAAATATTATTTCGTTCTTCTTGTTTATCCTTTCCTCGTCGGTCCATTATCTCTAGAGGATCGAAGATCACTTAGGGATCGTGGAAAAACCTAGGTCGCCCCGTGTTTTCGTCGTTTCCCGAAAGAAGAAACAGGCCACTCCGATAAGTCGACCGGAAATGGTTTAAAAGTTTCGCAGAAGCAGCGTCGTCAGGACGGCACCAATTAAACTTCTTCGGGCCGGGCGAAAATTGGAAATTTATGTCTGAGCCGTGCGGCTGGCGTCTGCGAAATTTTGTCAATTAAAACATCCTCCAACGTCTTCGCTAACCCGAAGTTTTCTCGTAAAAAAGTGAACTGTTTGTCGGTCCACGCCGCGACATCCATTTTTCCTATTAATTTTCATACCCTAATTCACCATTAATAACGAATCAATGAACGAGATAATATATACGCCGCAATTACGCTACCGTCATTTCACCATGATTTACAACGTTGAACGAATGCACTTTCATGATAAAATCGTTTTTTTAAATTTCGTCGGAGAACATCGGGCCAGGGTTGAACAAGAAAGGCACGGAATTCAAAGCGGCAACGGGCATGCGTAAATCACGGCAACCCGGTGGATATGCACCGGTGTTAGCGTCGCGACGCCGAGGACGTGCGTGAGAGTGCGTACGTTAATAGGTTTGCACGTGCGTGTCCCTAAACGTAATACAGATTTTATCTACCCCCGTTGTCTACGCCATGTCGACCCGGGGAAAAGGGGTGGAGAGAAGCCAGACGGTTTCATCGTTGTTGCCTCGAACGAATATCGAAATCCGAGCGAATTCGTTGCCCGATCGACCGTTACTCATTAAAGCAATCGGGGATAGGAGAAGCCTCCGATGGTATCACGGAAATAATGAGTTTTCCACCGCCCCGATAATACGAGCACATCGAACCGCCCCCTCTTATCGTGTTTATGAATTACAAAAGTGTAATCGAATACGGCTAATTTTGTTTAACTAATTGCCGATGGCGAAAAGCGGTGGAAACAAAGTGCCGTCGTCGTCGATACAAAAGACGCGGATTATTTAAAGACCCGCGTGAGATTATTAAATGTCGATATACAGGAATAATAGTCTCGATTATTAAAATGTTCGAAATGGAAAATATTCACGGTTATCATCGCGTTACCCGTATGTATTACAGATACTATCGCGACGATAGCGTTGTGTAACGATAGGAAATATTTCATCGATCTAGCGAATCGATGGAACGATAATTAAGCCAAAGTAACAAATTATAATATCATATACACATCAATTTAAAAAAAACACACAATCATATACATTCCAGGGATCAGAGAAAAGTAAAAGAACCCCAGAGAAAAACTCCAAAAATAGATTTCCAAAAATATCACGAGGCAATAAAGTTATTCATGTGGCGTTAGGTGACGATAAGGTTTTTCGATTACGTCGCGATGCCATAAAAGTCGCTTCCTCGTCGTTCGAGGAAAGGTTATACAGGGTCTTGAAGCTAATCTCGAGCCCCATAAATATAACGGCCCATGGGAGCGACGTCGTCGATCATGCCGATCTGATTCCGCCGCGCCGTTGAAGAAAATTAACACGCTTCTTCGTGTCGAAGGGACGCTCTCGCGACGTCACAGTTTTTCGCGATAATCGCGGCAGCCTTGAAAGCGCATAAAGTCCGCCGGACTCCGGTCGTGTTTAGCTTATCGACGGTCATCTATATTATGCATTCTGTCGCGTGCACTTAAGTACACGCCGGGAGGGAGGTTCCGGCGCGTTGTACGTGGTCCGACGGTGAATTTCCGTTTTTATTTTTTTTCCTCCTCCCCCTCCCCCCCGTTAGTCTAATAGCAATTTATTTCGACCGCGTAATCTACGAGATCCGGGCGTTATCCTGTAAATTGCGCGGTTCCCGCGGAATTAAAGATGCTATCTCGCCAGATTGTCAACGGATAATTAATAACGGAAGGGATGTCCGGCGATCGTAGTGATCGTAACGAGTGAAAATAAAAAAGAAAGGAAAAATGGTCGATGAGGAAAACAAGGGAAAAAATTAATCGTTCGATGGTTCTTCCTTGATCTGTCGCGTGGTGAGGGGATAAAACGCGGAGAGACAGGAATTTTGCAACGAACGCAATTATCACGGAAAACGAGCGCGACCCACGGGGTGATCGAGGATAATTAAAACAAGCTCCGTTAATTAAAAAGCCTTCTGGTAGCGAGCGTCTTCGCGATTACTGCAAATTTGCTTAATTCATCTCTGATGATCTTGTTAACTGTTGAGATTTCCATTACTACGGATATACAGTGTAGTCTGCAAACACTTTACCGAGGGGGACACGGGTAAAAGTGGAAATCACACAGACGTAATTCCATGTCTTTCATTCTCTCTCTATTCAACCATAGAGAAAACGTATAACGATAACAATAATAACAACAAAAATCCTGATAACAGACGACAATTTATAAGTTTCTTATATTCACTCGGTAACCGAAACAATCCTATTAAACGACACGATAAAACATTTTATTCGACACACCATCGAGTCGATAATTACGGAAAGGAGTGAGGGAGGAGGGGAGGGCGTAAATCAACCACCACCGGATTGACTTATCAATAACAGAAAAGAAGAGCGGGGAAGTTTAACGATGAATATTCGCGCAGACGCTTCGCAGACCGAGTGCCGTTTCGGCGTGAAAACTCAATCGTAATGGCCTATAAACGGCGACCATAAAGATCATAACGGTACATTAAACCCGGTATCGTCGGTGGTTTACGCCGCCACGGTCGAAACTTTCGCGGCCTAATCTGTTGACGTTCCACCGATTTTCCTCCCTCCGCGGTTTAAAAGACGCCTGCGGAAAATTTAAGGCCTTCTTACAAAATAATACCGACGCCGCAACATCAGAACCGCGCTTTTAACCTGAGCGTACCATCAACGGACACCGAAGGTAAGTGTGTACTTGTGCAACGATGTACCGAGTAATTTATAGCCCGATTGCACTTGGCGTTGGGTCTAGTTGTCACGGTGTCCAGGGTGGTTGTATTTGTACACTTCCCGACCGCGTATACATAGATATACACATACATAGACGTAGATACAACCTTTCCTACTTGATATTCCAAGTTTTTACACATCTTTCATCGTCGCTGACCAAAAGAAAAACGAAATATAAAGAAGAAAGTGTACCTTCGTATAATATTCGCTCGTAATTTCCCACGTGTTCACCGACGTAATTGTGAACGTGTTGTACATACTTACAAAGTGTGCTCGGATGGTTCGATGAATCATCGTATCGTTGAATAAATGGACGACCGAACGTGTCGGTGAAACAAAGGAGTTTCGGTTTAAACATGCGATAATAGAGTTTTTCTTTTTACCGCTGGAACACGAAAAGAAACGTGTTAGAGTGCGGGTGACGTAACGGCAAAACACGGACGTAGCTTTCGAAACGCGTCGGGGATCTTTGTAAACTCAATTTTCTGACTCGCGCGAGATAAGGGCTGGTCTCTTGCACCGCCATCGTCGACGGGCACCAACGGCAACGCCACCCTCGTCACTTTGATATCGATGAGGGTAATTTACGCGAACATTGTTGGCGAAGAAGATTGATGCGTTGAGTGCGTGCAGGGGTACCAAGAGGCCCTCGGGCTTGTTTCTCTCTCTCTCTCTCTCTCTTTCTCTTGTTCGCCACCTTTCTCTTCGACTCTCCGACAGTACGTTTTTCCTCTCGTTCTCGTTCTTTCTCTTGTTTTTCTCTTTTATCTCTTACACCGCGTGTCTTGTTACGTTTCTCCGTCTCCGTTCGTTTTTCCTGGTTTCTTTCACCTTTACCGCTTCCATTTCTCCTTTCTCTCTTTCATTTTTTTTCTCTTCTTTCATTTCGTTTCCCCTGTCTACGCACAACATGATGAATTGCACTTCGACACCCCCGCACGACCGTAAGAGTGTCCTACGAGACTGCCCCGTCATTCTGCGTATTATTACGCGCGTGAAACTGGCGCCTCCGTTCGGACGTTATCGCGTACAAAGTGACGCCGATAAACGATCTACCCCTCCCCACACCTCCTCCTCCTCCCTTTTCTTTCCATCGTACAACGTCCGGATAACAGGAAACTGTTTTTTAGCGAAAAAAATCGCGGCGACGGAACGGCGACAGGTATTTTTAAAATTTTCTTTCGCGCGGGGGGAACGTTGGGAGAGTTATTCTCGAAATCTGTTCGAGTCGTTCGCGACAGGATTCAACGAAGTGATAATCAAATTCGTGTGTGTGGAGGGAGGAGGAGGTAAAAAAAAATTACTTGTTTTCCCGTTGCGAGATAAAACGCAGATACAACTCTCTTCGGTGAATCATGCATATTCCCTTTCGGCCGTGTCGTCGACAACTCATCGAAATTGTTTATCATTCCCCTCGTAGCGAAGACAGTCCGGGGCCTCTAAGTGAGTACGAAATGTAAACGGTTCAAGTCGGATAATAAATGGACGAATGACGCGACAGTCCCTAGAACACAATGATCGCCCGACGGCTTTTATCTACGATCACGATTGTGCCGAATGGGCTATATTCGGGCCCGTGCACTTAATACACCCTCGTACACGGTTGCACACAATGCGCCCTTAGTCGGTGCACGATGAACAGATACCGGAATTATCAGATGCACTCTGCGGGCTTCGGAATTTTCCGAAATATCTGCACGGCAACGGCATACCGGCCGTGGGGAAACTATTTTAAATAGCATTCGGTCATTGACAAATCCCGGGCGTACCTGCCGCGCGAATCGTGATCCACCGGTCGGAAGAAAATATTCCCAAAGAATCCCGGAATTTCCGCTGGTACGTTCGAGATCGCGAATTTTCACGGGTGATCGATTAAAAATGTCAAATTTTCATCGGGAAATTCGTGGCGTTAACGTGACTCGCGTAGCGAGATAGAAATGTTTCTGAGTGATCGATTAAAAATTTTAATTTTCATGGTTAAATACGGGGTGCTTGAAAATGTTGTTCGATGTTTGATTAGAAATGGAAGTTTTAGACATTGAAGATTTTTAGAGTGACGATTTTATTGTAGACTCAGAATTTTGGTAAATTTATAGTGTACAGTTAACATTTGGGGTACCCTAAATATACAACCTCGGGCCCTACGTGAAAATCCCTTGACACTTAGGTGTGATTGTCCTTCAGGGACTTTCTGGTGATCGGACCAGGCTATGCGGAGTCATAACCTTAGGGAGAAGTATTGCCGTTGCCTGAGGGACTCCTAAACACAGAACCCTAAGTCCCTACCTTGTATACGGCCCTGTCTATGGATACCCTTGGGTTTTATTGTCACCCGTGTCTGAAGTGGTTCGTGATACTCTAATAATTAGACGCTAATTATTTGCATCTCGCCACCTCCAATCGTACGCTTCGTTAGAGTGACATATTTTGCAGTTTACAAAACAGCAACCTTGTTACGTAATACATATATGTGTTTCATCCTACTTACACTCTATTAATATTAATACAGTATTCGTGCTCTATGTGAAATTTTGAATCGATATAACACAGAATGTAATCCCGAGGGATAAACGTTTTTCGGGATGCAATCCTGAAGAATAAACGCCACGCGTCTGGTTATTCAGAAACCGCTGAAAGATGCATAGAAATATCAAAGTTTAAGTACCCGATCAAAGAATCACGCCAGCCAGCCGGTAATGCCGGAGGATCGTTTCGCCTGGCGCCATTGTGCCAGCGATTCGCATGAAATAGTGGCGTCGTCCGGCGTCGTAAAACCGATGGAAATCTGTGCGTAAACGCGCATTGATTTACGCGGTGCAAAAAGTACTTCGATGCTCGTATGCGAACGATTCCCGTGATCATTTCCAATCCTTTTCATGTTAAAACGTCGTTCGAATAAGCATAATGATCGCCAGTGAACAATTCTATAAATGTCACACACAGAAACAGGGACATAGACATATTCGCGAGAAAAACAAGTGGAATTTCATGTTTCTATTTACATTTACTTGTTCCACTATCAATTTATCTCATACCCCTTTAAATCATCCTCAAAATCAAGAATAAACACTATAATACATATATAAGAACACGATAATTTACATTTACCCTTCCAAAAGCGACCACGTGCTCATCAAATACACATTCACACCGATACAAACACATTCCCCATCGTGATTCTCATTTATCCAACACCAATAATCACCGTCCTTACACGCTGAAAAAGGGTGAGAGAGAGAGTGAGAGAAACCCTTCGTCGTAGCATTCTAAAAAACAATCGATCAAACGGATCCCATAAGACAAGGGGATCCATCTTCGAGGGGGTACAGGAGTGTACTTCATCCACCATGGTTCCGGGTGCACGGGCACCCCAATCGTGTTTCTCCATCGAACGTCCCGGCGTTATCCACTCCTCCCTTTTGTCCCTCGTCTTGAAGGTTACCCTCGTGGTCCCCGTGCAAACATCTCACCCTACACGACGAAATCTCACCGGCAACCGTGGCCGGCAAGCGAGACATGGGGTTTTCGCTACGGTAGACCGGAGTTCGGCAGCTGTTTCGCCATGCTCGCGGTGCACCATGCTGGTCTTGATGGATGCTTTCACGCTGTTCATGGTGTATATGTGTGTATGTGTGTCTGTGAGTGTGTGTATGTATGTGGGATGCACCCTATGGTTCGTCCCGGCTTCAGTCTTCTTCACCCCCGCAATGTTTCTTTCTCTTTTCTCCAGTGGATCCCTTCCACTTGTTCCTCACCATTTTTTTTTGATAGTCACACGCTTCGTCGAAGGGACGCGGTCCCAAAGGATCGCGGCTGTCTTGATATTCCTTTCCCTTTCATCTCGATGACATCGAGGGATCCAATCGACTCGACCGTCCCCGTAATAGGGCTTCCGGAGTAATGACAACTTGGCCCTTCGCGAACGAGGCGATAGAGAACGTCAAATAGCCCGAGTTTCTTTGTTATTGTGAACATAAGTTTTGGGGAAACGACGCTGGAAATTGTACGGGATGACTTCTATCCGGTGGATTATCGGTATTCGTCTAATATGAATTATTAATAAGCTTGTACACGAGTATTGTGATTGTATCGATGATTGAGGGGGAGGGACGGAGAGGAGAGGGGATGAAGGGATGGATAGATGAACAGGCTGGGATTGTTTCAGCCTCGATTCTCAACCTGTTTATAAATCTATGCAATATACATACATCGTTCAATCGCGCCGTTCAATATCGAATTACATTTTTAATATCAACGCGGTCGAACTCAAGGGGAAATTTCACGTGAACTTTCGGGGATTAAATGAAATTCCCGTATCAATCGTCGGGGAGATTCGGCCGTTCTAAAACCGAGAGTTTCGAACGTAACCGTTGCCGCATTAAAATTCATGGCCGTCGGAAGAAGAACTCGGAAGCGAGCACGGTACACGACGTAAAGTTACGTCGTCGGGTTTGCGCATCTGCCGTAACCAGCATCTACATACATTACAATTTTATAAAAGTCCCGCGGATATTTGCATGCGGTTCGATTCACGTTCGATTCTTGCGATCGTCGTCGACGTCGTCGTCTATGGGGTTCCGTTTTCAACGAATAAGAGAAAGAAGAAGGGCCGGATGATTTTTCGTCGGTAGTAGACGCAAACGGCGAAGGGTCCGACGGCAACGAGCCGTTTAATTATTTTTATGTAAATGCCAACGACGTCGACCGGGGATTACTATTGCAATTTCGTGGGATGAGCGACGACGCCAATTCGTACGGGCACGAAGGATATGGAGACTCGCATAATGTCCCGAATACCCATGGCTACGGGGTAAAACCTCCGTGGGGTAGTTTACCCCTCGGTTGGGCGCACTCGTTGATCGTCGAACACGCCGGAGAAACAGATGGCAACGTACTCGCATTCCCGATGAGAAATTCGTCGGATGTTACAATCCCTGGCCTCGTCGTCGACGGAACGACGGAAATCTTGTTGCCGTGGAAAACGGGGACCACGATAAAGCTGTGAAAATTATCGCGGCATACGTTGCGCAACGATACGTAATGTATTTTCGATTTTTCAGCGGATGAATTAAATATCAACCTGGTGGAATTTATTGTTTTTATACTTGGAATACTAACAAGTAGAAACTTATGAGCAAACGGTGATGACGAATGGGTTCCACGATGTTGATTTAAATTGATAAATATTTTATGGTTTTGTGTTTGAGAAACTATCGAAGAATTATGAGAGTTTCGAAAATAAAAAGTATATCAGGGATTAATGATCGTCTGTGTGATATTTGAGGGAAGTGTTTAAATAATAATAATAGTGTCTGCTTTGTTTAACGAGGGATTACGCGCTCACCGGTTTGGATTATTCAGTGATCTATGGGAAATCTGATAGAAGAGGGTCTCTTAACTGGGGTTCGTGGAAACCAGCGGGGGTGTTTCGCGTTTATTGCAACTTTTACTGCCCACGAAATCCGCGTCCCGCTGATATTCCTTCGATGAGTAATACACACACACAGACACCGACAAGCAATTTTGTTTGCTCTCGCGACACCCGCTTTGTTGTTTGTCGTGCAACGGTAAATGTTAGCATTTTCGTCGGCGATGCTTTAATTGTAATTAACTACCCATCGCGCAACGCTCTCCGAACACAGTGGAGTTCGTTTAATCGTGTAGAAAAAAAGGAACCTCAATTGCCCATACAATCGTGTATTTAACGACGTCGTATATTCCATCTCGTGTAACAAAATATACGTATATGTATGTATGTATGTATATGGATTTATTTAAAAGAAATAAAAAAAAATCCTCGTTGGTAGACTTCGCGTAAATAATCCTCGAAGACGTTCTCTACGCCCATGATCCGACCAAATATAGGAAGAATTTCGTAAAAATCGCCCGAAAACAAGTATCCAACGGGAATATTAATTGACACGTGGGAGAAAGGAAATAACCCGCGTGGGCGTGTGTGCGTCGAGAGATAGCGTTCGTTCGTTGCGACGCCAACACGATGGAATCATTCGAAAAAACGCACACAAGCGTGGCATTCGGCCACGTGGTCGTCTTTCGAACGTCTCACAACGACGCCTCGAAAAGCCCTGTGCAAGCTTTCCTATCGGCGAGTTGACAGAAGATAAACAGTGTAGGCTGCAGTTACATTCGACGCCGGTCAGTCGCCCAGTGTATTTTTCACTGGTTTTATTATCTATTTACACCACGTGCATCGTATCCGATATCGCCCCGGTATCGTGATCAACGGGCAGATCAACGGAGATTTGTCTTCGCTGACCGGGATCCCGATAAGGATACGTTGTAAAGTCTTTTGATCGGGAAACGATCACGAAACGGTGAAACGGTTTCGTTGCGGTCGCCGCACGTGGAGAAAGTAACGTGTACCGTACCGAGTTTCTACGAATGGATATTTCCGGTATTGGAAATGTATCGGACCAGATGTTCCCGTACCGAGAAACTTTCGACCTTTTTGAATCATGATAGTTTTATGCTTAAAGATCTGTAAGACTGAAATTTTTCACGCGATCGTATTACTGTGTGTTGAATTTCCTGTTCGTGGAAATTTTTACGCATGGAATTTCGTGTGCTTTGAAATTTGTAGATTTGGATATTTCTATATCAAAGATTTAGACTGGTAGAAATTATTAAAAAATATACAATTCTGTGCCTAGAATATTCTGCGTTTGGGAATTTTTCAAAAGGTTTGGAAATATGTAAATTTTCAAGGATTAATAATTAATTATCATGGTTATCAATACTTCAGGAGTTACTGAAACTGTTTTACGATGGTTTACAATTCCTTGATTCATCGTTTACATACGTTTTATTTATCCTAGCTGCGTGCATAACGAACAGATCATTTCCTGTTCTCGTTGTTCGAGTCGGACGTCGTCGAGCGGTTCAATTTTAATCAGCACCCTTTGCTAATTCGTAACACGGATCAGGCGTTATCTGTTTCTTTAGAATTTCCATCGGCCGGTAATATGCCGTACATACGTGGATCGGTTCACGGTCGACCGAACACGCGAGTCTCTGTTGAAGTGCGCCGTCGCTCGCCTGATTCTGAATATCCACAACGATCCGTTTGAAGTTTAAATCATCTCTGTATGTATTACCTGCTAATTAAAACCAGGAAAATTTAAATGCCCGGCCGGCCGCGCGGATAAACGCGAGTACCCGCGGGACAATGCGGACGATTGTTCGGATCACTGAGAGAACATTATTGTTCCTGGATGCCTCGCATCAGTATGATTTTTTTGCAAATCTAACGCGCGTCTCTCCGTTATAACGAACAATACGTATTCATTACAAATTATTTAAATGAATAATACATACACGGTTGTACTGTGAGAACTAGATTATAGACGGCTAATTGTTCATTCCCCCTTCGTGTTCCCGTTAATTAGAGAATACAAACGTTCGTTTCCGTATGGTCCGTTATTTTCTTTTTTTTTATCGACTAATTAACATTACATTCGTAATTAAATCGCCCTGAATGACAACGAGGGGGGGATTTCACCGGAATGTTCCGCGGTTCGTCGAAAAGGGCGAACAAAGATGGCAACGGTGCATACGGCGGACGATATGGTTACGATGTTACGAAGAAAGGATTACAAGCTGCAGCTGCACACCGATGTTTACGCGGCTGCTGAGTGCAGCGATCCGAGAAACGGAGTTCATCTTCGAGCTTCTGAAAACGTAAACCGAGTGGCAACCGTGTCTTCTAAGGAGTGCTGATTTCTGCTGCGGAAATCCCTCTCCCCCTCCCCCCTCTTTCGCGATCACCCTTCGTGATTCTAGGAATCAAAAGCTTAACCCTTTGCCAATCAGCGGATGTATCAGCTATTTATGAATTTTCCGGAAATATTTGCGAAAGATCATATTTTTGTAATTTCTAAGTTTCATATTGTTTAATTTTCGCTTTAAACCATATTTAGTTAATTAGAATATGATAATAAGAATGCAGAAAGAAGTGTTAAGAAAATTTGTGTATTTCTCAGACTCTCAGTTTCCTTAAACAATCGTCTGAAAATTACTCAGGTATATTTCCGTCGAATTTTTTACCACCGTGAAAGTTGTAATCGTTGAAATTCCGAAATGAAGTGCTCGCAAAACTGGCGAACTTCTCTTCGCCAGGTTATGAAACCCGTTCGTCAAACCCGACCGTCGATCGTCTAGTTCTGAAGCTCGTCGATTTTATTACCCCCCCTCCCCCCTCCTCGTATCACCGTTGTCGTTCGTATATCTCGGCAATAAATTTCCCTCGAATCGAACGATACGGTTGCCTGAAAATATCATTCACGGAATATCCAACGGCGGCGTCTAAACGCGAAACTTTTAAATACACCTCGTCGATCGTAACTTCCCCCGCTGTTCGATCAATTTCAAACTTACCACTCCCATTCTCTTTTCACCTCCCTTTTATAATATTCTAATGTCATCCCCACTACCTATTTATTAATACTCCCAAAATCCTTTTACCGTGACCCTCGAGGTGCCAGATTCTCGAATGACGATCTCAATAATAGTATTCTGTTCATTTGCAAATCGTCCGCGAAGAAAGAAATAGAGACAAACAGAGAGAGAGAGAGAGAGAAAGAGAAGGAGAGATATAATTCGAGAGTGGGAGTCCCAAGGGTCTTCCACTCATTCAGACGGTAAAATCAGGACGCGTGAAAGGGCTTCCGGTTGCATTCAGGTATCAGAAGGCAGAAGAAAGAGAGAATTAACGGGTGAATGGTGACGTTCGTAGACCGGGTTCCCTTAAGATTCTCGCGTGCGTGTATTTGTGTTCATGTATCTGTGTGTGTGTGTGTGTGACAAGTTGCGTGTCCCTGCGTGCGTTGTCCGCGCCACGTTTCACGATTATGAATGCGGATTAACTTCATTCAGTCCCGATCTATTCATCGGGGCCACGAAACGCCGAAACAATGACGGCCCCGTACATCTTCGTTCACCACTTGCAGGGTCGAGAGACCCCTCTCTCTGTCTCTCGTCGCTCTCCTACTCCGGTAACCTCTGATTTATATCGCGGACTTGGCTTTTGAAGTTGCACGCAGACGGTCCATAAATTTACGCAACTCTTCGGGGACCGTTCGATGTTGTATCACTCTATCCGGCGAATCGGAGCGCGATGTTAATTAAGATCGCGTGATGCGACTTCTTACTTTAACGGCGACACTGCGCGTTTTAAAGTGTCTTTTGTTGGGAATTGGAACGGGGAATTGCTGGTGGTTTTGATATTGAGTAACGCGAGGATTAATTCGATTGGAGTGAGCGAGTTTTTTTTTATTTACGTTGAGAAATTTCTGCGATATGACAATTTTTGGGGCAGGGTTATTTTGGGACCGATGAATATTTTTGGACCGAGAAATTTCTGCGATTTGAAATCCCTCGGTCGTGATATTAGAAATTTTAGGGATTTCGAAAATTCTGAGATATGAATGTATTTAGAGATCGATATTTTTATACGACGAAGATGTTATATTACGAAATTTTCGGAACACGAAGTTTCCGGGTTCATGAATATCGTAGATCTTACAAATTTTTAACCTACCAACTTTCCCTCCGACTATTTTTACCTAGTATTATATTCCGTGTACACAGCGTTCTGTCGCGAAAGTCATATTTTTCATGAACGTTGCCGGCTAAAACCTGATTCATATTGCGACCCAGAATGATAATGTAAACAGCACGGTAAAGGTTACTCGCGTATTCTAAAGCAATACGTATACAGAAGCACAGCACTCGGGTAACTACAGTTTTAATAAGTTTTCAAGTAAACACGAGTCGCTCACTGCTTTCCAGTCTTTTCAACCGTGAAGTGTTTCTATTCTATTTGATTCCACGAATTCTTTTCCATCCAAAACATTCATTTTCCTAGAATTCCATTTATAATTCCGCTACAATCACGCTTCTACAAAATTTACCCAATCGAAATATTTTACTACATTCAATAAGAAATAATGCAATTTTGTTTCTCTCTTTACGCCTCGTAATTTCATCCATCTTTCTGTTCGAAAAATCTCGCGCCACGGATCCGACTCTAACGCGAATACAATGTTTATCTACGGTTACCTCTTCATTCCCGGGGAAACGCATAATTTTTTATGGCCTGTACGAACGAGTTAACCGGCTACCGGATGGATGTACGTTGACAGTCGTGAGTACGCTCGAACGTATATACACGGGATGAAGAGAAGAGGCGACAGCTCGTATCGTCGAGCTCGTACTGGCTATTTCTATGGATAAAGCGATAAAAAGGAAAAGCGGCTGCCGACAAGAAAAATTTGATTCCCGACCCGCCTTTGTACGTGCGGGAGAATCGTGGTTATGTGAAGCTTGATTGACCTGTAACTCGCATCACGAAGAGCAACTATTATTTATTATGGTATTTATCTTATAAAGGATTCTTTAAGTTTTCGTTCATTGGGAATTGTGATATTTTAACCTGACTTTAATAAAGTAACTAGATCATCGAGTGAGATTGAAATTTTCTATCTATATATTCGTTTGAACGTGAAAAATGTCGAACTTTTAAAATTTCCACGGTGAAAAGTTTCTCTCTTGGTCACCAAGAAACTTTAAACACAATATTGAAAAGGCAGGTGAGTTTCTTTGATATATACATACATAGATACATACATATAGGTAATACGTTTATCGAAGAACTTCCGGTTTCAATTTGCAGCACTAATTCGAAACAAGAGCGAAGCAGAATGATAACGATGTTGGAAACTGGGCTACGCATTCCGTAGCTGGAAGAACCGAAGTCGTTGCTCGGTGTAAGTACATCGAGGGAAACTCAGTTTCCAAGTTTTTCCAGGGAGCGTGATCAACGAACGATGACGTCGGCGCACCTTTGATCCCGATCGTCTATGATCCGCCGCGCGCAAGTTCGCGGTTCTCCTTCGTCGTTCAACGTAGGGATCGGAAATAAGAAAAAAATGGGGAAAAAAAATGAAAAATGTAAGAGTAGAAAAGGGAATTATTGTCGTTATAACGGTGAGGATAATGACACGCCGTCTCGCTGCTTCAAGGATATCGGGTTTTCATTGCGAGCACGATTTTCAAGCACTCGACGAGCCACGTTAATTGAAGGTTTATGTAAGTTCGATCCGACTGGAGGCTACGACTTACACGTCCCTTGTGTTGTTGCTGATTTTTTGCGGGGAAATAATCTCGGTTCGCGGAATATTGTGATTGCAGTTGCGCGTGGAATTTCTTAATGGCTCCTATATGGGGAAAAGCGCGGACGATCCGGTGGGGTACAGTTGAAAAAACATTGTACCTTTCCACGGGAATGTGGGGAGAAGGTAATAAAGATGAATCACTCGAATTAGAGATGCGAAAATGGTAGAGTGCATGCTCCTATTAATTGCAATGATTCTACCCGCGAATAATTATAATCGATTGTTACGAAAGTCTATGAAGAATTGCGTGATTTGGAAAGAAGTAATGGAATTTTCAATATAAAGTCTATTGCACGTGGAACGCCAGGGTAGAATTATTAATTTTGGTATTTATTTGCAATTAAGTGTATCTTAATTTTCAAAAGTGGATGTTATCGATCGGGACACTATTTTACTGACGAAAGATATGATAGACGTATTCCTTTCTGGTTGTAGGTGTCCGAGATCTAAATTATCAACACAAATTGTAAATTTCTCTCGTCTGTGATACGAGTGATAGCGTATCCACAGACGAGGTATTGGATAGACCAATCATCCCCATGCTTTTCGATGTCACTGGTTTGGAGGGCTCTAGAGCCCTCTTATCATTTTAGTGTCACTCACTACGTTACCATTTTCGGTTCGAATCTAGGATGTCCGTCGATTATTAGTAAGAATACGATATAGAAGTTATAGTTTATACGTATTAATAATTGACCTTTGTACTGCGAAAGAAGGATAGTGAATTCACAGGTATACAACTGTAAGTCACAGCAAAAGTAAGTTGTTTTATAGAGAAGAATATTCAGTTTTTCGGAATACATACAAAAGTTACGAATATTGACATTTTCCACTATTTTTCTTTATTTCTTATAAACAATTGTACTTTTTTAAAACCATTATCATTCTATTTGGTACCAATAATTTGCGGAAATGACCGATTTACGAAAATTGCGACAATTGATCAATTTAAAGCAGTTTTTCGGTCGGCATTCGCTCAATTTTTGAGATAGCGATCTGAAACTTGTACCATTGTTTAAGTTAGGAAATTCTACGGTAGAACAATGTATAATAGTTGTACTTTTCGAAAATTTAATTTTTCGCAAAAATCTGAAGGGGGTAGGTCAGGATTTTTTGCGATTTTCGTAAATCGCCTGCCATTTCTACAATTCTTTAGATATCGATCTGATTCTTTCTGCATCTTATTCGGCTTCGGATTCCGCGTCCAAAACGCCCTGGATCATTAAAATGTCTCAAAAATTGTGGAAATGGCAGGCGATTTACGAAAATCGCAAAAAATCCTGACCTACCCCCTTCAGATTTTTGCGAAAAATTAAATTTTCGAAAAGTACAACTATTATACATTTTTCTACCGTAGAATTTCCTAACTTAAACAATGGTACATGTTTCAGATCGCTATCTCAAAAATTGAGCGAATGCCGACCAAAAAACTGTCAGAATTTGACGATTTTTCGTGATTTTTGCAATTTTCTCGTCATTTCCGCAATTTTTGAGATATTAACATAACCGAGCACGTTTTGGAAGCGGAATGCGAAGGCGAATACGACAGTGAAAGAATCATTTTGATATCTAAACAATTGCGGAAATGACGGAGAAATTACGAAAATCACGAAAAATCGTCAAATTCTGACAGTTTTTTGGTCGGCATTCGCTCAATTTTTGAGATAGCGATCTGAAACTTGTACCATTGTTTAAGTTAGGAAATTCTACGGTAGAAAAATGTATAATAGTTGTACTTTTCGAAAATTTAATTTTTCGCAAAAATCTGAAGGGGGTAGGTCAGGATTTTTTGCGATTTTCGTAAATCGCTCGCCATTTCTACAATTTTTTAGATATCAAAATAATTCTTTCGCTGTCTTATTCGGCTTCGGATTCCGCGTCCAAAACGCCCCGGATCGTTTTAGTAGCTCAAAAATTACGGAAATGGCAAGCGATTTACGAAAATCGCAAAAAATCCTGACCTACCCCCTTCAGATTTTTGCGAAAAATTAAATTTTCGAAAAGTACAACTATTATAGGTTGATCTGCCGTAGAATTTCCTAACTAAAACAATGGTACAAGTTTCAGATCGCTATCTGTAAAATTGAGCGAATGCCGGCCGAAAAACTGGTTGAATTTGACGATTTTTCGTGATTTCGCTCTTCCACAGATGAGGTATTGGATAGACCACTCATCCCCGTGCTTTTCGATGTCGCTGGTTTTAAGAGCTCTAGACTTTATTCAATACCTCGTCTGTGGTAATGGTTTTGCAACGCCCCCGTCAGAAAAATAAAGATTCAAAAAATCGTATAAAGTTATGCAGACAAATCGCAAATTTACTTAAATAGTTTGAACATTCTGCGTGGTTGTCAGAAAGAGGAACATCAAGAGACTACACGTAAGTTGCTCTTTTATACTTTTTCAAGGTCGCCCCGACAAGACTGAACCTGTTATTTCCATCTTTATTGTTGAGGCTTCACGGATCAAGTACAACCAAACTTCAAAATACACTCGACCTGACATTGCCAAGTACGCCATTAACCTTTAGTCTGTGATAAAACGTCCTGGAGTCAATACCTCTTCATGACACGCTCCGGTCAACTTCCCGAAGTAAAATTCATTTATTATTCATACATTATTAGTACTGAGTAACACACCGATTGATTGCAATTGCATTAATTAATAGAGATTGATTAATAGAGGCAGTAGAAATATATTAAATATTCAAATTTTAGAAATAATTATATTTATTGTTATTAATTTGCAATCGCGATTTGCAACTTAATATTTAATATCAAGCTTATAAAATATAGTTCGAATTTGTACGATGTTATAGTCAAAAGTTTTCTTTATTTGTGCAAAATATATAATTGTTTAAATGTTAGCAATAAATCCTGAAAATGCTACGGTTTAATAACGGTCCGCTCGAGGTTAACATAGATTTTATTATGTCGTAATAGATCGAAGAAATTCGCCGGCGGGTACCTATGTACGAGTGCAACCGACCGTGACCGGCCGACTCCCGAGTTTACCTGGCGTGACTTTGACACGCGCGCGCGTCAGTCTCGGCTCAGCGATCAGGGGGTGAAGACGTACGTACTCATAGGAGGTCCTGGGTGGTTTCCAAGGTATGTGACATCGTTTTAGAACATTTATCTTTGTTCAATTCATTTATATTCTATATCCTATCATAGTATATACGTGTATACCATACACATTCAATACATTACATTTAAAATCATGAATCGAGTCCACTTTTCTCAGTATGATTTAAACAAATAATTTTTCAACTTTTTGGAAAATACCTTCTGTATTTCTATTAATTCTTGCTTACTATATTATCACAATTTCATTAGTATTGCTTATGAATTTCGCTGTTTGTACTTAGAATTTGGATAAATTTGTGACTGTTAATTCTTATCGTGTTTTGGTTTCTAATTCCAGGTACCACTATACAAAGAAGCCCGGTTACCTGAAACGTAAACAAGAACACAATGGACATCGCTGCGGTGAAAGTCTACTTGTTAACGCCCTTGACATTGGTCGTATCTAACATTGTTCGCGGTACATCTACAACGGGAATTTATATTTTCCGTGAGTTACGTTAGATTGAATCGAGTCATCGTGCCGTTTATTTTTCGTGAACCGGATATAAGAAATATTTTTCTTGCGAAACGTTTGAGAATATTTCTACGAAACTTCGCGCCGGTTTATTAAAGTATACATCTTTTCGCGTCGACTATTGCGTACACAATTTCATTTTCCACCAAAGTAGGACAATGGCAATATTCCTAATAACAATGCTTGGTAATTAAATTGAAAAATACTTTAACCGAATATCTACGACATTTTCCGCGGTATACGCGTTCGCGATGTATTTTATTTTCAGCTTTTGTGACCGCGCGCAATGCGGTCTTAGAATCATTTTCTGCGAAACAAGTATTTCGCGAAATAGAGTCAGTGTTGTTGCGATATTAATACATTATTATTGCTCGATACTCGCGTGATTAAAACCGCCGAAAGAAATGAAATTCGGTCGCGAAATTCTCTTAATTTTTCCAATCGCGAGAGTAGAGTCAGTTTGTTCGCCGGACATTATTTCGGTCGCGAATATAGTCCCTTTTTTTTATTTTTTTTTCTTTGAATTACTCGCCGCGATGAAGTAGCGGTACGCAGCAGCTGTGGAAAGGATTTCCATCGGGCGTCGTCGCATCAGGCAGCAGGTAAATATCAGCAAAATCTACTTTTAATTCTTCTAATTAACAATGAAATTACATTTTGGAATATCGAATTCGAGTGAGAATTAAAGACGAACGATGTGAGGAATGATAGACGGTTAAACTATAAAGACTTTTCTCTTTTTCTGTTACAGAAGACATCGCAACGATTTAGCTGGCCGAGTGCAATGCGGTCTTAGATTCACTTGATCCGAAAAAGTATATCGCGAAATAGAGTCAGTGTTGTTGCGCTATTAGAAATTATGTTTGTTCGATATACGCGTGCTTAAACCCGCCGAAAGAATTGAAATGGACTGTTACAACGTAACATATTCGGTCGCGAAATTCCTGTATACTTTGAATCGCGAGAGTAGAGTCAGTTTGTTCGCCGGAAATAATTTCGGTCGGGAGTGTAGTCTGTTTATTTTTCTTTTTTTTTCTTTGAATTATTCGCCGCGATAAAGTAGAGGTACGCAGCAGCTGCGGAAAGGATTTCCATCGGGCGCCGTCGCATCAGGCAGCAGGTAAATATCGTCAAAATGTTTTACTTTTACTTCTAATCCACAGTGAAATTACATTTTGAAATATCGAACTCGAGTCAGAACTAAATACGAACGATTTGAAGAATGATAGACGGTTAAACTATAAAGACTTTGCTATTTTTCTGTTACAGATGACTTCGCAACTGCAGAGCCGGTCGTAGTATCATCTCTACAATCAAAGGTGCAGAAGAAATCTACGACCGGTGAGTCAAAAAATTTACGGTTCCTCCGATCACTCAATCATGTCGTAGGACGTAAAGGTCCGAAGCGGCACGAGTGTATTGGTTGTATTTTATTTGAGTTTGCGAGCATAGTGACCGCGTTTGTAAAGTATTTTATACTTTACATTCGTGGGTAGTAACACCCCATTGTTGTGAATATTTAATTAGCTCAGGCAGGGGTCTTCTTGTGGCTTAGCTTCACGGGCGATTTTTATTTAATTAATTCGGAGGTTCGATTCCCTCGACCTTCATTTAATAGCATTCGCGTTCGCGTTCGCGTTCTTTTCATATAATCACAGAATTTTTGACAAAAGACGAAATTATACGAATTAAATTCAGTCAGAATTTGCATATTTTTCGTAGCCGCGTTTCCTTTAACTTGTAAAGTCCTTTAAATTCTTGTATTTGAAATGCCCAAGAAGACCAATTCGCGATGGGTAGATTCTGGTTTCAAAGGCTAATTTTGAACATATTTGCATTGTTTAGAATATAACTTTGAATAAGGAATCAACCAAGGTTTTCAATTATAAATTCAAGTTTCATATATATTTTTTTTCAAATAAATTTCAATATTTTAAAGTTTTCCATATATATATTTTTAAAGTTTTCCAAGTTTTCTTGCACGAGATGCAATTTTTTCACTTTTTCAACTATTATTCAATATTACATTCGAGTCATTTTATAAAGTATATTTTCAAGTAAATTCTATAAAGTCAAAGTAACGATTACTAGCTCGTTAGAAGATCTATTTCAATAATCATTTTATAGCTCAGGATTTTCAGCACACATCAAGCCTAGTATGTAGTTGCCACGTTCATGTCCCTATTTGGCTTGAACTCATTCGTGTGCCCAGGTGCTACACGAATGGGTGATGGCGGTGAACGTGGCTTATAGTTTTAAGAATTATAATCATGTGGCGGCTCACAAGCGTTAGCGATTGTGCACGACGTACGATCCACACGTGTGAGTGTGTGTGTGAAATCAATTTATTGAATATTTCGTGGATTGTGCGTCGGTTTTGAACAATCGTTTTTATTGCAAAATCGCGATTAAATTCAACTTGCATATTTTTACGATTTTACATTATTCAATTTAAGTTCGATTGTATTTCGAACCTCAGATTATTATATTCAATTACTTTTCAATTAGAGTCAAAATGCAGAAGCATTATTTTTGAACGTAGTAATTATTTCAACTACGATTTAATTACAAGTCTTTCATTTCTATATTTTACGTCTACAAGTTTTCATTAAATTCCTTTCAATAAAGTCTAAATAAATCGCAATAATCGCTGACCTTGTGAGTCGATTTCAGCAAACAAGGTACGTACCTGAATGTATGTGTGGGGTTTGAGTCGGTGTTGGAGACGTCCCGGGACGTCTCCCGTAGGGGGAAACACCGACTTTGATTGAGAATCGTGGAGAGAGTGTGTTGGTGTGCGAGAGATTTTTGCCATTTTTTAAATATAGGTAATAGGTAGGCAGGTAATTTATTCTCTGGAATGTGTGTGCTTTAATTTTAAGTAGGAAGGGCAGGGCAGGTATCACTGTTTCGACTGTAGGCAACCAGTGATATCCTGCTCCTGGAAAATCAGGCTAATAATCTTTTCTTTTTTAATAATAAGTAAATTCTGCTTGAACATTCGTCTTTAGCGGCTAACCGTTTGCACGGACTGCAGTTGTCATTCTTCTGAGAATAAGCTGTTAACTTGTCCACACGTGTTAGCCGCATTCTCTTGTCTGGTTAGGCGCGTGTTAGGGTTATACCATATAATGGTTCCGAATGTTCTGGCAGAATACAGGTTGGGCTCCGGCCTGAAACAAGAAGAGGCTTTACGCCGAAGAGGCTATATGCCGAAGAGGCCCGACAAACTGTCTAGAAGAGGGCAGCAACTAATGGCTATCCATTTTGGAGTGTTCAATTCCAGAATGGATGGTCATTCCGTTACTACTAAGTCACTATGCTCGTAGTAGTTGTAGAGTAATTATAGTTGTAATAATTTGAAGTAGTTAGTACCACGGGTCGAGGTGAGCTCCCCGTGAAGACTCTGCCCCGATCTGCATTAAAGTTTTCGAGTCATTTTTCTTATTAAATTATTTTCATAAGTGTCAAGTAATAGAGTTTTGCATTAAAGTTTTCGAGTCATTTTTCTTACTGAATTATTTTCACAAGTTTTGATAATAGAATTTTGATTACAATTTGATATTAAATTCCTTTCAAACGCAGTTATTATTTTTGTTCATTACTGTTAAAGAGTTAAAGTCCAGTTTTTGATTATTATAAATTTGAGAAATTAAATTTTTGAAAAAAGCAGAGGGGTAGAGTGTGATAGAATGAAGTAGTTAGAAGTAGTTAGTTCCGCGGGTCGAGGAGAGCTCCCCGTGAAGACTCTGCCCCGGTCTGCATTAAAGTTTCGAGTCATTTTTCTTATTAAAATATTTTCACAAGTTTTATTCAAAGAATTTTGCATTAAAGCTTTCGAGTCATTCTTCTTATTCAATTATTTTCACAAATTTTCAATCTAAGTCATTTTTATTCATTATTGTTAAAGAAACCTAAAGATTTTACTTATTGAGATATTTTCTGAGAGTTCATTTTTAAGAATATATATTTTTGTCATTACTAGAGTCGAGTTTTTGATTATTACAAATTTGAGAAATTGAATTTTTGATAAAAGCAGAGGGGTAGAGTATGATTCAGTGTGCAAAGTTTGCACACTGCCATCCGCGCCGGTCGTAATATTTGTCACCACTGGCTGCATTTCTAGTTCCGCGAATTTATTAATAATCTAAAATTCATTATCTTTGTGTGTCTCGGAGACACGTTTTCTAATGCCGTATAGGAATTTTATTATCTAATATAAAATCAAAAAGTTAAAGCAGCTAAGTGACTCGCGAATCGCGTCGTACATCGCCGTCTTTGTACGAATCTATTTAAAAACAATCATTGAACCAAGCATTTGTTAGAAGGAATATTGCCATAATTTTATGCATAAATTGCATTTTATATTAGGATGTCTTATCTTGAAATTCTTTTCAGCCGTAACTAAATTGGATCTATTTAAGATCATTTCGCGTTTGCAATTAATTTTTATTTTCGCGTATTATCAGTCAAAGCGGTCGTGAAACTACGAAACATTATTTTTGCGCGTCAGTTTTTCGCGAGGAATTTTCGTAATTTAGTGTATTAGTTTTGCGGAAATACTCGTGAACGTGGACCAAGAAAAATATATTCGCGCGCGCATCGCGTATTTTCTTTCAATGAATTTTAGAGTCATGCGATCACTTATTCTCTATGACGAAACCCACGGAAATTGTAAATAAATTTAGTGTTGCGAAAATTATGTAAATTCGGTCGTTTCTTTCCGTACCGACCAATGTTGACCGCGCGTGACAAGTAGTCTTTTCTCCCTTTATTAATTATAGACTCAAGATTGCGATACGGTAAAATTACAATAAGTAAAATGAGCTAATCACTCTTCTTCCAGCTTTGCTTTTAGAGTCGCGTTAACTTAGAGAAATCGCCATTTACTCACCTTGAATGGTTTGTTAAATGGCGAGAAATCTTTTTTGCGCCGCGCTCGCATTTTTCTCGATTCTATGTAAACTCGCAAAGTAACTTCTAGCTTATAGTATTCCAATTAATTACAAAAATGTAAAACATGATCCCCTGTGGGTCGGGGAAAGAATAGACCCACGGTATTCCCTGCCTGTCGTAAAAGGCGACTAAAAGGGACGTTTTGGCCACTATAGTGTCAAAACGTTAGTTTAAGGGGATATCATACGTCAATTTCACTTCGTTTGTCGTCGATCGACTAGAAAACGCGACTTCTTTGCTCGTTCCGCGTTATTAGCTTCTTATCAATTAAACATTTTTACCTTCAATTACATAGTTTCAGTTTTTAACTTTTAACTTTTAACTTCAACTTTTACTTTCAACTCGTAGCTTCAACTTTTACTTTCAATACTTAGCTTCAGCTTTCAATTTTTAGCTTCAGTTTTTTAAACTCATTTTAATAGTAGAGTCACTTGCTCGTAATTTGTGGCGTTTGTCATACCCCTACATTAAAACAACACGAGAAACGGTGTAGTCGGCCAGATAGCCTCACGGCTATCTGGTTAAATCGCGGTCCTGCGATATATTCATGGAGCGTGGCTTTCGTCGGATCATGGTTCCGCCGGTATCTTTGGGTGGCCTAAGGTTGTCTTGAAAGGTGAGCCCGAGTTCGTTCTGGGGACCTGTACACGGGTGGACTGCTATTTGGCGGGGTATGGGACGTATCAGGCTTATCGGTGGCGGCCGGACCGATTAGCCTGATATGGCTTAACCCGTGTACAGTTCGATTTGATGATCTATATCTTCGGATATATTTCATCTTCGATTTGTCCCTGGTTCGGATCTTTCGTGAGGCCCTTTCCTGTAAATCGACCTTACGTTTATCCCATCGTATCGGTTAACCATGGTTTGGCGGGAGTCCCGGTTCGTGGGTACTTCTCAGGACCGTGGTACGAGCCACCGTGTAAGTGTATAAATTGTTTTACCGTCGAGTTATGGTAAACGTCTAGAGTCACCCGCGTTAGTCTTACCATGAGGTTGCTTTTCTAGTTTGGTCGACATTTCCATTCTCGTCTATGTTATTTGTTTTATTCGCGTTTCGCGGGAAATTGGCGTTTGATGGTGATGGGTTTGTGTTTGTTATATTGAAACTGGTTTCAATATTTCGGCCACGATCGCATTGATAGACGTATCTTTGAGATCGTGGTTATTAGCTTCGCGATCGCGGTCGCGTGATATCTTTACTTTCCTTCTGAAAGTAAAGATTATGTTCGTTATCGTTTAAAGGAGGGAGGATGGGAGCCGTGGATAGGGTGGGTCTCCATTAGTAGCAACCTCCACGTGGTGAGACCTGGATCGATATTATTTGCATCGATCGATAATGAAATTTATCAATATTTTTTTGTAAGTCCGATGACCCATAGTCGCTTATATTGAAATGTATCGCTTCGATGCAAATGGTATCGAGCAAATTGGCTACGAGTAGTATATGTATGTATATCTCGTGTTTGCTTTTACTACAGTCAGAAAAAACCTAAATTCAACCAGTTTTTTTATTGCCATTTGCTCAATTTTTCAGATAGCGATCTGAAACTTGTACCATTGTTTAAGTTAGGAAATTCTACGGTAGAACAATGTATAATAGTTGTACTTTTCGAAAATTTAATTTTTCGCAAAAATCTGAAGGGGGTAGGTCAGGATTTTTTGCGATTTTCGAAATTCCTTCGCCATTTTCGTAATTTTTGAGCTATTAAAATGATCCAAGGCGTTTTGGACGCGGAATCCGAAGCCGAATAAGACAGAGAAGAATCGTTTTGGTATCTAAAAAATTGTGGAAATGGCGGGCGAATTACGAAAATCGCGAAAAATCCTGACCTACCCCCTTCAGATTTTTGCGAAAAATTAAATTTTCGAAAAGTACAACTATTATAGGTTGATCTGGCGTAGAATTTCCTAACTAAAACAATGGTACAAGTTTCAGGTCGCTATCTCAAAAATTGAGCGAATGCTGAACGAAAAACTGCTTAAATTTGACGATTTTTCGCGATTTTCGTAATTCTTCCGTCATTTTCACAATTTTTTAGATATCAAAATAATTCTTTCACTGTCTTATTCGGCTTCGGATTCCGAGTCCAAAACGCCCCGGATCGTTTTAATAGCTCAAAAATTACGGAAATGGCAGGCGATTTACGATTTTTCGCGATTTTCGTAATACCTTTGTCATCACTAACGAATCGACAGATACCACTAATGTGCTCCCGTCCATCGCACGATACTCGAAATTCATTTTCGACCCCGAGTACGGATTCTAGAAGTTGGTCCGCAACATGTGGGCTTGTAACAACCTCTCAAAAGGTGTTAGGGTGCTGGGCCCGTTTCGGAACCAACGATACTCTTTTAGTTCAAAAAATTCTGCTCCTTCGTCAAGGAGTTGCTGCAAATCCTCTGAAATTTGATCGCGTCGGTAATTCAGTTTCGTGAACATCGAACCCCGTATGGTGATAGGTCTATCCAATACCTTGTCTATGGTTACCGTGTTGAACCTGCTTTATCGTCAAACGTTAAAGAACTCCTAAAGAACTAAAATGCAATGGCAAATTTCGACGTTTTATTCCTGTGTGGTGGCGCACTCTATATTCTTCTTTCCGAAATACTACAGATCAAGTAAATTTCTGTAGAAATAGAATCATTATATTCCTAATGAATCCGTAATGCGTTTAATTAATATCTCGACTGCGGTCGCATCGATAAATCTCAGAAAATTTCTCCATTAAAAAACACATATCCTCCCGATTGATTTCCAACTCTAAAATAATTTAAACGAATTCTCCAGCTTCCATCATCGAGCTCTGTAAAAATACACTAAAACCTTCGTCTCGCCGTCGAGGTTCATAGACGGATCCGTGCGTCGTTCAAATATTTACCATTAAATACTAAATGTTGAATGTTTAACGGGGAAAATTTTACTGTTACAATCACTGGCGCTTGTCCAAGCGACGCGACGCTAGATTATGGTTCGTTTTTTCGCGCCGTCGTCGCGACGACGTTCGGTTTACATGATAATTTCACCGTTCGATTTTACGACGCGACGACTGACAAAAAAAAACCCACCGCTCGCATTTCGTTCATTATATCGCCGTCGATGTGTTTCCAGGTGTTATTCTCGAATTTCGCGTAATTAATCCCCGCCTGCGATTCCCTCCGTAACTTTCCGCGTGCGGCGATGTTTCATCCCCGGACGCTTTGTACGGTTTGTTGGTTCACGTTACGTCTCATTGCATCTTGCAGCAGCTGCACAAATGTTACAGGCCAGCGAAAACAGCGGCGTGCTTTCTTCGCGTTAATAATTGAAAAGCTACTAAGAGGTTTGCATTCGCTGGGTGCTCGTTCTTTCCGGTGTTAATACTGAAAGGATACCCACCCGTAGGCGGAAATCAATTATCGGGACCGAGGAAAGTTACTTAACATTCATGTATTCCCGCAAACAGCCAAGAAAACGCAAATGGAAATGAATCGTTACCGTGAATACGTTTTCGTATTTACACCGTCCGCACCCTTTGGCCATGGAAAGGAATAATTACGCGTTAAACGATTAGTAAGTGTTCCCTCGGGACGACAAGTAGACGTTTGTACCTTTGTTGTCCCATTTGGAAGTTGAACAATTTTTTCTTCGTGCGAATAATTTAAATTTTTTTCGAAGAATCTTGGATATTAAACGGTTTAAGTGTGTGTGTGGGGGGGGGGGACGTCGAACGGTAATTTCCAGAAGTTATACTGGAATCTTATTATAGACACACCTACGATGTTTCCTCTGTCAGTGACTCATTGCCGTCCGTGATTCATATATACACGAAAAATTAAACATTCCTAGTAGTAGGCGCTCCAAGTGTGAGTACTGACACTGTAATCAATAGAGCCGCGGTATCTAAATACCGGGCGAATATAACTTTGCGCGAGTGTTTGTGGAATCAAGTGCACGTGTTGTGGGTTGATTTATAAAACTCTTTATATTTTTGACTTCACATAAATACAAGATAGACGGTTACTATCGGCCGAAAGAAAAAAATTCGGATATCCGATGAGTTCGATATATCCAGACAATTTGAGGGTCTCAGGAAACCAGTGAAATGTTTATCCGATGACTCAAACCGCGTCATTCGGGAAGCACTCTATTTCAATATCAAAAAAAGGTCTCATTCAAGTCGGTCGATTAACATTTTCAATTTAAAATGCAGAATCACTTACCACTCGGAAACACATAAATTCCGAAGAACATTAAAGCAGTTTTTTGATCGGCATTCGCTCAATTTTTGAGATAGCGATCTGAAACTTGTACCATTGTTTAAGTTAGGAAATTCTACGGTAGAACAATGTATAATAGTTGTACTTTTCGAAAATTTAATTTTTCGCAAAAATCTGAAGGGGGTAGGTCAGGATTTTTTGCGATTTTCGTAAATCGCCTGCCATTTCCACAATTCTTGAGATATTTTTATGATCCTGGGCGTTTTGGACGCGGAATCCGAAGCCGAATAAGACAGTGAAAGAATTATTTTGATATCTAAAAAATTGTGGAAATGGCAGGCGATTTACGAAAATCGCAAAAAATCCTGACCTACCCCCTTCAGATTTATGCGAAAAATTAAATTTTCGAAAAGTACAACTATTATACATTGTTCTACCGTAGAATTTCCTAACTTAAACAATGGTACAAGTTTCAGATCGCTATCTCAAAAATTGAGCGAATGCCGATCGAAAAACTACTTAAATTTGACGATTTTTCGCGATTTTCGTAATTCGCTCGGTGCTTCCGTAAATTTTTAGATATCGACCTGAATCTTTCACGACCTTGTTCCACTACAAATCACGCGTCCAAACCGTCTCGGATCGTTTAAATATCTCAAAAATTGCCGAAATGACGAGAAAAATTACGAAAATCTCGAATAATCTTCAAATTAATATCCTATTGTTCCGTGAATAAAGAAAACGCAATTGTATCAAATGTATCAATCGATCAAGGTCGCCCAGAAATCATCCCTCCGTATAATTTACGTAAAAACGTCCCGGATTGTGCATAAACAGCCCGTTTTAGGCCGATTTCCCCGGTAAATGAGTTGGGCGGTTTCGCGATTGAAAACCAGATTCTACGTGATCGGAATCCGCCCCTGGATTATTTCTGTTAAGCGGTGATCTGTATGCCTCGCACAGATCGAGGTTTACGTGCTGCCTAAGGGATGCTAAAGCTCGTGGATGACGATCTTTCGTCGCGTCTCCTTTAATAAAAAAATAAAAAAAAAAGAAAGGAGAAGAAGAGGAAGAAGAAGAAGGGACAGAGGAATAAAAGGAAACGGGGAGCGGCATATGCGGAAACATAACGTCGTAATCGGCCGGAAGATGGGTGTCGTAACAGTGTCGAAGATGGGTGGAACTGATCGAATATCCGCATGAGCTCGCCACCCTTATTACCACCCCCGTCTTCTTCGAGAAGTCGTTCACGTGATCGTGAAAGATTTTTTGTGGAACTCGATACACTCACGTTGTCTTTTATAACGTTCATTAGAACGTCCGACGTCGTCGATTATATCGTAAGGGTGGCGTATTAATGCCGATAATGGATTAATAAAAAATTGTTTAATGTCCAATTGTAACACCGGGGACACAGGGTGAATGGTTACGGTGGTGGAATGGTTTAATCTATGGCGTGGCATGGTTCTTGATAAGCGTTCAATGAAGAATCATCGATAATATCGAAGGTTGAACGTCGAAAACTTGAACCGTGAAAATTGTATTTTTACCCCCTGAGAATGAAATGACGTCGAGGCACGAGGAAGGTCCAAGGTAAAATTGATTTCCGCCGCAAGAATTTTCCGATCTCCCATAAATTCATTTCCCGGTACTTCCCGCAGCTGCTGGAACAATCCATCGAGAAATATTTCAATGGTTACCGATGAATTAAGGGAGTCACGAGAATAGTACGTATGTACAATCAATTCTCCATCTAAACCTAGTGATTCTTAATCTTTTCGAAGTCAGGGAACACTTTTAATTACACGAAGCATTTGCCAAATTTCAAAATCCCCATGATCTGCTAGATCTACATTATAAAAATCATTTAAACAATTTCACATAACACTTGTATATAAACCTCTCTGAACACCGGTTAGGAATCAATGGACCAGGGAAATTGTACGTCCGTCCTGGTACGTCAATCGACGAATTTACGGAAAGTATTCGAGCGGCTAATAACGAGCGATTCCGCGAACCGCGACGGAAAGGATAATCTAATTTTGGCGAAGGCAGTTACCTTCGATACCCCCGGTTCGTTCCGCGACGCACCATGTTCGATGGGAACGAGCGTACATACATACATATACATACACGCATAACATTTCACGTGGGTGTATTGGTCGGTCGTGTTATCCGTTTATTATGCTAGCGCGCGTTGCCTGGCTTATATTGTGCCTGGCACTGCTCTTGAAACCGCCGTCCGATACATCCGACCTGGCTCATTTCGTTTTCTTTCCCATCGGGAGCCGAAGCGGCTCCATGGAAAACCCGTCCGCGTGTAACCACGTCGAGACGCCCGACGTCGGCGTCGTATCGCGAGCACCGCGTCGCGTTCCGTGTGTTCGTTGAAATTCTACCGATTTCCCGACGACGACGACAACGAACGAACGAACGAACGACTCGTTCGTCGAGTTACGTAATCGTTTACCTTTCGCGTTAACCTGTTCGTTTACCCCGGAAAACGAATCCGACCAATGGAACAACGACGAGATAAGAACGTTCCGGTTTCGTTGTGCGATTAAAGTTCATTGAAGAAACTTTTTCAGGGGGGATGATTTTATCGTGGAATTTTATAGTGGAAATTTTTGTGTGTCACTTGGCGGTTAGTTTCTGCGATTTAAACGGTATTACGTTTCTTATCGAAAGAGAAAAAGGTGGTAGGATATCTGTGCCGTTTTCGATGATAAAGTGTTTAAAGAACGATGATTGGTGCGGCAACGGCGGGCTTGGAAACACTATTTCCACTTGGAGTCTCGGAGTTTAAGTTTTTCCACCTTTAATTAAACGGAAGCTCAACCTCGCCGCTGTAAATACAGGACATTTAATTTAACGCTAACTATGCCCATAAATTCCCACGGGGAATTCATGGTATTGCGTTTTCCTTGAGACTCTCGGAACTGTATAACATCGTAAGGAATACAAAAAAAAATATGTATACAAAATAGAGTGTTAACTTAATAAAATAAATCTTGTTCGAACGAATTTGTTACGCGATTCCGTGACGATTTCGTCGATGAAAAGACTGAATCTCGATGATCGATGATCCCTCGATCACTAATAACGAAACGTTCGATTCGCCCGAGAAAGTATCGACGATTTGTGACTGAAAAATTGAGAGAGAAATTCTCACGGACACTATTCCCGTAGCGGGAAAGTTTCTTAGCACGGTGTTGGAAGGTTATTTATGGTGACACGGGGACCATGCCACTCACTTCGGAAGCTTCTTCAAGGGATGCCCTTAACACCCTCACGAGCACGGTCAGTTTACAAGAATCTCGTCTTATTTACAATGAATATACTGCAGGTCAATTTTATTGAAACCAGAATACTTTTACTTAAATAAAATTAGATAAGAATTAAACCTCGACCTGTTTCGGGCCCCAGATTTTGAAACACCCGGTTAATCGCGAAAGTGCAGCGTCCTTAAAATGAAATTTAATTCAACTCCGGCGTTTGTGTTCGTAAGGGGAATTTACGAGAGTTTGATTTAACTTTTGTCCCCGCAGCTAAACTGCACGCGGTGCGTATCTGTATGTGTCTTAGTCTGTGTGTGTGTACATTCTTATCTTTTCAACTTTACCTGTAGAAATACTTAAAAATCGTGTACAAAGTTCAGCGGGGAGAAACAGAGATTCCGGAAGTGTCGTTTTCCCCGTCCGCCGCGAAATCGCGGCCGATAAAATAACTTCGCTTTCGAATTGTTTTCCCCGTTCCCTAGGGATCCGGTGCTCCTTGGGGAAAATTATGAAAACCCTGTATTCCACGGTAGCGTGACATTCAAACGATGCCATTCCTCGCGGTGGATGCTGTCGCAAGACATTCCACACATTCTAAGAAAATACGCGGTTACCGTCAACTATCGTTGTTTGTCAGACATCCCCGTTAAAGAATGGTATACAAAAATAAAAAAGATGAAAAGAAAACAAAAGAAAGTAAAAAAAATTGCTATTAAAGCTAGAAGTGAGATCGTTTAACTGACCGCGATCGCATTCTACGTACCGTACAGATATTTGCGTACCCGTGGCTTTTGCTTACACGGCTTCCGGGCAAAATAGATCGCGAATAGCACAACACAGCCGTGCTATCTACATCCGGCGGAAGTTCAATTTGAATATGATAATAACGCGAAAACGTCCGCACGGTACGGACGCGTGATTTGTATACGCAAAGCGAGCGACAGCTAGGGGAAATGTAAAATATCCCTGGGAACGCAAGGGTGAATTGCATCGGAATGGAATTTTTCCACGTTATGTTTCGTAGACGATTTTCCTCGTGGAAATTTTCGGCTAGAAAGTATACTATATATTCAAACTTATCTATCCAAAGAAATAGTTAAACGATACCGATTCCGTTCTATATATTCTTAATCTTTAAAAATACTATTCTACAAATTTCAAATCATTCATAATTTTATCCAAGAAATTTCCACTCCCGTATATTCTCCCCCATCGATTTTTCACCTGAAAATTTCCACTCGAGAGCCCAAGCTCTACCGCGAGGTGTCACGTGATATATGTATATATGTATATTTATATTTTTGTTGTTGTTGTTGTTTTCCCTTTTCTCAGGAGGAACGTCGCCGCACAGGAAGATATGTGGCAGGTGGAGCGGCCTTGGCTATCATGCTGCTGGCTCTGCACCATGCTCTTCTGCGAGGTGCCTCCGCCATAGCCGGTGTCTGTGTACCAGCCATAATAATGGTGTCCTACATCACCTGGATCTTATATTCCGCTCGCAGGGACCGGCGAAAGGTAACGAGGTTTAAATCGCGGCCGCGTTAGCGTTTCCACGTTCGGCGGGAAAACCGGAAACGCAGTTCCTCGGAGTTCCACGGGAAAAAGGGAAATTAATGACAGTAATTGCTGTTGACTTTATTATCATGGTCATGATCCCCATGGGAAATAGTATATCCCTGGTTCTGTGTCTTGGTGACCTAATTGAATCTCCGGTGGAACATTTAACGGATTCATCTTCGATAATGATTTGATTTCAAGAGAATCGTATGATAAAAGTATTTAATTAAAAATGTTCACAAAAGGAAAAAAGGAAAATGTTGACGGACTCCACGGGTACACGGTGCTTTTAATACCTTTTCGTAAAGAAAAGGCGGAGTAGCTCGATCAGCGTAGAACAAACGACTTTGCTATTCCGCGTAAGTGTTTCCAGTTACTTAACGGTGGCCGACGCTTTATTATTTCTGGATAAAAATACAAAAAATATTACAAAAGGATCTTCCAAAGAGACGGTGGCCGCGGAACTTGCTGTATTAGGGAATTTAATCTTCGACGATGGTTTTTCGTTTATTTTGGGATAGTTTCAATCTCGGTAACTTGCCGCTTTTAAAATACACATATATGTATATGTGTAGTCCGTGCATAAAGGGGATTTAAAGTTTCCCTTTAAACACATCGTCGACCGAGTGATTTACCCGTAATAAGATACTTAAATATCCTGTACTTAACAACGTAGAAGACAAAAAAAGAAGATATTTCGAAACCTGACGAACGATGCGGCAAAAATATCTAACGATCCATCTGCGAGGGAAAACTTTTACACATTTCGCGAACGTTTCGTCAACGGAAATGAAAACGTTTCCTCCACATCGCCGTGTTTTTCCACCGCGAAATGACAAAAAAAAAACGAAAGGAATACCGCTCGAAACATCATCGAAATTAAATAAACCCCCGCGGTGTTTACGACAGTTCCACGCGATGTCGGTTTAATTTATACAGTTTGCACAATGAACGATCGACACTCATTGTGGGTGAACGCTGGCAAAGGTCACGTGCCGGGATAATATAAACAGTGATTGGAGTTTGCAAAACAAATTTACAGGGACCAGGAAAAAAAGAGTACGCGTGAATTTTGCCCGTGCAATTTAACATTCTCGTTTCGGATATACGTTTGACGAGAAACAACTTTTCCGCGGCGTTACTTTTAATCTCATAATAAGTCGCACGAGTGAGTTTCGCGCGTCCGATGGCTCAGAGAGTAATTAAATTCGCTAAAAAAAAACACACACACACACACACATACACTGGGTTGAAGGGTACGTTTTTTAAGGATCGAATTACGCCGAATAAAGTTTCACCGTGCAACGAAGCTGTGCCTCGTAACGCTATCGTTCCAACGAATTTCAGTCGCAGCTGTCGTTAACATGCAAGAAATTTTTTATTATTTTAATCAACTTTCATTAATAATAACGTTCATCTCGTAGACGTGATCGATTTCGAAAGGAAACGTGAATCGAACGAGATTTCATTCCGCGAAATGTTACATCTCGCTGTGAGAAGTTCTGTAATTCATTTCAGGCGGACATTTTCCAACGAATTATCGCGAAGGGACTGTAAGTAGAAACCAGGGGAAAAATTTTGCATTCCCCCCCCCCCCCCACTAATTGATTGAAATGAAGTTTAAGATAATAAAATTAACGTCGAGTTCCGCCGACGAACGAAGTCAATGAAAATATGCGGCGAACTTCTACGACGATCCAATATCGATTCTTTTCTTCTTTTTTTTTACAATTTTCTGGAAACGTGTCACAGGCGGGCAAGACGATGGACAAACTTTACTTCCCGTTCATGTAAATTACGAGTCCTACCTGGAAGTAGATAACCCGGTTTCATGTTATCAACTAACCTTGCTCCACTTTCGATCACCGACACACCGTTTATATTAACTACTTTTTTTCCTTCCTCATCCACCCCCACTCTCCATCCTATCCTTTAACTTTCCAATACCCCGTGATATCCCTGTATCTTTGAAATTAATCCACCCGACAGTTTTCCGGAACACCGTCCGAAATCGTTAATCAAACCGTTCGCGTTTCGAATACCCTGAATTCCTCGCGTTCGATTGTAATTCCCCGTCGTATATTTACGTCTGCCGTCGTTATTGCGTGAAACGCCGCGAAACGTTGGTCATTTCCTCGCAACGGGAACACACGTGGAGCGGGGGAAAACGTTCGTGAAAATCTGGGAAAAACGAAAGAAACACACGGCGCGCACACCACGAACGCTCCACTGTAGTCGTAAAACAGTGAAATGCAACTCTGCGTGTTTCGTTTTCTTTTTTTTTCACGCGTTTCACCGTGCAAATGCGATTTCGTTCGGCCTGGATTCCAGGGAAACCGGGAAAACAGGAACACGTTCGTGAAAAAAGAAAATAAACAGCGAAAGGGTCGGTTGAAGGGAAACAAATGACGGTCGATTATCGATGGGAACCCGAATGACGGTGTTACAACGTTGCGGATGATTGTAAACGTGTTGTCGGGCATGTTGCCAGTCATAAACAGGCAACGGAACGCTTTCGTGAAAGCTGATTGATTCGTTTGAGCTACGCGTTCCAGTTTCGGCGTCGAAATTTAATTGTTTCCTCGACGGCGATCGTGCCCCCGTCACGGCGTCAAATGCATGATTTACATACCGTTTCGCCCGTGAATCACGGTTGACGTAGGGATAAGAATGGGGGTGGACAAGGTCTCACGAAAGTTTCTTCGGGATAAGTCCGCCAGATACGTGACAATTGAAATATTCATTCGAAACGCGACGGGTTAAGCAAACACGAGCCGTTGCCGCATAGGGAACGAGGGAATAACAGGCGAATGAAAAATTACAGGAATTTAAAAGTCCGATTTTTCAAACGGTACGTGTATGATACGGCACTGAGATCCCGTGGATTTTTAGAATAAATACGTTTGCATCGCATTGGGAGAATGGAGTTATAAATATGAGTGAAATATGAAGATGAGGATTGTTTTGTTAAAAAATTCATCTTTTGTGTAATTTATAAATAAGTATAGTTTGATGAGAATAGGAGAACTCGCACATTATGTGTAGAGGCAAAGTAGTTGCGAATCTATTGCTGGTGTTAGTCGGCTCTTTAACCGTGTCAGCGTATATACATACATACATACAAAGATCCATTGAGGGGTACGATTCGCCTTTGTCTCTTTGTGAGCGCAATGTCTACATCCAATTTCAGCGAGAGACAGGGACGGTACGATAGCTTCGAATCTAGAGGTGATAGTAGATCGAGCTACACTAGGCAGACTAAACATTGGAGAATTGATGAAATCAAGTTCCGACGGTTTAAAGTATTTTTACAACGCGATTTATGGACCTTGATGTTTTTATTCCGGCGAAATTTCAGGCATTCTGAAATTATTGCGGTTTGAAGTTTCTATACGTAAAAATATATGTGAACCGTAGTTTTGAAGCTTTGAAATTTCTATGCTTTGAAATTTGAGAATCCTGATACTTTAAAGCTGGAAATTTCCACGCCTTGAAGTTTAAGCATCTTTATACTTCCAAGCCTGAAATTTCCACGCCTTGAAATTTTAGCATCCTGAAACTTTCAAGCTGGAAACTTCCACGTCTTGAAATTTCCACGCCTTGAAATTTAAGCATTCTGAAACTTTCAAGCTGGAAATTCCTACGCTTAGAAATTTCCACGCCTCAAGTTTCCACTTGTCCAAATTTTCCCCATTTTACAATTTCGATCCAAAATAAAGTTTCTTCATCCCCAAAGTTTCCCTGTTTCTAGCCCAAGGTTCCAAAAATGTCCTATCCGTCCCTGGCCCCCTGAGAGCTTTGCACAAGCACAGGACGCACATTCGCGAACTTTCCGAAGCGATCGCGCGATCTGTAATTCGTCTGGTTTCAGGCGCTGAGACTCGCTTCGGCGATGCAGCTGACGGAAGTCATTAGCGTCCCTGCCAGAACGAATGATGTCATTCGCAGGGACGCGGACGAGCCCAGGAAAAACCTTTCGGATTCTGTCGGCTACGGTGCGAGTGAATCCCGTGAAAACCAGGCATTTTCAACGAAGGACGAAGCCATATAAACAATTCGATTTTCCGGGAAACACACACACACACACACTCTCTCTCCGATAAGTGTCGCGTGTAGATGACATTTAACAATGAAAAAAAAAAAAATATATATATATACGTATATATATTTCATGGAGAAATAAAATTGTCAACATTAACGCGTCCCAATTGGGATATTTTTCGTCGTTCGTACGAATCGTTACATTTTGTATGAATAAATTTAAGGGGACACACATGTACGAACACGCGAAACATATCCCACACGTTCACGTATGTACATACATACGAACCTTCTATTTAATTGTCTACGTTTATAACGAGTTACACCGGTGTAAATTTCACGGTATGAAATTACTTGTTTATTAAACGACGCGGAAGTTTCATGTCATGCAATTTTGCGGAGATGTAATTTTTATTTACACGAACGCCGTTCCGTTCGTATCTCGAAAATAAATGTTGTTTAACAAGATAAATGTTGGATTCTACCAGGTATAAAGGTGAAAGGTAGATATTATATTTTATTCTCGTTCTTTCGTTTTCCCTATTATTATTTCATCCTTTAACGCATCTATAAGAAAATATAATTAAACGTCAACGCCGTATTTTCTGTATTCGCAAAGTTCATAATATCTTGAGCCCTTTTACGCGATTGTTTTTCATTCTTACGAAAAGATGACACGTCCAATAGCGATTCCGGTGTTTTCTATTGTACATACATACACGCGTAAGAAAGGAGAGCATCTATTTGAATTCATTATCACGGCCCCGGGGGCCGGCGATTCATTTTCGTTATGCCCAACACGTACTCGGCGGTCTTCGTTAAAAGGTTCGTTATGAGTTACGCAGAAGAAGAAGAAGCTAAAGTAGCCGCGTTCCTCACGGTTTTCTTCATCTTTTATTTACCGTTACTAACCAGCTCATAAATTACGGCTATAAGGAGCCTCCAGTTATTTACTTATAAAATACGAGCGGCGTGTAACATGATTCAGCAGAAATTTAAACCATGTATCAATTAGAGCTTCCCGGGGCTTTCAAACAGCATCTGAACTTTCAAGTCAGTCCAGTATATATGTATACATATAGTTCGTTGTATATATGTATGTATATATATGTATGAACTCCCACCGGATATCGCGATCTTCTTGACGGCCAAAATTGTTTGGTATGTCGGAGATACGGGAAATGTTTGGCGTGCCAAAAATGTCGGGAACATTCCACGAAGATGTATCTTTCATACGAACAGTCGATTTCCACGTAACTTCGCGATGCTAATCATTATTAGGGTAATTAAAACTTTTCGCAAATAACGATAATATACTGCTTGTTAATGCGGTTGGCAAAGGATTCCTTTTACCAGTGACAATATAAATTCTAAATTCTGTGTATTTTTAACGTCTGTCACATATTAGTATACATAATTTATTTAAAATAATTACGATGTTACTATATGAGATATAAATAATTATTTACCGCCGGGAGTATGAAAAGAAATCGATACAATCACTGTAGACTTTGTCGGGGTCAAGATCGAACCGGAATAAAGTAATTCCACGGCATTCCTTCTCTTAATAGATGCCGTTCATTAATTAAGAAAAATATAAAGCGACACTGTAATTCATTACGATGGCTCGAGCTACAATTCATTTCGTCGCTGCGGGGGTGGCGTCGTCTTTTTTTTCCTTCCCCAACCCCCTTTTCGTTTCTTATCTCTTCAATTGTTCCCGATTCGGGCAAATATAATTTTAATATTATTTTAATATGATTTCAATATGATTCTAATATTATTTTTATATTATTTTAATATTATTCTACGACGAACGTTACTTAAAAGTAGGTTCGGGGCAGGACGATAAAGAATTTGCAAACTTGTATATGCAATAACATTCCGATGTATTCAGATTTAGAGAGAGAGAAAGAGAGAGTGAGATAAATGTGACAGTTTCGCGACGAGCACGCAACGTGGGAGCGACTGTTTCGCAGCGAACGTCAGGTGAACTTTGTTGCGGAAGGTAAATTGTACGTTATGTATCGGCGATCATTAGCGGGGTCCTTTGTGTGCCGCGATATTGTTGTGAAATTCTGTCAAATGCATTTCGCGAGCGTGCGTTTCGCCATTCATTTCATTATGCTCCGTCGGAAACGGATTAACGCCTGACGAACTATACTTGTCGTGTAAACTATGTCCTTTAAATGTCGCTATAAAACGACGCTTAATTACCGTAATAGAATTCCAAGTACCCAGATATTCAAACAACTCCGAATACGATCTCTTGGTTAACAAAACTTTCTGTTGAAAAAACAAATTCTTATTCGTTCCACAAGAAAACATTGTACATCCTCTATCGAGTGAAAGTATGGGTATATGTCTGTGTTTGTGTGTGGGTGTGTACTCGTAGTAATTCCAGTGTAATTGAAATCGTCACACTTTCAGGTACTTCGGCACGTAACGAAGAACGCGGAAGATAAATTTCTCGAAGAACAACGTTCAGCGTTTTGTTCAACGTCGTTCCAGATATTCCAGACGTCCGGTGACAAAAACAACGTTTCCTTTTTCTAGGATTATGACCAGCGAGTGCACGGAGTTCGCGATGACTCTAATTGTTACGCCACGATACACCAGGTCTGTCAGGATTTCCACGAATTTAGTGTATCTAATAAATCTGCTCGAGTGAATCGCTCTGATTGCCACGCGGCCAGCGAAGGTCATCGAATTTCATATTTCCATCATTTATACGCTCAACAGCTGATTGTAGATTCAATTATATGATCCGCTCGCGATCATTTCCGACGGAATTTATCGTGTATCCTTTCCCACTCGTTTGAAAGTTCAAACATAATAATACCGTTTGCGAACAATTAGAGAAAATTTTACAGAGAATTTCGCAATTTTCTTTGTATTTTCATTTGTGAATTATGTTTTTTCACTTTGTCAATGGAAAACCGGAAACACCTTGTATATTTAGCTCGATAATACCCACACTTACATATGCATACAACGTGTACTAACATTCATCGAATAGGTACTGTATGTATTTTTTTTTTTTACTGAAAAGTCATCCCAAGAGTATGGTTAAAGCAACACTCGTATACCGGCGAAGAGGCGGCGCACATCAAAGTGTAATAGTGTATTAGCGGGCGCTTTGTACGTCGACGCAGCAATATTTCTTTCGATTTCAATTGTGAAACGTTGCGATATGTTTTCACGCCGAGTCAATGTCACGCCACTCCACGTGATCCATCGTGCAAACCGTGGGCGGCGGAACACTGAAAAGAGCTTTCAACCGCCATTCTTTGTCATTTCTTGTCGCGCAACGGGTGATCGACGTTTACATCCGCATAAGAGTTCCATTGTGCCGCCATTGTGCGTATTTATACCAATCATTGATGGGAAAATGTTCGTATCGCCATTACGTCGTTGGTACATCGACGTTTTCAAACGGAAAAATAAAATAAATACACACACATAAGATCTTGCTGTTACACGCACGGATAGTCAAATCGTTAATGTCGTTCTTTAGCGAATCGTTTTTTTTTTTTAAGAATCCATTATTTTAACCCTCGTTTCAAAAGTGTCGTCAACGACGTTTCGAACGAACGATTAAAAAAAGTCTAGAGTGTACTTTTGATTAAGATTCCCAGCGTGAGCATTTATTTCATTCGTGGCGGCGGTGGAATCGGATGAGATTCGTTCTCTTAAGAAATCTCGCGGGTTGCCTCGAGAATATCGAGAACGGTGTTCCACACGGAACGTATACTATATATCAGCTTTACGACGTACTTAGTGCAAAATCTCGGCTTAATCAGAACCCTCGGTGTCCTAATAAATTACAACAATGTCTCCCTTGCCAGAATCTTCCTTTTCTTTTTTCCTTCTTTACAGCAGCCCCGTTATATCAAGTTCTTAGCAACTTCTTCGAGGTACACCCTTAACGATTCTTCTCGTGTGTAATTCACGTGGATTTGAATGTGAGGTACGATCGAAAATCTAATGCGAACACTTCGATTGGTACGATATTAATTAAACGAAACATTAATGCCTAATCGTATGACGATGACGTTTGCGCGGACAACTCGGAAATTCATCGAGGCGAAGTCTATGAATCGTGTATCTCTGCGTATGTTACGTATGTATGTATGTGTGTATACGTATATATACGTGTTACAGGACGACGTGAATATAGTTTCGATCATTAATTCGAGGAAGTATGGTACACGCGTGTCATTTCGCCGGACGTGCGCTAACGGCTCGTCATTTTAACGATATACGCTGATTGGAGACGGGGTTTACTCGTAATACAGTTACGTACGGTTTTGTCGGAATTAGCCTGAATGCCAATTAATAATTAACGAACGCGCATGCGTTGCCTGCGGAAATGTTTTTCGTTACCCGGGGATTTTTATCTCAATGGATTAATTAATCCTCGCAAACGTGTAATTTAATATCCTCGCTAAATGTCAGGGTTGGGATGAATTTAGCTTGTCCAGGTTTTTACGGTGAGGTGTTAAAAAAAAAGGGAAAAAGGGAACCCTTTGCACCCTCGGATAATTCGATAGCACCCTGATAAAAGTGTCCGTATTACCCCGAAGTGAATATTATTAATTATTACTGTGCCACCGTTGTACTAATTAGAAAAACTGCCTACGGAAAATCTGATAATACAGTTTTCCTTTCAAGATCCCTCGACCCTTATATTTTCCCATATTTCAACTTTAACCTCCATCTTTCCTTCCCAACCACTCTCCTAATCACTGTCAAACAAATCAAAATTTCACATAACAATTTACAAAACAATACGATTTCTCAATTTTCTAACAAAAGAGCCAAGAAATTCAAGTTCGGGGCTCCGTAGCGATTTTTAGCCGTCCCTGTCTTCCGGTATCGCGAGATCCGCTTAATTTGCGGTACTCGCAGCACCGTACGCTAAAATTCTCTTACGCGTCGGAGTTATTCGTTCGCGAACGTTCAAGTAGACGTAATAACGAAGCTCCTTTAGCGGCGAAGACCACAACGTCGTGAGAGAGAAGGATCCCAGCTTAAAATGTCTGCAACGTTGCTCGAATGATTTCGCAAGCTTCTTAGGGGCGGAGGGGATGAAAAGTTGGGAAAACGGTGGGCGGGAAAAGCCGGAGTTTTCCTCGAGGACCGAAACGATTGTGCCTCGAAAGTTCCTTGACCCGTAAGAAAGGTGATTATTGTTAACTCGCGACGTCGTAAATCCACTACAGTGTTGTTCTTATGTTGTAAAATGCTTATATTTATGTACGCGCTCGGTTCTGTCGTCGCGGCAGCTTTTATCTTGGTTAACTTTGCAACGGGAACTTTGTAATATCACAGTGGCGTAGTCGGCGTTGTTTTTTTTTTGTTGGGGGTGGGGGATGGTGGACAATTAACAACCACCTACGCGGTTCGGGTTCACATTTTTTTATGTATGTATGTATAATGTATATTCTTGTGAGATTTAATAGCAATGTTTCATTGTGATTATAATTATTCTGTGGAAATTATGCACTGGAAATGTTTCAGGAGAGATGAATTATTTATTGGAAAAAGAAATAATTGTAATTTTTATGCTTACGTTTCGAAATTGTTATTCGATATGTAAATTGATTATTGTTTATGGTTTCCCGCTCAGCTCATAATTTGGGGTGGTGGTGGGCAGCTGCAATCCTTGCCCCCGGGGATTTGCGCCACTGTAATATTATACGTTGTATGTATACACATACATATTCAGTGAACGATGAATTTGAGCCCGTGTTACAATAACTAAAGAAAATAACTTGCCCTGTAGTAGGTAAGTTCGTTTAAGATTTGTTTCTATAGAATTTCCAACGAGAGCTATCATTTATTTTTCTTTGTTTCAGATCGTGATAAAAATTGTTTATAAGGTGAGTTGTTCTATTAATTAAAAACATTCTTTAGTAAGGGGATCTGTAATTAATTAGTATGTTTAATCAGGATTCTGTTGTATGACGTTACAAATTAACCCTTAAACGACCCAGAAAACAAGATTCCATTAATTACGCAAATTACGTTAACCGTAATGGACGCGGACGGGGATAAATGTCATCGTTGCATTTGAATTTTCAATGTTCGCGAATCCGCCAGTAAATTTCTCTGACATTTCCGTCTTGAAAGCTGCCGCACATCCTGACAGCCTAAAGTGATAGACCGGACCAGCCTGTATACATGTATGTGTGTATACAACCAAGGATATTTCATTGTATACGTGTGTAGTCGTACACGCTCACCCACACGTACACGAATATGTAGCCGGGACTATGAATTCCTGACACGAACGTGACACAGGTCAGAAGCACCGATAGAACACTTCCCGTGATTACACGAACACCTGAACAACATTACGGATACACTTCGTTTAACTTAATTATTTACAAGCAGTGTTTTCCCCGTTGACAAGTTTACCAGGCGGAAGAATCTTTCTAGCGGCACCTGCTTCCCTTTCGTTGAGTTTCCCTATCGAACAAAGTGTTTTATTGTTTTATTGTCAAATATTTCTGAATGTCGGAGGTTCCCGGGGCGAAGAAAATTCAACGCGTAGACATTTTCGGGCACAGAATTTTAACGCGTAGGAATGTCTGGGCACAGAATTTCGACGCTTTGAAGTTCCCTAGCGCCAAAGTTTCTAGGCGCAAAATGTTACCGCTTAGAAATTTCCAGGCGCCAAAAATTTGTACGCGCAGAATTTCGGGGCTTTAAAATTTCCAGGCGACGAATTTCGTCGCTTAGAAATTTTCAGGCACCAAAAATTTCTGGGCGCAGAATTTCGCCGCGTAGAATTTTCCAGGCACCGTAAATTTCTAAGCGCAGAATTTCGGCGCTTTGAAATTCCCTAGCGTCAAAATTTCCTAGGCGCAGAATTTCGCTGCGTAAAACTTTCCCTGCCGCCAGATATTCAAAAATTCTGGATCGAATAGAAATTCTAACTCGTCCAGGTTTAATTAAGAAAAAACAGAGGCAAAACAAAATTTGAGTTAATCCATCGGACAGCTGGCGTAATTACTGAGAACCAGATGAGCTTCTTCCGCGGCATACTGATCCATGTAAGGTGATCGAAGTAGTTATTTATCAGTGTTTCCAGGTGAGACGCGACAGCAATAGTACGTTGAACCACTCAGAGTTAATCTGGCGTACGGCCACCGGGGAATTCCGAGCAGGTACCGCAAATCCGTGATTGTCTCCGTAAATCTGAATGTAATCTCGACGCCCTCCGTCCCGACCTCGACAGGGGGAGGGGATGAAAATTTCGAATCAGATTTTATGCGCGCCTCGAAGCAATGGCGTCGCCGTATAAATAGACTTCGCGTCAAGGTAACCATTTCAATCGGGAACGAAATTTAATTAGCCTCGACTCGCTGAACAATATTTGGATATCAACCTGGGGGTACTTTGTTTCCTATACACCCTTCCGTTGCGTAATAATAATATACAATCAGGTAGGAAATTAGAAAACGACCGTGAACCATAGTCAATTATTGACTAATTAAGTGTATTAGTCAATTTAGGAAAATCTACGACATTATAACCGACAATTATATCCCACGTCGTGTATGATTAGAACGCAAAGTAATTATAATCATAATTCGTGATAATTTGAACTTCACCGTGGACAACGTGTACGACGACGAAGATTCATTTTTCAATATCATTAAAATTACAGCAACGTTTGAAAATCTTATTCGACGCTGTTCTCGAAGACACTCCGGCCTTCGAGTCTAATTGACCTACATTTATATCCTTCTCGCAGTGGTAACCATGATTGGTTCGCCAGCGCGGAAAGAGAAAAGTCGATTATGGGTACGGGGAATGGTGAAATTCACTTCGAAATCGAAATAAAAGACAAAAAAAAGAAAGAAACGAGAGCAAAGTAGAAGAAAATAGAGTGTCCCGTGAAATCGCATGGATCCAGAGAACTGTTTAAAAAAACGACGCATCCGTACGCAAATTTCCGCCATTGTGGATCCGTATTTATTTCTCAGCCACGGAAAACCAGGTACCATCCGTGTAAATGGAAATACAACGTTGCCTTTTGTTCGACGTAGTGCGAATACGTCTGTTCAATTGGACGATTGTTCCGTCGCGGTTGTCGAAAACGAAGTGAAAGGTAGAATTTCAATGCCCCAGTTTTCAAATTATCGCGCGAAAATGAAGATCCACTCCTTATCCGTGAATGTCTATCGTTCGCCTAATAAGTCATGACATTTTGAATAATATATACGTCTACTTACGGTTAGGGATGGGTGTTGAGTTAATAATTTCATCGTGTAGAAGTGTGTCTGGCTATTTCATACACTGACAACGTGGACAGTCGATTTTTTTTGGGTTTGATTTTGTGGTTGCGAAGTAAGCAGAAAATTTCGCGTGGTGTTCGAACGACGACCCAATTCCCGCGGGTCCCGTTGAAGACTGAAATTATAAATTATAGTTAGGTACATCAATTAATTTCCCTCGTACTTTACGTGCACCGTTTACCGAAACATCGCGGGGTATCATCGGATGAGAACCGATCGGATATCTCGCGCACGTATTTTCTCGTCGCAGAATTTTTATAGATATCCCCGTACTCATGTACGAGAATTAAATAAAAAAAGGTGGAAAGGAATTAAAAGGAAATTAAAATTCAATACGTTCTACCGAACTTTAATCCGGATATCACGGACAGTTGTATTAGTTTAATTAAAACAAAAATTCTAATATACCGCGTCGCTGGTCTTTTTCTTTCTTTTTTTTTTGTTCATGGTTGAATCTCATACGGTGCGGTGTTCTCCACGTGTTTATGATGTTTCACTAAAAATTTATTAGCTCGTGTTGGAGGCCAGGAATATTTCATACGAACTTTCACGCTATCTTGATTTTTAATTATAGTAGAAACCGTGTTTGTACGGGCATGTTTTCACTGTTATTTAATACCAGGACGTACACACTGCAACACACGGTGTATCTATGTATGTATACGTACAACGTCGACGGTGTTATAACGTATTATGATGGGACGTCGACGTAATCTGGTTGAAAAGAACACTCGCTACTGTCTTTACGTCCCGCGAGTAAGGGGCACAGTATGAATACGTAAAACATGCAGAAAAAATCCATGGAATTGTTTACGGGACAATGGTGGGCGAAAATATCATACGATTAACCAGATAATCGTTAGAAAACGAGATGGTTAACCGTCAAAGTTCCATTGCGATACGGTGTAATGAAAATATGAAAAAAGTTACATTATTTCGGTCGGTCCCTTTTGTTGATTACCGAGTGCCGGAAAAAAATATGCGATGCTTTTACGCTTTCGTTATATAATATCGTGGGTGGGGTGGGGTTGGGTGGGGGAGAAAAAAAATAACAACCGTGACGTGTAACACGTTCGCGTAACTTCCGGGTGAAATTGTATCTTTTTTCTCGCGCGGCGAAAATTACCAAGATTTAACAGGAAGCACGAGCAAACGCGGGTAGGCGAGAATTTAATTCCGAAATGGTTTCTAAAAACAACGAAGTCGAAACGGAAACCGCGCCGCCGCGAAATTTTGCAGCACCGTAGACCGTCGTTGGGTAACTACCATTATTATGTTTATCTTTTCCAACTACCACCGCGCAAAGAGTAATTAGAAAGGTTTGCTTAATTCAGTGGGGAACGCGAGGATGAAAAAAGTGAACGATGAAAGTGATATCGTGATATGATTAATCGAGTAACGATGAGTTTCACACGTACAGAGGTTCTCACATTTTAAATACACGCAATGGTTTTTCAAAGTCCATGGAAATATTTAAACAATGACTGTGTCAAAATAATTTACGAACGGGAAATATAATATTTGTCGGACAATTATTATTTCCTGGTGGTTAACAAATTATGGAGAATTTTATGAAAAAAATTATATTGTAAACGTAGGATTATGGGTCCCTGATTTGAGAAACGCTGGTATCAACTACGTATTGACGAATAATCGACCATTAACGAGGGATTTCAATTACTATCTTCTTCTATGTACACGATTAAAACAGAGTGTCATTGGAAACGGTACACAAATCTGGCCGAATGAAAGCAAACGTGGAAGAGAGCATCGGTCGACGCTGCTAGTTTATTTCCGATATTCAATTCCATCATACGTGTATGTACATATGTATATTTATGTAGCAGCAATCAGGAAGGTTTTTTTTAAACCCGCGGGAACTTCCCGAATTCTATTATCACGTGAATGTTCAATGTTATCAATGCTGATTGCAACTTTAAAGAAGACACACGTACAACTATACCGTCGAAACTGTAAATTCGTGGGATCGTCAGCTTAGTAATATCGTTTCAGTCTGTGTATCAACGTTGCTATTTACTCACTAATTACTTGCTGTAAACTAAATTAACGAAAACTAAATTTAACCGTTTCACTCACCATTTTAATTACACCATCGATCTTCGAATAAATTACAGCTATAATTTACAGGACAACTATCCCTTTTTTCACGTATTCAAATTATCTATAATTTCTTATTTCGATTACCCAACTACCGACAGATTTTTTTCCTCCTATCCACGTGGTTCGTTGAGAAATCACACGGATCGCGGAAAATTTCATCCGACGCGTTCTCGCAGCTCGCGGGAAAAGTTTCCCTAATAAGTGAACAGTACTTTCCGGGAAGAACACTTCTTCCCGTCTGCGGATGTGTATCCGGAAGTTGGGAAGTCAATAGCATTCCCCGCGTTCGCCCTGAATTTCCTGTCGCGAACTTGTCGGCCGGCGGCGGCACGATCAAACGAACGGGACAGTAATTCTCATTGTTTCACCAATCTCGCTACCCTCGAACCGATCGAACGGGACGTTCTTTCGATTTCGACTCTGTCGATACTTCGCGAGCGAAACTAATGACTCGCAGGAATCTTCTTACGTAGCTCGTGGAAGAAAAAAAAATAAATCTGGGGGTACTCGATCAATTTCAATATTAATATTATTCTTAATTTGACGGATATTGTTAAATGAGATCACGTAGACTCAGTTGGAGTAGATTTAATGGATATCCACGTGGAAACGTTTATAATCAATATCAACGTCGTTCATTAACATCGTTATCAGAATAACGTTTAATTATGACAGTTATTTGGTCGGCATTCGCTCAATTTTTGAGATAGCGATCTGAAACTGGTACATTGTTTTAGTTAGGAAATTCTACGGTAGAACAATGTATAATAGTTGTACTTTTCGAAAATTTAATTTTTCGCAAAAATCTGAAGGGGGTAGGTCAGGATTTTTTGCGATTTTCGTAAATCGCCTGCCATTTCCACAATTTTTGAGATATCAAAATAATTCTTTCACTGTCTTATTCGGCTTCGGATTCTGCGTCCAAAACGTTCCGGATCGTTTTAATAGCTCAAAAATTACGGAAATGGCAGGCGATTTACGAAAATCGCAAAAAATCCTGACCTACCCCCTTCAGATTTTTGCGAAAAATTAAATTTTCGAAAAGTACAACTATTATACATTGTTCTACCGTAGAATTTCCTAACTTAAACAATGGTACAAGTTTCAGATCGCTATCTCAAAAATTGAGCGAATGCCGACCAAAAAACTGGTTGAGTTTGACGATTTTTCACGATTTTCGTAATTTGCTCGCCATTTCCACAATGATTGAGATATTAAAACGAACCGGGACGTGTTGGACGCGAAATTCGAAGCCCAATAAGACAGTGAAAGATTCAGGTCGATATCTAAAAATTTGCGGAATTGACGAAAGAATCCACAAAATGCATCGAAAATGCAAAGCTATGGGCCAAGTACAAGAGAATGTTACATTGGAATAGGTTGCTCATTAACATAAACTGCATTTTACACAGGATTTGAAATCAATCAAACTTGCTCACATTTGATTGATTTCAAATCCTGTGTAAAATGCAGTTTATGTTAATGAGCAACCTATTCCAATGTAACATTCTCTTGTACTTGGCCCATAGCTTTGCATTTTCGATGCTTTTTGTGGATTATAGATTATGTATCTTACGACACGTCGATATAGTTTGATTGTCGGTAAAATTCAAACAACTGGCACTCCAGTACCGCGTCTTCCCGGTTTATCATTTCACGACGAACAAAATTGAGAGAAAAAGGGATGGAAGGCGAACGAAATGAACCCGGGGACGACGTTAGGTCGTTTTCACTCATCGCAACAGGTTTCTACGTTCCTATTGGCGCAGGAAGTGGATCGACGCGTCGACCCCATTGTGCAGTTAGTCAAGCGTTACAGGAACGTAATTACGTCGTGTAATTCCACCGATTAACCCATCCTGCTTCGAAAAACCACTCGAAACGAACAGGGAAACAGAAACTGTCGACTTTCCGCGAGAAAACCGGATTCCGTCAACAACGAGAAACGGAAAATTTCATTTCCATCCGTCACTTTGAATATTCCCGTTTAACATTAAAAAACTCAATGATTTTCTAATGAATTATTAGTTACTTTGTCTCCACACGAGTTATACAACTTTGTAAAAGTCAGACGAAGATTAAATTGATCTATCAACGGTGTTTCGTTCGCGAGTCACGAATTGTACGCAACGGCAACGCGTTTTACGAGATTCCCGGGACTATAATCGAGCCGTTAACATCGCCACGAATACGATTACTAATGGAGAAACACCATTAACATTAACACCGGAATAATGGTACAGCGTATTCACCGTCACGCGTAAATCCGCCGGCAGTTTAATGGTACACAGGTCTTATCGGTAGTGTGACGGGAATGAGAGTCCAGTGATTGCGCCGAAATTATCGGCTGTGATAAACATTTTTATGAATATTACGAGGCGTGAATTTCAGCCCGCGATGACGATCAATCGGAAAGTAATTACGGAGTCGCAACGATCGCGGTTGTGTGTGTGTGTTTTTTATTACGGTAATTATCGCACTGACGTGTGAAAATAATGTTAAAGCCATTTCAACGGGAAAAATAGAATTTTATTTTTATCTTCTATTGTTCTACAATGGGGATACGTTGTTATTTATAATATCGTCACGACGACACGCGTGATATGTATTTCGTATAATTTTATTGAACAAACACGTGGGGAGGGGGGGAAGTGGAACCCTTCGAAATTACACAACAAGTCTGCGGTGTCGTTTACGCCGCGGAAGCGATTTCGTAACGCGGTCGATTTGATTTAAAAACACGATTGCCGAGGACAGTCACGTCTCCGCGCGTAGAAGAAGATCCGGCAATCGTTACGCCATTACAAGCAGTTCGGAGAAGCTGGAATTTAAGTCCGTAAGCTCGGTTCAAACCACATACTCCCATTGTACGATGATATCGGGACGTTCTTAAACTTCCAAGTGTCTTGTAATCCGCTTTTTTCCCCATATCTATTGATAAAAGAAACGTGTCTCAATTTTCCCTATCAAAAACAATTTTGTGTCAGTTCTACCAGATCGTTTCCTAATATAATATGAAACAAACATAATTCGTGTAATTTTCTTCGTAAAAGCATGATTTTTCTCCTAAGTTTTTCATCAGAAAACAACGGACACTGTATATATTCCCTTTCTGTCAATTTCCCAATAAATACACCCTAAGTGACTCACCTTTTGCGAAATAACCCGGGTCCACATACAACGTGGACACTTTATCCGGCCGAAGGACACGTTTTATTTTCACGCTCGGTGATCAATTCCCGTCATTATCTTGCCAGCCACGTTCGTAAACGAGGCGTGCGAAATAACTCTATTCACCGGCGACAGATTGCATTCGATATTAGAAACGTATTGCATCTGGGTCCCGATTCTGGTAAATCCTTCTGCATCCGCGGCAGACAAAAGACGAGCCCGAATAGTACACTTAAAGGGCGACCGCAAAAGGGAGGAGTGTGGAGGGGAGAAAAAAAGAAGAACCACCCTGCCACAAAGGGACGATAAAGGAACGCCGGGGTGAAAGAGAACTAGCATCCACGGAGATGCTTTCACGACGATGCATCCCCTTTAACCCCGAATGGAAGAAAGGTTAGTTCGATCCGTTTTACGCGCTCGCGTGTAAAAACTTTGGCAAGAATTTCAAGTATCTTCTGGATACGGCCCTGGCTTATCCGCGGCAGTGATTTTACATCGTTCACCGGCTGAACGGGTTGTCGGCTTTTTGCCAATCGTTCCTATCCGCGTAGTGTGTTTCTTTCTTTCTTTATTTCTTTCTTTTTTTTTGGTTTTTCGTACGTGTCTTTTTTTCCGTTGACTTTTGTTTCTATTTCGTGATTTAAATAGAACAGAGTCGAGAACGTATGTCGATTAGATTTGCTAGGAATGTACTCGGATCACCGGTTCGTTCCTATCCACCCTCGAATTCTCGATGTATTTTTACGAGTCTACGGGATTACGCGGTACGAAAATAGAGATATAAAAATACGACCTAGAGGGGTGAGTAAGAGTATGTGCGAGAGAGAATGAGAGAAAGAGAGGGACGATCGGGGAAACGGCTACGATTATCGAAATTCTACGCGATATCGAAGTGGTTTCGCCGAAAACCCCCGCGGGGGTAGCCGGGGTATCGAATAAAAACATTTGTTTAATGCAACAGATTTCACGTGAAGGCGGAGGATGCAATAAACGTATTTTCTTATATTTCGAGGTACTCAACGGGGCTAGCAGCGATTTCGCGGAGATTTCTCAAGAACGGTACGACGGTATAAAGGAATATTGCGCAACGGCGCGGAGTAATACGAATATACTACAAAATGTGATATCATCGCGGATTGTTTCGCGGATGAATTACGCGGCGGCACGCTAGAAATCACAGTGCAACGTTTTAAGGGCAAACACGGGAACGTTAAATTCGATTCACGGTTCAATTTGTATCCGACGGTGCGGTACCTTTTCGTTTCCCTTTGAGTACAAAGAAAAGCCGGGGAAATGTGATTACATTCGGTGAAAATACACGCGCGTGTATGTATCTTCGGTCGGTTTGAAATTAGGCTTTTAACTTAATGGAATATCGGTTATTTAGTCGGTGAATATTTAGCATGAAACAAGCGACATAGAACGTGCGAAATTTGTGGTACCATTCGTGTGTGAGGGGATACATACGTATAGATACGTGGGTGGACAATAACAGTGACGGACCTCACGTCGTACCCGTCTTTTTCGGAAACCCGATTTCTATCGTAGATCAACTACAAATTTTCGATCGTCTATTTACGAAAAAACCCAGATGGATAGATAGAACGGGGAAAAATCCAATTTTCCGGCTGACACAGAAGCTTCGCCGGTTAAATATTTATAGAACAAAGCTGATTCTTTCGCACGGTAAACCTGTATCGTATACACTCGCAAATATCTCCGTAATGTAAAATATATGCAATCATTTTTCGCGATCACCGTTCACGACGGAAATAAGTAAAAAAAAAAACAACAAAAAAAGAAATCCTCGGTACTTTGGTGATATTCATAGTAAATTACCCGGCACGCCCCTGTTCTACCTAACGATTATCTATTTCTGGAATTTTACCTTAACCTTGGTCTACGTCGCCGACCTTGACAGCATCCGAATACGCGAGTATAATTGATCGTCGTGGAATATCCGTCGTCTTAGTCGTCTTTTGTCGTCGCCGTCGACGTCGGTCACGACGAATAAAGTCCCGCAGGCACTTGCGATTTCTAATCGCTTCTCCAAACCAAGGCAAACGGTGTTACCCGGTGAAAACGGGTGTAGACGGGTTTTGCAGTTGAACGAAGTTAAATCCCGTCGGGATGAATTATTCACCCTTTGCCCTCTGAAGACGTAGAAGAATTTTCCCCCCCCCCTTCCATCCCCTCCCTGTTTCTAGAACATGCACGCCAGAATTCAACGCGAATTGTTCTATATACCGTAACGCGGATAATACGGTTGCCGGTGTCTGAGAAATTCAACGAGGCTCGACTTCGTCGCTCCAGGAATTCCCGGTTTTCCCCGGGAATTTCGCGGGCAAACCTCGTCGATCGGTACGGAAGCCGAAAATTTTATTCGGCAATTCCGACGTCACCGCGACGTTACGGAGGTCGATTGATCCCGACGGCGGCGTTTTTCACGACGTCCGCGGATAACTTTATTTACCCCGGCCGAGTTGTAAAAGCAATTAGCCGACTGACAGTGGAACCGTTATTGCGTTTCAATTTTATCGCGTGCCCCTGCGATCACCGTGAATTTCCTGCGAATTTACGGGACAACGAATTCTCATTTATTTCGCGCGAATGAATTTTCCCAAATGGTTCGGTCGCCCATCGGAATCCGGAGTGGTTTTGAAGTAATACCATAGTTTCGTTCTTTTTTGTCGCCCTTTTTTTTAAAGCCACTATTGTTGCGGTTATTCGCGGTCTTATCAAGGGTGCGAGGCGAACGAGATAAAAAGGTGATTCGCCTATCGATTTTAGCCCTTAATTTTTCGGGGTTTCATTAGGAAGCAAGTGCGATTGTCTGTTCGGTGGTCGTAATTGCGCAAAAAAAAAAGAAGAAGAGAAGAGAGAAAAGAAAAAAATGGCTGGGGAGAAAGTAAAATACCAGGCTAGAGAAACGTACGTGTGGGATTTTATGGGTTAATTTGCGGCGGTAACGTCCTATCAATTCCGTAATTAATATCTCAATTTTGATATAATGTGCGAAATTACCAATCAACGTAATCCTAACGTTCGCGATCATTAAAGGTGTTAATAATGTATGCGGCACCATCGGAACGCCGATTCAATTAACTTTTCCATCATTTCACCCTGTTCCCATGTAATTTATCACACCGATTCTGTGCGGATCGTAGAGACGTACCCGATCGATTTACTTACGACAGCAATTTTTCACCGATAATTAACGCAATCGACGTGAAAACTTCCAATTACATTAATGCATTTCATTAATTAATTACTTTATTTACAATGCATGTTTCCTCGCTCCATCGAAGTCTGTTTCTGAAGGAAAAACTTGACCTAATCAAACGCTCCTTTCATTCCCTGGCAATATCTAGCACCATTATAGTAAATAATTGATATTTACCCACAGATAATTTACCAATTATCTCCAACGTACCGCACGTCAAATTTTGTTTGTTCATTTTTCTTTCGCTTCGATATTTATTCCTTCTGGTTTGATATTTAAAATCACGAATATCCTCGGTGAACCAGAATCTCATACGTTGCGACCTATATGTCGTTATTATATCTGTCTCCTCGTTTCCACGTTTTCCTCGCTCAAGTAGTAAGGGTACGTACGCGGCCAGCCGTGCCGGAACGGTGGCGCAGGAAACGCGGGCAAACGCGCACCGGAAGTCTGGATATTCCCGGCAAAGTGGATTGCCGATATTTGCCGATGTCGATTCTGTCTCGGATTGTGGCGACCCGAGGAAAATACACCTCCGTTTACTTTCCGCCGGTGACTTTTCGACTGCTCCAAACTGTTCTACAACTGAATGTTAATTATGTTCTCAATTCTGGATAATTTCGATTTTTTTCTTACTTTTTTACATCAAAATAATCAAATCGAATTCAACAAAAATGATATTTAAATACTGATACACAATTTTATCGAAGTAAAATTTGTCATAATCATAATTATAGATTTTTAAAAGTATACAATTTTTTGTTGCATCATTTGTCTTTGGTTCTAATATTTTCAGGGATATGAGTGAACTCCCACGCGTCTCAGGAAACACTAAAGTTCGTTGGAAAGTGAATTTAATTGCACGCCCACTTCATTCGGCTTCCGAACGAATGATCCGAAGCACACAAAGATAATCTTGGTGAGCCCACTCTCGTAGCCAGTCCCACGAATCTTCCGGATCAAACTCGCGTTTATTATAAAGCACGTTAACGTTGACAAAGCATCGTCGACAGTTGTGTCTATTGTCCCCGCGAACCGGTCGGAAACCGCGAGCGAAACCGCAGACAAAACCGATGTATTATACGTATGCAGCGGGTCTTATGGTCGTGACATAGTTACATCAAAGAAAATACATTTAAAGCTCTTCCCGGTAGCTCAAAAGATATCCACCGAAATTACATTTACATACAATACCTATTAACACTCACCCCACGTCCCCATAACACTCATACTTTTCTTTACAAACTTGATCCAGGAAAATCCTGTATCCCCGATACTCTGAAAATTTTCCCAACTTTTCCTACGACCGACGAAAAATTCTGAAAATCAAACTTTCCGAACAACTTGTAAATTACGTAAAATCAGTCCTCGCATGTTATCTTGATCCTCTACGAATTTCCAATTGGTTTAATTCACAGATGGAGGGTGAGGGAGGTGGGTGGATTTGTATGAAACTTTAGTAACATATTTTCACCTTTCCCACAGCAGGTAACGTGCGTATTAAAATGGTGTCCGTAACACGAGTGACGCCGAACGAGTTGCATATGACGTATCGTCGCGTTGTTTTGAAACGCGTCGACCGTTTTCACGCGAGTGGGGATGAAAAATTGGAAAAGTTTCCGTCATGGGGCTGCGGGAAAATTGAATGACCAGGGCCGCCGCTAGATTCCCACGGTGGTCGATACGTCTAGTCCTTGCATCTGCTATACTCTCTACGACCGTTCGACGTAACTTCGATCCCATCGAAGTTGCCGGCACAAACATTGACCCCCATCTCAGGTGCACCGGTGCGGCACGTATTTTCCATGGGGTTTCGTTACGGTGAAAACGGGTCGAAGTTTCTAAGGGCGGATATAGCGAGTAAGTACTTCGGGAACTTTAAAATTATAATATCACGAACACCTGCCGCGAACGTGGAAACTTCCGGCGAGAATGTTGTCACGAAGACCGGACACGTGGTCAATTATGAAATACCACGGTACGACGTGAAATCTTTTTTTAATTAAGACGTTCATATTAATTTGTTTCGGAATTCTACGGAATTCCACGGTAGCTTATTGGCCGGGGATATTATTAGATCACCGCGGTATCGGGTTTACGTCTCGACGCTGTAAGATTATATTATTGAAGTTTCCTTAATCTCGATGATCCCGCGTAATTACTCATTCGAACGGTTCGCCGGTGGAATATTTGGAATTTTAGACGGTCCATTCCGTATCCACGGAATGTTTGGTCGGATGAATGGAATCTTAATTTTATGAAGATTTTCAGACAACGGAGAGACGTGGAAATCTGGTATTTTCATCAGGATGTTATTTCGGCGTCGGAATATGTATGTATGTATGTTTGTTGGTATGTATGTACATACGTGTCTCGCGTTATCAAAGAGGATGGACACGTCCTCTGACCGACTTCGCGAAGTTTGATTAGTTTATCCGCGTAAATTAGATGGTTCCGTTGAAATAGGCTACCGTCGACGCATGCTGAATTCCATTCAGAATGTTTGCGCAAACATTGACCTTAACTCCCGTAGCTTTATCGAGTGCTTAATAATGGCGGATGGAATTTTCAAAGAACCCAAGGTGTATTTAGAATCTATAATTAATTTAAATTCCAAATTTCCTGCTGTGACAATCGTACCAGGAGAGTGACATGCAGAGTTTTTTAATTTAAATAAAAAATACTTTTTTAGTGAAATAAACAACTTTGACATGTCCGTTGGCGACTGTTCGAGACGAGCGACGTGTTTATTTACATCAGAGATGTCCATATCCGTTCGGTCCCTCTCCCGGAAGTGAAATCCCATCAAAAAGACAGGGTAAACATCCAACCCATCACAGGTGCTCCATCAGACACCCACGAGTAGAGTGAAAGTGACAGGAGTAACCCTACACCGAATGTTTATTTACATCGGTGAAAATTGTTTCCGGAAGTGGAATTTCCACGAAAAATATATTGCACCCTTGAAACGCGGGTTCGTGAAAAATATTTGCAACTCCTGGTAACCCTAGGCGTAACGTTAAATATTCCGAAAGCTATTTCGCGATAAAAATCCACTCGCAAAACCTTATTACACCCACTAACCAACCATTCCGATTTCTATAATCGCGAAAATACACCTGAGGCGATCAATCCGGAAGTGTAGCCAAAAGAAAAACATCTTCGTCTCCCGGAAGTGAAATCTTATTCCATGCTGCTTCGTGGTTAAACATTCCTGTCGTAACGATATCAGCAAAAACCAGGCGAGAAATTTCACGCGACATACCATGGTGAAGATCTGATATCGATATTTGACAAGTTGAAGAAGTGACAGAGGAAAAACTAGGAAATTTGAATATTTCTCCTGGTTATATCAATACCACCTTTTCAATTTTGAAAATTTCCATCCAGAATTTAAATCACTATTTTCTATCTCAAGTTCTATATGAATACAACGTCTTAGCTTTGATTTCTCACAGAATTCTAGAAATACCAATCTAAAATTGTCACCTGTCATGCTCCAATATCAAATTCCCAAAAATTCATAACTTTCTCACATCCCACACTCTATCCCCAAAATTTCCAACGTCTTCACTCCAATAATATCAATCCCCAAAAAAAAGGACCAATCACCTCATCCCTACAAAACCATAGATCTTCTCGAGGATGCTGCAGGGGAACCGTTGACCCCACCCCAGGTGCATCAGGTGCTCCTCAGGTGAGTCTACGGCGCATCCAGCGAGCGGTGTCGGCGGCGGCGGGGACAAACAAAGACGCCGCGGGCAGACGGAGACGGAAAAGCAGCCAGCACGGCTGCAATCTAAAATACGCCGGGCATTCGGTGGGGGTGTGCAGGTGGAAGAAGGTCGGAAGGTTACGAGAGCGCAGACGCCGACCGAAAGCCATCGAGGATAGCACCCGGCACGGTATCGGAGTACCGGACAGAGCTAGCTCGTCCGCATCGGCGTGTTCTACCCAGGAAGTGAGGCCCAGGTAGCCGCGAACAACCGTACATAACATCGCTCGAAATCCTACCGTCCGACAGAGGTGGACGTGTTCACGGTGAAGTCATCCGGACGATCGAGAAGACACACACACACACATACATCGTTAAACGTGCATCGGGAAAACAAAATTATATCCGCGACTTTACCGGCTGATTCGAAGAACCACTCGAAGCTTTCCCGCGCTTCGAACTCGGTTTACACCTGTTAACCGGGCCGTCGCAGTTTCTTCCCACGGTTCGTACAGGCAAGTGTTTCATTGTTATTATTCTCGGAGAATTAAGATGTGTGTGTTTTTTTTTTATAAGGATTTTTGGAAGTTTTTGCCGGGGTGTAACGGGAGAGATTTGTGGGATGTGTATTTGATATTTGAGGAAGAGATGATGAGGGAGTTTTGTTTACTGTTGAGTAATATTATATGTATCTGTTGTTAGTGGATTTGTTTTTTTTTTAGAGGGGGATATTTAGAGAGTATCGATGATACTTGATTGGGTGATCGTGGGTTGAACGGGTGGGATGTGTGTGAAAAGTTTGTAGTTCACCGCGAAGCCGACGGTTGTGAGGAATATTACAACGTGTGTCTCGTTTGGATATCGGTAGATCTATTAACATGTAGAATTCTCTATGACCCGCATCGTGGTGCGTGTTGATAAGATAGAAAAGAGAAAAAAAATATATATACTATCCAACCCGTCGAGTCGATAGTCGAAAGTTTATCTAACCGTGTTGACGACTCGTTGAACGAACTGAGCATAGTGATTCGACCGTGTTCGGTAAAAAAAACCCGTATGCAAATATTTTCAGCGACACTCGAAACGTTCAATTACAAAAATTGGTATCCCTAAAGGGGATACCAAGACCTAGTCTACCTACTACCCCCGGGGGGAAAGTTTGTCAATTCTTCACGGGATATCGAATGAAACACGGAATTATTGTGGCAAACGGAAGCAATTCGCTGAACACGCGTACTTAATGCGTGGCTAATGCCGTTACTCTCAACAATACACGGCATGCATTTTCGCCGCATTACTCACCGCAACGTTACCTCTAATCATCCCACGCGAATTTCCAACGTGAATGTGTAACTAGAGCGAGCACGGCCGCGGCGCGGAAAATTCGCTGTTTACTCGTCGGAATTTGTCACGGTAACTTTTCCTCCTTTTTTCACCTGGGTAAGGTCTTTGCGATACTTTGATAAGAACGGTGAGAAATTTCGAAGTGGAGAACAGTACGAGAATTTCTCACCTATTTCGTTCTCTTCATGAGATTTCGTGCATTATTCTACGTTTATCATACTTGTCGGTAGAAGTATATATGTATAGATATATTTATACATATACATACATATGTATACCGGGAAAGTCATAATGCGAAACAGTCGCAGTTGTGTACACAGGAATGAAATTAATATAAGACGGGAAAGTTCTCGTCGTAAAGTTCACCTATACGTGTGCCACACTCTTAAGGAAGCTACACCGACGACACGTACAAAAGCTTTCGTCGTATTTTAATAACGCCTCGACTACACTCCTGTCATTGGTCGCCGGGAAATTAGCATGAAATTTAACCAACGTTGAATTTCATATTCGTGAGAAATCTCGGTCGGGTGGAGTGAATTTTCTTTATTGAAACATCCGGCCGGATGTTCTTCGCCACTGGGAAATTCGTTCGATCGATGCGGTCGATTGCGTGGCATATCGTTTCGGTACGCAGCGACGCACACTTACGAACGTATATACTCGTCAATGTAGACGTTCTACGTCGCGTCATTCTCCGACGTTTCTCCTATCTGAGCAACTCTTCCGTCAGGTGTCGGAAATGGTGCGGTAGATTGCACCATTTACCAAAGTCCTTTCAGAACCCGCGGCTTTGCCGCAGCCTTGTCGCGTAAACTTGCTACATACACACGTATACTTTTCACACTGTACGTATCTCATCCGATCATCGTTCGATTTGATTGACTGGCTTCTCGTTCGATTCACGACGAAACGGCCGAACGTCAGACAATAAACCCTCATTCGGTTATACGATACACTTTACGAGAGAAATTTCATCGCGTCGTACGTCGGGGGGGACAAGAATTCCATTCATTTCTATGTGCCACATAAAACCGTGAAACGTGTCTTGTAAAGGATATACCTACACCGGCAACTATGTGCCAGGTAAAACGAGTGTCTTGCTCTTTTTTTTTATTTTATTCGAAACTTACGAGAACGAACGAAAATTGCCAGAGCCGTCGACGATGCTGCATCGACACCGGCAGTAATTTCGAGAAAAAAGTTCGTACGGTGTTATGTTGACGGAAACTTGAAAACAGACTCTCTATCGAGTTTCCATCGTCAGCCGGCCGTGTCGTCGGGCAGTGAGTTTAAAAAGTTAAAAAAAAAAAGAAGGAGAAAAAAAGAAAACGCTGGATGTTTAATGAGATCCCATGGGAAGGGAGACGGGGTAAATTTTAAAAGATCATTTCTTTTTTGCAACGCTCGAAATCACAACGGTGATAATTGCTCGACGGAAAAGTTCGCGCGGAGTTTAAATAGAAACGACCGTCTCGTCGGGTGGGGTTTTTCGAAAACAACCGAGTGCCACTCTTCTCCGCGCAAAAGTTTTCGCATAACCGTTGGCAAAGCTTTTTAATCGCCCACACGAAACTTTTCTGTGTTGATATGATTTTCATGTTCAACGGGCGAACGGCAACGATAACGTGTTTTATCAAGATATCCGCTGCCTACGTGCTATTCGTTTCGTTTACGGAAAATTCATTCCTATATTTATATTATCCTCCAGCTGGCGATTGATGAAAAACTAATGGATACACCTCGAGCGTAAATTGAAGCGGCGGCTTTGAAAAAAGCTATTATTCATCGATGCGCCGTGTACTTACTACCATTGTCAGGTGAAATTGTCTGCCGGGATGAACTCGGAATTTAAACTATAAATAGTCAGACTGCTGATACATTTAGACACTTTGAAATATTTGGATATCCATTTAACCATTTTCGCGTATTTCATACGTGTACGTAAGTACATATACACTATCATCTGCCAGATTTTCCAACTTCACCGACAATCATTATTTCTTTCCCGATATTTTCTTCCGTAAACTCTACGCCTCTGATGTAACGGAGAAACTTTCCTTCCGTATTAACCGAGTTTATCGAGTTCGGAAGTTCGACAACGCGTCAAATTCAGTTGTGAAATTTCGACGAGTGTTTTAATTAAAAATTTTCAAAGCCCCGCTATTTCTGCGACTCCATCGAATATATACATATATATACTCCAATAACACTTCTTTGGGGAACGAGTTATGATGATATTTTCACGTCGATTTGACGGCAAGAAAAATACAAGTGCGAAACTGGATTCACTTGATTCCGACGATAAATTCGATCGGGGCTCATTAGCAACGGTGAGACTTTTCACGTCGCTATAAAAACGTTTCATATTTTTTTTTATTTATTTCGCAGTCGCATTAATTAAACTTCCGGATTGATCCGTGCACATTGAGACTACGCGGTTGGAAACGTGTTTCTCGTCTCGTCGGGAGTCACTTCTGGCGTCCCCTTCAAAGTTGTTTTACTATACGTTCACGTAACGACATATAACCTGGATAACTTTTGACGTGACTACTGTCGAGTGGTAGCCGTGTCACGAGCCACGGAAAACAGCACGTGCAAAAACGTGCCGAACACACACTCGGCCCTTTCGGCGGATGACACTTCACGATCATAATTCGCAATTACTCAGACGAGCCGCGAGAGTGGTCGACCTCGTTCGGCACGCTCGCTTCTTGAAAAGCACCGCGGATGGCTGGGGAAATGAATAATTTATTTCGAACGTTCCATACATACGTCCATACATATGTATGTGTACGTATCTGTGGTGAACGCGTAGACAATGCGACAAGGAATCGTAATTAAGGATTACAAAGTGTGTTGGTTCTGGTTAAATCGACACATTGAAGGAAACACGAATCCCGGAGACGTCGAAACACTTGCCGAAATTAATGAGATACTTTTCCGTTGTTGTATTGTTCCACGAAAATCAGAAACTAAGATTCTTGTAAATTATAGTCATGGATAAGATTTTCGTTAAATCTCAGTGGGACCATAATTATTATACCGCAGCGAACCGAGTAGTTAGGAACAAAAAAAAAAGAGGAGGTAAATTGTCTCTTTCTTATCGTTGGAAACATTTTCGAAAACCCACGCGACCCATATTTCATGACGCTAAACAGAATTTCCCTATTAAAATTCAGATCCCGACGTTCAAGGATAATTTCTGACTTTTCACTGACTCGTATCCCTTGAAGAGCTTCCGTCTCCTCGTACGTAACTTCAGATATCCGAAATTTAATGACGATCACGAGTGTCGCGCTAAAACGAGCGGTAATATACGTGATCGTTAGACGGTTACGTGAAAACGCGTGATCGCCCCGGTGAATATTATCGTTTAAAAATATATATTTTTTTCCCCCCAATGTCTCGAACGCTAATTGGACCCGTCGAAGCGGCGATAACTGGACGATTTTCCGCGAGACATCTGTTGCATCTGCGTGCCGTCATGTCGCCCGAGGGCCTATAATGATCACGCTAAATTGCAATGAGGTTTAGGTCGGGATAGGCTAGGTCAGGTAATGACATTCCGTTACGCGTAGCTCATTTCGGCTCGCTATTACAACGCGATCGTTACAACGTCCACGTAACGTCGGCGCGACGACGACGACGACGACGACGTCACCAGTAAACCGACGAGAATTGCAATAACAAATAGAAACAACTGGGAAATGCGACGAGTTCGCGTTAAAATTTATGGAAACCGAAAATACGTGACACGTGTCGTTCGTCCCACACAGATTTGCACAAGCCTTAAAACGAACGAAAAAAAATACTAGCATCAAATCTGGTACTTCGATCTCGGAGGGATGAAAAAAAAACAGACTAATTTTCGCGACGAGTATGGTAATCCGTCATAGAAATGATTCCCACGCAAAACGCGGCGATTCCCGCGCTTTGTAAACAAGCTTCACGACGAGAATTCTCGTGATCGATGTATCACCGCACTCCGTTCGCACTAATACACGGAAACAGCGGTCATTTTGTATCGACGGTACCGACGGATCTATAGGAAGTAAAAATTTAAAAGCGGAATCCGATGCCGCAAAAGAGAGCGAATTTTTTACTCACTTTCGCGTTATTTACACCGACTTACAAATATATAGTTACATGTGTTACACTTTGCCATGAAAATATATGAAACTATATTGACAACCCCTGTTCAATAGAAACAAGTTAAAAGTTCAATTGTTCGATTATTCGATCGTTCTATATTATATGTCCCGTTCCACTTTATTAATGAAAATAGTTTCATCGAAATAGACTACGATAAACACAATAATATAAACAACGAACGATATACACCATTGAATAAAGCAACAAACATTAAATTTAATAACATTCAAACATACGAACTATGAGAAACGTCGAGCGACGAACAAAACAATAAATCAACGGTGAACCTAGTGGTTTTTCGAATGTGCGACGTGAATGAAATCCAATTTTTCCGCGGAAACCCCGTTCCCGCGGGAACGATGAATGATCCCACGGGAGACGTCTTTTGACCCGTGAACCTGCACAGCATATATACATACATACGTATGTATGTACACGTCCAATTAACGTTGCACGGCGAACGCAACGAAACCGGGGGACAAGAGGGCTACTATCGATAATAATGTTTGACTTCCTGCACCCTGTGTGCGTACGATGATATCGATTCCCTGTTACGTAGCGACGAAAAGATAGACTTTATGGATACGACGGTCCCGTTCGCCATACTTGCTGCTTCGCGTACACGGATTTTACGAGAAGCAAACACAACTTTGAATAAAACTTTTCTACATTACCCCTATAAATCGAAGAGTAGAAGAAAAATTAAGAGGGGATAGGGGTAATTCGATAAAATTATTGTATTCACTGAGAGAAATTTATTTAATAAAAAAAAACTCGAAGAAAATGTATGAAAAATCTAATATAAAGACATGTACGATACCAGGGTTTGATTTTTCCGTTCTTGCGGAAAGTGACAAGTATGCACGTCACGTACGTGGAACAATGACACTGAAGTAGATATCTAATTATACCCGTGGTTATCTAGTAGTTCGGTACCAACCTGGAAACTGCCTAACGAACCTGCTCGCGTGGATTCGACGGTGACAAATATTATTTTCGTCGGTGGTATAATGAAATTCCACACGGACGGCAGGTTGGGTGTTATCTTTATTTCACCAGGAGTTTCGTGTGTGCGAGGAAACAGGCGGTGGGCAAATTCGAGCCAGTGTTACACGGGGAATCAAACTTTACCGTCGGTCCCCAATGCCCGGCACATCGTTTCTACTTAGAATTAAAGCGAAGCTTAAACTTTCTTCTCGGTCGTCGTCGTCGTCGAATCAAAATGTAAATTTTAAGCAGATCTGCCTGCGCGACCCGTGTTCCACGGAAAATTACGAGCGAGAGAAATTGACTTCGCGAGCAAAAGCCCCGGATCGTGTTACATTCACGCACCGTTGCTCGCGAACCATTCTTCCGACGTCTTGAAAACCAGCTTTCCAGGGTAGATTGATCCCTGCACCACGTGTCCGTCGTTCTTCGTGCATCGATTCGTCGAGGAGAGATTTTTTTTTTCTTTCTTTCTACTTTTATTTCTTTTTTTTCTCCTCGAACAGAGATCCGTCGGAGTGCACGGTTACTCTACTACCTCTAGTCTCATGAATCATTGATTCAACCGATTCGTACTACGCCGATTCCTCCGATAGAGTCTGGTATTAACGGGAACTTTCGATTCTTGAAAGTTTAATCACGGGACTTAGAATCAAATCGGAAAGTAACATCGAAAAAAACAGTCGGGTTAATTTCGATCCTGTCTTCCGATTAAGAATTAACGTTCTTTTTGTTATTTTATTACTCTTTTTTCTTCTACGATCGGATTTTTATTTGAAAAGGGACTCGTAACGATTTAACAGTGGATCTTTTCTTCATCGTTCCGAACGTTTCGTAAATTGGTCGAATCCAGTAGACAGATTTGCGACACACCCTGTATACTTTATCGCATTATGCAAATACGTTTTTCCAAGGGACCCGCGGAATTCTGCCTCTCTCTCTCTCTCTCTTTCCTTTTCTCTTCCGTGGTCGTTCCACCCTGCTCAAACCGATAGCGGCGACGATTTGTCACGCGTGGCGTGGCAAAAGTTTTGCCAATGAAAAACGAGCGGCGCTCGTTATTTCTTCTTTCACCTCGGGTTTTCGATTCGCGTGTGACGTATATATACGTTCTCCCGCATGGCATTCTCGCGTAACAAAGACCGGCGGCCGATTAAGACCGTCATAGAAGGATGAAGTGGCTTTTTGTCTCGCCGTCCCGATGCGTTCAACCGAATAACGACAATCAACGAGAAAAACTATACTATGTATGTATGTATGTATATGTACTAATATCGAGAAGAAATTCCATCGGAATAGACGCGCGATTTTCATTAACGCGATAAATTCAGAATCTTTTGGTATCCGCGTTAACGATCACTTTATAAATAACCCGACGGTTTATTTGTCAAGCTTTTGTTCGCAAGGTTAGTTTAATTATAGCAACGTTTGATGTGCGTTTAAGTGTTCGTTTTCTATAATTACACCTACACGTGCCACACGTATTTTCCCAACAAAATGTCAATGTGTTAGTGTATTCTCGCGATGTAAACAATTTAAAGCGGACACAACGTTGAGTTCCAACGTGTCGCGTAATTATTATCAAGAGATATCTTCGATTAAACGGATCCATTGGATTTTTATCCCGTCGTTATACGTGGAGTTAATGAACGTTAATGAAATTTCATTGGAACGAGGGAAATTCATCGAGCAAATACATAGTTCATCGGAGTCACTTTAAAATTGTCCTCGGATAGCGAGGGATCAGAATCGCGGGTCGTGACAAATGCAATTTCGACGCAACAATTGGAAAAATTCGACGCGTGTCATCCGACACGTGCAATTATCACGGCCGTTTTCACGTAATGTCACGCCGACGCGACGTTTCGCAACGCCGCGAAATTCGCGCAATGAGAAATCGCTTTTGAATCAACGCGACAGCGGCGATTCGTCGCGCACCGGCTGCGCTGAAACTTTTTGTCACTGAAAAATGATCGCGTTACGTTACACCCACGTTTCCCCCTTTTTTTTTATTTTTTTTTTATTTTTTCGCTCTCCATACCGTTTCTCTCCGTTCGCCACTCTGTACGCCACAGTATGACACAGATATAGATTTACACTGTACGAATGTTCCTGAGGCTCGGAAAAAATGATGGACGAACCCGTGGAAAATATACAAAATCTATACGTACATACATCAACGTTTTACAGACAGATTTGTATCCTTGCAATTTAACGAAATATATCATACAAATTGCTCTTATACAAGGAAACTAGAAATATTAAAAAATAGAACATAGTATCCTCGAAAAATACTTTTTTGTATTTAAATTTCTAATTGATACAATATAATTATTTATTATAATTATTCGTGATTTTACAAAGTATATCCCACAATTTACAGAAAATCGATTTCTCACCTGTTTTAAAACCGTTTAAAAGCCCAGTGTTAATCGTATGCAGGACAAACTCACCTGTCCTCGTAAAACATAAAACTTTCTAAAGCACAAACACAATGTATCTCCGAAAGCTCTTACTTCGATTGCCTGCTCGAGCAGCGACGGACGGATTTTTGAATTTACGGTGTACTTATACATTGCTCCCTTGGTTTACGCTGCGGCTGGCTTCCACGAATAGGGTATTAAATTCTACGTAGTCCTGGCCAGGATACTCTCTTCGTAACCGGGAACGACATTCTTAATGCACCGCCGGCGTACTTTCCACCGAATCGACAACTCCGAACGTAATCTCTTTCTTTTTCGTCGTTGTTTTAATTTCACAGACACTATACATATACATATATGTATATTCGAGTCTGACGTAAAAAGAACACCCGAAATTTTATCAAAAATATCCTAAAAACGCTGTGTACGCAGTCACCAGGGAAAATCTGGTGGAAAAAAGAAAGAGTGATAATTGTTCGTTTTATTCTCCAACAAAATATCTAGCGATAAAAATATATAGCGGTGTAAAAAAGGTGACCCGATAGTAAAATCGTGAGAGAAATGTGTACGTAACACTGTGGGAATCCGGTGGCGGTATAACTTTCGTGGGAGAAGATTCACGAACGTTTAGTTTTCGAGGACCGACTAAATCTCACTTGAATATCGTCCCACGGTATTTCACAGCGAAGGGCGGAAGGATTAAGTGTTTCCCGATAACGCGAAATGATCGACGCGACATTTGAAGGCTAATTCTTTTCCTTCCACTTCTCTCTTTCTGTTTTCTTTCTTTTTTCTTCATTTTTTTTTCTTTTTTTTTTAAACTGGACTCTCGTATCGACTGGGCTTACTGTTTCGCACGATGAAAGGACGTGTCCTGATAAAGGAACCGTCTGTGGGAAAAGGATTAAAGGCGCATCGATGACGCAGCACCGTTCGCGCAACTCCGATAGGTTAGACGAAGGTGGAGAAGAAAAAAAAATATATACTATATATATATCCCGTTCCTTTCTTCCGCTAAGACGTTTAATGAAAAGGGGGGAAAATAGGATCGTCATCGGCTTAGGGCTCCATTCAGTGCAAATTGAGAAAAAGGTTAATACGATGTATCGGATGCAATGGCGGGAAAGTGATTAGATGTCACGCGCAGCGCAGGGTTCTTGTAAACGAGATCAATTTCATAATGAAAATAAATTGAACATTTCTGGTCGAACGTGAAACGACTTCTTCGCAGTATCCCGTTTCGCGAAAGATTTCCCGGGAAATCCTATTAAATATCTTTTTTCCGAATAACACCTAGAAAAATCAATCTTACATTTTCATTCACTTTCCAGTAGATTTTCACACCTATACCGTGTGTCAAAAATAACAAATGTGAACGTAAATGAAATTTTCACCTGCGTACTTCGATATCGACTATGTTTTTCACGAATACTCGAGAACCAATGGCGAGGCACGATGCTGTCGCACGTATCGCGAACGTAGTAGAACGGCGAATAAATTTGCATAACGTCGAAAGAATTTCGATGGGAATTCATTCGTCCGCGGAGCTTAGTACTGATAATCCTGGATAAAATATGCTGTCGAGGGGCCCTGTAATAGGGTGGAAGCTTTGCCTACGTGCAGATTCTCAAGTGCGATGGAACGTCAACGTTAAGTTAAGTCGACGGTTCCGTGATACTTTGTGAAAACACAATGCTTAGAGCGCCGCGGCGGATCAATTTTCTACGGTAAATTGCGAGATAAATATTTATCGTTACGCACGATAATCATGGTTAATAGCTCGTGAGATAACGCGGCAGATTCTCATTAACATTCACGTTCTCGTCGGACGATTAAAAAAGTCGCGGAAAGGGGGGAGACGTTGGAATTCATTTATTCTCTTGTATTTCTCACGAGAGAGAAAGAGAGAAAGAACGAGAAGGGGAAAAATACAAAACGAAGCTCTCGAATTATTCAACGATGTATGTGTGTGTGTGTGTGGCGCATGGGGAGCGCATAATTTGCAAATTAGATTGTCACAAATGGGTCCAGCTCAATTTGACATCGCGTTAATCGAGTTCCCGCGAGCAGAGAACATTCTATGCTGGCCGCTCTTTGGGGTTCGTTTCTTTTTTTTTTTGATAAATTACAACCCGTATGACAAATTATGCTATTAGGAATACAAAGAATTTTCCGCGGTATTTGACAACGCGCAGAATGTTCAACCTCGCGTTCCGTTTTCCGACGGAATTTAATAAAACATAGTAATTTAATATGGTAACGCGACGATAAATATGTAAGACTTTCAAAATTTCACGATCTTTCTACGGTTCTCATAATTTCCCTGACGTAATATACTACCGCTATAATACTAGTACGTCGTATTGACGGTACACATATGGGAACGACCACAAAAGCGTCGTTGATTCCAGTTTGATAATATATCGATTAGACCCCGTTGTTCGATAAAAGGTGATAAATTACGTGATATAAACGACCGCCAACGGTAAACCGTGTATGTAAATGCATCTCGCTATCGTCTATTAACCGTTTAATTGCCGTACTCGTAAACGATCGTTAACGCAAATCTTACGGACATTTACAATATTCGACAAATAATTTAAATACCATTCACGTCGAAAGTAACGTATAATATCACATATTTTTTTTACAATGCTATCAAACATCCCATGGTAAAACATCACGCTAAGTATATTCACAATGGGTCTATTGATTACATAACATAACATGCAAATGATAAAATTCGTAAACATTAGCAACGCAACATTCGCGTAACACCCGGGATACGTTATCATGTTTTTATCGCGTTTTCCCCGCGCGACGTCGAACGATACCTTTTTTCCCCGTCGTTTGTCAACGCTAACCGGACATTTTCCGTGCGTTATCAATCGATTTGTCGTCGGCAAACATTTGTTGATTGGAAACCCGGCAACGATACGTATCGCGATCCATCTTCCGTGTCCGGTTGACGAACGCGTTGCGTCGTTAAATAATGCTCTCGCGGTTGCAGGAGAGAACCTTTTTTTTTTGTTTCTCTCTCCGGGATACGGAGAATGGAATTCAACGTTTTACGGTTTCTCTTCCGGAATGGATACCACGTGTCGCAGAAAATTGCGCGGTTTGTCTACGTCGGCATTCCTCTCCTTCGAGGACCGCAACGAAACCATTCGATCTTCATCGAGGTCTAAGAAAAATATTCTTTTCTCCGACTTATGGTCTCATTTATATTTGCTACCCCGTCTCTCACTCTCTCTCTCTCTCTTTCTCTCATGGTACGTGCTCGATTGAAAATATTCTCTCGCCGCATTCTCCCATCGAAATTCCGTGAGAAAGTCCAATGGACTCCATCGACGGTATCGAATGTGTTAATATTATTCGGAATACCATGCTGCGATTTCTATTTATAGCGCGACGTTCCCAGGGAAAGAATAGTGACGAGAAAAATCGTGGGGAATATCTTCGAAACGAACGACGCGGAACTCTCGGTGAGGTAAAAGAGGAGAAAGAAAGAAGGAAAGAAAGAGAGAAATAAAACAGACAGCGGGATATTAAGGGTGGAAACGGTTGAGGTTTCAGAATGTGACCCGGCACGTGTGCGAAAAGTCGTCGCCCACGATTGAAACGTTCCGCGTGCCACGGAATTCTTATGCTATTCCTCGGATTTGATATTCCGTTCGCGGATCTGATCATTGTTTACATTCGCGAGTGGATCCTCGTCGGTGGAATCGTGGAAACGATGGTTCGTCCTTGGTCGCATCCGGATTCGTCCCGATCGGGTCGCGGAGGTAAGAAAAAAAAGAGAAAAAATTGAGAAAAATAGAGGAAAAGGGGGAAAGAGAGAGGAGAGAGAGAGAGAGAGAGAGAGAGACGCGGAATTGTTCGTGGCCCAGTTTGCAATCTGGTTTTGCATTTCCGGTCTCTCTCGGTAGCGTGGTGGAAATCTTCGTGCACACGTCGCGGAACTCGTTTCGACGGACGGCGAGAAACGGAGCACCAGGAAGCGGGTACGGAAATTGAAATCGTTCCGAGCCGCGCGCGCATTATCGACTACGAACGTAAGAATCATGGTATTAACAGCAACTCGGCGTTACTTACATTAGCGGAAAGAAAATAAATTATCGGATCGACTTAAACTCACGTTTCCATGGAACTTTTAACGAGGGACTCCGTAACGGGAAGTGAGTTAAAAGGGAACTTTGCATAAAGCATGGGATCGAAATTAGTAAAACGAGGGGAAAGGGAAAAATGTCGAGATATTTTCTCAAGGAATTGTATCGACAAATTTCCATCGAAAGTTATGTGCCAATGTTTAGCGATAAGATCTGAAGGGACCTCGTTGGTTTCCCCGGGCGGCTACTTAACCGAAATTAATTCTGTAAATTACACCGTGGTCGCACAATTCAATTTCACGTTTCGTCGCGTGGTCACACGTTGCAATTAAAATCCCATTCAACGACAGGTAACACGGTGTCTCTCGACGTATGAATCTAATATTTGAAATCCCGTGTGTCGTCGATATTTCACGTATCACCACTGTGATACATCTTTTCGAGTATTTTCATAATAAAGTTTGAAAATAATCGAACAGTTCTCATATATGAATATCAAGAGTTAAGGTCTTGACTCGGGCCAAGTACAAGAGTTCCCGACTGGTAGACCTGAACTACTCTTTTCCGGAAGAATTAGATCGAGGTTTTCGGGGTATTCAAACGGCATTAAATCCGCATATTTCCCCCAAACTATGGTGATATTCTTGTAGGGGACGTCCACCCGAGTAATTTAAGCCTAACTAAGGAAAGATCCATCAAGCCAATCGCGAGATATTTTGATCTAAAAAGTCGAGGTTTTTGTAAGAAACGTCGTCTTCTTCCTCTCCTCCTTCTCCATCGCCATCTCCATCTCCATGTTCAGCCTGCCACGCAGCCCGGTGTCAAACCCTAACATATGTTTCATACCATGCGAGATAATTTTTCTGCCGATTACGTAGATTTTATATATGTTAGTATATGAAATTTCCTCTCACACACATCCAGATTGTTAACATATTAAATTAGAAATGTTTGTTACGTTACGTTTTTGACATCAAGCTTCGTAAAATTAAGGTTCAGAATGCGCATTCGAAACATATTCGATCATTTTTATATCTTGAAAATTGCGCGAATGGCGAGCGATGTATGAAAATCGCGAAAAATCGTCAAATTATGACAGTTTTTTGGTCGGCATTCGCTCAATTTTTGAGATAGCGATCTGAAACTGGTACCATTGTTTTAGTTAGGAAATTCTACGCCAGAACAATGTATAATAGTTGTACTTTTCGAAATTTTAATTTTTCGCAAAAATCTGAAGGGGGTAGGTCAGGATTTTTTGCGATTTTCGTAAATCGCCTGCCATTTCCGTAATTTTTGAGCTATTAAAACGATCCGGGGCGTTTTGGACGCGGAATCCGAAGCCGAATAAGCCAGTGAAGGAATCATTTTAATATCTCAAAAATTGTGGAAATGGCAAGCGATTTACGAAAATCGCAAAAAATCCTGACCTACCCCCTTCAGATTTTTGCGAAAAATGAAATTTTCGAAAAGTACAACTATTATACATTGTTCTACCGTAGAATTTCCTAACTTAAACAATGGTACAAGTTTCAGATCGCTATCTCAAAAATTGAGCGAGTGCCGACCGAAAAACTGCTTTAAATTGATCAATTTTCGCAATTTTCGTAAATCGGTCGTCATTTCCATAATTGTTGAGCTATTCAAATGATCCGAGACGTTTTGGACGCGTAATTCGAAACCGAATAAGACAGTCCAAGATTCAGGTCGATATCTAAATATTTGCGAAAATGACGAAAGAATTACGAAAATCGCGAAAATTCGTCAAACTCAACCAGTTTTTTGGTCGGCATTCGCTCAATTTTTGAGATAGCGATCTGAAACTTGTACCATTGTTTAAGTTAGGAAATTCTACGGTAGAACAATGTATAATAGTTGTACTTTTCGAAAATTTAATTTTTCGCAAAAATCTGAAGGGGGTAGGTCAGGATTTTTTGCGATTTTCGTAAATCGCTCGCCATTTCTACAATTTTTTAGATATCAAAATAATTCTTTCACTGGCTTATTCGGCTTCGGATTCCGCGTCCAAAACGCCCCGGATCATCTTAATAGCTCAAAAATTACGGAAATGGCAAGCGATTTACGAAAATCGCCAAAAATCCTGACCTACCCCCTTCAGATTTTTGCGAAAAATTAAATTTTCGAAAAGTACAACTATTATACATTGTTCTACCGTAGAATTTCCTAACTTAAACAATGGTACAAGTTTCAGATCGCTATCTCAAAAATTGAGCGAATGCCGACCAAAAAACTGGTTGAGTTTGACGATTTTTCACGATTTTCGTAATTTGCTCGCCATTTCCACAATGATTGAGATATTAAAACGATCCGGGACGTGTTGGACGCGGAATTCGAAGCCCAATAAGACAGTGAAAGATTCAGGTCGATATCTAAAAATTTGCGGAAATGACGAAAGAATCCACAAAAAGCATCGAAAATGCAAAGCTATGGGCCAAGTACAAGAGAATGTCACATTGGAATAGGTTGCTCATTAACATAAACTGCATTTTCATAACTGCAATCAATCAAACTTGCGCACATTTGATTGATTTCAAATCCTGTGTAAAATGCAGTTTATGTTAATGAGCAACCTATTCCAATGTAACATTCTCTTGTACTTGGCCCATAGCTTTGCATTTTCGATGCTTTTTGTGGATATTATATTTTAGAAAAAAAAGACGAATATATCGGTGAAGCAAATTCAGGCACAGAAATGGCAGACTTTTAAAAATAACACGCGCGAATATCAATGCGAGGGGGATATGATAAAATACAAACGTCCCATGGGAGAAATTTTATGACGCGTTCGGGAAATATATAAACACAGTTACTGCGCGGGACTTCGCATTGACTTTATAGGAAACTGGGAAACAGGGGGAGATGGGAGGAGAAGGAGGAGGAGAGGGTGAAAAAAAATGACTATAAATTCAACTGAACCGTGCGTAATTATCCGCGCTTCTCATTAATTCGATAACGTTTTCTACGACGTCGCGACGCTGTTCGCGACGTTATTTGAAAATTTCGCAGGTCGACGCTCTTAACGAGCGTCGCGGCGCCGGACACGATTTACTTTTTTTTTCTACCCCCCGTCAACCAGCGTTATAAAATACGATTTCTTTTTTTTGTCTCCGTCTCACTCGTGTTACCGAACGACGCCGGAACGGATCCGTTGTCGTTCTGGAAACGAAGTGACGCTTCGAGTGACCCGTTAATAATATCTGAAATTTATGCGTCGCTACGAACCGGCTCGCTATTTTATCGCCAGTCGCACGTTACCTTCCTAGTGGCGGCTTAACCCAAATATGTATGTCCATATATACACACGTACATACGTACATACATTGGCAGAAGTAACGTGTGCGTGTTCGCGTGAACCACAGGTGCGTCGCGACGCCCGGCGTCGCGGGACATTAGCCCGTCTTCCTATTCTGCGTGCCTTTTTTATCCGTCGTTGCATATTCCTAGCAGTCGTCCACATTGATTTTTAATCGCCCCACGCAAAACGTTCGTGGTTAAAACGTCCGCGGGAAAATTTTCCCCCGGAAAATTACCATACGAATCAAAGAACCACACTTGATAACGTGTTCTCACGTACACCGATATAAAGCGAAGGGAACTTCGCGAAAGAATCGTAGAAGAAAAGAAAACGTAATATAAAAGTCGGAAAAAAAAAGTTAACACGAGTACAATGACCGAATCTTCGAAGCTGCGGCAAGTAGTATAGCCAGGTATATAGCGCGGCAGGGGTATTAAACGGATTTCTGCGTTTAATATGAAACCCACTGACCCCGTTCACACTTCCACGAAGATTCGGATAAAGCTTGCTATCCAAGTGTCTCTAATACAAATCCTATTTTTATCTGTGTCAATGCACCGTACAAAGGCTTCGCGGGATTATATCGGTGTTATCTTTCATCCGGCGATCGTCGATCATTTTGATAAAGCCGTCCCCGTTACCCTGGTCGCTCTATACACGTAGAATTTCGCTAATTCTACGTGTACCTAATTACCAGGGGGTCATGTTTGCGACAACACGTGGCGTATTTACAGAACGAAAGACATCGGTTTCCGTTATTTTGCTTTCTCGCCGTCGGTTATTTATTCTGGACGGATCTTAATACTGCGAGCAAATAACAAGCTGTGTTGGGAAATGGGGGTGGGTGGAGGGGTGTCTAGCTAGTATTATCGTGGTAGTTCCGACAAAGAATGTAGCATGCCGAGCGATACAACACGCTTATGGCTCGTTTTCGTTCATTTATCAACGTAGCGTCGGCGAATCTATCGGTATTACGTTCCCTTTCACTGGACGGTGGAAAAACATCAAATTACACGCGAACGAGGGGGAGAACATTTTCTCGCGCTATCGATAGAGGAGGAGGAAATGTATTTACTATCGTGTCGGATCGCGCGACAGCATCTACATTTCTGTTGAGTCAAGGAAATATATTGTCCGCCCGTTATTTGTCAACGTCGGGCACCGCACGGATATATCTAAGCAATTTGAAGGTTTTATTGGATCCCCGTGTATGGATCGAAGGTTTCACATTCTTCGGCAAACGAACATTTGTCTGACGAACGAGGAACTTCTGTTGCCTCGATACACATCCGGATACGAAAAGAAACTAGTCCAATGACACTCGATCACGTTGGGTTTAACGGGTGAAATTTATCTTTGTCGTATACAGATGATTCTACGTACAATTTTCCCAAAAATCACTTGAAATTCGTTTCATTAGTGTTACGTTACCCTTGTTTCTTGATTCACGTCACCTATAGAAGAATTTAAAAAGACAATGATTAATATCTAATAAACGATGTTCAATTCTCCTCAATCGTCTAGTAGTTTTACACAAAAAAAATCCATAGAAGTTCGTCTAATATATGAATACATATACGATCATTAATTCCTCTGGATCGAGAAACATCCATAATCCATCTTCGGTATGGGTTTTGAAAACGGTCGTCGCCCGGGTCATTAGCGTGAGAGGCGATGACACGAAGACAAGGGGTTCGTTCCAGCGTTATCGAAACTGGAGCAATGCCTTTTCCATCCCATTAAGAATTCCTCGCCGTCTTCCGTGGGTTACAAAGATACACTGGGTCGGTATGGAATCGATGCCAAAAGCACCGTGACAAATATCCACCGATAAATAGATCACCGCGGGTATCCTAAATAACGAGCATCAATAAACATGACCGGTCGCGGTGATCTAAAAAACTCCCGTAATTCATACGAAGCACGGAGAAGACGTTCCCATCGGGAGGAAAGGAGCAACGTCCGTGCCATTAACGTTGGAAGCAACGACGCGAAGACGCGACCAGTGGCTCCACACTACTACCAAAACAACGGACCGAAAAGTAGAGTAATGCCCTCCACGTCCCAGTTGGACCAGTAGTTGGTCGAAGGTAATAATAAATTTCTTGTGCGTCAAACGACCGCACAGTGGTGGGGAGGATTATGTGTTCTACCATTCCCAAACTGTTCGTACTCCCGTACTATATGTGTCACCAAAGTATATACACATATTTAACATATATATTCTGTATATATGTATACGTCGTATGGTTAAGGTGTATATACGAAGGATATTAAGGATGAAAACCGTGTTTACGGAAGTTTGTGTGGGTGGTTTTTGAGAGTATAGGTCACCCCATTGCGTATCTCTTCCTATCACCGTGGATATTTGTTAAAGAGTAAGACACTCGGTGGAGTGTTTGTGCATTCATGCGAGCACACGAAAACTGGTAGACACATATATGTATGTATATACGTATGTGTGCATTTTGTGTGGTAGTGATGTACATAACCTCCTAGTCAGTGAATACGGTTTGGCGAAATGAGTTCTCGCACGACGTAGTCCGTCGGAATGAATATCAGGGATGACGGTTGCCAAAGTTTTTCCGCTTCCAGACAGTGATTACCCACGGTTCCGTAAGCTCTATCCGGTTTTTGCGCGTCTAGCGACGTTTAAACGGAAGACGGATGAAAACGAATCGGGGTTCCCCTTGCACGTCAGCGACGGTGTTCTTGCCGACGTCGTTGGGGAACGTCGACGATTCCCGTTGCAGTTCTCGTCGGGTTCGTTTTACAGAAAAAGACACACACACACACCTCATCGTAGCCAGGGGTCATCTACACGGCGGTTCTCTACGTATGGGAAATTTCAATCTGCACATTTTCGGAAACTGGCAAACATTTCTGGCACTGGTCGCGGCCGATTCGCATTTATTGAAAGTTTCCGCTACGTTTCCGACGTGCAGGCGTATTGTGTACAACCCCACGCGGAATCGGTAACGGGGAAAAATAAAATCTACGTACACACGTACAAAGATACATCCAATAGAAACATGTATACCGTGGTATCTACGTGTATCCGGTGATACTTACACGCGAGTCACACGTATACGCGGACACACTTACACGTAGGGAAGTGTCACGATACTAGCGAAATGACCGAGCAAATTTTCACGTGCCAGTACATATACACATATATATATATGCAAAATGGACGTGCGTGTGCTCGGTATCGGATCAGTATTGGACGGTAATCAGACGCCGTACGTGTATGTACGGGTTCTATGCTTCCCTGTATGTGTGTGTATATGTGTGTTTGCGTGTAAAGTAGAGCAACGACCGGGAAGTCAGTCGGAACTGGCCGGCTCCATGCTGTCGGGTTTCGTCGTATTGCACCGATCCAGTTTAGACGACTACGAGCAAGAGTTGCTACGTCGACGGCGTCGTCGTCGACGTCGTCGTCGGGCGAGTAGGGGGCGCGATTCTCTCTCTTAGCTTCCCTCCTTTTTCTCTCTTTTTTTTTTCTTTTTTTACCACAGACACGACTCCGACGTCCCGTCGAGGAGGGACTCGACTTACGGCAACCTCTCCCCGCCCTTTTCCCCACCCCACCCTTTTCTTATTTCGTTCCCTCATCGACCTCGTTGCTCTTCCTTCACCGCGTTACCGATATAGGGAGATGTCACCGTGGGGAACGTTTCGTTCTCCCGACACGTCGCGCCCGCCGACCGGTCGAATTTGACGAGGGATAAGCGCCCAGGAGTCAGCGGCTCGGAAGAAAAATATTATCGAGGCATACGCAAATGGACGATTATTATCTACCGTTCGATGGGTATGTGTGTGTGTGTGTGTTTCGAGGGGACACGGTGGGTTTGAGAAACGCTGTCTCACTTATTTGGTTGATTCATAAAAATCATGGGACTATTTTGAAATTGTATCACTGAGATAGAAACAATTTTATTATAGAAAAAAATGAATCGAAATTGTTCAATAAATCTCGATGTGATTTTGTAATAATAAATGTACATAGGTGTCACTATACCTGTGACTGTGTATGTGTTTTTTTAATATTTAATTCACGTCGAATTATGAAAATTCACGTGTAAACGTCAGGTTAATTAATACAGTATGTTAATCAAATTTCCTATAAAATGTTGTTTATTTTACGGCGAGGTTATATCGTCGACGGTGGAAAATAAAAGACAGGTACGTTGGTGTAATTATACAGCGTGTAAAAATTGCACCGCGTCTTTTTCCCCGTGCATAACGTTTCATATAATCAAGCGGTGCGTAAGGGGTGATAATAGTTGTCTGAAATTGAAGACGATCGATTATCGGTTCGGTCGAACGAAGAGGTTCGCATGACCGAGAAACTGTCGCGAACTTGTTGCCTCTACCCTGGACGCGTAATTTACGAGGCTGAACGAGGTTCGTAAAAGCATTTTCCACTATGCCCGGGACATTTATAAAGTGTACGTGTGCCTGATACCAGTAAACACCTTTATAACCGGGGACAGCGCGGGATTTTGTCAACGTCTCATAGGCGGAGACGGTTTTTTCACGTTGGATAACATTATTTTCCTACGTTGTGTTGGAACACCTTAAACGCCGGGTTTACGACAATGTACGTTTTATATCGCTGACACAGTCCGTGCGAGAATAAGTATATCAGCCTCGAAATACGATACAGAAAAAAGAAAAGATTATACACGTTTCTAAATACGATTACACTGGTGTTGATTCGAAGAACTATAGAACGATTGTCTCGATAATACGGAAAGTTAAAGAGTTAAACGAAGGCTAACGGTTTGTAGATGAAAAACGAAGAGATTCGATTCACGAGAGAGAGTTCGTATTATTGTGTAGGGGTATTTATTCTTATACGAGTATACCATGAATATGCAATATAGCTTTCTGCAATTTCCTTAATTAAAAAGACGCTCACCTGGGGCTAGAACGACTCGGAATAATGGAGGCTATTTTCATTCGTTCGCTAAAAAAAAAGAGAAAAAAACGAGAGGTTGGTAATGAGGCTTTCTTTCGTAAAATTCTAAATTATTACGAATTTCTTAAAAGCTTTGTTACTTATTAAGGGGACGTTAAGTGTTCATAATTAGAATCATTGGTTGAAATGGAAATGAATGGGTACGTATTTAAAGCTATTCAAAAGAGAGAGAGAGACGGCGATAAAGTACGTTTTAAGTAGATGAATGGGGGGGAAAAACATAAATTAAACCGCTTAAAACATAAGTGTTGTTAATCACATAATCCCATCAACGTTCAGTTACACGAAGTTTTCTCACACATCGTATAATTATTCAATCACTATTAATTAATTGATCAATGGAAAAAGATAAAATATAATATTACCTATATACTTTCCCGATGGAAAATGAAATACAGCGAAATTGTATACGTTTCATCCCCGCGTATATTATTTTTTACGATCGCGAATAAAACGTTATTACATCATCGAAGTCTCGACGATATCCGGTGCGCCCGGAAAGAACGAGAAATTCGACGCACGCTCGATCCAGAAGATCCTCATAATAGTTCGCGTGACAAATGAGAAGTAGTCCCCGGCAAGGGGAATTAACCCGTATAACTCTTACCAGTCCCCGAAGTGCAATCTGAAGTGCCTACAGAGTTCAACATCTAGCGGCCCTTGACGCCCTCGTGACCCGTCGCGCGACCCTACGTTGTGAATCACCTCCGGAGAACTACGTGAAAGAAAAATCCCTAGGTGAAAAAAAAGAAACCTGGTCGACAAGGGAAACATGCCGTGACGATTCACAGAGATTTCCATTTAATATTCCTGGATCTCGAATACCGTTTGAAACACCGCTAACGTGATTTCGTAACGTTAATTTCTTTTGTATTGAAACTCGTTAATGGTTTCGGTGAAAAGATATAAAAGATGTATTAATGAGAATTTTTATAATACCGTGACTTTTAAATTAATTACAGAAACACCTACGCTGAATTGGGATGTTCTTGACGGTATAATATCGATTCCAAATACGTGTGACAGGGTAGAATCGTGTGTAATTTACCGTAATTTAATTGACACTCGGACAAGAGAATTGACAAGACACGAGAAATCAACGCGACATCCTCTATCGGAGAACGGTCAAGCGATTTATTTATTTACTTTCATTTTTTTTCATTTTTCGCGACCCATTTACGATGGCATTAACGCAACCGTTGAATTTAATTAATGTCAGAACCGATATGTAAACGGTGGGTCGCGTTCGCTCGTGCGACGAAGAGGGTGGGGGACGACGTCCGACCTGGTTTTATAAAATTTAAAAAAATATACAAAATTTATAGATTCCATACAATACCGTGGCAGGATTGTATACGGTACGCGCTCCATTTCGCGTCATTTACAAGTTGTCCGGGTCGCGAGTAAATCTGTCCGCACGTGTTTCACTGCTGTCCGATAAAAAGATATTAAAAAAAACAACACCGAGAGAGAGAGAGAAAAAAATATTGATACACGATTCATATCGGTATGAATTTTCCATAAATAAGATATAATATACGCTCGGTAAATCGGTAATAAATTGTTCAAGACCTTATCGCTGTTACATCACGGTCGTGCTACTTGGTAAAACGAAACACCTACCCGCATTATTTTTCAGGATAATCTGCATATCGATCCAAAGTATATCACCCGCTTCCGCATAATTTCGTCGCTACCCGCACACACACACAGACACACGCATACACACAACCATAGGAACGAGTACCAAGGGAAAACGACGGAGATGAAGAAATCTACGTGTTACGTTTTTCAACGGTGCGATACTTTTCTTTCGACTGTCCGACACGCTGTTAATTAGAAGATTTACTTAGAAACGCGGAGGAAACTTTTCAAGGGAAACGAGTCTCCGGATCTTCTTAGCTGAGATTATTTCGGCTCTCGAAGATTCGAGCTGCATCTGATTACGAGGATGAAGCCGTAACAGTATCATCCCCCTGGTTCTTTTTCGTTCATGAAGCTTTACGTTCGTTTCCCGTTGATTCAATTTCCCGACGGTATATTATACGGTGAGACTTTATTCGGCTACTTTAACAGAAAGATACGTTTGATTTCACAGTAATTCGAAACGAACATCACCGATAACGTAAAATAGAATATAATTATACAATGAAACGTTTAAAAAAGTATATCTTTCGTCGTTATTATTTAATGATACAATTTTGTATTTATTTAACGTTCACCCTGTATATTATTTTTGGGTATTAAGGAAATTATTGATCCCTATAGGGTAAGGGTTTCACTTCACGGAGACCGATTGCAAATTACGACGCATACACCTAGCTCCCCACTTAATCCTAAGGTTTTCTAATTGCTGTAATTTATTCTCAACGACAAGCTCCCGCGGCGGACAAATTACAGAGAAAAATGGCCCTGTAGAAGTGCGAGAGGAAAGGGCTCGCGTCGGTTAGAGAAATACGTAGCCAGATGGTGGATTTTTAGCGCTTTTCAAGTGGAGGACTACGTGGTTTCCGAAACGGACACAAAGGATTGATATTCCCCGGGGAATTGGATTAAAAGTTCGCGAGGCGATTCGATAGTTTATGACGGTAATATCGCTGAGAAAAATATAGATCGATACACCGCCACCACCACACGTTCGTGCTAGTTTCTCGAGGCTTTATGAAGCAATAAAACCGGCATTAAAACAGTCGTGTCAGTGATACAGAACGAGAATTAATACGACAGCGTTGTATTCTATGTATGTATTCGGCATTGCCGGGATAATTGATTTAAACGCGATTGCTCGGAAATACTTTGGACACGTTCCATTCCGATCTTTTATACGTTCGATATAATTACGTTAACCGATAACAGAGAATAAAATATTTCATTATTCCGTATAGAATGAAACATTCAAACGCACCTAGTTCGGTGATTAAGTTTATCGTGATCGTTAAAGGTAATAATTATAATGTTCGCACTTCTGAAACCAAAAGGTGTGAAAGACAAAATAATGTCACGCGACGAAGTGGCAAGATTTCAACAAGTACCGGATGGAAAAAAAATCATTTTTAACTGACTCGTCGAGTGAACTAATTGTAAGTACACGCCGTTCGTCGCGAAGTCTTTTTTATCCAATCAACGGGCCGCAAAAGTTTCTCGCGCGTTCAATTTTTCTCTTCCCGAGGTACGCGAGCTTCTATTTAAAGCACGCTCGACGAGAAATTCCTCGCATTTATGAATATATTTTATAATACGCTTTCAAAATCCCGTATTATACCTTTCGACGGTTACTCCTGAAAAGAAAAATGAAGAAGGAGGAGGAGGAGGAGAAGAAAGAAAGGAGAAACGTCAGGGTGGGGGAAAATAGAATTAAACATCCGTGAGAAATTAAAACGGAATACGAATCACTTCGGACAAAGCATTCCCAGCGTTGGTAATACTTGTTAGTAACACACCCCCGCAAAAATTTCTCCTCTATCGTAAATCCAATTCGCTCGCATCAACACTCGTACTACCGAGGATTAATTCGGTTTATCTAGAAACATTTCAACAACTTTAATATCTGAAAAAGAGGAATAAGAGATAATAGCACAATAAATTGATCTTTTCAATTATTTATAACAGATACTCACATATTATAGTTACAAACAATTTCAGAATTATCAACCCCTGAAAAACACAAGTCCCCAGCGAAATATACCAAGATACAATATAAATATTTATACATTCTTACATACATACATATATATGTATACATATACATGCGATCGTCGTACGCTACGTTAGTCGAAATCGAAAAACAGTTCGATTCGAAGATTAGACAAGTGATATCAGTAACGTTTCCAGTCGGTTGCGTGGCAATTATCTTGTTCGTCTATCGATCAGCCGGGCTTGTTCCTCGCCGGATGTTCGTTGCACGGTCATGCTCTTGTTCTACACGCGTTCCGTTTATCCGGATAGGAAATTACACCACGCACACCAACCCACCGCGGGCAAACATTCACGGGAGTGACTTTACGTGTTTATCCGCGGGGAATCACGGCCGGGGGCCCCTTTGGAACGAGATTAGAAAATGTCACCTCCTGCGCGGAGCAACAAAAACGGGAAACCCATGGGCGTCGTTAGCCATTGGCTACTTCGTACGGCTTCTAAGCGATATTAGTGATATTGCACGCGAATCGCTCCGGGGATTAAATGGACAGGCGATTTGGATCACGACGATCCACGGGATGCTAAATCGATCTTTGCACGGAATACAGAAGGACACTATTTTTGGAAAAGTCCAAGTAAATGGGAATGGATTTATATTTGTGATGTTGAAACTTTTGATAACTGGTCGTAGAAAAGATTTCACGTTAATGACCCACCTACCGGTTCTCTGCAGTAAAATTTTAATGTCTTTTATATCGCGTCTCATTTTCCGAGTCGAGTCGTACGCTATGAAGAAAATCACTCGCGAAGCTGGTTTTACGACGGTCTTTGAAAATTATCATTATTTCTGGAATGTCTGTGAGAGTGTGGGATTAACAGAGGAACACGGGTAAAAGCGTGATGATTATTAGGAAAGTTGTATAATAGGGGTAAAGGGTGATTATTTCATTGTTTTTGTCAACACGTTCAAGAGTATATATTCTAATCATCTCTATTCAACTTCTAATACCCCGCGTACTTTGTACAGGTACGGTCAGGTGAATTAATCATTCCGAACTAATCCTACTTAGTCCGAGATTCAGTTGCAGATACAAAGTTTCGGCTAAAGTTTACGGGACCCCTTTCCCGAAAACAGCGGGAAGCTTTATTAACTCTATTCACAACGTCTTATTAGATTATCAAATAGATTCTCATAGTTATATGTTACGGTTGATTCTGCCGACGTATTCCATTGTCAGCAGTTAGTTTGGAACGACGTTGCCTGTTACATTTCACGAAGTATACGTACATATGTATACATCCTACATAGATACATACATATATACATAACACGCGATTTCATATTTCACGCGGACTTCCAATTAAAAACTGTAAATCCGATTTACCGAGGTTCTGGCTGGGTAAGCCTGTAGTAACAGGAAAAACGGATTTTACCGAACAATTTGTTACGCGCTTTTGTTGAATTAATGTCCGTGTTGCATGATTAACCTTAGTAGGCCGATCAATATGTTTAACGTATGTGGTTCGCCAAGCTTTATCGGTGGAAATGTGAAACTCTATCTGCACGTAAATCCATCAGTCCTATTAGTTACGGTCTCCCACTGTGTATTTGTTCAACGGGAACAACTATGTATCCCAAAGGTCTTTAGTTATATATATACATATATACATATACCGTATGTCAATTCTGTTTCACCGATTTCACATCCGACAATTTCTATTCCCACCCACGAGACCTCACCAGAGTTTCGGACTAAGAAAACGTTCTCCCATCGATTCCGAGAAATTCTCAACGTTACGCCGGACGTGTTTAGTGAAAATTAGCCAATTAGTTAAGTCGTCCCGACGGTTTCGTCGAACGTTAGCCCGACGAGAAGTATCCGTTCGTTCCTCGTGGGAACGTGGAAGAAAAATACTTCGTAACTACGTTGCTTCACAAAGTGAATGACGGCTTGTAATATAATCCAGTCCGCCGTGTCATTTCTTCTTTCATTACCTTTCCTCTCTTTTGTGAGGGTAAAAAAGATGAAAAAAAAGGGGGGAAAAAAAGGTGTACTGGAAGTAGTGTATGGAGACATCACGATACCGTTTGCTGACTTTCACCATTACCTACCACTGTCGTCACTGGGGGTGGGGTCATCGTGACTGCCAAACAAAAAACAAAAAATCCAAAAAAAAACGTTTCTTTTCCAGAAATACTTCGGCACAAATGATGAAAGGCCGGCATCAGTTTCGTCGTCGTTTCAGTCTGCAACCGTCGTCCCTGAAAGAGGGCCAGGAAGATGGAACGACGAAAAACGTCAGGTAAGACACCTCACTGATCGATATTTCCCATTGAAAAATTTCAAAAAAGTACCACCCTCACACATAAGAAAATCATTTTTCCACATGAAACATTCCTATAATTATTTCCAACAAATTTACAGAACCGTAATAGCTCGCAGATATTAAAAAAGATTAATTATAGAGATTAATTCTAGAATCTAGACACATTAAAGGCTTCCCTGGAGTATATGAAAATATACTATGATGCTTCTTAATAATTCCGAACGTGAAAAAGAAAGTCTTACGAGGTCATGGCAGAGCGAAATGCTTAGAGGCAAAAATGCATCTTCGTTCGTCGTGAAACACGCTACGGCCTTTAACCACCTGCTCGTTCTTTCTCTTTCCCCTCTTTTTCCTTCTTCTCTTTCTTTTTTTCTCTCTCTCTCACTCTTTCTTTCTTTCCATCACTAGCATACTCTTGACTCGCTCTAAGGGGCAGCCGGAGCTTTAATTTCGCGGCGAGTCTCGGCAGAAAGGAAAGCTCGCCTCTCCCTTTGTGCGAGTCGGTAATAACCGCGTCTGACTCCTTCTGGTAATAAGCGTGGATGATTACGAGAGACGAAGATGCTTACGAGCAGTTGTTATCTGGTGCATGCAGAAAGCGCGGGTCGCTCTGTTACACTCGCCGCGACCCCCGGAGGAGGAGAGAGGTGTATTCTAGGGGACTAATAGCGGCGCGAATTCAGGACACCTTCACACAAAACGTGTATTCAATAACGCGTCATGTCGGTGAAGGGGATCTTCAGCGTTCATTAGCGCCATTCTCTTTTGGGGGGAAATTGTTGTTCCCTTAAATACAGGGCTTCTCGTCTACCCTTTTACGGTGTTCGATCGACAGGTGGCGAAACGATTTTCTATGGAAATTGAAACACGTGTTACCGATCGAGAACTAGGCATTTTTGGTATATTTTCTGTCTCGTTTCGATTATACAGGGTGTCCCAGATTACGTGGAGGTCCCTGAACCAGGTGATAGCTGAGGTAATTTTAATCCACAAAAAGCATCGAAAATGCAAAGCTATGGGCCAAGTACAAGAGAATGTTACATTGGAATAGGTTGCTCATTAACATAAACTGCATTTTACACAGGATTTGAAATCAATCAAATGTGAGCAAGTTTGATTGATTTCAAATCCTGTGTAAAATGCAGTTTATGTTAATGAGCAACCTATTCCAATGTAACATTCTCTTGTACTTGGCCCATAGCTTTGCATTTTCGATGCTTTTTGTGGATTCTTTCGTCATTTCCGCAAATTTTTAGATATCGACCTGAATCTTTCACTGTCTTATTGGGCTTCGAATTCCGCGTCCAACACGTCCCGGATCGTTTTAATATCTCAATCATTGTGGAAATGGCGAGCAAATTACGAAAATCGTGAAAAATCCTCAAATTCAGGCGGTTTTTTCAACGGCATTCGCTCAATTTTTGAGATAGCCGTCTGAAACTTGTACCATTGTTTTAGTTGGGAAATTCTACGGCAGATCAACATATAATAGTTGTACTTTTCGAAAATTTAATTTTTCGCCAAAATCTGAAGGGGGTAGGTCAGGATTTTTTGCGATTTTCGTAAATCGCTCGCCATTTCTACAATTTTTGAGCTATTAAAACGATCCGGGCCGTTTTGGACGCGGAATCCGAAGCCGAATAAGACAGTGAAAGAATTATTTTAATAGCTCAAAAATTACGGAAATGGCAGGCGATTTACGAAAATCGCGAAAAATCCTGACCTACCCCCTTCAGATTTTTGCGAAAAATTAAATTTTCGAAAAGTACAACTATTATACATTGTTCTACCGTAGAATTTCCTAACTTAAACAATGGTACAAGTTTCAGATCGCTATCTCAAAAATTGAGCGAATGCCGACCAAAAAACTGGTTGAGTTTGACGATTTTTCACGATTTTCGTAATTTGCTCGCCATTTCCACAATGATTGAGATATTAAAACGATCCGGGACGTGTTGGACGCGGAATTCGAAGCCCAATAAGACAGTGAAAGATTCAGGTCGATATCTAAAAATTTGCGGAAATGACGAAAGAATTACGAAAATCGCGAAAAATCGTAGAATTCCACCAGTTTTTTGGTCGGCATTCGCATAATTTTTGAGATAGCGATCTGTATAATGATTGGTTGATCTTTGAAAATCTTGAATGAAATTGATAAAATTATTGTTTCAGAAACGAAAGATTATCCGAATCCGACAGCGGTGGCGGGAAATCCGCGGAGAGTTCCGTTCGCCACAAGATCGTCGTGATGGGCGCGGCGAAAGTCGGAAAATCGGCGATAATCAACCAGTTCCTCTACAGCACGTTCTCACCGAAGTACAAGCGAACGGTGGAGGAGATGCATCACGGTGACTTCAACGTATCCGGGATCAATCTGACCCTCGATATCCTAGACACCTCAGGTTCGTATGAATTCCCAGCGATGAGGGATCTCTCCATCAAGTCCGCCGACGCTTTCATTCTGGTTTACGACGTGAACGACGCTAACACGTTCCTCGAAGTGAAAACCCTCAGGGCTCAGATTCTGAACACGAAGGGCGCAGTGCCGATCGTCGTTGTCGGTAATAAGGTCGACCTGGTGGAAACCGAGCCAGAGGTGAGTATCACACCTTTCATAAAAAAAAAAAACAAAAAAATCCCTTAACATGTTCCCTGTAAAGCAGTTTTTGCTCAACTTGTCCTACAGGCCATATGATGCTTTGACTAAATATTATATCTAATTATTAATTATTGTGTATATAACGATTAAACAAATTTATATGCTTTGTTCTATAGTACATTTTTACAATGCCTCATCCTTCTGCTGGAAAAACATATATTTTATAGAATCAAATTTGTCATAAAATGTATCTTTTCAGCACCTCATATGAATAATATCTGCGTGTACCATAAATGATACACATGGCAGGGGAACATGTTAAAATATTCCTGCAAAAATTTTCATCGTCCCTTTTCTCCCTTTTTCTTTCATTTTTTCCCTTTTCATCAGGTGGACACGGACACCACCAGGGAAATGGTCACGATGAAGTGGGAGAACGGTTTCGTCGAGGTGTCGGCGAAAGAGAATTTGAACATCTCGCAGGTGTTCAAGGAGCTGTTGATACAGGCGAAACTGAAGTACAACCTGAGCCCGGCGTTGCGACGCCGACGCCGGCAATCGTTGCCGCCGCCGCAACACCTGAACTCGCGTAGCAGCAGCGCCCACGTGCCCTCTCCTGCTCAGCTACAACATTTGCAACAAATACGCGAGCGATCCGAGTCCAAGAGGAACTCGTGCATTCTGTCGTAAAGAACGATCGCGGTGTGATGATTGCTGACTCGCAACATTTTTTGGGAATTCTTACTCTCGCGCAGACGATTCTGACCGTGTCCGTCGTTTGGTATCGGTGTATCGGCCCCGTTTCTGCATTTTTCACATGGTGCAAAAATAAAGGCACACATATACACGTACATACATACATACACAGTGATAAAAATATATATATATATATATAGAGAGAGAGAGAGAAGGGGGAGAGAGAGACGCTGGAAGCGATCGATCGTTCGAGGACCTTAGAGAGATTAGAACACGGATAAACGTTTTGGGGATAGGGTCAAAGGTAAAGTTTGCTTAAAGTAAAGGGGAATATTTCTAATTATTGAGCGACGACGAAATATTGCGAGGACGGCTGGTTTTTATGTATGTTATAGGGATTAAACCGGTTCAGTATTTGTTTGTCAATTGAACGAGAGAAATCTGACGTGATTTCATCTTCCACGGTGAATAAGAGATGTATCGGATAAAGTAGAAGTGAGACGTTATATTGGATGTTTCTCTAAATTACGGGTGAAATTAGGAGACGTGTCTTTGGGCGTGGAAATGTTCACGCGAAAGGGCTAAAAACGTAACAAGAATTACGCGTTAATCGACACGGAAAATCAAAATCACCAGGAAATGGCTTACAAATGTCGTAGTTGTTGTTTTCTGATCGATTAGGAATGTAAATTATGTACATCATCGGAGACTAATATGTAGAGAACAGGGGATGGACAGATTGTAATTCAGTGTTTATTGTTCGAAAATTCGATGTAACTAGTGGAAATCAGTATAATTCACGTGTAAAGCGAACCCTATTTCGATTTTCTCTACCGCTAACGATACGACCCTTTAATTCCATTCGAACTATAATTATTCAATTCTCTTCGATGCTAGAAACAAAGAAATTCGTAGGGGATTCTCTTGATAAAAAGTCAATGTGGCAATCTAAACTATAACGTACTAATTAATTCCTGTCCGGTATATGATGTATATGTGTTAAATCACTTATTTCGAATGTATCACTTTTTTTGTTCTTCTTTCGAAATGAAATGAAACATAATGCGACTTTACGCGACTTCCAAGTATAATAATGTTAAACTTTAACCGAACCAATTACGAAAGCTCGTGCACGTCGGGTTTACATAAACATAATTATTCCGAATTATATAAATATACAGTTCCATTTCAGGTGCATTCTAATTATCCTGTTTCAGGGTTATTTCGCACTGCCCGTATACTTTCTTATTACGAAATACGTATACGTACAATGTCCAAGAAACTTTTTATAAATTTTCATTAACTAGTCATAAATTTATTACTAAGCTCTCCATTTCGTTTATCGTTGATTACATGACCGACATCTACATTAATGATTTACGTGAAACGAAGAGAAATACGTATGAATATTATTCGAACAACGTGTAATCTACATTATCTATAAAACGCTCATGAAAAAATGAAATGATATAAATAATACTTAATCTAATAATAAATATTAATTGTTCGTGTCACTTGACAACGTGATCGACTTCTATAAATCTGCGTGCGATGGAAAAAGATAAAAGAAAAAAGAACAGACAATTTCATTCTCCCACAGTTAGATTGAGCGTCGGCTTCGAATTAATTTGTCAATTATTATATGTATATCCGTAAAATTATTCATACGAAATTGCCTTGCATCTTATTTACTGTAAATACGAACGACGGGTACGATTGATAAATAACCCGGGAATAATTGTACTTGATTGCAGCTAGATTTCTAACTAAATGTTATTATATTCGTGAAACGTAGTCGAGACAGGATAGTATGCGTGTCGCAATTTTTGTCAACGACACGAGACGCTGGAATGCATATAGAAAATGAACTACAAAAGAACTCTGTGCAACGATTATTGATTTTAAGATTAGAGATGCACAATCTGTTGTTTCTAAAGAAAATAAAAATGACGTACCGTCTAATGTTTAATGAAAAGAACAAAAAAAAAGAACCGTCGTCATTTCAGATGTGTATTACTTTAGTATACATATAGGTATATAGAGAATCTATGTAAATACTATAACTTTACGATGTGGATGTCTCCTTACTTTTAAGCCCACATTGGGTTTAATTTTACATAATTACATGCGATTAACCAAGCCAATTATAAACATTTCAAATATAAACAGATTGCAAAACTGTTACGTAAATCTATAATCTACATATTCCTCTGTGTACGTGATTCAATGGCTTGACACATAACGCATCGCGATAATTGGGTGTAACCGACAAAAGAATTACATCGAGAAAACAAAGCTGATAAACGATCGCAGAATACACGTATACAAACCATGTTAAACATTTATTTCCCTTCAGTTGTGATGATTATGTAATTCCCGCCATTTAAATTTGAAATTCCTATAGATACATGTGAGCGTTACATTTACAATTGGGGATAACAGACAATTTGTCGGGTCATGTTTAGCATGAGTGTAATTACTTCTAGCATAGTTCTCAGTACAATATATGGTAACAGAAACTAGTAGCGTAAGTCATTGACTTTGTATTATCACGTTAACAGAAAGTAAATAAAAGATGAATATCTCTACAGTTATAAACACTTAAATTAATTCTTATTCTTTTAATCTTCCAATACACAGAGATATTTCTTGAAACAATAATGGAACTGACAAAAAACTTATGGGTACAGAATAATTGAAGCACACTTATTACACTTCAGAATCACAGACGGGATGTAGAATAAACCTTTCATCTAATGAGGATTTATAGCCGGGATCTGAATTACCCACACGTTGAAGTTTTAGCACAGACGAGGCACAGACGAGGTATTGGATAGACCACTCATCCCCATGCTTTTCGATGTCACTGGTTCTGAGGGCTCTAGAGCCCTCTTACCATTTTAGTGTCACTCGCCACGTTACTATTATAGGTTCGAATCTAGGATGACCAGGGGTATAGAAGCTTATAGTCTTAATACTGCTCTACTCTACACGACGGTAACATTGTTAATACGCACAGACTATAGCTTCTCTACCCTCAGTCATCCTAGACTCGAACCCATAATGGTAACGTTGCTACTCTTCACAATGGTAACATTATTAATACGCACAGACTATAGCTTCTCTACCCTCAGTCATCCTAGACTCGAACCCATAATGGTAACGTTGCTACTCTTCACAATGGTAAAATTATTAATACGCACAGACCATAGCTTCTCTACCCTCAGTCATCCTAGACTCGAACCCATAATGGTAACGTTGCTACCCTTCACAATGGTAACATTATTAATACGCACAGACTATAACTTCTACACCCTGTCATCCTAGATTCGAACCCATAATGGTAACGTTGCTACCCTTCACAATGATAACATTATTAATACGCACAGACTATAACTTCTACACCCTGTCATCCTAGATGCGAACCGATAATGGTAACGTTGATACCCTTCACAAATAAACTTTAAAGGAAATAATTAACAAAAATTTTACATAATATATGAAATTCAATGTTGCTATGTAGGGTGTCTTAAGGTTTCCATATATGACGAGTTAGTGTCCTTGGAAAAAGGCAGGTATATCGACTACCTGCTATTACGGGTCCCATCCTCCACCTCTCAAACGAAAGGTAAATCAATTAGGTAGTAATAATCCCCACTAATAATCCCCACTGGGAGACGTGAGCATTATTAGTAGATACTACCGGTGGATCGGACATCTGCTCAGTTGCTTTCGAGTCATTGTTTAAGAACGTTGTCGGGTAAGTTTCCGCGGACGGGTTTTTTGATTACGATACAGACGCGAATTCTTCGGTCGAGTGATTGTAAGTAACAGTAGAGTTTTCATTCCACGGGAGGTTCGAGAAATAATTATGCAACAACTTTAACGTGTATTTTTCAACGGCATTCGTTTATTCAATTTATCCATAACTAGATACGTACGTTACACAAGTAAGTAAAATACATTTGCATTTATTTAACAATGCAAACTCAGAGTGCGGCACGTGTTGGTACCTACCTCCTTCCCACTGGGAGGAGTGGGGATTATTAGTAGATACTACCGGTGGATCGGACATCTGCTCAGTTGCTCTCGAGTCATTGTTTAAGAACGTTGTCGGGTGAGTTTCCGCGGACGGGTTGTTTGATTACGAAACAGACGCGAATTCTTCGGTCGAGTGATTGTAAGCAACAGTAGAGTTTTCATTCTACGGGAGGTTCGAGAAATAATTATGCAACAACTTTAACGTGTACTTTTCAACGGCATTCGTTTATTCAATTTATCCATAACTAGATACGTACGTTACACAAGTAAGTAAAATACATTTGCATTTATTTAACAATGTAAACTCAGAGTGCGGCACGTGGTGGTACCTCCTTCCCACTGGAAGGAGTGGGGATTATTAGTAGATACTACCGGTGGATCGGACATCTGCTCAGTTGCTCTCGAGTCACTGTTTAAGAACGTTGTCGGGTGAGTTTCCGCGGACGGGTTGTTTGATTACGAAACAGACGCGAATTCTTCGGTCGAGTGATTGTAAGCAACAGTAGAGTTTTCATTATACGGGAGGGTCAACAAATAAATATGCAACAACATTAACGTGTACTTTTCAACCGCATTCGTTTATTCAATTTATCCATAACTACATACGTACATTACACAGGTAACTAAAATACATTTGCATTTATTTAACAATGTAAACACAGAGTGGGGCACATGGTGGTACCTCCTCGCGGTGTGCCCTGGGAGGACCTTGACGTCTCGCCCCCCTTTAACCGGGGGGGTTGGACGACGGGGTCCTGCTAACACCACCAAGGCGTAGGGAAGTTGGCGTGCCCATCGCCCAAGGAATTCATTCCTTGCAATAGCCAATTCGTTCCAGGGTGTGAGCGCCGTACACTGGAATGAATTTAGGCAGTGTCCCTTTTGTGACACTGCGCGGTTTACGGCCTCTTCGGGAGAATTGGGCGCTCTCTCGTCGCATCAAGCCTGGAGACTTTGTCTTCTCTTCGGGGATGGCAGTCCCGGTGTTCGTCACCGATGATAGTCATTCTCGAAGAGCGGGAAATGTCTTCGCCTCGTACATGGGGCACGTGGTGGTACCTCCTCGCGGTGTGCCCTGGGAGGACCTTGACGTCTGGCCCCCCTTTCACCGGGGGGGTTGGACGATGGGGTCCTGCTAACACCACCGGGTTGCGGAGACCGCTCCGGCCCAGTTGGGTCGGTCTTCCGGCTCTCCCGTCCGCGGGGACCCTCCGGGGACCTTTCCCTTCCTCCCGCGGGGGATGGCGGGCCACGGTGGGGGGTCACCAACCTCTCACTGTTGGTCATCCCGAGGAGAAGGTGGAGGGGCCTGGGGAGTCGGACGAGCACGGCTGGGGCTTTCTTGCGCTCCAGCCGAACTCGGACGGCTTCCGCGAGCCCCCGCCACCCTTCCCCGAAGTACGGGACCTCTTCGGGGACGGGTGGTGGGTGCTCGAGGGGTGTCCGAGCACGGGGGGACATGGGGGGCGCCTTCTGGCATCCCGGGGCCCCAGGGATGCATGGGTGGGTCCAACAGAAGGCGAACCTCGTGGCCTCCCGTGCTTGAGCACTCCCAGGTTCCCTTCCCCTTCCCTTGTGGGTGATGCAGCAGTGAGGGGGGTGGCTCGCTTGCCTGGTCAGCCGCCCTCGACGTGGAGGCAAGGGGGAGCCCTGGAGACCCCAAGGATGGGGAGCCGGGGGCCGGCTTGGCTGGTCGGTTTGGTTTTCGCAACCCACGGGGGGCGGGGGGACTCGGGGGTGGTGAGAGCCACAGCCGGAGTCCTTTGGGGCCGGGGGCCCGGGGGCTCCCGGAGGACCGAGGTCCTCCGGGAGCACCGGGGTCCCCGTCTCCGGAGGTGGCTCTCTCCACTCCCCGGGTCGGGGGGCGGATAGGCCCCCCGGCCCGGGGTTGGGACTCACTCGAAATTGGGAGAGGGACCCAACCCACGTCGGTTGTTTTCATGATTTGAACGGACGTAGTGCCCCCCTGCTCTGAACTTCCTCTCTTCAGGGACGGCTACCCCTGGTGTGAGTGCCCCTGTCCCCCCACCAGTGGTGGTCATCCCTAAAGAGCGGGAGGAATCAGCCCGGGGAGTGAGGCCCCCAGGCCTCTTCCTCCCGCTCTTCTAAGATGACCACCACCGATGGGGGGGACGGGCACTCTCACCAGGGGTAGCCATCCCCGAAGAGAGGAAGGAGGCGGCCCGGAAGATGTCCAAGTCAAGTAGGAGGCAAGGCCTCTACCGTGCTTGGGCATCTCCCAAGCCTCTCCTTCCACTCTTCAAAGATGACTACCCAAGGTGAGGGACCGGGTGCCCCCGCACCGTGGCCGTCATCCTCGAAGAGAGGACGAAGACTGTCCGCCCCAGCAGAGCCGGGGTAAGGCACGATCACGACGAGAGAGCGCCACTTCTCTCGTGAGGCCGTATTCCGCACAGTGTCACAAAAGGGACACTGCCAAAATTCACTCCAGCGCACGGCGCTCACGCGCTGGAACGAATTGGCTATTGCAGGGAATCAATTCCCTGGGCGATGGGCACGCCAGCTTCCCTACGCCTTGGTGGTGTTAGCAGGACCCCATCGTCCAACCCCCCCGGTGAAAGGGGGGCCAGACGTCAAGGTCCTCCCAGGGCACACCGCGAGGAGGTACCACCACGTGCCCCATGTACGAGGCGAAGACATTTCCCGCTCTTCGAGAATGACTATCATCGGTGACGAACACCGGGACTGCCATCCCCGAAGAGAAGACAAAGTCTCCAGGCTTGATGCGACGAGAGAGCGCCCAATTCTCCCGAAGAGGCCGTAAACCGCGCAGTGTCACAAAAGGGACACTGCCTAAATTCATTCCAGTGTACGGCGCTCACACCCTGGAACGAATTGGCTATTGCAAGGAATGAATTCCTTGGGCGATGGGCACGCCAACTTCCCTACGCCTTGGTGGTGTTAGCAGGACCCCGTCGTCCAACCCCCCCGGTTAAAGGGGGGCGAGACGTCAAGGTCCTCCCAGGGCACACCGCGAGGAGGTACCACCATGTGCCCCACTCTGTGTTTACATTGTTAAATAAATGCAAATGTATTTTAGTTACCTGTGTAATGTACGTATGTAGTTATGGATAAATTGAATAAACGAATGCGGTTGAAAAGTACACGTTAATGTTGTTGCATATTTATTTGTTGACCCTCCCGTATAATGAAAACTCTACTGTTGCTTACAATCACTCGACCGAAGAATTCGCGTCTGTTTCGTAATCAAACAACCCGTCCGCGGAAACTCACCTGACAACGTTCTTAAACAATGACTCGAGAGCAACTGAGCAGATGTCCGATCCACCGGTAGTATCTACTAATAATACCCACTCCTCCCAGTGGGAAGGAGGTATGTACCAACACGTGCCGCACTCTGAGTTTGCATTGTTAAATAAATGCAAATGTATTTTACTTACTTGTGTAACGTACGTATCTAGTTATGGATAAATCGAATAAACGAATGCCGTTGAAAAGTACACGTTAAAGTTGTTGCATAATTATTTCTCGAACCTCCCGTAGAATGAAAACTCTACTGTTACTTACAATCACTTGACCGAAGAATTCGCGTCTGTATCGTAATCAAACAACCCGTCCGCGGAAACTCACCCGACAACGTTCTTAAACAATGACTCGAGAGCAACTGAGCAGATGTCCGATCCACCGGTAGTATCTACTAATAATGCTCACGTCTCCCAGTGGGGATTATTAGTGGGGATTATTACTACCTAATTGATTTACCTTTCGTTTGAGAGGTGGAGGATGGGACCCGTAATAGCAGGTAGTCGATATACCTGCCTTTTTCCAAGGACACTAACTCGTCATATATGGAAACCTTAAGACACCCTACATAGCAACATTGAATTTCATATATTATGTAAAATTTTTGTTAAGTATTTCCTTTAAAGTTTATTTGTGAAGGGTATCAACGTTACCATTATCGGTTCGAATCTAGGATGACAGGGTATAGAAGCTATAGTCTGTGCGTATTAATAATGTTACCATTGTGAAGGGTAGCAACGTTACCATTATGGGTTCGAGTCTAGGATGACTGAGGGTAGAGAAGCTATGGTCTGTGCGTATTAATAATTTTACCATTGTGAAGAGTAGCAACGTTACCATTATGGGTTCGAGTCTAGGATGACTGAGGGTAGAGAAGCTATAGTCTGTGCGTATTAATAATGTTACCATTGTGAAGAGTAGCAACGTTACCATTATGGGTTCGAGTCTAGGATGACTGAGGGTAGAGAAGCTATAGTCTGTGCGTATTAACAATGTTACCGTCGTGAAGAGTAGCAACGTTACCATTTTGGGTTCGAGTCTAGGATGACCGAGGGTATAGAAGCTATAGTCTGTGCGTATTAACAATGTTACCGTCGTGTAGAGTAGAGCAGTATTAAGACTATAAGCTTCTATACCCCTGGTCATTCTAGATTCGAACCTATACCATGAGTTGTCCATCTACTTTATATCTGCTCCATGTTGAAACGGAACAGCTATATTCAAACGGCGCACTCATCATTTTCGAACGTAATATATGCGCGGCGGATTTATAAACATCAGAGAAACGTAACCTAAAAGCCGGTCAACATGGCTCGAATTAATTTTCGTGTGAAGCTTGATTTATGTAACTTTTACAATGACGTACGTCGATTTTCATGGATTTTCATCGACGGCACGAAAATGATGCAAATTTCTCATGTAAAGAAGCACATTACGAAGTTGTTTAACATCAAGGAACCGTTTCACTTATTGTTGAACCAAACCGAATATCTGCCGCCTGACGAGGATGTTCGTATTCTCGAAGAAAACGAAACAGTTGTGTAAGTAATTCTCTTGGGATAGAATTTAGAGAAATTTACATATGATGTACTTTTATTATGTATTACAGTGTTTTGCCTGGATTGGGATTTGAGAAAGACTTGGAAGTATCGAGTAATTCAATAGTGACACCAGAAGTTCTCAACATATATTCTCATGCAGAAAGATTGAATTCCATTGTTCACGAAACAGAGTTACAAGCAACTAATACTGTTATTCCAAAACATGATCGAGTTGCTGCCATTCTACAAGTCACGCAAAAAGATGCTTCAGATAGAGCAGAGCCTGGTCAGACAGTCTTATTTATACATTTGAATTTGATTATTTGTTATTGATTATAACACAATTTCTCTTACACCTAACTCTTTCATGTTTAGATGTTTCAACCACAGACATGTCATTTCATAGTGTGGTAGAAGATAACGAAGAGAGCAGTGCAAACGATTCAAAAGCTACAGATAATACTGTTACTGAAGACTTTAGTATATCGAACAATAATATTTCAAAGAGGAAAAGGACACGAACTAGAAGACGAAAGAAGGAGACATTGGACATAAAAGAAGTAAAAGAAACTTTTAATCAAAAGAAAAACATTACGGAAAAGCCAAAAGTCATAAATTCATTTACAATATCCTCTGGCAAACATATCCGTTTCAGCAATACAGAAAATGAAAATAATATTGCAAGAAATATTATGAATGAACAGACTCCGACTGTATCTTACTCAAATAACAACCCATATTCTAAAGACCTTACCAACTTATTATCATTAAGTCAAAATTCCACACCAATTACCTTTGTAAATAAAAGGATAAAGCAGGAAGTTAAGGTTGAAAGAGTATCCGATGAGGAAACCAGTATTCCTGAAACCATAAGTAAAAACGTGAATGGATATGTACCAGGTGAAACGATGCTTACAAGTAAAGAGCTACAAGCATATCCAGTTATGACAACTAACCCACAAGTTAAAAATATTATTGCGTTCAAAGTAAGTACTTCTAACAGCAGATTAAAAAGTTTTATACTGTCTCTAATACCCTATAAAATGAATTTTCAGATGCTCAAGATTGGTGCTGATTACACGCCACAAGTTTCCGATTTTATCGTAGGCGAAGTGGTATCATATTGTCCAAAAAGCTCGTTATATACTTTCTACATACTGCGTAAGTTTCATAGTTCTTATGCACGCTCAATTCGAGAAATGAAAATTGTCTTCTTTTATTTGCAGAAGGTATATCCGAGGTGCAAGTTCCAGTTGGAAAGTTTACACTCATGGAAGACGAGGAGGAATCAGTGGTAAACGATACGATTACGATAAACCAAGCGCAGATCATGGAACCCAGACTTATCACATCTGATTCCAAACGATCCGCCACTCTCGATCGTTTGTAATATTCAAAACTACCTCTTTGTGATCAGCTCACGTATGAAAGTTTAATATATTCTTTTTTTACAACTCACGTAGGTTAAACAATTTTATCATCGACAAACTGCCAATGAGCATATTTATATAATGACTCCTATTAAAGATTGTTATTCTATAATAAAGTACTGTCTATCTACTTCGATTTCCTATCGTTCAATTTCCAATTTCGCGCCTTCGTCGCAATTGGTTCGCAAAGATTCGAATGAACCATCATACCGCGAAATTTCCATTCAATTTAAATACACACAGAATATCAATCTACACTTATTATCTGCCATATAACAATAAAATGAATTAATTACATTAATTCTTACTTACAAACATCATGATACTGTAAGTTGAACCAATTCGAAGGCTGAATGTTTAATATGAAATATTATTCGAGTATATCGCTAATGTAACGGATCAAAGAATAAAACGTTCTACCTCGCTTATCATTTATCATTTTCCTTTACACCCTCTAGAATATCAGATCCATCCGCGTATATGTGTGTGTGCGTGCCACACAAACGCGGCCGACGAACGACGGTGATAAAAGAAAAGAGGAAGGCTGGTCCTTCGAGTTTATGTGCGCGGGGTCCGTGGAAATGAGACCCACGGAGTCTCCTCTCTTCCGGTACATGCATACGGTCCAGCAAAATTCTTTTTGCTCTATCTCAAGATCTTTCTCTTTGTCCCGGCAACTCCCTCGTATAATATACGGCGACGTCCGGTGTTACGTTTAAAACCCCCGTCGGTTTTACAGCCACGACGGCGAGTTCCATTAGTAATGATGAAAGTAGCTGCAGGGTATAGCCGCCCCGGCGAAATTAACGATGTTAAAACTCCGCCATATCTCGTTAAAAAAACTTTTCATTGTTGGATGAACCTTTGTCTTTCGCACGCCATTTAAATACGGAACAATATGCTGGAAATACAGTTTACATCGTTGCGATCGAATTATTTTTTTTATTTATCGAATTTATACAATTGATACAATGGTAGTTGTAATCTATACAAACCAATGATATATAGATCAATTTTACGTATCCATTACCTGGAAAAATATAGATTGTAATAGGTGTAATTGCGCGATTTAGTTTGAATTTATCATTCGGGTTGTTTTTGTTTAATTAATAGTAAGCTTGAGGACCTAGTTAACCAAATATCCTGCCCCCGATTTGTACCACAACCTTTAGCGGAAAATCTAGGTACAAACATGTAGCTACATACGTATAACGGCGATTCACAAAGGATAATGCCTCGCGCAATATTCGTTAATAGAAACCAACGTGGGTGCGGTTTGCTTCTGGGAGATACACATTCACGATCTATCGCGGTCCTGGATTAATAATCCTATGAGAGTGAGGCCATTGGTCCGAAATTCTGGACTTAATACGCTTCCCCCGGCATTACAGCCGGCGCCCTTTGCCCTTGGTAATCGAGCGATTAAAAGCCTGGTGAAATAAGCTCGAATAATTAGTCGTAGAACTTCACCATCTTCCTTCATACTCTATCTCTTGTTTACTATTTTAGAGAAGTATCTCAGTTATTCCTCTTTTATCCTGTTCTCTCGTTAACTTTCTCTGAATACTTCATTTGTAACACACACAGTATAAAATGATGAAAAATTACCCTTACTCGTCCCATTATCGTAATTTTCAATATTTTATCGTGATATGGAGAAACGAATCCTTTTCATTACAAGTATTGTGCTTTCCCCAAAACGAGCGTCAATTTTTAAGAAATACTTATGCGATCAACGTCGATGAGAAACGGAAACGAACCACGGCGGATTCGTTAAGTTTCCGATCTAAACAGCCGCGATAAACGTTGCAACATATTCCGAAATCGAGATTACACCGCGCTGTCGGTGAAACCGATAGGAATCGATGTATCCGTGGATAAGCGATATTTCCAGCTCTAATACCTGTAATAATATACACGTCGATTGATAGGTATACACACATCGAAGCTTCGTTCGGTAGGTATATTGACGGTTCTCGTATTTCTGTACGCTCGATATTTAGTTCACGTTGCATCGGCTGTCCGTGTGCCGTACTACTATTTGCAGATTAAATAAATGATCCGTGCGATGTGTACTCTAATTTTGATTAAGTGCATTTCACTTACTAACTGTCCGCCACGATTCCTCTCGGACGGGGGATTACCCTAAGTTTAATTCGTCGATGGTCAAAGGGTTGGATGAGTCCCTAGACAATTCGGGAAATATGTCGAAAAATATTAACACATCTTTACAATTGTTCACATGGGTCGAATATACGACGTTATTTCGGTAATACGTGGCTGAATAATTCACGAGTTAAAGTGCAAGAGTAAATCTGCGTCTGACTTGGTTGTTCTACTGGATACACGTACATATACCGTCACATCCGGTATATAAGACGACGAGTTTAGTGTTGCACTCCTAGGGTGAATTATTCATACAGTTATATCGTTCACGGAAAACCGTGGCGGAAAACGATACGACCCCGAACTCTACGTGTATCATTTTATATTTAAATTGTGCGACGTGTGTTTCTAATTCGGTGGCGTTGTTCCGTTTCGATGCTGTGCTAGATTTCATCGAGTGTGTGTGTGTGTATGTAGATAGGTACGTATACCGTGTTTCCCGGTTCGGACAAAATAAAACGAGCTAATTTATTTATACATTGTTCGTATAAACAAAGCGTCTTCTATCGGGAAACGCAGCGGGAAAAGTTATCGGCCGACAAATTGTCCGGCATCAGTCGATATTGATGTTGCAATTAAAACCATTCATACTTTTTTAATCGTACCTTAATTTCGGTATTCCCTATCGACAAGATTTACGGAACTTTTCATTCTCCCGCTGCGTAAACGTACCCGATTGTATTTTCAAATATTCGCAATTGGAAGATATTTCATTTAAACTATGTATACATATTTAGTTCGTAAAGAAGACGATCAAAAAACAGTGAAATGAAATACACTCCTTATCTTCGTACCACGGGGTACATATTTCCCGGTATTTTTTTCGTTTTTTACCTCGAACACGACGTTTCGGCAAATTAAATTCACCCTCCCCCTCCCAACGGTCGAAGTAACGAAGCGTCGAGTGACTTACCGCTTTCGCAGATGTTAAACATTTTATGAAATGAACTTTTCTCTCTATAGCATCTCCACGAGGAGAGCCGCGAATATCACGAACGAGCGGATAAAGTAATGACTAAACTCGCACTAGAAGAACACTTAAACCAGGAAGTGAGGTTATTATGAAGAGGGTGGCGTACGGATCATAAAGCACGGGTTGATTTTAGTATGACTCTTTAACGATCTTCTTCGTCTTAATAACGAGACACTACAACATAGTGTCGGGACACGTACTTCCGTCGATTTATTAGCAGACGTAGTAAAATTCCATCTCGCCGATATCACGTGCTAATTGCCACGGGATGCTGGGAATAAAACCATCGAATTTTAGACGAAAGTTTCACTAGTAAAGAAAGAGTAGAAATTTTCATGGTAAAAAATTCTAGGAAATCCGTATACTTTTCTACTGATTTCAATTTTCCATTGTCCCTAGGGGATATATTATTATTATCCAATGAATATGCGTATGGTGATTAGATCCATATCCGTGAATGCCGGTGAAGGCAAATTGTATACGTAGGATGCCGGGCAAATTGGGGGTTTCCAGGTCATCTAGGTAACCTTTCCTGAAAATTTCATCCCATTACAGCGTTATACCCATGCAACCATCCACCGTAGGGCTGCGTATGAATATCTCCGTATACATAATTCGATTCTATTCCCCCTTTATTATAATCGAGTATTTCAAACGCGTGCGCGTGTGCGTTGCGTGAGTATGTATACGTGTGCGTGTGTCGTTTTAGAAAGGAATAAAAATACATTGGGAATATTCCCGGTGAATTCGAGGTGTTTCGCGCGGGAAATCAGATAAAATTGAAAAATCAGTCTGGAACGACGTTTCCCCTCGAGTCGCGGTTCCTTATCGCGACGGAATTTTCTACGTGGGACCAACTGCTCGAGAAATACATAGAAACATCAGGCTGTCTCATATAAATTTCAAGTGTCGAAAGTTTACGTCGCATGCGAAACAGAGGTAAACTTTCCTATGGAAAAGTAGTAGAAAAATATGGGTTTAAAATGTAACTTGAGAGGATCATAGTATTAAAGGTCTATTGTTTATTCTACTATCCCTTCAAAACTGTCATATTACATCACAATTTTCTTCTACCGATCCCCTACTTTATCGTAAAACATAATTACACTATTCGATTGAAAATTGGCTATCGAAAATTCCCATAGAATCTTTTTTCCATGGTTGACCTTATTTCGCAACAGATTGCTAATCTCATCCATACAAAAGTATCCAATAGATAGATATAACTACATACAAAAGCGAGGGTCATCCCTATGAATTGGATTCCTTGTATTATTATAATCCAATCAGTTAGTGTCTTTTTTTTAAATCGAATTATCTTCCAACCACAGTTATTCCCCTCCCAGGAGTGTTGTAAATACGATTGTTCCTCTGTACCAAGAAATTAATTAATAAACACAGAGGTCAGTGTTCAATTACGATTCACCCACACGTACTCACGATCAACGGAATACATACCAGGACTCGTGTATGTGTGTGTGTATGTGTGGGTAGAAAATTGCCGAGGCATCCTGATAAATCTACATGGCCGTGACACACATGCACGCCCGTGTCCGGCTACACAAAAGCACCCCTGCCGAGGGAAAAACAGATTTATGGCGCGTATGCAATAACACGGTGGATCTGCTTTGTAGAAATGAAAGCGTCGCGGCGGACCTGAGAATTTGCTTCTTCGACTAACGCGAGTCAAACAAAAAGAGGACGCCGCGCACCTGGTGAAACCGTCTCGTCAGTAGTTTCGGTCAATATAGGGTCAGACGTTGTGACTGAGAAAGAAACATACATATGAAATTGATAATATTATCATATCCTGGGGTTGTTAAATATTATATTATTTAGAATTTAATGTGGATTATAATAGAACAAGATTCGAATGAATATTTAAATAAAATATTGTAAATAATGGATGGACAAATTTTTAAATAAAATAAATGATACGCTTTTGAAGTAGAATTTGTTATAGAGTGTAACAGCGAAGGTCGGTAGATCGATATCTCGAAAATTCTGTAAACGACCGGGTCAAAAAACATAAAAATTTTACAGTTTTCGGCCCGTCGTTTACACCATACTCTACACACATCGATCCCAGACCTTTACCGTACTATATTTTACCATGAAATATCTCATTGTAAACGGTACACCGGAAATCGTTAAAATACTTCGAAGATACCGGGCAGCCTTAATTTTCCAACATTTTAATCAGGTCGTTTTATAACATCACGAAATATTTGATATCCGAGAGGGAATATTTTCGCGGAAAAATGTATCAGGACGTGCAGAACATTGTTAACGTCATAAAAGAATGTACGTTGTGAAAATAATGAGTGTAACTCGAGTTCTCGTAATTATAGCGAGAACTAAATTAGCGCCGCGTTTTTATATAGATATTTTTTTTTGGCGTTGTCAGTGTTGAGTAATTGTCGAGGCGAACAGCGAATACACATACATATATGAATATATATGTATATATCCGATGTATGGTCGAGAGTTCAACAGTGAGATCTTCGGTCAAGGTGCCTTAGGGCTTTGGATGTTGAATCTCTCATCTTGTTCGGCTGGAAATGTCCGTCTGACGTTTGTCGTATATCACGCCGGTAATTCTCCGCACGAGATACGTCAAGATGAGAAACAAATTCCTATTCCGCCAACAATTCCCTCCTCCAATTTCTACATCGACGTTACCCCATTTCCTTCTCCCCCTTTTTGCTACTCCCTTCTGATACGTTCGACTACACGTACACATATAATTACTAGAAAATCATACGAATTACCTATGAACCATCACGAGTGAACGTAAAATTCATTTTAAACGTTATTTAAATAATTTATTGTATTATAATATGGATATATTATATAGATATTATTTAAAGATTTTAATTAATTATTAAATAGTACATTTTTAAAGAATCTGATTTCTCCAATTCCTATTGATTTTCTAATAAAATTTCGTTGCAAGTGATTATTTTATCACGGACATCCGGTCTCACGGAGCAATTCGGTGAACGTAAAATTTTTGCTTACCTCTGACTTCATCGACGCGGAACTGGCATTAAATCAGGAACAAATAGTCGCAGCTAGCCGTACAGTGGGTGTCTCGCTTTCTCGTTAATTACTTTTAGTGAAATACACCTGTGCAATGAGACCGACGCCGCAAGGCAACTCCTACGTGGCCGCGTCGTACCTCTTCACGGTGAACCGGATTCGCTGGCACGATTGCACCCCGGTGGTCCCGATACAGTTCGGAATTAGGACACCGAGTGTAATTTAATGTCGGCTCCCATGATCGTCCCATTCATGCCGCGCACCTGTGGCGAAAAACGTATTCCTTCGCGGTTCATTTGATATCCTCACGTCGCAAACAAAAGTCAAACGACCGGAATTGATTAGCTTTTAACGCTAATAAGCTCGATAGGCCGTAGAGAAATCGTGGTTCTAATTAACTCAAGAACACCTATTGTTCTCTGTGGATTCTATAGCCGATGTATGATTATGGTTGTACTTAACGCTACATAAATTTTACTCGGTGTGTAGACATCGCTAAAGCCTATTCTCTGTTCCGGTGAACATTATCGTATCATGATTCACAAATACAGTGATATTCTCTTTAAATACATGTGACAGAGATATAATATGTATATATGATATATCGTAATATTTATTAATATATAACCTAATCTTATCCTGTTGGACGATTTGACGGTAAAGATTTTCACGGATATGAAATACCGTTCGTTCTACCCCTATTGTGGGCGTCATCAAAATTTCAGATGGTGTATCGGAACAATATTCCCCGTCGGCTATTTAAACCCCTCCAAACCCGGAATTTCTCTGCCTCATCTCGCACGTTCGTTCTCCCCCCGCTGTCACACGGATGGTGTCTTATGTAAATCCTCGCGTGGTGGAAAACCGTCACCAGGAGCGTATCTTCGAACCTGTTTATCCCCCCCCCCCCCCACACCCCCATTGCGTGATAGAGAAGCTCGAGTATGTAGTTTTCCTCGGTCGGATCCCCGAGATCGTAGACAAAGGGAATCGATAAGTCACGAGCTATTATCCAGGACGATGACGACCAAGGGTGAAACGCCACCGTAAATAAAGTGAGGGTGTTCGGAGGGTGTCGGGCTGAAGAGTGCGCAAATGAATTCACCATAAAGGAGGTGGTCAAGTTTCAGGAGGACATTAGCATATTTATGATGCGTCAATGTTTTGACTGGGTGAGGTTTTATCACGCCACATTCGACTGTCTATAATGTCGTACATATAAGGTGCTTAGAACACAAGGGGTACGAGTGACATTCTCAAAAGAACTGAGATCTGTGCCATGAAACTCTGACTTTAGCATTCTATTTATTGGTAAAGTACCTATACCCATTTCTGAAAAAAATTGTACTATATTGTGATTTGTGAGCATTTGTGAACTTTGATCTTAATTTTCTCAGAATTAAATAAATGTCGCTTATACCCCTTCTGTTTTAGTCACCTCATATATACATACATATATCTATAGTATTAAGATTAAAATAAAAAGAGATTCATGTTTTCAAATATCACTTAAAAACAATTTTACCACAGTATCCAGGGGTGTACGATATTTCTATTAGTCTTTTAACGTGTACAATAATTCGAACGTCACTACCCCGTCCCAAATTCCCCGCGGAAAGTTATCCCAATTATAGCGAAACCGTGCGAAACGTACCGTCGAAATTCCCCTTCGGTCTGAATAGGGCTCCCATTGGGTCGAAGGTCGAGAAAGAACGGGACAAGAAAGGCACAGGAGTGTCTGGCTTTAATTTTCTGCGGGGCGCTTGCGCGCTACGCCCCTGAAGGACCGGCGGCCGGTAGTAGCGCGCGCCGACGTTCGGCGTCGTCGTCGTCGTCGCCGACGTCGTTGTGTTTGTCGCGCCGCGACGCCCAGTGCCGCGTCCTCCGAAGCAGTGCGCGTCGACACGTCGCGACGACACCGTTTCCAACACACCGCCGTTCGTTTCGTACGTACTGGTTCGTCCGTACAGTACGTACACATATTATTCCGGTGCGTCGGGACGCGTCCACCCTTTGTGCACGTGACACCGTCACCTTGCCGGAGGGTCATCTCGTTATCGTCGTACGTCCGGGTCGACGTGTTTTTTCATTTTTTTTTTTTTTAAATTTTATCTACGTGGACGTTCGCGTCATCCTCCGGACGACGAGCTCCGGAATGGCAGGAAGAGGTTAACCCCATGCGGTCGGGACCTGAGGAATCACCATAAGGTAAAGGTCAATCGCTGTGTTTGTCTGTATATCAACGAGGTTTGCTTGTACGTGGAAAATTTCGTTCAACACAGTTTCACGTGCGAGATGAATCTTAAGGTTTAAGATGTACGGCGGGATATTTTTGGTTTGATTTTCTAATTTCTTTGTTATTGTAATTTGTTGTATTATAGTTTCGATATACCGTCGTGAGAAATTTTATTAAATGTCTAGGAGGTAGGGGGTGGGTTGATCGTAAAAATCCTTTCGCCGGCTTAATTTCACGTAACGCTGAAATATACTTTCCGTGTCTCGCGCGCGCGGTTTATACGGCTCGTAATTTCACTGTTTTCTTCACTTTTTCCACCCGTGTCACTTATCGTATTCGTCTTCTAAATATAAATCTTACGTTTCCCAGAGATCGTGTCCGCTGTGGGTACTTTTCAACGGGTGTCGTCCGCTGGTCGACACCGTGTCACACGTGAAAACGCGGAGTTTATTTATGCGACTCGCCATACGCCGTCCCGCGGAAATTACACCGGGGTGGAAAGAAATACGTCGTTTGAATTATTCATAACGTTGTCATCGAACTTTTGCAACATCAAACGCGATAAATATCACGCGATAACCCGACTGACATCGAGAAAATTCGTCGTATCGACGTTAAACGAAGATCTTTTCGAATAAAAAAAAAAAATAGAAAAGACAAAATCGTTCGTTGAACAGGTAGCATAAGTTTGTCGACGATTCGTCTGATCGATACGGATGAAATAGATCCCGCGGATATATCGTGGTATTCTGCGGAAAATCCTTCGCCGGCTGAAACGGCTGAAAAGCATAGCGGCAGAAAGTAGCGTCGGCTTCGACCCTTCGTTTTCTCCCTAGCTACTGATTCCATCGAGGTATTGACTCCGGGGGCTCCACGTGCACTACGACCCGGAGGATTTTCGACTTTTATTTACCCGGTAAAAGCCCGAAATTTTGCCGAGTGCTCAGACGAACGGCTGGGAAACGGAGACGCGTTCGCCACAGAGAAACTTGTGAGAAGGGATTTCTCAACGACGATAAAAGAGAAAAGTGGAGAGAGAGAGAGAGACAGATTGATAGAAAAAAAGAAAAACACATTGAACGAATTTCTATGAATGGTCGTTCAAACCCTCGGCTTGTCTCTGCTCCCGTTTGATCGAAAACACCCGGGGAAATGAGATCTCGCGAAGAATTTCAATCGATGCCGCTTTAACGAGAACAATAAAAAAAAACATCCTGGCCAAATTTACATTAATCGTTAACGCGAAACACGGACACAGTGTTTGCACGGTGCTTTTCGCCTGACGGCGGCCGTTTCCGGGAAACGAGATCGCGCGCGAGAACTTCAATCGGTGGTTTTCAAATTGGAAAGAGTTAGACTGTGTATATATGTATGTATGTGCATATATTTACATGTCTTTGTACTTTGAAAATACCGCGATGAACGAAATTTTTTTCCCCGGCTGACTTTCCACTATTATTTCGAACAGACGAACGTGAATTCATCAGATTTACGCGAAAATCCGTAACGTCGTCGATTTGACGGAACTTTTGTCCCGATAACGTTACGTCGAACGAACGCAACAATTACGTTTAATCAATTAAACGACTCGGATTCTTCGACGCAATATATATTGGATACTGGATTTCTATTCGTTTACATTTCGCCATCCATCATTTACTTACGCTCAACATTCTGCTCTGACGTACACATTTATATAAATGTGTATATGTATACATATATATATATATATTTCCCATTGTTTCGAGTCTCAGACTCGTAAATCGTTCTATCATCCTTCATCATCTGGAATGAGAAAAGAAAATTACCGAAGGGGTGTCGTTTCCCGTTGAAGATACAAATATATGGGGGGGTGTTTGGAAGAAAAAAATGCTCCGCCCCTGGTCTTTGCTTCGGTAGATCTTTTTATCACGGAATACATTGCACGAGAACATGCACGGTGTTCAGTCATTGTGCCTTTCCTTTCTCCTCCTGTCGTTTTCTGGGTCGTTTGTTATTGTACTCGCGGTGCGCGACCGTGCATACGACCCCATGTCGTACAATTTTTCCTCCACTTCTCCTTTTTCTTTTTCCGCTGTTTTTTTTTCACCCCCCATTCGGCATGCAAAAACGTGTCGCACGACTTCATCGTAAGGACACCAATACATTTCTCATATCCATGAAATCCAATGCCAAATTATGTGAAAAACGACGAGTCGAATATTCGGCAGAATTATCAAACTGACTGAGATCTCATTTATTTTAAATATGAAATATTAATTATATTATGGAGCGATGGTAGAGGAGTGTAATATTGTACGTAGGTACGTGAAATTAATTATATTTTTGTTGTACTTTCATAAATTTTATAATCAATGACAAAATTATCGACGTCTATCATAATTGCCCGGAGTGTCCTCCGCGAAAAGCCCGATATTTTCCAGGGATTTTCCATATAATACAGGAAAGTATGAAAAATATCGTTCGACGCAAGATTACAAGAGAAATGGGTCAACATGAACAGTTTCCCCGTAAAAATTCACGTCCCCGCTATTCAGGTATATCTAATAATTTCCTGAAAGTGGATCCTTGGACGTCATTCTTTATGCAAGAGGTTCTTAGAAGATGCGACGAACTTTTAGTCTCTTGACATGCACTACGAAGTGGATGGACAGACGATAGAGGCGTCGTTCCATCAACTCTTCGGCATGATTAAGTAAATATGCATAAAGTTTAACGTGTCGTTGTCTCGTATTACTCGAAGAAAAAAAAACCGATACAACGAAAGTCTTCTTCTATACACCATAGACTTAATAAGATCTATCGATCGTCTTCACGTAAATAAAATCATAAATCCACGAATCACTTCCTTACATATAATCATGCTAGACAAAAGTTCACGCAATAATCTTCGAACTCTTTTACGATAACGTCAGAATGATAATTATTCTATATTATAATACAAATTTCCATATTCAATTTTCCTTGAAATATCCGCGAAACGAAGGAACATTTAATACATCGTATTAGCAATTTAAATTAACTCGCAGTATGTAAAGCTCCCGGTACTATTCTCCTACCGTTTACACCTTGAGCATTGAATTTGCATAGTTCGACGTGTTGTGCCTGGGGGACTAGAAGGCAAACGGTTTGGAGAACGAGAGAAGGGGAAACGTATGGAACAACGACGGATGCGTGTTCGGACTGATAGCACCGATTTCACGATATATCTGGGTTTCGGACGTGCACTAAGTAAATATGCACGACGTTGTCTCACGTGTCGCGACTCGTGATCGATCGTACGCGTATCACACGTCGAACCGGAACATCGTAATTATAGCCATAAATTTCCGTCGTCGAAATCCACGCCGTCGTGGACGCGGTTTTAAGGGTACCTTCGCAATACGGGCACCGGTCTATAATTAGCGGAACGTGTATGTCTCGACGAAATAAAGTAGCCGCTCAGCCATCCCCCCCCGACGGGGGAATTTCCTGTTCACGACCACCGTTGCTAAGCGATGAACAGAATCTCCCTTCGCGGTGTTGAGTTCTACTTGTTACGAAAGAGAAACACGAGCCGGCGGCAAAAGTATTTTTTCACCTGCCACATCGAATCTGAGGGTCTCCTCGAACTTTTTTTTCCTTTATTTTGGTTGTCTTTTTTTTTTATTTGTTTCTTTATCATCTTTCTACCGAAAATTTCTACGGGCCCCTCCCCCCTGGACGTTTGGTGGCTTTATCGGGGATTACATCCTGTAACTCGGCCATTAGCAAGTTTACATTGCCCGGTCTCCGCGCGGAAGTGTCATAGTTTCCTTTCCTTCGCGATGCAAGAAACTTCCCGTAGCGGCGAAAGTTAACGCACCTAATGAATATACTTCTGACGAGAAAAAAAAAGAAGGAAAAGGAGAAAGAAAGGTTTCTCTTCCGGCGGAGTGGAAAGTTACGTTCGTCTTGGATTCTTCGGGCTTATTTCCCGTTTTTGTGTTATTCGGGGACGTAATTATCCGTTTGAATGACACTTCACGGGGTAACCGCTTGATAATTTCACGGATCGGTGGAAATTAGTAGAAAAAACGAGTTAATATCGTCGGATTCAATGGAGTTTCATCGTGAACGTTGATTAGAAATTATTTTACAAAATTCATACAGAATACGTCCCTTTTTTTCTGTCGTCGCGTTAAAAAAATACACGGCCGACAATCGTGTCTTGGAACTCGGCTTTTACAATAATATTTCCAGTTTTATTACTTTTCTCACCGGCCACGTTTCCTTCCGGTTCGCTCTTTACGTTTCGCAGTGTCGTAAAACGCACACACGGACGCTATTTGTCCATACAAAAATAACCCCCTCGCGTTTCCCGTCGCGCGTTCCGTTTTCCCCGGTAAATAATCAAATAATAACATCGATATCCCGTCAGAATTTACCGCATAATTCGCGAAACTGGACCATGTATATTTGGACGCGCGGAAGACGTCCGACGATATAGAGAAATGTTTCTACGGGATATTTATTTATCTAACAAGACCCGTCGATGTTGACGGATCGACGAACGAGAGAGAGAGAGAGAGAGAGAGAAGTTTAGAGAAAATTTAGGTCACGTCTTGACCGTACACGTAATCGGGAAATATTTTTACTTGGAAAAACGTAATTCATTAAAACTCGAACCATTACACTTTCCGTTCGTTTTCTATTTTTCTTTCTTCCCCCCATTTTTTTTTCTTCTTCTTCTTCTATTAGTATCGTCTGTTATAGATGTTTTCCGAGTTAAGTAAGCCACGTATGATGGAAGATGTTCGGTCGTGAGACTTCGTCGTCGGAATGGCCATCCATATATCGGCGTGAGAAATGTTGTCGTAACGTAGGAGTCCGCTATAGCGATCTATTCTCACAATTTTTCAACGTTTCTATATGTTCGGAGATTTTCCAACCTATCGATGACCGTTTTGTAAGTCGGGAATCGTTTCTATGTAGAATCACGAAGCATTTATGTTTCTTCTTCTTCTTCTTCTTCTTTCTTTGCTCATTTGCTCGTTTCCCGCTGTTACGTGACACGGTTTATCGTATCGTCACGTTCCCGCTTGATTATTTAAGGCTCATTCCTTCGTAAATATAATTTTTATTATCCCGGCAATCGGATCGAGATGTCCGCGCTGTTCGTGACTTCAATTAAATCGCCCCGTAAAAATGATACGCATCTACTACTCGGTTATAATCTCCTCTGCTTCTCGTGAAACTTCCACCGTTCTCGAGAAACGTGAAAGCGTTTTTTTTTTTAAATTTTGTACATTATAGTTATTCCAAGAAACCTACTTAAACTTTTCATAAATACATGAACATTGGAACACATCTGAAGCTTATATTTCAAAAGATGAAAATTTCATTCGAAGAACCCAGTGGATGGTAATGAAAATAGTAAAGAAATTAGGGGAGGGAAATAAAAAAAAAAGGAAATTGTACGAGTTCAGTGATATCAGTCGACGGAAGTGTATCTGGAATCTTTTGACGAGCAATATCTCTTTCTTGGACTTCACATAATGACGCAGGGAAATCCTCTTAAAAAAATAAACCGTCCCTTAGTAGACCTAACGTCCTCGCAGTCCTTGCGATAAATTTCCCCCGGTCCCTTTATTAAGTAGCCAATTACGTTAAATTACCCCTCACGAAAGAAAGAATCAGATCGAGATTATGGCATAGGTGCAGGGGATTGGGATCGTCGGGTCGCAGACGGACTCGTTTCGATCATTACGACTTCTCCCGATTGCCCGAAACTTTTACGACCGCGGAACTTTATAAGTTGGTCACCTACTACTACTTCGTAGATCTTTTCACCAATACGATGACACTGCCGCATCTATATCTTATATCTATATATGTATTCTCCTTTCCGTAGCACCTCGTAAACCTGTCTACAATTCGACAATAGTTTTCGCCACGCTAAACTTTCGCGACACTCGAGAATGATAGCTGTGCATTCGAGTTGAATGTATTGGTTTTCCCTTGGAAAGTTTATCGAGATCGATCATCGACAACGATCTGTTGGGAAAATCAAAATTTTAAGGAATCGATCGTAATATTGCCATTGCTTTTCGTTTTCTACAATAGTCTCGTACATATGTATGTATATCTATATAAACATTATTAAATAATATAAACATGTATATATCATACATACAACATAAATGTATGTGTGTATGTATACATACGTATACGTTAGAGCACGGTTGTCAGTACGAAGATATATAACACGCATCCCAGTTATGGATCGTCAGCTGTTCGACGAAGTTGCGTGTCGATTATCACTTCTCCGCGGGAACAGCCGTCCGTCACATCCGAACACTCGCTAACTTTCCGTGGGATACGTGTCGCTGCAGGATGTTAGGGCTGCCGGTGTTAAATCAACGTCTTACCGCGAGACACGGGGAGAATAAATAAAATTGACAGCGACAGCAGCATCCACGCGAACGTCGACGGAACAATTTCGAAAACGGATCATCCGGCACTGTGTATGTGTGTGTGTGTGTGTGTATAGGTATATATATATCGGTATTTTCGGCGAGTTATCGAATTTAATCCGAGACACTAGCGGTGAGCAACTGGTGTAATCGGGCTTAACAGGAAAGTACGAAAATTGCGATGATCATTAGAACTCCACTAAAGGCTGGGATGAGGGATGATTATACCCTAAAATGAGACCACCGTTACCCCCGCCGGACATTAGGAAACCCCGGGAAAGAGGATTCAGAGGTTAAGCCGTGATTCCGCGAATGCTTCGGGAAAATTTAAAGAAACGGCAAGCAACCGACTTAGTCGCGGTCGTTAGAGATAATTAAGGAAAAACGAAGAGGATTGAGATGGTGGAGGGGATATGGGGAAGGTGGAAAGAGAGAAAAAAAAAAGAAGAAAATTCCGCAGCCAGTTTCGCGAGCTCACCATGCACCGGGTAAGAATAAACGGATGAAACGTCGGAGACACCTGCGATGAATCCTAGGAAAATCAAGAATAACGCAAAAAAGAGTCATCCGATACAGAAAAATCGGATCTATCGATCGCGAGACAAGAAATACAAGCGAAGACTGCATCGGATAAACGAAACTTGTCCGCGGAGAGAAAGACACGCTCGACACACCGAGGAAAGATATCTGAAAAAAAAGAAAACAAAAGAAAAAAAGAAAGAGAGAGAGAGAGAGACAAACAAATAAAACAGAATAAAAGAAACCCGTTGATACAGCGATAAAACAAAATGAAAGCAACGCCGAACAAGCGAGATACGAATCGGGGACGGAAAACGAAAGGAACGGTATCAAAGTGAGAACCTTTCCTACAATTTCTGTCATTCACCAAACAAACTAAAGTAAAAATCTCTCGAACTAGATGAAAATGACAGAACGAAAACGTGACAAAGAAACAGAAATCTAAAAAAAAAAAAAGAAGAACATAGAACATACAACAAGACCAAGACAAATCATCATGAAAGAGATCACGACACACAGTGAAACACTCTAAAAAGAAAGATCGTATCATCCTGGTGGCATGATTCGGTCCACAGGGACGTTAAAGACGAATTCCCGTGGGATAAGAAGAGCAAAGCGTCGGTTCGATTCGGCGTCGAGTAGAAGGGAAAACACGATCATAGGAAGGATGGATCCGCCCTGCCGCGGCTTAGTCTTCGAGTTACTGCTGCCGCACCCTCTTCGGGCCTGACATGCGCCATGACCCGCATATAGGTACGTTCCATAGGTACGTTCCAACCGTTTCCACTACACCACGTCGTCACCGTACGACGACCACCATGCCGAATGCCTGGACACGCACGTCACCGGGGGAACTACCCCGGGGACACTTGTATTAGACGGACACCCGGTACACGCGGGAAAAAAAAAAGAAGGGCCAATCCATTGTACCGGACGACACACACTCGTTCCCCGTTAAGCCCTGCTGTAAGTCCACCAGGAATCCACCGATGAAACGTGGAGTTTGATCGTACGGGAGGTATGGTGTATGAAATTTCTATGGAACTGAGGATTAAGTACAGTGACGTTGTTTTGAGGGTATTTTTTTTTATTTTCGTAATTTTTAGTGGTATTGGTAATATGGTAATGATACAGAGGGATGGATAGATTTGTTGGTAAATATTAAGAGAGATGAAGAGAGAGAGAGAGAGAGAAAAAGGGGAAAGGTATGTTTCTATTCGGGGATGTTATATTAGAGTTTTGGATTTAACGATCTAGGGATTTAGGGATCAATATGTCGATTGATAAAAGCGTTGACTCGCTGGGAGGAGAGTGGATTCATTTTATAGCATGTTCTATAGACCGACGCGGACAATCGAAATTAGCTCACTTACGTACTTCCCATGGCGTGGTATGAGAGTCGTATAACAAAGGGGATCAGGGTACACGATCAAACACACCTGTACCACTCGACGTAACTGAAGTGGATCTTACAGCGACGAACAATTCATATTTTTCTTCCCGTGTCTCTGTATATGTATAGCGATTACGTCACGATGATCGCTGGTTTGGAATTTCTCGCGTTTGATCCGATTGTAATGGATGAAAAGTAAGTTTCACGTAATGTTATGGAAGACTCTCGATAAGATTCCGATCGCGGGAACGCAGGAACGAAGAATCCATGGAAATGGAAAGTTACCGAGAATCCTCGATGTCGACTCGCCACCGGAGCTTCGACGCTTGGAAATTTACGCGCTGAAACATCAACCCCGTGGAAATTTCCGCGTTGACTTTCCGTTCGTTTAAACACTCGCACGCGTGGAAATTTCCATGCGTCGAGAATCCTGCCTCTGGAAATTTCCGCTTACGGAAATAATTGATTTCCAGGTGTACTTTAAATTGAATTCAAATATCAGGAGGAAATTTCCCGAGTCTTATTACCTGACGTAAAATCAGCAAATAGGAAACAAGTATGTCCTGTCGATATCCTCTTTCTTCCCTATTTCCCGGTTCTCTTATTGCAACGGGATGTATGTGTGCGTGTATATGTGTTTTAGTGTACACCGGGGACACGTGGCGTTCACACGAACGTGCGAACGGAGCTCGAATGAAACGTTATATTATATCTCTGGATAAAAGTGGAAGATACCACTCCTAAGGAGCTAAGATGTTATCTGGCAGGCTGTCCGAGTTAACCCTTTATCGATCGCACACCCCCGCGTCTGGTAACAATGTTTGCTTAACGTCAATTCACGGCTACCATACTTCTTCGAGAGCTCCCGGCTGTTTTTCACCGGAGCAACGACTTCTGAATATATCAGCATTCACCGGATACTAGGAAGTATACGCTGTTTGTTTGTATTGCTGTTTAGGTGAGACACATCTGGGAAAAGATTCGAATAAAAGTGTCGTTGGAAAAAAAGAAATATAAAGATCTCTTTAAGTAAATAAAAGAATAATTATTATGAAAATGATGATGTATATATTATATAATAGCAAATTTAATATTAGTCAAATTTATAGGATCAATTTTATTTTTCTTTGGTAACCAATTAGCGGAGTTGATACTTTTACGTGTTCCATGGTACGGATAAAGGGAGTTTGAAAACAGGAAGATGTAAACTTCATCTGGTACAGGTTATACGGGGGAAACTATAGTAAATGAACGTCCCTAGTTCGGGCTACTTCCTGGGTAATGCTTTGCCAACCCTCAGCAAGGTCCGATTTGTTAGCCGATTAAGTTCGGTGATGAAATCTGCCAGGTTCGTATATTCGGCATGTAACGTGTATCTCGAACAAGTTACACGTGCCGTGACCGCAAACTGAATTTCGCCGCGGGTGGCGCCTATGCGAGGAAAGTCCATGGAAAATGTTCCCCACGTAAGAACAATTTTATTCGAATTATTCATTATCCATAAATCTTCATGTAAAAAATTTTCAAAATTATTTACGAGGCGAAGAAATTTCCCTCGTAATATTTACAGGTGTCAGAAATTACGATGAGTGAAAATTTCGGTTGCGTAGACATTCCCGAAAGTATTCTGACCCCTCGATAACTTTCCCCTCGCGACGGGTGTCTACCGTAATCACTTTTCAACAGGTTAATTAAAACGAGAGAATGCAGCTAGCGATAATCATCGTTCCCGCCAAGTAGTTTTCAAGAGTTATTACACAGCGATCTGCTTTCCTTCGCGGGATTTTACAATCGTAGTATCTTTATTACCGTCGGAGTAATCTTCACTAACAATTTATTCCCGTCGCGAGTTTAACGAAACTGACGCGGCCCGCCGTAAAAATGTTTCCTATTCGTTTGTCCGTCTCTAATTCCTGCCCGAACATTATACCCGTACAACTGTTGTATTATTAAACCCATCGTTCCCGTTGTGAAACACGATTCGAAATATCCTTCGCAGTGGTTCGTCGAGCGAACTTCCAGAAGGAAATTCATCTCCGGAAAACGTCGAGCCTTCGTTCGGTGGAAAGGGACGATGGTAATCAGTTTTCGGTAGAATAAGCACTCGCGAGAAGCATCGTCTTTACATTATAATATTCCGGGAACATTACTACGAGACGAGCTACAATAATTAATTGTTTTACACTCGAAATGTACAGACATACTTCGTCACGGATACACGATATAAATAAAAAAATATACTCAACAAAAGAAAGAAATGTTCTTTCTCCGGTGAAAAGTGGTCGACGTTGCGAATCCGACAAGCAGCTGTAACTCATCCCATTAAATTTGATTTCTCTCATTAAACAAGCGGTGAGAATATCTACCAGTGTTCTTCTCTGGTTCTATATTTAATTTCCGTGGAAAAATTCACCCGGTTCGCGGAAATGCAAAATTATTCCCTAACGCCTAACGCGCCACTGTGATTTCCCCGTTTCCACGCGTCTTCCGTCGAGAGATTCATGGAAACGATCCAAGCGGACGACGTAACCATGACTTTTCCGTGTAATAACTGGATTACGGTACAGGTAACGGCTGTCTGGCAATTTTCATCTTTCGTTTCGTCGGAAAGAAACGAATAATTCACACCGGTCGGTTCGACGAAAATGAATTTACATTCGTCGAGTCGATCCACACGGGACTTAACGAAGGGAAAAGCGGATGAGTTACGGTTTTTGCGGTTCAACGATGTACGAGCTTACGTGGAAATTTTAGAAAATTTTATAAAAAGGATAACGAAAGGGATACACGCGGTTTTGCGAGGGGAAAAATGAAAATGTGCGGCGCACCGAGCGAAGAGAGAAAAAGAAAGTAAAACTGCTGCGCTTCTACTTATCCGTCGGCTTGAATCGCGAGTTCTGCCAATTACCCGCCGAATAATTTCCGGTTTCTTCTCCGGCAGAGATGAGAATGCTAAAAAGCTGGATCAACGTGAAATTCTGCGTTACGAAGGATTCTCACGGTCAATTTCGCAGGTATTTCATTTTTCTTTGATAACCATGCTTCAGGTATCTTTTTCTATCTCTCTCTCTCTCTATTTTTTTATTGTCTCTTTTTCATTGGAGATTCAAATTTTTCTTTGGTCTTTACAACAGCGATGCTTTTTCATATTTCTCAATTTTCTATTCGTTAACGTTGTTTCTCCACGGAATCTAATATGAGTCTAACGTATCTTTCCCTGCGTGACGTTATTCGACGATAAAAAACAAAGAAACAAGAGGTGGAAAAAAATACGAAACCTTCGTACGATACGCGGTCAAAGAGACACGTTCCGATGCTCCATGGAAAAATATAAGTCTTTGTCCGCGTTTTTTGTCGTACAATTTGCCGACTGTCTCGTGATAAAAAATACAATCGAACAGGCCACGGGAGAAACATTGCGCAATATTTCTCCAACGATCAACGTACATACATGAAAGTAAAAGAAAAAAATTCAAAGAAAAAAAAATATATATATATAAAATAAAAGCTTTCACGTCGTTGCGAATCCACCCTAACGTTTCTTTCCCCAAGTTTTTTTTTCCTTTCCCTTCCGACAAACAAGTCCAGCCGATTACCGTACGTCAATTAACATATCAATCATCCGGTAACAGACGCACACGTGAGTGAACGAATTCTACCGGGATAATCAATTACACCCGTACACCAGTCGTTCCCGACGACGAAGTTACCGCAAACGGGATACTTTCTATTCTATATCTGGAGAAAACTTCTTCTCCCCCATCGACAGAAACTTCACGACCATCCTCGTCGACCAAGTCGTTTGTGTAACGCACGTATTGTACCGTGAGTCCCGTCGAACCCGACGGCGAAGACGTGTCCGTCGTCTGCACCCTCTTCACCATTCTTACTCACCGGTGCATAGAAAATCACTGATACGATCTCCTCGACAATCTCGAAGAATCTCTCGCCTGGCGGATTCCACTTCGTTGCCGCGAGTTCACGGATTACTCTTTTACGGGATGAACGTCTTTATACGCGACGTATCGATCGTTCAAAGTGGTTCGTTTAACGTGTTGAATGCCACGGGGGTCACCTGTGACCGGCAGATAATTTGGAGGTAGCTACACGAGGGTCACTGGTGATCATATGTACCAATTTTTATTGATCACTAGATAATTATAATTGTAATAAATATGAATACTTATATATTTGTTGATACTATCATCGTTATAAGAAATTAATTAACTTATCTGGCAAAAACGATCGATATATTATATGGATTGTTATACGATCGTTTAATTTAGATAGTTATTACTATCATCTTTATTGCAATTGTGGGAAGTAATTAATGTTTTAAAAATCTTTGAAAACAGTTCTATTTATACGTAAAATATGGACCCAAAGTATACACATTGCGATGTGAGGGGTCTATGGTGGTACCATAGGTAAACCATGGAAAATTCTCGTGGCATTCAACGAGTTAATACCAATACACGTATCGCTTAAGGATCTGTGTCGAATACACGTATGGTGGAACACATTCATGGCTACTTGTATCGCCTGTCAAAGGTATTCGAAATCTCCGAGATTTTCTCAAGCTGTTTACCTCGTTCGGAAATTCTCGTATTCGCGGAAAGTTAGCGGGATTTGTCACAGGTCGTGTGTACGACGTACTTTTACGCGAGCTTTCCGTCGTTTTACCAGGAAAACATTATCATCCTGTCGACGGACAAACTTTGAGAGATTCGATCGTGTCTATGGAGCCACCGGAAGTTTTTTAAATGGAGTTTGAATGATGGATGATGAAAAATCTGCGAGCACTTTGTCAAGGCAACGAGTTTCTTAAGATTGTTTAATATCATCTTGTTTGTGAAAAAAGGATTAAACAATGGAGAGAATTGATCGTGAAAATTATAAATTACTTTATCACTCTCAATCTTCAAGTACTTGATAATCAATTTGTGTTTAATAATCACGTGAATATACACACCCTCCCTGATTAATATTTCGTTTATCACAAGAAGATGCTAGACAACGAAAGATAAACCACTTCAATTTCATCATCTCGCGAGGTTAACGTTGACGGCATTGCCAAGCAGATGAATTATGCTCCGTGACCGTGTTTCGGATGGAACGGTAAAAGTTGCATAAAACGCGAAACCGACGTGTACGGGAGAGATAACCGTACGCCTTTATACCTACACAGCCATAAGAGTAACGCCGTAGATCGGCTGGGTATAAAACGGGAATAAGTGTAAAACGTGTCGAAGGAGGCGTTTCTACTCAGACCGTACCTTTACAGTCAAATCATTGTTTCAACGATGTACTTTACGATGACCGTAACTCTATAAATTGTTTCTCTGAATAGCCCTTCATTCATTACTCGTTCGAGCGGGATATTACGTAACGCTATAATGGTAGTTGTAACACACACACACACACGAGAGAGAGGAACGGAGAAAGACAGACAAAGCTTGAGAAAGAGAGACAGACGGAGAGAGAGATAGTCAAGAATGGTCCATGGCAGATTACAAACGTGAAACGTGGAAGACCATTGAAGGGAGACCATTCGTCGGCAAATGGTTCTTTACGACGATACGGAGCATTGACTTCTCGTCACTCGAACGAGGGATCGATACTTGGTGAGCTTCGAAAGCCTATTTCTCCCTCGTCGTCTCCCACTTTTCCCAGGTGGCCAAAATATCGCGGGGAGGAAAGGCTTCGGTCCCGTCGAAATTCCCTTCGGAGTGACTTTACGACCAATTTAAGTTTCCCGGGGAATCGTTATCGAGAAATTTCACGAGCGATCATTCGATCGGTAACGACGTTGGTGAGCTTAAATGACGTTACGTTTTCTTTTTCCACCCAGTTTTTTTCTGTTTTTTTTTGTCTTCGTTCCTGCCTCCGTCTGACTCTCCTCGTCTCTTTTCCTTCTCTTTTTTTTTCTCCCTGTGTTTTTGTTATCGATACCTGGCTGAAACGATCTCACAATTTCCACCTCCGGCCCGGAAAATTTATTACGTCGATCCTTTCCGTTGCTTTCGGCGAGAGAGGAAACGCGTAAAGAATCGAAAACGTGAATATTGAAATAGGGATACCGTCGTCGTCGTCGTCGTCGACGGAGCGGGAGAGTTTTATGTCCTTTTTTTTCTCCTTTTTTATAACTCGATATGAAACACCGTTAGGATGCAGATTCGGGAAATTGGCCGAATAAATGTCGTCCCCCGACGTAGCGTGCGTACCCTGGAGAACGTGGAAACGACGATGGACGTTCGCGGGTTGTAAATCTTTCTCCCCGAGATTCAATTTTCACCGCCGCGATACTCCCGCGGGAGCCGAACACCTTTTAGTATCAGATTTACCTTCCAATTCCCCGTGAAAATCGCGGACACTTGAAACACCGTTTCATTTATAATGTTGAAAACGCCACGATGACGCGAGTGACATCCGTGTGGATTTTCGTTTCGTTCTCGAGATGTGAAATAACATTGATAGATACAAACAAACACACACACACACACACACACACACATAAATACAAAAACAAGAGTATCAGATATAACCATGGGAACATCGTTTGTTTCACCGGTGAGGTAATTTTCGACAATTTCACGTATAGCGACATTCTGCCCGAAATATTTTTCACGTCGTCACGGAAAGTCGATCGCAAACGACGCTCGTAAATCTTCCGGCCGGGCATTAAACTGTAATACCGCGTCGTATAGTCTCTGAAAGTCGTAGACCGCGGCTTAATTTTGTAGAGGCTTGCCTGTAAAATCGATCTCCACGGTCTTTGCGAAAGAATCTACCAAAGTCTTGTTTGCCACGGATCATTTTATTTACTTTCTCCTCGCGAATCGCGCAAGCGTTCCCACAAAAGGGAAAGCAACTTTCAACGTACCAAACCATCACAAAAAAAGGAAAAATAATACCATCAATTAACCGTATCATCTCCAATTAAATTGCGAAAATTAATCACACTTTTACCAACAACACTCTAAACACAAACCTTCGATGTATATTTTCTTCGAATATTACACTTAAATTATGATGTATATGAATATAGATCACGTCGATCAAAATTATAGAACAACTTCCTACGACGAGCAGTAAGTAGCGACTGACGACAAAAATTTTGCATACGGTATTCATATACCTGGTTTTCGTAATCTCGCCATTTTTTTCATCCACCTTCTTCCTGTCACGCCTGGTGCCCGGGATAATACCAACGGGTGAGCGGCTTATTATTGTTATTACTTCAACTGCCTACAGCGACGGTGGGGTGATTGTTATCACTCAAAACGGTAAGCTGCACCTGCTGCTGCTTCTGCTACGCGTTCCTTTTTTTTTCGAAGGGATATAATAATATTCCCGACGCGCCTATTTCGGTGACCCGCCGCCGTCACCCACCCACCCTTATATTTTACTACACGTTTCTCTCTACTCCCATCGTAAATCCGCCCTACCACTCTCGCGAGCATCCAACAATTCCTCACAATAAAAAGGAAACCCGGTTTTTATCTGCTCCGCCCCCGCGGGATTCCTTGACGATGTTAAACGTAACAAAAAAAACACACACACACACACACATACACCCCGAAAAAAAATGAAAAAGAAGACGCGAAAAAGAACGCCGCCTCGCCCAGCAATTATTTTTAACGCTGTTACAAGATAATATCGTGAAAATTATTCTGTCATGGAGGACCGAGCCTATGATTACGGTGAGATGACATTTTTATCGCGACCCATCCCCCTTTTTACCCTCCCCTTTCATCTTTTAGTATCATTTTTGTTACGTACAATCTCCTTTGTTACGTGTATGCCTATCACTTTGTCCACCAATAGAGATTACTCGCGAGATGTATTGTATGTATATGTATATATCTTCTAGTACAAAGTACATACATAAATTGTCATTTAATCGACATTAATTAGAGGAATGAAATTTAAATAAAATTCACAGTACAGAATTAATTATAAAATAATCACTATTTCTTTCATTTGAATCATTATTATATTCCACTAGGCATCACTATCGAACGTTTACATTATTCTACAGGTAATTTGTAACCGCGAACAATGCAACAGGGTCGACTGAATCGTCGTACGAAAATTCGATCGAATTGCCCGTGTTCTCTGTCGGCTCGTTAACAATACCTGGATTAAGTTTGCGAACCGAGGATCGATGTAACGTTTCGCACGGCTGACGGCGTCGGAGGTTTTCACGGGCCACGTGGTGTTCCGTCGTTGACGATCACGCAGAATCGACGGTTGCAAGCATCTGCTGCGGCTTGGTGTTCGCGTTACAACGGTTGCATTTTCATTCCGACGGGGAATGGATTACGATCGTCGAACAACAAGTAGTGCGACGGTAATAACGGCCGCTTGATGTTAAGTACCTTCGTCGTAATCGTTCGTATAGCCGAAGGCTCGGATGGCTGTTGGACGTCGTGACGTAGAAGGTTGAAGGTGGCAACAATAACCATAAGCTCCGCTCGTAAATTTAGCTTCGGAAATTAAACCGTGCCGGCTTAATTCCGCCCCCCCCCCCCCTCCCTCTCGGCACCTCGATCTTCTTCCCCACGTTTTGTCTTTCATTCTTTTTCTCCCTCTGTCAATATGTGTGTGTGTGGGTGTGGCTGTGTGTGTGTGTGTGGTTGTTCGTCTTTGTTCTTACTTCGTACGGCTAGACAACACGACTACGTGACGAAGAACTTCGAAGAGATTCCCCTAGATCGCAGATAGAATGATAAGTTCGTATTTAATTATTTTCCCCGGGTATTTTTGGAATTAATCTTTTTTACTTCGAGAAAGTAAGCTTTCTTCTGGTGGATATCGATTGATTTTTTGGGAGTGTGTGTGTGTGTGTGTTTTTTATCGTGGAATATCATGAGAGGATCTCGAGAAGTTTCTGGAATTTTTCGGATAGACACTTTCTGACAAGGGGTTTGTAAAAATCGAAATTTTAAGTAAGTAGAATTTTCTGGATACAGGGTAGATGTCTTACTAATCCCTCGATAAGTTTCCGTTTCCCAGAATTTTCCGTCCCGGTAGCCACGCAGGCGGATATTTACGATGAAAATTTGTGGGAATAAAATTTGACGGTATTTTTTACGAGCTTATTACACGCCGCTGTAAATTTCCTATTTCACGATGGAATCCTCGAGTATTGTTACGCGAACTCGCGAGTAATAAAACGCGTTATCTACGTCCTCTATTTTTCCGCTCGTACCTTTCTTTACGTATTTCAACGGTCCATGTTCTATGCATGCCGAGTAATGATACATTTTTTTCTCCGACAAAATGTGAGCCACCTATCGCGCGTGATCCTTTGACCGTAAATATAAAACAATACGAATGTTGTTTCTCGTTGTTTTAATTATACTCTTTCTCTCTATATCTTTCTTTCCTCCCTTCGTTTCCTCTATACGGAATTTATTAAACGTGCAACAACGGTTCGAGACAATGGAGTAATAAAACGTTGCACCTATGTAAAGCCCGTGGAAGAAAATAATTCGCAAGGCAAATAGGAGGAACGTTGTACGGATATTCGGTGGCACGGTTGGATGTGTACGCGAATAAAACAGCTACACCGCATAATAAAGCGATATTTAAATCCTACGATAAATTATTTTCATTCGCCGTTACAATACCGGCTGCGTTTTATATAGAAAGCTTTTATAAACTACCTCGATAACAACAAAATACGCGACACGGCATCGCGCGATGAATATATACATTTATTATGTGATTCGCCACACCGTTCCACGTTGTACACAGTTCCCCGTACAAATATACATATACGTATATCTATCCACGTCGTTCCGACAATTAAAATCCATATTTTAATAAGGAAAAAACGCTGCCCGTTGACGGCTAACGGTAAATTGAAAAAGAAATAAAGAGAGAACGTTACCGGTACACGTCCCGCAAAAAAAAAAAGAAAAAAAGGATGACTCTTCCACGATCACGGCGGTATTACGAAAGAATTTTTTTTCCGAGTTTCCCTCCGCGGCTTGCGATAGAGATTTCCCGCGTTATTACCGTCACGGTATTAAGCAGGTAGATACGATGGAAGCGAAAGAAAATAAAGTAACAGATATTAGAAAATCAGAGGGAAAAAGCATGTTCCGCGGTGGAAGTTCGTTTTCCCGTCGACGTGCTCCTCCTTGATCGATGATGCTCTCTCCCTCTCTCTCTCTTTCTCTTTCTCCTTGAAATCCACCCACAACCATCGTTTTACCATAGAACAACTCAGTGTGTCTTTAAAATCGGGAGTTCTTCTACCGACTACCAATAGCATCATGATAATTCAAGGATACTTGATAAATATCGATCAAATTTCTTCTGGAAACTGATCCAGCGAAAACGGAGCGTGTGCCGAAGTAAATTCGCATGTAATGAAACGTAGGAACGATTCGTTCCGAAAGTTCAAAGGGGAATTCGAATTTTCGTTTGAATCTTTTCAACTAACATCCCTGGTCGTCCGCTACTTTTATTTCACAAAGAATACCGGTTCGTTTTTAATTATGAGAACGCGCGCGTGGCGTCATAATCTTGAAAGAGGCTACCGCCGTTCCCTTTGCGTTAAAACGACGGCGTCGTTAAGAGAAACGCACCACGACGAAGGTCCGCGAGCACGTTCGGATCCACCTAAGGTAACCACAAAACCCCGCGAGAACAAAACGAGCGAATAATCACGCGTGATCTCAATCTCATATTTTTAACGAGGCCCTCGCGGTGGTATTCTCGAAACTGAGATTCGGCGAATTGTCCTGGTAATCATCGGCCTCGTCGTAAAAACCGTTGCTTTATCGGTGGCTTTTTATACGCTCCACTTTCACGACGTTTTGATCGTCCCATATTTCTGCGCCACGTGTTCCCTTTACCAATACACGTCTCCACATTCAAATGCGTGCGAGATGGTATCGGGGAGAAGGGTCCCGACCGGCAAGAAGTCGGAATTTTTACTGTTACTTTCTAATTATTCTTTTATCACGTTCCGTTCGTCCCTGTGAAATGCGATTTTTTTTCCATTCTCGCGTACATTTTTCGCTGAAACTTTCATATATGTATGTAGCTTGATAAATAAGGAAAATGTAAGAAAAATCATTAATTTATGTAAAATACAATTTAGCACACATCACTTGTTTGGCATTCTTAAAAATTGTCATAAAACCTCAGTTAAACTCCGTCAACAATTTAATCATATTCACTTAACACACTGTTCTTCCACCGATAAATTCTTTACACGCGATGCGTAGATAATTCTCATCATCTATTAATTTCACACATCTCGTTTGTCCGTCGTTCGGTTTGTAACACGTCCGTCAGGAACGTTACGTCGGGAACGAGAATCGATACGATTCCGTCGGTGTCGTCGCGCGACGTTGTCGATTATCTCGCAACACGATCCTTTCCTTTCTAACCCACCCCACCCCACCCATCCACCCCCCGTTATCCCACCCCCGTGATATAGTCAGCACCGTTATGCCACGGCGGGAAAACGGGCACCATTGCGGAACGTACTTTTATTGTCGGCATGTGCGGTGCACCAGCACTCTCAGATAAGAGACCTTCCACGAGGTCGTTGTCGTCGACGTCACGTACCCTTCTACCGACAGCATTGTAAGAAAGTACTTACGCCGCTGTTCCGTGTCGAAAATAACATCACCGTCGTCTGATACGCAACGGTGACCAAGGGGAGTGAGGAGGGAGGGAGAGTGGGGTGAATCTCCTCTACGTCGCCGTAAATCCAAATATCCCGGGCAGTTGTTAACCGTCGCGAACGTTTCCGACGGATGAATATCGGGCGACGTGATGGTAACGGGATTTGATATGGGAATGGAAATTTTATCCGCGCGTTAACGCGACACGCGTTTCGCCTGGTAGATTTATTCGGAACGTTTGAAAGAAATCGATTCGGTCGTTGGTGGAGTTACGAACGATTCGCGACGTTGAAGATATGAAAGAAAATATACATATACATATATTATACATATAATATAAATACATATAATATATGTATAGTAACAGAATTTTAACACGGTGGACTTTAGTTTCGTAAATCAGAGTCCGAGGGTGTCACGTTGAAAGCGAAAGGGGCTGTTTGTGTAAATCCTCCACGTAAGGGTGGCTCGAGGGCGAAGGACGTGATTTGTTAAGACGTGGGTCAACCGTCACATTGCAAAACGTGTAATTGGTAGAGGGTCCCCCCGTAACGGAAAAGCTGGCCGCGGACGTGAGACGGAAAAATTTTCCCGTAGGTCGACGTGTTAATTACGACGGATTAATTATCCCCCGGTGTTATTAACTCGGTCCGTAAGTTTCCCTTCGGTGGAAGTCACATTCCGACCGGACGATCTCGCGTTACAGATCGGAGTATCGTAGTTACAGTCACTCGAGTGGAGTACCTTTCGTGAAATTGTATCGTCCGCACACCAGCCGACGGCGTCTCGATTTCGGCGAAACGTCGGACGTCTCTTCGTTAACGGCTTTCCGTGAAATTATCGACGTAGCTCCGCAAGTATAACGATGCCATGGATAAACGGCGGTGTCTGACCGTGCGGGGGTATACCACTTAAACCGGGTGACACTCACGCACACTGTTACGCACACATTGATTCGTCAAAACACCACGAAACTAGGAGAATTTAGTTTCTGTCCATATATTCGACTCTCATTCGATTAATAAAGTAATATTTAACAATAGAACGACCGAGGATTAATTGGATAAATTGGAAAACATTTGTGTGGAACAAAGAAATAAAGAGGGATAGTAAATTGATCAATTTAATTATTTACATATAGAAATATGATTATAAAGAATTTTAGAAATCGCAATGTTTTAAATTCAAACGATTCTTAGAAGAATTTCGGAACCAGTCATTTTTACTACCTTGATCGTTCTAGTGTTAAAACTATCCAGTGAAACGAATAGAAATAAATCAGACATATGCTTATTTGTAAATAAAAAAAGTATTACCAGTAGATGTGTGACACATTTTTGAAATTTCGTTGAAGTTATGGGAAGATACACTTGTCCGGGTGATTTTTCTTAATGACACTTCATGACTAAGTGACTTCCCCATCTCTTTTCATCCCCCCTTGGCTGCATTCCCCCCGGTGACAAGTGTGTTGCGTTCGAGTGACGTAATTGGGGAGTCTAACGTGGATTGACCCTCCCAGGGATTAACTCGAGCACCCGGCGTTCCGGCGGTAATCTAGTGTCTAATACAGTCGGAATACAAACGACGTTTTTCCTCCGGGCCACGGTGACGAACTAAAGATAATACGAGCGGCGAAGGTCGGACTTTGGCGAATTTGTTTGTCCGGACGGGAGAACAGTTTGACGAAGTTTCACCCCCGCCGGTCGATCCCGGTGGCATTAATATTCCACTTGCATAAACGAGCCGATGATTCAACTACGAATTCGGGTTAGAAGAACGTCCTCTGTAATTCAACGAAATTACGCAAAGAGCGAACACTTGCTCGGGAATCGTATCGGGTAAATGAAGGTATCCAATTAACCATCACAAGCATTCCGGCACGTAAGTGTACTTATATCTAAGCAGACTACTTCTTATTCGAATTTGAATTTCCATCTTAATATTAATAACAACTTACAAAAACCTTTCATTCTCTGTTCGTGTTTCATTATTATAATTTTCTATCACTAGGAAATCTAAGACACTCGAAAAACAGGTAAACCGTACATGAAAATTTTCGAACAGTTTCCACAGTGTTTTTCGGTGTAATTAATTTCCATGGAAATATGAAAAGTGCTATGAGAAACATGATTATTAGTTACACTCGTTACACCGGTTGAAACGATGAAAAAAAAACGTGAATAAAGGAGGTGAGGAACAGTACGAAATCGAGCTGACGTTGCGTTAAGGTTCTTTCGGTGTCGCGCGGGAGACATATTGACATCAACAGGTCCTTTCTGGGCGCGGCCAATCGAAACACGCCGAAGGCCAAAGTCGTAGGTAGAATTAGCCGTTGGCTGATAAAGCCAGGCGTGTTCGCACTTTGAAGCGGCACTGACCGACTTTACGCCACGTTTCACCCAGCCCGACAGCGGAGGAGGGTGGCTTCGTCTATTAGTTTCATTACTGCGTTTCACTCGAATTTCCCTCGTGTCACTGGGAAGGGTTGCCAACAGGAACACAGTAGCTTTCAAGCCCGTCCTTCGGCCACCCTTTGTCGTTCAACGTCAGAATGTTTATTCTCACTTTGTTCGCACGCCGTTTATAACTAATAACGGCTTCCGGTTTGTGTGTGTGTGTATTTTAATCGCAGCGGTATGCGACTTCCGACACACACGGTATACGCGGGAACATTGTTAAACCTTTTGGACAACTTTTGATAAAATATTTTTTATGATACTTTGGTTAAACGAAGGATAATCATATTATGGAATTGAAATCTTTGCATTTTAATCTAAGTGGTTTTAGTTAGATTTTGAGACATACTGTAATTATAATAATATACTTCCTGTCTGATAAGGAATTTAAAGGGTTACACTAGATTGTTAGAATAATGACATGTAGTAGATTAATTGAGAGAAGAATTTTGAAGAGATTTGATAAATAGAATGTGGTGGAGGTAGTGAATGTTTCTATTTAATATTAGCAGAACGGTTACGACGTGTTTCTTTCTATTCTTTTTTATTACACGTTACGTACACGCGTGCGGAATAACGCGTTGTCTGGGTATTCACGAAAAAATAAATAAAACTCGTCGTCGGGTCGTAAAGTCACCCCCCGTGCACGGCTTAGAATTCACATCACGCGTAGCAGAGAAAGGTTAAATCCCTCGTGAAGAGAGGGGTGTGTGCGGTGGTATAGCTGTTAGAAAGACCCCAAATATTAGCAGAGAGTATAACACATGCAAAGGATAAATTACCGGGAACTACCGATGACTGCGCCTTCATTATATCCGCCCAGGGACCCAGTGAGTATTTATCATATTTCACGCCCTTCTCCCGTCCTTAGCCACGTATGCTTTTATTTTAACCGTGTTTATCGCTTTTGTATTTAAATTTTCTCCTCCCGCGATCTCAATTTAACGTATATTTACGAGGAGACACGAGAAGAGAAAAAAAAGAAGAGGTCTTCTTTTTTATTCGTTCATTTTTTCTTTTCTTGGATCGGTCTCCGCATTTACATGACTTTTTAAATATATTTCCATTGGTTTATTTTTCTATTTTTTTTTCACGAGGACGATATTCGTTCGTGTCGTTTAAATAGAAATGTAATTACGATTATAATATTTCTTTTTTATTTTAGTATTCAGAGAAACTAGCGAGGCAAGGATGTCGGATAATACGGCTTTCTTTGAATATTTATTCTTTACGTAACTTCGAGACATAAAATCGTGGATATTACGTTCAAAGCGTCCGCCTCTCTGTATGACATCGAGTATTTTATGGATAATACTCTTGGCTGCACTTTTCTACGAGGGGCTCTTAAAAAATTAATTTAATCTCATCAAGAATTTCTCGTACTAAAATAGTAAACGTTCGCACGTGCAGCTAAATGAGCGGCGGAACGGGCGAACGGAATTAATTATGTAATAGACGTGACTCTTAATATAAAAGTCGGTTTAATATGTCACGAACTTATTACAGATAAATCCGGAATACGGTTATCCAGTCTCCGGAGTCGATTATACATGAGTGCAAGGACTGGAATATTAATCCACCGGTGAAATTCCCCAAACGACTGAGGTCAGAGAAATGCATGAAAAAACATCGTTCTCTCCGATATTCCTCAAATTACCGTCTATTTACAGTGTTCTCGAATCGTTCGCGTTCGAACGTTCCGACTTGAAAATCGATGAAAACATCGGGGACTTAATGAAAAGCTTTTTTCCCCCATCCCTAGTCTTTTATTAAAAACGAACTTTCTCGCAGTAGATTAGGACCCCCACTAGTCAGACAGACCGTATATCGTTATAACATCGAGAAATCTGAGGCAATATTTATCATTAACGAATGTTTAATTAGAGAATCTTTAATTCAAAGCACAGAAATTCTCCACGACAGAAATTTCTGCGATGGGTAAATTTCCCGGGAAATCTGAGAACGTCGATATATTTGTGTTTGCCACTGGAAACTTCTAAGTATCCGACACCGAAGACACTTTATCACGTATCAAAAATCGACGAGTCTCCGGCTTTTCCAGCCTGTGTCGAAAATTCGAGACACAAAAAAAAATTGTCGCGTACGAAGAAGCACTTTGGCGACTCGAGTTTCGTTTGCACAATGAAACGTTCTCGGGTCGCCGTCGACGGTTTCGAAGGTAACTTCGTCGTTTGGAGCCGCGATCTCCGTTGAGTTTCCGAAACATCGATCCAGCCGCAGTTTTCCTAGCGCCCCGGTTTTGGCAGACGTCGGTCGGGACTTGATTAAAGGCTTTCGTTATCTCAGCCTGATATACGAGGTGAAAAACAATGGCGCGGCTTTACCATGGATTTTCTGGTAAAATCCGTAAAGACGACGTACATACATGTACGTATGTATGTACTCACTAGTACTCACACACACATACGTATTCTCGAAATTCCTTGACCGTTGGATAAATCATTTCCGCGTAATCTCTGTTCGCACGAGTTCCCGTAACTGTAACCGACGAACTGTTCAACAATTATTTGCATATTAGGCGAATGATTTCACCACGTACCTCCAATAAATTTCATAGTTACATTATATCTGTTACATGAATACCCGTTAGAAGACTCGTTGGAAGTTCTCGTTTGATAGTAGAACGTTTAGAGCGACCCGGGGGTATATTCACTTGGTATAGAAAATAATATAAGAAGAACGTAAAAGTATCGATGAGAAGTAATACCACGAGAAGCGTTAACAGGATAACTGCGGAACGTAAATCAATAAAGATATCCCTGCGAAGCCACATCCTTCGCTCCTCCGAGACAACTTAATTAGTTCTTCAAACAATTTTCCAGACCGGTATACTTCTATCTCGGCTTCTACATCATCGATATACTGTATAGTATATCTATATCTATATATCTATCGTTGATTTTTATTATTTTTCTACCTCGGTACGAGTTTCCATCGCGATGCGAAAACCGAGTGCTCCGCCGTCAATTTTCAATGGACGGGCAATGAATCAACCCGGCTACCGAGCGAAACCGAAAATGCTTCCTGGTTTCCATCGTTTTCGTTCGTAACGCGGTAAAGTGCATCGACGCATCAACCATCTAACGTTCGCTGCGTCGGTGTTAAATTATCTCACTTATTACGCGGCTAGTAACCGCGGCATATGGCGGTTTTCGTTGTAATTTCCATCGACGCGAACCGCGGGAAAATTGTTATCTATTGTTATGACGACTGTCGGTCGAACGATGTCACGTGACGATTATTATTATTATTATACTGTCCACTATCGATCGATTCCCACGGAATCAACGCTATCGATGTACATTTTTCTATTCGTTTTTTTTTTCTCGTCTAACGAACGACACCCTAATGCCGAACACTATCGCGTAATTGTAAAATGATATCGGCCGTGTGACGCGAGGGTGACGATATTATCTTATTCTGCAAATATTTGGGTCAATGGAGATGAAACGGGACTCATCCCTCGCGGTTCGAACGATTTTGAAAGACTCCGTTGCTTTTACGGTTTAATGGACGCACGTTGTAACGGTAACGAGGAAATTCTGATTTTAACCCGACATGAAATAATGTAATTAATGTATGATAAATATCGTAACGGTGATGTAACAATTTTAACCTACCGGCCAGGATGTTCATGTTAAAAAGTTTATCGATCACGATGACCAGATATTTCATTGTAACATAATATTTTTTTATTCGTTGCCCGATGATTCTGATACTAAGAATCGTTAATGATTTTAATTGACGTACCATCGGATAGATTTATATACATATATATGTGCGTGTAAATATAGTTCCACTCACTGCTATCACAATTAAAACATATTATCAGTCATGTAAACGTAACAATACACGGTGACCACGCAATTATTTCGCCTGGAATAATTGAGCAACAGGGAACCATGTAATCGAAATTGGCCTGCGTTCACGTGGCAATTTTATTAACCGACCCGCACGGATCGTTACGAGTCGCGTTTCAAACTCGCGAGATGACATAGACACGTTTTTTTTTCGATTCGGCTTGCCCCGTAACGCTCGCGGATATATTTTTTCGGAAATTTTTTAATCGATTGCCCGTATCGCGGAATCCACCGACCGCTGGCAGATGGCAAATGAAAAACGACACTGTCTTGTCTCGGTTCGTTTCACCGTGGCTGAAACAGAGTGCGCTGTTTCGTTAATGATCCTGAATTAAATATCAACCCAATTCGTCCAGGAACACTAACACTCTGCAATGGGTCTTTTCTTTCGAATACTATCAAATTCTTTTTCCCCAAAATTTTAAGTAAACTATTGAATCTCCGGATAAATTCAATTGGTTCTTTTTTTTGATATTGAAATTAAAATTATACCAGTTCGATGAATTATTAGTCAAATGAATAGTACCAATTTCACCCATTTCGCCCGAATTACATTTTACACTCCCATTCGCACGTCCCGATCGTATTCCATTCGCCGACATTACTTTCCATATAATTATTCATGACTCCCCGAGAAGCCAGAGGTATCGCCACGAAGATGCCAACGGACATTACAATCCAGAATTAAGTATCCGGACGCGACGATGCTTTTTTAATCGATTCTCAATTAACCAAGTGAAAAATGGTATTCGCATTAATGTGTCCGCTTTAAACACACACACACACGCACACAGACAGATACACACAACAAAAAATGAAGCGGCACTTGACTCGCATTAATTCTCCCGGTCGTTTCCGTATCGTGACAAGCGATCGAACCGGACGCGTTTGTCAAAACCGTTTGTCGGTCCTCTCCCCTCTCGACGGTGTGGAAGATAGGGAACGAAGGGGTGTGGGTGAGAGGGATTAAAAAAAAAAAAAAAGAAAAAAAAAATACTAAAAAGTTGACAGCCGGTGTGGATGATGTACGAGAGAGCGGAATAATTACAGCTACATCCGACATGGTCTCGCGTGTCGCTCGTGTGCGTGGTCATTGATTTTCCGGAGTGTCGGAAAAGTTGATTCCCCGTGCCGTGCCCATTCCTGTGGGACCCGGCACACCGTTGCTGCGTGGGTGCCGCGTGGAGGGAATGAAATAAAAAAAAAAAGGGAGAGAGAGAGAAAAGAGGAGGGAAAAAAAAGGGAAGAAAAGTTTGTTTCGTCGAACAAAACGCGCGCGGCACGCATGAAACTGAAACTCGTCTTCCGCGAAGATGCCACGGGAATTCTTGATTGGTTATCCGATGGTACGGACGGCATGGTGAAAATCTAACGGAACTTCTTGCTCGCGTGCTGTGACGTCGTGATTTATGGTAACGTCTTCCTCCGGCGGATTTTCTTCGTGAAAGATTAGAACTACTTCGATAATTACTTCGCCGACTCGTTGCGCGGAATACCCCGTGCTAAGTGGTTTCCCGATAATTGGTAATATTGCAATTGCATCTTCCGCCGATGAGGATACACTGTTTGTTTTTACCGTGGTTGTGTGTATACGTGTATATGTATATGTGTAATATGAACATATATAGAATTGGATTTTTCTTTCTTTTGCTTCGTATTCGCTTCGAACGGGGTTAACCCGTGATTACACGTTGACTTTATTAATATTTCGATATCGTCGCGCGAAATTTCGAAATTACGATAGATTTTTAGTGATTCTGTTCCAACAATGGTGTCACAAAGTATTTTATTAATATTGCAGCAACGTTTTGTTCTTGAACCGATTCAAAATTGCTCCAATATTCTATCGCCCTTACTATGAATTTTCGCCGAGTATTAAAAGGGTTAATTAAGTTACCTGCTAGATGAATCGTATTGTTTCGTGATAAAGTAGTTCCAGCTTCTTCCTCATAGGATTGCGATTCTGATGAAAGAACAAAATGAGATGACGATCAGAGGGGCACAGAGAGAGGGGGGGGGGGGAGAAGAGAGAATTCATGGAGTTGTTCGTGGAAAATTAAGAGAAATGAAAGTCGATTTCGAGTGGACGTAATGGTTAATGGAAAAGTTGAGGATTGCGTGGCCGGCGTTATCGTGAACGGGCTATTAAGTATGATATAAAGCATTTTACTTTTGTAAAAGTGGGTTTATCGGCGATCATTTCACATCGCGGTGAAAGGTATTGTTTTAGAAAATTGCTTCATATCGATATTATTGCCTCCGTGGTACTATTCGCCGCATAAGAACGTGACCTTCGACCCCGATCCGTAATAATTTCACCATAATATATTCGTAACGCGAAAATCGAACATAAAAAAAGGATTTCTTCGTGTGGAAGATTATAATATCAACATAGCATAAAAATATCGAGACTTTCGAGCGCATTTGCGTAATCGGTACTATTTCCACCGTGCAGTTCTTTCTCCTAATTACTTCGTAACAATCGTACCACCGTCGACTATTAATCCTAATTGTAGACCGCTGTTGTGCAGCGAGAAAAATAATTTTTCGACACGCTACGTACGCGATCGAAACCGCGGCGAAAATAACGTTCGACGTTCCGCTCCGGTATTATGCTAATTAGAATGATTCCGCGAACGTAACACCCTTTACGGAATAGAATATTAATTTCCAAAGAAATCATTATGTTTTATTCATCCGACGAGTTTGACTCCCCGTTATCCGCAACGTTCTCCCGATTGAATTAATGGTTCGCCGGCTTCCGTTCTTATAAAAAGAAAACAAAAACCCCCACCCCTCCCTCCACTCCCCTCTCTGAATACACTTCTACGTAGAATTATGATACAACGATAAAAGTCTAGGGACGAAAATACAGGAATAATTTCTTTCTCGATTTACCGGTCGTGTTTGAATACGGGGTGAAGTATTAAATATCCATCAACATAATTAAAGCATAACATTTATTTCTTTCACCCCTCCCCCCTCCCCCCCCCTCTCTCCCCACATATACCCAGTCCCCGTTATCGGATTATAAAGAAACCGGCCGTGCCGGAAGATAAATGGAATTTGCGTGCCACTGCCGTTTACGTTCCTTCGGAAAAGGATAGGCCTCCGGTTACAACCCTTGTAAATCAGCTCCTGAAATCGGGATATATTTCATTCGAAAGATATTCCAGTCCGAGTCTCTCTCTCTTATCACTATACAAGGGTTGTTCTGCGAATTGTCAGATACAGAAAATCTACTGTGCGTACAGTTAGTGAAATACGTCACCGTCACAGGATAATGTAGATTGAAACCAACGATGAAATGCAACATGAGCATTGCCTTGAGTTAATATGGAAATTTAGGAAATAGGGTAGGTGTGAGATTATGGGAGATAATTAATTTTTTCCGGCTATCATTAATATTATTATCAGGAATGACGTTGTTGTAATTCACATATGATATTTAGAGCAGGTAGATTTCTTTGAAATGACAATCTTGATTTATCCGTGATCTCCTAACCAACCCTTAAATTCTATAGATGTATTGTACGTAACGGAGCACGGAACAATTATTTCGATAGAAATTACAGCAATTTTTCTCCCCTTCCCTTTGTTTCAACGTTTTTATCGCGAAACTTTCGCCGCGACTTTCCTGCGGCGTGCGTGCGATTCTGTGGCTCTCAACGATTTTCTTTTTTCTACGTGGGGGTGTTAGGTATGTTCAGGGGGGAGGGGGAGGGGGTGTAGTAGTAGACGGGCTGATAAATATCGGCTACGTTTCCATCGCGACACGACCGTACTGCATTAACGCGGCTGTAATTATCGTTTCCAATTCCGATGCGGGTCGTGTTTTACGTCGGGCGAAAAAAATTATATTTTCCTTCTTGTTGTTTTCGTCGGTCCGCGCCGTCGAAAATGCGGCACACGGATCGATCGGATCGTCACGGTAATCGCGAGACCCCCGCGAAACGGATTTCGTTCCGTGCGAACGGATTTTCGATTCGCGGGAAACTCGCGGAATTACTTGTTGTCGTGCGGCGATCTCTCGATTTTTCGTATTCGAAAGCCTGGAAACTACGGTATTGTTTCGATAAGGGTGATTTTTTTAACGTGCCCCGATTTTTCGCACTATTACATTGATTTTTTGTTCACAAAGATAATTCTAGATGTTTACATTTCGTAGAAATGAATAATAGTAGTTATCGTGACGAAAGACGGAGAATACGGATTGTAAGAGTTTATTTGACCCACCCAGTATATGTGAGAGCATCATGATTCATCTCAAACAAAATTCACAGATTTTATAAGGGAAAATTAGATTCATCTTTCACAATTCGGTAGTTTTAATTGCATACCGCGGGCCCCGTACTTTTTGGCGGAATTACGGCCATTAAGTGCCGCGGATTACGCTCATTAAAATCAGATATTTAAAATGGGCATTAATGCTCTATCATACCTAAAATAATCGCGGTTAATTACGCTGCGTCGCTGAGAATCTATTCATTAAGCGACGACCTTTAGAACTCACTGCTACGGGCACCTGTATTTCAAATTTCCTTTAAAATCCTTGGCAAGTGTTCTAACGCAGCGCATCAAGACTTCCCCAGAGCCCATTGTTCCCACATAACAAACTGCACTAACACTGCTCTAACTTGTAAGTCAGATTTCGTCTGATTGCGTCAAGTCCCGGCCGTTTCGAGTGGAAATAACATTTTCATCTATGGAAACTCGAATTAACCCTGTTAATACTCAAAACCAAAAGATCAATCTTATGGAAAAACAAAAATAATTCTGAGGAAAGATTCATTTTATTCACGTAATTTAATTAGATAAATTATTCACAGATTTTCACCACTATTCGTTGATAAATTTCATTATTTTCCAAATTTCCAATTGCAAAACTTTTTTCACCAGGATTTGTCAAAGGTTTAAACAAATTCGAGAGTCCCTCGAACGCGGTACTTCTGTTCACAGTGAAAAAACGCCGCCGCAAATGGGAAACTCGATACGCGTCGTTGTCGCCGGCAGGTCGTCGGGCATTTTTCATTCCGTCAAAAATTGTCCCCACGATTTTTCATAATGTCCGCCGGCATGGATCGCCCATGATGATCCACCCCGTCGAATACGCGATCGGAACTGAAATTAATGGACTCCTCCCGGTCGACGGGGGGTGTATGAGAAAATAAAAATGTACAAAGTCGGCCGCGACTTCCGGCTGGCGGATATTAAATTAAATATTCTCGGTTTATTACGCGGACGCTTTCGATAGTAACTACCGGAATTGAAAAAAAAACTCATCGACGCCTTTCGCCGCGTTCTACAGTGGTAATCAACTTTTCCCGACTATTCGTTCGAGTACATTCACACGTATATAACCGACGTCAGGTATGCGAGAGAGAGAGAGAGAGTGAGAGAATGAGAGAAATAGTGAGAGTCATGTGATACACGGGGGTCAGGTGACACTGCGAATTTATTTGAATATTTGAATCACACCGCGAGAGGTATCTTTCCACGGGGAATCGTCGGTAGCCTTGAAAGAGATTTGCGTTGAGAATCTTTGTGCACGTTGAATACCATATATCTACTTGCGAATGGAAAATAGAATCGCTGGGAAATTCCAGCGAGAGATTAGAGAGTGAAGAAAAGAGAGAGAGAGAGAGAGAGAGAGAGAGAGAGAGAGAGGTGGAGAGAGAAGTGAAAAAAATGTTTGTTCACCGTAACACGCTTTTCCAACGGAAATCCGAGATCTCGAACGAGCCACGAGGCGAATTCATTGACGAGTGTTTTCCATTTGCCGGGCTTTTCCGAATTGTCCGTAGTGATTACCAGCTTCGATCCGGCGAGACTGTACTCGTATTGCGAGAACTATGAATCGTCGACGGGATGGGAATATACCGTTTTATTTATACGAACACGCGACCGGTACTTTTAGTCACTGTGACAAAAAATCCGAGCAACGGATATCCCGGACTTTCGCGTAACGCTGGAAAATCGTGGAAAGGAAAATAGAAAAAAAAATCAGGATAATATTTCACGGGTCGATCGTTAACATCGGTTCGTCGAATTGTCCATTACGGGAATCACTTTCATGTAGGACATTCGTGTGGAATAAGTAGCCGCGTATCCGACGGCCAGTAAACGTGATTCGTAATAAAACCGGTCGCTGCATTCGCCTGGGAATATATTCGTTGCGTCATTGGCCTGCATTCGAGAAAATAAAAATCTGACGTCGGAGCGTTTTTTATGCACGGGGTGGTTTTTTAGGTTGCGACGGAAAAATTAGTGTCACCGGCGAAAGGGTTTATCTAAGGGAAACTTGAGGATTTTTCAAATTAAATCGTTTTCGATCTACTTTGATAAATATTATAGTTTCTGATTTATAAATTTTTATAAGAAACTTGACGGAGGATATTGAGTGCAAAAATACATTCAAATTATATCTTTTTCGTCGGATGTACGTCGTGAGATGAAATTTTTAAAAAATCCCTGACTCTACCGTGTGCAATTTAATTACTTAACGTGAAACTCGCTGCATGATAAATATGAAACAGTGTCGTTTCAGCGAGATGAAAAAGCTGGATGTAAAAATCTTACAGGACACTCTGTACGTCATTCGGCGCGGTATAATACTGAGAATGATGCAGTATATTGCACCTGCTACTGCAAAGAGACGGCTCATTTTGCAGGTAATATTCTCCGGGATGAAATGAAACCGACTCCGTTTGCGACGTCTCGTTTCGGTTTACGTCGAGCAATTAACGTCGAAAAATATTTTTTCTCGATCGAGCATCCTCTCGACGTGAATCTACTTGACGGAAATTCCATGAAGCACTACGTATATGTTTGTCTGTGTGTTTAGGAAAGAAATTTCGTTAGCGAGACAGAATTTGTCCACGTAGAACAAGATTAAGAAAATTAATTATTTCTCTGTGTAACTGACGGATTAGAGATACGAAGCCGTCTAAAACCAGGCGGAACCTATATAAATATATTATCAGTAGTCCTGGAGGCAGACGGTATCTACTTAATTAATCATAACCATCACCTATATCCGTCCGTATCTCGGCGTGGAATCAATAACGCGGTGTCGTCGGAGGCGCCATTGTATTAGTGTCAAATGATCAGAGAAACACGACGACCCAATAAGATTTTATCAACGGCGTCGATGATTGATACGCAGAGCGTCGCGAAAATTTTCCGCCCTGCGTTTGTCAGTTCGTTGTTATCGCCGCCATTAACACCGGTACACTTTTTTTTCTTTCTCTCTCTTCCCCTACCCTCCCCCGCGGACATCTCGTTTTTTTCCCTCTGTTAATGACGGCCTGCATCACGTCCTATCGTCAAGGGTGACGGTGTTACACGTGACGGGGGAGAAGAATAAAAAAAAAAAGAAACCTATCGATTCCCGTAGGGCCTCGCGCGTGATCCCGAAAGTTCCTTTGACAATCGGCGAGATCAAAGGGAGACTTCGGGAAGCCCTGGGAAAAACCCTGTCGTTATTCGGTGCCCTGTACTTAACGCCAGAGGCTTGATTTTTCAGAGGGAAATTTCTGCGACGCAAATTAACGGTTCCCGTAAATATATATGTACGTGGAATCCACGATGGAATATATGTAGAGTAGTGTATGTATGTATATGACGTACGTACTCGACAATGGTGAACATTAACTCGAACAGTACACGTACGAAATTCATTTTTTCCCCATTTTATGCTTTTTTTTTTCACTCATCCCGTTGTCCATCCGTTTCGAGAACGAGTCACGTCCTCGGCGACACACACACTCACACGTTGGATTATTGTATGTATGAGAATGTCCCTCGCGAAAACAGGATGTGTCGCGGGAAACTGAAGTTTCTCGCGGGGACCATTGCGAAAATAACAGTGTTTACTTCCTAAATGGAAATCGTCTGCGAAATAGAAATGAAATTCACTGATTGGCTGACCAACGAACTGATTAAAATATATGCTTCAGTAAAATCAAAGACTTTCGCCGCACCGTCTGATGGATAGTTCGAAACACCTCCCTTGATTTCCCTCCGGTGGCAATTAAACCGCATTGTACAACACAGTTTCCTGCGAAGCTTCCACAAAACCGTGGAACGTGGGATAAGAAGAATTCCACCGAAAATCCGTGAAGTAGTTCACTCGAGGATTAGTCGAACCCGAGATTTTTCGTATTATTTAATTAAACTTCGAACAAGTTTGCGGGATCCTTTAAATGAAAAAAACAATTCCCTGGAAAATCCGTGAAATAGTTAATTTTAAGAATTCATGGAAACACGGATTTCCACGATCGTTTTATTTTAAAAGACTTTTAAAGAACTCGGCGAGATATCTTTTCGTTTTTTTTTTAAATCCGTGGTTTATCGTTCGATGAAAATCGTGCGTTCGAGGAACGAAGAACACCGAAAGTTTTATCGAAAGTCGGAAGGATTAAGGGGACGGTATTACGTCAGGAATGTTTCTTCGCGATTAATGACTACTTTATTTCCGAGAACTGTTTTTCTTGCAACGCGGGAACCGGAAGTCGCTGTCGGAGACAGGTCGGCAGAAAGATTCCCGGTGGACCATTTAAAACGGAACGCCGGCAGACATTACCGACGTTAAATGAATAGCCGTCGTTAGAATAAGATCCACTGGAACGAAGTGGTCAAAACAATGGGAGCACGAAATTAACGAGTGCCGTTCTTCCAGTGGAAATATTAGTTTGCAATAGAAAATCAGGAATGTTATTTTATCATCTCGACGAGATCTATATCGAGTCGTTCCAGTGTTAAATGAAAAAATTCCAATCTCTTAAAATCACATTTTTACTATACGAAATTCCCGTATAGTGTCTTCTATATCGTCTGACAATCGGTCGACATATATCACTTAAAATTCTATTATATTCCCAAATACCGATGATTTTTGCCAGAAACGCAAATAATCACGAACACCTGGCCGATACTACGTCGCACACCTTAATATACCCTTCATCTATGTTCGGTCGAGGATAATACAGCCGGATGTGCCTCTAATGAGGTCGAAGGTCAGCTCTATCGTAACCAACGGAGGGAAAAGGAGGGCAAACAGGGAGGGAGGTGGGAACTCGGATGGGAAATTCATGAGATCCTCCAGGAAACCCACGAAAATGTTATCGACCTGTGCATCGAGTGTACTTGAAGACAGCAATTCTCGTAACGTAGCGGACAAAACGTACTTGCGGCTCCACGTTCACGTGTTCCTGAGAGAAAAACTTCCCTATTATAAACAAAACGATTTACTGTGTCGAGGGATAAATATAACAGGGGGGAGGACGTGAAATAGAAGACAGGACGGAAAATAGAACGTGAAATTGTATCGAGATCCGATTACAATGGGACACACAGAGGCAAACCAACGAGAATAGATTTCTCATTTTGTGTCCGCGTGAAATTTTCGCGGACGACATTTCACACTTTTTGACGTGTCGTCCGTGTCATCTGCGAGTTCGTTGATTTTTTTTCCACCCGCCCCGAATATTCGGAGAGAGAATTTTCGGCGATCGTTAATTGACGAAATTATACGTCGTTTCAGAGTGGAGTTGGTGAATTTAAAGCGAGAGACTTTGCGTTTATTTTAAGTTGATTTATCGCGGGGTCGTTTCTTCGATATAAAGATTCGGTGCTGATTAGTTACTTTATTAGCGGTGACAGGTCGTGTTAAATCGGTGAACAAAAAAAAAGGACGAGAATCGTCCGTGTTTTACGATGACAGTAACGATCGTACGGTAACGCGAATTCATTCGGTTCAAAGCTGGTCGCGTATTTTACAGGACGTTTATGTCATTCCGTCACACAGAGGACGGAAATTTGCTTCTTTTTCTCGTATTTTTTTTCATTTCTCTCTTTTTATTTTGCGGCGGTGACGGTGCTAATTGTTTGAACTCGCGGAGATCTGATTTCCGACTGGGAACCGCGCGAAGAGTTCGAGCAGAATGTTTTAATTAACGGTTACTATAAATACGAGCCCCTATAGCAAGTAGCAGTCTTCATTGTTTCTGTTTTCAACTACGCGAAACCCCGACTTCGGAGTTCAAGTGTATTATGGTCAACTGTTACATAACTGCCACGAACTCTGCGTGCAGTTCTGGCTGAAAGGAAAGCCTGATAATTGCTTGCAAGTACAATAAGAACCTATCTACATCGTACGTGTAGAAGTGTTATATTTCACCCTGTAGAAACTCGATCAACACTTTTAATTTTTATCGTTCCACCATGTATAACTAATCAGAATCAGAAAATTTGTCTGAATAAATCATTTTCCGTCGCACAAAATAAAAAAATCCATCTAAATATACTAACAAAAGTCATTCCTGGATTTTGGCAATTGTTACAATAGAAAATCTGAAATCCGTCATTTCGACGGACCAGATAAGTTCCACCGTTAATAGAGACTCAAGTTATTTTGAATTACCATTATCGGACATCCACGGAAGAATGGTCGAACTTTCGTCATAAATTTAGAAACGCGGAAATCGTGTTGCAATCATTTCTGCTGTTGTTACGTCACTATGTATGCTAATGGACAAACATGTATCATCAACGGCAGTGAAGCAATACATGCAACATTTTCGATGATACATCGATGAATTCCCGAATTTATGGTTAACGACCTCTATGAACTAGTTCCGCGAACGGATTATACTCACGACTCATCCGTCCGTGTTCTATCTCTGCGTATATACATATACATATATGTATATATGTGTGCACACACGTAAGCAGAAACGAACGTCTAAACGGCAGACCTCGTTACCAAGATACGCATCGTCTGCACTTACGACGTTCTCTTTCGCATGCTTAATTAACCGTCGGCCACTTTATTCCTCCCTTAATGACTTTCGACACGCCGCGAAATCGAAATGACTTCCCACGAAGTTTCGCAGCTAAAATGACAGTCGATAACTTCCATTCGATTCAGACTTTCGTGGATCTGTTCGAAAATTGATCAAAATCGGTGACCTTTTCGCGGAATATCAGGAATAGAATAGTGTTTCACCAGTAGTGGAAATGAGTTTCGCGGTATTTTCGGACGAGTGCGTAAGTGATTTCCGTGCTGGAAATTATCTCGAACGGGTGAAGAACGTCCTGAAAACGGAGAAACGAAATGGACGATGGAATCGATTCGATTCTGCAAAGTATATACTTTCAAATACTATACCATATACATATATTTATATATACATATATATAAATGAATATATATATATATATACAGGGTGTAACATATCATCGGGGACCCTTTTTGAGGATCGATAGTACGCACCAAAAGGTGAAAAACGGACCAAGGAAGTTAGGTCCGAAAATCACCCCCTATCGAGATACAACCCCATTTGTAAAAAATTAAAAAAAAATTATATCTCCGAAATGGTAAGTCGGAGAGGAGCGGTTTTAATTGCAAAATAAGCGGAAAAGATCAAAGTTTACTAAAAAAAATATAACTGCTTCGATTATTACCGTTACGTAGCATTTTTATTTGTTTATAAAAAAAAACTTTGAATATTTCTATGATAGCGGTTGTTTAACAACTTGAGAAAAATAAGGGCAATGCGTCAAGACTCCCTTTTCGAAGACAGCCTAAAAAAAGTTCAACATTATTGTACGGTTTTGGCGTAAAAAATTGTTAAACACTGTTAAGTCGCCGGACTACCGACCGACCTAATGCTACTGACGACAGCTGATCCACATCTATCATATGTTTTCGAGCCGCCGTGCGACACACACTAATGTACAATACAATGTATAATAACATGCGTGAGAGATTTTTCAGTGTAGTCACTTGGGCAATCGATAATCTTTCACGCATACTGTTATAATAGATGTGGATCAGCTGTCGTCAGTAGCATTAGGTTCGTCGGTAGCACGGCAATGTAACGGTATTTAACAATTTTTAACGCCGAAACCGTGCAATAATGTTAAACTTTTTTTAGGCTGTCTTCGAAAGGGGAGTCTTGACGCATTGCCCTTATTTTTCTCAAGTTGTTAATCAACCGCTATCATAGAAAAATTCAAAGTTTTTTTTTACAAACAAATAAAAATGCTACGTAACGGTAATAATCGAAGCAGTTATATTTTTTTTAATAAACTTTGATCTTTTCCGCTTATTTTGCAATTAAAACCGCTCCTCTCCGACTTACCATTTCGGAGATATAATTTTTTAAAAAATTTTTACAAATGGGGTTGTATCTCGATAGGGGGTGATTTTCGGACCTAACTTCCTTGGTCCGTTTTTCACCTTTTGGTGCGTACTATCGATCCTCAAAAAGGGTCCCCGATGATATGTTACACCCTGTATATATAAATAAATACTGTACTATACTATACCATATACTTCCATACAATATTTTCATATACACGAAATAATTAATAGAAAAAAATACATACATTTATGTGTATACTATACATCTGTGAGATAAGTCGTGTTCGCGGCAATATCTGCCGATAGTTTACACGTACAGGGTGTGTCTTTCGTAATGCGTGACACAATCGGGCGACGTAGATGGTTATAAAACCGGGGGATGATTTTGAAATCCGACTATCCCATCGGTACGGAAAGCCGTATTCTCGCGTAGAGAATTTACTACTTCATAGATTCGAATCGTTCCGAAGCACTCGCGTGTAGCGAGTCTGTTTTACGGCGGTTGGGTTGTGTGTCTCTCTACGTTTACGATCGATTTTCACGGGTTTGAACCTACGAGGAGGAAAATCGGCCGTTAAGAAGCTGTCGTTTCAGTGAGAAGAAGTTTCGCTTTTCCCCGTCCGGGGAAAACTGCCGTCCTACAGGGACGGAAGACAAGCACGTGATACAAAGAACTTTTATACGATACGGAATAACGTAATGCCGGTTGAATGTAGTACGTGCCGCTCCACGGACGTCTTTCAAACCAGACAAAATGCAATTCCGGCCTGGTAATCTCGTTGCGCGGCTCTTTTGCCGTCTGTTTTGCTTTGTTTCGTGTTTTTTTATGCATTATTTCCTGACACCTGTTTACCACTGGGTTGGAAAACGAATCGTTGTGAAAAGAGAAGATATTTTAAAAATCTATTCTTATCGAATTAGAACGTGATATTTTAGTGCAAGGTGGAATTTCAGTTTAAAATGTAAATTCTTCGCTCTACCATTGTAACATAACGAACAACTGTCTTTAAGGTACAGTATAATATTATAATAGAATAGTTTCTATACGTAAAGACGAATTTTATTGTGATCGTCATATATTTAATCCGCTCTGGAATAAAACGTTCGCATTTGGAAGAGAATCGCATGAAAGCTGCTAATCGGAAATCGACGAATTCATTCGCCGGATAACGAAATCCGTTGTTAAAAACTGCGACAACCCGTTCGATTGATTAACACCGTTAATAACCGATGAACGTTCATCGGACGGGCAAGATGTACACGAGTGATTTGCGCGATATCACAGATCGACGAGGGGTTTCGACGGAAATACGTCGAAATCCGCGTTTCAACCTGCAACACGAAAAACAACGTCTGCCACTAAAATTCCAGTTCCGTTCGTTTTATCACCACGGTCCCTCTACCCACGGTAATTTTATATCCACGTTTCCTAAGCCGTTATCAAATCTGTCATTCGCGTTCGCTCGCTTCGCGCGTAATACGTTCGAACAACCACGAAACACGACGTACCTAGGCGGTTGGTCGTCACGCGGATGCTTTCGCCACTAATAAACTACGATATCACTGTCATCCGCACAACATATCTGCGCGGAACGTCCCTATACCGGTGTGACTTACCAGCGTCGATTAATCATTCCGCCAAAAACCGTTTTCTGAAACCCGGTAGCCGACAATGAAATACGAGGCTGAGGTGGAGATGCGGTTAGGTACAGCAAGACGAGAAGTTTCTCGTCCGAGTAAATCAAAGATCTACCGTAACAATCCGGATAAACCGACGGGTCGAAATTAGATTCGGCTAATCCCCAGGGCGTCTAATCGTTTATTTAACGGGTACCCTGTAATCTGACCGTGAGGATAAAGGGCCCGTGAATTCGCGGCGAATTTATTAGCGTGCTCGTTACCCCGGCTGAACATCGGCCCGATTGTTACGATACAATGTTCCGAGCTCGACAATGCAGCTGATAATTAATTCGCGATATCGATCCGATGCACCCTTTTGGCCGGCGAGCGAAGGAGCCGCGTAGAAAGGATCCATTAATCGACTATGTAGATGTCGATATAATTCCGATGGACGGACTGGGATTAGTGTGGGTTAAGCTTTCGATTGTTTAAAGGCAAGGCGAATCGAGAGACTTTTGTATATCAGTCGATTTGGATCGTTTTCGATGGAAAAGATATCCATAGACGGTGACAATTGTTTATTTTATCAAATTTAGTTCTTTTTAAATATTTTTACTGTGATCTAATTAAAGAGTTTAACTATCTTTCAAATATCGAAAATATATCGACTATCTACGATGATGGTTCATGAAATCATCGTTTGATCGAGTGATAAAGGTATTTCGATAAGAAGGAGGTATCACAGGTAGCAGGGAATTTATTAACCCGCGCGAGGTAATTAAAAGGTCTGGCATACTGACGTCAGAACGAGCTGTAACTTAAACGAAGTGAAACTCGAAGGGAGTGGAAATCAAACGAAACCGTACCGCGGCACCTTCAGTGTTCCCTACGCGAACGGAAAATTACACTTTGATATTATTATAATTCGAAAAGTCCTCGTCCGGCTTGCTAATTGAATCACGAAGAAAAACGGGTAGACGGAAGACGTATTAATCACATCGGGAGGTAATGAGATTCGTCAGGGTGTTCGATACCAGATAGAAATACACTTTATTGTAAATCGATGAGTCTACGATAATATCAAGAATTCTTTTCTCAAATCGTTTTTTTACAACGAGAATCTTTCGCCCGTGAGAATCTTGAATACGTTCGAGAGATCGATCGATAAATATAGTGATTGCATGTCTGAAAAATAAACGGATATATTTTCGCATGGGAGAAACCCGCGAATCGGTCGATTTCACGTGTGATTGATTCAAGCGTGATATAAAATTGAAGTACTCTCTCACTGGACAAAAAAAAATTGACATATTTTTCAATTTCACAGAGCGGAAGATGTTCCCTGACAAATTATGCAAAGCGCCACTTGAGCCGCAATTTCCAAAGCTGTTTGACGCGAATGATTCTGTAATTTATGGCGTACACTTTCGAGTGATCGACAGTCGTAAATGTGTGATGGGTAACCGTGTGACGTCATTTGCCAACGAATACCGTCCACGCGAAAATACATATACATATACGTGTACCGGCTTTATGTAAAACCGAGTGTCACCATACGGGTTCTCGAAACACAACACTCGTACCGCAAGCAAATAACGAGCGTACTATACTCCGCGATGTAATGTCGAATGTGACGTCGATGTAATAAAAATAAAAATAAAAAAGTGAGCCTAGGTGGAAACGTACGAAAAAAAAGTGTAGACGAACGTTTGAAGTTCGTAGTGAAAATATTTTACAAAATTCTTCAAATACGTTTCACGTCGGGAACGAACTTTAAAATTTTTTACATTGAATTATATTAAAATATAAAAAATGGAAGAATTTATGGGGTGAGGTGATTAACTTGACACATTCAGAAAATTGTAATCGGCGGCGCGGGTGCGTCGAGTGTTTTGATATTTCGTCGAAGCATCGTCGTAATGGACGAGGCATACTCTAAAAATTCTTCATACATCGCCGCTTTATTTAGACGCTAACGACATACGTGCACGCTCGTTTTCCGTCACGCGAAATGCAAATAAGCATGACGAATGTTCGCGTCCGAAGCTTCTCTGGGAATTGTGGCGGTAATATTATTAAAACTTGTCTTTTATTTAATTAGTATAGCCGAAAATTGAACGAATTAGACCGTGTGTATTAAAATTAATAATAAAAATGATAAAAGTGACACTGATAGAAAAGAAACTCGTGTTTTACATTTATGAGAATGGAAACAATTTAATCGAAATATTTTCTACGTTTTTCTAAGATTCAACAGCTACTTTTGTCAAGAATTTTCAACATATTCAACAAGGCTGCTTTCATCATTCACGATCGAACGGTAGATTCATTACCCTGGATTCGTCACAGCATAAAGACCAGCTCGCGAATAAACCTTTAGAAGCAGAATTGCTCCTATTCTGCGAATAGACGTTCCCTAACAATTGTTCATCAAAAGTGGGCTTTCTGCAACGGGTATAAACCGTCGTTTCGATTTAAACGGAAACTTCTTACCGATCGTCGTAACAGTAATTTCAACCCTCTAAGTATGTCTACGAAATAAAACTCACAACTTCAATTCAATCCTCACTTTACACACATTTACAAAGAAACAGAAGAATCAACACTCTAATATTCTTTTAAAATTCTCAATTTCAACGCACAATTCAACGTAAATTCATGGCTAATCGAACCGTAAAAAACTAACAACAAACGTATCCGTGGGAGTTCAATTTGCAAATGGACGATCCTAGCACGTATACACACACATTTGGTATGTACATACATACGTGTCCGTAAATTATTCAACCCCACGGGATGATTTAATCAGCAACCGTGGAGTCGAACACACGGCTGCCGATGAAATGACGCGCGACGAAGGTACGCTTATCAACAAGTGAAACAATCAAACTGATTTACGACGGGGACGCACGAAACCGTGGAGAACACCGCTGGACCGAGGTTCCGGCTACTTGTTACAATTCTCACGTATAAACGGGAACACGGTTTCAAACGGTTTCAAACGGTGTTCAGACTGGTAGCTATCAGTTATACAGGGCACTCGATAACAATCCACGAACAACAATCGAGAGGGAGAAAGAGAGAAAGAGAAACAACAAGGAAAATCGTGCAGCGATTTGTCGTCGTTTTGCCATTTTTTTTTTTGTGTTTCATTGACAATATTTTTGTTGATCGTCGTACCCTTTCACTTTGCTCGTTCACGTTTCATCCGTTGATATTTCGATGTGTTCACGAAAGCTCGCGAAACTCGAACGGTGAATGAAGTCCTTTTTCGAGTGGTAACCGGCGATCGTTTGTTTCTTTCTCTCCTTCGTTCGCACTATGTGTGTGTGTGTGTAGCCGTCATCGACGGGGGTTTTTCGCAGGCTTAACGCTCGCATTTGCCGGCGGATTTCCAATTTTCATGTTTAAATAAACGCGGCGGGGCTATCGCGTCGCGTACAGGTAACGCGACCCGGCTGATTTCGAATCGCGTACGTGCCGAAAACGAGAACAAATACCGGCGATTTGTCGGTAATATTCTATTTTTTTATTTCATCGCCCCCTCAGTGTCTACAATAGACTACCGAGAGCACGTATACATCGAGGGAGAGGAAATGCGAGGGAAAAGACACTTTCATTAAACGATTTAATTACAGAAATGGCGAGAAAATTACGAAAATCGTGAAAAATCGTCAAACTCAACCAGTTTTTTGATCGGCATTCGCTCAATTTTTGAGATAGCGATCTGAAACTTGTACCATTGTTTAAGTTAGGAAATTCTACGATAGAACAATGTATAATAGTTGTACTTTTCGAAAATTTAATTTTTCGCAAAAATCTGAAGGGGGTAGGTCAGGATTTTTGGCGATTTTCGTAAATCGCTTGCCATTTCCGTAATTTTTGAGCTATTAAGATGATCCGGGGCGTTTTGGACGCGGAATCCGAAGCCGAATAAGACAGTGAAAGAATTATTTTGATATCTAAAAAATTGTAGAAATGGCGAGCGATTTACGAAAATCGCAAAAAATCCTGACCTACCCCGTTCAGATTTTTGCGAAAAATTAAATTTTCGAAAAGTACAACTATTATACATTGTTCTACCGTAGAATTTCCTAACTTAAACAATGGTACAAGTTTCAGATCGCTATTTCAAAAATTGAGCGAATGCCGACCAAAAAACTGTCAGAATTTGACGATTTTTCGTGATTTTCGTAATTCTTTCGTCATTTTCGCAAATATTTAGATATCGACCTGAATCTTGGACTGTCTTATTCGGCTTCGAATTACGCGTCCAAAACGTCTCGGATCATTTGAATAGATCAACAATTATGGAAATGACGACCGATTTACGAAAATTGAGAAAATTGATCAATTTAAAGCAGTTTTTCGGTCGGCATTCGCTCAATTTTTGAGATAGCGATCTGAAACTTGTACCATTGTTTAAGTTAGGAAATTCTACGGTAGAACAATGTATAATAGTTGTACTTTTCGAAAATTTAATTTTTCGCAAAAATCTGAAGGGGGTAGGTCAGGATTTTTTGCGATTTTCGTAAATCCCTTGTCATTTCCATAATTTTTGAGATATCAAAATGATTCTTTCACTGGCTTATTCGGCTTCGGATTCCGCGTCCAAAACGCCCAGGATCATTAAAATATCTCAAAAATTGTGGAAATGGCAGGCGATTTACGAAAATCGCAAAAAATCCTGACCTACCCCCTTCAGATTTTTGCGAAAAATTAAATTTTCGAAAAGTACAACTATTATACATTGTTCTACCGTAGAATTTCCTAACTTAAACAATGGTACAAGTTTCAGATCGCTATCTCAAAAATTGAGCGAATGCCGACCAAAAAACTGGTTGAGTTTGACGAATTTTCGCGATTTTCGTAATTTCTCCCTCTTTTCCGCAATTTTTTAGATATTAAAATGATTCTTTCACTGTTTTATTCGGCTTACCCGTATGACCAATAATAGACACTGTACGATCCCGCATGAACGACAGTAAATCAATAATACGTGACATTATAAATTCCACGTAGAATCATTTCGGAATTTATTTCCCAGTAACAACGTCGGCGATCGTCGTCGATTTTTTGTCTCCTTCTTCCAACGGAACTCGATACGTTTCCACGATATTGTTAGACCAGCAATCCGTTACTACGTATAATACAATACACGCTCGTCCCGGGACAAAGGATCCTTTACAGTGGTTCCTTCGCGACCGAGCGACGGGAAAAGACGTGCGGAAAAGCCCGGTTGGCTGGCAAACCGCGGGCAGGAAATGTCTCGTATTTCCCGAAGTTGTTTCATCCCGGCTCGTCAAGCCACCGCGGCAAATCGTCCCTTAACCGAGATTCGTCGTTTCATCCCCCTCCACAGCCTCTTCGCATTTACGATGGGTCTTAAACCTGTCGCGCATAAATTCCGGACGGTGTGGAAGAGCTCTCGAAAGCCGCCAACGTCGATAAGAAATTTCCAAATCGATCTCACGTCCCGCGCAAGGTGATACCTTCGCGTGGAACACGCGTGAACGCCTTGAGGGCCTGTTTAAAATTCGCCAAGTATTCCGGGTAATGGGTAACTCGTCCTCGTTGGAAATTCATGATATTATTAGGTCGCCCGAAAACTTTCCCGGCCTCCCAGAGAATCTTTTTTCACCGCGAAGGCGAACGGTATCGGTGAGAAATCTGTGTAGTTTCGAAGTATGTAGGAGATAATCGATGGAAATTGTGATTATATTTTTTAATATTCGGGGGATTGGATGGGAGAAGGGTGATTTTGTAAAATTGGGAGATAAAATTGTAAAAATATGAATGTTTTGGTGTTAAATTGTTCGATACTTTTGCGTGTAAATCACTCTGTAGGCAAGTAGTTAGTTTTAGTAAATTTCTAAACATTGATTTTTTCAAAAAGTGAAGGATACATTAGTTTTGATAAGGATAGGGTTTGAACTTCGTCGAATAGGTATCCAAATTTCTTTTATACATTTTATCAGGTGTTCGGAAATCCGAGGCAAAATCGAGAACTTTCGTGAACGTGGAAAATAACGCGGATTTCAGTCGAATGGTTTCGTGTCTCATTCGCTGTTTTTAGTACACGGAGATGAAAGCGTCCCGGGACTATTCGGAACGGTTCGAAATCATGACACATTTTATCCCCCCGAAATATTTACGATCACGTCAAATAATACAATGCACGTACGTATATGACTGTAATCGTAAAAGTGTGTTGCGACGTTTCAACGACCATTGTATACGTTCTACGTATTGCAGAGTGTTATATCGATGAAAATACCCATGAAAACTGTTACTTCCTTCGGAACTTCCGGAATTTCTTTCCCATAAAACCTGCCGATACCCGTCGCCTCGCCTCGTCGCGACGCTCCGTTTTCCTTCTTTTTTTTTTCACTCGACATATTTCCTAGCGGTCTATGTATCTTCCGCCCGGCAGCTTAGTCTTTCTTACTTTTGCCACGCCGTTCGGAAAACTCGGAAAAGTCTCGTTCGCCCCACATACTTATATCCCGATCGATTTCCCTTCGGAACTTCCGACCATTTCAACTTTCAACCGCGACCCGGCGATCGCCTTCTCTATCGTTGTAGTATACACACATATATGTATACATACATATACACACACATAGAAATACACATGAGGGAGAGACGATAGCGATCGGCAAACGGGCACAGATGCCGGGCGCGATAACATTATAATTCCGCGTTATATTTGCAGCTCAGATTCCAGGCAATTTAAAAGTTCCCCACCGGCTAGGTGTGTCTCGCGGGAGGGATCAATTCCTGAGAGCCGGCAACTCTTCGTGAAACTTCCCCGGGAACAATCTCTGGGGAAGATCTTCAGCTCGCGTGCATCCCGCTATCTAACCGCCCGAAAAGCGAATAAAGTCTGCGGTCCAACCCCGCTGTTTAACCTTTGACACGCGTGGAATCCGGTGGGCTGGATAATGCTTACTTTGGGTAGCGTATTTTTTATTGCGGATGGTTTGTGTGTGTGTTGGTAAGAATGGTGGTGGAGGTTAAGATTGTGGAGAAATTGAAATTGTTAATTTTTGTATGTCTGTTGGATCGATGAACATTTTGATATGATTGGGTTGTGATAAATGAAAATAATTAAGATATTATGTGTCTGTATTGTTAGGAATAATGTCAATAAGTTGCGAGAAGAAATTTTGGAAAATTTACTTCAGGATGAAGAGAAGAGAAAAGATTTAGGTAAATTGAGTCATTAGTATTTTTCTGAAAAGAGACTATTTGTTTTCTAGATCATTATTTTGCATTCGACGAAACTGCAGTGTGTTCCTATAACGGTACGATTGGAAATTGTACATTTCAATCAGAGTATCTCCATATTAATGCCCGACTATGTTTTATTCGTTTCCAATTACGCGTCGAATCTCGGCAGAACGTTGAAGAACAAAGTTGAATCTATGAATAGTTAAAACAATGGTAACGAGAGACTATAAAGCCACTTTCACAGTCTCTATACAAGAAATCCTATATCACTGAACCCAGTAGTTCCATTTCGTCCATTTTTCTAGTTATTTCAATTAATACTACCCTCCGAACAACGAGAAAGTACGAAAAGATTAAAGACACATTTAAGAATGTTCAAGTATCTCCTTTTCCACTTGTTCGAACGTCTACTTGTAAAATTCTGAAGAATTTCGTCGCTCTGCAGGAAGTGTTCATCGAGTACTAATTGAATTTCATTCATTAACAGCGAACACTTTAAATTCCAAAAAAGAGGCGGGGGAGGGGGGTGGTGGAGAAAAAACGAAGCCGGCTGGATTTTCTTTTCCTTCGCTAATTCTCCATCTGCGAGCGTAAAGTACAGAGAAGTGCAGCCGGCGCCCTGCTTTTTACGACCCTTGCCGAGGAAATTCGAGGGAAGCGATTTAAAAACTTTTCACTCGAGGATAAAGCCTCTTTTATGACGGAACAAGTCGAAATCAGACAAAGCACTTCGACGCCGCGTTTCTGTACACTCGTTTATTTTCCTTCCCTTTACGTTTTTCTTTTTTTTCCACTTTTTTTTTATTTTTATAACTGTCGTACAGAGCACCAGAAGGAATAACCGACGAACACATCTGTGAAAAGGGGAACTCACAAACACACATACACACACGTTCTACCGGGGTTTATAAAGACGTCGAACAGTTTGTTATTTCATCGGGACGGTGAATGACAATTTAATCGATACCGTGTTACGTTTCAAAAAGATGGCTTTAACTTACGGCGATCTGTACTCGTGAACCGATGGAGAGAGAAAAAAAAATCCAGACTTTTCGAGATTTAATTAAAATTCAACAGTTATCGAGTTTCGCACGCGCGCCCTTTGACTGCCGCTAAATATGAAACTGTAATAGGATTTCGCGGTGAAAATCACGTGAAACGAGAAAATCTCGCTTTAGGCGTATTTCATTTGGTAGTTTTCCTCTGTAACGTTGATCGTTCACTGACGACCTCTCTATCGATCGAGAACTTACGGTTCTGTCGCTAGTATATGTATTATATCTCGATCCAGGTGATTTCTATACATACACACACACACAATCCACGTACGAAGTACATTCAATTACGTAGAAAATATCTTTCATCTCTCCGTTCAATCCTCGAACTAGAAATTAACCTCTGACAAAAATTGATGCTTCTCGACACAGGTGTACATACATATACGCAGACCAGACGGAATAATACACACGGACAAGTTATTTTCTACAGTAGATTGAAATACCTGGAAATAAATTTCCCGGAAGTTCCGTTTTACAGGAACGTTCTCCGGTGTCCACGATCTCGTTCCCCGAAAATCGCGGCAATCTCTTTTTCCCTCCAACGTCGGAAAACTCTTCCAGCAAAGGAATTAATTGAGTCACTTCGCAGACTCTCCTTCGGTAAGCCGAGAATTTCCCCAGGTTGACGTAGCACCGGGTCCACGGGAACGAAAGTGAGGAGAAGAGGAGGGGGAGGGAGAGAGAGAGAGAGAGAGAGAGAGAAAAAAAAGAGGATGTGAGAAACGGGACGACGAGAGGCATGGTACACTCCCTGGAAATTTAATAAGCTCCAAGGACCTGGTGCTCGCTTCGGCGAAATCGACTTCAGCGTAATTGCTGGAGGACCCTGGATTATCCGAAATAATCCGATTGGACGGCTGATCCACAAAAGGCCTTGTTATTCCATGAAATAACCGAGCGAAAAACACTATCGGTTTATTTTTCCTCTTTTTCAGGCACGTATACATACTTTTCTCTCTCTCTCTCTCTCTGCCTGTCTCTCTTTTTCTCTGTGCCTGATGTATTTTTTCGCGATTAAAGAATCTACGAAAACAGCCGAAAGTTCGACGATTCGGAACAACATTCGCGTGATCGTTAAATTTTATTCGTACACCCGTTCCTACGAGGATGTCATTTTTTTCTTTCTTCGTTCGAATAGAAGTATCCTTGGAGAGGTATCCGATAAGGAGAGGACAAATAACGCGCCTCACTTTGGAATAATGCCATAGAAGGGCGAACCCGGGGGTTTGGCAAGCATACGATTTTAATCGTGAAAATAACACTGTTATCGATGATGTTTGTAGGTTCCATTCGAACGTCCCGAAGGGAGATGCCGTTTTCCACGATGGCATTACGTAACACGTAACTTCCGCAGGCTATTTCGCGGTGGAAAAAACATCCGGCCCCGTGATATCACGTGTTTTCTTAAAATTTCTTCGCCCAGCCCCGAAATGATGTAATATTAACTTTTTTCCCGCGACAATGAAACTTTGCCTGATATCAATTGAATTTATGTAGCTGAAAAAAAAGATATACGCGTGAGATTTTTTTGTTCCACGATCGACTCAGATATTCCAAAATCGATCGCCGCGCGTAAAATCTTAAAGGTTCGTTTAGTTACATGGAAATCGTATTATTGTTTTCTCGGAGGGTAAACGACATTATAATTTCTGGTCGATTTAATATCAGCACGTCCAACCGGCTCGTTTTATTCCGCGGCCGGGAAGCAGTCAATTTGCAACGTCAATCTATCGGCATTGTCGATAACGTAAGCATAACTCGGTATTCCGTTGAAGATTCTACGATGAGAAATTCAATTTGGCGGAGGGTGGGGGGCGATGTTATTACGAAAAACTAATTCCGAAGAGCCTGTTTACCCGGCAGTGACTGTTACGTCGGGCTACTACATTTTGTTTCTTTCGCCGGCATCCGATTTAACACGTCGTACCCATCTCCACGGGTTATCGATTTGACGTGCACCACCTCCCCCCCTCCCACCCTTTCGAACCGTATCTACGCAGAATACCGAGTTATTCAAGAATCTCTGTGCGTGTCGTTCCGTATCGTTTCGATATCTATAGTTTGTTCGTAGGTATACAGGGTGTACATCATAATTCACGATATTTCACATTTATATTCGATAACTCGACAGATGGACGATGATAATAATAAAATTATCAATTTTACTATCACAACAGCGATATCTGTGAAAAATGTTAAATAAGAGGAGATTCTATCGAAATATTTATGCAAATCGTTTTGTAATACTATGCATAATTATCATGGATAATTTCAATGTATTTATATTATTTCTATTAATCGAGATTGAAACATATCAAGAGTTGTACGAACGATATCGTTACAAATTGTACAGTAACTAATTATAATTCGAACAATATGTTATCTACTATCAGTAACGTGTCAGCGGTAAATGAATGGTACTTACTACAAATGGTCGGTACACAATAGAGGAATATTCAAATCCAGTGAAACGTATCTCGGACAGTTAATCGAAGCGCGTTACCAAGACGTGTTGACACCAGGCCGTCCTATCGCACACTAATGGTTTCCCTTGTACTTGACAATGTCAGGTCGAGTGTATATAAGTTCGATCGTACCTGATCCGTTAAACCACAACAATTAAGACAGAGATAAAAGGTACGTCTACACTCACAAATACTCACAGTACCAATGACTTTGAAACAGTGTAAAATGTCATCAAATAAACCCTTATTTATATTCAACATTAATAACATACGTATATCTATAATGCAAAGAAATTCTTCGCACATTTAAACAGAAAATATCCCAAGTATTTTTTATAACGAAATTATATTAATACCGGTATAAAAGAAAAAAATTTATTTCTCTGGTACGTCTTGTAATTGCATTTCGTTAAGATTCCTTTTAAACTAATTGCCAAGAATCCATTTGTTCCCGTCGCAGGATATTGTCCTCACTATACTTGCTCGCCGACTCATTTGTATTGGTTTACCGATGGGGGAGCAATACGTTCACGCCGTAGGAAAAAGTCATTACTTCCGTTTTGCGTGTCGCGAGCCGCGGCTGTCGTTCTTACGGCGACACGGTTGTTTACGACGACGCACTTTCCGTCTGTTTTCTTCGAGAATATTCCGTCGTTGTCGGTCGCGTTTCAATTCACGCATCGTTTCGCTGAACTTCCGGCACGCGTCGACGTTATCCGTCGCCCGATAGAACGTCAACGGCGCCGTGGAATTCCGTCGACGACGGTCGTGCGAAAACGACGGAAAAATACGCGTTTCGCGATTTTCACGAGGAAAGGGTTACAACGAATTTCTGAATGAAAGAAAGCAATTAACGTATTGATTAATAAATGATTGCTGGAATAGAATTTCAGGTGCAAATTGTGTCGTTCTAGGCCAATTAACTGTATAATTGATTATTAACGTGGGGAGAGGGTGAGTTTATTAATAGTACGATTCTTTCCAGGTTACGTCTGTCTCTGTTCGTGATAGTATTGGAATAATTAAATGAGCGAAGAAAAGAACTTTGGTATTTTTGGTTCCGTTATGGAATTGAGTACGTTTCTATTTTACATAAAGATTCACGTTTCGTCGTTTTCAAATCCAGATACAACACCTTGTTGACTCGACGAAGCAAGAGTACCGGTTGGAAAATCAGCTAAATTACTCGTTTACTTTCAAAAACAGACACCGGCCTCCCGGTAAAATAAAATCACAATTTAAATCCAGAATCGAAACCAGACTCGTCGATACGTTTTGTCAAAAGCAGACCGGTGTCGTTTCAAAACCAGACTCGTCGATACGTTTTGTCAAAAGCAGACCGGTGTCGTTTCAAAACCAGACACGCCCACGGGCGAAACCTAATTATTCCGAAATATATAATATTCATACATACACATACATATACAACCAGGACACTCAATTTCTTTCCACCTTTTCCAAACACTACACAACAGGAACACGGTAGCATCGGAACGCTATGGTAAACAGATGTGTCAGCAACGACATGCAAACGATCCCTTTGCCGCTCCTTGAAACTCGTTCGACGTATCGTTAGAAATTTACAAGCAATTGAAAGTTCCGCGGTGGAATATTGCCGTGCAATTCCGTGTCGAAATTGTTGACACCGGGGCATTCTCTATATATCAACACGATCGACTTCGTACTTTTAGTGCCGGCCATTTTCGCGCAACTGACTAATTAATTTCTCTTCTTTCCCTTCTCCTCTCCCTCTCTTCGTCATCTCCTTGTCATCATGTTCGTAACTCGTGTTATTTCCTATCCTGCTCATTTTTCTATTTGTTTTTACTTTTTTCCGTTCGAACGATCGAAGAGAAAACGGAGCAAAACGACCGACGAGGTTTCATGAAAACTGACGTCAAATCGAGTATACCGCGGAGTAAACGCTGGCAATTTGAGGCACCTCGACGCCGTAACTGGCACCGATAAATTCACGTGGTCCCAGGTGTAAGAGGTGGTTAATACATTCACGAACCACCGGGTTTACTTGGGACTTTTTTTTCGGACACCTTTTACGGCGGATTTTACCTGACGTATCTTTAGAATAGAAAGTGTATAGGGTGATTATTCGTGTGGTTTGATAAAAAGAAATTGATATTTATTAGTAGAATGATTTTTGTGGATCTAGATCCTTCTACCTTTTGTCTACTTTCCTGTTTGACGCGACGATAGGGGGAAAAGCTGGAAAAATTTGTGTTCTTGCAGGGAATCCGGGAATTGGGTCAAAGTCAACATTTCTCCGAGTTCTATGTAAGCATAGAAATTCATACTTGTATTTTAGTAAACTGCGAGCAGGATTGTTGTACGGATTCCATTTGTTGTTAGAAAAATCAACGATATCTTAACGTGAACTCTGTTCCAATTTTATTCCATGCAGATTGCCCATCGTTCTTGTATCTTCAAATTGAGACCTTGCAAGGAACCCTGATTTAGAATTTTATCAGAAACCTTTTGATATCAAGTACAGGGAGTAATCAACTTCGTTTCATGATTTTAGTTTCGCGAACTTGCAGTTGTGCCTATCGAATCAACGTCAAAGATTTTTCCTCCACGCGATTGCGTTACGAAAGAGTCCGTCTGGTTAGTCGACTACAAAGAGGTTCTCCAGTTTCCCGTTATAGTATAATACAATAAATGATTGCGTAAGAAGTATTGAAAGGCAGATCAAAAGCGAATTTCCAAGATGCATCAAATTTATAGCTCGTTCGACAAGAATTCAATTTAACCACAAAAGAAATACGTTCTTCCATCGTACCCACTTACCCACTCACACACATTTACATATTCACGTTATTATAGTATCAAATAAAATATCTCCATCGAAAAAAATGAATCACTCGAAATCCCTGACAGAAATATCAATTCCTTGCGAAACACTTTGAAAAGTTCGTGAATAATCATCGGATTCCCGACGAAAACGAATGGAGAACACTTTCAGTAGTTACGATCGTGCATAAGTCAGACTTACCGGTAATATCCTATTAAACCTATACATACGTACACATAATATACATATACATATATATCGAACAGATGAACGTATCTAATGCCGCGGGCGCGACAAAGTTTATTACCGTCTCTACGTTTAATCGATTACATTCCCATCCCACACCAAGGCGAACGCACACTATAATACGTCAGGCTTCTTGTAAATTATGCAAGTCGCGGCGCGATTTTGCTGCGGGGATTTACTACTTGTAAACTGTAATGGAAACGCCTCGATGTTCTCAAGTGTGTATCGTACAGCTTACCGGAACGCGATGGTAGTTTTGTTGAACTTAATTTCTGAATATAAGATGCAATCAGATCCGTGCAATCGAGGAAATTAGAAATTCAGTAGTATAATCAATATACAAATCACCGATCAAGATTTCATCGAAACACTGGATGTCATATTCGACAAAATTATGATGTATAGATATTTTTTGGAAAATCATAATTTTGATTTATACATTTTCTCCGATCAAAACGATTTTTATTTTCATTGTTTCGCGTTTCATCTTGTTGAAAGCACGAGGAAAAATATCATAGCGTTCGGGTCTGGTTAGGTAGGAACGAGGAGAATAGAGTAAGAATCACCGAGGCAATATGAGAAGCCGCTGTCAGAAGAATTTACCTCGGTCCACGGATTTAATACCGAAATTCCACGTGTTGCTACAGAGCCCTGGATTTCAGCCAAACAATACTTACCCGGGGTGTAATTCACCGGCTCGCGGAAAAATCTATTAGTAATATCCCATCGATAACAAACCGAGCGGTGCTTCGCGAAAGTTTAATCATTTCTCACGAATCCCCTCGTAAAATGTCGGATCGGCAAGAAAATCCAACGGAAATCGTTCGCGAATGTAGAAACACCGCTGGCTGAAGAATTATTGTTCACTGAAACATATAAAAATCCTGCCATCTATCTTTAAACACACGATGGAACGAATTCCCGGCCGTTTCCTTGCCCGAGATTCAAAATACACGGAGTTCGTAAAAATTGCACAACTTTCGAGGGAGGAAAAAAGAAAAAAAAGAACGAATCTACGGCAAATTAGATTTTTTCCCCCGGTATTCAACCGCGTATTGCAATCAGCCTTTGATGAAAGTTAAAAGAGCGAGGAAAAAAAAAGATGGATCCTTAATCAACCGTGCTCCTCGTATACCACGATAGCCGACTGTCATTTATTTCGATCTCGATGAAATTCACCCGTAGAATGAAAAATGAATTTCCTACGAATTCGCATGCAATCGAAACGACTCTCGATTAGTTTCTTCTTATCCCTTTTCAGGGAAAACGGTATTTTAAACGGGACAAACGTGACAACCGATTACAGTTAATTATTATCGTTCGATTCTATCGTTAGAATACAGAATCCAATGTATCGACTCGCTGGAATGAAAATCGTTGAAACACGCTTCCATATTCCGGTGAAATTCGATAATATTCTGGTAATTACCAGGCTCGTAAATATATCATTTAAAATAACGCTCTCGAGGTCTACCGAGAATTAACACGTGTCCGTAATTGTTATGGCGTGCGGGAGGGGATCTACCGGTCGCGTAAATGTTAAAATGATCGTTTCGTGGCTAATTGGTAACGTTAAGAAGAGGGTGGCCGGATAATGGCGGCGAACCGATCGAAGCTCATTACGGTGCAGAGCGACACGTTGCAAGTTCTCTCACGCGACCTTACCACGCTTACATTTCCTATTTATTTTCCAACCAATCATACAAGGGGTTGAGGAGGGGGGAGAAACTAATGAGAAACACTGTACGGCTATTAGGCGGGCGAGACAATGGATCTTCCCTTTCATAGGTCGCGTTAACCTAATTCGTTAAACGAGTTTCAACGACAAGGTGGTGCAGTCATTCAATTTCATTGATTTGCATACACTCGTCGTTCCGCGAAACAGCGTTTGCAACGTGGCTAATTAAACTTCGTGCTACGGGACAATGACGAATTAAATGTCCGAAACTTCTTTCAGGGGCTCAATCATAAATATCTCGATCGATTTTGGTTTTTTCTAATTAAACCCGTCGTGGCTGGTGATTTACGCGGGAACGTGAAGAGATGTTTGAAAAATGATAGAAAGGAACGATCACGGAATCGGTGGATCGGCAATTTGTAAGTGCAGGGAAGCGCGAAGAGTTTCGCGCCGATAATTCGACGGCTCCGGGTATCGAAAATTCTCGACGCACGAGAGTTTTCCCGTTATCGACACGCTATCGATACCAATAACGCTCTCGCACGTGAAAAACGAACAAGATAGATGGGGAACGCGGATGGGAAAGTGTTTTTCTTCGTCGTAACGATACACTCTGATGAACCGACGTTTTTACGCCGTTAGTATCCTCCATCAACGAGATTAACAATGCGAAGAAATTAATCTGTAAAAAAATGAGACTCCTTTACAAAAGGGGACAGTTCGATGGAAAGTTACGTGGAGTTATTTTAATCGGATCGAACTGTAAGTAGGATCGAATTGATCAAAGTTGTAGATTTTCTAAAAATGATAATCATATTTGAAAAAATTATATACTCAGAGATAATTCATATTTAAGTCATAATTTTAGAAAAGTAATTATTTACATTTCATAAACTTTCCCCCCTGAGAAATTATTTTAAAAGAAATAGACTCTTTTATGGCGAGTCGATTAAAAATCGAGAAGACAATCACATGGATTATTATCTTTCGATTAAACCACCCATCCCGAATGAATTTCAACGGGCAATGTTTGCGAGTTCCCTGGAGTGCCTGCGAAGTTCATATAACGGCTACGATATTCCGAAATAAAAAGTAACGTTTGACGGGGGACGAAGTTCGATCGAGCCCGTACGAAAGTCGTGAAACTAGAATCGTAAGACGTGAAATCGACAGTTACATAATCGAGCGTGGCACGAAAGTAATTTCGAAATACTTTCCCGCTTGGAAGTCGAAAACTCGCTTCGAGCGAGAATTTCGCGGCAGATAAGTAGAAACGGACGACCGTGAGCAGACGTCGGTAGCGTTTAAAACTTATTTCACTAGACATATTTTGTATACGTATAAATATTTGTCCGTGTGCCAATTATCCGGTTAACGAACACGATAAGAACACTTTACCGAGACCTCGATGTTACTTTGCATGCTGTAAAAAAAACTTCAGCGTTTAAGAAAAAAAATAAATGAAAAAAGACACAAAACAGAGTCAGACGAGAGTTTCGCAGGTTAGTTAGTTAAATATTCGGAAAACTACGGGAACGAGAAAAACTTGTTAAATTTCTACATACTTGGAATCATAACAGAACAAGATAGTCCGCGGGTACGGTGAAAGAGAGAGAGAGAATCTTCGAGGCAAGAATATGTATTCGACGTGGACGTTTTTGTCGGAGAAACAACCCGGGGGAAACAACGACGGCTAACGAACGAACGAACTCGTAACGGAAACACACGAAGTTATTAAATTTTCACGTACATAAAATCGTGACAAATGAACGTAATAACGTGATAAGCCCAGCGGATCGAAGTAGCGATAACGTAATAATACGAAGTGTTATGATACCTAATATTCTCCATACTCCATTAAGCTGACCAGTGTTCCCGTTCCGCGGCAAAGAATCCAGTAAAACCCGATAGAAAACGAGCAAGTCCGCTACATTACCGCAAGAATCAATATTTCTCTGGTATACTTCCCCGCAGCGTATCGAAACCGGGGAGAAAAAAAAACAGTACGAGACGCGGAGATTAGAGCGTAACAATATTATCAACTACACCCACGCAACGTCATTTTATCACCGTAGACACATCGTATCCAATCTATACGAAATTACATACATTTAAACCGAATTTTCATCCATAATCTATAAAATCATATATCCACAAACATTTCTCACATTCTACCAATATCAAAAGTATAAAACAAAAATCCCTATCCATTCCCGATCGTTCCTTCAACCCTTTAAGAACCTATCCCTTTAAATCTAAAAACCTACTCGTCAGACCGATGTCCAACGATTTTCAAATAAAACTCCGCGATACCGTAGCAACGCGAGCACTTTCCCGTGTTTCGGCTCCATTAACCAGACCTTCGCCGACCAACGCGAGCTCACCGAAGGAAACAAAACAAAACAAAACACCAACAACAACGACTAACACGCGAGGCCAATACGTTTACGGTATTGTAACACGTGTCGACCTTTTCGCGTTCTACAGGGGGCAGTTCCCGTCGTTCCCGAGCCTTGTAAACGTCCCGTTCCCTGTTTACACCGCAGGGACCATCGCACAGTTTCCACTTTTTTCCGTCGGCTCGACCGTTCTACTTCTCTCTCTCTCTCTCTCTCTCTCGTCGCGAGAGATTCTCGAGTTTCTCGACCCGAGAAGACCGTTTTGCGAGCTTACAAACACACACCGACGATGTAACGCGTCGAGAAGCTTGCGGTCGTCGCTTGAAACCGACTGTAGCTTTCAACTTACTGGTAGAAAGGGAGAAGGGGGTGGGGGGAGAGGAGAGAGGGAGAGCTTTCACGGGTCAACACCGGATCGACACAAAGGTCCACATCACAATGCGTCTCTCTCCTCTCTCTCTCTCTCTCTCTCTCTCTCTCATTCTACTATGTCTATCTCTTTCTCTCTCTCTCTCTCTCCGTCTCTCTGAGGCACATACACACACACACACACACGTTTCCAGTGAGAGACGAACATAGAATCTCGTCGTCGTAGTGGCGAACAAGATTCTGGCGGTTGTTAGAACTACCGTGTAGTTCTCTGGGAAACCCAATATTTAGTTCCATCTGGAAAATTATGGTATCGGGTGTGCAGCCCGGAGCTATTTTCGCCGAATTGTATGGAGAACTTGGATGGAACTGGTGTTTAATGGAATTACACCGTAAGAATACGTATGTATGTATATAAGTACTATATGTATATACATATGTATGTACGTACGTAGGTGTAATGCCGCGAACTTTTATTACACGGTCGAGGTTAATTGTTCGAAGTTTTCGTTACTGGTATGATTGCGTCACGAACACGGTTCACGTGTGTGTGTGTGTGTGTGTGTGTGTATGTGTGTGAACGATAGTTTGATATTAGAATAGACTACTGGGATGGAATAGCGTCCGCCCGGAGGGTTTGACAAACGTTTGATCAATATTTGGAAAAGTTCGAATGGCTCGCGGCGACTCGGGAACCGCGGAACTATTATCAGGAACTCGTAAAAATTAACATTTTCCCGGGAAGCAGTTATAACTCCGGTGAAAATACCGGGAAATTCCAGAAGGGCCAATATAGGGAGTGTCGTTTCAAGCGGCGATGGGTAAGGGAATATCTATGGGACGTCCGAACTAAACGGAACTAGGCTAACGTCACCTTTTAATAAACGATAATAGAACACCGGCGAAGATGTAATCTGCGTTGCGGCCAGAATGTGTCCGCCAGTCTTTGACCTATAAAAACTTGGAATACATGAAGGCTACCGACGAGACACTGTATGGAAATATTATTCTATCAAAGTAAACTATTCGCACTATGAGAGAACTATGCACCCTGTCCCTGGTCGTTACATTGTAGATCTCGTGTATGTAATTAATGGGGGGGAAAAGCATTTGCGATTCTAGTGACCCTCTAAGGTGCCACCTTGTGTGTAGGGAGTGATGAAAAAAATGGTAGTCACTTGCTGTTGCTGCGTAGATATAGGTTCTAAAAGGGTGTGAGTAAGGGAGAATGAATAAATTCTGTACCATGAAACATTTCGATGGGATTTCAAGGGGATGATTTAAAATAGGACACTATGTATTATTTAGATTGACTTTAATTAAAAGATTGTACTCAAGTTTGATAAGAAATTTTATCCTTTTAGTCTTAGGATCGTAGATTTAAATTTCCCGCCATTCAGCGGGATATTTTCAATCGAATCCGACAAACACCCAGGTTTCACAATAGCACTTTTTCCGTCTGTTCCAGATATCGTCAGCGTAGACGAGCAGAGTGGCAGACAGCTTTACGCTGGTAATTGACACTTCCCCGGAATATCACCGTCGGCTGCTTGACGGAATGACGTCGTCGTTAACCCTCATATCGTCGGCGTCGTCTCAACGAATCCCGGTGGCTCGACTGTTACCCGATAGAATACGACGAACGGGTATTTAACTCGACGAGAGTGCGCGATAAGAAACTCCCCGTAACACTTGGACATTTCATCGAGGGACTCTGCGGACACCGTTCTTGAACGAGCTGGTGCAATCGAAACGTCGACGGGATCCTCGACGTAAGAAAACTCGTCGGGAAAAACGAACCGAAAAAAAAAACAGAAGATTTACGAGCATCAGTGAAAGAAAAGTCCCGTTTCACGTGAACTCAGACTCCGTGAAAACAACGAAGATGAACACCACGATAATGAGTACCACCAGCATCATCGATTTCGCATTTAATCAGAGTCTAAACGACTCGATGACCCAGAACTGCGAGGCCGATCTACCGATCGTAGCCTTGGTCAATCAGATCCTCTACACGATCGTCTGTATCGTCGGTCTTCTTGGTAACACCCTGGTGATCTACGTGGTGTTACGTTTCTCGAAGATGCAGACAGTGACGAACATGTACATCGTGAATCTCGCTATAGCCGACGAGTGTTTTCTCATCGGTATACCGTTCCTCGTGACAACGATCAGTTTGCGTAGCTGGATCTTCGGTAAGATCATGTGCAAAGCGTACATGACCACCACCAGTATCAATCAATTCACCAGCAGCATCTTCCTCTGTATCATGAGCGCCGATCGTTACATAGCCGTCTGTCATCCGATCTCATCGCCAAAAATGAGGACACCGTTCATCTCGAAAGTGGTCTCCCTAACAGCTTGGGCCACCAGCGCCCTCTTCATGATCCCCATAATCCTTTATGCAAACGCCATAGAGACTCCTAGGGGTATCGTTAATTGTAATATCTACTGGCCTGATGATCGTGGTGGTCATACAACCTTCACCCTGTACACCTTTATCCTTGGCTTCGCTATCCCATTGGTGCTCATCCTGATCTTCTATTTCCTGGTGATCAGGAAACTACAGACAGTGGGTCCGAAGAATAAATCCAAGGAGAAGAAACGTTCTCACCGTAAGGTGACCAAGTTGGTTTTAACCGTCATTACTGTATACGTTCTTTGTTGGCTGCCATATTGGTTGACCCAGGTGGCCTTGATCTATACACCACCGAAACAATGTCAGAACAAGATCACCATCACCAGTTTCCTACTCGCTGGATTCCTCAGTTATAGTAACAGCGCGATGAATCCGATATTATACGCGTTCCTCAGTGATAATTTCAAGAAGAGTTTCCTGAAAGCGTGCACCTGCGCCGCCGGTAAGGACGTGAACGCGACCCTGCACAACGAGAACAGCGTGATACCACGAAGAATGAAGGCCAATGTCGAGAGGCTCCAGTCGAACCGGCTGGTCACGTCCGGACAGTCCAGATTGGAGCTGGAGGACGAGGACGCCGAGAGGGGTTTGCTGATCAGCAAAACATCCACGACGACGGTGACCATGACGTCACGGTCGAATATCACCGTCAGCAACGACTCGAAGGATCAGGGATTAAGGGATAAGGATTCACTGAAAAATGGGGCGCAGTTAACCCTGTTGACCCAGGTTTAAATAAAAAAAGAACAAAGAGAGAGAGAGAGAACAGAGAGGGAAAGGTAGAAAAAAATGGAATCCAAGAAAGAAATCGTTCAATAGAGAACGATTTTAAGTTCGATGGATAGATTACTAACCTTCGCTTTATCACGATGTCCAATGAGCCCGGGTATCATCGAGATCAAGCTAAGGTGTGAGTGTGTGTATGTAAGTGTGTGTGTGTATAATCGATTGGAGAAATGAAAATTATCTTTAAGGAAACTATTATTCCTTCTTGATGTGAGAACCTAGATAGATAGGTTAGATAACGGAGTAAAAAAAAACGAAAAGAAAGAAAAGAAACGAACAAACGATCGTCCCGAAATTCTAAATGGAATCCCATCCCAGGGAAAACGAGTCCCTCGAACCCGAGGTTCCTTTGTTGCTACGACAAACGTACCTGATCCTTTGTCGCAGGCGAAAACTTCGAGGGAAATCAGATTCCACCGGGGGGACAAAACTGGAGAAACCTTTTTCCGTGGGCACCGCGGTGTCGTTGATCTACGATCATGTCACTTTTTTTTTTCCACGGTCAAACGGGTGGCTTAAAAGCGACGGTTCTCTTTCCGTTACACTCGCCACCGAGAATCTAACGTAACGTTGGACGAATCGACAAATTTACGAGTTTTCAATGTCGACGGAGAACTTTACCAGATGAGAAGACAGAAAAACCATGGGACCGACACTGATGTATGAAGACGAAGAGAGAATGAACGAGAGAGAGAGAGAGAGAGAGAGAGAGTAAATCCCTCGAAATGGTTGTGCTTCGCAATCGGTGTTGTTCGAGGAACATATGTTTCGCACGACGAGTCTTATTTTCGTACAATTATCGTCCACCGGATGGATGATAATAATAGATAAATATTCATGTTTAACGGTCATTGTTACGAATTATTGTATATGTATCCGGTCTAGAGATAATATCGTCTCCCCCACGGTAAGCTTAGTTTTTAATCTTTCGAGATGAAGATTCAGTCGTGACTTCTACGAGATAAGGTGACAGTATATATAGAATGATCGTGTACATAGTAAAATTAATCCGATCGATTTCGTGTCAGATAAAAGAAAAAGTAAACAACATATACATATAGTATCGATTCTGTCAAGGTGTCTAATCGATATTGTTCATTTAAATGAGAATATATCTAGAGTCAAAGAAAAAATGAGAGAATGAGAGAAAGAAACATAGAGAGTACGAATGAATGGTTTTGCCGTGCCAAATCTAAATGTTCGATCACCTTCATGATTTCGATTAATGAAAATGATGATCTTATCGTAGCTTCGAAGAAATCACGAAATATTTCGAGAACTCTAGGACAGACACTGTTCTCAGAATACAAAGTGACCGGCTTAAGTAAGTTTCGTCAGAAATAGAAGTAAAAAGGCTGTCGGTCACTTTGACTACGTTTTCGTGAAACGACTTCGCTCGATTTACCGGCAAGAAAAATCGATCCTCGGTTGTCGGGAGCTTTCGAAAGAAAAACGACGAGATTCCCCCGGGACTCGCATCTCATCGAACAGCCTCCTCTCTTATTTTCTTACTCCCTTAATGCCCTCTTCCATTATTTCGCCTTTCCCGGTGTCCCTCCTCCCCCTTCCTCTCCTCATCTCGTGACAAAACACATATTGCGCGGAGCAGAAAGTCGTGACAGAGCCTTTTGCTCGAATAGGTTTCCGCGGCTTTATTTAAAGCACAATATTTTTTTAGAAGCATCGTCAGAAGAAGAAAAAACTCCTTTGCCGAAGATTTTTGTCCGTCGGATGTGTGCCACAACGATGCGGATACTTATGGAATAATAATATTGAATACGAATTTAAAGAGAAACACTCAGATGGAATTTACTTATCAGAAATTATCGGGAGAATATAAATAAGGAATTATCATAAATTTGCGGTGTTTTCTCGCAGAAAACAGTTATCTTTCTTATGGAATATATTACGGCTGGGGACCAGTACGGTATTATAACGAATTAAAAGAAACCTTCCCTTGCTTTTAATAACATTTCACTGCTTTTTTATTCATTTCTCTCTCATACATATATATATAAATACATATACATATATATATACATATATACATACATGTATTAAATATACGCACACGATGAATCAAAGGATTTCATCTGATTACAATTTTAATCGTACGAGCGACGTAAAATAAAATATGGAAAGAGAGAAAATTCAACGCGAGCTTGACTTACTCGAACGTGAAGACGAAAGTATTCGTGCAAATACTTTGGAATAATCGGGTAGCATAACTTAATTGTTAATTATAATATACGTATTATATTAATAACAACTGACTAAACGGAGAAGATTCCCCGTGGATTCGACGAAGTCAAGCTAACCAACGAAACAACACTATGGCCGTGCAGAGTGTCCCATAGTTCGTCAATTGTATGGAAAACAAAACCAAAAAACCAAACAAACAAACAAACGTTGTCAACTGTACCAATCTTTATCTAATTATTAAGTGGTTGTAAAATAAAACTATCCTAAGAATACTACACGTTCGGAAACAGAACGATCGACGAACTCGCTGCAATTCGCGTGGAAATCGCGTGCGCGGCGTGTTATCGCGATCCCGTGATCGAAGAAATCAGGGTAAAAAAAAAAAAATAAAGAAAAAACTATCGTCGACTCCTCGAAGTCGAAGATCTCGTCGCGAGAGACGGTATCGGTGAAAATCGATAATTACGATCCGCGTAAAATAGAAAAAGAACAAAAAAAAACCATTGATACGCCCGACGACGACTATTATCACCGTGCGAAGGGTCTTCAATAAAAAAAAAACGGCGAACTTAGGGGTCCGCGGGAAAAGTAAGAAAATGAACGAGCTGATTGGCGGACCGCTCTGTGTTTATCCTCCAATCAACGGACCGTTTCAGACCACCAATGATCTCCCGTTTGCAGATTCATCTTTTCATCCGGGGATTCGACAAAATTGCCACAAAATTCGGTCGCACGTTTCACTCGTGATTTTCCTTTCCCACCGAAAAACATGATCTCCCGATATTTGTTGAAAAGTAACGCAATCCCCGGCGAAATTTTCACATAGAAAATAAACTTTCCGATGGTGTTTACGTCGGGAATAGTAATTCGAAAACGTAATGTATCGAATGACCTATCGGTCTTGATGAGCTATCGAGCAAAGTCGATCGTTCTCATTGTGAAACACCTCTCCTTTTATTACGGGGGTTGGTAACAGGAGAGACAGCGAGAGAGAGAGAGAGAGAGGGTTGAGGGGTTAAGGGAAAGGGGGTGTGAGAGTTTGCTCGGGGCTGTTTACACGTGTATCGTCGATCCAGCTCGCAAAATGAGCATCGACCGCTTGTCATATGCGAATACAGTCCGTTCGAGATTGCTAATTCCGGTTTACATCGTGCTTACACGAACCGCAAACGCACGGATTTCAGACGGCACATTGATCACCGACGTGTTTTCTTTTTCATTTTTTTTCCTCTCTCTCTTTCACCCCCGTGCGTTGTACGCGCGTGTGTGTGTGTGTGTGTATGTGTGTGTGGACGCATGGGTGTGTGTACAAAATAGAGCTGTATCGTTGTAAAAGAGTTTCCTTGGAATTAAGATAAGAACGATAATATATAGTTGATTTCGTGATGGAACCACCGTTGTCTCGTTTTAATTCAACACACCCATTGGCGTGGTTCTTTTTAATTAGACGCTCTCTCATTATGGTTCACCGCTGGACCGATCGAAATTGGAATTTCGAGAATTTCATTACGCCCGACCCATAGATCTCGTACTAAGTCCGACAAATTTCATTCTCATAAAAAAACAAAATACACTCACACTTTAAACAAATATAAAATACAAAAAATATCACTTCATTCGACACTGTTCAAAGTAAACCATAATTACGCGGCCCTTCAAAGTGAACCATAATGACGCATAGCCCTTCAAAGTAAACCATAACGATCCCAACGTCTCCCTTAATAACCATAACACACCCATCGCCAACAATTCCACGCTCGGTGTCAAGATCCATAATGATCTTATTCGCACCGTACTAACACACTCTCGCCTAGGTCTGGTTACGTAATAATAGCATTGTCGTCCCGTTACCACGATCCCGAACGGATGAGTCCCGTTCATCCGATCAGAAGGGACGCGAAATTCCTGTAACGTTTAGAATCCGTCGGCCGAAACGAGGTTGCTTCCGTGGCCGGAATGTTGGCTTAACTTTCTTAAAGTTCGCTCGTAGCTCGCGCGGAAAGCCTCGCCGGATCCGTGGGGTTTGCACAACGACGTGGTGTGTGTCTTCGACGGTTGAAACACGGTGGGAAAACACCGGCGAAGGAAACTTAGAGGGAGAGGCGAAAGGGTTGCGCCCCGGCAGGCTTTATTGCGCGGTAGAAGACAATTCGTGGGTAAAAAGGTTGATAAGGATTAACGGGTCGACGTAAAGAAGAAAAAAGAAAAGGATAAAAGACGACATAGCGGATGAATTAGAGTTAATTAAGCTTGGTAATCGGATCACGCTAGGTGTAAACGGGACGAGCAAACGAATAAATTTTTCGTTCGCTATTCCCTAGGATCTTTTATGTACTTTTGTTATTTTAGTCGATTACGGGGAGAATGAATTATTGTTAGAAATGTTAGAAATGTTATATTATCACGTGAAGGGAATGGTATGATAATTATTAGTTTGTGTATATTGGTAGGATGGTTTCAGGGGTGTTTTAAAAAGAAAATCATGATGGATGAACAGTGTATCTCTATACAAACCATCTACCTGTCTGTCACTGTATAGAAAAGATATTACAGTGTATATAAACAGACGTTACGAAACGTTTCCAGGAATATGCTGTTATTACGATGAAGACCGTTCGATCGGGCATCGCGACGCTATACTTTCTCATTTCTACGGTATTGTTTATCAAGCATCCGACCTTCGACGGTTCTTTTTGTTGACGGTAAGTAACGTCACGTGACGTCCAATGACATCCGGTCAACGGTGGGTGATCAAGAATTTTTTTCCACCGAGATCATCCTAATATCTCACAGTCCACGGCATCGAAAGGTGAGTATCTATTTTCATACAATCCAAATCTGTCCATCGATCGATAAAAAACACGGATAACCTTCGTCACTACAATTATTATCACCCTGTGGATAAAATTATCCGCTGGAAACGAACTGACCCACGCAATATTATCAAAAGTCTATCGTATCCATTTTCTAACGTTCTGACGCGTCGCGGATAATTTCCCGATTGTAATTACGGTACCATGGTACGCACGTATGTATTTATATATGTATATATGTATGTATATACCGTGTGTCGAAGAATAGAGGGTGAACGGGGTGATTTTCCAGCTCGTTCCGATAAAAACACGAATTCCCTGTTTTCGACTATCCTTCCCACGCTTTCCACGTGATATTTACAAACTGTTCTATTCGAACAATATTTGTCGCTACCGTTCGCACCGGGTATTCCTTCGATATATCTGTCGTGCAAATATTTGCAGATATTGCAATAGAACGTTATAAAAAGTACGATGTAACGTTTCTCGTTACTCTCTCTCACTTTTCTTTTTTCTCTCCGGATGAAAAATATATTAATCTCTATTACACGGAACTATTGTTCCTCCCTGTCATTGTTTCTACTATAAAACGTAATTGTTATTTTTACAAACTCGTTGTATTTTACACGGTATTGATTTATCGAATCGCGATTGAATGAAATGGAATTTCTTCGTATCACGGATATTCCTGGGATATCTTTCTCTCTTTCTCTTTCTCTCTTTTTTCTATTTTTTCTTCGCATCCGTGAAATCGGCGTGGTTTTCACCTGTGCGTCGGACGAGCGTACCGTCGTCGACGTATCGAAAGCGCGTTATCGTCGTTACGGTTAATTACGTTACGGAAGACCTCTTAGCAGGAAACAACAACGTGGGCGACGGGTTGCTTTCGTCGCGATGATATCGCGTTAAAATTAAAACGCGAAAGGAGGCGCAACCTTCCCGCCGCCCCCCGGACGTTACGGTCGTTAAGCGTCGGCCGGCATGGAATTCGTATTTAATTTCGTTAAACGAAACGGCAATCGCATTTAAAATTTTAATGTCCGGCATGTGGCCGCCGGGCCAGTGCGGAACGTTTTAATCGTGACGGTACACCGTCGGTGTATATTTTTTTTTCATTTTATTTTTCGCGAACGAGCCGACAAATAAAAACCGGCACGTTTCACAAACCGCGAACAATTTAGATGAAATTTCGTTACGTAGTACGCGCAAAAGTGTAGGAGACACACGGACCTGTATGTACATGGGAAAACCTTTGAGTGAACGATATCAGCGTGTATTTTTTTTTTCGAGGGATGTTTTCGGAGTCCACGGTTTTTTTCCGTTAGTTTCGTAAAATTGGAAAACTGGAGATTCAAAAGCTGACGATAACACTTTCGGCAGAGTAGGTACATCGCGGGTGAAATTAGTTTTTGGAAATATTTGCATCGTGTCTTTTTTGGACAACTTTTAAAGGCTCTCTCGTATATATGGAATTTTTAGATTCCGGTAGCTGTGAATTTACTTCGGACGTTAAAAGAGTAAATAACGGAAAATTCGACCGGGATTGAATTATTGAAAGGCTATACGGAGAAATTTCCAAAAAATATCACGTGCGTACGCAATTTTCAATGTGTTTTCACAATGACCCCGATATACGCGTGGGCGTATCAGCCTTCACTTTTCCGTCGATAATTAAAGTGTGCGGCGTGTACGAATCGGATTTGATAGCGTCGAATATCCGATGAAATATGAACCGTGACCCCTTTCAATATTAAGAACATTTGTCCCACGGAAATTTGTAGTGTACAATTAAAATCGCGTTCGTGCGCGTGAATTTTCGGCATGCAATTCCGGCGGAGTTGCGAAGGTCGTCCATTGGAATATTCTTGTCCTGTGTTTCCCAACGCGGAATTCAATCTTCCCGTCGATACGAGCCGACATCGGTGATTAAATGTCTCGGGCGTAAAATCGGGACGTAATTCCACAGAATGAAAACTGCAATCGCGTTTAATGGTGAAGTTCGTAAACTAGACTCGCGAGACGCTCGTGGGAATTAACACTCAGCCGAATGTGGGTTTAATGGTTTTCTTTTTGGGACGCAAAAATTTCGCGGCATGGAATTTTGGAACCCAGAAATTTTCTAAGGGTGCAACTTTGGGGCGCAGGAATTTCAAAGCATACAAATTTGGGACGCACGAGTTTCAAAGCATGGAAATTTGGGGCGCAGGAATTTCAAAGCAGGGAAATTTGGGGCGCAGAAAGTTCAGAGCATACAAATTTCGGAAACCTAGAAATTTTAATGCGTATCAATTTCTTAGCATGCAAATTTGGGGCGCAGAAATTTCAAAGCATGGAAATTTGGAGCGCAGGAATTTCAAAACATGTAAATCTGGGGCGCAGGAATTTCAAAGCATACAAATTCACTGCGCAGCAATGTCAAAACATTTATCACCGCACATATATTTCCAATTCCGGGGACACCGGTGCTCAGAAATTCCATGTAGCGGAAATAACGACACGCTCTCAAACATCGTTAGAAAAGAATGCCGCGCAATTACGTTCCATTGGAAACCACGCCCGCGAGAGCGTGTACATACATATCACGTATCCCTTTAAAGTACGAGACATTTTCCGTGAGCGAAGCAATACGCCACTGAAAAAAGAAAACCAAAAGGGCGAACGTTTGCAATCGTATAAAAGGCAACAACGTGAAATTCAATTAAGAAGCCGACGGTCGGCTGGAAAAAAGAACGGCCCAGGGATTACAGCGGATAAAGGGAATGCATTTCTTTCTCTCCGCCATTTTCTCATCATTCGTGCGGATCTCCATTTAGGAGCCACCTAGCGCCTCTCGGTTTTGCGAACCGGGAGAAAGTCAATTGGAAAACGGCGAATTGTGGTCCGTCGGCGATTAACTCGCCCGTCGGGACTTCCTTTCGAGCTCGGCCGACCGAACTCTTCTCTACATCCTTGACGAGCGACTAGATGAGAACGTGGAACACAATGGAAAATGAAAACGTAAGGCAGTCGGGGAGAAATAAGAATTAATCACACTCCCCTCCCCACCCCTTGTGAAGGATACATTAAAACGTGACGTTTTACAATTGTTAAAAACAATCCGTTAGTACACTTCAGTATTTTTCCTAGTTAATAACGACACTTTGTTCTTTTTCTTCTCTAAAATACTTTGTACTTTATTTTTTTATACAATTTTCTAAATGATATTTAAAAGTTTGAAAGTTGTAAGATATATTTAGATGAAAATATGAAAATACACACAGTTTTTCATGGTGTGATAATGTCCCTTTAATAAAGGGTTACGCAGATCTCGTAAACACGGTGCGATCGAAAGGTTTTACGTCTTCGTTACCGTACGTCTGACGGACGACGTCGAGATTCCTCATTTAGATTCACACGCTGTCGCAGCTTATCGAGCGCCACCGCGAAATGTGTGGCGCGTGATAATAATCGTGAAAGTGAATCGCACGTGGTCCTTTCTCCTCGGTTCTATTGATTTCGCCGAGGCTTCGTCGTCGCGCATCTCATTTACCAAATGAAAAGCAACGTTTCAAACCACGGCCCGATAACGGTCACCCCATGATTCGAACGAATGAAAATTCGTACCATCATCAAACCATTTTCTAGAAATTTCTTTCCCCATGAAACTCCACGAAGAAACTCATTAATACCAAATAAAAAAATATATCATATAATTAACTACGCAATTTTCGAAAATGACACTTTAAATCCGAGAGAAAGAAATACGAAGTTAAGGAGTGAAAAATGTCGATTTTTTTTTTTAATCTTAGATGAAAGATAATAATGAAGCGTCGGTGGATGGATCGACCAATCCCGAGAACAATGTGTCCGTATTACGCAAGATTGTCGCGTAACTGTCACGGAATTAAGTGCAAAGTAAATTTATCCAACGTGGCCGACTTCCCCGAACGTCGGGGGTCGATTCAGCATCGTTCGTTCAATGATTGTTCAATGTGAAAGAAAAAGCACGTGTGCACACAATAATAGACATCGCTTACATACGTCGACGATGGGAAAATAAAGACTTGGGGGTGAAATGTTTTTATATCTCAACTTCTAAAGTTTGTTATAGAAAAATACACACATACAAAACTGCGTATACACTGAATTTCTATAGTGAACGTTTCGAAGATTATCAAATTGAACAAAAAAACCAGCTCGTCCCCCAGAACTCGAATTATTCATCAATTAAATAAAAAGACACAACGATAAATAAAGCAACACGTGGGAAATGGATAAATATAGAGATCATTCATTGACCCGTATATACATATAAGTCCGTGTCAACGACAACGCAGAAGTGTTAATTGTCGGAACGAACCGTCAAGTGAAATGAGTCATTCCAGAAGGCGGACAGATATCGATCCTTTTTTTTCAGAGGAATATCATTTCCCAACGGCCGAGGACGACTGGTAACACTGCCCTCGATTACTAAGCAAATCGAAATCCGGATCATACATATGCTGATTGCGGAATAATCAGGTTTATCCCCCTCATTACCATATGTGTTTATTTGCAACTTGTTATTCTATTCCACGCGGACAGCGGCGGTTTCTAAACAACCTGCACGGACAAACACGGCTCGCCGTAATTAAGGAACACCCGCCGGGTAAATAGAAACATCTAACCGGTAATATCGTGTTACGTTCAACATTCAAGCGTGTACATTTGAACCGCGTTTAATCTACTCGCGGAAATTCTTGAATGTTCATCGAGCTACTTTATTCAGCGGGTATCGTCACGTGAGTGTGCTGGAGATTCGAATTATTTGCGGATGTATTGGTGATGTATAAGGGTGTACGGTGAACTCTCGATAACTATCCGCGGGGGACATTGTTCATATCACGTGTACTATCAAAGATATTAATTTAGTTACTTTATTATGTGGTTGGATGCTAGAGAACAGAGTGGAGTCTCTCGATAAGTTTCCATTTCATGGTATTCTCTGCGAAGGGTTTCCATACGTGGAAATTTCCAAATACATAATTTCAAAAGGATAGAAATGTCCAGATGTAGAATACCAACGCGTAAAAGTTGCGAAATGCAGAATGCCCACGCGTAAAAGTTGCGAAATGCAGAATTTCAACGAGTTGAAATTTCCACGCGTGGAAATTTCCATACGCAACATTTCGCTGCGTCAGAAATTTCTAGATCTCAAGATTTCTCTGATCCTAGAGTCACGTGGTGGGAAAGTTACGGAGAAACTAGTACAGTTATTGTTGATACCGTCGAACAATAGCAAATAGATAATGACTGATGTTAATCATCGATCCGATTACACCGTCAGTTATTATTTCATCTGCGAACGGCGTCGCTCGATTCAGACGTCAAAGTAAATTTGAGAATACCAACGCTGATTGCCGGATAAACGTGTTTACCTCACGATTACCATACGTGTTTACTTGTAATTTGTACCGACATCGTACTGGCCTCGCAGTTCCTCGTCGAACACTCCGAACTCTGGATAATGTGAACTGGATTCCGAACTTCCTAATGGGCTATTGATAGCTATCTACATTCAAAGACATATCCTTTGACTCCTAAACACATAACTATACACACACACACTAGGTTATACCTAAATACTCATTAACATAACCTGATTTATTACCTTTAATAATTTTCATCAATAAAAACAATAGACGAAATATCTATAATTACCCATAAAATTCTAGATTTAATCTAATTTATAAATAAATTTACAACAAATATTTGTCTATAAATTTCACCTTTAAAGTTAAATCTTTTAAAAGTATATCAACAAAATTTTCATCGCTCGCGTCATCGCACCTTCATTATTCCCGTTTGACGACGCGGACAGTTTTTTAATAAACTCAGAATCTCTGAAAAAAAATGACACGTCGGACAGCGTGGGATTACCAACCACTAATATACCGCGCAGTCAGTATCCGAGGCATGATGATGTGTCACTCTTCCCTTTAACCGTGTTTCCCGCGTAATTCCCGATAGCTGGCCGTCTAATTCATCGGTGGTCCGATCGAAAAGGTGCATTTTGTTCGTCGGCGTGTCGTATCAGCACGCCACGACTAATACATAGCCGTGGAAATTAGAGAAAAAATTGAAATGCGAATTTCGCGTGCGCGTGGCTCATGCGAATCGCGATGAAGATAATGGAACTACACTCGCGGAATTATTCAAGGCTCGTTTGCAACAATCTGCCGGGTAATTTTGCGTAACAATAATCTGATAGGAAAATACGGAAGAATGTTACGATACGAAAAATGTCTGGGTACAATATTCTTTTCCATCCCCGTTGATCCAATGGGGGGGAATAATAATATTATCAATCAGGTGGATCGGGACACGGGAATTATTCAAAGGAATTACGAACGTTGTGTTTAATCACGAGTTACACGAATGTAAAATAGCCGGGCATGTGATAATTAGTAAATGGTCGGTCTCATCAGGTATTCCGGGATCGACGTCGACGTTAATCCGTTAAAGTTATCAGAATTGTCGGTGGTGTAACGGTTAACGAGATAATTTTCAAACACTACTTGATTCGATCCGCTAATTTTATTGTGACCCTTTAAATAACAACTGTAATTCAATACCGACGATTAACATTCGGATTATTTATCGTTTCTGTACGTCGGACGCTGTATTCGTTTCCTCGTAACGTCGACGAATGGAAATACAAACTAATGAATCTGATATCAGAAATTCGGGAATTTACAACGCACAGTGTGTCGGTGTGCGAAATATACTCTCGTTCGATAAACACAATTTTCGACAAATAAACAAATTCGACATAAATTCTATAGAATTTCTTACGGTGACAATAATCAATCATGTAATGTTACAAATCAAAAAGTAGCGTATTATTAATATGAATAAATATCAAAAGAAAATTGAAAATATTAAGCAGACTATAATACCTGATTTTCTTTGCAAATACCAGAAATAATCAGGGAACGTTCTCCACGTACGTGAACTATCAATCCAGAGTACTTTTAATGAAACACCTGCCTCGACCTTCGTGGTTCGAACACTGTCTCCACGCGACAATTGATTTCCGATGGACATTCGTCAGCCGGCGATCCTAATGAAATCCCAGTACTCTGTGACCAAGGTCACGTCATCAGGGTGGGGGGTCACGAAGAGGGAAGTCATCTGCGACAACCTGACGATTTGAGAAAAAGTGTCTACCTGACGCGTCAACCATCGAAAATTCGATCGAAATTCAATCAATGAAAGGACAATTGATAATAAAAATCTTGTACCTTAGAGGTGGAAAGTTATCGGGAGCCTACCAACCTACGGCTCTGACGTTTGGAAATTTCACATGAAATTCTAGATTTACGAAATTCTACGGTTTTTCCGGTGCTGGGAAATATTCAGATTTGAAAATCTGCGTTTGAAATCAGACAAATTCTCACGCGGAACGTCGGAACGCTTTTAATCTTGTTATTCCAAGGGAGAGTTCTCGATAGAATCGCCGGAAAGCCGTGTAATAATATAATCCGAGACTCGGTGAAAAATGGAGGAACCTCGCGGCGTCGGCACCGCTGGAAATCCGAGGCGAACGTGAAATATCCGACCGACGTTCGCGAGAATTGAAACGAGCGGAAACAGAAATTCGTGATAAAGCGCGAAAAACAGGGGGAGAGGCGAAGAACAGCATGCTAATGTGCCGGTGGATATGTAATGAAATTGAAATGAGCAACGAGAGAGAGAGAGAGAGAGAGAGAGACACTACAACGAGGAGATAATGTCGCGCACTGTAAATAAAAATCATTGAAAAACTTCCAGCCCGGTTGGAAAAATACCCGGCTCTCTGCGAGACTGAAATTAAATGAGAATATATTCCCTTTCGAACAGAGGAGAGTAAAATTCAACGTTTCGCGATGTAGTGTCGCATAAATATTCACGAAACACGATCGATCTTGATTCCCACAGAACAAACATTTCTCACCGAAGTTACAAGTTTGCATCGTCCGACGGCCGGAAGATAAAAACTTTCCAACTGGAAATAGCCGCGGTAACTTTCCACCGTAAGAATAATTTATTTCTCGATATGTATCGTCGAAGGGCAACCGTACTACTTATTTTGTTTTTCCCCGTGTTACGTTGGTACACCATGATTTTCCATCGCGACGCGTGTGTTTTCGTTAACGCAAATTTTTCCACGGAAAGTTTCACCTGGACTTGCGACTGTTTTATGTACGAATAGATTTATGTGTTCGAACGTGCCACTGAGCTTGTCGTTCTCTCCGTTCTTTTCTTTTTCTCTCTCCTCTCTTTCTCTCTCTCGTTCTGTTTTCCACGATTTTTATAGGTCAGCAGTGAACCGCCACCTACTTTATATGACAAAGTACCACTCGGAATGGGATAACATCTATTCGACAACCGCGAAAACACGCCTCACCTATGACTGTGGTTTCATTGGCACTGCAGCTTGAAGACGAATCGTGCTCGTTGAGGTGGAAATGAAATATAGACACGTGGAAATTTTTGACCGCGGGAATTTCCGGAATGAGACACCTCGACGTGTGGAAATTTTCAACGGTTGGAATTTCTGGAGAGAGAGAGAGAAATATCCACGTGCAGAAATTTGCGAAAAGAGAAATATTGGAAATTTCAAAACACAGAGAAAACAATCTGGATGGAAATTTTAAGCGCAGAAATTTCAGAGACACTAGATATTTCAAAACATTAAATTTCGACACCTGACAATATATGTAGATTCACCAAATATATTCGGTTGCATATAAATATGAACATAAGGTACATAATATGGCGTACTGTGTCGAGCATTTAATTCTCCACGGAGTACATTAATCTAATTAAGTGAAACAACAAGTTGTTTGTAAAGTTGAGGCGCAGACAGGATCTTCCGATGTTTCATTCGCGAGTATGCATTAGCATGAATAGTTTCCGCTTCCTCCGTGACCACGTTCTAAGAAAACTAGAATGAAATTTCTGCACTATGGAGCTTGGCATAGAAAGAATACACCACGTTCCGGAAATTTATGGGAATTCAGAAACTGATAGCGAAACGGTATCATTATACCGAGGCATGTGATATCGGTTCACGGAATTAGCAACGATACCGTATTTACAATCAAGAGTTGCAATCCCGCGTTATTTATATCAATACAATCCGCACGATAAACAGTGTTATTACTTTCTGTAATTTCGTTATTACCCATAACGGATTCATATCGATAAGAACAATCGTCGCAATAACACCGTATCGAGATTGTATCGTATCGAATAAAATCGCGTATCGTCATGAATATGCATTCCCATTAAAAAAGAAACCAGCGATACACAACAATATTATTCCACCAGCTAACATTACATTCCACGATCATTAATAAAATTACATTTTATCACATTTCCATACGGCGATAGAATTTCATCGACGTGTTCCATAATCATTCGTTTATCCTTTTGACACATTACCCGAACGTTTTCTCATCCAACGATTACCACGATGATACGTTATTTATCACCGCCAGTAAAATGTTCTCTAATTGCAATGATTTCAAGAACAATGCCTCCACCGTTCAACGCACCTGTCCGCGGTTATAAACATAGCGCGAAATGTATTATAGTATGCTTGATTCAACGACGGTGGTCTGGCAACGTGTCCGGAATCGTTTAAACGTGCGAGCGCGGAAAGCGCAGCGCCGGAATTTTCCGGCTTTTCACGTATCGGTCGCCGGATGCGGGTCACGTTTCCGGGCGCAGCCGGCGACCGGAATTTCCCTTAAAGGAATGCGAAATGCACTGGGGGGATTCCCGAAATTCCGCGCGGAGCCCACTCGTGGCTTCGAGTTCACACTTGTAGGCTTTGGCGGCGGGCTTAGGATGCACTCGGTAAACGATGGGTTTCCGCTCGAAGATTCCATATCACTGGGGAAACCCGGCTAACCTCGTTAGACGTTTCCCTCGTAATTTCGGGGAAATTGTAAAATATTCTGGGAAAATGATAGCGGATGATTTGTGACAGATTTTCGGTGAAATTATAAAAAATAGATTTGATAGCTTGTTAAATTTTGTTGGGGTGTGTCACGTAAATTCATAATTGTGGTGATTTTGATATTTTTGGTAGAATTGTAGAAAAAATATGATCATTTTAAATTTAGGGAAAGTGTTGTGAAATGTTCATTACATCTAATATTTCTTTTTATAGGAGATTATAATCGATAGTGTGACCTTTGTTTCGGCATACTAAACTCCGACACACCGGGCAGAAATGCGAATTAATCCCTGACCACGCAGAGACGCTTCTGCGAATGCGTCTATCCTCTGTTTTCGATCATCGGAATTACTCTGCAATCAATGCGCGCGTTGCGGTCGATGCGTTCATTTGGGTAATAACAGGCGATACTATTCCGTAATTGTATTCCCGTCACGATGAAAATTGATAAGAACCGTTGCTTAAATGCAATCAAACGCATTTAAACCGGATTAGAATTTCCACGAGCACCGTATCAAATCGCACGTGACACCTATTCTCGATAACTTTCCGCTGCAACACTCCTTTCACCCCTACAGCAACGTCGAATGAAAGTTATCGAGAGTTTCCTGTATCAGGAGCAAAAAAAAATGGTATTCAGGCGAATTTCGATCAGCGACGGGGAAAACCATGGGAAATGGAAAAAATTCGGCACTAATGGCGGCGGGTCTTTCTCTCGACAGGATAACAAGGGAGTTTTCTATATCGATAGTGATATCTGATCGCGGTGAGAACCAATTGGATACGGATTTACCTGATTAGAATCGTGTGCGTGTGTCTCCACGGAATTGGATCCGTCGAAATGGATTCCCCGTTTGATCTTAGCCCAGTGATTCTTCTTCCTCGACATCGAACGTCCCCCCTAGGAACAATAGAAGCATGGAAAATGTGAAAATTAGCAACACTTTCATTCCTCTCGTCGCCAAACATCGAATACACGCAACCACTGTGCGAAACAAAGTCAACGAGTTTTCGTTGATAATTATCATTGGAAATTGTGAAAATAGAACGGAAACACTTGAAATCACGTTTCGTATAATTACGAAGGAAAGTCGTCATCCTGATTAGCGAAGTCACTCGACGAGAATATTCATGCGGGGAGTCGACTGTCGAAAGTGGAACGAAAGCAATTTTCATTCGGTGCATTTTTTTTTTCGAATATAGTTAATGGAGCCACGCGGCACTCTAACGAGAAACGGCGAAAGGTATGTAAATCAGTTTTAATTTACCGTTAACCTTTCCGGATCAGGAAGCAGGGGGAAAAAAGAGAAGAAAGTCAAGGACAAAATATCGATCAGGGCCGTACAGTTTGCCACCGCTTGTTTTACACCGCCGGTATTACAATACTTCATTTTCATTCGTATGGCCGCAAAAACGAAGGTTACGCGAGTAATATTGGCGTCTTTATTAACCCGAGAATAACTTCGAAATAAAACAAGCCTATTTCCGCGACGTTTCAACGGGTAGATTGGATTCTGAATGGTAGACGACGAACGTTCAAGTTTTTCCGTCGTCGCGACGGAAAGTGTCGAGTGAAAAATTCATCCCTTTTTCTTTTTAGATTCTCCTTTCTTTTTTATTCTTTTTTCTTATACTCGCAATAAAGCAGAACGTATACATTGCCCACCGACGGAAATATTCTACGAGTAGTTTCTAGGTATGTACTTGTATTTACGTAACAGGCACTGCGACTAACCAGCATCGCGAGGAAGTATTCTTTTTTCTCCCCTTGGAACGAGAATACCATTGTTTTATTCATCGATATTCAAAAAAATATTTGTTAGTAGAAACTTCGTATAAAATACACGAAAAAGAATCTGTACGATCAAAGAACTCCGGGAAACGGAAAGTTACGACGTAATTTTACGTCTCGAATTATGATAATCTGCATTATGATGGAAATAATGGGTCGAAATTCAAACGAAATTGCCGAGAAGAAACATCTTCCCGAAGATATGTACTCGCTTGTTTAATAACCGTAATTAAATCCAGCGAAATTTATGTCATCCCCGTTCGAACTTTTACTAAAGAGCATTTTCAAGCAGCGAACGTAAAGTCTTCCCTTACTTCTCTCCAGCAGGAACTTATTAAACTTGATAAATTTCGAATGCTTCCCCCGCGAGATAACAAGAGACTCCGTCGGAAGAGACCTGAGACCAAAAGTTCGCCGGTATCTCGCGGCACGATTGCGATTCGAAAAACTTCGCGAAATTCCAGCCGCACGAGTCAGATTTCCTCAACGTCTTCTACTTGTCATACACATATACAAAAAAAATATATATATACAGTCAATTTTTCACTAAATACTGTATATACTATAGGGATATATAATAAATAAAACTGAAATTCATACCAATTACGTTAATTCGATTAAAGTTCATGTTTACCTAGTTCCAGCAACTGTCCACTTAATTTTGTCCCCGACTGTATATGTATATCGATCTGGGGTAGAATTTACCGTGAAATTCAATGGTACCAGTCTCAGGTCGCTATCTCAAAAATTGCGGAAATGGCGAGCAAATTACGAAAATCGCCAAAAATCATCAATTTCTAACAGTTTTTTGATCGGCATTCGCTCAATTTTTGAGATAGCGGTCTGAAACTGGCACCATTGTTTTAGTTAGGAAATTCTACGGTAGAACAATGTATAATAGTTGTACTTTTCGAAAATTTTATTTTTCGCAAAAATCTGAAGGGGGTAGGTCAGGATTTTTAGCGATTTTCGTAAATCGCTTGCCATTTTTACAATTTTTTAGATATCGACCTGATTCTTTCTGCATCTTATTCGGCTTCGGATTCCGCGTCCAAAACGCCCAGGATCATTTTAATAGCTCAAAAATTGTGGAAATGGCAGGCGATTTACGAAAATCGCAAAAAATCCTGACCTACCCCCTTCAGATTTTTGCGAAAAATTAAATTTTCGAAAAGTACAACTATTATACATTGTTCTATCGTAGAATTTCCTAACTTAAACAATGGTACAAGTTTCAGATCGCTATTTCAAAAATTGAGCGAATGCCGACCGAAAAACTGTCAGAATTTGACGATTTTTCGTGATTTTCGTAATTCTTTCGTCATTTTCGCAAATTTTTAGATATCGACCTGAATCTTGCACTGTCTTACTTGGTTTCGAATTACGCGTCCAAAACGTCTCGGATCATTTGAATAGCTCAAAAATTATGGAAATGACGACCGATTTACGAAAATTGCGAAAATTGATCAATTTAAAGCAGTTTTTCGGTCGGCATTCGCTCAATTTTTGAGATAGCGATCTGAAATTTGTACCATTGTTTAAGTTAGGAAATTCTACGATAGAACAATGTATAATAGTTGTACTTTTCGAAAATTTAATTTTTCGCAAAAATCTGAAGGGGGTAGGTCAGGATTTTTTGCGATTTTCGTAAATCGCTTGCCATTTCCACAATTTTTGAGCTATTAAAATGATCCTGGGCGTTTTGGACGCGGAATCCGAAGCCGAATAAGATGCAGAAAGAATCAGATCGATATCTAAAAAATTGTAGAAATGACGGGCGAATTACGAAAATCGCAAAAAATCCTGACCTACCCCCTTCAGATTTTTGCGAAAAATTAAATTTTCGAAAAGTACAACTATTATACATTGTTCTATCGTAGAATTTCCTAACTTAAACAGTGGTACAAGTTTCAGATCGCTATCTGAAAAATTGAGCGAATGCCGACCAAAAAACTGTCAGAATTTGACGATTTTTCGTGATTTTCGTAATTCTTTCGTCATTTTTGCAAATTTTTAGATATCGACCTGAATCTTGGACTGTCTTATTCGGTTTCGAATTACGCGTCCAAAACGCCCTGGATCGTTTTAATAGCTCAAAAATTACGGAAATGGCGAGCGATTTACGAAAATCGCAAAAAATCCTGACCTACCCCCTTCAGATTTTTGCCAAAAATAAAGTTTTCGAAAAGTACAACTATTATATTATGTATATTGTATGTACGAGCCGCCCAGAAAATCTTGAAGCATCTCAGGGGTTAGTGCGGCGAGGGGATTGACTTTGCCTTTGTGCCCCGCCACGACGCCGCGTCACGACAAACGAATCGCGCGAGGCAAAATCAATCCCCTCGCCGCACTACTCCCCTGAGATGGTTCAAGATTTTCTGGGCCGCGTGTACATACATATATGTATATATATATATACAATATATTTATTTTCCGTGAAAGCGAAGCATCGTTCATATGTTTTCGCGTCCGTCGACTTTCGGTCGTTTTTAACATTCGATTTGCCGGGCGTTCGGGCGAACAGCGAATGAAAAGCTCGGAAGCTCGTGAATAACAGGAAGAAAGGAACGGACAATGCACGCTCGAACGACGCCGAAGAATCACGCTGGAATTCCTGGATGAAAAATCCGGGAGGCACGGCGGAAAGCAGCTCGCAGCATCGAAGGACGCCGTTTAACGAGAAAAATAAAATCCTGCCAGCTGACGTTTATTCCCTTGCGAGCCGATACGCGAGCAGTTTACATCGAACGACAGAATTTCCCGGGGATGTTATATTCCTGATGGATGATGAAGAAAGAGGAACTGGGTCTTGAATAGCGAATGCTTGTCTAACGAATATCTCTACTTGTTCGTTTTTTATTTTTTTTTAAAGAAATTCTACGTAAAAGGGTGATCGTTAAAATCGATTGATACTGGAGAACTTTTCGAAGAGCAATCAAATATCAGTGAAATGTATTTTCTATTCTGGATATTGTATATCACGTTTAACATGATATCTTTTAATTAGCTCTATAACAATAAGCGATAGATTTTATATGATGGTAAAGTTATTATAGTTGAACCTCAAATGAAAAGATTTGAGAGTAGAAATTCAAAGTTTTCCGTTCATTGAGATTCTGAACTTTAACATAGGGAAATTCGAAGAACGACCGAAGGAACTCGATGAAATCTCTCGTTTCATAGTGTCGTTAAAAGGATGTAATATGCAGGTTTTAATTGTCCTTAAAGAAGATGTGGAAGAATCGCAACACATAGTCCGCGATGCGACGTGAAAATGCAAATGCGGGTTGCGAAAATGCCGATTGCCGGCACGGCGATAATAATTCACGCGGACTTTCGCTCACGTGACAGAGTTCCGTACGCGGTAGTTGCACGATTTAGTAATTAAGGCCATTAACGACCTTAGTCAGCCCGTGGACGTGGAAACCGGGGTGCGCCGCGAGGAACCCACGTGAATTTCGAAGAATAACGAGAAGCCCGGGACTTACGAATTTAATTATCTCGAACGCTTCGAGACACTTTCAACTCGTCGGGATAATTGATACGGGCAACAACACTTCCAGGCAAATTGTTAGATAAGAATGAAAAAAAAACACAACCCGCGTGGATTAAGATCGTCGCGGTGTCGCGTGAAATTCCACTTTCCACGTGCGGTGTAATTAAGTTTGAAAGTACGTTTATACCCGCGGGAACATGATTTCCATGCGATATTCGACGAGGAACACGACGACGAAGGTGGCAGAAGGATATTTGGAAAATCGTGTAAATGCCCCGTGATACACTTGCGAACTACATCGAATTATTCATTCGATAAACTCTGCTCCCCCGGTTGAACTCAATTAATTCATGGAAATACGAATGCTTTTCATGGTGAATTTTCCGATCTCTATATGTATGTGTATTTCTGCAGATATTTCACTATCGAGGCAAAGAGGAAATTTCTTCCAGGAATGATGAAGGTATGTATACATATATATATACATAAACACGTGTAACTGTGCGAGAAAATCATTCATTCGATGTTATTCGCAATCGACGACTATGAAAGGGAGGCGAAACTTCACGATTAGGTTTGACGCTTGAAAGAAACCGTAGTATGTATGTATATGCAGAACATTTCGGTAGCGAAGGGGCGCGAGTGAATTCGCGACTAACACCGTTAAGCAACCGTATTCAACGGAGAACGGGAACTTTATTCAATATTTTCCGCGCACGCGACAACTTTCGGCAAAGTTTTCCCGAAAATTTCATTATCAACGTTCGCATCCGATTCCGCGCTCGTTCCGCACTATAGAAAATACATTTCGCGAGATATAACGAATAATAAACGAACGCGGAAACTTTCATTCGCTTTTAAGGGGATCACCGGGAATCTCACGGATTAGCATTGATACGGAGAACTTTGCCGCGGGGATCAAGCGGTGATCCAAACTCCTTGGACATCTGAATCGCGGTGATTTAAACCACTTTGAGAATATGATCAATAGTCCCCCCAAATTACACGGGTATTTAGATTAATACCCGTGTATCCATCTGAATCTTCGGACCGCAGTGGTTTAAGCTGTCTGACTACTTATAGCGCATCTTAGCATTAAATTATTCATTCCACGAAAAAAAACTCGGTTTAATTCGAACCAATGACATCGCGATTTTTCGTAAAATTGTACCTTAATTAATCGATACATGTATATGTTCACGGTTGGTTAGTATCCATTGTTAATTAATTTTCCATTTCACGCTAAATCGTGCCCGTTCCCAGTTAAACCGGCTTTTATCTGGAGCGGAAATAATTCGATACACTGACCGGGTTTAAGAAATTTGGCAAATGAAATCATGGTAATTTCCTTCGTTAGATCGATAATAAATTAAACAAATAATTATCATAAATCGACACGTATGAACAAATGACAAAACGTAGCTAAGAAAGCTTGTTATCTGGTTCGCACAATTTCGCAAATTCGCGACGACGTGAAAACGATCTCCTTCCGGGTTTCCCTTCTATTACAAGCCGAAGGGAATCCCGGGTCGACAACGGAGTCGATCGGATTTCGATCGGCGACGTCGCGACGCCTCGTGCATTCGAACGACGCGAGACGTCGAACGTCGTCGGTGTTCCGCGCGGCACGGACTTTTTAAAATCTGGGAAACGAATAAAGGAAGTACATGTACGCGTCGAAAGAAACCTTTTGAAAGGTCGAACTTTTAAATCGGACGAAATAATTCCGAGAAGAAAATTCCGGGAGAATGGAAAAGTCGTCTGAATTTTCCATGGGTGGATCTTTTTCGTTTTAATAATAAAAGAAATTGGAACATTTCTATATTGTTACGGGTATCGTAAACTTTCTCGAGAGAGAGAGAGAGAGAGAGAGTGTGTATATCTTTTTTTTTATTGAATTCACCGGATTATACGCGGCACTCCGTTGGAATAAATTTCCCTGTACTCTACATTTTTCTGAAAGACTTAGAGGCAGTAAAAGTAGGTACAGTACTTAGCTTCGTGAAACATTTCACGGTAAAGTGGTGAAAAGATGGGTCGTAAAAACCGGGGGGAGGGAGGGAGGGGAGATGGGGTGGCTTTTAAAAATTACTGAATTTATTAATATTAATCTCACGGCGCAATGATCCTTTGTTCGATGTTAACGTAATAAAACCGAGAGATCGTAAAAACACCGCGGACGAAATATGGCGATTTTCCGCATCAGATCGATCGGACACTTTGAAGAAAACGAGCAATAAACGAACGACATTACCCGGTCCGGAAATCGAGACGCGTAAAAATCGAACCGAACTTTCAACCGAATACTGTCATCGACGAACAGAAAACTGTATGGGTAATTCGCATCGTTCGGTCGAAATTCAATTCCCCGATAGAAATCTATTTGGAAAAACTCATCCCTCGAATCTCTAAAAAGAGAATTACAATTCGTATCGAAAGATCTTTGAACATTAACGTAATTCGTTAATAATCCAAAAACCTTCTAATTAATGTTCCACGCTTCAAACTCACCTAATTTATTCCGGAAAAAAAACGAGCGTAACAAACGTTAGACTTCTTGCCACGTTGAAACAAACCTTCGTAACCTGACCTGAATTAATCGATGAAAAAGCGGGATTAAATTAACCGAGCCACGGGGGGGTTGGGTAATCCATCTCATCCTCGCGTTTTCACGAAAATCGATAATACGTGAAAAACAATTTTTCGCTTCTTCCTGCCCGTAACGGAAGGGGATGGAACGGGGTTGAAAGGGATAATGAGCGGCCTGCGAGGCAAGATTCAGCGTCCCGGCGCTTCTTTAAGGGAGGAGGGCTGGTCTCGATGGCTTTTTCGTCAAGGCGAATGTTTCGAGGGCTGGATGCGAGTATTGATTTCCAATTATCCGCCACACCGCTCTATTCTACCGCCAGCATCCTGACGGAGCGAATCGGAAAGGAGAAAGAAGGTTATGCATAATTAATTAACGAGTCTCGACTCTCGCCCGGCTAATTTTCCCCGGGAATCGGACGGACGTTTAATTGCGACCCTTGTAACGGCGTTTCAAACAGGGGAAAAATCGACCGTTTTGAAATAGTAACGATAGAATCGATTTACCAAAAGGCAACGGTGAATTCTATCGACGAGATACCAATGGGTCTCCCGAGGGACCGAATAAAATCGAATCGTTCTGTTGTATTACACGGTAACACGTGCAATCTCATAAGCTCGATGTCGTATAACGGATAATTGAATGGATTTATATATTGACAACGAACAGATCGACATTTAAGATTGTAAACCGTACTCGATTCAAATTCCATGGAACTTAGAAACTTCACGTATGATCTAGATACTTTTATAATTATCCAACGGATGTACGTATCACATATATGTAGATTGAAAAATCTGATTTTTTTCTAAAAGCCGATATATCGACTGGGTATTAAAAGGATTTAGTGTTCCAGCTGAACTCTCTCTCCCATCGCGGAATAACACGAAGATATAGCGAGCGAAAAATTCCATACAAATTTCCATTATCACACGCACACACGCTCGCGATTTTAATTACCGCTGCAGCACCGGGCACGCTTCAATTAATCGCGCGTATCGTTATTGGTCGATCAATGTAAAGTCCACCGTGAAGAATCCCGCGTCGCGTTATGTAAATGAACGCTTATCACGCGCTCGTTCTCGCGTGTTTCCTTTTTCCTTTTTTATTTCTCCTTTTTTTTTCGTTCCTCCTTTTATTTGTTATTTTATATATATTTATATATACACGCCAGTTCCGATTCTCCGGCGTGCGTTAAACGACAAGCACGATTACATCGGTGGAAAAGGGGTGACAGCCCGACCCGTCGCACGTCCCGGTCAATAATTGTTTATCGATAAGATCGCAGCCCGTACACAGCCGCCGCGTTCAACGAAGTTACGCAATCGGCGTGAAATTACGTCAGCGTCGCATGAACGACGGTTTTTCGTGTAAGGCGAACGGAACAATTAATTGCAGTTAAAGGCTCATTCCGGTTAATCGTGTCTGACATAATCTTGCCGATCGTCGATCCTCGCGCGATAACAGGCCGGTTGAAATAGAGTACTTCACTCTGCGAAGGAATGGAAAACTTTTGTTGCCGCTTAATCACTCGCTACTTGTTGCTGATGTTATTACCGGAGTTTGTTTTATTGTGTTTCTGTAAATTGGCACGTTTTTTCTTTTTAAATCGAGTCCCGTCTACTCAATCGATTGGAGAAAGGTGTTTGGTTTTGGTGATTGGGAGAAATTTATTGAATGATTTTCATGGGAAGTGATTCCTTTAATTATTGAATATATATTGTAAAGGGTTTTGTACATTTTTTAAATGGATAAATTATAAAAGAAAGAGTGTGACTGTTTGATAGGATTTTCTATGGAGGAAGAAAAGAAAACGTGGCGATGGAACTAGTCCGATGGACTGGTGGCGCCATCTTGCTCGAATTTTGTAAACATTCTTCTATTATCAATTTATCAATCATTACATCAATAACAAATTGATTTAATTTATGCGCTGGAAATGAATTAATCACGTGAATTCTATTCACTTTGCAAGCTTGTCAAAGATAATTTTACGCGATTCGTATGAAATGTCGGTCGTGTTTAACGTTTCTGTGATATTGTAATCAATATTATATTCGATTCACTATAATCACGTGATTACTAGATTTTTAATCATTTACAATGTCTCTTCATTAAATTTCCGCTAGAAATCAATAAATTTCACCTCGTCAATAGAGCAGCAATATTCCCAATTAATTAACAAAATCAACTGAACCGTATTAAATTTCAATTGCAATCATTAGTTCGATACGCCCTCGTGTATGTACGTCTAATTAATAATTCTTAATATCACAGATATATATACATACATATATTATCACTTGATCACACAGCTCGACGGATAATCCAGATAACAATTCACCCACGGTTCTCGAAATTTATTAGACTTCGTTTTCATAATATCGTTAATTCATCGAGTGGATAAACATTCACGGCAAATTGCCAGGTATTAATTAAATCACTCTTTACACCGTAGGAAAGTAATTCAATTAAAATAATTAAAACTTCCACTCTCCGGTTAACAGTGCGTAATTAACAGTTCACCAACTGTTCCAAATATTCGTCAGTTTTATTTTCAGATTCCAAATGAAATTATATTTCCAAAATCATTCTAATCAGCTTTGTCGCGATTATGATTGTTGTTCGTTACTAATACGTGTTTCGTTCGATTTGCGTATATACGTCGGCCCCGATGAATTATCCAAAATCTTTATCTGTCTCTAATTACCCGTGAATACCATTATCAGTGGTCGATAGAACACCTTCATTAAATCACCGCGTTGGAATGATGTATCAGACCCGAGCGCATCGTAAAGGATTCCTCTGACAATTCCGTCCGAATTACCGAGTCATTTCGCACTATCAAAGAAATTACGCTCCGTCCCCACCATTTTCTCTCGGAAAGAATCTCGAAGAACCTGTCTCTCTTCTAATTTCCGGGAAAAATAAATATCCGGCTACGCTTTCGTTTCATTTTAATATAAATTATTCTTTCCCGTCCGAGATTATATTATTCGCCACATAAATTCACCAATATACACGCACAACGGGTTTAAAAAGTGTAACGAGTCTGAATTTAGTTAAAAATCCTTATTTCCAGGGAAATAAATTAAATCCAAATAATCCCAGGTGTCAGAATCGTCCTCGATATTATTCGTTTAATTACTTTCTCGTCGTACCGTGTATATTTCATATTTCCCGCCAAGTTTCCCGTTCTACATATTAATAAGGGACACCGGTGTCCTTGAACGATGCGGTAAAGGGCTACAGAGCCGGGCAAGATGAATTCAAGTTTTAATTAAGCTTATCCATTATTTCGTTTCACGGGGGTACGTTTGCCCGTGACAAATACACGGTGGAAGTCGTTCACGCCCCGCGAAAGTCAAAGGGTGGAAAAAGGGTGGTGGTAGGGGGAGAGGGGAGGGTGAAAGTTTCGCGCAGGTATCATCCGTCTAAAAGTCCTTATTAAATAACTTTTCAAACTACGTGCCGAGGTGATACAATCGCGATAACGTCGTCGACGTGTTCACCGGGAAACACATTCCGGAAACGTGACAGCGGGAAATCGGGATGAAACGTCACGCGGTGAAGAAAAAAAAATTCGCTGATTCTCTAGGAGAAAGATGAAAAGAATGAGAGAAGCGTTAAAAATCTTAGAAACGTTGGAACGCGAAGTGTGGCGGATATTTCAGGGACTATGAGTTACGTGGGAATATGAAAACGTGGGTGAAAATCCACCCTGACCGTGCAACAGGTGTTATTCAACCGCCTTTAATAGTCTTTTCGAGCTTTAACGGAATCGATAAGTTCGTTTGCCGTGGAAAGTCGTGGCTTGCAACACGATAACCGTTCTTTTTACACGTATAAGTATGTATTAACACAATCTATCAACGAGTCTCTTAAAAAATTAGATAAATTGATATAAATCTTATGAAATAAATAATGATGTATTAATTTTATAATCCCGCCTTTGATTTTAAAATAAAATTTACTAAAGTCAAGCGGATTTTCTAACTCACGATCATCACAGCTACGAGTTACCTCGCGCAATGAAATCTAATGCAACAGTCGTAGAGGCAAATGATGAAATCCGAACGATGAACACGGCGATGCGCATTCCAACGCGGCACAATTCCTTTTCTTCTTCGCCGGTGCCGGGACGTATCACCGATCGCTGGTAATTTATGTTCAAAGTACCGCGACATGCTCGCTCGGTCGGGATAATCGCCGTAATTACGAGTCATCGAAAAGCAAGGCGATTCCGATCGTACATTAACGTATACACGTACGTAACGTGCCTACAACGAAATAAGTGCACGCATTTTTATGCGCCGGCATATTTGGCAACGGTCGAAAAACGCTTCTTCGTTGTCCTTTTTACACGTCGACGTTTCACGACGAACGATTATCCATAATTTTCGCCGGGACTTCAAATAAATCCATTCCGAACGGCGAACGTATAAATCGTACTGGTTTCCTCTCCGAGGGGACGGGGTGGAGGGAGGGGGGGGGGGAAGAAAAAAGAAAATACGAAAATTTAGTTCGAAATTTATACGGGTAAGTAGAAGATAAAAATCGACACACTTCGAAACGTCAGTTTACCGAACACTTTATAACGACACTCTGTGTGTACAAGGTTGGCTACGTGTATAAAATATTCACTGAATTCATTCCAATTGCTATTGTGATACGATCATTATCAAATTCCAAGATGAATCTTAAGCTTTTGATACCCTATGATTAATTATAATGAACAATAATATTTCTATTATAAGACTTTATCCAAAAAATCAATTCTTCACTCTTACCGATAATATAAAAAAGAAATATTCCTGAACCTTAATTACTCTTACAGCTGTAAAGTATGTAAATTACCGGTGATTTCGTCGCGACGCTTAACCAGATACTTAATTCGCCAAGTACAAAGAATTACAATGTACCGGACCACCTTTTTCATACTGTTTTATTGTCACCTATCCCGAAACCGGGGGGGGGGGGACGTGTACTACACGCAGGGAGCTCGGTAATTACACGCCGGTTTTTTTTATATTTTCGTGCGAACGGTGACTTTATCGGCAACGAACGAGCCGTAACGAGCGTTTAATGGTCGGACCCACCCCGCCGCTCAATTCCGATCAACGTGTTCGGCAAAAAGATTTAATTAACCGCGCGGAAAACTGGGTCGCGCGATAATGATCCATAAACGAGAGGAGTCGGGAACGTCTGGAGGGAGGGAGGACATGACGTTGGGATATACCCGTGGATTTTTGTCATATAATAAAATCGTCTCCATCGGGGCGCGATTATTATGCTAACTTTATTATCGCATCAATGCATTTAACGAGCGATTAGCCTCGATTAACCGCAGACAATTGTCTAAGTTAATTCTATAATTCCCGTGTCGCATGAAGATAGATTTCTTTTTTATTCCATCCAGGAATAATTGTATCCCTCGCGTTCTAATTTAAAACGTTAAACGACTCGGTTTTTATTCGACAACTATAGGTACACTATGGAAATGTTTGACGTTTATAATTTATCTAACATTTGTTTAACCTAGAGAAGTGTGTTACGTAAAGAACGAATGTTTATTTAACCGGATAAAAAGCAGCTGGGGATTATTAAAGAGAAAAAAAAATGTCTGAATCTCATTGAACGGACCGCCCGGTCGAATTGATATAAATCGGTTCAATTAATGTCATAAATGTCCTCATTAATCCAACGAAATATTTATCCACAACCATGTATGTATGTATATACATGTATGTATACTTGTAAGGTTCGTTTTAACATCGGTCATCCGGTGACCTCGCCGAGCTTCGCTTTCGACCCGGTGGCTTTCGTAACGGGAATTATAGTTCGAGGAAATTTTTCGCGCAAAGTTTCGCGTCGCCGCGTGGCCTTCCCCGGCGATTTTGTCTCCGTACGTAGAGCGTACCTTTCTCCAAAGCAAGTCACGTGCGAGTTCCGCGCGTTCTTACGTACTTGCGTAATGCATAATCGTCGGACGACGCGAGAAAAAGAGGGTTCAGTACCGTATGCCGTCTCGTTTCCCCCCTATCCCCCCGTTTTCCGATCGGACGAGTCGAATAAAAAAAAAAAACAGAAGGAAATAAAGAAAGAAAATAGGCCGTGACGAGATCGACGACCACGCGGTGGTTTCCGATCGTTTTCATTTCGTCCGGCGGTGACAACTTTCACGTGACAAATAGCCCGACGCCCGGCAAAATTCCGCATGCTACACGCCACCGACGCATTAATCCTCGATTTTTCTGAATGGTCGTTCGGACGAGGGAAAGCTTCCCTCTGAAAGCCGCTGATAGGAAGATTTATCATCGATATATGCGCTCGCACGTATATCGCAAGTTTTTCCCGAACGATTTGCGTATCGCGCAGCGTCGTAGATTTTTAAATGTCAACTAAACTGGGGGGGGGGGGAGAAATTGAACTTAGATATGGTTTCCGTGGTACGTCAAAGGTTGATAATTGTGTGGGTGAGAAATTAGGTAAATGTTTGTTAAATCAGTCGAATTACAATTTTTCTGGGACTCGGTTTCGAATTAATTAGACCGTTTGATAATGTGGACAGAATTTGCACAGCCTAGACCATGCATTTTTATTCCACAGGAGGCTGTGGTGAACTTTAAAAATATGTGACGCGACAGCAGACGATATTTCTTCTGTAATCTCCTGACACGAAGATTTGTTTGTCTCTGGCATACGAGTGCCGCGGTACGCAGGTCTTTCCCAGGAACCGCGCATTTTCTGCAGCACACTTTTCCAAGAGAACATTAGGTATTCTTAAACACATATTTTCGCACTTTAAGGACGCAGAACATGCGTCTTCTGACTGCATAAAAACACGGGGGAAACTCGATGAATTCTTTATGAAATTAATCAAATTTCATTTCTATCATTTTACGACAAATTCTTTATATTATAAATACTTAACGATCTTCTATCACCATACTAAAGTAAAATATGTATAATAACTCATTGTCACACCTTTCAAGATCACTAATTTGATATCCACCATATCAGAATCTATAAACCATCGTTGCTCTCATCGCATTTGTCGATTTCCCACGGAACGTGGTTGCGTAACGCCAAGCATAAAAAAGGCCCTTTAGAACTTCCGCCGGAGAAGAAGAAAAAAAGACAGCGTCGAGGGTGCATATCGATGAAAAAGTTTGCCCGTTTTCAGAGCGATTCACATCAGTCGGGAAGTGATTGACATCGTTCTATGCAGCCGCGGAATTTCCCGACGAGCAACGAGTATTGAAAAACCCCTCAGTCTGTGTGCTCACGTTGTCTTCTTTTTTTTTATTCCTTATTCAAAGCGACTCATTCCCCAGGGAGACTCTCGTTCTCCATTTCGCAGCGTGCATCGTAAGAACCGAGGAAAAATTGTCTGAATTCGTCCATCGTCTCCTTAAACCTTGCAAAAGATACTTTTACTCGCAGCTAACGAAACACTACTCTCCCTCTTTCCAATCTATCGATAACGAGACATAAAAGAACCTCGTTTTTCCATCTAAATGTATCCATTCCAAAGTTCTCGATGCACAAAATACACCTTACACCTCTAAACGTAAAGACTACTTAACCGACGTGAAGTTCCCGCGAAGCTTTCAAGTTTAACGATAAAGTATGACGTTACGGGAAAGAAAAGTTTGTGTTTCGAGGAATTTTCATAAATCCCTTCGGTCGAGTGGCTCGCCTTTGTCTCGGTCCATCGGCACCTACGCCATTCAAAAATTTCATTTTAAACTTACCCAATGAAAATCTCCGTAAGATTTCGTTTCTCCACAAGTTTCCCCGTCGACGGAGATGCCGGAGCAACAACGCTCCCGGGTATAATCGACGGACACAAATCCGACAATCAAAGTAGGCACCCGGTGAGGCTCTCCCTCGCACCCGCCCCCCCTTTTTAGCGTGCTCATGCGCCTTGGTATCAGCGTGTCGTGAATGGAACGAAAGAGGACGTGAAGTCAGTCTGGCCGCGCGCGCCCACGATCACTGTCGACCGCCGGTCTCACGTTATTTCCATGCCGGCGGCTCGAAATTGTCAGGAAAAAGCTTTACTTTTGTAGGAAGAGCGTTCGGAGATTAAAAAAAATCCCGGGATTTTGCACCCGGTTCGAATCGAACGTCATTAGTTGGATCCGAGGATTTTTTCTTGGGTAAATTGAGATTTTTCTCGTCGGATTTGGGATTTTTTTTGTCACGTTACGAGGTGTCTATTGTTCATGGTAGTTTTGTAAAAAAAAGGGGTTGGGTATGAATGACAGAGAGGTGAAAGTGCGAGGTGAATGAAAAAAAGATAGGATATTGTACGTTATACGAAGTTTAATCTATTTGGTTTACCATCGGCATTATGGCAGACATTCTTTCACGTTGCCGCGCGGATCCATTCGTTTGGTCGCGAATTCAAATTGCTGAATTAAAAAGTTCTCGACGGTGTCGCGGAACTTTTTAATTTCATTCTGGATTCTGTTACGACGGGGATTGTGGAGATTATTTTTAAGTCGATCTGTATGGGAGCTGTTGTATTCATGGGTTATTTCAATACGGATTTTCATGTGTCTTTTTCCGATTTGCTGTTCCGTAGGATTCTTTCGTTCTTTCTTTTTACGAACAAACCGAGTGGAAAACGTATATCGACGACGGTACGCGGGGAAGTTTGTCAAGATCTTAATCTGACAAGATCGGGCCTGGTTCAAAAGGGATACGAGGGGCTGAGGTAAGCAGAAATTTTTTATAACATATTCTATCAAATAGAAACCATAAACTTCGATATCAAAGTAAAACACCCTCAAACATCTAAAAAATATCTAAAATATAATAACATTCATATCTAAATCTCAGTAAATATTCTCCCCACATATATTTCAAATTCAAACCACCACTACACAAATACCAATCGATTCGACACACGCATAAATCAAGCTCCAAAATCATCGCTCCGATATTATCATAAAATCGCGCGACGACAAAACGTCTAAAAGCTTGTGAACGCTTATAAATTTCGTCGAGGCGTGCTCGTCCGTTTCTTCCGAGATTCTTGGAAGCCCGTTGAAACACGACACGTTAAAATAGTTCTCCCGCGGTTCGAGAAAAATAGGAAAACCGCGACGATCTATCCGGCACTCGGCAAACGTGTCCGTGTCGTCGGCAGTAGATGCCGGAAGATCGTTGAGATCAAACGGTGCAACGGGGTTTTCCGGTTGTGAATGACTGGGCCGCGCAAGTGTTGCCACGTGCCAGCCGAAACTCGGGCCAATAAATCACGACGGGCACTCGTGAACGGTAATACGGCCACTTTGCCCGCGAAACGCGAGATCCGAACGGCTGAAATTCGACGAACACCTGCGCAACCGCGTGGTTAACTTCATCGTTCAATGAGAAACTGGGAGTTTTTTTGTTGAAATTTTCCTCTGTACCATATTTGTGCCCATAACTATGAAAGTTGTCTAAGTCAATTTTTAAACAATTTTTGATATTACGTTTTATAAAGGTTTTGAAACAGTTATTAACAAATTATCAAGACTTACATTTTTTTAAATATTGACTATAGACCACTTTCATAATTATGGGCACATTTCTGGCATAATTTTCAAATATTCAATTTCATTCTGTTGATACGGTATCGTGATAAGGGTGGACTGTTAACACGGTAAACAATATTCCACGATTTTCTATGAATTCGATCGGGATTCACCGTGTTTTCTGAAGAAACTCTCGATATTATGATGTATGTAAGTACGTAGCGAGGAACATAATCGGAATTGGAAATTGGAGTAGACGGATCGTGAAAATACAAAGTGGAAACGGGAGCGATTAATGTATTCCGCGGTCGGACGTCGGTCGTCGTGAAATGAACGTTTCGACGAGAATTCCCATCTGGATCTAGGAGGATCCAGATTGCGTCCGAAAACCGGTGGCGTCGTGATTTAACTCGCACGTTTAGAACGACGTTAACTGCGTGGGTGCACGGCAATATTGCGCGGAAAACATAAACATCAAACGGAAACGAGGGCCGGCCTGGTACGTTTATTACGGGAACGGTGAACAACGGGGTTTTGCACCTGATAAAACTGTTGCTTGATCGTGATAAATTAAAAAAGGGACACCTAGTTTGCTGATCGAAATTAAAAACATATGTATCTTTGGTATTCGAGTAAAGAGACTCTCTTGTGAGATCTAGAAAATATGATAAATTAGATAAATAATTTTTTATATAACTTTATATTATATATATACATATATGTTTATAATGATTTTTGGTTCTCGAATAGAAACAAATGCCTGTTGGAAGTGTTCTCGTAGCGTGCGCAGATTCCTCCAGCCTATTTACTAAAATAAACCGAACGTCAAATAACACGAAAATAGAGTATACCGTACGAATCTCACGTATGGCGACCGCTATTGTGATTTTGCAACACAATGACTGTCACGTTGCGCGGTTAGTTAACCTACACATGGATCACCGAACGATGAAACTTTTCCCTACGAGAATCGATCGATTTACAAATAATTCGCGCGTCAATGTTGCTCGAACATCGAGGGCCATCGAGAATTGTTTATCTGATCGAATTGAAACTTATACGGACACTTCTTATCGATAATAATAAATAATTGTAACAAAACCGTAGACAGGATACTGAAAATGTTAATTATACGGTGATCGGATAAGAACAGGATCACTTTTGTTAGTTGCTGAGCGTCGTGGCTGTCAGTGTAATGTTATTTCGACGGAGTTGCTAACGAACTCATAAATTATTCCTCTCGACGATCACCGACGGTATCGATGATAATGTCCGCACTGATTGAACATTCCTATTCGGCGGGCAGGCTAATTAGAAAATGGGCGTCGAATAGAAATTGGACGCTATAGCCCGAGGATCGTATCGGTACGTTGACGCAACCGTACGGTAGGCGTGCCTAAAATTCTCTATGTAACACTATGTGACACAGATTCGAGATCACCTTTTTCGAAAGTCAATGCTCATGATCGCCGGTGAGTCACTTTCTGCGGATCGAGAGTCGAGATTCCATTGGAAATGATTTCCTGTGATTACCATCCCTTCCCCCCATCCTCCCTCCCTTCGCTACCGTTTTCGTTAATCCTCGATTTCATAAGAATATGAAAACCCGTTCGATTTTGACGGAAATGAAATATTAAATGTCGGATTAACGATAATATTGGTAAATTAATCAATTCTCGCGAGATTTTAATTTTCATGACACGTACAATCGGTAATCAGATTCGTGTGAACATAATTAAGATATTAGGAAAAGACACTTTGTCAAAAGTTCGATGTTGTAGCTATCAATGGTGTTTTTCAGAAAGTGTATCGATAGCCTCGATCATATCGTTCCTTCTGACTTACGTACACTTTTTTAACCATCCACAACATATACACATATACATGTATGTATACTGCTATCCCGAGATGCCCAGAGAACGTCCGATATTCGTTCCCATAAAAAAAAGAAAAAGAAACAAGGGAATGTTATGAAAAAAGGTTGCAACAAAATTAGACTGGCTCATTCCGTTCAATGTTGCTTATCAGATTCGATCGCATGCAGTGGGACAGGGTCCCCGACATGCATATGTGACACCATAGAGATTTCACCATCGTCTACCTATTTCTCATATCACATATATTCCTTATCAGCTAACATTTTCCCGGCTCGACGACAGGATTGCTACAGAAAAATAACCTACATATATACCAGCCTCCCTCGTGATATCAATAACCGGTGATCGATACATCACGAAAAATGTCACGTAACCTTTCCAAAAGAGAAGTTTATTTACGCTACCTACATATTTGGAAATTATCCACAAACACTTCCATGGCTGACACGACATACATACATCCGTTATCGTGAACAAAACTATCGCGACTACAGGGTAATTAATATGTAATCTGCTCGCGGATAATTGGCTGCCGATTACACATAGACGTTTCACATATTTCCCTGTGTATGGTTCACCATGTAACAACGTTCGCTTTCGAGAAACTTCTAAATATAGTCGACGGTATGTACAACGTGTTCCACATATGTAATAGCATGAGTGGCACGTATGTATGTATGTATGTATGTATGTATATGTATATATGTTTGTGTGTGTGTGAAACGTATAGCACAGTGGCTCGAGACCACAGCGAATTGTAACAAGCCTCGAAGAATACCCGAGGCACCCAGATCCGGTGCTTCAAGGAAAATAGCAATAAAAACGTGCAACGAGCAACATTGCTTTCTCTTCTGACCTCTAGAAACTGTCGGGGCTCACTTGCGGATTTCAAAAACGCTTTTTTCCCAAGCTTTTCGCGACGATCGTCCACCATAGAGAGAAAGAGAGAGAGAGAGAGAGAAGTTAAATGACAAAGTGTATTCGCGAAATTGCCATTAAGGGGATTCGAGGCACTTGTATCGCGCCCATGATAATTAAACTATTTTCTCGTCTCTTTTTCCTCGGTTCCTATGGAAACTAGGTATCTGATTTTTTTCGGTCTCCTACACCGGTCTCGTTTAATTAGCTATCTTAAAAGTTTTAACCCCGGGAGTTTTTCAAACGATGCTCTGGATAATGAGAAACAATTACTTTGTATTTTTACCTCTTCCATGCATTTTGATATGTTTGTCACGTTTAATTTAAGAGAATTGATAATTTTCATATGATTTTAATTTGGAAAATTAAATATTTTAAAAAGAAAATCAGACTCGAAATATTTGTGATTTTCTAAGATATTCTTATGACAGAACTGTTGAATAACATAAGTTTATCACGTCAAGTAGAAAATGTCTACACTCGAACGATCATGTGGAGCACGTATATAGGTGGCGATATACGATTATTCGCGATAAAGTGTGTGTTAGGTGGAGAATATTTATTTACCCGGGACGATAAGAAGGTAAATTTAAACGGGACAAACGGAAATACGCGATTTGAATACCGGAAGAGGAACAGGCTTCGCGTACGATACGTATTTCAACGACGGTTTCCTTAATTTCCCTTTAAAAAATCACCCGACATCGTTCGAGCCCGTAGGTAGACATAATTTCACTGGTTCTTACGTGAATTTCTTTGCGGTATCCTTTATGAAGAAATATTACGTATCTTTATACCGTAATTCATATCGGGTCGCGTTACTTTTATTTGTCGGGGATTATTCGCAGGTGCAACACATGTACCGGCAATTTAAACTTTTGATTCCCGCGCGCTAATAAGCGGCGCTTTAAAGGATCGATTAACCTGTGGAAAGTTGTAAAAACGGCGGGATTCATTAAGGATGTGTTAAGAACGAACGGGCAAAGATTTCACGCGGACCTACCGGTAAAGTCGATGAAGGTATACCGTCGATTGTTCATGACGCCATAAATCTGTTTCTGCAGCCTCTTAATATCATCTCGTTTACGGCCTCGATCTCGATACGCCTTTCACGATTTCTTCTGCCCGGTGAAAGAGAGAGAAATGACTGTATTTAACAACGATTACAAAAAAAAGACGAGAAAAAAAATAACCGCAGTCAACAGAAGTCGAAATTGCACGGAACTTAGCCGGATTTACATGATTCACTTACTTGCCGTTTCGTCAGACGATTTAATTCCCCGTGACATTTATCTTTTCCTTACATTCACGATCATTAAGACTGATAAACTCTTAACCGTAACTTCGACGGAGTAAAAAAATTATAATAGAGACACAATTTACATCGATTTAACCGTCACGTAATTCTTTTAATTGACTTCTCAGAATGTATCAAAATTATAACTCTCAATATAACTCTCAGTGACTCTTTTGAACGTTACTAACTAAAACATAGTAAAAGTTACAATCTTCCCGTTGTTACGTAACGACTAATAACATTCGTTCCGATCATCGAGTCATCCGAAAAAATAAAAAAAAAAATGGTTAGTCCACAGATTAATTAGGGACACGGATCGGTGACACATGTAATGCATAAATTAACGCGTGTAACGTTAAACAGAAGGCGGGATTCAAAATAAAACGTCATCGGGACCGACGTTCGACGGGCAGCACGAGAAATTTCATCGAGGCACGTAGTTTTACGTGACGATGCGTCACGTATACATATATGTATGCAACATCGTGTGCATGTGTACGTGTGTTTATCGTGGCGCATAAAAGCCCGGCGGGATTAGTCTGAGGTAATTAACGTCACGATCCCCGTGCGTCGTCAGAGCCGTGAGATCCTGTCAAAGTGTCACGGCCGTGGAATCGGTGTTCCCCGAATCGTTTCGCAACGAAAAGATGTAAATCGGAGTAAGAGTTCCCGGTTCGGGACCCCGGGGCGAGTTTCTCTGTCTGGAAAGTCCTTACTCTTATTTCATGCGACGTACGTGTGTATGTGTACGTACACACGTTGAAATTCAGATGCAATCGACGTGCAAGCGGCGGACGTTGATTTCTTACAATTGGAATCGAGTCGCTCGCTTGGAAATCCAGGAATTCGTTTTGGTATTCCGATGAAATGAGACTTTTGTAATTGATAATCAGTCTAATTATCGATACGTTACCGGGATTTATTAACGACCATACAAACGTATTTAGTTTTAAGTATCCGCCGATATTATTTTAATTGTACGGATTTTTCGACCGTGGCAATTCCACGAAACATAAACGTGAATTGGGAAGAGAAACGTACGTTGTTTTTGTTGTTGTTATTGTTGTTGTTACCGTAACAGTGGTCCGGTGTGTACACGGTTGAAACAGTCGTAAATGTGAACGCTGGTACCGATAATGTTTCAACCGAGCGTTTCACGTTGCACAATTAAAATGTAAATGGAGAAGAACAAATGTCAGAGGGGGTGAGGGGGGAGAGGGGAGGGGGGGATGCTGCGGGGCACGGGGTTTCGGTGGTTACTTATTAATTTTCACCTCGTTTTCTTTCGCCGCGCTGAAAAATGACAAACAACGTTATCGAGGCACCAGATAAATCTCACGATGCCGAGAATGATATCTCCCCGCTTTGCGGCGAACGAAACACCGCGGCGTGATGCTTATCTCGTTAATTATTACAAGGTAACCGCAACCGCGGGCCACTTAATATCATCCTAAAAGAACCACCCGACAGTCGAACGGATCGTTTGCTTGTTGTGAGAATATAACGCGAAATCGTATCGAAACGCACCGCGACAGTTCCGTTGAGAATTAATTCGTCGATGGACCAGCGCATTTTTTTCCTCTCTCTCTCTTTCTCTCTCTTTCTCTCTGAACGGGTGCTGGTAATGAAGTTAATACAGCGCGGTGCACACCTCGTTAATTATCACCGGGAATCGAGAGTCACGGTAAACTCATTAAAGACCGCTCCGAAGGAGTGTAAAAACGTTTTTTTTTGCCACGCCACCAAAACACTTCGCACGTAATATATGTAAACATAAAAAGGTGTGATACAAATTGTTGGACATACAAATATTTATGTTGAAACGAAAACACCGCGAGCCGTGACGAATGTACTTCGGGAAATCAGTGATCGTGAAAGAGTAATTTTTAACGAACACAAATGAATGTATGTACGTATGTACATATATGTGTATGTATGTATGTAAGTACAAAGATCGCATTGGAATTCTGATCGATCCGATGTTCCCACGATCGTATCGTAGAAAAATCATTATTTACTCGCGTCGCTGATCGGTTGAGTCAAGCTTGTGTTATTAATCAATGAGAATGACTCAACGTACCGCTCATGCTTTTCTTTTTCGAAGTCGACTCGCAAGTCCTTTGCTCTCTAAGCACCGCGACCTTCTGCTGATTACGTAATTGTCTCGTAAACCGTATGTATTTAAAAGTCTGCCGAACGACCTCGGGTTTTTGACGTATTATTAAAATAGATCACTATTAATAATGACCACGGTAGACGGGAGACACGAACTTCCGTGTGTTCAACGAACCTGGTGGACGGCGACGAAGAAAAAAAAATAAAATTCTGACACAAGCTTAGCCCTCAACTTATCACGGTTACATTTAACCCAAAGGATATTCAATACCTGCAATTGGATCGTGTATAATTTCAAATAAATTCATTTTACATTAATTATATGCACTTTATCGTGTTTATATTACATTAGGATTTATTGTTTGTAAAAATTATAATGCAAAGAAGTCAGAAATGAGATAAATCTTTGTGTTTGCGAGTTTCCGAGTAATATAAAAGGTTCGACGGGGAATATTTTGCAATGTGGAAAACGTAGTCGGTGCATCACGGGTGGCATCGGAGAGTATTTCCCCGATAACGTGTCAATGACACGTGCCCCGTCCCCGGATGAAAAGGTTTATCGTGGAGGAGTGGTTTTCCACGAGGAGAAATTGTGGTTTCGTAGCGCTCGCGGCGATAGGAAAATATAGGAAGAGGAAGTAACACACGCCATAGGAGATTGATGGTGTTTATTGCAACCCCGTGGAGTTTACTGGTTTCATCCATTACCCACGTCCGCAGGTTCGTGCTTTTATCCGGAGAAAAACTAACGGTCCCCGATGAACATCGGAATACAATTATTAAAGCAACTTCGAATAACAAAAAAAAATTGTACCATATCAAAAAACACACACACTATCGAAACTTTACGGTTAATGTTCATTCTACAAATTACTCGACAAACTTGACAGATAAACGCAGAAATTTGGGAACAACGAAATACCTTCGCGTGGAAATTTTAGGGTGACCCAAAATTCGAAACGTGAAAATTCCAACGCGTAGGAAATTTAAAACGACGAAATTTCCGGACGAGGGACGATTCAGGAAAAGTGAGAAATTCCAACGCGTCGAAATTTCCACTCGTGGAATAGCCGAATCATTTTAATCAAGCTCACCATTGAACACCGATAATTCGACTATCACTATCAGAAAGAAAACTCCGAATGTTCGAAGGTCTCGCAGCTGGGCATGCTACTGGCAAGCGTGGAGAGGGCCTGTCTGTTACTAACAGCGATCCACGTTTTATTCGATAAGGGCTCCGACGCCGAGACCTTCACCCTCGGCTACATCACCGGCTCCAAGAGACGTCCAGGGGACTTGGAGTATCAGCGTCCTGGTTACCGGATATCCGGCGCTATCTCTCTCGCCGTGGAGGAGGTAAATTGAAACGTTTTCCCTCAACGAGTGTGTACACCAGCTAACCGCAATTAGCACGGAAGTTGTTAATTAAATGCAATTCAATTTAGGACTTTCTATTATACTTCAAGGTTATCGTTACCCCCTATGAAACAGAAATATAATAATCAAAGTTCTATAGCTATCTGTGATGTATGTTCTTATATGTTATTTATTTCACTTTAAAAAATTACTTTCTCCTATCGATCAAAATAATATCGATCCCCCGTTTGTATTTTATTCAAATAAATCTTTTGTTCGGGATTCGTAGGTTAACGCCGGTGAACTCGGTCGACGCGGACACAAGCTTGAGTTTTTGGTGGCGGAAACTTATGGGGAGGAGGAGACGAGCATCCTGATGACGGCCGATCTTTGGACGAAGAACATCAGCGCTTACATCGGCCCCCAGGAAACCTGTGTTCACGAGGGCCGAATGGCAGCCGCATTCAACCTCCCCATGATATCTTACGTAAGTAGTCTCTTATTTCTTATTTGATCCTCGAAATACTGTGGCGAAGCTCTCTAGGAAACTGAGAAAGCTCTTTCTCCCTCTCTCCTTCTCTCTCTCTCTCTTTCCGTCGAATCTCTGGATATAAAAGCCCGATACATTTCAACCTTCGGTTTGTTGGCCTCTTAACAAACAAGCCAGTTTTATCAACGTGGCGATCGAGACATCCAAGAATAGAGGTTTCTGAATATTTCTTGCGATTCTGTATTTTTTTCATTCTCTCTCTCTCTCTTGTTCTCCCCTCCCGTCGACATGATCATACCCGCGTGGAATATTGAACGGGGGTAATAGAATTCATTGGATTCCGTTGAGAAACTTGAAATTACTTTTAAAGCCTGTTTCTTACGGTTTCAAAGGTTTCTTTGATCACGTAACAACGCCGAGCAACAATACCGTAGAAACGAACGCGTTATTCGAAAGGAAATATCGATAGAATAAAGTTTAATGCTTCCCTCTACCGTATACCTTTTTCTTTTATCAAATACATACTCGATCCTGTCGGAAGTGGATCCATGAAATAATGATTTTATGCGCGTACGCTTTTAGGCGAAAGCTCTTCCACCGTTCTCCCTGTAAAATCTCGGTAATTCCGGGACTACCACGTTGATTGAATTTCTCTCATATATATTTTACAATAATTTCCTTCCTATAGTATCCCACTTAAATCCGTTGCTCTTAAAATGATTTAATAATCACGTAATCTCTAAACGAAGGATAACTACGATATTTTTCCCCGATCGTTTCATCGATGAGTTTCATTTCCGATTTAATCCCGTTGGCAGTTCGACGGTCGATTTCACAACGGGACATTCCCGCCGAAATTTGTTTCACCAGTGGGTATCGTTCCATTTAAATCGCGAGCCACGCGGCCGTGTAATAGCACAAATGGTCCCCGAAGTGTTCCGTTCGATCGTTTTTTTTCGCTTGTTCCGACGTGATCGGACGTTGCAATGTGCGGTTTAAGCTCGCCGGGTGCGGCGGGCCAACAACACCGAGGAAATAAATTATTCGCGGACCATCGCCGGCATACGAATTGCGACGTACTGAGGTTACGACACGTTTAACCCATTCAGCTCTACAAAGTCCTCGATGCGGATGATTTATCTATGGCGGATTCCTTTTTGGGTCAAAGACGGGACGTTACGCTGGGGAAATTTCATTGTCGGTGAAAAACGATCGATTTTGATCGTTGGATCATCGTCAAATTGAAAATTGTCGTTTTAGTGATGATATTAGAAATTTGGAATTAATTAGATTTTATAATAGAATTCAATGGAACGAATGATAGTTAGGTATGTGTGTATATGTATTATCGTATGTATGTATATAGGTGAACATTTGGCACAGGAGAGAAATAGTAATTGGGAGAATAGAGAAATATATGCGCGAGTGAAATTCATTAAGCACCTATTTATCTTGCAAATGTCTTGCTTAAGAAACTACCGGGAGAAACTAAGAAAAGACGCTATTACTCTTCCGAGCAAATTATCCAGATCATTGGATAGTTTGTTCGGAGTGGCCGGGCCACATTGTCGAAAAATATACGATTCTATCGGAGTACCGTTTTACGATCCGTTTAACGTGAGGGACTGCTTTCGAATTGGCTCGTGCGTAACTAACACCCGAAATTAGTTCTCCCGTCGTAAAAAATAACGAGCAATCTCCTTGAAACGGAAAACGTCTTAATTTCATTTCCACGCCTATCGAAAAGTTTCTCAACGATGATTTTAACTTCGACTTGTATAATAACCATACATACGTGCCTCTCATCGCTGATCATCAACTTGTTAACATATAATTACGCGATAATAATTTACGCCTAATTACCGTACGTGAAAATATTTGACCTATATTTTCACACGGATTTGACTCGCCATTACTGTCAGCTTAAATTACCGGTTAATTGTTAAACCGAGTCCAGTGACTTAATTACGAACCATTATCCGATCGGGCCGTTCGATATTATTATTTTTTTTCTTTCCTCTCGTACGGCCCGTTATGTCGCGCGTCCAGCTGCTTAAAATCGCTGGCATTACGTGTCGCTACTCTTCCAGCCTAGTAATAGACCAACCTAGAAACCGAATGCAAATCTGAAACTAGTTTACACGTGTTTTGTACGGTACTGGCTATTTATCTCTTCGTACGGTCTGTTTTGTTTCTGTACCATGTTATTGTACCATGACCAACGAAAATATATGTATACGTTTCCTCTGTACGACGAATTTCTTCATTCGCGATTCTCTATCTGCTTTCAGTTTTGCACGCATCGCGAATCCTCCGATAAAAAAGAATTCCACACGTTCGCGAGAACGAGACCACCCGACACGCAGATCTCGAAGTCGGTCGTCTCCGTGCTGATGGCGTTTAATTGGACGAAGGTAAGTGTTATCTTGGATAAATATATTCAAAGAGGGACGGGAAACTCACGGGGAAACAATGTGATTCGCGATAAACCGAGAAATCAAAAGAAAACTGACAGAAAAAATGTTTAAAATGACTCTATTTTTAATACATTTTATATCGTTCATTATACCACGTGTTTTAAATTGAAAAGGGCTATTCAAAGGGCTCGAATTGTCACGACAATAGGTGTATTTTTTAGGGGACCAATGAGGATACAATTGAAGGTAATAATTTAACCCTTTCAGGTGACTTTCATGTACATGAACTCGACGTTATTCGAGTTCAACAAGATGTCGACGGTCGCGAAGACTATTTTGTCGTCGTTCGAGGCGGCAGGTGTAACTGTAAATTCCCTACGATGCTGGGAGGAGCCTTATCATGTAACGCACATGACAAATCCGTTTCACGAGCACGTCAGCGAGACGTACAAAGAGACGCGAAGTGAGTAATGGTATTTTGTTACAGTTACACAAAAATATATATACGCGCCACTCTACGGTTTATTACATCTCCCACAGCTTTCCATTTCGACGAAAGTGAAACGTTCTCGTGTCTACGTGTCAACGGGGCACACACACATGTAGAAACACGCGCGTACGATTTTCTAAATCACGTGTAGAGTCGTTTAAAATAGACTACCCGCATTTTAATTCTACTACGGACTCCGTGTAACATGTACATAAACGATAACCCGCATGTAACAATTACAAGAATCTCGCGTCGTGAATAGATACGTCTCGTTACGGGGCCCATTAGTTTAAATGGGTATTTATCTGTATCTATGTACTTTCTAAAAATAGTCCGACGTCCTATTTTCGTGATCCGGTGATATTAAAGAGAAAGATGAGGAAAAATAAGAAAGAACGAGAACGTATGAAAGGAAAACGCTTGAGGAAACTTGTTTCTATCCCGATGGTGTGTACGTTTGTTGCAGTTTACGTGATTCTAGGGAATTATTATGAGCACATGGGTCTCTTGATGGCTCTGGACGAGAAGAAGCTCTTGGAAAAAGGTATAAATCCGCTGTAAAATAATCAGGTACATATACTGGAGAGCAGTATCACTAGTGTAGTTCTAGAAATCTCTTTCCCTGACACAAGTATCCTCATGAAATTTTGCTAAAGATATTAAATGTAACTGTTGACCCACGGTAAATACTAAGATCAAACAAGTAATTTCGTAGTTCCACTAACGAGATTTCGCATACATTTCGTTTCTACTTAAATTATATCAAATTATACCACAAAACAAATAGATACAGAATTGATGATAGAATGCTTGTGAATATTGTCGATTACCGAGAGTAAAGGAAATTTATCACGAAAATATAGCTCGCGTGATTATCTGCCGTCTCTGTTCGCCAAGTCTCTTCTCCGGAGAATTTTAAAGATTTCTCGTTAGATTTCTGTGCCCGGAGGGAAAATAATATCACGGAATTTCATGCCGCAGGGGAGTACTGGGTGGTCGGCGTTGATATCGAGCAGTACGATGAAAAACGACCGGACAAGTACTTCCGTGGTTTATGGCAGAGGAAAACGAATTCATCCATCCTGAAAGCGTATCGTAGTTACTTCAGCGTGGTCGCATCCGCGCCGATTTATTCGAAAAATTTTACCCGACTGGTCAACGCGTACAGAGAGAAACCACCGTTCAATTTCACGAACCCTCTGGCGAACGTCGGTGGAATAGTTCAGGTGACTACTAGGACTAATACTAAATACAACGAACATACATATAATATTGTTTCAATTCATATGATCGAGGAATCCGAAATCGAATAAAACAGTAAAAGATTCAAGTCGGTATCTAAATATTTGCGGAAACGGCAAACGAATTAAGAAAATCGCCAAAAATCATCAATTTCTAACAGTTTTTTGATCGGCATTCGCTCAATTTTTGAGATAGCGGTCTGAAACTGGTACCATTGCTTTAGTTAGGAAATTCTACGATAGAACAACGTATAATAGTTGTACTTTTCGAAAATTTTATTTTTCGCAAAAATCTGAAGGGGGTAGGTCAGGATTTTTTGCGATTTTCGTAAATCGCCTGCCATTTCCACAATTTTTGAGCTATTAAAATGATCCTGGGCGTTTTGGACGCGGAATCCGAAGCCGAATAAGATGCAGAAAGAATCAGGTCGATATCTAAAAAATTGTAAAAATGGCAAGCGATTTACGAAAATCGCTAAAAATCCTGACCTACCCCCTTCAGATTTTTGCGAAAAATTAAATTTTCGAAAAGTACAACTATTATACATTGTTCTACCGTAGAATTTCCTAACTAAAACAATGGTGCCAGTTTCAGACCGCTATCTCAAAAATTGAGCGAATGCCGATCAAAAAACTGTTAGAAATTGATGATTTTTGGCGATTTTCGTAATTTGCTCGCCATTTCCGCAATTGTTTAGATATCAAAATGATTCTTTCACTGTTGTATTCGGCTTCGAATTCCGCTTCCAAAACGTTCTCGATTACGTTAATATCTCAAATATTGCGGAAATGACGAGCAAATTGCGAAAATCACGAAAATTCGTCAAATTCAACAAGTCTTTTGGTCGGCATTCGCTCAATTTTTGAGATAGCGATCCGGGACTGGTACCATTGCTTTAGTTAGGAAATTCTACGATAGAACAACGTATAATAGTTGTACTTTTCGAAAATTTTATTTTTCGCAAAAATCTGAAGGGGGTAGGTCAGGATTTTTTGCGATTTTCGTAAATCGCCTGCCATTTCCACAATTTTTGAGCTATTAAAATGATCCTGGGCGTTTTGGACGCGGAATCCGAAGCCGAATAAGATGCAGAAAGAATCAGGTCGATATCTAAAAAATTGTAAAAATGGCAAGCGATTTACGAAAATCGCTAAAAATCCTGACCTACCCCCTTCAGATTTTTGCGAAAAATTAAATTTTCGAAAAGTACAACTATTATACATTGTTCTACCGTAGAATTTCCTAACTAAAACAATGGTGCCAGTTTCAGACCGCTATCTCAAAAATTGAGCGAATGCCGATCAAAAAACTGTTAGAAATTGATGATTTTTGGCGATTTTCGTAATTTGCTCGCCATTTCCGCAATTGTTTAGATATCAAAATGATTCTTTCACTGTTGTATTCGGCTTCGAATTCCGCTTCCAAAACGTTCTCGATTACGTTAATATCTCAAATATTGCGGAAATGACGAGCAAATTGCGAAAATCACGAAAATTCGTCAAATTCAACAAGTCTTTTGGTCGGCATTCGCTCAATTTTTGAGATAGCGATCCGGGACTGGTACCATTGCTTTAGTTAGGAAATTCTACGATAGAACAACGTATAATAGTTGTACTTTTCGAAAATTTTATTTTTCGCAAAAATCTGAAGGGGGTAGGTCAGGATTTTTTGCGATTTTCGTAAATCGCCTGCCATTTCCACAATTTTTGAGCTATTAAAATGATCCTGGGCGTTTTGGACGCGGAATCCGAAGCCGAATAAGATGCAGAAAGAATCAGGTCGATATCTAAAAAATTGTAAAAATGGCAAGCGATTTACGAAAATCGCTAAAAATCCTGACCTACCCCCTTCAGATTTTTGCGAAAAATTAAATTTTCGAAAAGTACAACTATTATACATTGTTCTACCGTAGAATTTCCTAACTAAAACAATGGTGCCAGTTTCAGACCGCTATCTCAAAAATTGAGCGAATGCCGATCAAAAAACTGTTAGAAATTGATGATTTTTGGCGATTTTCGTAATTTGCTCGCCATTTCCGCAATTGTTTAGATATCAAAATGATTCTTTCACTGTTGTATTCGGCTTCGAATTCCGCTTCCAAAACGTTCTCGATTACGTTAATATCTCAAATATTGCGGAAATGACGAGCAAATTGCGAAAATCACGAAAATTCGTCAAATTCAACCAGTCTTTTGGTCGGCATTCGCTCAATTTTTGAGATAGCGATCCGGGACTGGTACCATTGCTTTAGTTAGGAAATTCTACGATAGAACAACGTATAATAGTTGTACTTTTCGAAAATTTTATTTTTCGCAAAAATCTGAAGGGGGTAGGTCAGGATTTTTTGCGATTTTCGTAATTCGCCCGTCATTTCTACAATTTTTTAGATATCGATCTGATTCTTTCTGCATCTTATTTGGCTTCGGATTCCGCGTCCAAAACGGCCCTGATCATTTAAATAGCTCTAAAATTACGGAAATGGCGAGCGATTTACGAAAATCGCAAAAAATCCTGACCTACCCCCTTCAGATTTTTGCGAAAAATAAAATTTTCGAAAAGTACAACTATTATACGTTGATCTGGCGTAGAATTTCCTAACTAAAACAATGGAGCCAGTTTCAGATCGCTATCTCAAAAATTGAACGAATGCCGACCAAAAAACTGGCGTGCAGTAACGCAGAATCTTCGATTACTCGACGCCGAGCTATTCGGTTTTCTTCTAAACATAACCGTTCTGTTGTGTTATAAGGCAGATCGTGCCAGAAACGGCGTACCTGTACGACGCGGTTCACCTTTACGAGAGGTCCCTGTTGAAAGCCCTCGACGAGAATCGGGATCCGCGGAACGGCAGAGAAATGGTCGCGACACTTTACGGTGTTCATTATCGCAGCGCCATGGGGTACGTATCATCGGAATCGTCGGCTAAGAAAACCCACGATTCGTGGTTATACCGTTTCGTTGCACTTTACGACATGCAAATCAGGTTGCGTAACGACGGGACGGCGTCGCGGCAAAGTCCTCTACCGACAATTTCACGCTCAAAGGGACGCCGAAAACGGGCGACGCGTGCTCATCGATGTATTTTCGGCGAAGTAATTACCGTTTGCATACCGTAACGAGGTCCCACGTAGACGGAAGCGACATGCCATTCATCATCGTACGATCTTGTCACTAAACATTCGCGACTCGGTGATTAAGCAAAGAATTTATGGATCGTGGACGACGCGGCAACGCGGAAATGAAAATTTCCGTCTGTTTACGACTACGACGCCTCTTTTCTGTCCCAATAAAAAATCTGACGGTGTGATGTAAAGTGACGTTACCTTTTTTATTTCCATTTTTATCATATCCGACTTATCCATTTGTCGCGAGATTTCTTTGGACAAAGACAATTCATTATCTATACGATGGAAATGATTTTTCGGCGTAATTAGAGAGAATCGCTTTAATGCATATAACGCGTATAACGAGGTTCCGCGGTTACACGAACCATTACCTCCTCAGGTACATGGTGTACATGGACGAGAATGGGGATGCGGAGGGTAATTACACCCTGATTGCATTGGACAATCGGCCCACAAGAGGGCACGGGTTATACCCTATAGCGTACTTCATAGGGAAAGAGGAGGGCACAAATTTGCCAGTAAGTGTCCAAGTTCACATTAATATCTTGCCAGTGAAATGAAATTCACCATTAATTATTAATCGATTCTATTGGAAAAATCTCTCTCTCTCTGTCTTTCATAGAAACTCCGATTGACGAGAGATATTTCTTGGATTGGCGACGGTCCACCAATAGCGGAACCTTATTGCGGTTATCATGGTGAAAAATGTACTTGTACGTATCGAAATTATTATCATTATTTATCAGAATATCTGTCAGACGATATATCGATATAAAAAAGAATAATATATCTGATTTTCCCAATCGTTAAATGAGCAATAATGTTTTATGTACAAATTTAATCGTTTCATACTCGGAAAGGGCAAAATTGTCCCTTTCAACGTTGAATTCTATTTGACATTAATTCCCGTGAAATTTATAACAACGCGGGAAATATCACACTGTAACTGTCACGGAATATCTGATCGCGTGACGTAGGATGTGACAGTTTTCTCGATATTTTAATATAGCAAACGTTATCTAGATACGCTTCGTGAAAATGCAAGTAGGGTCGGGGACGGTTCTCCTTCGAATTACCATTCGTCAGCTTTCTCTCGGACCTCTAAGGCCATATACCGTGCGAACCGATCGCTCGAAAATGCATCATAAAGTTTGCAGCACGACCTTAAAATTTACATATGTAAATCACTTAAAGGGGAACGCCTTCCGCCCTACTCGTCATATTTTTTTCGTTTGCATTAATCGACGATCGTACATACGTCTATATCTATACAATGTTCTTTTTTTGTTCCCGTTGCGGAATAATTGCTGCCCGTTAAATCGAGCGATTTAAATATCTGTCAGAATATGTATTTTAATAAAACGACAAATAACGCGTACTTACATACATACATACATTACGTATACATGGTAAAACTTTATCTCCGAGTTGCCGGAGTTCTTTCGCATACTTTTTCCAATTCGCCATAGTGCAATGTACGCCGAAGTGCCACGCGAAACTACGTATTTATTCTAATTTTCCAGCACACACGGGAGAGATCGTAGGTGGAATAGCCGGGGGTTTCTTGCTGATCATTACGGCGGTGATTCTGGTCCTCTATAGGAACTGGAAGTACGAACAGGAACTGGATTCCCTGTTATGGAAGGTGAACTACAAAGATATCCAGATCAAAGAGCAGAGGGACGAGTCGGCGGGAGTCAACGAGGCGCCCGTCAAATGCAATTCCAAGGTAACTGACCGTCTCCGTAGAGTTCTCTTTGTGCTTTTCCAACTATTTTCCATCTCCGACGCTGGTCCCGACGTTATTCCCGTCAATTTTCCCGGGGACCGATTGATTCTACGACTTCTCGAACTTCCGATCGTCGCTGCGTTCCTCGACGTTCCAATACGAAATAACACTTTCGTCTGTCTCGCATGAAAATTGCCGGGAAACATCGGCAAGTCGTATTCAACGATAAATAATAACAGAGAGAAAGAGAGACGGTGGATTCCGACGAGGAAAGTATTACGAAACTATAGTGACGAATCGTATGGAGGATAAGAATCACCGAGAATGTATCGCGAGATCTTTCGTATTTTCTGTACCGCGAAAAATGGAGAACTTCGTCGACGAATTGCCAGCGGGAAAGTTCCACTTACGAAATAGGAAAATTGGAAAAAGTATAGACTCGTCGCAGGGGGGGACGATGAAATTTCTTGCGGTGCCCGCACGATCTCGCGTCGGGATAAGAAACTATTCACGGAAACTTGAGAAACAGCGAGGACGAGAAATAGATGGAAATTCCGGAGAGGAATTTCATTTCTAAATTTCCATTTCCCCTTAGACAACCACGACGCAGCCGATCGTGAGAACCAGCCAGGTCTCCCTCAGCTCGAATCCGGACGCGGACTTCCGATATTCCATGATTTATACGCAAGTCGGCGTCTACAAAGGGCGGATTTTCGCGGTGAAGAAGGTGCGCAAGAAATCGATCGAGATCACGCGGGAAATGAAGAAAGAATTGAAAGTGGTAACGTGAAAATTATGATTCTTGCCCTCAGATATTAATAATTATCCCGTTAATCGATGTACAATATGTGAATTAAACTGGGAATTAATTTTTTTAGATGCGTGATTTACGACACGACAATTTAAACGCATTTATCGGTGCCTGTACCGATCCACCGAATATCTGTATCGTCGTCGAATACTGTGCACGTGGTAGTCTCAAGGTAAAACCAACAATTCATAATTAATTAGGTTTATAATTAATTCAAATCGTTTCTACAAAGTATTCGCGTATCTTTGTCATCGTAGGATATCTTGGAAAACGAGGACATGAAGCTGGATAATATGTTCATGGCGTCCTTGGTTGGTGACATAATTAGAGTGAGTAAATCAAGCAATTAAGTGGACAAAAGTGTCATCCAGCATATACACTAAACACACTGTTAAGTAGAGGTTGTCTCAAAAGTGGAACGTAAACCGAATTCCTCGTATCTTTAGACAAAGTTTCCATGTAAACTTCCTCCTCGTCGAGTGAACTCGTAAAAAGTATAGAAATCTTTCGACAGAAGTCGGGAGTCAAATTTTATTCTTCGTATTTGTGGTTTCATTGTAAGTCTCTGCTGGGAAACGGAATAAAATCGATCGAAGTTTTATCGGTGGCGTCTCGAGTATCTCGGTTTATATCGCCACTTTAGAAACCACTGTAACATGGATTTTCGGGATTGGAATTTCTTTTAAGACAGTTTAATTTAAACGCTCGATCGCTAAACATATTTTTTTTTCTTTGCGAGCGACGTTGACGTCAGTTGAAAATCAGACTCGCGTTTGACACACACATATTTTTCAGGGGATGATCTATCTGCACGAGTCCGTCATAAAATATCACGGATCGCTGAGTACGTCGAATTGTCTCGTGGATTCGCGATGGGTCGTAAAACTGGCGGATTTCGGTCTCCACGAGTTCAAACGGGACGCCGAATGCGAACCCTGCGACGTTATGAAAAAATATCACGGTATTTTGTCAATTTTGTTTCACAGAAATTATATAAAAAAAAACACTAAATTTTCAATGTCACATTTCGAACGTCCTACAATGTTTTCTACAGGTTTCTTGTATCGAGCACCTGAACTACTTCGAGCAACGAGAGCTGCGGAACCGACTGCCAGAGATTACCAAAGAAGCGATGTTTATTCTTTCTCGATAGTTTTGTACGAGCTTCAAGGTCGACACGGTCCATTTGGGATCACGGAATTGTCGGACCCGGAAATACTGAAGAAAGTAATCGCGAAAGATCCGACAACGGAGCCATTCAGGTAGGTTAAAATAGAATATTCTATCGAAAAACGAAATACTTGAAACCTAAATGATTCTATCAGCTATTCTCTTTCACCTGAAATATCTCAGACCCCCGTTGGATCAATTGGAGAACTGTTTCGACTTCGTGCGAGACTGTTTGATCGAATGTTGGGCTGAGGACCCCGAGGTTCGGCCCGATTTCAAAATTATAAGAAACAAACTGAGACCATTACGAAAGGGCATGTGAGTAAAACATCTCTGAGGATTTATAAATTGAAAAATCTAGATCACGGAGATCGGGAAATTATTTCGCAGGAAACCGAATATATTCGACAATATGATGGCGATGATGGAAAAGTATGCGAATAATTTGGAAGCACTCGTCGACGAACGAACGGATCAATTGACCGAAGAGAAAAAGAAGACAGGTGAAATAATTAATCTTCCCGACAATGAGGTGTACTTTCTCGCTTCGTATCGTCATATTCTCTTTCGTTTCACCTTTTAGATGCTTTGTTGTACGAAATGCTACCGCGTTACGTCGCGGAACAATTGAAACGTGGGAACAAAGTCGAAGCGGAGGGCTTTGACTGTGTCACCATTTATTTCAGCGACATTGTTGGATTCACCTCTATGTCGGCTGAAAGTACGCCGCTACAGGTAACGATAAATTACTGTCTTTTAATTCTTCAACCATCACCGTTTACATCCATCACGTTTCCGCGTTGCAGGTGGTAGACTTTTTAAACGATCTGTACACCTGTTTCGACTCGACGATAGAGAATTACGATGTGTACAAAGTGGAAACGATTGGTGACGCTTACATGGTGGTGAGTACTTTAAAATAATATTCATATCATCGATATATTGTTATTTAAATAATATCTTGGTAGATCGATCCCAAATCGTTAAAAAAAATCACATTGAAATCAGATCGAAAATATTTCCCGTCCGATTTCTCCGATCTTACACCTGAGATTCCTGTTGCAATTCGTTCTCCAGGTAAGCGGATTACCGATACGGAATGGTATTCAGCACGCCGGCGAAATAGCCAGCATGTCTTTATGCCTGCTGGATGCAATTAAACAATTTACAATTCGCCACAGACCTCTCGATAAGTTACAATTACGGATCGGGATACACTCCGGTGAGTCTAGACGCTTTCTACCATAACATATCCGAAACGTTCAATTACCCCAACACATTCGCATTAGGTCCCGTGTGTGCCGGCGTGGTGGGATTAAAAATGCCACGTTACTGTCTGTTCGGTGATACGGTGAACACAGCCAGCCGTATGGAATCCACCGGATCGCGTAAGTTTCACATTCAAAAATCATTACACCAACGAATCATTCTTTTTCCACGAATTACCCTACCTATTTATTTCTTCCAGCGTTAAAAATTCACTGTAGCAGCGAGACGAAGCAACTTCTCGATCAGGTAGGCGGATTCAGCCTGGTGGAACGAGGAATAGTCTCGATGAAGGGAAAGGGCGATCGTCTGACCTACTGGCTGATCGGCGAGGACCCGATTCTACGTGGTGAACGAAGCAGGGAGAGAGAAATCCGTCGAAACGGCTGCAGCAAAAAATCAACCACACCGAATCCATTGGTACCGCGAAGCTCGTTGAAAAACAAGTCTCTCGTCAGGTCGACGTTCATGAGATGCTCCAGCGAGTCACCGAAACGACTGCGATTCGCCAGTTCCGATCAACTGGATCAGAAAAGTGCCAGGGTGAACAGTCAGCTGGAGTCGATCGTTGATAACAGTCCGTGTAAACCGAAAATGTCCTGTGTTATCAGGCCGTCCTGTATAGACACCTGGAGGTCATCGAGCAATTCCTGTCCCTGTGTGGAGAAACTATGCGAACAGGAACCGGAAATAGTTACAAAAGATCTAACACAAACAGAGGTACAGGTCGATATGAAGATCGGACCACTTCGAAATAACTGGATTTTCGGTAACGAGTCGTATTTTTCACGTGGAGGATCGAAAAATCGTCTTGGATCACCGGGGATTAATCAGACGGCTTGTAGATCAGCACCTAGTAGTCCAAGGCACAGTACAATGATCTTGAATTCACAGAAAAGAGCGGCTCAATCTAACGAGGAGATCGACGGATGGGATGCAACGACGCCGTTGATTTATTACCCGGGTGGACGACTCGATTGAAGGAGATTCTCGTTGTTGTCGGTGGAAGTCAATTCCTACGTGTAATTTATTTAACAGTGATACGTTCGGCGAGTTCGATCGAAAACCCGGAGCAGTGCCTACGTAGTCAGGATCGATCAGTTTTTGGATTAATTCGAGGGCGGGACGAAGTGCAGTAAAATGTAAAATCATAAAATCGATCGTAGTGAAGGAAGTGTGAGTAGATGTTGGTGAAATTTCTCTGGGAATTGTGTTTTCTTTCTATGGGGAACTGGATTTCGGTAATTTACCGTGGAACTCGTCACGGTAATTATGGAAACTTCGAGGATACGATTGAAAAACGATGAGGTAGGACAAATCGATACGAACTATACATATAATAATAGTAATAAAGCTTCACTATGTATGATTTTGATAATCACGTTTAATTAACGTGACGTTAACGATCAACGTATTAATTTCCCGGTGACTCGCATACAGTTCGATAAATTTCACTTGCTGTACACGACGTACCAAAGCACACTGTACGTACAAAAGAGAGAGAGAGAGAGATACCTTACAGATGTATTAATATATTATTTATAGCAAGTATCTATCGTAAATGGAAATCAGCACGCCGTAACGGTATATTCCACTCGCATTAGCTTAGACAATCAAGAAGGCTCGTGCTTTTTATTCTATATAAGTGTCTAGTCAATTTATTTTAATTAACGAACAGATTCAGTTTTCACCGCGCCACTCGAAAATCGCGCGTAAGATACATTTCCGTCGAATAGATTTGTTCGAAACGTACGAATCAAAGTGGACGTATAATATTGTATATGTATTCGGAAAAACTTGTACTCCCAAAGACACCTACACCACGTTACGATCAATCTATAATTACCATATTCGATACCTGACATCGGACAAGTATTATTAACGTAATCTATTATCGGCGAGATAGTACTTAAGCGAATCATTTACCGATTAATGTGTAACGCTAATATAACTTAGAAACTCGTAACCCTCGTACTTACGAATCATTATCAAATCCCTAACGTCGTTATATCCTGTCTAAAAGAATCGCACAATCTATTGTAAGCGTGATAATGTAAATTTATTACCTTCCGTGAAATAAAGAAATCATTCGTGAAACATCTATATGTATATATACCGTTCCCATCGGAATGTCAAGTTTCTATCTAGATTCCCGTAATTTGTTTGCTCGCGGAACGCGAGCTGAATTAACCGTGGTTTCATTATATTTCTTTTTTTTTCTTTTTCTTGTTCTTCGCTGTTTCCTAACGTACGACGATTCCGCGAACTCGGCTGGTTTAACACGATAGAAATTAGCGTGCAAACAACGACGCTGTACACCCGGCGAAAATAGTGTGTTACAAAGATAATTTCGAACTATTGACAGTCCTTATTCGCGACACGCAAGTGCAATGGCTTCGTTGGCAAACCACGCGGACGCACACGCGCGCGTTGCGTGATGAAACGGCGGCGATAACGCACAAAGATCCATTAAATTATTGTTATTGAGGAAATTAATTAAACACGCGCCGCGGGACGACCGGCGATTGTGCGTTTAAGCGTTAAAAGTTCTATTCCTGTTTTATCTGGCACGCACGGCTGACCACGATTCTCCGGAGTCAGGGCACGTTCATAAAAAGGAGAACAAAGTCGACTGTTCGAACGAAACGCTAACAATTTCCGAAGACAGCTTGTAAAAGGGACACAACAATAGCGTTGAGAACATTTTTCCGCGATAATCGTTCGGTTTCCGAACGCCTGTAACACAATAACTGGTTATTGGCGTTCGTACGTCTGGTTGCGGGTGTTACAGGGATATCGGTTACGTGAGAATAATATTTTAAGTTTCATTTTTGTCATTGCTTATAATGCGAATTTAAACACTGTCACGAGGAAAATGTTATTATACGAGTAACACTGGTTTACGCGACGCGCGTGAAGAAACTGGAAATTTTTAATTATCATAATATTGACACTTTGAATTTTTCCTAATGTAATACCGATGTTACGTATATTGATAATGACAGTTGTTATCGTCATCGGTAGCCCGACAGATAACTAAAGTCTTCATTATTTTAATTTGCACGTCTCGTTACGTGCGTTATAAAACCACGTGATTGCGGAACGTACGGTTCGTTCGTGCCTAAGTGCGAAGGAATTGTGCAAATACGCGAATGACTTCTGAATTTATTGCGCGATTTACTATTCACCGTTCGCGGTGCCAGCCTCTGAATTAACCGCGGATTAAAAATTATGTCAAAACACACCGATACAACCGGAGTCCCGGCGTAATCGTGGAATGTCACACGAACGATTTAAAAACATAAACAATAATGATGATTTTCTCTTGTCTATCAGAACTTATGACGTAAACGAGAAACTAAACGTAACTTAAGACACCGCCGTGAAGAATTTTTTTTTGTAATCGTGCGATTAAAGCCCAACGAACAAATTGAATAAAATAATTGTACAACTATATACATAATACCACACATGTTTTCGATACGATATCACGAGAACCGTAGAAATCGAACACCCTGTATAACGAGGCGACTCTTATATACAGAATGAGGTACCATCTTATTTACGCTGAAGTGGTTGTCGGCCAACTTAGAGGAGCGGCCATCATTCAATCAAGCCGGACAATTTAAACAGCCTGATTCACGCAGCGAAATCATTTAATATTTGACGTCAAGCACGATTATCGTATAACGGTGCGTAATAGCCGATTGTTTGTACAGGTTGCAAGCGGCGCCGCAATTTTCAAATGGTGTATCTGCCTCTTGAGAACGATGTTGCTGAACGCTGACGGAGCGATGTTGCAAAATTATCCGTCATTAGCGAGGGATGTTCTTTGACATGTAAGTACAATCGTTCAACCGACAAACGATATTTAACAGACGAACGAACGAAAGAGGAGAACAAAAAAACGAAAGAAAAAAGAAAAAAGAAATCGCATCAAAAACAAATTTCAATCTCATCTTTATCATCATTTTCTTTCTCCCTTTTTTTCTCTCAATATGATTTCTCTAACTCTTACGGTACTAACACCTACATCCCGAGTACGTATCAGTGTAAACTATGACTCGTTATATATTTAATCGTCCCACCGACGCCGTATTATTTTGAATTCACGCTCGAACGCTCACGGTCTCTAGAGCGTACTTTTATTAGGTTCTCCTTCTGCCAGCCGCGTCTATTTATAGGCTCGGAATTATCTTCATCCGTCGTAGAACAATACGTCTAGAGCGGTAAAAAAAAAAGAATTTGATACGAGAATATACTTAATCGGTGCGGTTCATCGTTGTTAGTCATACGAAAATAAAAAAAAAGAAGAAAAAAAAGTACGTCGCGATAGTCGACGGTCGTTTCTAAACCGCACGGAATTCGCGTTACGACACACACACACGTATCGGTGGAACGGCCGATGAATTATTATTCCCGACGTATATTACCGGTGGATTTTCACCGTTGGAAAATGATACGTTAGAAAATTTTCGCGACCGGCCACTAAGTACCACGAGGTGTACATACAGTTCGGTAACGTTTTCCCCCCCAAAGTCAGCGGGTTGATTTTGTATTCTCTTTACTCGTCTTCGTCATACGACGTTACGATCCTATCTCTCTCTCTCTCTATCTTTCTCTGTACGTACGTGAACGTCTCTCGCACCTGCGGCACAAACGAGTTGTTGTCCACGCACATGCGGTTACTTTACATAAGATATGCGCGTTTAGACCCGAGCTGAAAATAAACTCGTCGCGATTCGACACGTTCGATCGTGACGCTCGGGCTCTCGTTGTCATTTAGCCTGATTTCCATCGACACGATTCGCGCTCGCGCTATACCAGCGACCGAGCACCCGGAGTTTCTTTTGCGTGCCACGTAAGTTACGTCTCCGTGGTAAAATCTCCACACAAGGTGCACGGGGCCCATAGACAGGGGGCCTGGCATGGCTGTGTACCGATAGAATTAAGTCGTGGTATCACATCTAACGTGTAAACGATACCCGAAGGGACGATCGGCAGGTAAAATGCCGGCGCAGAAAATTCTGTCACGTGTATATGCAAAGGTTTATTTTAGACGCCTCGTACCGGTCGACTACCGTCAGGGAATATCGAGTTACTGTTTCATGCTTGTTAGATCTCTGTTTTTTCTCGCATTTTTTTTGGTCTTTCGGTACAATTTAGACGGTATTAATAGATGTGTGAAAATAATTAACGGCTATTAAAAGACGCGACGAATTAAGTCGACAGGGTCGCGTCGAGAAATGAGGAGGGGAAAAAAAAATAATAATCGTCATCAGAATAGTGGTGGGCTCGTCTACGCGGGCAGACGAGCGAAATTATACTTTCGCAGATGAAATGACGTGGGAAAAAAAAAGAATTTCACCGTTGAAACACCGTGATATCCTCCGACACGGATACATACACGCGTTACCGTGCTGTGTGTATGCCACATTGTACATGACAAAAGCCGAGTGTTGACACTCACAGAAGAAAAAAAAAAGATAAGATAGCAGCTGTTAGCAGCCAATCGGCGCTTCTGTGCGTCGCGGTCCTACGTCACTGTTGCTAACTGTGGTTGTGTACACACGGCTGTAGTAAATTGATATTCCTTCTTTCTCATTTTTTTTCTTCCCTTTCCCGAATGTTAGTCGGTTTCCTGGACGGTCGAGTGAATGTCGTTACCCGCGGGAATTAGTTGCCGCCGTTCGCGAACCGGGCGCTTTGAAACTCCCGCTGGGTTCACCGCACCGCGAGAAATCACGGTTAAACGGGGTACATACACCCTTTAAACTTCGGACATATAGAACATCGAACGAAAAGAAAGAAAAACAGATGCAACGATGTCGACAAATTTGTGGAAAGGTATACTGGAACACAGCGGGGAGGCAGATATGAGATATGAGAAAAAAATAATTAGGAACGATAGAAAACTATCTATATCAATATTCTCTCGTTTTAACGGGAGGTACACTTCGAATTGATACAATAGTATTCCGGAAAGAAGTGAATTCTTCGGGTTTTAATGTCGTCTGATGGAACTACTTTCTCTGAAACGTGACGCTTCGCGTTATCGTCCGTGTTTACGAGCACGTGTATTAACAGCGTACAAACACAACATATCGTTATATTTTTGGCCTGCGTTTGTGCAATAATAATCGAGTGAACGCGGATGATTCGTATTTCGCGGTAAAATTCTCTATCGATACCGTGACGGTAACCCCGTCGAAACTAAGTGTAATTAGCAAGTTTTCCGTGGCGCGTTTGCACATGGGAAATTTGCACACGTCGCATAAATAGTTAACGTTAATCTCATTCGGAATTGGCATATTTATCGAAAGCTGTTCGAATTGATTGACTGATAGCGAACAAATTGCCCGGGCGAACATGCACGGACTGCATATAGTATACATATAGTATATATGTTATTCAATCGTAAAACTCGTGACTCTATCAATTACATTTTACCGCAGCCATACCGAGAAAACCAAAGTGTCTCGTACACCGAGCGGAACTAAGCAAACACTGTTAGGCCGCTTAACTTCGACACGTAAATAAGATTACGTCCGACAGGCTACGGGATTTGCAAACAATTAGTGTGTAAATGACGTCTTCGGTATACGTGCTCATCCGCGAACGTGTCGCGTGAAGCTGCACGTTACTTACTTCACGGAGACAGGTACCAACACGGGCTACTTTGCTATTTCGTGTTGTGACGATCACGCTCGAAAATATATAGTATAGGTATATATATATATATCCGCGAAATTCTTTTGACCGTATGTTTCTCCGAAAAAAATACACCGGTCGTGCAGTATTAATAGCGTAACATCTTCTCAAAGTTAAATAAACATTCGTGCGTGTAAATGAAAAAAGAAATGAAGGAACGTGTGAACTCAGAGACGTCTACGAGCATCTGTTACTCATCTCCTCGATTTTCTTTATCGCAGAGAAGTCTACGGTTTCTTAGCTGGTTCCGACGTATATACATACATACATACAACTAACGTCGATCGTGAAAATGAATAAATATGTGCAGTTTCGAAGAGAGAAAGAAAAAGAGAGAGAAAAGGAGAAAGAGGGCGAGAGACACGACCGATAACCGTCCGTGATAAAAGTAAAGTTTTGATATTCTAAAAATATCCCTAACATGTTTCGCGTCGCACGACGATGATGAAATCATGTTGGTACCTTGGTGTCGTCACCCGGAGCTGCGTGTGGTACAATTTATTTGACCTAGCGTGGTACATATTTTATTTGCGGACTAGATATCGTTGGCGAAACCGTGTCCGCTTCGTCTTCAACGTTTCTACTCGTATATTTCCACCGAATTTTCGTTATCTATACACATTTTCATTCATCATCCATCATAGTATCAACTTACACCACTAACCCTTCGACTAGCTAAATTCCATTGCTACATCGAATTGTGCGCAACGTACACACAAATGACTTTTACACACGTAATGATCGATATTATCGAAATATCTCGATCCAACCTACAAAAATTGTAGTCAGAGTAATACTGAGAAATACAGAGAGACTCCTTGTCGGAATATCAGACAGAAAATATTTATACATCGACGGGATCGATCGTCGTCGATCGTCGAATTGACGCAAATTATCCGGGTACGAGAAAAGAAGAAAATGAAAAGAAAAAAAACATGAGAGAAAAAGACGTACGGACAAACTCGAACGGTAATCCACAAGTAGGTGCAAAACGCGGGTCGGCCTTGATCGTCGTTAACACGTGAAACGCTCGTCGTGTCCGTTGACTCGTGCCGGAAGGTCTGGTGCAATTTAATCGTCTGCGTCTCCTTCGTATTTCGCGGAAATTAGCGCGGGAACTTAACGCGAAATTATACCCGATCGTTTCGTTGGATTCCGCCTGTGTATGTATATATATGATAGCCGATCTCGTCCCGATCGGAGCGCCGCCACGGTGGCGCCGCCTACACGGCATGCGGCAACACTAAACCGACTAGGAATCATGTGTTCGCTCAGTATATTCCGGCCTCTGCTTGCGTACGGTCGTTCGTAAGGGTACAACAAAATTGGCTGTCGCGGGTGGCGCGGTTTCTTAGAAGAATTCTTGTTCTTCACACTTTTAACCATAACAACACACAAACGCGATTAAACGTACGAACTCGCGTGAACTAATCCTCGGTACGCACGTCACGCGGTAATATAAAAATCACAAACGACAGTCTCTGTTTCGGTGAGTGTTCCCCCTAAAGAATCCCCCCGTTCGAAGAGATCTACAGGGCCGAGACAGTGTCGCGTGTACCCCAACCCCTTACACCTCTCTCTCCCGGCAAATTTATACAAAGAGAATTAAACGAGGGAAAAACTGTTGATCGCGGATTCTTGTCTTTCTCTCTCTCTTTCTCTCTCACTCTCTTTCTCTCTCTCTGGAAGTGCGTCGTGTCTTCGCGCCAGTAAAGGCGTCCTTCCGCGTTCCCCCGTTTCGCGAGGTTACGTCGGCGTTACGGTGTTCTTCGCGGGGCCGAACGTACGTACGGTACGTACGGGCGCGTGTGCAAGTGAAAATTTGATTTTACCCGATTACGCCGAGTAGTGTGCGCAACGACGGGGACGGAAGTACCTCACGAGTGAAGTTCCACGACATTTCGCGATCGGTCAACGAGAGACACACATGCGGGGATGACGAGGTAGCCCCCCATCCGAGGGATTGGATTACCATGCTGGACACGGCCACGAGTCGCAGGTAACAGAGAACCGTGTGCGCCCCGTGTAAAGACTCTCTCCCCACTTGTTGGGAGGTTTTCTTTCCTTTTTCCTTCTCTACACTACCGTATACACTCCTTCGGTCTCTTCTTCTTTCTCTGACTATTCTCTCTTATTCCCCCCATGGTTCTTTTTCATCGTACCATCCACGTCTCTCTGTCTTATTCTTTACTCCTTACGTTACACACGATGATTCTACACCGTAGCGCGTTCTCTCTCGCTTTATCACGCCAAGTAGCGTCGGTCGGCGCACCGTTCGACTCTGTTACGAGAAGAAACCGGCGGGAATAGTCGTCGTCGGTGTTGTGCCGTATATGTATACACGAACGAATAGGACCACCGTATACACTACCAAGCATTTGCTAGAGTAAACGATTGGATGAACGCCAGCTGCCTCGAGGAAATTCCTCTGACAAAAATTCCTCCGTGTTACACACTCGATATAACCGTATATACATACATAATATACTGTATGTATGTATATTTTAGTAACGGTCAGCTAAGAGATTACCGATGGATGTCTTTATTCTTCTTCGTTGGCGGTCTTTACGGTTCACCGGGAAAGGTCGATCTCTTTCCGCGATAAGAAGGGCGCGTGTCAAATCTTACGTATATGTATATGTATGTGTATTTATACACCACGTACGTGGAACAACAGCAATAAGGAGAGAAAGAGATAGTACGGAAAGTTGACGATCCCCGCGGGTAAAGTGCATCGCCGACGACGGTCGGACGGCTTGAAAACAAAATTTCTCAGACCCGCGACAACCGTGCATCGCCTTGTCATGGAAATCTATCGGGTCTCTCTTTGTCGCTCACGATTACGCGTTTGTATTTCGGTGGGCAATGCGTGACATTCGTTGTATCCCGACCACCATTCACTTATGTAGTTTCCTTGACACTTTTCCTTTAACTTATCCAGGCGAGAGAAATTCCACGTGAGATGCGCACCACGTTGGTGTTCGTGTTCTATCCACTCTCAACAGTTAATAGATCAATTCTTAGAAACGGATTACTCGAACGAAAACGATCACTGTATGAACAGAGTATATGTATACATATACAATACATACAAGAAACACTGTTGTGTATTATTTGCCGTCTGTAATCGGCGTATCGAAGCAACGCTGTATTTTCGTCGTTTGGCTCCGATACTCGAATCTCTGACGTATAAAAGCAAACGAGAGACATAGTGAGAGAGAGAGAGAGAGAGAAAAAGAGAAGAGGCTCTCTCGGTACGATGCCTTGAATCCCAAGAGACATTAGCGGGAGCGTCGACGTCCGATGTATCGTACCAGGGTCCACCATGCTTTAGCCGTTAACAGTTTACTTAACGAGCAGATAAGAGGACGCGAGCACGTAGGAAAATTTCCATTCGAGTTTTCCCCGCGAAAGAAACGTTCCTCCTTTATAAATCCTCCCGGTACTTTTTCTATCACTGTACAAAAAAATGGCATCGGTGTTCACGTGATCGCATTTCGGGATGCTTACCGGGAAGCGACCGCGACAAAGGCGAGTGTTGCTTCCCGGCGTTCGCGGAAGTCGGATTTTTCTCGGATTCACACGTGCCGCGAATGTACAGTTACTTACGCTGCCATAGGAGCAACTTAGCTGAGTCATCCTCACTTTTGTCGCGGCGGAAAAATCGGCAGCCTGGAATTTCGTTAAGGCTGCGCTCCTTTTATCTCGTATTTGTGTATGGTCGCGCGCAGTCGCGCAAGAAATACACAAATACGTGAGACAGTCGCGTACGAAAGCTAACGAGAATGTAAACATTGCCACGATATACAGTACAAATAACGTAAAATATACGTACAGTGTACTCGTTGCGGATAAGTTATTTTTTTTGGTTACGTTCGCTCTCTATCTGTACTTCACTCTCTCTTCTCCTTGTGTTTCTCTCTCTCTCTCTCTATCTTTCTTTGGATTATAATAAATATCATACCGGTTGTTACATATCCGCGACGAAACCGCGTAAGAAACGGAAATAGAATCGTTACTACACAACGAGATCGATAAATATCGTATAAGGTTTTCCCGTTCGTTATTTACATATTATCTGATCGACGTCGATCATTGATTCAACGGTGTGTTGTCGTCTTATTATACCACAATGTCCGGATAAAAATCTGTTTCACGTGAACCTCGTGGAAATCGAGCAAACACAATCGTGACATAAGTCCGGAGAACGTAAGCGTTCGTTCGTTCGGTCGGTTGGTGTCGTGACATTTCTCGCGTTAGAAGCATTGCTATGGACGACGGGTTCGCTAATCCGAGGAATAAAAATTCGCTCGAGCAGCCGGTGCAAAGGTTGCCACGATAAATATTGTCCAGGAGAGAGGCCGTCTGGTGGTATTGTCGACGGTCAAACAATAGCTTTCTATCGTGTACGCTTCTCAAAAGCTACTTGGAGGAACGACCGTACGAGAAGAGGCATTTAATGAACTTAATTATTTCGAACGCCGATGCTTAACCCTTTATTGACCACTATACCACGATTAAGTAACAACTTTATTAGGTTTTATTCAAGCGCTTGTTGCTTTCGTGAAATTTATTCGCAATGATATATGAAGGACATCGAGGAAAGAATGATACGAGTCTAATAAAACGGTATATTATGTATTTTTCTTTTCCCTCGATAATATCAATATTACTTTCTATCGCTATTGGTATCACATTTATGAACTTTTTGCCGTCTACGTGAACGTGAATCCAGTATCCTTCGAGTAGATTTATAAAGAATAGAACTTGTACGAGGTGTACAGATTGGATTAGAATGAATCCCGGTTGGGAAAAAAACAAAGGCAGATAATACAGGTGGTTTAATATACAGGGAGACGCGGTATCTATAAAAAAAAGAGAGCTATAATACAAGTTTATTAAAACGGCGAGCGAACCTTGAGTTTTACCTTACAAAGAGGTGACTTTGGAAAATATGGAGTAGTACCTGCTGAGTAACATGACTCGCGATATGTGCCGGGGATATTTTATAATAGCATGCTCAATAAAAATGATACTCGCTGGACCGCGTCTATTTGAATAATTTTCATTTCGGATACGCGAGTGTACGTTCGAGTAAATGTGTGTGCGGCGGCAATAAATCTTAAGTAAAACCGCTATACCTCGGCCGGATCGGAATCGGTTCCCGGTACTGATAGTAACGTTGCGAATACATGATCTATGGTATATCAAATACTAATTAATGCGGGCAGTTTAATAATTATTGCGCGCATTCATACCACGGAATGGTTCTTTGTATTACTTTTCGCGTGCATATCAACGGTCCAGCGGAATTCGCGTTGTAATGGCGACCGGATATCGAGATAGACGGATCGGCATGGAAATTGAATAACGCGCGCAGGTGATATGGATAAAATATAATTGAAAAGGAACTTTAACGTTACTCAGACCGGATTAAATGGAAATGAATCTTTATACCTTCGAGAAATCTTTCTAAACGTGACCCGCATCCACGATGGACACATAAAGACGTGCTTTCGAATTAATCAATCAAGTTAAGTATTCCCTGTGCTTAATGGGCATAATTAGGTACATGCGTCGCGCGAACACTGAAATTAACCGAATGACCCGTGTTATTCCGTTCAGAAGAAATTTATAAAATGTAACGATGACCTAAGCGTTCGGGATTACACGAGTTTTTTTTACAGAAACTTCGCTTCGCGGACGAGGAAAGTTTTTCTGGAATTGTCTGCCATTAATATTCGTCCGAACTTGAAGCGATTTAATTATTATTGTCCACGCTGACATTGTGAGATCGAAATGCATTTTTGTTCATTTTTCATAATTTAATATCCTGATTATTCGCGAGTGTTTGCTACACGCGAAACAGATAACACGATAGTTTCGTTGAAAACCAGCCGGTTCAATTGTATCAATACCTGATGTCCGTGTATGCCGAATGCGCGGGCAAAAAATAGAATTTTATCATTATCAAACGACGTCGTGCCTCGTTATGCAAGACTATCGTCACTTAATATTCGCACGTTTCGTTTGTACTGCTCCAAAACGTACGTAGGTATGTATGTATGTATGTGTGTACAATACATATCTCTCTACATACATATTTACCTACATCCGCGACGTTGAATCGTATTTGCGCGAAAACCGCATCGACGCAATTTCGAGCTCGTTCGACATTTCACTTCGCTCCGTTTCTTTTCTTTTTATTGTGATCTACGTTACAACCACGGAGCTTATAGTATAGTATTGAAATAGCGGAGATACAAAGCTGCGCCGATGGACAACAAATTGCGTATGCGCGGAAATCCAAAGAATTGAATAACGCGAAGACTTGTTTGTCGGTGCATATAGAACGCGAGGATGTATTACGCTAGAAATACACCACTATTCGAATGTTTACTGTAACGGTACGAATAAAGTGAGACGTGAAATTGACGAATACGTAGCGGGTAAAAATGACGAAAAATTAGAAGATTGTAAATTAAATTTTAAGTCGCACCTTTGATCCATAAAAGTCCATACGTTTTTGTATAATTCCATTTCTTTTTGATTTTCGTGGCGATCGCTCGCGTGATCCGAAGAATATCAAAAGTGCTGCTGTGCACAGCGAACAGTAAGGGTGGTTGAGTAATGACTAACGAGTAATGCGCCGACATAAGTAAGCATTAAGTAACGAGTGCCACTCACACGTGCACAACGACGATACACTTACTTCGCATGAGATTACGACCACGGTTGCCTGGTTGATCATGATGTTCCTTTCATTCAGGCCCCGATTAACGATCTGCAGATGTATTTAACGAGTCTAAATGCGGCACTGTGGTTTACCGTGCCGCCTTCGATCGTTACAAACCAAGACGATCTCTCTCTCCCAATGCAAATGAATTCCAAAGGAGCCGAGGGCTAATTTTTCCCCCCGGGGGCATAATTTACGACGTGAAACATCACATTTTCCAATTCACCAAACGAGATTTCTATCGCGGCATCGTAAACCCCGCGACTTTACAAGCCTTCCTCCCGGTAACCCGTGACTACCCTAAAACAGATATACATATCTACAATGTATATCTCTCTCATTTGCAATCGATTTACCCGTAATTCCCGCCAGTGTCCTACGATTATCGTAACGTATTCCCGATCGAATCGTACATCGACTGGTCGTACGTCGATTGAAACGTCCTCAGTCGATTACCTACACCGTGAAACTTCGTTAAACGAATCATAGAAGAATTTCCATAGTCTTCCCGATGGAATCCACGGTTCACCGGTGGCACACGGGATCCGCTAAGGTGCTCCTCTTTGTCCGAATAAAAAACGCGGTATCGGATCGGTTGGACGAAGAAGAGGTAGAAGAAGAAGAAGAACCAGAGAAGGATACCGCGATGGAAGAGGATGAGGAGGAGGAGGAGGAGAAGAAGATGGAGCAGGAGGATCGGAGAAGGCGACCGATGGAAAGGGTGGGAGGGGGGGAGGAAGGAGAGACAAAGGCAAAGTGGGAAGATCGGCGGTATCGGCGGCGATCGCCTTGCTAGCCTGGAAATCCAGTTACTCCGGCAGGGGCCCCGAGACAATGCGCAGAGAGCAGCCCGTGCAATGCCGCCTCGGGAGAGCTGGTCGGGTGAGCGCGACGAAAATAACTCCGGCAGGAGAATATTACGGCACTTTGCAATGAGGAGAGACCGATGAAAAGAGAGGAGTCGTAGAACGAACCGTACGGGGAAGAGAGACAGGCCGACAGAGATATGGACGAAGAAAAAGAAGAGAGAAAGAGAGAGAAAGAGAACAGTACGTGGGGGGAGAGGGAGAGACACATATATAGGTGGGGGAGCAGAGACAGAGAGTAGAGTATCATATACGTACATACGTGTACACGGATGTGTGTACAGTATACATCGTATATATGTATATATGTGTATACGTAAGTGTGTATGTATACAAGCGAGCGAATGCATGCACGATAAGGAAAGAGACGAGTAACGACGATGATGGTAAAGGGAGAAGGAGGAGGAGGAGGAGGAGGAGGAGGAGGAGGAGGAGAGAACGAGAGGAGAGAAGAGATCGTCGCACGAATCGACTCATGGCGAACCATTCGAAACGAGCGACCGGCGGTCGTCTTCTTTTGGTCCGTGACGCGATTGGCCGATCGGCCAATGACTGGTTCTCGGCACTGGGCAATGTGCACTGCGTGCAGCCCCTCCTCGGTGCATCGCGCGGTGCATTCGCGACGTGTACAGTGCACTTCATTGACGGCTGCAGAACTGGTCCACCGGTCGCGGCATAAAACTCCGTTAGAACCAGTTCCCCCGCGGAACGGGGGGGGAGGGGGAACTTAACCCCTCACCCGGGAGACTGCCGGCAAAGGGTTTTCACTCGGACGATGAACGATAGGGATGAGGGACTCGGGGAAATCTGTGTAACTTGGAGAAAGAAAGAGATATAGAGAGAGAGAGAGAGAGAGAGAGAGAGAGAGGGAGAAATTATAATTTGATGTTTCGTATACTTAGGTAGATGGATATAATAATCGAATGTTAATTCACAAAACGAAATTTCTAATTTATGTAGGAGACGGTAGGTAGTCCGTCTCTTCACTGGGTTTCTAATCCGTAGTTTATACGGGCAGTCTAATCTCGGGGATAGAAGATTAGAAAATACTCGACCGAATGCGTATTATTCGTCGGCGGGTTATGTAATAAAGGAAAATACTGGGATCAAAGGTTCGGACCGACATAGGCGGATTTGTAATTACGGGTGACACAGTTCGAAGGAAACTATCGTTGTACTGATCGTTTCAGGATCATGGAAGGATCTACGTATCTATCTATACATAGATGTGTCTTTAATACATGGACATGTACGCGACGGATGATCTATGGATCGCGGAGTTCCTGGCGCACCGACGACAACGGTGACGGCGTACAGTTTTCCTCCCTTTCACATACATACATACATACATACATACGACGTTTAACTTGCACGAATACCGGGAAATCCTGGTGCTGCCAGCATGTCTGCCAGCGCAACGAGCGAAATCCGAACGTACACGGAATTGTCCGAGCAATTCCGATTCCAAGTTTGTTAGACACGGTTGTATGTATATCGTGTATGTATGTATGTATACATACATATATACGTGTATAGTATGCAGTACGCGAGGCCAGTCCCATAAAACCGTAAACGTCGATTACGCAATGATGTAATATAATAATGGATATTGTCCACGGCGATGGAGATTCCGACAGATATAGAGTTTCTTATTGCTTCGGTGAAACACGGTCAGATACACAATTGATACTTGCCGTGATGGTACCGCTGTTGTCGGTCATGGGACGACATACACTTTGATTTCCTTTATTTTTCAAACACTGTATATTTACTCGTGGGAACGTGAAACTTTATCCAAAGTAATATATGTTATCAAAATTTGATTCATTGTTAACATTGGAATTGTCACGTCTAACAATCATTGATGTTATTTCTATCGATATTAGATTCTTGGTTTGTTTTGTACAGGGTTTTCGAAGGTGTGTTAGCATATAAGATTTCGTTAGACAGGATTTTGGGATCTTTGTTTTTTTATTGGTGACTCGATCATTCGTTTCTCAACAATACGCGCGGCATCGTTGTAAACTCGTAGCCTGGTAACACTCATCGGTGATTTAAAAAGTAAAAACGCAGCTGATACTAGGTTCGCGGTTTGTCCAGATCTCATAAAGATATGCTTATTCATCCTAATGGTAGGTTGTCGACTCGGGACACGCCTCTATCAAAGTTGTCGGTATCTACAAAGAGACTCTTCAGAGATTTTCTTTCCGTTCCCACCGTTCCGCACCCGGCAAGTAATTCCGCCGGCCGGTCGTGAAACGAAGGAGAAGAGAACCCTGGGTATCCCGGGTGTGTACCTGTAATATTCCACGGAAGTCAGGATAACTCGCTGGGGTTCGATGTTATCGCGTTTACAGTGTCGACGGAGCCCGATTTCCAGGGACACACATTTTGTTGCACCTTCGTTGTATGCATCGAAACCGGGTGTACCAAACGTCGCGGAGATGTTGCCTTATATCAACCGAAGGAAGGGGAAAAATAGAAAAAGAACGAGAGAAAGAAAAATAAATAAAGATAAAACTGAAGAAGAAAAAAAAACAGAAAGAAAGAAGAGAATTAACCGAGAGAGGGTTAAAAGCGGTGGGAGATCATGAACGAGGAGGAAATGGTAAGAAGAAGGGAAGGAGGAGTAAAAAAAAAAGAAAGAAGTCAAAGAAAAAACAAGAAAGAAGACAGAGAAGAAGAAAAGTGGCCAACCGGCTGGCCGCAACGAACTTGAAGTAAACCAAACCTACCGGTCCTACCGCTCGCGCTACCACTACCACCTACCGAACTATTACCTACAGCAGGTCTATATCTGGATTCTGCCTCTCGTCTCTCTTATCCGATGCACCGCGCCGTATGCCGGAATAGTGAAATCACCTACGTTCCCTGACTCCCGAGCCCCCATGTGGGTGTTCCCCGGCTCACCGCGATGAAACTCGACTCCCATCGCATCAAAACCACGACCACTGATCTCGTTATAGTTTCGACGATTCGTTCCGAGTTCTCTTGTAATTAACACTGTCGGATGAACCGATGCCGTGCAATTGGCTTTAGCATGGATCAATGTCTGGGGCGGAGGGGGGGGGGGAGGGGGTGTTGGTTAAGGCTTCCCTCGGATTAACACCGACGTAGAAATTTCGAATGTTTGGGTAAAAATACTTTGACGATGGTTAGGTGTTGCGAAGTTTCTCAACGGATCGATAACGGTAGTTTCACGTTTCTACTTTGCACGTAAATCATTTCGCGTGAACTTCATGGTATCTTGATATCTGTAGAGTCGATGATAATGATTTATCTGTTGGAAATTGTCTTATCGTAGTAGGTGTATGATTATTGGTAATTGAATTTTGGTATGTGTTTTTTTCTGGGAGATTGGGAGACTTGTTTCAGTTTGTTAAGTTATATCTGTACGGGTTTAATTGTTTTCTCGGACGTTCTCTGGAAGTCGACTGATTAATTACGGTGTATTTATGTACGACGAGCTGAATAATCTGATTCGTCTGATTCGTATATAAATCATAGATCCAGTCGTCCGTAATTGACTCCTACCTTCCTTTTTTTTTCTCGCGATCCGCGCAGAAATAACGTTGATACACTGTGCGTGTTGCCGTTGTAATTAATACACGATCCTCATTTGCCGCGTTACGTAAAACCGTGAACGGTACGACGAGGAAGAAAACAGGGCGAGCAATAATATAAAAAAGAAAAAACGAACTATCGCAGTGGAAAAACAAGAACAACCGGAGCGAGGAAAAATGGAATGAAAATGAGATGGGAAACAAGTTACGCGGCGGAGTCGCGTGAATCGATCGATTAAAATCGTCAGCGTGCCGACAGGTGACATAATCCGGCTCGCATGGTCCGAGCGATTAGAAATCCGTGAGTGTCGCCTTAATTGACGCGATTACATTTACGAGTTGTACTACGCTACCATGACCGCTGTAGTAAACGTGACACGCGCCGGCAGGTGTGTTTATACGTGGTTTTAAATCGGGACTACGATTACGCTTCCGTTATATGCATCCACTATAACGAATCAACGTCTAACTGGAGAATAGTTTTTTTTTTAAATTTTCTTTCTATTCAGTTTCTTTCATCCCCTGCCAATTAACGTCTTTCTCAACACACCTATCTATCTGTGCAAATATCTTCCGTGTAATGATCCTAAAGGAAATCTAAAAAGAGAGAGAGGGGGGAGAGAGAGAGAGGGAGGTCGTGTCAACGGTAAAGTTAAACCCGAGATTTAAAAATCGGGTTAAAATGTTATCGGGCGTTTACGGTGGCATTTTGAGTAACCAAGGGTCGTTCATAATCTATAGTATGTTCGACACGGGAATAGTAATGTGACTAAACATCCAATTGAAATTTCTAGACTGGTCCATTTCGTATGCGTGTACAATACATGTACGTCAGTACAGACAATAACCCTGGTCACTCTACAGCTGGTTTGTTCATTGTTCGACTACGGTGGTTCTAAAGGTACCAATGCCGAAATAGACCGAACCGTTTCAGAAACGTGTGTGCTTTTCAGCTCTTTGTCGTGTGAACGCGTCGACGTCACGACGATCAGGTCCTTCGATCTCGATCTTCGTGTGTCGTCTTTGATCTATCGATGTTATTCGTCGATAATATAGAATTCCATATCTGGCGGTTTTGCATACCGTCGATCGTATCTTTTTCATCGTGTCTGTCGCTCGTACGTCGAATTTTATCTAATTAACTCCTCGTTTCTCATTCTTCACCACCTTACATTCGGAATATCAATAACACTGAGACGTGATGACTCTGATATCGGATCTTTCCTTTAAATCATTCGTTTAAACTTGTTTCTTTTCTTCCAGGTGGCTGTTAGAAGTTCAGGCTGAAACCGCGAAGAGCACGGATTGTCGGCAGCATGCCCGCAATATAGCGTTTACACTTCGTCCATCTTCTTCCTGAAGTTACTCTGCAATGTTGCTTAGGTAAGATTAAGAGATGTTCTTCCCTGTTCGACCTACGTATAATGACCCTACCGGGAGAGTGATTAAAATTACAAGTTATCAGTGTCATGGTAGCTTTATAAATCGTTTTATCTCCTTCTCTCTGTCTCACTCTCTCTCTCTCTCTCTCTCTCTCTCTTTCTCTATTCCTGATTCTCTCGTATATCTCGAAAGTCGTGGCAACGCCGACGAGCAGAAGAAGAAGAAGGGTGCTCTACCCGTTGAAATCGTTGCAATTATTGAGACCGCGCGCGATTTAATATCGCGCCGAGAGAACGACACTGCGGCAGATATTCTAAATGCGTGTTATCGCTTGTTGGCGTACTATTTTAACGTGTTATCTCGGTCGACGTCCGCCATGGAACCGCAAACACACCCGTTCGCGTTTCTCCCGCGCTCGTTCGCTCTTCTCCTCGCCGCGCACTTTGACGCGTTTTAAAATCCTCGTCTGTGTTGGTTGGTTGGTGCCCATGCAACAGATACGTGCACTCTCTCTCTCTCTCTCTCTCTCTCTCTCTTTGCTGCAAAAGAACGCGAGCTCGCGCGAGCGCACCGCTGATATTCAGATGCAAACAGTGGCAGCGCGATGCGAACTGCGTACTTGTCCCGCAAACGAAGCTATTTTCCAACGAGAATTCTCTTAGCTACCGCGGGATTTACACGGCGGAATGATTCTGACGGAATCGCACGGTCGGCGAATTATAATTAACACCGAATTAACAATGTAGCTGGGCACATTGTTGCTGAAACGATTCTTTTTTGAAACTCGCGGTTGTAACCACATCCCGAAAGATAAGAATGGATTTTAGAACAGATAGGTTTGACGTCAATTCTATTCTAAGAATCGTACGTATTCTTTTAGAAGAGTCTGATTCGAATTTTCAAAGAAATTATCAGCACTCACGAAATGGTTAACTGGATTTAGTCCTTTGTGAGTTTAAATCCCACATTGTTACTGTTATACATGGCGAGCAAAACTAGCGCGTTAATATACACGTGCGTGCACACGTATAAACGTATAATTACACAATGAAGTTATACGAATGAGTGACTCGGAACTAAAGTACGGCAAATCCCTGAACAATTGAATCGAAGGAGAACCTACGAATGTATATATGTAGCTTCTCGCGTAATATAATATAACGAAACAACAATGTAAATCCAGAGAGTGTACGCTACGTTGGTATTCTGTAACACGTTGGAATTTGTTAGATAATCCTCGGGATATCTGTGAAAAGCATCGAACATCTCGCCACGGGATACGCGGAGTCGGTTTTGGGCTTGGTTCGTTCCAGTTCTGAATCACTGAGGTAATATTCAGACACATACGCCGCGAATGATGCAAAACCGCACGTATATAACGCGTGTTTTCGCACGATCGCCACAAATGACCATGTGTAACTTCGTACAGCCAAGGTATGAAGGGCCCCGCCGGCGATGAAGCGAGTCACGAACATTGTATACCGAGAAAACATACGATTGCTACTTCTGCAGAATTCTGGTGTATCCGTGTACATTATACGGAAGCGTGGAACAATGCAATACCCCATTCGCGGTCGAAGAAGAACCGTCTGAATCACTAAACACTTAATAGATACAAGATTATTCGTTTTATGTTGTAGTTAGAACGACTATAACTTAGGACTAAATTTTCAAATAATTACTCTTTGAATTATTAATTATATTATATATCTTACAACATTTTTCTATTTATTCTGTTTAATAGAGACTGGTAGATTAAATTGTCGTTGAATATAATTAAATCACTGTAAATTGTAGGCGTGGTGACACGTAGCTACGAATACTTTTTCCGTGATTAATTGCCCTCCGATTTCATCTGAATGGTGTGCGTGTATCTGACAAACCAGAAGTCTGGGACGTGAGGCCGAAGTTGATTGACAGGCCGAGATAGCGCGGCATCGGATCGGTTGTTGCTGCTGCTGCTGCTGTTGCGGCGGTAGCATGAAAAATCGGCATCGACGTTCGACTATTAATAGTTCTCGATAGCAATGCTTCGCTCGGTCCTTGAAAACTTTCGTGTCAGTCACACCTGTGCAAGTGCAGTTGTGTCTTATTTTTAACCGACACGCTATATTTACGTTTTCACGCGAGTTAATGAGAATAATAAAAGTGTGGATAATATCGTGCAGGTGAACACTTGCATCACAATCGATCGCTCACGCTTTATTATTTTTCCATTAATGCCACCGACACGTCGTCGTCGTCGTCGTCTGTTATTACAGTTTCAACTTCGGAAGAAAGTTTTACACGCCCGACAGGACAGAAATTTTCCCTATAATATATCCACACATATGTATATCCAAGAAACGGAATACATACATATTACGAGATTAGATTGTTCGGTATTGTCGAATGATTTTGAAATACACTCCGATTGGCTCAAGGAAAAATTCTTGCGAATCCCACGGGATCGAGATGTGTGACGAAACACGTAGGTATATGTAGGATATACCGGTTGCATAAAGAGGAAAATAAATTATTAATTACGGTCGTCATTCGATAACGGAAAATAAATATCTGGTGCTCACGCGCAACAATTTTATCGGTCGGATTTCTATATATCACGATCCAATGCCGTTTTCACCGCCATTGGTTCTTATTTTTTTTTTCTTCAATCCCACCAATTCCTCCCACCCTTCCACCCCGGGATCTCTGACTACTGTTCCTCGTACCGATGCAGTGTATCGCGTTACCGCGATCGGTGTAACTTTATAACACGCGTGACTATTTCCCTCTTCTAGTCGCCAGACCGCAATGTTATTACCGCCGGGGCCCCGACGCGAACGCACACGGGTTCCACACAGTTTCCACACGGCCAGCAAATGCGATATTTCATCGAGAAGTAATAGGAAATCACCGGCGCGGCAGGGAAATCGTTGGCGCGAACCGTCGTTTCGCGAAAATAATTATTCGACGACGTTGTAAATCAGTCCGCGCGAGTGAATTTTCTTTTCTTTCGCGTTTACGCCGCACGCGCGACGACGGTAGAAATCTTTTTGCATTCCTTCGACGCGATTGGAAGACGATGCGGTATTTAACACAGTGCGGCACATTGTGCAGAATTCGTGTCCGCGTGTCGAGATTTATTCGATTCGAGCACATCGTTGTACAGTTCCTTTCAAAATCGCCAGCAAAGATTTTATAAATCTTTTAAAATGTCCGAAAATTTTGATATCGTTAATGTTTCGACGATCCGTTAATAAAATTAATTGTAAATATATCCGCGTGGTTTCATTCCAATCGGATGTTCGAACGTGAAAAAGTACGTTTCTCAGAAACGACACGTTTTCTAGCAAGATGTGTTCTCACGTACGTACGTGAAAATAACGGCGTTACAGATTTGCATAAGGGGTCGCTGAGAACTTATTCCGTTTGCTTTCATTGGCCATTTGTAATAACAAATCGACATTATGCGCGGATAAACATCGTTACCTCGGTAGACGGTGAGTAATTCCTGGTTGTTGAATTGAAAGGGGAAAGGTGAAGGGGGAGGGTGGGAATTACGGGCGACGACTTTTGGAATCGCGCCAAAGGAATCGCGAGGAAACGAAAACGGGACCCGGCGTGTGTGTATTTCTATACACGTGTGTGCGTGCATGTACAATCTGACCGGAATATCCGTCGTCCGCAAGTGGGTCGTACGAGTCAAATTACGATATAAGTGAAATTAAGAAAACAGAGGTACCGACTGGACCGCGGCCAATTATTTCGCGGGAATACAAATGTTTACGCCGAATCCGATTTGCCGAATGGCCCACGTGTTGACCCGATGCTCGTTCGCTTTTAGTCCCGTGTCCGTGTGTGTTGGGTGGTCCGAATAAAACCGATGCATTTACAACGGGACGGCCCGGCTCTCTTAATGATAACGCGTACTCCTCGTGGCAATTAAAAAGCAGAATTTTATAGGTACTCGGGTAAAAAATAAAAAAATATATAAAAAAAGGGTTGCTACACGGTGTGCGTCGGGAATCGTAGCGTAGAGGAAGTTATAAATACTATAGAGTCCGAAGAGAGAGAAAGAGAGAGAGAGAGAGAGACCCTTGTCATTTTGTTAACCCTTTTATCATCAACCATGTGACATTTGCAATTTAATTATTTTATAAATATGGTGATACAGAACCCGTTCGCTTGCCGGGTATATGTGTACCGCGATAAATTGTGTCTCCAACAAGGTTGCGGGTATCAACCTGTTCCACGCAAGACTACATTTTCCCTCCGGTGGATGCAAAAGCGTACGCGTGGAATAATAATAACAAACGTTCGAATATTATTCTCGAGGCAAACACACGAGGAATCATCTTAAAACGTCGTCGGTTTAAACAGCGTTAACCTCTATTTCCGGATTTTATTGGAAATTCTGGAGCGATGCCAGACACACCGACGAAAGTCGAAATCGTCGGAATTTGGTATGAAATACACGATGTACAAATATCGTACAATCAGCTAGAGATTCGTCGGGATACGTGTGTAAAAGCCAGACGATGATTTATTTTTTTGCGAGCGTCATCAACGGTTATCGCGATTTCTAAAATCATCCTTGGTCTTTTCTCCTTCGAGAACACGTTCTTTCGCGCGTGAACAACACGTGCAAACGTTTACCCTTCCACTTATTCCTTTCCAACTAATCTGCATAGTTTAGGAACACAACCGACGGGAGCAACATAGCCGTTAATCAGTCTTGAAATTTATTCTAAACGTTGATGACTCAGGTACAGAATACTACCTGGGATCATTGGTATCATTTCGTGTATCGCGGCGAAATGTCGAATTTCGAATTTCTCCGGGTTTGGTAATTTTGCGAAACGGACGACAGACCGGCGACGGATGTATGTGTTGAATCAAGTTTATTAAACACCTTGAGGATACACGGTGGCCAGGTTTAACAAGTTTGTTGGGAAAATCAGCCGGGATATCAATATAATATACCTAGACATCCGAGATACAGAAAAATCCAACAGGAATATCTACCTTGTCATACTCGTCGTGTTCTGCAACCCAGGATGATGCATCCTGAATACTTATTCTGGTCTGTGAGCGTCTACATCATATCGGTTATGTTATTCAAGTGTGTAATTTGTGGCTATTAATTTCTTTCCGTATAACGTACGGCTTCCCCTGTGTGTCTAAAATTAATAGAATTCGGGAAAACGCTTATTACGAACGGTAACGATTGAAATAGTGGCAAGTTTACCTGCTTCCTTTCAACGAAACAATTATCTACCTTCGCATGATCTTGACGGTGTAGACTCTACACTGTAGAGAAAAAATAGCTCTTATTTTTATTACCATTGCCTTGTTTGCTAGATTCGTCATGTGATTTGTTTTCAAGTATTTTTTAATTCAGTAAGATCCACGTTTATTTGATAGACATATATTTGCCACAATGTGCTCGCGATGAAAGAGCTATGCCATACACACATACGCAAAAGCAGCGGGATTTATTTTGTATGTGTGTATCTTGAAAAATGTGTAAATAGGATACGGAATGATCGTAATTCAGTTCGTTATTCCTGCGGCTCCATTTACCGTGATTTTTCAGGGAGCGATTTGCAAAGAGAGCTTGGCACATTTACATATAATTGCGTCGTATACATGTCCTCAAAAATCGTTCGGTAAAGTGGAGCGACAATGCGGATATCATTGCTTTACAATGTATGTGCAACTTAAGGAATTAACGTCCAACTTTTACCGTAACGATTATTAACCGGGGAATGCGTCAAATTTCTATGTTTTCTACTTTTCAGAAATACCAGATTTCGTTCGGTATATAAAATTGACAAAAAAAAAATAATTGATTAAAGTCCGCGAACGACTCGCGTATGTACGTATGTAAACTCACGTGTTAGCATGTGGCCAATTAATTCGTTTCACAGCCTACGTATGATTCGCATCCGGCGATTAATTCGATCTTCGATTTCGCCCTTCTTTTTTCGTCTCCTCCCGTTGCATGATCGAACGTATAAATCAAGCAAATTGCTACATTGTAAGACGGCCGCGTAATTGGAAACCGTTTTACTTGATCATTTCCATGAGATCATCCCGTGGCGGGGTTTAATAAGTATCATCTGCCCTTCGTGATACGCAAGTGTCTATTTTAACATACATTTATTAATATCAACAACTGGTCAGTCCGGTACTTAGCGGTCTTAATGAATTCATCTAGTTCACTATCAACTTCGTAAAAAGAACGACGGCAAGGAAGTATCATAAATGAGACCGGCCTAGCAGCTTGCGACGAGACCCGATTAATGTCAATGAAACTTTTGACGAGTTTTAGTCGAATATAATTGAAGCGCGAACTAACGAAAGAAGTGAATAAATTAACGGTTAATTAGACCGTGTACGGTTATATATTACGCTTAAATATAAATGATACTTATATTATATGACCGTTGATTAAGACCGTTCGTGCAGTATACTGATATTAGTGTAATTCCGCGGGGAGAAATTAATGTGCAACATAAAGATGTCAATTAATGTCAGCAACGAAAACATGCTAACACGCAATATTAATATTAATGCCACTTCGAAGCTCTAATTAGTCTGACGAATACCGGGTGTACGGTCGCGAGGTTCGTGCAATTTACACCTGCCAGTTCGAAAGATAATAGGCATATACATACGTACGAATTAACGGGCCACGTGCTTCGATTCATAATTAACCGAAACGTATTAACTCCCAGGAACCCCGCGAAAACTTGATCCCCGTGGAAAACGATGATTCTCTACGAAACAGAAACTAACCAATGATAATATTCAATTTTATATACAAAAAAAACAAAGAAATCAAAATCGATAAATTCCCACGTATTAGATTTCCGGTTACCACGGTACATAAAGTTCCGATAATTATATCGTTCCCAGGAATGTAGAAATATTAAATTTTCCGGTATTTAAAGAACTTCATTAAAACTATCCGTAATATCAATCGCACTGAATATTAAATCGGTGATTAGCCGGGAATATATGGCCAGCCTGAATTGCGAACGATAGGTGCTCTACGTGTACAGCTCATACATACAGAAATACATACATACATACATACATACAAACAACACGGTGTCCCCTTGTGATCAATGCGAGCCACACCCCTGAACGTTTACAGTAGTAATGTGATATATTATATCGGCACGAAACACTCTAATGTACTGTGTAGCTGCGATAATGGCAATGCCCACGCGTGCACATCTTGTACTACATATATGCATATCGTTCTTCAATTACCCCCTGTAATACGATATACCGTGGAGACGAGGCACGTTAGTACCCGTATTACATGTATCACGTGTGGAAAACAAACTGCTATACGCGCGAACTTATTTTCGAGGTCGTAATCTCACGATCGAACGTCCTCGAAAATCTACCTCACCTTTTCCCACAAGTTTTCCCATATATCCCTATTTCTCATACTTTCACGAGAAAACCAGTCAACATGTTTCCTTTCATCCCTTGTACATTGTTAAAACCAGTAACTTTCTTCACCCTTGAAATCCTAATCCCTTAAAATTTCTCCACATTTAAGGGTGTTCCCAAGTTCTCCAAATCTCCGATCTTAATTCTTAAAAATCCCTAGTGATATTATTTTGCATAAAACGTGTGATCGATGTTTAAACTAATTAGATAAATAAATGACATAGCAATTCCATCGTTTGTATTATGATATGAAATCGTACAATTCCGTAGAATCCGCGCGCGGTTTAGAAGAACGAGAGTAAGAGAGTAAGGGAGAGGGAGAGAGTGCTCCAGGGAGAGGAGAGTTATCACTGTTTATCTAAACGATATGCACCGCGAGTGTTGACCCTGGATTGCGTAAACGCATGCCTGACGCGTGCCGCGGCTGCTCGTCGATTTGACTTCCTGCCTCGATTCCGTCTCGACGGGGTGACCAAGTTCGCGAAAATGGCAATGGAAGTCTAGTAGATCGCGGACCAGTTCGTCGATTCTAGGATTCCATTAAAAAGACGCTAGATCCTTAAACGGCAGCGACGGAAATAGTCGTAACCGCGTTTCATTCCGATTAGGTTCAACGGAATTCAACGTGACTCACTTCAACCTGGGAACTTTAATCGTAATATACAAATGGTTTATTTATAATTAAAATTGAAATTGATTGATCCTGGATAATTTGTTGACGTTTGTGAATTTCAAATTCGACGGTGTTGTATATGACTGTGATGCAGCTGATGGTTTATGTATGACGAGTCGGATTGAATTATTTTCATACGTAAGGTCAGTGTAATTATTCAAACTTTTATATAGCGGGACACCGTTGGCACATCGGTCGAAAATAATTTCGCTCGTGTAACCGAAGGTAACGACATTGACAAATAACATGAGCCGCTCGGCAAACATTACTATTTTTAGAGTATTTTATCAGCGAAACTTTACTTTACGTATCAGCCGCGGTTTTACAAAATCGTATTTGCCTACGGTGTTTATTTATAGTAACGTTACATTATTGGAGTACCACTCGTAAAACGTGGTCCCCCTGATCAAGCGTAATCCGTTCTAAATTCGAGCTTCTGCTCTTGTTACGGCAACCGCTTAAAGTAATAAAAACTTTATGAATATGAAGAACTTCTGATCCCCGAACGAAAAGTTAAGGTAATTTAAGCGTCAACTATACGATTTGTATAACAGCGAAGTATTCCTTGTGAATTATCTCTATACCTAAGTACACGGAATATAAGTGTCAATAGATTCTCCTTAACTTTTTTTCACCGAAAGATAGGCCGATTCAGGAAATGAGATCTTCACTCGCAAACATAGGCGTGACACAGTTTACAAGTCGTCTCAATTAGGGGCGTAATTGCGACACGCTTAAATCGCTCGCCGGCGTACCTTGGATCGTGTACACGGAACTTCTTATATTGGCATGATTTTCTCATTGTTACATTTAGAAGGGGGGTAACGATGAAACAATAAAATAGTTGACAGAGTGTGTCACGAGCTCAGACAATTTGTCACCGGCATTGTCGTAGACCGCAAATAGCATGCCAAAGGGAGTATGAGCGAGAGTAAGAGAGAGAAAGAGAAACAGAGAGAGAGAAAAAAAAGGAGAACGGTGAACCACGAACACGGTTGTTGTATTAGAAAGTCTGGAAATTTTTCGAATTCAGACACAACACGATGTCGCCGTTATAAATTTCTTCGGAACACGTGTTCCAAGCGTTGAGCTGGTACGGGAGTTAACGCGCTAAAAGTGTTAACTACATCTCGCAATAATGTAGTGAATAAATAACAGCGTGTTAACACGTACCTCGTAAAATTTGTCTACAAACTTCGGTCATTCTTCATTCGCGAAACCGGGTGCGTTCCACTTACGCGGATTTTAATCTACAATCGCCATTCGCACGGTGTATTATTTTCTTTTTTCACGCCGTGAAACGGTCTCGCGCGAACATACATAAAGAACCGCCGCACTGTGTGCAAAAGTCGTGCGATTTATTCGCAGCCACGTGTGTACGCGAACGATTTTGCGGTGTCTGCGCACCGTCGGCGAAAAGAAAATCCCCCCGATACACTTCCTGACCGCAGGTCAGTCAAGACTAATAACGTTAAGGAAGTCTACGGGGAGACCTACATATTTTTACTATTAGATCGTTGGATCGTTGATCGAGAAAAACGATCACCCGTGTGTGTATGTGTGTGAACACGTGTATCGTAAATTGCGGCAAAAACCATAGCGTATTCTTCTGAAATTTACAACAAGAACTGATCGAGAAGAAAAAAAGAGTAACAAAAACCTTTGTAAGTCATATCTATTCTCCATTGTAAAATTGAAACTCCCCAAAAAGTTCATCCAGTTAATTTCACTTTGAAAATACTTGCAAACGGTTGAATATCATCGATATCCAAGAAAATCCTGTCGAACACCCCCGAGATTGATATTTCCACCAGTGCAAACACTCGCGGCGTCATGGTCTCTCACATAAATCACGTGATCGAGGTAAACTCCCGGTGGCAGTAAACGTTCGCCGTTGTGTAACGTATGACGTTACGTGACGAGTGACAGTTAATGGTATCCGTCGTGTCCCGGGTGGTTTTAGTGCGTCATCACCGTCACGTGCGTTCCGTTTAAGGTGGTGGCAACCGGGATACACGAAGGGACCGAAGGGACAACGTCCCTCTACCGGTCCGGAGACGAGCGTGTCAAATAAATCCGCGCCGCTCTCCAGGATTGACTTTCACCGGCTCCAACCGTAATTAAATCCGTGTTAGAAAACATGGAACGAGTCGAAATAGCTGTTAGACGACGGTTCTGGCTGGTGAATGACATCATGCATCATGGGTAGGGAAGACGTCTTTATTGTTGCGGCGGAGAGGTCGTTATAGGCTAGCGCTTTTGCCTCGTAGTCGCCTACGGAGCCCCGCGGGTTTGTTACGTAATTGCAACAGGTGTGTCCCTCCGAGGCCCGGCCACGTGCGCCGCCGCCGTCGTGTTTTCTCGAGGCCTCTCGAACGCGGAATCGTTCCGCGTGAGACGACTTCGTTATTTTTACACGCGATTGCGGTGCGATGGAATTTACGAGGCATTATATTCCCCTTGTCCTCCTCCCGTCGTATATGTATGTATAAGTGCGACGAGTCTGCGTTCGGTACGTGTGGGAAAATTAGCATGGAATGGAGACGTGAAACCGACGATCGTTTACCCTTCAATCGGAGTGGCTTCAGTGTTTTCTCTCTGCGTATTGATAGAGGCGTGCGGTTTTAATGCTCGTGAAAGCGCGGTAGTTTCGTTTGATTACAGGAAACTACGCCGTGATCGATTTGAAATTGTTTGTGTATATGAGTAAGGATAGAGATTTTTCGTGTATCATACGGATACGTTTTCCTTGACATTTTTCTTTTTTTTTTTTTTTTTAGTTGGGTTCGTTAAAATCTTCCGGCAGGGTATCTCATTGGAGAGAAATGTAGGATAACAATGCGATTCCGCGTGCACGAAGATTTTTCATTATTGACGACACCACGGATAAGTTATCGTTTTGTAGGATCTTATTGACGTGGAAGTATAAATCAATTCGACGTGATTACCGGGAACGTTGGAGATCATTCATAGATGCTCCGGGCGGTCGTTCTGGGATCATGGATTACGCGAGTTATTTGTATTCCGTTTGTTCGTTTCGCGGATGACTGTGTTACACTGACGTAAGGATTTTCTCGGAGATCATTGATAGCCGATAAACAAGATAACACCTTCGTATGCAATAAATTCTTTCGCGGTCGTGCCGGCTAATTTCTAATCTGATATTTAACAACACGGTTTCACCACTCGACGATTAAATCTCGATAAATATCACGACTTGGAACGAATTTTCTAACGAATCCACGGTAAATGTGGATCGATGGGGACTCGCGATGATTTCCCGTCACGACCGACAAGTGCCGCACGCGTTATATCGTTTTAGGAATATCAGTTATTATTAGCCACGCACAGATGGCATATACGATGAGTCACGCGAGTAAGTGCCGCCTGATGATAAGTGCATTCAGTCGAGATGATACCGTCGGAATCGCTCTTCTCTCCTCCGTGCGATCGCAGACGGAAGTTCACTTGCACCCTATAGAATCCTAGGAAATGTATACATTTCAAATGTATACCAAGCGGAGAAGTGATTAACACTCTATCAACCGCTACATGACCATCCCAGCAATTTCTATTGATCAGTAGAAAATCATACTTAAAATAAATATCAATACCTATCCATTTTTCGATACCACCATCGTTACTACACTGATGTATTTCTACACCCTAACGTATAACAAAACATCTAATTTAGTTCAGTTTATAAATAAAATACACACCTAAAGTATACTGATCTATACTACCACTCTAGGTAGTCCAATAAAAGAAAATCCCAAGATATTCAACGTATTAAACGCTTCCTACAGTATTCCCCGCTTTACCAGTCAGTCTGCTGGAAAAACCATCCGAGTAAAGTGTCTTAATTAAATGAAATGTATTTTTTTTGTCACCAGGTGAGCGGGAGGGAGGCGGTGCTGACCGGTGGCGGCGGCGGCCATGCGCCCCGGCCCGCCAGTACAGCCGAGCCGCCGCAGGCCTCCCCGTCGCCAGGAACTCCACCAGGAACGCAACCGACGGCACCGGCAAGATCACCAGCAAACAAGCAACAGCACCGGCTCCAGGGCCTTCTTGCTGCTGCTGTTGCTGGCCAGCAGCCCTCTGGTCCTGGGACTGGCCGAACCGCCAGGTCTACCCGGGGCCGAGTGGCAGCAGGCCCTCTCCAGACAACATCATCCGAAACCTAGTTTCGGCCGGACCATACAGCCCAGGAAGCAACAGAATCTCACCATCGGGTATCTCACAGCTATCAAGGGTGGTCTGAAAGATCGCCAGGGTCTCGCAATATCTGGTGCTTTTACTATGGCTCTCGATGAGGTAATTAAAAATATGATTATCTTATTATTATTATCATGGTTGAATAGGTGTATATTGTATGATTGTTCGATAGAAATCTATATGATTATAAAAAAGATTTCTATTGAACATTATTATTATACATTCATATATATAGAAATATTCTTGAAACCACTGTAAATAATGGAAAGTATACGTTACCCTGTTAATACGTGTACGTAGATAATATATCTACCTACGTATGCAACAGCGTAATGATCTCTCCCTCTTTCTCTCTCTCTCTCTCACTCACACACATACATCGTGTTTATCATGCGAACGTACGAAAAAAATTCTTTCGTGACGATGTTCCGACGAAAACGGCGAAGTCGGTCTAATTACGGTAGCAGTTCGGGACGGGGGGGGGGGGGGGGGGAGACGGTCCCGGGGTTCCCACGCACGCGAGGTAGAATCCTCCTGTAACCGAAAAGTAACGTCAAGAGCAATATCGTGCCCCCCTGCCACGGGTTTTTTTCCTCCGGGCGGTCACCGCGGCATCGTTCCATGGTCTGGAAGGCTCGATAATTCATTCGAGGATCGGGCGTACGCGCGGGGACCGTGAGATCGTTTTCGCCGGCGCGGCAAGGCCCATCTCCCCTTCCCCCCCCCCACACACACTTCTCCTCCACCTCCTCCTTATCCCCCCCTCCTCCTCCCACCGGACCGAATAATAAAGAAAAGAAAAAGAGAAAGGTGCGCGGCTGCAAGCGGGAGCTGCAACGTGCAGAGAGTGACCCGGCATCTCTCTCCGGAGAGATGCCGATTCGTGCGAGGGTTTAAAAATACAAGACCGGCATTATTCGCCGGTCCGCCCACGCGTCCGCCGACGAAACTGCGCTCTCGCAACCGTGAGAAGAATTCGCTCGCGATCGAGAAACCTTCTCTCCCCCTTATTCCCTGGCATCACCCCACCGATCCCCCCCCCTGCTTCATCCCGGTCACCATACCTCCCCCTCGTTCCACCTTCCCTTCCCCTCCTTTCCCCCTTACCTTCCTTACCTTCCCTGAACGACCGGTGGTTTCGCGTTTCTCTCTTTCTATCTCTTTTTTTATTTACCCCGGACACCGACACTCTTTTGCAACCTGCAACCGTGTGCGCGGTTTTACAGGGAAAGGGCTCTCTCTCTCTCTCTCTTCTTTTCTCCTTGTATCTGCTCCTCCTCCTCCTCCTCCCCCGTTCGTGGTTCGGGTGAGAAACCTCGGAGAATCGTCGAAATAACCGGTGATCGTATCTACACCGGGGTACGGTATCCGGCTATGGGAATAAGAAGTCGGGTCAAAGATGAATTGCCGTAGGGTTAGCGGTTATTGGACGACGTTAGAGTCAGTCACGTAAAAGAGACGATAATGGGTGGGGGGGATAAGATACGGATGAATCGGGAACGTGGTTCGCGTTCCTATTTTTAGAATACGCGGATCAAGGTTAATCGAATAGGAAAATTGATTGTTACTCGGATCGGTCACGGTTTGCAATCGTCGGGATTTTTGCGCGCGAGGTTGTGTTCCGCGTTGATATGATATTGGTACGAGGAAAAATTGGGTACCGACGATGATGCAACCTGTTTCTCGGAAATGTGACGTTTTAACTGGTAAAAATACACCGGGAGGCATGATCTCGATGGCGCGCGATAGCCCGCATAAAATTTCTCTTTCAGCGGTTCGATGCACTTTCGCGCAGGTCGCAAAACGATAAACGCGTAATCGTCGATGCGCGTTGCGCATACGGCCGGCCGGTCGGTCCCAGATAGGTGCAGGAAACGAGCTTTGCGGCCGTTTATTTATGTACTTCGATATGCCACGCAAGAGTAAGCATCGCGATCGCAATGTCGGCCCGTGTTTCGCGGAGCACGAATAAAGCTCGATTCACATGTAAGTAGAACCGTTAGCGTTAACTAATTCGCCCCGTGATACCGTCTCGCACACTGACCGGACTTATTTAAATTATTTTTTTCTATCTGACCAGACATACGTCTACGTCACAACACCTCAGCGATTCCTATTTAGAATGGATCTATAAAATTTTTTATTTATTTTATATTTTCTGAGGGAATCATAACGTTCTTTTGAGAATTAATCTGATTTAACTGTTATTTTGTTCATTTTGACGTTGAGAAATTTTGTCTATACTTTCCGTATGGTTTTTGGTAATTGTGAATTCTTAGTTGTACATGTCGGAGTCTTTAGAAGGAGCGTTGAATGGTAGAATTCTTTTCGCGTTCGACACGGTATGCGTTTACTAGCTCGCAGATGAAATCGACAGCTCCGGCGAGAGCGGGTTGCGCACGTGCGCGTGAACCACGCTTTAATTCTTAGTTCACTCCACGCAGTCGTGTGCGCAGGTGCACCTTGTCCGAGTTGCCCCTGGGGCTGTTTAAAAAACAAAAAAAAATCACACACACACACACTCACAAACACACACAACGGAGGAGGGGAGGTGGAGAAAAAATCGTGGAATTCGCTATGACGCACTCCCACGACGTAAACTAGTTCTGACGCGAACGATATTTGTAAATAGAACGAGCGTTAATTGGCGATTTCGCATATTCCGCAACGTACCGCGAGCGTACGAACGCGGTAAAATATTCTCACAGAGTATTTTTTTGTTGTTGTTTTTGTGTTACGTTTCGCCGGTGCGCTCGTAACACTCAGCGCTCGCAGGTACCCATGAATCACTGAAATGATTTCAGTGATATAAGAGAACGGATATAACGTTGCCACTTGGGATCGTTGAAATTAATTGACCGAAAGCCTCGGGTGTACTTACGTTTTATTACCTTCGCTATATATATATGTATATATATACACACACATATATATTTATATTTATTTAATTATTATTTCATACATCAGAATATCAGAGTCAATCATTTCATCTGCCCTTTCTCTTACTTTTTATAGTCCCCGTAATAAATTAGACACAATAAAAAAGAATCTATCAAGATCATAAAGTGGTAACGACGTATCACATCCGGATATAGTGAAACGTCCGCGTTTCTCACCTATTTTTGTTTCTTTTTCTCTGGTTCTTCTACGCTCGTCATAATATCGAGACGAATCCCCGTACGTTTGATTTTTAATATTCCGCCGCTACGCATGAATATTCAAATGATCCGCGAATCGTTCGCTCGCGCGTATAATATCGCCGTTAAAGCGGTGCTTTAAAAGCATCGGACCGACCGAAGTGTCTCTCGTCGGGCGAAGTGTATCGTGGCAAGTCGTTCTCATCGTCCCTGAAGGTTGGCCATTCGGCTGTTGCACAGCCTTCCACGACCGGACGCCCTTCAATTACTCGAAAATAAGCTGATTGGTGAAACCCTGCCAGTGGCAACACCGCAAGTGGACACTGGGCTGTGTTACATTGTTTCATGTACATACGCACAACTCTCGAGAGAAATCAGCGGCACATACGCCCGCAGTTATGGTATTTTTTTTCAGCGATCATCGTGTCGTCTCTTCTCCATAGGGCGATTTTTCGTAATTGCATCGACGTAGGGTCGTGTTTACATGCACAGTGGTTTATCGAACACTTTTGTTTATATATCTATTAGCCCTAAATCGAACTTTTTGTAGTGAATTTGTAATTGTGACAATATGAACATTTGTAAAGGTATCACGAGATAAACGGTGAAATTAACGATGCCACGTGGTCGACGTGCGAACGAGACTTTTTTTCTTGTAGTTTTGATTGGATTTCTCCCTTTTTTTCTTTTCAATTAATATTGTTACCGATCGTATCGTTTTTTTATTTTTTAAAGATCGCATGGAATTTATATGCGAACGTTATTAATCGCATTCCGGGCGGCGAATTTGGTCGCGGGGAAGGCAGGTGCAAAATCAGGAATGCGAACCATCCAACGGGAAGAGCAATGATTTTTTTTTTATAGCGTTCCTTCGAAACCGCTTTTAACGGTTCCCGGCGGCAGCAAGCGAAGCTACAAAAATTTTGTTGTACGTTCAACCCGAACCCGACGTCGCACAGTTTTCTGATCTCATCAGTGTCTCATTTATCGCGTGTTGTGTAACGCCGTGTAATTGATTACATCGCCGTTGGTAATTCATTCTGGGAACAGTGCCGCGAGATGCGCGAACATAATTAAGCCATTCAATATTTTTCCCCGGACTCGGGGAACATCTGATCTGGAAATCTCGTGAAAGCTCGTATATATCCTTTCTTAGCGTAATTGATATTTATTTTTATACAGAAACGAACCCTATGATGTCACTTTTATTTCATTTCATATAAGTACACCATCTATCGTTATACGTATATGTATGTATGTGTTCTTACCATACGTACTTATACCAATTTCTATTGTTACGAGTATCGACTAATCTACCTAGTAATCTATCTGAGAAAATCATCGGGGGACACGTAGTACGGTTGAATCACACATTTCCACAAAAGTATCTACGGCCCTGTGTGTTCTACTAGTAGTTCACAATGCAGCTGCGACAGCGGCCTGCAAAAGGATTTATTGCACGTACGAACTTTTCAGCGGTGCCGGCGGTTATAATTTCAGCTCGCATTGCCAAGCATGTAAATTGGCGCGGCGGCAAAGTGACTACTTGGAAAAGTATTGTTTGCTGGAATTCAGATTTGCATAATAACCAAGCAGTGATGTATACGCGAGCCGGATATACCGAGCGGAGCCGGTGGAATGCTCGCCGAGAAGCGGGACATCGCAAATACCATGCTAAATTAAACTTTGATAAACATTTTCATACGTTGGAAGATTTATCGGCGACATTTTATGTTTTTTTTTATCGATCACAAACGCGGTATAACACGACCTAAGTCTTCGCGAGATCGGAACGATTTATTTACATCGGTAAATAAATACAGAGAGATTTCATTCAGTACTCGTGGTACTTTCGTAATAATATGTGAAATATTGTTTATCATAATCTTAATAGTGTCTGCGAATAACTTAATAATATAATTTAAACCGCAAATGTGCGGTGACGTTAGAAGAAATAGTGAATAGTGTCGTAGAGTAGCCGTTTGTAAACAATGAAAAACATAGAAAACTACTTGTTAATAATAAACGAACCATTGATCCAGTCACCCAGTAATCATCGTTGCCTCGTTAATGCTATCATGGCACTTCTAGTTCCACGATTTACACGTCGCGTTACAATGTCCGTCATTATTAGAACGAGAATGAATATTCATGGTGGAAATTACAGTAAAGTAATTAGCGTCATTATATCGGGCGACCGCGGACATTATGGGAGATAATTAAACGATCTAACAACTTGTAAGTACGCCAGTTACGATCTATCGTATATGTATAGATCTACTGTAACCCGCGATCACTATCCAACGTGACAATTGTTCGATCGCCAACGATCTTATGTCGATCAAACCGGAAGAAAATATAATACATATCACACTTTTTCTACCATTATTTCATAACACATGTACGATCACACGGAATGTCGTTAAAATTATGTTACAACGAGAAAAAGTCTAGTCTTCATACATAATTCACCGCATTTTTTCCCCTCCTTTTTTTGTCTAACACGGATCTGACGTAAGTTTCCCCCCGGTTTTCTTTTTCCAGATCAACAATGATCCGAAAATATTACCGAACGTGAAGCTGGTGATGCGATGGAGCGACACGAGGGGAGAAACCGTGGAAGCGACCAAGGCAATGATCGATATGATCTGCGACGGGGTTGCTGCCTTCTTTGGACCAGAAGGTTCCTGCTACGTCGAAGCTATAGTCGCTCAGTCCCGTAACATACCCATGATTAGCTACGTAAGTACACGAAATAACATCGATTAATTAATTAATTCATTAATTAAACCCTTACGCGTGAAAATTGATCGCCATATTTAAACCGTCGCGATCAATCACAAGGAAAGATCGATCCCCCATTTTGATATTTACCATAATCTCGGGTGGCTTTCGTACCGTGTAAAATCTAAAATGAAAATCGCACGAACGATTCCAAAGTCAATTAATATTCCAGCGATCGCACGTCCTTGATAATACAATCATGAAATCGTGACCGTAGAAAGTCGAGATTGGAAAGCTCATCAAATCGGAGTACGGACGTATTCTACGTACGTACGTACGTACGATATTTATTAAAACATCGACCGAGGCACATTTACGGTAGCAATTAGCGGGGAGAATTAATTGGACGAGCGAAATGGTATAAAGTCGTTACCAACGGTCCCGGTTTGCGGGATCGCGTTTTTCTTCCAACGCTATCGACGTGTTTTGCGTTCACGGAGTCAGGTCGATCCACGAGTTCTCTTTCGTTTTCGTGAGAACGACGAACACGGGGTAGGTAGTCCGCGGGGTTGACCCGAAGGTAGTTGCCGAAGTCGTCGAAGGTGGAGCGGAGGTGGTTAACGAACGCTGAGGAGGCGGTGTGCCGACAAATTGAACACCCGCGGCGTGACAATATAATTACGGTCCGCTTCGCTGTATGTGTGTGGGTCTCTTCTTGTATACGTGTGACGTTAGGAGGCACGCGATACATACCCAGGGACCTGTGGGTCCTGCCGATTAAAAAAAAATTTTTGACATCCCTACCCATGGGGTTAACTTTGTTTTAATTGTCGGTAAAATCATCGTATTAACGCGTCAACTACTTGTTGCTTATGGAAATAGAATTTTTCGTTGGTATTGATTCTTTGTTTTTTCATAATTTGATGGGGAGTTATAGTTGATAGGGTGTAGGTGTGTGCCACGTGGTTACATACGTCATTGGATGACGAGTTTTTAAGTACTTCACGGAATCATGATAATAGCACAGACGAGGTATTGGATAGACCAATCATCCCCATGCTTTTCGATGTCACTGGTTTGCAGGGCTCTAGAGCCCTCTTACCATTTTAGTGTCACTCGCTACGTTACCATTTTCGGTTCGAATCTAGGATGTCCGTCGATTATTAGTAAGAATACGATATAGAAGTTATAGTTTTTGCGTATTAATAATTGACCTTTGTACTGCGAAAGAACCAGTTTTTGCCTGCCATTTCCACAATTTTTTAGATATCAAAACGATTCTTCGCTGTCTTATTCAGCTTCGGATTCCGCGTCCAAAACGTCCGGGATCATTTAAATAGCTCAAAAATTACGGAAATGGCGAGCAAATTACGAAAATCGTGAAAAATCCTCAAATTCAGGCGGTTTTTTGAACGGCATTCGCTCAATTTTTGAGATAGGCGTCTGAAACTGGTACCATTGTTTTAGTTAGGAAATTCTACGCCAGAACAATGTATAATAGTTGTACTTTTCGACAATTTAATTTTTCGCAAAAATCTGAAGGGGGTAGGTCAGGATTTTTTGCGATTTTCGTAAATCGCTCGCCATTTCCGTAATTTTTGAGCTATTAAAACGATCCAGGGCGTTTTGGATGCGGAATCCGAAGCCGAATAAGATGCAGAAAGAATCAGGTCGATATCTAAAAAATTGTAAAAATGGCAAGCGATTTACGAAAATCGCTAAAAATCCTGACCTACCCCCTTCAGATTTTTGCGAAAAATTAAATTTTCGAAAAGTACAACTATTATACATTGTTCTATCGTAGAATTTCCTAACTTAAACAATGGTACAAGTTTCAGATCGCTATCTCAAAAATTGAGCGAATGCCGATCAAAAAACTGTTAGAAATTGATGAATTTTGGCGATTTTCGTAATTTGCTTGCCATTTCCGCAATTGTTTAGATATCAAAACGATTCTTCGCTGTCTTATTCAGCTTCGGATTCCGCGTCCAAAACGTCCGGGATCATTTAAATAGCTCAAAAATTACGGAAATGGCGAGCAAATTACGAAAATCGTGAAAAATCCTCAAATTCAGGCGGTTTTTTGAACGGCATTCGCTCAATTTTTGAGATAGGCGTCTGAAACTGGTACCATTGTTTTAGTTAGGAAATTCTACGCCAGAACAATGTATAATAGTTGTACTTTTCGACAATTTAATTTTTCGCAAAAATCTGAAGGGGGTAGGTCAGGATTTTTTGCGATTTTCGTAAATCGCTCGCCATTTCCGTAATTTTTGAGCTATTAAAACGATCCAGGGCGTTTTGGATGCGGAATCCGAAGCCGAATAAGATGCAGAAAGAATCAGGTCGATATCTAAAAAATTGTAAAAATGGCAAGCGATTTACGAAAATCGCTAAAAATCCTGACCTACCCCCTTCAGATTTTTGCGAAAAATTAAATTTTCGAAAAGTACAACTATTATACATTGTTCTATCGTAGAATTTCCTAACTTAAACAATGGTACAAGTTTCAGATCGCTATCTCAAAAATTGAGCGAATGCCGATCAAAAAACTGTTAGAAATTGATGAATTTTGGCGATTTTCGTAATTTGCTTGCCATTTCCGCAATTGTTTAGATATCAAAACGATTCTTCGCTGTCTTATTCAGCTTCGGATTCCGCGTCCAAAACGTCCGGGATCATTTAAATAGCTCAAAAATTACGGAAATGGCGAGCAAATTACGAAAATCGTGAAAAATCCTAAAATTCAGGCGGTTTTTTGAACGGCATTCGCTCAATTTTTGAGATAGGCGTCTGAAACTGGTACCATTGTTTTAGTTAGGAAATTCTACGCCAGAACAATGTATAATAGTTGTACTTTTCGAAAATTTAATTTTTCGCAAAAATCTGAAGGGGGTAGGTCAGGATTTTTTGCGATTTTCGTAAATCGCTCGCCATTTCCGTAATTTTTGAGCTATTAAAACGATCCAGGGCGTTTTGGATGCGGAATCCGAAGCCGAATAAGACAGTGAAAGAATTATTTTGATATCTCAAAAATTGTAGAAATGGCGAGCGATTTACGAAAATCGCAAAAAATCCTGACCTACCCCCTTCAGATTTTTGCGAAAAATTAAATTTTCGAAAAGTACAACTATTATACATTGTTCTGGCGTAGAATTTCCTAACTAAAACAATGGTACCAGTTTCAGACGCCTATCTCAAAAATTGAGCGAATGCCGTTCAAAAAACCGCCTGAATTTGAGGATTTTTCACGATTTTCGTAATTCTTTCGTCATAATGATCATCCGTTCGAAGAGGAATAAACAATCGAAAGCATCGCGTCGATTGCTTCGTTCCAAGATATGCACAATATTCATTTCGGTTCACCGTTCACGCGATCGCTTGCGCGCACGTCACCGCGGAATTCGCTCGTAATCGTGGAAAATCATAGGAGACAACGTCGAGTGACTTTTACCGGCGGGTTTTACGTTTTCGTGAAAGTCGCGGCCGTGCCAAAGGTCCCTCGCGAAGTGAATCGAGCGAATCGCGGAAAAGTCGATTCGTGACGTCGCTCGTATATCGCCGTGGAAAGTTTAAACATCGAACGCACGGTGAAACGGAACGTTATCGTCGATCCTTTTTGTTCTCTATCTCTCTCTTTTTCTCTATTTTTCTCCGTTTACTATTCGATTTGAAAATGAAATTTAACCCACGCGTCCCGATTACAACGAGTCGTTCGAGAATGAAACGGAAAGGGAACCCAAAAGTGTAAAGGGAGAGGAGAAAAGATTGGAAAGAAATAAAAAAAAGAAGAGGGAATCGGGAATCGGTTCCATCGATGGAGTCGTAAGGACGCGATTCTCGGGGACTCGATCCGGACAAATATGAGAAAGTGGTACGCGGACGTAAAAAGACCTCCAGACTAATTTATGTTAATTGGAGGTCGTAAGAAAATGAAATGGACACGCGAGAAACCGATCGCCCGGTTATAACAAGAAAGGGATAAAAGTCGTCCCCGTGGCCCGTTTGCATTCCTTTTGATTTAAAACGTAAAATCGGCTGACCGAGGGCCCTTCTCCTTGGCACGTGAGGGCCGGTGCATATAAGCATAAGGAGCTACTACTTACTTTCACCTAGTTTCACTCGTTACTCGCTGCAGTAACCGCGGGAGGCCTTCCCGGAGGCACGCGTCGTTGAATTTCGTCAGGCGTCGCACTTTTTCTTCCCGTCGTTGTACGTACATACATACATACTATACATACATACTTTGACGCCTGGCGGATGTTTATGCGGTTTATATTCGCGCTTCCGTCGGGATTTATTTCCCCGTCGTGTTCCACACGGGTTTCATCGGCCGTTGTCTGCCCAACGTTCTATTTTTATATTATACATGTCGCGCGACGGACGACGAAAGGAAAAGAAGAAATAGTGAAAGAAAGAAAGAGAGAGATGAGGGTGCGAGAGAGAGAGAGAGAGGGAAATACGCACGTGGCGATTTTAATTGTCCGTACTTGATCCGCACGGTTGAACGTGTCTTATAAAAAGAATATCCGCGGCATTCTCCGCTAATGGAATTGTAAAGAATCATTTCTTTTTTCTTCCCGCCGTGTCTGGCCTCCGCACATGAATCAACGCGTGTGTGTGTGTGTGTGTTTTTTTTACAGACGATCGTAAACTTTCGAATTTTCTAAATTTAAATACATCGTCCAAAACCGTCGGTGAAACGGTTATCGAGATCCAACCGTGTCTATATTTATGAAAGCATATCGTTACCCTGATATCGACAACTACAATAACACACTTATCCTAACGTCACGAAAAGACACTCTATATTACATTTAAAACATTCTACCAAAAATGAATAACTAACTAAATAAATTAATAAATACATAATTTAAAAAAAAACACAGAACACACCGGCACCGTTCGAACGTGAAACGATTCTCTCCCGCTACCGAGAATTCCACCTCGGCTTATATCGCACAGCCGAGCATACAATATAACGGATGCCTAACGGATAAAATGCAAATGAGCTGAAATGCGTGCGACGCTGCACACCGATACGTCCTCCTTCCCCCCTACCCTCTCCCCGGATCCCCGGGCGAGATCGAAGCTTCGCCTCTCGGAGGCGATGCAGGCGACCCGATTGCGTGGACCACCCTGTACACGCTCAGGTACCCATTTAGGTACATATCTGTAGGTGGACGCCGAGAGCCTGAATGCCCACCACCTATGTACATGTGACAAGCGAACCTCTCGTAACGCGTACGGGTACCGTGAACCAGTGGGAACTTTCGATAAGTAACTCGGTGTGCTTATGCCGTGGCCTGTGTGTGCGCGCACACGCTCATCCACGTGCGCGGAACACATACACATATACAATATGTAAGTACGTACACATAGACACAGCCACGGGTCACCGCAACGTTGGTGCAACCACCTGTTGATTGCACTTCTGGGCAAGTCGATGACGGCTCTACGGATTGGAAAACTACTCGCGTGATTTCAAATGTTTTTTTTTTTCCTTTCTCTCTCTCTCTCTCTTTCTCATCTCTTTATCGTTTGTCTCTTTTATTTCTTTTCGCTTCGTTTCGTCTCGTTTTCTCGTTCGTTGCCGCGCGTTTTACGAAAGTCTTTGGGTTTAAGGAAGATTCTTGTTTTTCTTTTTTTTATTTTGGTTCTTTTTCTTCTTCTTCTTCGTTCGTTTATCCTTACGATGGGGTTGGAATCGTTGTCGGGTGTATAATTGGGATTTCAGGACGTTTCCGAGGATAAGAAGTTTCGGGTGTGGTGGATTTGAAAAAGAGAGGAACGTTTTTTGAGATGTTTATCGACGTTTCATTGCGATCCTCTTTTATTTTTACGAGGAACTTATTAACCGCACACAGTGTTTCCGTGGAATCTCACGTGGGATTACATGTAATTTCGTGGGTAATGCCTGACGGGGGCCCGCGTTAACGCGGCTCCACGTTAAATTACCCTTTGAAAACCTTACGTAACTCGATTTGAACGTTCACTCTCCGTACAGTACAAGACGCATTGAAACCCGAGAGTTTCGCGTGAGTATAACTGGTGACAATGTTTCTCGTCGGCCGGGCCCGCGCTATAAAGTCTATCCCGTCGGGTAGAATAGTTTACTGCACGCGTCTTCGGTAACTGAAACAACGTATCCCAACGTGACTGTATAATATTACATTGTAAACCGACCGGATATTTCATGGAAAATTTACAACATCGGATAGTTACCTTATTTATTCCGCCAGAGGAAATAACAATTATATATACAGTACACATTCTCCGGAAACAATATCATCGATTACTTAAACAAACATAAGAAAAAACAACTCAATCAATGATCCAAGTGTAAAAAGAAAAAAAATAAATTCCGCAATAAAAAGAGATGAAATCTTCGAGAATCATTCGCGATTGAAAACAAATTAAACCGTAACGATTCCAAAGGGGTCTCAGGTAAACGGCGGGGCCCCAATTGGTTCTCCGCGAAAGGAACGATATTATACTATCGATGGCGCATTTGCATGAAAACTGCTGATTCCCCTGACCTTCGCGGTCTATTTATAGCCGAGCCTGTTGATGCCCCACGCACTCGTACGGACGCTTACCTGGTCCGGCTTGGTGTCAGTTCGCCGTCGTCCCGACGCGTTCGGCCTGACACCGCTCCCTTTTCTTCGTGCTTTAAACGAATTAACGCCGTATCCGGCGTGACGGAGCAAATTCGTCGATTATCGAATTCCGCCGATCGTTGACTTCGCGACTTGGTCGTCACGTGTTATCCATCTACTTTTGTCCGATCGAAGTTTCGTATATTATTACTATTTATTATAAAGAGATTCGATAATTAGTCGCCTGTATACTTATTTTCAAATGGAAACAAAAAATAGAACGATTATTATCAAAGATTTCGAGGAATGTTGTGTTGTATAGATTGTATAGATCTTATTGGTACTGTACGAATAGTTCGGTTCTATTAATAGAAAAAGGATTATTTCATTATAGCGGAAGTATGTAAGGAGATTCAGCTTGTTATCATTGTTGGAATTGTTATTGACGATGCGTCAGCGAATGACGGTTATGGTATTTGTGCATATATGTATATATATGTATATACAACGATACATAAATCTGCTACGTGTACGATTTCATTTCCTCGTCTCCTCGAGCGACCCACATTATATCTCTTTCGAATGACGTTACGTGATTTCCACGATGAAGTAATCGCCGGGCTATTTATAGAAACGCGAATAATGATGGTCCAGTAGTAAGCGGCGGATGATTTTATTCTCCCGGCTAATGGATTCTTCCAGTTTCTTTGGATACTCACCTCTCGTCGTCACCGGCGAACGAGGAGAGACTCCCCGGCGCTGTTACCTTCGTAAGGAATTACGTGATTTTCTTACCAGTGAATCGTTGCACGCAGGTTCGCCTCGTCGATATATACTGGAGTAAATGCTATCTTTAGCGAGCGAAAACAGACGAGCGAACAGAGCGTGAGAATACCGGTTTTGCGGGAAACGATACGATTTGTTTGCTACATTATCGCTGGTTAAATATATCGCGATAATATGAGGAATTTACGAGTAGCTAAACACACTATTGCTCGCGGGAACACTGATTACTACACATATAAATATAATTACGTAAAATTAACGGCGAATTAATAAAACGTACGGTCCGCCGAGCATTTAGTTCCAATTTTTTATCGAAAGATATACACACGTGTTGATTAATCACATTACGTAAGATTAACGGGAATGATATAACGTTGAGACATTCATCGAATAATAATAATAATAATAATAATAATAATAATAATAATAATTATCGTGTCACGTTCGTACGTTGTAAATTTTGTTTTAATTACAAGATACCGTTCACCTTTCACCGTATTTATCGTATTAGTTTATCCAAGGGATGAAATTGTCTCAATTATTACAGGATAGATATGTTTGTGATATTATAGATACTTTGTCTAATGTCTCGTTTGATATTCTACGGATAACGACGAGGTGAGTCTCGCGTGAATTTCAAGCTTGAAAATTGACAGCGTGATCTTTGCCGACCGTGCGCGTCTGACGAATAACTTATTCGCGTGTAAATGCACTTTCCTGATAAGTAGGTCAATTGGTTTTTACATAACGCCATCCAATAGAAGCCTGGAAGTCTATACCCTGTTTCCAAACCGACGCAACCACCAGAATGTAATCGGCGGTGGTTAGAAAGGCATCGACAAAGAATCCATTCATCATGATCGGTGGGGGGGGGGGGGGGGGGAGATGGAAGGAAAGAAAGAAAGAAAGAGAGAAAAAAAAAGACGCCGACGTTTTTACTGGAGTAAACTCTATTTTTAGAACGAGGAATGAAAGAATGAATAGAGTGTGAGAATACTGGTTTTGCCGGCAACAGTCCGACTCGTTTGCTCCGTCATTGTCGGCCCGCGTCTGTTTTTCTGTGAAAAAGAAGAAAGAACGAGCCGCTGCCGCCGCGTAACATAATATTGCACAAACAAGATTAATTAATATTTACGCGAAACCCTTTCGCGAAACAACGTTATTTCATATATAGCCGCCACCCTCCATAAAAACTGGTTTAATTGGACATACGTGTGCGAGCATTGAAGCGTTGGTATTAATCGTTTTATTCTGTGTATGTGTGTATGTGTGTGTGTGTTTTTTTCTTGTATATTTACCGAACACGTGGACGTTCGAACAAAGACACCGGGAGTTTCTCGTCGTTGCGTAAAAATTCGATCGTTACGTGTATAATAGAAATTTCGTTCCGATTGAAAATCACCGTTTTTGTAGACGAAATTGTATCTCGCTGTAAGTAAGTAAAGTGAAACAGGAGAGATTAAAAGTGTAAGAGAATATATCGGCGTATCACGAAGGTGGTGAACTATCGATTATCAACCTACAAGGTCGTCGATAATGGCTGCGCGCTAGTTCACCCCTTTCGTAGTTCGAAATTTTTGTCAAAGGCCTGATAAACTATCGCGTGATACGATAATGTTACATTGATATCCTCCACGTGTACTTGTTTGCATGCTGCTCGCCACCAATTTCACCATACACGTTCGTCACGTTCAATTTACGAACACACGTATAATTTTTATTTCCATATTTTTACTCGTAAAAATCACTCGACAACGTTTATCGAAAATTTGTAATTCATTCCCATAATTTGTATATAATTTTAAATTTCACGTACGAATTCCACGAGGAAAATCAATTAGGATGTTGATACACCGTATTAATAAATCATCGTCGGGGTATAATTTAATATCCACCCGGTGCCGTACCGCCGGGATAGAAACGAGTAACGTCAGGATATAAAGTACAAAGTGTACGTAGATGAGCGTTATTTCGTCGCTGCAGAGCTTCGGTTTAATGTGGGTGCCGCCTTAAGTAACGACGACGCGGCTGGTTTCAGGCTAAAATACACTCAATTAACCCTTAATTGGCCGGCACCAATTATGGGCCCAACGTACCGACGCGTATTCATTCGGTCAACAAGAATGTATGGTCAGCGGACGATGTTCTTCCCTCGTTTTACGACGACGTCTTCGTGGTTCTTCTGGCACGCAGATAAACGAATTTCTTCGTCGAACCGCCTCGTGCTTATCCGACGATATTCCGAGCACGTGATGCCCGCGTTTACACGTCTTCTCCTCTCGTGTGCGAAGTTTAACCCTTAAATCGTTGACCGTCTTCTTTTAATCAAACGAATGATTAATTACCGGTCAAAGGGAGCTGGGCGACATTATGCAGATTTCATCTGAAGTTACACGGATACATGTTTATCCGAAGTTTTATTTTAATAAAATATTTATTAATCAGGTTTTGAGTCATAATTTATATTCTATGCTGAATGTTTACTATTTTCTATGTCTTGGAGAATAGAATTGATATTCATAAGGATTACTATTGAATATATATATTGTTTTTTATTATATTTGGGTATGGTTTTGAGAACCCCTGGAATCCATTAGATTTCTTCTATTTGTTCGCGATGAGTGTAACGCTCACCACGGTGAAGTATGTATTTCGTTGTTATTAAGTTAGCGTCGTTCTACTGTCAGTGTCTCTCTTAGAAATTGGTGTAAGGTCAAGTTTTACTGCTCGTACATCATCCTTTCCGCGTCCACGATAACGAGATCATCGAGCTTCCTAGTTCTCTTGCCAAGAACACTTGTATATTTACGGTGAAGTTTCGTCTTACTTACCGATGTGCGTGCGTCGTTGTTTCTTCAATTAAACTCGATCCAGCGTCTCGAATTATTATTTACTCCAACGTTGGATTCGTTGGGCACAGGAATTTCCACCGCAAATTCTTATTCTTGGGCAACTTGCGAAAGAAATTCCTGTATTTCGGTTTTCTTTCCTCTTTTCTTGTATCGCGACAGAAAGCGAGATAAAAAGTCTTTTTTTCTTTCTTCTTTCTTCTTTCATCCGAGAGAGAGAAACATTTCCAATCTTACGCGAGGCAGAACGTTTCAGATTACGGTTCGTAGAGACTTCGTGAAATCTTGAAGCCAGCCTCGGGCGTAAGCTGTGCTTTCAAGTGGCTCCGCAATACGAAGTGCGTGCGATTTAACGAGCCGCGACGGCTCCGTCGCAATCGCCTTAATTTGTCGTCGGCTAAACTCGTGCTACCGCGACGGCGTTAGGCCTAATGTCACGTTCTAATAATATATTTTCAAGCGCCACCGATCATATTGTAAAACAACTCACGGATAACCGTGTTGTTCGTCGCACGTTTCATCTTTGAACGATTGAACGATCTATCGTTTTATTTTATTTAGGATCAAGTATATTTCGCGATTAAAATGATGTGTGAAAGATGGGGGACAATGGTTTTATCATTGATAGGAATTTGAATCAGTTTGAAATTCATTTCACCTAAGTACGATATGTATGAGGGAAACCCGTTGGAATGTCACGGAAAAAACATACACTTTACACAAATGTCTCTTTATCTTACGGTGAGACTCCTTAAATTCGTGCAGATTTGAACGACCACCCGTATCAGTATCTGCCAATATTTGCCGTTAATCGCAACGCGAAAACAACGTAAATCATGTAGTATTACGGCGGTGTGAACGATATTACAGCAACCGTATTACAACGAGTATCCGTTATCAGTCGAGCATATGTCCAAGTGTCTGTGTTTATCAGTCTGACTATATTTAGACTGGGTATTGCTTTGTCGAGAAACGCGAATCGAATCAAGGAAGAAATAACGCTTTATAATGGTGGCTCGCTTGCGATCGTGCTGGCAAAACCGCTCGATCATAAAAACAGCAAAATAATCGATCGACAGAAACACGTTTCAACGGTTACAACACAAATACCTCTCCGTTTCATTCAGATCACTTTTACAACCGATACAATAAACAATGTTTTACCTTCACCTTTTCAACCCCGGCGCAGCTACTGCAAATCTCGCATATATCAATCTATAACTTACCTATCACATACATATACACATATAATACAATTAATACATACAACCAAACCAACTAAAATCTCTCTATACATCATTTTCCAAATTTCCATCACATAATTGACCAATAACATTCACGTAATCACTTCAGGGGCAAAATCAACACACAGACAAGCATCGATTCCTATACACCCATACATACATCTATACATCGATACCCAAGGAAGTACATTCCAAAGATAAAGACACCGAACGATCCCAATGTCGTTGCCCATCGTACAAGTTCAAGTAACAAGGCGAATTAACATTCGTATCGGTACAATGACAATACGAATCGAGTGTTTGAACACAGGAGTCGTGTTAGCTTCCACGTCCACGCCCACCGGTGTGTGTGTGCCTTCGGTTCCCAGCGGCGTGGCCCCCGGGTAGTTTACGCCCGGTGGATTTCTTGAATGGCCCAGGTAGGCCTGTCCGAAATCTCACGGCGTTACGAGACCCGTGTATATCCGGCGTCATTCGAGTATAACCAAGGATACCGCGACGGCGCTATAACAGCGTGGCTCACTAACTGCCTATGTTTATCGTCGGCTATATTTAGCCCGGGCTATTGCTTTGCCAAGCGACAGACCGAAGAACGAAGGAACCACGCACGCCAGCATCATCGCCGACCAATCCCGTGCCTTTCTCGTCCGCCGTAACGGGCGGCCCATTACACCGGGGACACGGGTTTTAGAGTGATTTCTAATCTGTCCCCATCCGTTCGTTCGTCGACCGACGAACTAAGGGCATTGTCGCATCGTTTCCATTTTTTTTTTTTTTTTTTTTTTTTAAATGAAAGACAGATGACTTGATGAAAAATGTATTTTTCACTCGTGATCGGATGGATTCTTTCATTGATCAAACAAATGGTGTGCGAGTATTTGTTATAGAGATGTTATTTTAAAAAATAAAGAGTCTTATCGGTTAACGAGTGTCGTGAGTGAAAATAAAATAAGATTCATCCGTGGTGGATGAGGAATTAATGAAATTGTTCTAAGAACGTTACTAATATAATCAGATTGATTTTATTTTAAGAATCGCGATCGAGGGGAACGGGTTTTCACGTGAATTCACCGCGGTGTCGCAGGAATTCGTCGATGGAACGTGTATTTTTATAATACCCGTCGATTTCTCCCTGTCTTTTATGACTACGTTTTCTTCCACGCTTATTTTATTATTCACGGGGGTCGACGCGTGTGTATCCCGTCTCTCTAGCATCCGTATCTCCTATACTCGGGCTCCATCGGAGTCCATCGACACCCACCAGGCTACCCATGTGCGTGGACCCGTCGTGTCCAGTGTGTTCGTTGCGCCATCGACGTGCCCGATATACACATTTCTCGAGCTATTCGACTATCACACAGTTTCACGCTTTCCCGACTCCCATCGACGAAGAAGACGACGAGGACAACGTCGTTGTCCCGTTCGTCGTGTACCTTGCGTTTTCAAAAACGCCGGTCCCCTCACGTTACCGTCACGTTTGTTTCGTCTGGGACGATCGAACGTGTGTGTGGGTTGTGTCGTTACATGTACATATGTATATCGAAAGCCGGTTATTCTCGATGATGAACCGTGAGATTTCCACGTAGATCTCGTCCGTGTGATGTTCGTTCGCGTAACGTGGAATAGAAAATATTACCGTCGTACTACGTACAGTCCGCCACGTGCTCGTTGGAAAAGAGAGAAGACACACCACGGTGTGTATGTGCCATGATTCGTTCGAATTCTGTTTTTTTGTTTCTTTCTTCGTTTTTTTTTTTCATCGAGCCGCATTAACACGTTAAGCGCCACGCCGATTTTACGTGCCGTTCCGTTCGGCCCGCAGTTACCCGTCAAACGGGCCTCGCCGGGCCGCTGGCCGATAGCCGAGCCAGAGTATAAACAGATCAAGTAACGTAGCCCGTCTTGAGGACCGGGGTTTATTCTTCGTATGTTTTTCTCTCCACTTACAGATGAGTTGCACTCGAGGCCCTGACTTTTTCCAACATTGTATTCTTACAATAAGAGTAACATTGTATTCTTATAGTCCCTTCTCCTTATTAGAAGATAAGAAAACGAAATGCGAGGCCTAACGATGCTCGAACGTCTAACGAATCCTCAGTTGCATACAAATCGTAGCGCAGTTTCATTCACTTCAAAACTTTCCTCGATCTTCTTGACGACCAAAATTTGTGAATTTTGTTGGCCTGAAAATGAATATATCATCCAGTGATACATCAAGCGAAGAAATTTTGCTGCCTAGACTTCGTCATCGTCGTATATTGCGTTCGTCCGAAGACGAAAGTTCAATAGAGAATGTGCGTGTAAATAGTGATAATGTAACCAGTGATCAAGAATGGTTCGAGCCACGAGGAAATCAACCTAATATCACAGCGTTTACAAGCGAATGCGGTGTTGATATCCATAATATTGAAATTCAGAATTGTGTCCATGTGGAAGATTTTTACGCGCTACTGGTCACGGAAGAAATGTTTCAGAACATAGCTGACCAAACAAATTTGTACGCAATGCAAAAACATTCATCAAGTGCTTCGAGGCGTCTAGATCGCTGGATAGATACAGATAAAGAGGAAATAAAACGGGTATTTGGGCTTATAATCTGGATGGGGTTAGTGAAATATCCATCTATAAAATTATACTGGTCCACGGATCCGGTATATTTTCATCCATTCCCACACAAGATAATGAGCAGGAACCGTTTTGAATTACTTTTGAGGATGCTTCATTTTTGTAATAACGAAACAGCAGATACCACCAACCGCTTATATAAAATCCAACCAATAATCGACGAGTTGAATAGAAACTTCAAAAAATATTACAATCCAACGGAATTGGTTTGTATTGACGAATCAATGATTCCATTTCGTGGACGAATTATATTCCGACAGTACATGAAACAGAAGAGACACAAATATGGCATCAAAATTTTCAAACTCAGCTGTGGCCTTGGGTACACATATAATTTTAGTGTTTATAGTGGCAAAATTTTCGACCAAACGAATACGACGTCAACGCATGTGGTCATGAATTTATGTGCAAATATCTTTGATAAAGGCCATACATTATGCACAGATAATTGGTATACGAGTGTAAATTTGGCCAAAAAACTTTTAGAAAAAAATACCCACTTGATTGGTACCCTAAGAAGTAACCGCAGAGATAATCCAAAAGAAGTGGTGTCCATGAAATTGAAACGGGGGGAATGTGTCGGACGAGAAAGTACAGAAGGTATTACAATTTTGAAATGGAAAGAGAAGCGTGACGTTTTGTTACTTTCTACCAAACATTCGATAGAAATGGAAACCGTTAAAACAAAATCAAAAATCATCAATAAGCCAAAAATTGTTATTGATTATAACGCAGGAAAAAAATCTATTGATCTGTCAGATCAAATGGCTGCATATAATAATCCATTACGGAAATCAACCAAATGGTATCGAAAATTGGGTTTTGAATTATTACTCAACACCGCTGTTGTGAATGCATATTTCATTCATCAAGAAACAACAGTCCAAAAGATGTCTATTACAACATATCGAAAAAAACTGATTCAGGCACTTACGGAGGTCAAGGAGGAAGATATTGAGAGCCGTATAAAACCTCGGCATCGTTTAGAACGAAAAGAAGGCAGTGCACATAAAACTAGGAGATACTGCACCGAGTGCTATAATGAAAATTCACGAATTCTAGGATCAAAGACAGCCAGAAATGTGACGCGAAAAGTTACAACCTTTTGTTATCATTGTACGAACAAACCTCACCTTTGTTTACCTTGTTTTAATAAATTACATTAATGTTTTTAAGTATTATATTCTTTTCCTTAAGGATTGACCAATCAAAAACCGATGTCCTCTAAATTCAATGTTCAGTCTCACAAGTACGCAAGGACAGACGCGCGCGCGGCGATAACAAGAACGAAAAGTCTGACGTCGGTCCGTGCGGACCTATGCGGGCCGAACGGAAAGTCTAGCGTAGGTCCCTAGGGACCGATGTGGCACCTAACGTGTTAATTTCCATTCGATTGTTTCGCCATTCAAGGATACAGCGTCGCGCTCGCGCGCGCGCGCGCGCAACTATCGCTATTTGTCCGTCGGGGCTATAAATAGACGCTGTTGATTTATGAATAAATGAAAGCACCGGCGTTGTCTCTGTATGCGTGCAGTCGTCGCTCCTCCCCCCCTTCCCCCTTCCCCTTCTCTTGTCCCCTTTCCTTTTTTCACGTTCGCGTCCGCGCCTGCGCCCGGTTGTTTCTCTCGCGTACGCATGCGTCTGTGCGTAAAAGAGATCTGTGTGTGTGTGTGTCGTGCGTACTTGTGTGGGTGTGTATGTGTGTGTGTGTGTAATGTTCGCGCGCGCGCGATAGTGTGCGTTCTTCCCCACCGTTTGATATTGCACGCGTTTCTCGGCGGACAGGGCCGCAATTCGGTGTAGAAATTTATTTTTAGCGGAAACACAATCCATCATGCTTAACAAGCGTATGTTGTAACAAATGTTATAGTCACGGTTACATTAAGCGAGTCGGGGCACGATTAATCTTCGCGGAGTCGTCGAAGATACGCGAATTAAGTTGGCAATCCGCGGAGAACAACGATGCTTCGAACGATATCGATGATTTTTGTTTATGGACGAAATTAATAATACAAGGATGGTTAGATTTTTCTTTGTTTCCATTGCTGTTGTTGTTGTTGTTGTTGTTTTCCGAATTGTGGGTACAAACACGAACGTCCTTGGTCATAAGCTGACTGTCATAAAACCACCGGGTTACAACACTCTGCTTTTCATTTCTGAAATTAGAATGTATAATGACATTTCAGTTAGTAAATACGTTCTATCACGTATAGACATCCGCCCATAGATATAGAACCGATACGACTCTAAATATACGTACAAAACAGTTTTAAATATCATTCGGCACTCTAGCGTTTCGCAATAAAATTATCATCTCCCACTCGGTTACGCTCAGTTACGCGCCGTGTATTTTTACGATCCCGCAATAAAGAAGAAAAAAGAAAAAAGAAGAAGAAGAAGAAGCAGAAAAAAGAACAAAAAAAAATACCGATTGCTTATCCTTGTACCCGCTTCTTTTTCCACGTTTCTTTTATTTTTTTCCCCCTCCCGTTGTCGTTTAAGAGCCCGGTTTTTTATTTTATTAGCGGTGGAAAAAAGAACCGAAACCGAGGTACCCCATTGTCTTCCCACATTTGCCCGCGCGTTACTCAGCCGCGGGCGTACGTTTCAACGGAACAAAAGAATCGGAAACGAATAAAAATGAGAGAAGAATCATCGGTGACTAAACGAAAAGCCGGCAGAAACCGGCGTCACACGTGTCATACTACCGGGGTTATAAGTATTTCGTCGAAAAAATACGTTTAAAGAAATGAAATCCGTGACAGTGGTGTTCGGATTCTCTCGTAGAATTTGCGTAATAAGAGGACACTAATGACCGAAGAGATCACCCAACGGGGTATCCTTGAAACGAGCCACGAGCCAATTGATGCCTTTTGATCGTGACCTTTGCCACGCAGGAAGCCGACGACGATTCTCTAAAGAAAAGTCAACCCGACGTCGTCGTCGTCGTCGTCGTCAGAGTTACAAAAGTTAACGACCAACAGATTGAGTCAGGCCGGGAGTTAACGTTCTTTTTTTATCGTCAAGTTATCGAGACCACGGGCAACCGAATCATCCGGTGGTTCTTTTTAAAATGTTACCCGGCAGCAATGTTAAAATTTGTGATACAATTTCTTTCCCCCTCGTGGTAGCAATGCGAACGTATTCAAACGATGTCTTATTCGCAATGGAAGAAGTTCGAGCAGGGTCCCGGGTTTATTTAACATTTAACCGCGTTAACGTTAACGATTACGTAAGATAGCATTGAAAACGAAATTATTGCCACCGGCGGGACCGTACGTTCCGTCGGTTATCTTATTTACCGGGCACTCTTTAATTATATTCGTCGTCCGGGACGTTTAATTGGCGGAACCCTGGGCCACCGAATGTTACGCGCGAAAGCTTGTAACTTAATAAAGCTGAATAATCATGGGAACGTATCGACCGTGGAGCAAACGTTCCTCCCCATTAACGGGATGGTTTTATCGGTTAAAACCATCTTCGTGCGAGTCGTTAACATTCGACCGTTGAATACCGGTGGATGATATTTAATAATAATGTTATTACACGCATCGTAAAATGGATCCAATCCGAATAACGTCGGATATTTTGTGCCAACGCGAATCACGATACATACATGAATTTAAACGATCCTACCCGTCGATCGATTATTATCCGGCTAGATATTCTCTCACCTCGATGTAATTCTTTCCAAATGACTTTCTAATTCCGTGGAAAGTATTTACCGATACACGGATAACAAGATACCTCGTCGTACCATTTTCCCTTACGGTTATTCGAGAAATCCAGACAAGTCTACTCGATTTTCCTGAAAATCAACGATTTTAAACTCAGTATCACGGTAACAAGTGTAAAAATCACCATCGACCAGGTGGAATACATTCGTAAAACAAAAGTTTCGACACACACATTCTCTCTCCGCGGATCGGTACGATTCCACGAAGAGAGGAGAGGTCCGTGTGATACCCGCGTTAATGATCGTTCCCGGAATTATTCGTAAAGTCATCGTGTCGCTGATACTCAAGATAAGCCGGGTGGAGGAGGGGCAGGGGGGAGGGGACCGGGAGGATTTCGTTCGGCCGATCAAGTGCTCCAACGGAGCAACGAATTTATCTGCGACACAGAGCGTGTCGTTTGGCAAGATCTTCTGCACGTAAACGGTCTCCCCCGAGAACACTAATAGCCACCATTAACGGGCCAGGACGTGATCCGTTCACACGCTCGCGAATTCCGGGAAGCGATCTTTCCGTTCGGCTACCTCCGCTGTGATGCATCGGGAAGAGGTGCCGGTATTTCTGGCACAATGTTACCGTTGTTGCTTGTCACCTTCGATTAATGCCGTATGCGCGGTGGCAAAGGAGAAACGTTGTTGCTTGCCAGACCGGGCAAAGGATGTACGGCTGCCCTGACGAGAAATTTCGCGCCACGTATTCGCGAATCGCTCCGTGGGATCCCCCAGGTTTAAATGCACCACGTAGCTTTGGAGGATTTAGGTTGAACTATGGATATCTGGATAGCGTTATGTGGGATAACATAGTTATTGCTATGTCAAAAAGTAATTGTTACAGAAGGAAATTAGTTACCTTGAAAACTGTAAAATCTTGTATTGAAATCTATAGAAGAGGTGCAAGGGTACTCGAATTAATTATGGAGTGATTATGATTTATTGTTCGCATATAGAATATCGAGGGTTAATTAATCGATGCTATAATTCGTCGATTGTTTAAGAATTCTATTACCCGGATGTCCGATTCCGGTTATCGAATTCGATAAGAATTTTCGATCGCGTGTTATTATCGGCGTATAACACGGTGTTACTTAAAAATAGCAGGAAAATAGAAGATTAATATTCCGACAGGTTCTTAACTTCCCTTCGGCTCTTCCTACCCAGGTGCGACTTCCGTCATACGGACAGGAAGGCGATCAGGAATCACGCTGGACATCGATCATGTCTAATGACGCGGTTGACGTCACGCGAACAATGATTCCGAAATGTTAATTACATTTCCCATTGTCAGGTTTACATCGTATACAAAACCAAACCGCAGGCTGTAGCTGACACGATTACCATTGCTCTCCATTGTCATTCAGTCAACGTGACTCGATTCCCGATGCATCACGACCACCACGTTTCGTGCTATAAAGACAAATCTAGAGTCATAACTCCAACGAATGTGTCCCGGTTCGCAGCCAGAATGACAAAACACCGAGATATACGAAACTTTTATAGCCATATTAACCAAATTACACGCCCCGGAATCGTATTTAAATCCAGAACGTGTAACGTCCGACAACAACTTATTATAATAAATACCCCACACACGCACACACACATATACACACCACTGAAACCTGTTTCATGAACAATTAATAGCACAATGCTATCACCTCATGTAAATACTTATTAACCAATGTGGGGGCGGATAATAATCTAAGGGTGGATTTCGTTGTTACCTTTTTCGTTTTTTTTTTTATTTTTCCTAAATGATCGCGAATACGTTGCACAACTAATACACAATCGGCCAATAGAGAAAAGGCTGCGGTTGCACCGCGGAGAGCACTCGAGAGTCTCGGGCTCCCTCAAGGTGGTCTCGTCTAAATATAGCCGAGTGGAGCCCAGAATAACAGCACGTCGCAAGCCGGCAATGACCAAAGCCCACCTCGTTCACCAACCAGGATAAGCAGCCGACCAGGTTGGTCAGTTTTGTCTACCGGCCCCACGGACTCGTTCCACGGCGTAGGGAAAAGCCCCGAGCCCCTTAGAACAATGCGATTCTGCATACGTGGTGTCGTCTTTGTCGCTCCCGGTTAGACCGGGAATAGAGGACTGGTTTCTAAACCGACCAGTTTTGTCTACCGGATCATCGATCACTCGGCCGGGGCTTTTTTTATGCAAAAGTCGAGGATAAGATTGCGTGGTCGGAACACCATGGTTACGTGCGATCTTATTTATATAGGGATTTTCTACGTTTCTGGAAATGGGGAATGGAAATTAATGAATTGATTTTTGCGAGGATTTTTTGGAGATTATGAATGTGTATGGGTGTATGTATTTTTAGGGAGAAATGTAATGTGGAGAGAATTAGGAAATGATATTAATTGGATGATAAGTCTATTTGTTGTGGAATGTTAATTATTAGATATAATGGTAAATGTTACTTTGGTCTATTTTGTGAGAGAAATACGAGATTCTTGTAACACTGGTAATGAGATTAATCAGAGGGAATTACTAACACAATTCGGAGCAACGTTGTCGTAATTTCTTCAAGGGCAAGACCGTAGATTTTATCGACCTGACGTGTCGTCAACTTCCTTTTAATCGAGTCAACTTGGCTTCTGTGGTAAGTTAGCCTTACGTGATGACAATAATAATTTGATCATTCTGATGCGCCGACAACTTCCTCCCGGGGAACTATAAGCAGGATCAATTTGATCGTCTTTTTTTTTTATTTTGATACGCGATGATTACAATAATTTCGCTATCACGACGCGTAGTCAACTTCCTTTCGCCGGATTTATACGGGGACGCTAGATTCATTCTCTGTTTACGCGGATGATACTCGACATCCGGTTTGCCGAAGAAATCTTCGAGCTGACGAGCGGGGTAACAAAAAAATCGGAAAAAAAGGAAGCCAACAAAGGTGGACTCTCGTAAGAGGAGGTGTGTGTGTGTTTTTTTTTATTTTTCGTTTGCTTCCTCGATCGCGGCATGTCTAATTTGGCATTTCGAATTGAAATGCAAGCGCAAAAAGAGCTAGCCGGATTTACGATCGGCGAGTGTCGGTAGACAGCGGGGACTATGCAAGAAGAAACAAAATAATCGCAGACAGGTGGCGTAAATTACCGTCGATCACGTTTTCCTGGAATCGTGGGAGGACAATAACAGTAACTATATATCTCGATGAATTAATAAACCCGGCTATATTCGTACTCAATCATACCCCCGTGACGTACGGACAGCACGGTAAATAAATCTATTTAAAATTACATTCAGTTATCATTAAGAGAAAATTTCGATACCATAAACCAACGGTGTACGTACACGTATATATGTATACGTACTACATACAATGTAATAGCGGAAAATTACATAAATTGCCCGCAACAATAGTGTGATAATATTCACTATCGTTCGAGATTGCGCGGGGATGTTATTAAATAATTTCCGAAAGCAAATCCGTGGTAACGACGTAACGAGAGAAAATTACTGGTGAAATGCGGTTGCATCGATCATTGGTTAGGTATTCCCAGATGGTTTAACGGATGAATTTCATACCAGGGGCGGTTTTCTCATTAAAGAACAACAAAGCGAAAAACAAATAACACACAGAAACAGAAAGAGACAGGATAACCAGTGAAAATAAAAAAATAAATAATATTAAAACTATCAAAAGAAAATGTGGTAAAAAATAAGATATAAAAAATACTAGACGATGGATCTTCGCCTGGCGGTGGTCGCCACGGTTAAAGTAGAACTGACCCCCAGTTGTCACGTTTAATTTATATGTTAATGAGCGCATGTCACATTTCAACGGTACGGTGCAACCGCCCCGTGCACTTCTATACGAGCACGAAGAGAGTTGCCCCGTTCATTCCACTCTCCTCCTGCCCTCCTTCGTGTGCCTGCCACGGGTTTATATTTAACCGCGCGCCACACACCATGGCACCCGGCGCAGCCCACTTTGCCGCGTTACTCTCCTGCCTTTTTCTCTCTCTTTCACTCTCTCGTTCTCTCTGTTGATCTCTCCTCTCTCTCTCTCTCTCTCTCTTTCTCTTTCTCCTCTCTGTCTGTCTTTTCTTCCTCCACTCTCTCTTTCTGTCTTTCTTTTGCCGTCTTCGTTGTTCTCCGTTACTGTATTTTCCTTCTATTTCTTTGTGTGTATGTGTGTGTGTGTGTGTCTGTCTTTTTTTTTCTGTCGTTCATTTTACCTTTGTCTCTTCTATCTCTTCATTTCTGTGCAACGTATAGTATTAGCTGTCTCTCTTTCTGTGTGTTCCTTTTCTCTCTGTCCCTCTGTGTTGATCTTATTCTTTTGATGCTCGAACAGACTACTTTTTTCATGTTGTTCTTTTTCACTTAATTCTGCGGTGTTTTTTTTTGTAGGTTGTTTCTTTTTTTTTTAACGTGGTTCTCTTCCTTCTTACTTGTTTTCTTAGCGCGTCTCTATTCCAGTATGCGCTTTTTTTTTTCTTCGCTCTGTCCACGGTTTTTTTTTACCCCTCTACCGTGATACGTTCGTTTTCGTTACGCCGACGCGGCCAGACGCCGGCGAGAGAACACGACGCTCCGCGTCGCCGCCGATACTTCGCACGTATAAACACACGTGCGCCAGAGAAGTCTTACGAATATGTATATAATGTACCGAGAGCTGTTTTGAGAATTAGTCAGCCGCTACGAGTAAGAGAAATAAATTATTAAATCGACTCCTCAGGGTGCCTTTTTCTCGTGCGAGTAACTTTCCCTAATCGTTCAAAAAGATTCACATCCTTGCGGACTATTAATGAACAATTTAATTATCCCACAACGATCACAGTTTATTAAAATTCTAAAATTGTTCAAAATCACCATGCTTTGATTAAGGTAAAAGGCACCATTTATAAGTAAAACCTCCCCCACCATTATGACGGTGAAATTGTTAATAGAAACATTTTCTTCTTTCGGATTACAGAAATGCTCGGATTACAAGGCGTCGAAGGTGAACACATTCGCCAGGACCGAGCCGCCGGACACGCAGGTGACCAAGTCGGTGATAGCGTTGCTGCTTCATTACGGGTGGAACAAATTCACCATAATAACCGAGAGCGCCTGGTCGACGGTCGCCCGTTCCCTGGAGGAACAGGCGACCAAGAACAATCTCACCGTGAACCATTACAGAACGGTGGAGGACCGGCACACGTGCTGCGAGGAGAAGCTGTCGTGTTGTCAAGTCAGCGTATGGTTTCAACTTATACAGGAGACGAAAAATATGACTAGAAGTTAGTCCATTGTTTTCTCATTGTCATCGTCATCGTCGCTGTCGGGACCGTTGGAAACGACCGTCTGGATGGATCGTGAAAAATTATATCGATTCCTTGGCGCCGTGGTCTTTTAGAATCCCGCCAAGGATACTCTCCGATCCTTGAAACTGTTCGACCTGTTCCCTGATCGGCAACCTTTTTTGCCGGTGATACACTCGGTTCTAGACTGTCGTTTATTAATACATACCAGCCGTCGTTTCTTATCGGTGCCGGTATTTTATATTTATATATATATATATATCTTTTGATTTTATTTATTTCTCGATATGTTCTTAATATCTTTTCCATTGTTTTGTATCTAGCCGTGATATCTGTTTTAATTTAATATTCGTTTCTTTTGTATTTACGTGTCGTTTCGTGTCTCGCGTCGATAAACTGTCGTAGCCGAAAATAAGAATTGTCATGGCTTTTTACGCGGGGGTTTTTGTAAATTTTTTTTTGGGGTTTTTGTTTTTATTTGTCCACCGTCACGTAACTTTCTTGTTCGCAGTTTATATTTTCCTTGGGACGGCGATGTCGCTGATCGATATGATGAATTCGATGCAAAATCAAAGGCTACTGGACAACGGGGAGTACATGGTGATACACGTGGACATGATGACATACTCACCGCGCGAGGCGCAAAAGTACTTATGGAGTGAGTACGCTGAAAACTGATAATAGAATGAGAATGGATCATAAAATCGGAATCGTTCCCGTTACGTTAAGTGTCGATTAGGCATGCTCTTTTGCGCCGGTTACCTATTTAACGTTACAACACGAGGTAAAAATACCTCGTTACTCTTCGTATCTAATTTCCGTGTCTAATACCTTATTAACGGTCTGTATTTGACCTACCCATTAACCTACTATGAAACGGGCGAACCAATTCCAAAGAAATTTTCCACTCGGCCGAACCGTAAAAACAAAATGTCCAGTCACGTAATTAATTCGTAAAAATCTATCTTCCACTCGTTGCGAACCACACGAAAGATTCATTATCGTGTTACCCTATCGTTAATTATCTTCGTACCGATCATTCGCAGAACCGGAACACTTTGACAATCTGAGAAACTGTCTCGAGCCAAAAGACTTTCTGCAAAGAGCACGCTCGCTAATGGTAGTTGCTTCAACACCTCCGACGCAAAATTACGAAGAGTTCACGAAGAAAGTACGGGAGTACAGTAGCAAAGAGCCGTTCAACTTTGTCATCCCGGAACTTCTAAGGAAGTACGAAAAGGTATTTTTCTTTGGCTACAACGATTTACACGATGAAACGTATCTCTGGAATCGTTTGATTTTCCCCTTTTTTTTTAAACACGTTCTCATTTTCATTACAGTATGTATCGATTCATGCCGCGTATCTTTACGATTCTGTGAAATTATACGCGAGAGCGTTGGACCAGCTTCTGAGGGACCAACCGGAGCACACACTCGAGGATATCGCTAGCAACGGCACCCAGATAATAGAGATGATTATCAGAAATCATACGTATCAAAGTAAGTACGTATAATCCGATAGACGCAATCTGAAATACCGGGATATAACTCGAGTGGTCTCTTAAGATCGATTACTTAATTCGATAAGAGTTTTACGTCGTCGCGTCGGGATGATTTTTAATTGATTAAACTTGGAATGCGTCGGATGTACTCGTTGAATTTGTTTATTCTTCTTGAATCTTCTGTAGAAACTAAGATATTTTTAATGGAATTATATATTCAAGGTTACGATGAAATCATACGTATTTTTCTCGTTTTTCACGTTCGATTTTATCGACCGGACTCGGTGTCGTTAATATTGTCTAAATATATAACAATAAAGGAAACACCTCGGATTATAAATTACGCCGTCTTGATGAAATATATATCACGTTTTAACAGGTGTTAGCGGTGCGACGATAAAGTTCGACAAGTTCGGTGATTCCGAGGGAAACTTTTCCGTGCTCGCCTTGAAGAAAGATCCCTTCCGTCTGAACAACTTCTCCTGTGATTATCAAATGAAGCCCGTCGGCCAATTCCAGCAGGGTGAAACTCTAGTGAGTGAGTTGTTTACAGCATTCGTGCAGATCATTTTTTTTCACACGTTTCAATTACTGCACTGCGTTCCGTGGAAAACACTGTATTATATAAAAAAAAAACGCCCGGGAGACAACCGACTAACGAAACGATCGATCGATCACACGTGCACAGGTATACAGACCGTCGGAGGCCATGGACTGGCCGGGTAAGAATAAACCGGAAGCAGAACCAGGATGCGGTTTTCTCAATGAACACTGTCCCAAAGACGACACGCATCTACGTAGCATCGTCGCTGCCGGTGTTTTGGCAGTTCTACTGTTCTGCGCGGCGGTGATCACGATGAGCATATATCGTAGGTGGAAAATAGAACAGGAGATAGAAGGTCTACTTTGGAAGATCGATCCCAGCGAAATACACGGTTATCCTCATCTTGACAATATGATGTCCTCCCCTAGTAAGGTACTATCAATTTTTATTACAATCAATTTGAATTTCATTGATCGTGAAGAGATTGACAATAAGAAATGTGAATCACGTTTTCCCTCTTTCCGCGTTACAGTTAAGCTTAGTTAGTGCAATGTCCTACGAGTCAAGATGCGGCGGCCAGGTGTTCGCGCAAACCGGGCATTACCACGGTGTAGTGGTGCGAATAAAGGAGCTGAAATTCTCGAAGAAGAAAGACATCTCGCGGGACGTGATGAAGGAGATGCGTATACTTCGTGAAATTAGACACGGTAATCTCAACTCCTTCATCGGGGCGTGTGTGGAGCCGATGAGGATATTGTTAATTACGGACTATTGCGCCAAAGGAAGTCTTTATGTATGTCACCATAATATATATACCGTACACTTAGTAAACAGTACCGATATGGAATCGAATGAAATATTTATTCAATCGTGTGGGAATCTTTTCAGGACATCATTGAAAACGAAGATATAAAGTTAGACGACATGTTCATTGCATCATTAGTTCACGATCTCATTAAGGTAAGCGTTTTTGTGTGAAACGAACAGTGAAAGTATTGAGGATGGTAGAATGAATTTAGAAATTGTTACTTTTCGAACAGGGTATGCTGTACATTCATGAGTCATCTGTGCTAGTCTGTCACGGTAATCTGAAGTCTTCCAACTGCGTGGTGACTTCGCGATGGGTACTACAAGTCTCTGATTTTGGTCTTCACGATATGCGCCATTGCGCCGAGTCCGATAGCATTGGTGAACATCAGTATTATCGAAGTAAGAGACTTTTGTATATCAGTCGTTGTCGGTAAGAATGTGTTTGATAAAACGACAAACTTGAACACACCCATGATTTACGATTACAGACTTATTTTGGAAAGCACCTGAACTATTAAGAAATCCCAATGCTCCGATTAGAGGTACTCAAGAGGGCGATATATATTCGTTCGCTATTATATTGTTTGAAATGATTGGACGCAAAGGGCCGTACGGAGGCGTGAATCTAGAACCCAAAGGTAATTATCTCGAGTATAGTAAAGAACCGTGTTCGTTAGCGACTGTCTCATTTCATTAATCGACATTTGGCTAAAAGATATAGCTGCAGAAAAATAAATATGAACGTTAACAAATTGACAGAAATCATAGACCGAGTGAAAAGGTTCCCAGAAGATGGTGAACCGTCGTTTAGACCTAACGTAGACATACTGTCCGAGTCTGAAGCAGACTGTGCCGAGTATATAGTTAGTACGATTACCGACTGTTGGGCGGAAAGTCCAGAACTTAGGCCTGACTTCAAAATGATAAGGACACGATTAAAGAAAATGAAAGCTGGAAGGCATCGTAATATTATGGACCAAATGATGGATATGATGGAGAAGTATGCGAACAACCTCGAAGATCTAGTCAGTGAACGTACACGCCTCCTTTTCGAGGAAAAACAGAAAACCGAAGATCTACTTCACAGAATGTTACCTGAGTAAGTCGATCGATAGACTCTTGTATAATATAGAGAAACGTTCATTTCTACAATTAATGAATATGATATATTTGTTACAGGCCCGTAGCCAATTGTTTGACAAACGGCATTGGTGTAGAACCCGAGGCATTTGACTTGGTGACTATTTACTTCAGTGACATTGTCGGTTTCACCGCAATGTCAGCGGAAAGTACTCCTTTCCAAGTACGTCCTTCAGAGATTTATTTATATAGCTTAACATTACATGTCAATAAAGTTGTGTAAATAATGTGTCATTCGTGTCTATAACTCTTTCAGGTCGTAAATTTCTTAAACGATCTGTATACTCTGTTCGACCGCATAATCAAAGGGTACGATGTGTATAAAGTGGAAACCATCGGTGACGCTTACATGGTGGTAAGCAGGATGTCTTTCCTTTGTTAAATTATTACACGATTTTGTATCATTTTACGACAAGTACTTTTGATTAGGTGTCCGGCTTACCAATAAAGAATGGCAATAGACATGCCGGAGAAATCGCGTCTATGTCTCTGGAATTACTTAACGCCGTTAAACACCATACGATAGCGCACCGACCTCAGGACACGCTTAAGTTGCGTATTGGAATTCACACAGGTAAAAGTCTAATGAATTGATTAATAATCTAATAAGAATAAAATAGTAAAAAACAACAAGTTTAAACAACAAACAACATTACTTATATCTTCGTCACAGGGCCAGTAGTAGCGGGTGTCGTTGGTTTGACAATGCCCAGATACTGTTTATTCGGGGACACCGTGAACACGGCATCGCGGATGGAATCCAATGGTGAACCTCTGCGAATTCACATAAGCGAACAGTGCAAAGATGCCTTGGACAAGATAGGTGGTTACATCATCGAGGAACGTGGTTTGGTCTACATGAAAGGAAAGGGAGAAGTGAAAACGTACTGGCTCACAGGAGCCACCGAAAAAGCAATCCAGAAACGAGAGGTTGGCATTACTCGATTATAAAAATGCCAATCAATTTCCTTCTTCAATTATCACCGTTTCTATTCCCATAGGTCGATGTAGGTGACCTTCCGCCACTGTTTTGTAGGCCGCGAAGGAGTCCCAAGTTAAATTCGGATTCTCGACAGGCGTCGTTGTTGGGCGGATTGGGAGCTGGTAGTCGAAGACAGTCGAGTGTGCCGCGACCAACCCCGGATGACTCTTCCTCCCAGTGTGGAGGATCCAGTCCTATTCCTCGACCTCTGAATTCTCGAAAAATAGAAAGATCTCCACTGTACTTGACCGACAGCGTATCGAAGACTACGCTGGACAACGTGCTACCGGAAGACGTGGAGAACCGTGTCGCTAACATCAAACTAGCTCTTGACGATCTCTTCATCGACACGAAGCCGAAATTCCGGAAGAATGCGAGAGTACTTTCGACGATCGCCTCGTCCTCTTCGACCAGCGATTATCCGTCGCAGAATATCATTCGAGAGTCACGTTCGCTGGACCCGTTCCCGTTTGATCTCTACAGTAAAAGGTTCGAGTCGCCGAGCTTCTGCTGGAAGGAGCCGAAAAAGAGTTTCCGATCACTGGAGAATTGTGACAAGTGCACGAGGACCAGCTCGAAGACGAACATATCCGGGAAAGTGTTGAATAATAATTACCCGAACGGCAATGTGATAATAGTGCCGCACACCGACGGTTCCCCGAACGAGGCGGAAACGCCGTTGCTGGGAGACGATGGTGGTTGTATGGGAGAACTGGTGCCGGTGAAACGTTGGCGGTCCCTCGATCAGGTGGTGCCCGCTCCCAGCACGGACAGTGTGCCAGATAAAAAATCATCCGCGCGGAATTCGCTCAAAAGTTGGCTAGTAAACCTATTCAATGGTAATGGATTACGAAACAGCGATGTCTCTTTAAGACGGGGTGTGATAGCGGGTTTCGACATACAATCGGAACGTGAAAGTATAGTTTGATAGAGAATTACCTTGACGGTTTAACAAACGAAGGGAAAGTAATTATGGATAAATAAATCCAATTTGCCGTCGATTGTACAAGATTAGAGCGAAGACATATAACATATAAAAGAGTCATGAGCATGATGTATTGTTGCCATTTTTTTTTTAGCATAGATACGTGCAATTTATGTATATGAAAGTTACCGACAAGTGTATATTTTTAATATCTAAATATTTTATAACTTGTACTAAAAAAAAAAGTTACACGCGAGATCGAAACGCGAACACGGGCGAAGTGTCTTTTTACATAGCACAGGACTTATCTAATAAAATTTTTAATCCGAGTGTGTAATGAAAACAGAATAAACTATTTTATAAAAATGATTCTAACCAAAGTACACAGACGCAGAGATCATGCAAAGGTCTATCTCGAGTTAGCACAAACAATCTCTTATGGTGTAAAAAAAGAAGAGTTTGGATAGCTGCAATGTACATATATGTGTATGCACATTCGAGTATGCTCCGTTCAAAACGTATGTACATATGACGCTTATATGTAAATACGTGTATGTGTATGCATGTATATCAATGTGTATCTATAGTTCTATACTTGTTCACTGAAGGAAAGCAAATTATCTGTATGGCTGTGAAAAGTGAACTAGATCGTACCTAAGGTGCTTAGTAATATATCACGTTGTCAAATGTATATAACTGAATAATAATATATCGATGTCAAGATAAAATGTAAATTAAAAGAATTATTATCTTCTGTAAGAGTCGATTAAAGATTCACCTTTTCAAATAATGTACAGTTTGATTTTTTAATAAACAGCTACGTTTGTTCCCCTTTTCATTTTTATTGTATAGATGATCATGTTTTGTAAAATAGAATTTTCATTTACCCACTTAACAAATAATTTATTGTTATATGATCACTATTAACAGTATTTGTACAGATTTATTCCATTATATTGACTACAATTAAGAAAGCTTACTCATGCCCACTAAAAAATTTCCCCATAAAATCTGTGGGTCTTTTGGGTTGAGACTCATTCCAATACGACATCAGACTTCCTTTATGTCTCCAGCCCATAGCTGCTTCTAGAAGGTCCTGCTGGCCCTATTAAAATATGTGCTTATAACAGTACGGTTCAAATCGTAGTGAATTATAACTTAATATTTTCAATAATAATTGCAAATGGCATATGCACACTTACCTTGATAATAAGAAGGTCTATAACTCTTAAATCTGTTACATTATCATGACGTCTAAATAATTCTCTGAGCTTTTCTCTCATTTGTGTCTCACTTACGGGCATATCCACAGTAGCCGCTGTAATACAAAATATTTATTTTATTATTTCATTCTATAAATGATTTCAATGCAACTCCTCTGTTGAATTGTAACAAAAGAATTGATATAATTAAACGTGTACAAAAATAAAAGGTCCGATTTGATCGAGAGAAGTTAATATTTACGTCATTGTTAGGTTAGGTAATACGTTGTGAAATAAACAGCAAATGAGAGAAAACTGAAGGTATTTTATTGACATACCTATTGTTGGAATCAAACGGTACCATGTTTTGTATAAAGCAATTGTTCTTCTACGCGCGTCAGCATGATTAATTGATAAAAGTGGCTTCACTTGCTTCACAGCGATCTTTACAGGAGTTGACGCCATCTTACTATTGCGCATGTAATATTTCTGTATTTATCTGACATGGATGTCTTACGCAGCTTCCTTATATTATTTAACCTTTCCTTATATTATAAGGAATCCCTTTCCTTAATCCCTATCCCTTTCCTTATATTATTTGATTAATAAACTATTAGTCTCGAATAGAAAGAATGTTATTCACAGTACCAATATGGTATTGAACAAGTATCGAATAGAATTTGAAACTCGCGGGCCAAATAACTAAACCAGTGGCGTAACTATCAGTTTCTTAAGATTGCACAATATAGGTATGTCATGTATCGCATGTATCTGCTTACTTCGCCTCCAATGTTATAAATTGTACTCGAGTTTCGCCCCTTAAATCGACAGGGTTTAGGATGGTGGCAGCTTATACCGGCTAATGTGATACACGATATTTTCATTTGCAGTGTAAACTATATAATTTAGTTGTAAGTAGAAGTTGTAATCAAAGTTATCCTCGACTGTTTGGTAATTATCCACGATTTTGCAGGATTCTGTAAGCTAGCAAATTCTTTATATTTTAATCTAATGAAGTCCTTACTATAATCAATTGTCAACATATTCTAATCATTTCTTTTCTATGTAGAAAAATGGTTGTCAGGCAGTATCAAGAGGAAATCAAATATTTAGAAAAGATCAATGAGACATGCTGGAGAATTAAGAAAGGCTTTCAACCTAATATGAAGGTTGTACTTAACGTAGGATTATTTTGATTGGTTTTTATAGTTATACTGACTGCATTTACTTACAGGTTGAAGGTGTATTTTATGTAAACAGTACATTAGAACGTTTAATGTTTGAAGAATTACGTAATGCCTGTAGACCAGGTGCAGTAGGAGGTTTTCTTCCAGGCATGAAACAGATAGCCAATGTAGCTGCTCTTCCTGGTATTGTTGGAAAATCTGTTGGATTACCTGATGTTCACTCTGGCTACGGTTTTGCAATTGGTAACATAACATTTCATAGTAATTGTATATAAAATAATAGTTATTGATACAAACTTTTCTATGATTACTTTGCAGGAAATATGGCTGCATTCGATATGAATGACCCACAGTCAATAGTGTCTCCTGGGGGAGTAGGATTTGATATAAATTGTGGTGTTCGTTTATTAAGGACCAATTTGTTTGAGGATGATGTCTTACCAGTAAAGGTAAGCTCTCATACATACCAAATTTTGTAAAAACGAGATAAGAATGTGTAATAATGGACATTATTAGGAACAATTAGCACAAAGCATGTTCGATCATATCCCTGTTGGTGTTGGTTCAAAAGGAATCATTCCTATGAATGCACGTGACTTGGAGGAAGCTTTAGAAATGGGCATGGATTGGTCTCTTAGGGAAGGTGAATAAACATTTGCATAGAAATCAGGTATTCAATATGATTACTATTGATTCATATGTCTGAATTCATTTTAGGATATATTTGGGCCGAGGATAAGGAACACTGTGAAGAATATGGCAGGATGCTAAATGCAGATCCCTCAAAAGTCTCAATGAGAGCCAAAAAACGTGGGCTTCCACAGGTACAAACAAATGAGACACCTGATTTTCCTACATTTATTTCTCTTTATTGCAAATATTCATGTTTCAGTTGGGAACATTAGGAGCTGGAAATCATTATGCTGAGATTCAGGTGGTAGATGAAATCTATGACAAATGGGCAGCATGTAAAATGGGTATTGAGGAGAAAGGCCAAGTTTGTGTCATGATACACTCTGGAAGCAGAGGCTTTGGTCATCAAGTTGCAACAGGTAAATAAAACCCTTAGATAACTGTAAATGTTACATTAACCAAGAGTTTAAATATTTTATTTTTGCGTTACAGATGCACTGGTGCAGATGGAGAAAGCTATGAAGAGAGATCAAATTGAAACGAATGATAGGCAATTAGCTTGTGCCCATATCAAGTCCCAAGAAGGCCAAGATTACTTAAAATCAATGGCAGCTGCAGCTAATTTTGCATGGGTCAATCGAAGCTCTATGACATTCCTTAGTCGACAGGTTTGTAAAAAATATGATGTACTTATGAAATACCTAAGACTGTAAATCATTTACAACTTCTACATTACATTTTCAGGCTTTTGCAAAACAATTTCAAGTTTCCCCTGATGATTTAGACATGCACGTGATATACGACGTTTCTCACAATATTGCCAAAATAGAAGAGCACGTAGTGGACGGTAAACAAAAAACACTATTAGTTCACAGAAAGGTAAATATAAACATTATAAGTTGTGACCTTACCAAAGTACTCGAACACATGTTTTGAAAACATTGCCATTTAAAGGGAGCAACGAGGGCGTTCCCACCTCATCACCCATTGATTCCGGTGGATTATCAATTAACGGGTCAACCTGTTCTCATTGGTGGTACTATGGGAACGTGTAGTTACGTACTTACGGGAACTGAACAGGGAATGAAGGAGACATTCGGCTCGACATGCCACGGTGCGGTAAGTAGTGAAATTTCTGATATTTTCTTTTAATTATTTTACAGTATGCATTCTATGAAATTATAATTATGAACTTCCTTCAGGGTCGTGCCTTATCCAGGGCAAAGTCGCGTAGAAACTTGGACTATACCACTGTGTTAAGCAAGTTAGAACAACAAGGAATATCCATTAGAGTTGCATCACCAAAATTAGTGATGGAAGAAGCACCAGAATCGTATAAAAATGTAACTGACGTCGTTGATACGTGTCATGCGGCTGGAATTTCTCGGAAGTGTATAAAGTTGAGACCTATCGCGGTCATTAAAGGATAATCCTTAGAATTGGCTCGGAATTTCTTCCTGATTGTTATTCACGGTTTAATTGCTGCTTCTATTATTAGCAGTTCCATCTTATGGCATAATGATCATGACATCACATACTTGGTTACGTATAAATTAGGGCGATCTGAATGAAATACTTAATCATACATCCTTCGTCATTTTTGTAAATTATGTAAATGTAAGCCATTATGTATTATGTAATAAATTTGTATAAAAACGGTATGTTCACCGACATTCGTTGAGGTTTGATACAAGTATATAAATACACATCGGATAATAATTGTGACCGAGTCATTTTTAAAAATATTACATTAGCGTTTTTATTAGATAAAATGTACAATTACCTACTTTCGAAGTAAGAAAGCTATATTAGACTAACTCTTTCGACTTTACACGGGAATTAAATTCGCAGCGTTACATTTAACAAATCCTCCACTGACTAAAGGAAATAGTACAAGAAAGATACCTGGGAAAATAGATGTTTTCTCACAATGTATGCAGATAATGGAAGCAAACCATCACCATAAATAGTAAATATGTATACATATATATATGTATATATAGTGGTTCAGAGTATTTGTATATAACAGTGACATATGACGCGATATGAACCCTTGGGAGAGAAAGTGGGAGGAAAGCTAGCCACTGGAGGAGTTGTTTTTTAGAAATACAAATCCGACCAATAGGACTGATGGTCTGAAATGCATTCCATGTGAATTATAAAATTATGTTATAAAATAATTATCCTAGAGAACTTATGATAGGTGATAATCAGGAGATGGTTCAGCTACAGATTCAGTAGTGAACAACGGGTTTGGGAACTCTGGTGGATGTGGCAGTGGACCAGCAGTCTTTGGCTGGCGTCGGTACGCCATTAGCCAGCAAGATACAGCGATAGCGACAGCAACGAGTGCCAGCAGTGCTGTAATTACTAACGCTATCACAAACCCTACCATAGAAACACAAATGTCTTCCACTCTTTGAGCTGAAGGAACTAAAACAGTAAAACAAAGTTTCCAACGATTATTTGATCTGTTAACAACAATTTTTAGCCTGATTTGTAATTGATTAACGTTATGTCCTCGTACCTTCAGCCGGATCTGCTGTAAACCTTTCTTCCCTCCTTTCCAGAGTGAATATTAGATTCGATTGGATCGTAATTTCTTCTCTGAGTTGCCCTTCGAAGTTATCAGTAATGCTTAGAGCTGTGTCGTTAATTTCAGAGTTAACGTCTCGTCGACGTCGACCAAAAGCGTTATATCCTCGGCAATTTACCTGGAACATTCACCAAACAAAATGATCTCTATCCATACCTGATTTAATGATCATTTATAGTCATCAAGAGTAACGGTATATAATTAATACTTACGGGTTGACAACGTCCAAAGCATACGCGGATATTGCACTGGAATCTTATGTTATCGCTGCTCGGGAATTTAAACGCGTTAAAACTGGCCATTAATGCCTGCGTTTCGGGATTCTGTTCCCATTCGCCGAATATCGTTGGATCTGTCGCGCATCCATTCTCATCCGTCACGATATATTCATTTTCCATGTTGTCTTCCATCGTCTTCGCAACGCAATTACGTGCGAAACCACCGTAAATCGCTAAAACATTATTGTTTAATTTATTACACTATTTTATACAAAATATATTCGAGTTTTATTTGATGGAAAAAAAATTAAGCCACTTACTGGACGGTTGAACTTCTACTTGCAGCATCAGATTGTCTCCGATCTCGGCGGACGTGATTTCATTTCCATGCTGCGTCACGATCTTCATTAAACAAATCGGTGGTGGACCAGTGTTCGCGATTGTTCCGGCAGTCGTCAACATCGAGACGTTGAAGCCCAGGGTGACGTTCTGTTCTCCAGTTTGGTAAATACATTTGATGTGATAGGCTTGCGCCTTGTATGTCATCAGTTTCGGATGTTTTTGTATGACTAGGACGAAGCTGGCTTGTCCCTGAGAAACGGATTAAAACGTTACATAGACTGTACAATTTCCCCTCGTAACATTTGTATCAACCCTGTAATAGAACTTACGTTTACGTGTATCAGTCCGCAGTTACCAAACGCTACTTTGAATATTTCTGTTTTGTGCATTGTTTCAGCAGGGATGTAGACGACCCTTCTACACTGTTCGTCCTTGCTGCGACCCTTCACGTACAGCACACCGTCGAATTCTTGATCCTGAAGATGTATTTCCACCTGCACACCGTCTGATAAACAGCTCACGACCATTTCCGGTTTCGGGAAGTCGGTGCGTCCTTCTTTCTTGTCGTCTGCGATAGAAAATTCATATTTATTAGAATTCCGAATGATACGGTGAACACCTTCCGATTTTAATTAAGATGAACTTACAGCACTGTGTGTAAGCGTTTCCAATGTACCCGTTGATACAGATACACATAGCCTGGTGTCTCGTGGCGTTACACAAAGCGTTTACACCGCATACTTGCTTCAGGCAAGGATCTTCGCAGGTCTTCGTAGATTTCTCGCAGTATCTGTTGTCAGCACAGTCGTCGTTGCGTTCGCACTCGATCACGCCAACTGTACGTAACATACATAATTAAATTCACTGGAATACCACACCAGAAGCAAGTAACCGTAGCATTTTAAAAAGTAAGTCTATTAGAAAAGACAGTGTGTTAATAAAACTATACATTTTTTTGTTCATACCAAGTTTACAGTATCCATTGAGATCCAATCTGTATCCGTGCTGAGTTGGACACACGCAACGGCCGTATTCATCGATGATCATACCCTTTTCCAGAGCGCAAACGCAATAACCTTCCTCATTAATTATCATTCCCGTCTGTTTGCGACAAGGTACGCAAACGTCAGCCTCGTCTTTACCGAAACCAGGTGGACAGACGCAGTTACCATATTCATCGCGGACTTGACCTTTCTCCACTGGACACACATTCGCTGAAATAAGATAAACGTATCATTTCCAAGGTTCTTATTAATCACGTGTTCTACGTAACAATTCGAAAATCTGTTTACTTTTGTCGCAACGGACGACAGCGTTTCCTCGATAGCCCGGAAGACACTCGCAAATCATTGTTCTCACTGGACTAGTGTCCAGGACTTTGCACTCTGCGTTCACACCACACGGTTCGATCTTCACGCATGGATTTATACACTCTCCGTTGAAGCAGGCAGTTTGGGATGGACACTCGTTATCTGCCTTGCATTTCTCTTGAACTGAGAGAAATCATGTTAAAAGATGTGAAATCAATTAAATTTTAATTTCAATAGATGTTTCAAGGCACCTGGTATTCCGAGTGCAAAAGATTATTATTAAATGTGATATTTCTCTCTTACCTTCGGTACATCCTATTTTCGGGTCACCGATAAAGCCAGGTGGACAATTACATTCTACCGCGTGATTGTATACGTTGCATTCGGTCTTTCCGGTACATGGATCCAGGGTGCAGGGATTCTCGCATCGATTATTGATACAAGCTTTGTTCGTCGGGCAATCGGCGTTACTCCTGCATCCCAGAAGGACGCAAGAGACCCTTGGATTGCCACCGAAACCTGGTGGACACTCACAGATGGCCTTGTGATTTATACCCTGACACTCTGCACCCTTTCCACAAGAGGTGACGGAGCAAGCTGGTACACAGTTGTGCTGTACGCACGTGTGTGAACCGCTGCAATCGGTGTCCGTTCTACAACCCGTCACTGCGAACCAAGGAACAGAATTAGCGAAATACAATAGAACTAGCGAATTAGCAAATACAAATAGAGAATCAAATAATTGGCGGAGGAACGTTCGTTTTTGAATTTTACAACTAAATGGGACATAATATTTCACAGTAAATAATATTTACCTTTGCACACAACGTCAGGATTTCCATCGTAACCCGGAATACAAGAGCAGATCGGTTTATGATTGACCACGTTGCAAACAGCGTTAGGACCACAGGCACATGGATCTTTACAGACAGCGTTGATGCAAGACTTATCTGATGCGCAGTCGCTATCCTTCGTGCACTCTATCTTCACAATCGGTGTCGTGGCTCTACAGGTACCGCTTCCGCTGCTCACGTAACCACTCGGACAAACGCACACCATCGTCCTTACCGGGAATGTCGGAAGTACTCTGCACTCTGATGGATCCGTGCAGGGATCAATAACGGGACAAGGATTCTGACACTTGTTGCCTAGACAGGCTAAAGTATCAGGACAATCGCTGTCCTCCTTGCACTCCGGTCTTTCTTCGGGTTTGCAGCTGATATAAGGATTGCCAGTGTAATGAGGTGGGCAACGACATATCGATAGATGATTCAACACTCTGCATTCAGCTAGTGGCGAGCAAGGATTACTGTGCACACAGGCATCGATACATTGCGCGTTCACGCATGAATGATCCCCAGGACAGTCCCCGTTACTGTAGCAGCCAATCACTTTGCACCTGTCCAACGGATTACCGTGATAACCTTTGCGACAGCGACAGTCCGCCCGATGATTATTCGGATAACACTCGGCATTCACGCCACACGAATCAGAGATTAGACAAGGATTCACGCAGTTGTTGTTCACGCAAGTCTTGTCCTGGGTGCATTCGTTATCGCTTCTACATTCGACCGAGTGACAAGCAATCTCTGGGTTACCCTGGAAGCCTTCCTTGCAAGAGCAGATCGGTTTGTGATTCTTTACGTAGCACGATGCATTTGTGCCACAGTTGCAAGGGTTTCTACAGAGTCTGTTCACGCAGGACTCGTGGTCTCCACACTCGTCGTTCGATGTACAGGTTCCAGTGATCGTGATGGGAACTGTGAATAGAATTTCATAATTAACACCCTTATATCCCTGGATCACTAAACCCTATATGGTAATTAGGTAGTAAAATAATTAATATACTTACTAGGTCTGCAGACTCCGTCGATATCCGTGATCCATCCCTCGGGACACGTACAGGTCATAGTTCTCACAGGTACTGTATCAAGAACATCGCATCTAGCGTTCTCCAAGCATGGTCTGATAACCGGGCAAGGATCTATACACTTGTTCCTGATGCAAACCAGTTTCTCCGCGCATTCGATGTCCACCCTACATTCCGGTTCGTCGAACTCTGTCGGCGGATGACGTTCGCAGTATGAGTAAGGATTTCCTAGGGGAATGTTCTCGGGACACCTGCAGGACGGGATGTGATCCTGGACGTAGCAGACGGCGTTCTGGGCGCACGGTGATTGTTGTACGCAAGGATTGATGCAACGTCCGCCGTCGCAGGCCAGGTTATGGGGGCAGTCGTGATCACCGTTGCACTCGATTCTGTCGCAGTGCACCTCAGGGTTGCCCAGGTAACCGGGACCACAGCGACAAGTGGCACGATGGTTTTTACCGTAGCACTCGGCGTTGATCGCGCACCTGTTCTCCAGGATGCAGGGGTTTATGCACTGCCCATTGTAGCAGGTTGCCGCGTTGTTGCACTCGCTATCCGACTCGCAGTCCACTGAAGAGAAGAATATTTAGATTATATTTATGATCCTGCTCGTTCGTTCAATCTTAGATAGATTAATTACAAATTTTATACTGATCGAATAAGTTTATATATAATTTATGTAGTAATTATCGCGACTTTCGTGGAATATTATTTTACTTACGTTTGAAACAGCCAAGTTGTGGATTTCCAGAATATCCGGGAGGACATACACACGATGGATAATGATTGACGACATTGCAGTTGGCATTCGGTCCACAGTTGCACGGATTGATACACGCGTTATTCACGCATGCCGCATTTCCGGCACAATCGCTGTTCGAACGACACTCTGGTACAATGTCGGCTGGAATATGAAATATAAATGATATTAAAAATGAAATCAAAGCTTGTAGTAAAGAGACATTTATAGTTATCACGCTCACGTGGTGTGCATTTTATTCTTGGATCGCCAACGTAATTGATCGGACATCGACAGATGGGATTATGTCCGTCCACGTGGCACAGTGAATTTCTTCCGCAAGGTTCACTGACCACACATGGATTCACGCAGAGTGAATTCACGCACTGTTTGTCGCTGGCACATTCGCTGTTCGAATAACATTCTGGACGAGGTGGTGGCAGGGGTGTAATGGGAACTGAAATAAAAGAATATTTAATTAAACGTTAAAGAAAGACTTCAATTTCACTATTTTGATCAATCACGATTTAAACTTACCTCTAGCGCACTCTACGTAAGGACTGCCAGTGAAATCGTTGGGACAGAAACAGATACCAGTGTGGGAAGTAGATTTGCATTGGGCATTAAGTCCACAGCGAGTGGTCAGGCAAGCGTCGATGCAAGTTCCATCTAGACACTTCTCAGAATTACCACAATCTTGGTCCTGGTGACACTGGACATCTTGCCACACTATTGTCAAATTTACAAAACAATTATACCAGGGAATTCCTCACGCTATAATAACATCAACAGTGTCCTTCTACTTACCAATCTGCTTGCACTGTCCGTTAACATCCGTGATGGTATTCGGTGGACAGTTACAAATCAGTGTCCGAAGAGGAACAGTGTTCAGAACTTTGCATTCTTGATCTCCGGTACACATGTTCGAGGATAGGCAAGGATCTTGACACTTCGTGTTGATGCACGCCAGATACGACGGACATTCGCTGTCGCTTCTACATTCCACATCGATGGACACACCTTTGACATAAGAAAGAAGAAATTTAAATAATGTATCGTTATGTCCCGAGGATTGGAATACCAGAAGTTTGTATAAATCTCACCTGTACACTCTACATAAGGATTTCCTGATGTTCCCGAAGGACACACACATTTGGGCTGATGATCCCTGGCGATACATTTCGCAGTTTCGGCGCAGGTGTCATCCTCGCAGACTGGGCGACAGACTCTGTTCAGTCTGTCGCAGGCCTCATGGTCGGCACAGTCCTCATTATAGTGACACACAGCGGAGATACAGGATATTCGTGGGTCACCTTGGGTTCCTTGTGGGCAGACACACTGCGCTTTGTGGGAAACAGCGATACACTGTGCCCCACGACCACACGCGACGTCACCGGACAGGCAAGGTGTGACACAGTTGTTATTCTGGCAGGCCTTGTCATAAGGACAATCGCTGTCTACCTTACACTCGGCTAAAATATTTAATTTAAAATTTTATGAATATACGAAGTTATGAATGTGTGATGAAAGTCAGGGATTGTATTTATAGTCACTTACGTCTGAAACATTGAATCTGAGGATTTCCAGCGTACTGTTGGAGACAGTGACACGTTGGATGATGATTAGCAGTAACACATTCCGCGTTTAATCCACACTGACTACTCAAACATGGATCCTGACAAAGTCTATTTATACAGGCCTCGTTTGATGGACACTCGGAATTCGATCTACATTCCGGAAGGATGTCGGTGTCTGGAAAAACATACATTAGACTCTGGGTTCACTGTTGTAGAAAGCTTAAGAATATCGTTTCGTTTGGTACCTTTGTAACAGTTTATGTATGCATCACCGATCATTCCTTGAGGGCACTGACAGACTCGACGATGATTCTCAATTTGACATTCCGCGTTCGAGGCACATGGATTAATCGTGCAGGGATTGATACAGCGTTGATTCAAACACGCCATTTTCGAAGCGCACTGTGAGTCTGATTGGCAGATCGGTTCTACTTGTTTGTCCACTGGAAATTACGAATAAAAGATGTTAAGAATGGAAGATGTCAAAACTATTCCTCGAGTGGGTTAAAAAGAAATCACAATCCATCTTTACCTGGCACGCAAGCCACCGTGGCGTCGCCAGCGAAGTTCGGTGAACATTCGCAGATCATCGTACGCATTGGCAAAGTGTCAACGACGGAACACTTGGCACCGGCGATACACGGTTTCGTTACTGCACACGGATCTTTACACACTCCACCGAAACAGGCCAACTTGCTGGGACAATCTCCGTCGACTTGGCATTCCGTATCCGCTTCGATCGGTTCTGTTGGAATAAAATTGTCGTCAAACACCTGGACTACTTTTTATCCGGGTCTATACAAATCATTATAAATCAGTTTTCAATTAATTACCCATCAGACATGACGTGTAAGGATCACCGGTGTATCCAGGTGGGCACCGGCAGGTGGGTCGATGATTAACCACCGAACACTGTGCTGATAACGGACAGTTACAAGGATTCACACACTTCAGATCGCGACACGCCAGGAAAGAGGCGCAGTCGCTATCGGCGGTGCATTCTGGTCTCTCGCAGATTTGATAAGGATTGCCGAGATATCCATCGGGACAGTAACATCTGGGTCTGTGGTAGCCGTCGGAGGTGCAAAGGGCATTGACACCGCATTGGGTAACCAAACAGGCGTCGATACACTCGTTGTTGATGCAAGACTGCGTTAGTGGACACTCGCTGTCACCGCGACATCCAACTATTGAAAAAACAATATATTAAAATTTCGCATAAACATTCAGAATTCACCAAGATCCCTTCATCGCAAAAGTACAACTGTTTTACATATGTATATATGTATATACGATAACGTACTTTCATGACAGTATTGTTGAGGATTGCCGGTGAATCCTTCCTCGCACACGCAGATGGCTCTGTGCAATTGAACATGACAGCGACTATTGTAGCCACAGGAATCAAGAGTGCAAGGATCCACACATTTCTGATTGAAGCAAGTCTTGTCGTTCGGACACTCGGAGTTCTGTGTACATTCCGGTGTGATTTCTATAAGGGAACAAAAACGTTGATTATTCTCAGTTCGCTGCGAGTCTACGGGACAGTGTGTCTATTTCTGTAATTAACTACCTTCGACGGCCGGGACAGTACACTGTATCCTAGCGTTGCCAATGAATCCACTCGGACATGAACAGATGGGTTTGTGATTAACCGTTTGACAAAGGGAATTGATACCACAGGCGCCGATACAAGGGTCCTTGCATTTCTGCGAGAAACAAGCTTTCTCGCGAGGACAATCCGAGTTGATGACACATTCCGGATAGATGCAAACAGCGACGCCATTTCTGACTCTGCATTCACCGTTGTAAGTGCACGGCGATGGATTGCAGGGATCAGTTTCTATTGAAAACAAAGAAGAGTGACGTTACAATAGGACAGGGTGAAATATTTTAGAAATCATGAAATAAATGGAGTTCCACGCTTACCAATCTTCGTGTAACATTCTTCGAACGGACTTCCAATTAACGGGGCAGGGCAGCTGCAAAGCGGACTGTGGTTGATCGCTTTGCACACCGCCTTGATGCCGCACACGTTTTGCGTGCAAGGATTTATACATTTGTTACCGATGCAAGCTTTGTCCCCGGGACAGTCGGAACTGATGACACATTCCGGATGACAACCGGTGACACTGGACGGTACTCCTTTCAACCCGGGGAGACACTTGCAGACGGCGGTGTCCCTGACCTTCTCGCAGAGGGTGTTTGGACCGCAAGGAGAAGGATAACAAGGATCTCGTTCGACTGGTACTGAAAATGCGAAATTAATAGTCACGTCATTTTAAAAAGTCACTTGGTAGTCGGGAGCTTCACATTATTAGAATATAAGTTATAAATACCATCCGGAATCGCCTGGCACATGGTGAAAGCATCTCCGATGGTTGGCAGCGGACAGGAACAGATCGGAATGTGATTGGACACGGTGCAAACGGCTCCGACGCCGCACGTTCCTGGACATGGATCCTGGCACTTGGTTCTGATGCAGGCTTGTGACTTTGGACAGTCGGTATTCACCAGACACTCCGGCTGGCAACCTTCGTATGGGTTTCCTCTGTAGTCGAGTAAACACTCGCACACGGCTGTGTCGTATCTCTCGTGGCAGTAGGCGTTGACACCACACGGCGAAGGGTTGCAGGGTCTCGATGGTGTTGGTGGTGCTGGGGTGACTAAAATAATATCAAATTGACAGATTAATACCTAAGAGCGAACACTAACAAATCGATTAGCATGTGAACTATAAGTAACGTGTGCTTATGAGAAAGTTAATTTACAATTGTTTGATAAACGGTAATATAGTTTACATGATGTACATGTATGTAAAAGATTTGTACAGTTAATTGAATGAAAATATCGCGTACAGAGATATTATACAAGCAAAGAAGATAATAGAGTGAAAATGAAAAACGTGTATGAACAAGAATGTATTTGCCCGATTGAGAAATATCGGATTAAGAAAAAGAGGATCTATTGAAAAGAATGGAAATACGTTGCATAGAATTCACGTGAAAAATCTCGCAGTCCTTATCGACTGCCATGCAACCGTTTCTATACACTCGTTATATACAGTATTTACAAAAATCTAAAAGTATCAAAGATGCATCGAGCGAAACAATCGCGAAACGTCTCGTATTCGCTGTAAACCGTGTGTGGGTATAGGTATCAATCAGGCTTCCTTACTCTGAGTCACGGAACAAACTCTGAAGGGGTCTCCGGTATATCCTTCGGGGCAGTAGCATCGGGTCTGATGGAGGGAAACTTGGCAGAGGGCATTGGGTCCGCATAATCCGATGCACGGGTCCCTACATCTCTGCCTTACGCACGCTTGCTGGGTGGGACAGTCGCTGTTCACGACACACTCGGGTCTACAATTGGGAGGTGATCCTACGAAGGTGGGCAAACAGGTGCACAGGTATCTAGTGTCGCTGGTGGTCGTACACTGGGAGTTGGGTCCGCACGGCGAGGGTTTGCACGGGTCCGTTGGGGGTTCCTCGTATGGCGTTTCTGCCAGGTGGAAAAACACAGATAATGATGTCCAACTATCTCACTTGTCGTTTGCTGAAATATAGAAGATACAACAGTCGGCACGATGGTTACTTACTCATGGGGAAACAGTTCACGAATGGATCGCCGGAATATTGTACGGGACAGCTGCAAATGGGGTTGTGGTTTCGAACCATGCAGAGCGCGTTCTGACCGCATGAATTCTCGCACGGGTTCTGACACCTTTCGTTCACGCAACCCTTGTTCTGTTCGCAGTCCGAGCTGACAATGCACTCGGGTCTGCAGCTCGGTGGAACACCCTGGTAGCCGGGGAGACAGGTGCAGGATGCTTGCTCGCCAAACTCGCGGCAAATACTGTTGGGTCCACAGGGTGAAGGGTCGCACGGTTTCACGCGTTCTAATTGGATGGAATACATCAAGGATTAGCTGTCTGTGTGACTTGGTTTACGTTAGTTCACTTGGGAGTAACATGGCCTGATGGTAACTCACGTTGCACTCGTCTGCAAAGGGTGAACGGATCGCCCTCGTGCTTTTCGACACAACTGCACATGGGCACGTGGTTAACGACCGTGCATTCCGCGTTCTGACCGCATATTCCGTTACAGGGGTTGACGCATTTGTTGTTCGAGCAGGCCTGGTCGTAAGAACAATCGGAATTCTGCACGCATTCCGGACGGCACTCTTGATAAGGATTGCCACGGTAGTCGTTTATACAGCTGCAGACTCCGTTCTGACATTGGGCATTCGGTCCGCAGGGTGATGGGTTACATGGGTCTGACATGACTGGGGGAATGGCTGTGGGTTTTGGAATGAAATTAATTACTTTCAATATAAATGATATTCGTTCGGAGGAGTCTATCATCATGCATAACGTTTTTTAATAGGAAGTCTTGGAACTCTTACGTTTGGGTGCTGGGTAACAGCTCGTGAACGGATCACCCGTGTAGTCGTTAGGACAAGTACAGATCGGGGTGTGATTGATGACCCTGCAGAACGCATTCGTTCCACAAGATCCTGGGCACGGGTCTCTGCACTTCTCCCTGACACAAGCTTTGTCACTGGTACAATCAGAATTGATGGAACATTCAGGTCGACAGTTCGGTGCTGATCCGACGTAATTTTGCAGACAGGAACAGGATGGATAACCACCCCTATCCTGACATTGCGAAAATGGTCCGCAGGGTGATGGTACACACGGGTTCACCGATGGAACAATTGCTAAAAAGGACACAGGTTCTAACGTCTTATCCATCAAGAAAATACCAATCGTTTTTATATATAGACAACTCTCTCATTCACACTTACGGGCCGTGTCAAAGCATTTTACAAATGGATCTCCAGTTTGTCCGGGACTGCAGCTACAGATGGGGCTGTGGTTCAAAGTCTCGCATCTCGCGTTTATTCCGCAAACACCAGGGCAAGGGTCAACGCATCTCTGATTGACGCACGCTTTGTTCGTAGGGCATTCCGTACTAACAACACATTCAGGTCTACACCTTGGCGGGGTTCCCTTGTACATAGGTGAGCACGAACAGTCCGCCTTTCCACCTACGTTACGGCATTTACTGTTGGGTCCACAAGGTGACGGGTCACAGGGGTTGGTGGGACTTGGTTCAGCTGTTTGAAACACGTCACATTATATCCTGCACCAGCAACAATCTCACACGTTTTCATACATGAACAAAACTTACGAGACGCTTGGAATACATTGCAATAACGGAAGGGATCGCCAGTGTAACCAGATTGACAGCTACACGCAGGGATGTGATTAACGACCTGGCAGATTGCGTTAAATCCACACGTTCCAGGACATGGGTCCTGACACTTGCTTCTAATACAGGCTCGGTTGGACGCGCAGTCGGAGTTAATGAGACACTCGGGTCGACAATTTTCGTACGGGTTGCCGTAAAAGTCAGGTAAACATGTGCAAGTGGCTGAACCGTAAGATTCACGGCACACAGCGTTTGCACCGCATGGTGACGGCTGGCATGGATTACGGATCATTGGAATTTGTTCGACTAGAAGAGAACGTGTTGATTAATCGATTGGTTAAGAATTCTGTTTCATATTATTCCCTCGAGAAGTGAACCAATCATCACTGATGATCACTGTTGGATAAAAGGTGAAGCTTACTTGTTTGAGGTGTGCATTGTATAAATGGATCCCCGACGAATCCGTTGACGCAAGAACACATAGGGGTGTGACTGACAGTTCTACACTCTGTGTTCCTACCACAGGAACCAGGACAGGGATCACGGCACTTTCTATTGATGCAAGCCTGCTGCGATGGACATTCACTGTTACTAATACACTCGGGCTTGCAGCTTGGTGGTACTCCGATAAACTCGGGAAGACAGGTGCAGGATGGTGCATTATTTATTACTTGACACAAGGCATTTGGACCGCAGGGTGATGGTTGGCAAGGGTTTACTACGACATCTTGTTCTTTGCCTAAAATGGAAAGTATTAAGGTGCTGTTTCACAAATATACTCAGCGAACACTTATCGTGTAGGACTGATTCTTACGTTGTGGGACACACTGAACGAATGGATCGCCAGTGAATTGCTCCGGACAACTGCAGACAGGATTGTGATTGATAACGGAACACTGTGCCGACAGTCCGCAAGCACCTAGGCACGGGTCGATGCATTTCTGATTGCTGCACGCTCTGTTGCGTTGACAATCAGAACTCACAACGCACTCCGGCCTACAGGAAGGTGGTGCTCCCTTGAATCCGGTCACACACGTGCAAACGGCTTGCCCATTCGAGGCACGACAATGGCTGTTTGGACCGCAGGGGGATGGATTGCACGGGTCCACAATGGTTGTCTCTGTTGTATCAGAATTTACTTAGCATCACGATTTTCTAACCCAGTTGGAAACGATTTGTAGGTGGAGACACAAACCTTGTATGGGGTTGCACAGGACAAATGCATTTCCGGACATGTTTCTGGGACAGCTACACATGGGCAGGTGGTTGACAACGTTACACTCTGCGTTTACTCCGCAAGTGCCCACACATGGGTTCATACACTTGTGGAGAATACAGGCCTCGTTGCGGGGACAATCCGTGTTGATAACACACTCAGGTCGACAGACGGAGTAAGGATTTCCAAGGTAACCGGGTATGCAGGTGCAAGTGCCATCACTGCATTGGGCATTGGGCCCACAGGGTGACGGGTTGCACGGGTCTGATGGAATAGTGTCAACTGAAAAAACAGTTAACTGTATTCCACGGAACCTAACGGATCGTATGATCAAAATATCAAACGGGATTAATTGATTCCTTACTCGGTGGCGTGGGAGTTGGTTGACAACTAACGAAAGGATCGCCAGTGTATCCCTCGGGACACGTACATGCTGGTGTATGGTTCACTACTGTACAACGAGCTGCAATTCCACAGGATCCAGGACACGGGTCCCTACACTTTTCTCTCATGCAAGCTCTATCCGCGGTACAGTCCGAGTTTATAGAGCACTCTGGTCGACAATTGGGTGGTACCCCGATGTAATTATTCACACAAGTACACACTGGGGTGTCACCTACTGCTTTGCACATGGCATTCGGACCGCAAGGTGATGGGATACATGGGTCTTTCGGGTATTTATCCTCAGGTGGTGGTGCTGTGGAAGTAAAACATTTCGAGTGCAAAGACTGCATTGTGTTGGGACAAACTTCATCTTCATTGTGATTGTTACTCAATGACTTACTCGGTGCTGGGAAACAATAGACGAATGGATCTCCTGTTAAACTAGGAGCGCAACTGCATATGGGACTGTGGTGTACCACTTTGCATTGGGCATTGCGACCGCAGGTTCCAGGACACGGGTCCCTACATTTCTGAAGGATACACGCTAGGTTCGAGCTACACTCGGAATTCACGACGCATTCGGGTCGACAGTTCGGTGGGGTTCCTATGTATTGCTGTAGGCAAGAGCACACGGCTTGGTCGTTGATAATTTGGCATCGACTATTGGGTCCACAGGGTGATGGGGTGCATGGGTCTCTCTCGTCTTCAACTGTAAAGGGTCACATCGAATACACGGTATATTCACAGTCTTCAACAATGTTCAACGTAATCGAATGACGCGGAGGATGATAGTGTTTCGTTACATTGTAGGGAAAATTGTGTGTTTGTAACATAACACCTTCATCCTTTGGGTCTGTAGTCTCTAATGGCATTACTTACTCGGTGAAACCGCGTATACGCAATTCACGTATGGATCACCAGTGTACTGTGGTATGCAACTGCAAACTGGCAGGTTGTTAACAACTTGGCAATTTGTGTTAGCACCGCAGGTACCCGGGCAAGGATTCTGACACTTGGACCTGATACATGCTAAGTTCGTGGGACAGTCTGATGAAATGGTGCACTCTGGTCGACATCCTTCGTAAGGATTGCCAATGTATTCGGGTAAACAGGAGCAGGAACCAATGCCATTCTGTTCCCTACAGATGGCATTAGCCCCGCATGGTGATGGTTGACAGGGTTCGTTTGGAATTGCTGGCTCCGCTATAAACATGAAAATAGATTATGTAACCTTTCTGTAAACAACATCTCCTCCCCTGATGGGTGTATCTTAATAAACAAAGTCTTCACGAGCATATTATTTGGGACTATAAAAGTAACACTTACGTCGTTTAGCTATACACTGAACGAAAGGATCGCCCGTGAAGTCCTTAAGACAAGTGCACGCCGGGACGTGATTCACGACGTGACACTGTGCGTTAGAACCACAGGAACCTGGGCAAGGGTCTCTACATTTACGGTTAATGCAAGCCAAGTGGCTGCTGCACTCGCCGTTGCTAATACACTCGGGTCTGCAATTTGGAGGGGTTCTAATAAATTCTGATCTACACGAACACGACGGTGCGTTATTGATGACTTGGCACACGGCATTGGGACCGCAGGGCGACGGTTGGCAGGGATTTGTCGGTTGCATGGGGTCCTCCGCTTTAAAGAGACGGAACGATTAATCACAGGTTCAAATAAACGGAGGATTTGGTAACAAAAGACACCTACGTCTGGGTATACAACGAACGAATGGATCACCGGTGAACACCGGTGGACAGCTGCAAATTGGATTGTGATTGACTACTTGACAACGGGCCGAGACCCCGCAGGATCCAAGACACGGGTTTTGACATTTCAGATTCACGCAGGCTTCGTTCAATGGACAATCCGTGTTAACCAGACATTCCGGCCTACATGCTGGGGGATTTCCAATAAAACCAGCAACGCACGAGCAAACTGCTTGCCCGGTGAAATCTTGACACCTACTATTCGGACCACAGGGCGATGGGTTGCATGGTTCTACGACTACTGGGTCTGGAAATGATACAATTGTCATCTTTGTTTCTTTGAAAGATCGGAATAGACGATTCCATCGAAATTTTCAATTTACCTTTAACCGGATAACACGCGGTAAATGCGTTTCCTGACATTCCGTCAGGGCAGCTGCACATTGGCGTATGATTTATAACAACACACTCGGCGCTCTGACCACAAACACCGACACACGGGTCGAAACACTTGTTGCGATTACATGCTTTGTCCAGAGGACAGTCTGGATTTTGCACGCATTCCGGTCGGCATCCGTAATAAGGATCACCGTGATATTCCGGCAAACAAGTACACGTGCCATCGCGGCAGACCGCATTCGATCCGCACGGCGAAGGATTGCAAGAATCTTGCGGAATTTCTGGTCGAGCTATGAGGAATAAATTCATTATAATGAAAAACACAATTAATCATTTCTACTTGAATTAACGACTGCTCCAGCTGTAAAGTATGCTTACGAAGTGGTTGCGGGAAACAATTGACAAACGGATCACCAGTGTAACCATCTGGACATCTACACACACCCATGTGGTTCATAACGTAACACTGTGCCCCAGTTCCACAGGATCCAGGACAAGGATCCGTACATTTCTGTCTCAAGCAAGCTTTGTTACTTGCACACTCGGAGTCGATGGTACATTCCGGTCGACAGTTCGGCGGGCTTCCGGTGTATCCGTCCATACACGTGCACGAGGGTAAATCTCCGTTGCCAAGGACACGACACACAGAGAAAGGACCACATGGTGACGGTACACAAGGATTCACCGTCTCGGTCATCACTGTTGAGAGAAATCATTCTGATAAGTCTGTTCTATATGCTATACCATTCGCCTAGTTATGAGATGTGCAAAGATTTTAGAGACTATTTGAAAAACATGATACTCACTTGGAATTCTAAAGCATCTTACGAACGGATCACCGGTTAGGTCTGTGTTACAACTGCAAATTGGACTATGATTGATCGTTTCACATCTCGCGTTAATACCGCAGATACCCGGGCAGGGATCCACGCATTTCCGGTTCTTGCAAGCGCGATTCGTTGGACAGTCAGAGCTGACGGTACATTCCGGTCTGCACATTGGAGGCACACCAATGAACGTGGGTGAACACGAACAAATAGGTTGGCCGTTGGACACGCGGCACTGACTGTTAAGTCCACAGGGTGATGGATTGCAGGGATCCGCTGGTCTCGCTGTAATTATTATTCAGGTCACAGAACGATCGAGACTGATTCGATAAATAGTTTTGTATTACTCACGAGACTCTTGGACGATGTTGCAATAAGTAAACGGATCACCGGAGTAACCAGGCTGGCATGTACAAAGAGGAGCGTGGTTCACCACTTGACATGCGGCATTGTAGCCACAGAATCCTGGGCAAGGATTCTGACATTTCGATCTCACGCAAGCTTTGTCAGCGGTACAATCGGAGTTGATGATACACTCCGGTCGACAACCTTCGTACGGGTTGCCGATGTAATCCATTAAACATTTGCAGGCTCCTGCACCGTTTAATTCCGTGCACACCGCGTTAGATCCGCACGGGGATGGTACGCAAGGTGTTGGTTTCACCATCGTATCGTCGATTGCTAGATAAGAAGATTTTGTTAAAATATTAGTCCCAAAATCCTAGAAATAAATTATGTTATATGCTAATGACTGAGGTAGATTTAACCAGAAATTGTACTTACCAGGTTTTGGAAGACATTGTATAAATGGATCACCATTAAAGCCAGAGGAACAGACACACATAGGCGTATGACTTATGACTCTGCACTCGGCATTGGCGCCACAAGAACCGGGACAGGGATCGCGACACTTTTGATTTATACACGCCAAGTGTGTGGAACACTCGCTATTACTTATACACTCTGGTTTGCAGGCAGGCGGAGCTCCAAGGAACTCGGGTAAACACGAGCACGAGGGTGAGTTGTTTATCACTTGACATTGGCTGTTGGGTCCACAGGGGGATGGCACGCATGGATTAACAACCTGTGGTTCCTCTTCTATTGAAACAAAAAGGAATTGTGACTCCTCTAGGAACACACGGCTTCCCGGGAAGATTAATTTCGTCAGAATTAAATACTCACGTTTCCTGATACACATTGTGAAAGGATCGCCTACCAAATCCGGAGGGCAACTACAGATGGGATTGTGATTCACCACGACACACTGAGCCCTTATTCCGCAAGTTCCAGGGCAAGGATCAACGCATTTCTGATTGTTACAGGCCATATTCGATGGACAGTCGGAACTTAGGATACATTCGGGTCTACAGTTTGGTGGGGTGTCTAGGTATCCTGGTATACAAGAGCAAACTGCTTGCTCGTTTATTTTTCTGCATTGACTGTTCGGTCCACATGGCGATGGGTTGCATGGATCTCTCATTACCGGTTCTATTCGAGTAATGAAAATATAAGATGAATATTGAACCCATAAAAGGATGCATCTCATTATTATGGAAAATCACTGAAGTACCTTCTATCGATGAACAAACTACGAATGCATTTCCAGATGTTCCTTGTGGACACGTGCAAACTGGCACATGATTCACGACGGAACAAACAGCATTTTGTCCGCAAGTTCCCACGCACGGATCGTTACATTTATTCTTGATACACGCTCTTTCCCTGGGACAGTCCGAATTCAGCACGCATTCCGGTCGACAACCTAGATATGGGTCTCCACGATACTCTGGCAAACAGGTGCAAATGCCGTTCGAACACTGTGTATTCGAGCCGCAATTCGAGCACGGATCGGCTGGTCTATCCATTTCCACTAATGTAGAAGATCAAGACAACGTTTAAACTCGGATCTGATTATGACAAGTGGTTTCAAAAGGAACTGTGATCTTACCTATAGCGGGAGAGCATCTAACGAAAGGATCACCGGTGAATCGGTCGGGACAGCTACAAATCGGTGTGTGATTTATCACGGAACACTGAGCTCCGACACCGCAAACACCGTCGCATGGGTATCGACACTTTTGTTGAATACAAGCCTGGTTACTAGGACATTCGGAGTTTCGAATACATTCTGGTCTACAGTTCGGTGGTGCTCCCATGTAGTTTGGTAAGCAACCACACGATGCCTGGCCATTTATATCGCGACACTCTGAGTAGGGTCCACATGGAGAGGGTGCACATGGGTTGGTGTAACTTGGTACAGGGCTAGGTCTTTCAACTACAAATATGGACAAGGTTAATTTTCACTGACAACTCTAGAAAAAGATACAACAATTAGGTCGCGAGAGACTTACTTGGTATGTCGAAACAGGAAACAAGTGGGTCACCAGTGAATCCTGGCTGACAGGCGCATATGGCTCTGTGGTTGATGGTTTCGCATCTCGTGTTAGAGCCACATGACCCAGGACAGGGGTCACTACATTTCTGATTAATACATCCCAGATTCAAAGGACATTCCGCGCTAACTGTACACTCCGGTCGGCAACCAGGTGGACTGCCCATGAATTCCGGCAGGCATGAACAAACTGACTGACCATTGACTGCTCGACATTGACTGTTGGGTCCACATGGGGATGGGTTACAGGGACGACTGATTGCTTGGTCAATTTCTAAAAATAATCGCAGGATTGGTGTGTCTTCCACTCAACTTCTATATTTTTAAAACTTTGATTCTTTGTGTCGAGAGGAATCGACATACCTGGTTGCAGGGGTGCGCAGAAGATGAAAGCGTTACCAGTGTGTCTCGGGAAACACTCGCACACAGGCAGGTGATTTATCACGTGACACTCTGCGTTACGACCACAAGTTCCTGGACAGGGGTCCCTGCACTTGGTGTTTATGCAGGCCTGATTAGCGGGACAGTCAGAGTTCAGGACACATTCCGGTCGACAGCCTTCGTAGGGGTTCCCGATGTAGTTGGGAATGCAAGCGCACGATCCTGCGCCGTTTAGTTCCTTGCAAACGGCGTTGGAACCGCACGGGGATGGAGTGCAGGGGTCGGCAGGTGCGGGTAGTGTCGTAGCTGTAAAGATTTTGTGTAAAACCAAAGATTCTACCGTGGAAAAATGGTTGGAAGTTAAATTTGAAGTTGGACCCTTACGTTCTTTGAAGAAACATTGGGTGAACGGATCACCGGTGTAATCATTGACGCAAGTGCACATGGGGGTGTGACTCACGACGTGACAATTAGCATTGGCACCGCAGGAACCGACACAGGGGTCTGTACATTTTTTATTGATACAAGCTAATTGACTAGGACACTCGCTGTTGCTGACGCATTCCGGTCTGCAAGTGGGTGGACTTCCCGAAAATCCTGCTAAACATGAGCACGACGGGGAATTGTTAATTACTTGGCACTGAGAGTTTGGACCACATGGAGATGGCTGGCAAGGATCAACAACAGGCTCTTCCACTGGAATAAACAAAAAGTGTCCATTGTAGAGGGAAGCAAACGACATAATTCTCTAAATAACGTAGACATCCGTGTGGAATGTAATTATTAAAACAATGGATCCTTACGGAATGGTATGCACTGTACAAACGGATCACCGGTGTATCGCATCGGACAACTGCAGATAGGATTATGATTAACGACATTGCATTGTGCTCCGATTCCACATGTACCCGGGCAAGGGTTCACGCATTTCTGATTGCTACAGGCTTCGATTTGCGGACAGTCTGTGCTGACTATACACTCGGGTCTGCAAGACGGTGGGCTTCCCAGGTATCCTCTGATACATGAACAGACTCCTTGACCGTTTACAATGCGACACTCGCTATTCGGTCCGCAAGGTGTGGGACTGCACGGATTAACGGGTATGATATCTGGATGGAAAGAAAAATTATAGAGTGCCTGTGAAACATATTCCCCATCGCTATTAAATTGTGATATGGATAGTCGTGAATACCTTGAAGTGGGGTGCACTGACTGAACGCGTTGCCAGTCATGTTTCCAGGACAGCTACACATGGGGACATGGTTAATTACATTGCAAATCGCATTTATGGCACAAGCTCCGGGACAGGGGTCCATGCACTTATTACGCATACAGGCTCTGTCACGGTTACAATCGGAATTTAACACGCATTCGGGTCGGCATCCTAGATATGGGTTTCCTTGGAATTCTGGCAGACACGTGCAAACACCTCTCGCGCATTCCGCGTTAGGACCGCAGGGTGATGGGTTACACTCGTCTTCCACTGGTAATTGGGGTGCTGAAAAATTCAAGTGAGTTTACACAGTATTGTTAATTATCCTCTGGAGGATGTCCAAGCTTATCTCGATGCTTACGTGTTGCCGGCAACAATTGGCACAGGGTGAACGGATTTCCGGTGAATCCTTCGGGACACGTGCACATGGGTATGTGATTAACGACGGCACACGAGGCACCAGAACCACAGGAACCAGGGCATGGGTCTCTACATTTCATACCGATGCACGCCATGTCGCTCTGACATTCCGAGTTAATCGTGCACTCGGGTCGGCAGTTGGGTGGTTGACCGGTGTAGTTCTCGAGACAGGTACACGCAGGTGAACCGCGGATATTTCTGCATTGAGCGAAATTACCGCACGGAGAGGGCACGCAGGGATCTCTATCAACTGGGCCGGGTAGTGTGACAGCTGAAAATTCGCAATGAATTCAGCAATGATAACTTCGATGTCTCTGGGGCAAAGTTTGGAAAACAAATATGTGGGAGTTTCCATGTGACACGGTTCTTACGTGGTATTGGTGTGCAGGTAGTGAAAGGGTCTCCGCTGTATCCTGGCATACAACTACAGATAGGACTGTGGTTAACAACGATGCATTTGGTGTTGAATCCGCAGGGGCTTGGGCATGGGTTCACGCATTTGTAGTCCTTGCAAGCTAGTTGGGTGGGACACTCGGAGCTAGCAACGCACTCGGGCCTACATCCAGGTGGATTACCAACGTACGTTGGCAGGCATGAGCACACAGCCTGGCCATTTACTTCTCTACACTGGCTGTTGGGTCCGCAGGGTGATGGGGCACAGACGTTCTCATCGGAGACTATGACTGGGAAACAAGTTGATTGATTAATTTATCGTTTAAAATTCTATAGGTCACGTCATCAAGACGTATCATGCCACTGAATCATGCGATAACGTTGAAACTGTAATGCCAATCGAAACTTACTATCCATGGTACACACGACAAATGGGTCACCCGTGAAACCGGGCCGGCAGGTGCAGAAAGCTCGGTGATTGACAACCGAACACTCAGCGTTCTGACCACACGTTCCAGGGCAGGGATCTTGGCACTTATTGCGCACGCACATTTTGTTGGACGGACAATCGGGGCTAATGACACACTCGGGTCTACATCCTACGTACGGGTTGCCAATGTATTCGGGGGGACAATAACACATTCCGAAACCGTCTCGTTCTCTGCACAAAGCGTTCGTGCCGCAAGTGCCTTCAGCACAGGGCGAGGGTTCCGGGTCGCGAACTAAAAAAAAGAAAATGAAAAGTCATATTAGTTTCACATTTCTCCATCTTCTAGTCATTCGCATTCTCTCGTTCTTACTTAGTACAGAGCAGCGCGTGTACGGGTCACCGGTGAGACCATTCGGGCACACGCAGTGGGGCACGTGGTACACCACGTGACACTCGGCACTCTCCCCACATAAACCTGGGCAGGGGTCTATGCATTTTTGGCGGACGCATGTTTGGTGGCTGGGGCACTCGGAGCTGGATATGCACTCGGGTTGACAGTTTGGTGGGACTCCTTTGTACTCGGGGAGACACGAGCAGGAAGGATTGTTATTTATAACCTGGCACTGAGCATATGGGCCGCAGGGTGATGGCTGACAGGGGTTGGTGGGCACAACTACTTCTTCTACGAAGGAGACGTTCTGGTTATACCTCTTTCTTTTAGCACAGATTAATTTTCAAAGGATACATGCAGAGTTTGCTTTGAATCTTTAAGCAAGTATAGCAATCAGTCTAAAGATATGAATTTTCATTACTTGCATCGAAGATTAAAACAGAATTTGATACAAAGCTAACTCTGCCTGCTGTCCCAAGTTTTAAGTTTTCCTCCTTACTTATCATATCGCATCTAATGAACGGATCTCCCGTGTAACGTTCCGGACACGAGCATACCGGATTGTGATTAACAACCATGCACGTGGCAAGAATACCGCAAGTGCCTGGACAAGGGTCTCTGCATTTTTGGTTGACACAGGCCTCGTTTCTTCGGCAGTCAGAGCTGATAATACACTCTGGTCTACAAAGGGGTGGTGTGCCAAGGTATTCTGGCGCACACGTGCACACTGCCTGATCATTTACTTCTCGACAAATACTGTTCGGACCACATGGTGACGGATTGCAAGGTCTGGTCGTTGTTGGGACTATGGAACAAATGTTTGGGTTTTGTAAAAATAGTCTTGATAAACCTTCTTACAGGAGTTTAAGTAGTATGTACCTTGTACGGCCTGGCATGCTATCAAGGCATTTCCACTTGTTCCAGGAGGACAACTACACATGGGTATACGATTTATGACGTCGCAGACGGCATTCGCACCACAGGTGCCAGGACACGGGTCCACACACTTGTTGCGAATACACGCCCTATTGAAGGGACAGTCTGTACTTAGCACACATTCTGGTCGGCAACCTCTATAGGGATCTCCAAGGTATTCGGGTATGCAAGTGCAAATTCCATTGTCACATTGTGCGTTAGGACCACACGGATTTTGTACGCAAGGGTCTACTTCCTGTGGTTCTTCGTCTGTATCAGAATAATATGTTCAAGAATAAAATACCCATGACTAATTTAACTGGGCTCGAATATTTTGTTGAAAAATGTCTTACTTATTGGTTTGAGTTGACAACTGATGAAAGGATCACCCGTGTAACTCTCCAGACACGTGCACACAGGAACGTGATTGTGAACCGCGCAAACACTGTTCAAACCACACGAACCGGGACACGGGTCCTGACACTTTTCTCGTATGCATGCTTGATTACTTGGGCAATCCGCGTGAATGACACACTCGGGTCGACAGTTTGGCGGTGTGCCCACGTAATTAAGCATACAGGAACAAGAGGGGTATCCGTTAATATTTCTGCATTGCGAATTCGGACCACATGGTGAATTTACACACGGATCGACCGGTACATCAGAGACAGGCGCGGCTAAAATTGAATAATGATTTCTATCTTACTAATCTTTCATAAATAATTACGTCGCGTCAGAATATCGTAAAAATCACGATGTATCGAGATGAAGTATATCGTTGCTTACGTGGACTGAAAAAGCAGCGGGTGAACGGATCACCCGTGAAACCAGGCTTACAAGTGCAGATAGGACTGTGGTTTACCACTCTGCACACACTCTGCTGACCGCAGGAATCAGGGCATGGATCAACGCACTTATTATTGTTACAGGCCCGGTTTAATGGACACTCAGTGCTAACGGTGCACTCTGGTCTACAGTTAGGTGGTGCCCCTGTATAAGTGGGCAAACAGGAACAAACTGCCTGACCGTTCGTTGATCTACACTGACTGTACGGACCGCATGGCGATGGATTGCAAGGATTAATTACACTCGGTTCCGTCGCTGTAAAAGATTTGATCTTAGACAATTTCATCCAGGAGACTGTTATTAATCTGTGAATCAGTGTATCGTGTCTTACGTGTTTCTCTTATGGGGTTACAATATACGAATGGGTCTCCAGTGTATCGCTCGAAACACGTGCAAGTCGCTGCGTGATTGATTACGTAACACTGAGCATTCTGTCCGCAAGTTCCCGGGCAGGGATCCCTGCATTTCGAGCCTATACAAGCCTGATTGGATGGACAGTCTGAGTTCAGGGTGCACTCTGGTCGACAGCCCTCGTAAGGGTTGCCGATGTAGTCGTTGATACAAGAACACGTGCCAGCATTCTGTTGAACTCGACAGACTGTGTTTGCACCACAAGGTGATGGGGTGCAGGGATCGGGTCTACTGGGTTGTACGTCGACTAGAAAGGTCAGAGAAGAGGTTTGGAACGTTAGAAAAAAATGATTAATCAAGAACAGACGTCCCGGAAAAATTCAAGGACTGTTTGTGTCATCTGAGGAAGCAGATGTTGATCGATGATCTTACATTGTTGGGGCAAACATTGCGTGAATGGATCTCCGCTGTAGCCACTCGCACACGCACACATTGGGGTGTGACTGACTACGTTGCAGACTGCGTTCACACCACAGGATCCCACACATGGATCTGCGCACTTTTGATTGATACAAGCCAATTGGTTGGAACACTCGCTGTTGCTGATACACTCGGGACGACAGTTCGGAGGTGCTCCGATAAATTCTTGCAGACACGAGCAGGAGGGTTGATCATTGATCACTTGACATTGAGCGTTTGGACCGCAAGGTGATGGTTGACATGGATTTAGCGCGGGTACCGGCTTGTCAGCTTCAAAATTTACAGAGTCAAGTTACTTAGAATTCTTTAAATATGATTTGCAATGTGATTTAGGTACTTTAAAAAATTCTTACGCATTGGATAACAATTGATGAAAGGATCACCGGTCATTCTCTCGCGACAAGAACATATAGGATTGTGATTAATAACATTACAGACAGTGTTTCGCCCGCAACTTCCGGGGCAGGGATCGCGACACCTCTGATTGCTGCAGGCTTCGTTCAATGGACAATCTGAACTGACAACACACTCGGGTCTACAAGTTGGCGGTGCGCCATTGTAACCACTTATGCAGGAACAAATGGCTTGCTGATTATTTTGTCGACATTGACTATTTGGCCCGCAGGGTGACGGATTGCATGGATCGCTGACCGACGGTACTAAAATACAATTTTAAAAATTCGTAGTAAAAACGAACACCAAGTCTCAAGATCTTTCAATGGTTAAAAATGAAATGGGGCAAAAAATACCTTGCACGGGAGAACACAGGACGAAAGCATTTCCTACCATTCCCGCAGGACAACTACACATGGGAACGTGATTGTACACATTACATAATGCGCTCTGTCCGCAAATTCCAATACATGGGTCCACGCATTTATTTCGCACACACGCTCTGTTGCTGGCACACTCGTTGCTCAGAACACATTCCGGTCGACAACCGGTGTAAGGGTCACCGAAGTATTCCGGCAAGCAAGAGCAAACACCATTCGCACATTGTGCGTTTGATCCACAAGGGCGTAGGGTGCATGGATCTTCCTCAACTGGTTCAGCTACAATGTTAGCAGTCACAATAATTATTTGGATCAAGTCCATAGATTAGACTTAACAACCTAGACTTAGCCTTGTTTTTTAAAGTCGTTCAAAAATCTAGGGCAAAAAGATCGATTCTTACATTTGATGTAACAACTGCTGAAAGGATCTCCAGTGTAACCTGGGAGACACGAACAGGTTGGGACGTGATTGACAACGCTACACTGAGCCTGAACACCACAGGAACCTGGGCAAGGATCTCTACATTTCTGTTGTATACATGCCAGACTGGGTGCACAGTCCGAATTAATCGTACATTCCGGTCTACAATTCGGTGGACTTCCGGTGTAAGTTGCTAAACAAGAACAGGATGGTACACCCCCTATATCTCGACATTGAGAATAAGCACCACATGGGGATGGGATACATGGGTCTCTTGGTACAACGTCATCCTGTACTGGTGGTGTTACTGAAATGAATAATATGACTCGTTTGATTTCAATCTTACATCTACTACGTTGTTATCGTCAAGGATTTCTGAGTTCACCATTTTGTAACACGTTGCGTAAAGTTCGAATTATCTCGTTTAAAAGACTGTACTTACATGGTACAGGGAAACATATGGTGAACGGATCACCAGTGTATCCCCTTGAACAACTACACAGTGGCGCGTGATTGATAACTCTACAATCAGTGTTTCGTCCACAGGACGTGGGGCAAGGGTTCATACATTTCTGGTTCACGCACGCCATGTTCGTGGCACATTCCGAGCTCGTCACACATTCTGGCCTACATGCTGGTGGTGTGCCAATGTAGGTTGGAAGGCAAGAGCAAACTGCTACTTGATTAATTACCCTGCACTGACTATTGGGTCCGCACTGTGCGTTGCCACATGGGTCTCTTTGATCTATGTCGGAAACTGAAGAATATTTCGTGACTATCAAATAAACTTCTCTGGGTGTAAAATGGAATTTATTCACGAATTTTGAAATGGACCAACTTACCAATAGGCTGAATTGAACAATATCTATATGGGTCCCCGGTATAAGAGGGATAACAGGAGCAAGTTGCACGGTGATTAATAACGCGACACTCTGCATTCGTTCCACATGTTCCGGGACATGGATCGAGACACTTGGAATTAATACAAGTCCGCGTGGATATGCAATCAGAGTCAAGGACACACTCGGGTCTACATCCTTCGTAAGGGTTTCCTGTGTAACCGGAAAGACACGTGCAGGAGCCCGCGTCGTTTCTTTGTGTGCATTCCGCATTTGGCCCACAGGGTGATGGTAAACATGGGTTCACACTTACTGATGAATCTTCAACTAAAAGATTGTTTTGATAAAGAATTCTCCGTGATACCGTATGAAAATATATTCAAAGTCATTGAGAGACTGTGTTAAGAATAATAAGAATTCGATTGGACTAATGATCTTACTTGGCCTAATGAAACACTGTGTGAAAGGATCTCCGGTGTATCCCACATCACAGTAACACATGGGTGTGTGGCTAACCGTTCGACATTGTGCATTGGAACCGCACGAACCGATACAAGGATCTCTGCATTTTTGATTGACACATGCCTGATTATTCGGACACTCGCTATTGCTAATACATTCGGGTCTGCAATTTGGTGGAGCACCAATGAAATCGGCTAGACAAGTGCATGACGGTGAGTCCCTTATTATTTGGCATTGAGAATTGGGTCCACAGGGTGATGGTTGGCAAAGATTTATCGGTTGTGGTGGTATTTCCGCTATAAATAAAGTATTTCAATAAACAACGCTCAAGAAATTGTGTGAACAACTGCAGTGCTGAATATTAGAATTGTCATTGTAAAAATGAATGACTCTTACGGATTGGGATGCATCGGACAAATGGATCACCGGTATATTGCTCTGGACAGTGGCATATCGGATTGCGATTTGCTACTGTGCATCGAGCTCCCAAACCACAGGAGCCAATACACGGGTTTCTGCATTTTTGGTTGGTACAAATTTCATTCGGTGGACATTCGGAATTAACTATGCACTCTGGTCGACAATTTGGCGGATTTCCCATGTAGCCAGGTACACAACTACATATCGCCTGGCCATTATTGGCACGGCACTGACTATTTGGTCCACAGGGTGATGGTGTGCATGGGGTGGATGGAAGTTGTGCTATACGAAAAAAATTATGTTACGTTTGTTCATTAATACCTGGCATTGAGTTATAGCAACTCTTTTGATTCGCAATTGAAAGATATAATAGAAAAAAAATGTTTTTTAAATACCTATAACGGGGCGACAGAAAGCGAACGCGTTCCCTTCGAAACCAGGTGGACAGCTACACATGGGTACGTGATTAACTACCTGGCACAGTGCGTTACTTGCACAAGTTCCTATACAAGGATCCTCGCACTTATTACGAACACAGGCTCTATCGCGGGGACAGTCGTTGTTCAACACACATTCCGGTCGACACCCTATCGTGGAGTCTCCGTAATACTCGGGTAAACAAGAGCAAATTCCATTGTCACACTGTGCATTCGGTCCGCATGGAGATGGATTGCACAAATCAGTTTCTATTGGCTCAGCTGATTTGAAAAAAGTTTTATATAAATGAGTGGGAATGTCCTTCTTAAGGAGTTTAATTTAAAATTTATCACCGAAAGTACTTACGGGGTTTGATTTGTTGGGAACATTGACTGAAAGGATCACCGGTGAATCCTTCTAAACAAGAACAAATTGGGACGTGATTGAACACTGTGCACTGTGCATTGAAACCACAGGATCCTGGACACGGGTCTCTACATCTCTGTTGAATACAAGCTCTATCACTGGGACACTCCGAATTGATAGTACATTCTGGTCTACAATTAGGTGGACTTCCACGGTAGTTAGGCATGCAAATACACGCCGGTGTTTGCCCAACGTTCTGACACAGGGCGTTAGGACCACAAGGTGACGGTGAACAAGGATCTTTTTGTACAGCCGGACTGTAGTCTTCTACTATAGTTTCAAACAGAATGGGATATCGTTATTATAATAAAAAAAGCTGATTAGTATTGACTGGATAATTAAAATTTCGTGGAGATAGAAAATGAAAGTTTGACTTTAAATTGCTGGAAAATTTCCTACCAGGGGCGCGGAAACAGGTAGTGAATGGATCTCCCGTGAATCCGTTCCTGCAGAAACAAATAGGACTGTGATTGATAACCCTACAGTCAGCATTGACACCGCAGGAATTCGGACAGGGATCCACGCATTTCTGATTCACGCAGGCACGTGTGAGAGGACACTCGTTGCTAACTACACACTCCGGTCGACAATTTGGCGGGCTTCCGATGTACGTAGAAAGACAGGTACAAATAGCTTGATTATTATTCACACGGCATTCGCTATTCGCTCCGCAAGGTGATGGATTGCAAGGATCGATCACCACAGGATCTTCTATAAAACAAAGTCCATGGTTTAAATTTGTTTTGTTCGCCAAATCAGATTTTCAAGGTCTCCAAGGTCGTGCTTACGGTTCACTGGTATCGAATTGCAATAACGGAATGGATCGCCAGTGTATCCCTGTATACAAGTGCAAATGGGCGCATGGTTGACAGCCTGGCACATCGCGTTTTGTCCACAGACCCCAGGACATGGGTCCTGACACTTTGACCTCACGCATGCCAAGTTCGCCTGGCAATCAGAGTTCACCACGCACTCCGGTCGACAACCCTCGTAGGGGTTTCCGATGTAATCGGGCAGACAGGAACAGGAACCAGCATTTCCTGACACTTTGCACACGGCATTGGCGCCACAGGGCGTCGGGGTGCAGGGCGTCGGTCTTTCGTCGGCAACTAAAAGGACAGGAAAGTGTAACCGAGTTGCGAAATGGAATGGAAGATGCGAATTTTTAGTTCCAAGGTTGCTGGAGAAACTTACTCTGAAGAGGTGTACACTGAACGAAAGGATCCCCGGTGAATCCTGAGTTACATGAACAGGTGGGTGTGTGACTGAACACATCACACTGTGCATTTGCACCACACAATCCCGGACAAGGATTTCTACATTTCTGATTGATACAAGCAAGCCGAGTGGAACACTCGCTGCTACTGACACACTCTGGTCTACAATTCGGTGGTGATCCCGTGAACTCCGGTAAACAAGAGCACGAGGGTGCTTGGTTCACCACTTGACACTGTGCGTTTGGACCACAGGGTGATGGGTAACATGGGTTTATGGGCTCTGGTGATTGTTCGACTGCGAAATTTTAAGAAAAATCATTGTAGTAACTTGTAAAGGTGCCTGGTCTTTCTGGAAACAAATGTTGTGTGTGTGTTTGAAAGTCTCACCTATAATGGTACAGGTGGTAAATGGATCACCAGTTAGTCCTTCTGGACATCTACAAATGGGATTGTGATTAACCACAGAGCACTCTGATCTTAAACCACAGGAACCTGGACAAGGATCTCTGCATTTCTGATTGATACATGCTCTGGTCTGCTCGCAGTCAGAGCTAACGACACATTCCGGTCGACAGGTGGGTGGATTTCCCATGAAACCCTCTATACATTTGCAAACCGCGATTCCGTTTACTTCCTGGCAATGACTGTTTGGTCCACAAGGCGACGGAGAACAAGGATTCGAAACAGTGTCTTCTGGTGAAGGAAGCGTTAACATTAGATGATGTGATTTACATAAAGAAAAAAAGAACGTCACGATGAGACAATTTAAGAGATTATACCTTGCACTGGAGAACAGGAAACGAAAGCGTTTCCACTCATTCCCACGGGACAAGAACACATCGGGATGTGATTTATCGTTTGACATTGCGCGTTTTGTCCGCAGGTACCAATGCACGGATCCACGCATTTGTTTCTCACGCACGCCCTGTCACGTGTGCAATCAGTGTTCATCGTACACTCAGGGCGACACCCAGAATATGGGTCCCCTTGGAACTCCGGCATACAGGTGCAAATTCCATCGCGACAGAGAGAGTTAGGTCCACAAGGTGATGGGTTACATGGATCTAATACTGGTTGCTCGGCTAGATTAAGAAAGAATGGACATATAATCCTGTCAGATCTTGGGAAGTGTTCAACGAGAGAAAAACGTTCAGAAAATTTTATAGAATGCACTCTTACATATGATGGGCTTCAACATGCAACTACTGAAAGGATCTCCAGTGTAGCCTTCAGGACAAGAGCAAACGGGGACGTGATTGAGAACAGTACATCTGGCTCCGAAACCACAAGATCCTGGACAAGGATCCGAACACCTTTCCCGTATACAAGCGAGAGCACTTGAACACTCAGCGTTTATGGTACACTCTGGTCTACAATTTGGTGGGATACCAATGTATGATTGTATACAGGAACACGATGGGTTTCCTCCAATATTTCGACATTGTGAATATGGACCGCAAGGGGATGGAACACAGGGGTCTTGCAACTCTGGTCTTATCGGTTCGATTGGTGGGCCTGTGTGATTAGAGAATGAAGTAAAGTATTCTGAAAGAATATTGGTTGGGTTTACATGGTAAGTGGGAAGGATTTGTATACGAACGTGGAACTGGGAAACAAATGCTGAAAGCGTCTCCGGTGAAACCTTGCTGGCACGAACATATCGGGCTGCGATTGATCACCCTGCAGATGGCATTCCTGCCACAGGGATCCGGACAGGGGTCCGTACATTTTTTGTTCACACATACGCGGTTCGATGGACATTCCGCGCTCACCACGCACTCTGGTCTACATCCAGGGGGAGAACCCAGGTATTCTGGCGAACAGGTGCAAACAGCTTGACCGTTGTTCTCTCGACAGATACTGTTCGGTCCACACGGAGAAGGTTGACAGGGGTTTTTGATACTCGGTAGAGTAGCTATTAGAAAGAGTTGTTGGTGAACATTTGAAATCTCGATTGTTTAATTATTCTAAAATTCTTCGAGTGTTGTTACCTATATTTTCTTCTTGACGGCAGTATGTGAATGGGTCACCAGTGAACCTGGGTAAACAATTGCACGTCGCCACGTGATTGATCACTTGGCAAACCGCGTTTTGTCCACAGGTACCCGGACAAGGGTCCACACATTTAAATCGAACGCAAGTCTTACTGGGTTCACAGTCCGAATTCAGGACACACTCCGGTCGACAACCCTCGTAAGGATTACCGATGTATCCTGACAAACAGGAGCAGGAGCCTGCTCCGTTTCTCTCGTTGCAAACCGCGTTCGCTCCGCAAGGAGAGGGCACGCAAGGCTCAGGTACGTACATCGGCACAACTGAAAATCCCCAGGTGATTTGGAATTGTGGAATTTATACAATATTATCGTTACTTTGAAGCACATGTTGCAACGTACAAGAACAAGGGTATTAATCCCTATAAAATGAACTGTGACAAAGCGATACGGGCAATGACCTTGAGAAATTCTTTTACGTTGCCAAAAAAAGAAATTGTATAAAATTCTTACGTTGTTGAACGACACACTGAGTAAACGGATCCCCGGTGTATCCACTGAGACATGTACACATCGGTGTATGTGATACCGTTCGACATTCTGTGTTTGTACCGCAGGACCCTGGGCAAGGATCTCTACACCTCTGATTGATACATGCCAAATTATTCGCGCATTCGTTATTGCTGATACATTCGGGTCTGCAGTTAGGGGGTGCGCCAGTGTACTCTGGTGAACAGGTGCAGGATGGGGAGTCATTGTCCACTTGGCATTGAGCGTTTGGACCACAGGGTGACGGTACGCATGGGTTCTCTTGTACCGGGGCTTCTAACGCTAAAATAAAGGACGGTTCAAGTAACATTTAGTTATATAATATCAGGTGAATCTCTGGTTATCAGGAGATTCAAACTCTTACGTTTCTCGACACATCTAACGAATGGATCGCCCGTCATTCTCTCGGGACAACTGCAAAGTGGATTGTGATTGATCACTTGACACTGTGCCCTGACTCCACACGCACCCACACATGGGTTTCTGCATTTCTGATTGATACAAGCTTCCGCGGGTCCACAGTCAGTACTGACGGTACACTCCGGTCTGCAGGTCGGTGGGATTCCGATAAAACCGGGGATACAAGTGCAAACGGGTTGTTGGTTCACTTCTCTGCACTGACTGTTCGGTCCGCAGGGTGTTGGGTTACAGGGGTTGGTGACAACTGGATCTAATGGTGGATAAAAATTGCTTTATCCTCGTGTTGTTACCTTTGTTTTATTTTTTGCGTCAAGTTTCTCATACCTCTGTATGGTGTACAGGACACGAAAGCGTTTCCTGTCATTCCCGCGGGACAACTGCACATTGGCACGTGATTGTAGACGTTACAGATCGCGGTCTGACCGCAGGTTCCGATACAAGGATCGACGCATTTGTTACGTAGACAAGCTCTGTTCGAGGGACAATCTGTGTTCAGAACGCACTCCGGTCGGCAACTAACGTAAGGATCGCCTTGGTACTCCGACAAACACGTGCAAACACCGTTGTTACACTGTGCGTTGGAACCACAAGGGGATGGATTACATGGATCGTCCGGTACAAGTGCAACAGCTACAGGGAAAGAAGAAATATTAGAGGAGGACTCAGAAAACGTAGAAGTTTGAAATCGATTTTTTTTTAAATTTTTTCTTACGTGGGGCTGGAGAACAACTACTGAAAGGATCCCCGGTGAATCCTTGTGGACACGTGCACACAGGGATATGATTAAACACGGAACACTGCGCAAGTGCGCCACAAGATCCTGGACAAGGATCGGTACATCTTTCTCGTATACAGGACTTGTCGCTGGGACAATCTGAATTCACTGTACACTCTGGTCTGCAATTCGGTGGGCTACCAAAGTAGTTTGCTGAACAGGAACACGACGGGGAACCACCGATATCTCGGCACTCGGAAAATGGACCACAGGGAGAGGGTACGCAGGGGTTTTGAGGTAGATCGGGTAACGTTGATTGTGCTATAGAAATCAAGATATTCATTTTATAGCGAAATATTCAAAAATATATGTATAGAGGTCTATTAATCCTGTACCGGGTGCCTCACACTAACTATCCGAAAATATAAAGGGAAATTAAATAGTTAAATAAAATCATTTTAATCCACAAAAAGCATCGAAAATGCAAAGCTATGGGCCAAGTACAAGAGAATGTTACATTGGAATAGGTTGCTCATTAACATAAACTGCATTTTACACAGGATTTGAAATCAATCAAACTTGCTCACATTTGATTGATTTCAAATCCTGTGTAAAATGCAGTTTATGTTAATGAGCAACCTATTCCAATGTAACATTCTCTTGTACTTGGCCCAAGCTTTGCATTTTCGATGCGTTTTGTGGATTCTTTCGTCATTTCCGCAAATTTTTAGATATCGACCTGAATCTTTCACTGTCTTATTGGGCTTCGAATTCCGCGTCCAACACGTCCCGGATCGTTTTAATATCTCAATCATTGTGGAAATGGCGAGCAAATTACGAAAATCGTGAAAAATCCTCAAATTCAGGCGGTTTTTTGAACGGCATTCGCTCAATTTTTGAGATAGCCGTCTGAAACTTGTACCATTGTTTTAGTTGGGAAATTCTACGGTAGATCAACATATAATAGTTGTACTTTTCGAAAATTTAATTTTTCGCCAAAATCTGAAGGGGGTAGGTCAGGATTTTTTGCGATTTTCGTAAATCGCTCGCCATTTCTACAATTTTTGAGATATTAAAATGATTCTTTAACTGTCTTATTCGGCTTCGGATTCCGCGTCCAAAACGGCCCGGATCGTTTTAATAGCTCAAAAATTGTGGAAAAACCAGGCGAATTACGAAAATCGCGAAAAATCCTGACCTACCCCCTTCAGATTTTTGCGAAAAATTAAATTTTCGAAAAGTACAACTATTATACATTGTTCTGGCGTAGAATTTCCTAACTAAAACAATGGTACAAGTTTCAGATCGCTATCTCAAAAATTGAGCGAATGCCGACCAAAAAACTGTCAGAATTTGACGATTTTTCGTGATTTTCGTAATTCTTTCGTTATTTCCGCAATTGTTTAGATATCAAAATGATTCTTTCACTGTTGTATTCGGCTTCGAATTCCGCTTCCAAAACGTTCTCGATTACGTTAATATTTCAAAAATTGCGGAAATGACGAGCAAATTGCGAAAATCACGAAAATTCGTCAAATTCAACCAGTTTTTTGGTCGGCATTCGCTCAATTTTTGAGATAGCGATCCGGGACTGGTACCATTGCTTTAGTTAGGAAATTCTACGATAGAACAATGTATAATAGTTGTACTTTTCGAAAATTTTATTTTTCGCAAAAATCTGAAGGGGGTAGGTCAGGATTTTTTGCGATTTTCGTAAATCGCCTGCCATTTCCACAATTTTTGAGATATTAAAATGATTCTTTCACTGGCTTATTCGGCTTCGGATTCCGCGTCCAAAACGCCCCGGATCGTTTTAATATCTCAAAAATTGCGGAAATGGCAAGCGATTTACGAAAATCGCAAAAAATCCTGACCTACCCCCTTCAGATTTTTGCGAAAAATAAAATTTTCGAAAAGTACAACTATTATACATTGTTCTATCGTAGAATTTCCTAACTAAAGCAATGGTACCAGTCCCGGATCGCTATCTCAAAAATTGAGCGAATGCCGACCAAAAAACTGCTTAAATTTGACGATTTTTCGCGATTTTCGTATTTCCTTTGTCATTTCCGCAAATTTTTTGATATCGACTTGATTCTTTCACTGTGTTATTCGGCATCGGATTCCGCTTCCAAAACGTCCCGGATCGTTTCAATAGCTCAAAAATTACGTTTTAATTTACTCCCAAATTAGCGCCTAACAGTAGGCAAGCCGTGTCAATAGATACTTTCGATACGACTGTAATTGAAGAATAATATACATTTCTAATTAATCGAAATCTCTCGTCATTACTATTGCACCAGGTACAGGATCGAATAGAGTGCAAAAGTGATGCGAATTAAATAACGAGGAACTTACTTGGAAGAGGGAAACACCTGGAGAACGGGTCACCGGTATTTCCATCTCTACAGGTACAGATCGGACTATGGTTTACGACTAGACAATTAGTGTTCTGTCCACAGGGTCGTGGGCAGGGGTTCACACATTTCTTATTAACACAGGCTCTGTTCGACGGACAGTCTGAACTCACGACACATTCCGGTCGACAAGACGGGGGACTTCCACTGTATTCTGGGAGGCAAGAACAAACTGCGTTGCCGGATACAACGCGACACTGACTATTTGGACCGCAGGGCGATGGAATACAAGGATCCGTCTGATCCTCGACAATATCTATAGGATAAAACAGTTTATAAATTCCTATAAAGTTCTTCGCTTAGAATAATAATCGTAAAGCAATAACATTAGGACAATTGTAACGAATACAATGTTAGAGTTATTTGCAGGACTCAACTTAGATTCTTGGAGTGTTAGAATCTGTAAGATCGAAAATACTTTACCAGGTTGACGGGCAGGTTGACAGTATCGGAAAGGATCACCGGTGAAGCCAGTGAGGCAGTTACAAACGGGCGAGTGATTGATAACTTGGCAATCGGCATTCGGTCCACAAGTTCCTGGACAAGGGTTCTGGCATTTGTTGCGCATACAAGCGAGATTCGATGGACAATCGGAGCTAACCGTACATTCCGGACGACATCCTTCGTATGGATTACCGATATACTCGGGTAAACACGTGCAAGAACCGACTCCGTTCTGCTCTTTGCAAATAGCGTTCGAACCACAGGGGGAAGGTGTGCAGGGGGAAATTGGTGTCGCTAAACAAGGCATAAGTGAAATTAAAAACCTGATGACGATTGACTGGAATGAGAATTTAGAACCGAGAAAAATGTCTCCTTACATTCTTGAATGAAAACACATTGAGTGAACGGATCACCGGTGTAACCAGGTGAACAGGCACACATTGGTGTGTGGCTGACAACACGACACTCAGTGTTAGCACCACAGGAACCTGTGCACGGATTTCTACATTTCTGATTTATACACGCGAGTTGATCCGTACACTCGCTGTTACTGACACACTCGGGTCGACAATTGGGTGGTGAATCCGAGAATCCTGGTAAACAGGTGCACGAAGGTGAATCGTTCAACACCTGACACAAAGCGTTCGGCCCGCAGGGGGATGGTTTGCACACGTTTATAATCTGTGGCTTCGTTTCCGCTAAAAAGAGTATTTCAATGCTGTATAATACTGCTCGATGGACAATGATAAATTTAGTATCTCGCTGATGGTGGGTAAAAGATCCTTACGAATTGGATCGCATCTCACGAACGGATCTCCGGATAATCCAGCGGGACAACTGCATATGGGATTATGATTTATAACTTGACACTGTGATCGAAGTCCGCAACTCCCTATACACGGGTTCACACATTTAAGGTTGCTACAGGCCTCGTTTCTGGGACAGTCCGAACTGACCAGACACTCTGGTCTACAAGATGGTGGGTTCCCGGAGTATCCAGGAACACAGGAACACACTGCTTGACCGTTTACCACGCGACACTGACTGTTCGGACCGCAGGGTGATGGGGTGCACGGTGTTTCCGGTTGCACTTCTATGGAAGTAAAGATATAACATCGCGGATGTTGCAAGGGTCATAGATAAACGTGATTAAAAGTATGTCATGACATAATATCGCCAGACCTCCCGAAGTTTTATATCTTCGGATATAAGTACCTTGAATCGTTGAACAAATTACAAATGCATTTCCGCTTGTGCCAGGGTTACAGCTGCACATCGGGACGTGATTGAACACATTGCAATTTGCATTCTGGCCACACGTGCCTACACACGGATCCACGCACTTGTTGCGGATACACGCTTGGCTGACGGGACAATCTGTGTTAAGGACGCACTCGGGTCGGCATCCTATGTTAGGATTGCCTTGGAATTCAGGTAGACAGGTACAAATGCCATTGTTACACTGCGTATTTGGTCCGCAAGGTGATGGATTGCAGGGGTCATCGAGAACTATGGGTGCTGAAATGGGGTCAACGAGATTGGTAATTGGACATTGCTATTATAGATCCGCGTCGATCAATGACTTTATATATTTTGAATTCTTACGGGCAGGTGGTTTTGGATAACAGTTACTGAACGGATCTCCAGTGTATCCTTCGATACAACTGCAAACAGGTACATGATTGAACACGGTGCACTGTGCGAATATTCCACACGATCCTGGACAAGGGTCTCCGCACTTTTCTCTCATGCAAGCTCTGTCAGGTGAGCAATCAGAGTGCACAGTACACTCTGCTCGACAGTTTGGAGGACTGCCGATGTAATTTGCTAAACAGGAACAGGAAGGTGTGCCACCGATATCGCGGCATTGCGAATTTAAACCACACGGTGAAGGAACACATGGATTGTACGGTACGATTGCAGGTGGAATTTCTGAAAGTAATTTCCGAACGATTAAGGATACCTTCCACAAGAATTGCAGGTACGATGTTGAAAAAGTATGTTTTTTTGTGATATTCTCACCTGGCACGGGGAAACAACGACTGAACGGATCACCGGTGTACGATTGTCTACACGCACAGATAGGACTGTGGTGAATCACGTTACATTCCGCGTTCAGACCACACGGTCCAGGACACGGATTCTGACACTTCTGATTGATACACGCGCGATTCGTAGGACACTCCGAACTGACAACGCACTCAGGTCGACAGCCAGGTGGACTGCCGCTGTATTCCGGCAAGCAGGAGCAAACCGCTTGATTATTCACGACTCTACATTGACTGTTCGGTCCGCATGGTGTAGGGGAACAAGGATCCCTTGGTACATCTTGGACTGTTGTGGATACGAGAAATATTGTAATGCGAAATCGTAGAAATTAGCATCTAAAGTTGAAAGAATCAGATATTTACCAGGCGCCGTGATAATTCGACAGAATTGATAAGGTTGACCCGTGTAACCTGGGAAGCAGGTACAGGTTGGCAAATGATTAACAACTTGACACTCCGCGTTTGCGCCGCAAGATCCGGGACATGGATCTTGGCATTTCGATCGAATACAAGCACGGGTGGAAGGACAATCCGAATTTACAACGCATTCCGGTCGACAACCCTCGTACGGATTACCGATGTAGTCTGGGAGACACGAACAGGAGCCAACTCCCGATAGCTCTTTACAAATCGCGTTCGAACCACATGGTGATGGTGTGCATGGTGTAGAAACAGTGGGTTGTATATCATCTAAAATGTAAAATCAATTTTCGGTATCCGTTCAGCAAGATGGAAAGATTCTTCGATGATTACTGTGTCTTTCGTTGATGATCCATTCTTACATTGTTTCTGGACACACTGGGTGAACGGGTCCCCGGTGTAACCGATGAGACACACACACATTGCCGTGTGGCTGACCACGCGGCATTCAGCATTTGCGCCACATGATCCAGGACATGGATCCCTGCATTTGTTATTCGTGCAGGCCAAGTGATTAGCACACTCGCTGTTACTGATACACTCTGGTCTGCAATTTGGTGGCACCCCGATGAACTCGGATAAGCAAGAACACGACGGGGAGTCATTAATCACTTGACAGAGTGCATTGGGTCCGCATGGTGATGGTTGACAGGGATTTATGGGTGTTATTGGCTCTTCCACTAAAAGGAGGATAATATTCTTAGAGTCACGTCCATACGAGTAGAGTCGAGAGTCTTTTAACACATTGCTGACCGCTTTTGTATCGCGTTAACGTTGTTGGATCAGTGCGTTCTTGAAGAACATAGAGTATAATTATTGTTCAGTATACTGCAAGCTTTTTAGTTATAATATTTAGCTACTAAAACCCGTTGAATTGTCTTTCCCACGTGGCGTGAGATAAATTCTGAGTAAAATTACCGATCAACAATGTGTTAATCATTGTACAAGTAGTCTGGAAGGTCATGAGAGAATTCTTACGCTTCAGTTCGCAGCGTACGAACGGATCACCGGTAAAACCTTCTGGACAGCTGCATATGGGGTTGTGATTAATTACTTGACACTGTGCCCTTACGCCACAAGTGCCCGCGCACGGGTTTATGCATTTCTGATTGCTACACGCCTGATCCCTCGGACAATCCGAGCTCACTGTACACTCGGGTCTGCAGGAAGGTGGTGCGCCAATGTAGGTGGCCACACAACTACACACAGCTTGCTCGTTAACCACGCGACAGACACTGTTGGGCCCGCAGGGAGATGGATTGCATGGATCTTCCGGTCCTAGAATCGATGATTAAAATAGGACATGTTCGCCATGGGACTTAGAAGGGGAACGAAATTTTGTTCACGTTCGAAAGAACGATGCTGTACCTCTGTTTGGTTGACAGGCAACGAAAGCGTTACCGGTCATTCCCAGTAGACAACTGCACATGGGCACGTGATTGTAAACGTTACACTGTGCATTCTGCCCGCAAGTCCCCGGACATGGGTCCACGCATTTATTGCGAATACAAGCACGTGTTGAAGGACAGTCGCTATTCAAAACACATTCCGGGCGACAACCGATGTAAGGATCTCCTTGATACTCGGATAAGCATGAACAAATTCCATTTGTACAGATTGCGTTTGGACCGCAAGGGGATGGATTACATGGATCCTCTGGCACGATTGGTTCTTCAATTGCTATGTATTTTAAACGAATTGTTTTGTGAGAAATTGATCACTGAGAGATTGAATATTTGGTGAACATCAAAGTGATATTTCGGTGATAATGTGTCTCTTACGTTTCGGATAACAGTTCGTGAAAGGATCTCCGATATAACCGTCCGCACACACGCAAGACGGTGTGTGATTGATAACGTTACACGTAGCCGAAAGTCCACACGAGCCTGGACAAGGATCTCTGCATCGTTCGTTCATACAAGCCTGATTACTCGGGCAATCGGAATTGATAGTACATTCCGGTCTACAATTCGGTGGTCTGCCAATGTATGACGAGAGACAAGAACAAGAAGGTGCACCACCGATATCGCGACATTGCGCGTACGGTCCACATGGGGATGGTACGCAAGGATTTTGAATAACTGGACCCGGGCTGGGTTCTGGAAAAATATGTCGTTTGATAATCCCGGATAAAATGTCATAATTATTCCCAAAGGATATAAGAATATTATACTGTTCTCCTTAGCTAATCTGTACTATAACATGTTTCAAGACTCGAAGAAAAAAGTGAAGATACAATGAAATTTGAAAAGTTGTTGGATAAGAAATTGGAACTAAGGAAGACACTATAAATGTGTGATTTTATGAATGAGTCTTACTTGGCATGGGGAAACATCTACTGAACGGATCGCCAGTGAAACTTTGTTTACAGGTGCAAATTGGACTATGATTCAAAACCGCGCAATTGGTGTTCAAACCGCACGATGCAGGGCATGGGTTAACACACTTCTGGTTAACGCAAGCCCTGTTAGTGGGACACTCCGAACTTATCACACACTCTGGTCGACATCCTGGAGGACTTCCGATATATTCTGGCAAACACGTGCAAACCGGTTGATCGTTAACTACACGGCAGTTGCTGTTCGGTCCACAAGGTGATGGGTTGCAGGGTTCCCTCACAACTAGATCTATTGTTGAAAAAATTAGAACTCTGGTTACCCCGTTAATTAACGAATAGCGAAACAAATGACCCGGTGAATCTGAACGATCAAATTTAGAAAAGTTACCGATACTAAATTCAATAATAATTTCACAATCGTATATTACCAGGAACTAAGACGGGGCTGCAATAGCGGAACGGATCTCCCGTGTATCCAGGTATGCAGGTGCATGCAGGGGAGTGATTGATCACTTGGCAAATCGCGTTTTGACCGCAGGTTCCGGGACAGGGGTCCTGACATTTCGATCGAACACAGGCCATGTTCGAAACGCAATCAGAATTCACGACACACTCTGGTCGACATCCTTCGTACGGATTTCCAATATAGTCTTGCAGACAGGTACATGAACCAGCACCGTTTTGTTCTTTACAAATAGCGTTCGCACCACATGGCGACGGTGTACAGGGTGACACATTTTCGACTATCGTTGCTAAAATGAAATAGTTCCCGGTTTTTTAATCTGTTGAAAGCTTCGTTACCAAGTTCTTGAGGGGCTATGCTTACGTTGCCTCTGGAAACACTGGGTGAAAGGATCTCCGGTGTATCCACTTAGACAGACACACATGGGTGTGTGACTGACTGCCCGACATTCTGTGTTCGAGCCACATGAACCAGGACATGGGTCTCTACATTTCTGATTCATGCAAGCGAGATGATCAGCGCACTCGCTGTTACTGACACATTCTGGTCTACAATTCGGCGGTGATCCAGTGAATTCAGGTAAACAGGTGCAGGACGGTGAATTGTTTACAACTCGACACTGGGCATTTGGACCGCAGGGCGATGGTTGGCACGGATTTACAGGTTCAACTGGTGTATCGACTGTCGAGTAAAAGGATCGTTTTGAAAAGTATGTTTAAATAACCACGGTTGACTGTGTGAATCTATGTATGGGATCTTCTTACGTATAGGATCACATCTGGTGAAAGGATCTCCGGAGAATCTCGGAAGACAACTGCAGATGGGATTGTGATTGACAACCTGACACTGGGTCCTGAGACCGCAGGTACCGAGACACGGTTCTATACACTTTTGATTACTGCAGGCAAGATTACGTGGACAATCGGAACTGACCACGCATTCCGGTCTGCAGGAAGGTGGACTTCCTAGGTATCCTTGAACACAGGTGCAAACTCCCTGACCGTTTACAACGCGACACTGACTGTTGGGACCACAGGGTGATGGTCTGCAAGGATCTTGTACTGGGTCTGACAGGGGAAGACGAAACCGGTTAAAAATGTGATAATTTATGAAATAATAATTTTGAATATTTGGCAAAGAAAATATGTGCACCTCTGGCGATACTACACAGCACGAACGCGTTCCCGGACATTCCCGAAGGACAACTGCACATGGGTATATGATTGAAGACATTGCATATGGCATTCTGCCCACAAGTTCCGACGCAGGGATCGGTACACTTGTTACGCATACATGCTCTATCCGAGGGACAGTCATTGTTCAGCACACATTCGGGTCGGCAGAGTCTGTACGGATCTCCCTGATACTCAGGAAGACAAGTACAAACACCATTGTTACAGTCCGCGTTTGGACCACATGGTGATGGATTACAAGGGTCTGATTCCTGAGGTGCAATTTCTATAAACGTTGGAGAAATATCCCAGTTAAAAATCCTATGTTCAACTAAATTTACATCAATTCAAGTGTACTATAATACTGGATCAGAAAATGAAATCTAAGCGGTGGAAATTTATGATCTTACGTTGTGGTTGTGGTTGACAACTAGTGAACGGGTCTCCCGTGAAACCTTCGGGACAAGTGCAGACAGGTGTGTGGTTGATCACACTGCACATAGCGGCAAAACCGCAGGATCCAGGACACGGGTCTCTGCACTTCTCTCTCATGCAAGCTCTGTTGCTGGGACAGTCAGGATTGATCGTACACTCTGGTCTGCAATTCGGCGGGCTACCAGTGTAACTTGTTAAACAGGAACAGGACGGGGTACCTCCGTTATCGCGACATTCCGAATATGGGCCACAAGGGGATGGTACACAGGGATTTTGTACGGGTGTCGGTAGTGGTGCTGAAAATAATTCTTGTTGTCTTTTCACTGGGTTTCGTTATCACGTAAAAATATACAATCATTGGTTCTCTGTGATATAAGTCACTGGGTATAACTTTGTAACTATCCTATTAAATCTGCTAGATGTTACAATATGGGTGACTCAGAAATCCTTTAATTACTCTATGTTAATCAAGGGTTTACTTAAGTATGTCTTACTTGGCGTCGGGAAACATCTGGTGAACGGGTCGCCAGTGAAGTCCAACTTGCATGCACAAATTGGACTGTGATTCACAACCCTACAATCTGTGTTGATACCACATTGGCCGGGACAGGGTTCGACACATTTCTGATTGATACAGGCTTTATTCGAGGGACATTCCGAACTGACGACACATTCCGGTCGACATCCTGGTGGACTGCCTGTGTATTCGGGTAGGCAGGAACAGACACCCTGGCCATTACTTACACGGCATTGACTGTTTGGTCCACAGGGAGAGGGACTACATGGGTTTCCGGGTATGACGGCTGTAATTCGTGAATTATATCTTTTTGTCAGCATCACCATATCTCAAGGTGTGTTAAACCCACATTACTATCGAGCGTTATTGTTCTACGTGATTACTGGGTTAATGCGGATGTCGATTACATGATGTGTATATAAAGAGATATGTTCGAAGTTATAATATTTTAAATAATGATTAATAAATGTATAAAGATTTTTAAAAGACTTCTCGATACATTTATTAATAACTATTTGAAACATTGTATCTTCGATAACATTGAAATTCTCTCTGTATAACACAAGAGATTGGCATGAACGATGATTTCAATGATCACCCCCGTAAATTTTAGCCGATGTCATCTAACCTTACGTTAGTGTTAGTCCCTGGAATTATGTATACTTCTTTCTTCTTCTCTCCACGTGGGATGATATGGCAATTAGGTGTAAGTGATTCTGAATGATGATGGAAGCGCCGATGATTATGAGAAGCGTGTCTATCGTTAGCTTCTCTAACGAGGCATTAATGATGATTATCGGCATTGACTTTCGACACTTACGAGTCGGTGGCTCGGGATGGCAATAATTGAACGGATCTCCCGTGAATCCTGGCACGCAGGTGCAACTCGGCAGGTGGTTAATGACACTGCACTCTGCGTTCTGGCCGCAGGTGCCCGGGCACGGGTTCTGACACTTGGATCTTACGCAGGCCAAATTCGACGTGCAATCGGAATTTACCGTGCACTCCGGTCGACATCCTTCGTACGGGTTTCCGATATAATCCTGGGCACAGGAGCAAGATCCTGCCCCATTTTGTTCTTTGCAAATGGCATTGGGACCACATGGTGATGGTGTGCATGGTGACACAGGTGTAGGTTCGATCTCGGCTAAAAATAACGGGTCCACACTTGTTTATGGATATCCAAACACTCTGTCCTCGATCGTACTCACTCGTGGTACAGAGTTTATAATTATGGATTCACCATAATTAGAATTTAATTGAAAATAAATCGGTGATTGATAGTGTCGTGTTAAACTTAATCGTAGTGTTCTGTATTATGTATATGTGTTAGGTCTGTAAAGCGAGATTATCTTACGTCGTTTGATAGTACACTGCGTGAACGGGTCGCCGGTGTAACCACTCAGACAGGCACACATCGGTGTATGACTGACCACACGACATTCGGCATTGGAACCACACGAGCCTGGGCAAGGGTCCTGACACTTTCGATTGATGCAGGCCAAATGACTCGAGCACTCGCTGTTGCTCACACATTCGGGCCTACAATTTGGCGGGGAACCGATAAACTCAGGTAAACAGGTGCAGGACGGTTTGTCGTTGATAGTTTGGTAAATCGAGTTCGGGCCACATTGACAGGAGGGACACGTGTCCTCCGTTGGTACGTTAATCGCAGCTACGAAGAGATGAAGAAAGTTAAAATTCATAGTCTGTTCTTGTTGCTACGAGTTCTGATTTTCACGGAATAATTCAAGGACTCTTACTGATGAATTCACATCTCGTGAAAGGATCACCGGTGTAACTCGATGGACAACTGCACACAGGATTGTGATTGACCACCTGACAGAGTGCTCTTAATCCACAGGTACCCGAGCATGGATCAATACATTTCTGATTGCTGCAAGCTTGATTTCTAGGACAATCCGAACTGACTATGCATTCCGGTCTACAGGTAGGTGGAACGCCAAGGTATCCTGGCACACACGAGCACACGGACTGGCCGTTTATCGGTCTACATTGACTATTCGGTCCGCAGGGTGACGGACTACACGGATTCACCAGGATTGGTTCTAATTGAAATGGAAAAAAAGCTAGTAAATAGAGATCTAGATCAGGACTTTGTTCTTCGTTACTGGACGCGGTTCAAGGAATTACCTTGGACAGGATCACACGATATGAAAGCATTTCCGGACATCCCCGTTGGGCAACTACACATGGGTATATGATTGAACACGTTACAGATCGCGTCCCTTCCACAAGTTCCTGGACACGGATCCATACATTTGTTACGAACACAGGCTCTATTCTGGGGACAATCTGTATTGAGAACGCATTCCGGTCTACAACTGGTGTATGGATCACCCTGATACTCTGGCAAACAAGTGCATATTCCCGCGGAACACTGTGCGTTCGGTCCGCACGGTGAGGGATTGCAAGGATCCGATTCGGGTGGTGGTACTGAAAGAATTGGATTTTTATTACATGGGCTATTTTTTAGGATCTCGGGAGATTTGTCATCTCGTTCGAATTGGAATGAAATCCTTACACTGTGGCGGTGTTGGGTAACAATTGCTGAATGGATCTCCAGTGTATCCAGCGATACACGCACACATTGGTATATGATTGACAACATTGCATTCCGTGGCTATACCACAGGATCCTGGACAAGGATCAGTGCATCTCTGTCTGACACAGGCTCGGTTACTGGCACAGTCGGAGTTCACTGTGCACTCTGGTCTGCAATTCGGGGGACTTCCTATATACGTGGGTGAACACTGACAGGATGGACCACCATTAATAACTCGACACTCGGAATATGGACCACACGGAGACGGCAAACAGGGCTGTGAAACTTCAGTGTCCGATGGTGGCAAAGGTTCTGAAAACGCGAATAAATTGTTTGCATCTTCCAGGAAAATATAATCAACGTTCTATCGTCATCGTGAATCTATTAAAGAGTCTTACGTGGGATGGGGAAACATCTGGTGAACGGATCTCCAGTGTACGACTGTCTGCACGCGCAAATGGGACTATGATTTCGCACCACACAGGTGGCAAAGGTGCCACAGGATGCTGGACACGGATTCATACATTTCTGGTTCACGCAAGCTTGACTCTCGGGACATTCCGAATTTACGACGCATTCCGGTCGACACAACGGTGGGGCACCGGTGTACTGTGGTAAACAGGAACACACACCCTGTCCGTTAACCACGCGACACTGACTGTTCGGTCCGCATGGCGAAGGACTGCATGGATCTTTGTATTGGTCCTCTACAAGAATATTCAATTTGTGATCGAGTGAATAACCGCGAGATAAAATAGATAGACTTGGAACTCTATTAACGATGAGTTGAATCTTTCGTTTAAAAAAACATCCTACCAATTTCACGGATCACTGTGCAGTATTGGAACGGATTCCCACTGTATCCTCGGATACACGTGCAAGCAGGACGATGATTGATCGTTTGACACTCAGCGTTCGGACCGCAAGTACCGGGACAAGGATCCTGACACTTTGAACGTATGCAACTTAAGGTAGATGGACAATCCGTGTCTACGACACACTCCGGTCGACATCCTTCGTAAGGATTGCCGATATGATCAGGCAGACAGGAACAAGAACCGACAGCGTTTTGTTCTTTGCAAATGGCGTTGTAACCACATGGCGAAGGTTCACAGGGTGAAAGATTGATTGGAACAGCTAAAAGATTTTGATATTTCAATGCTTCGAATCCCAATAATAGATGGATGAAATTAAACAGAAATGAATCTTTGATATTAGACACAAAATTGAACTACTTCAAAGGATCAATGTTCTTGACTCTTACGTGGCTTGGGGACACACTGGGTGAAAGGATCACCGGTGTAGTCTCCTGGACAAACACACATCGGTGTGTGACTGACAACTCGACACTCCGCGTTCGCGCCACACGAACCGGGACAAGGATCCCTGCATTTTTGATTGACACACGCCAAATGACTGGAACACTCGCTATTGCTAATGCACTCGGGTTTGCAGTTCGGTGGGGTGCCAACGAACTCCGATAGACACGAGCAAGAGGGTGTGTTATTGATCACGCGACACTGCGAATTAGGTCCACATGGGGATGGTTCACACGGATTCTCCGGGACTACTGGCTCGGGTGCTAAAAGGATCACGTTAAACAGTTTTCAATTTTTGTAGACTCCGGTTCATGAACGCTTCTGTAGAGAAAGAATTATTGAAATGCGCGTGAATCGTTGGGTTGTTCCACTTACGTCGTGGAATACACTGGACGAACGGATCACCGGTGTGTTCCGGTAAACAGCTGCAGATGGGATTGTGATTAACTACGTTGCAGACGGCCCTGAACCCGCAGGACCCTGGACAGGGATTTATGCATCTCTGATTGCTGCACGCTTCCGTTAACGGACAGTCGGAACTCACGACGCACTCTGGCCTGCACGCGGGTGGTGCACCCAGGTATCCTGCCACACAGGTGCAGACTGGCTGCTGGTTGATCTCGCGACACACACTGTTCGGTCCACAGGGTGTAGGGTTGCAAGGGTTTCTTGTTACGGGATCTATATTTCGTAAAATATTCTGCGATTTAAAACGGGTGAAAGAATTTACTACCAGTTTCGGAATTTAAACAAAATAAATCAAACCGAGTGAATAAATATCTCGCGAATAGATCAGAGAGTTTTTTTAGATACCTTGAAGAACCGAGCACTGAACAAAGGCATTTCCGACCATTCCATTGGGACAACTGCACATGGGTACATGGTTGTACACCAAACACACCGCGTTAGCGCCACAAGTACCTGGACATGGGTCCATGCACTTGTTTCTCACACAAGCACGGTTCTGCGGGCAATCCGTGTTTAATACACACTCCGGTCGACAACCTACGTAGGGGTCACCTTGATACTCGGGTAAACACGAACAAATTCCATTATCGCAGCGGGCATTCGGTCCGCAGGGTGTAGATGCACAGGGATCGGTAACAGAGGGTTCCGCTATGGAAAAAATTAATTGTATTGCCCGAAATCTGTCGATCGAAAAATCCCTTGAGATTTCGAATTATCTTACTTGGTCTGATTGGTGAGAGATAGCAGTTACTGAAAGGATCACCGGTGTATCCCTCGGGACACGTGCACACAGGCACGTGGTTGTACACCGTGCACAGGGAGGTCACCCCACAGGATCCCAAGCAGGGATCTCTACATTTTTCACTGCTGCACGCGAGATTCATGGGACAATCAGAATTCACGCGACATTCCGGGCGACAATTGGGAGGGGCACCCGTGTACCTCGGCAAACAGGAACAGGATGGAGTTCCACCGAAATTCCTGCACTCCGCGTACATTCCGCACAGGTTTGGCAGGCATGGATCTTTCGGGACTAGGGGGAAATCGTTCTGAGGTGGTCCTGGAATATTTGTTTCAATACGTCAAGATCTTCCTGGATGGCAGTTGCGTTTGGTAGATTGTCTATGCTTTGCTAATTAAAATCTCGATGGTTTTGGATCATCAAACCGCGGGAAGGTAAATTACTTTGAATAATATGAAGACGTTTACTACGTTTCCAGTCAGATGTTCGACAGCGAAAAAAATGTAATTATATTGGGCGTATCTCGTATGAAATACCTATAAACTTGAATTTTTGTGAACAAAATTGTAATATAGAAACGTATCAAATATAATTGAGGATCACTTAGATGAAGTACTGTGAATTCAGTTAGTCCCTCGATTACTTATCGATAAATCAAGATGATGGGTTACATGGGGGTGAGTGAACAGGTGAACGTGTGAACGATCGAGTATATTGGAAAGATTCTTACGTGGAGCGGGGAAACATTTCGTGAATGGGTCCCCAGTGTATCCGAGGTTGCAGGTGCAAATGGGACTGTGGTTGATCACCTTGCACTGTGTGTTGATACCACACGAATTCAAGCAAGGTGACGTACACTTCTGATTAATGCACGCGAGTTCACGGGGACACTCGCTATTTACCACGCATTCAGGTCGACAGCTCGGTGGATTTCCCATGAAATTCGGTAAACAGGTGCACACAGCGTGGCCGTCAACGCCACGACATTTACTGTTGGGTCCACAGGGGGAGGGACTACACGGGTCTGTATCTATCATGGCAGCTGTATGGAGGAAAATTTCGTTAAAGATAGCTTCTACGGTTGAATGGCGTGTATCGAAGCTGGCATAACATCTACAGAAAATTCACACATAATTTCTAAATCGTAATTAAGCTGGGTGCTTTTTTTCAACTACTGGTGCAGTGGGACGATATAAATATCAGCATCAAGAATGATTCTCAAATGCAGTGCTTCTTTATCTGGAATTTGTGCCGCGGGTATTCAAAGCACTACACAAGCTACTCTTTCAATGTAGCAAATGGTATTCCATACAACAAAATAATGGAGGCTTACGAGTGACCACTGTCGGGAAACAGTTTGTGAACGGATTTCCCGTGAATCCGGGGTTACAAGAACAGACTGGAAGATGATTAATGGGTTCGCATCGGGCTTGTAGTCCGCACGTTCCAGGACAGGGATCTCGGCATTTCAGGCCCACACAGGCCATTGTCTTGGCGCAATCGGAATTTTGGGTACATTCGGGCCTGCATCCTTCGTACGGGTCACCTATGTAGTCTGGTGGACAGGAACACGAACCAACGCCATTGATTTCACGGCAGATAGCGTTGATACCACAGGGAGAAGGCTCGCATAGTTTCTTAAAATCTAAGGGGTCATCTGATGGAAAGAGAAAATTTTCAACTTAGAACTTATTTCGATCATGCAATGTGGTCGGTCAAAGCTTGTGCACTAGCATGAATGCGTTCAACTGAACGCTCAGCTTTCTATTATCGTGGCGTGAATGATTGGGAGCAAGCGTAAGCTTCCTTGATTCGGTAGCTTGCGTGATCTTGATGTTCAGCACGTTACGATCGTTCGATGATTAATCTCGCTTTAGCATTGATTGTCACCATGTTTTCACAGGGTAACGATGATGTGCGTGTTTTAGATGTCGTTTGTGGTTTTTTATATTTTGTTTGTTTTTTGATTATGTTTTTAGTACCTTCTACTTTCTACCAAAAACATCGTGGAATCAAGCATGTATACTATTTCATCCGTTAATTATCTTCGTTATTTGCGTCGATGTTTCATTAGGGTGGTTTAATAAGTTAGGGTCTATACTCTTCTATAATAAGCATGGTTTTTCGGGTCAGGGTATCTTTCAAACATAAGCGTGTCTTCAGGGTCAGGGCACACTTCCGTATATTTGTAAGCTTGGGAATGGGGTAAGTTCAATTATGTCAGTGGTTAATTTTCCATATCCTGTAACTCCTTCGGGGAGGGGGGTGGGGGTGGGGGGGTCGTGTTGGGTATCCTTGATTCAGGGGTGAATAAATATCATGGATTTCTACGCTCCGCCGGAAGTGGTCAATGCGTGCAATAATCGTTCTATATGCACTAAACGGGTGGGTTGGGTGGATAAGGGTTGTTTGTACGGTTATCAAAACGATTAGGGGTGAGTGCAATTATGAGCCTATACTCCGTAGGCCCCGCCACCATTCAAATATCAAATACTGTTATTCCATTCGTGGGTATACATTCGGGGTCAGTACGCTCCTGGACGTGAAAGCGTGCTTTTCACATCGTCTCGTTAATCGCAAGGGTATCTGGGGTGTGGGGGAGGGGGTTGCGTACGTAATTCATTTGGTTATCGATATTATCGCTCGTGAATGAGTGCGGTGCGATTATGATTCTCAATGGCCCCGCCACCATGGCGACACTTTGATCGCCGCTATTGTTAGGGCCTTTTCTGCGTTGTTATTTCTGCTCGGTACGGTCACGAGTCAACGTGACACGTTTGTTAGAGACGCAATGACGTGAATGTCGGATTGTATTACGCGCGGTTACGATAAAAAGCACTTACCTGCCACGCTCGCATGCAAACAGCGAAATAATTTGCGTAAAATGAATGTGATAGAAAATAATGAACGTGTCGATCGACTCACCCTTGGCGACCGGCTCACAAACGCTGAACGGATTCCCGGTGTATCCTTCGACGCACACACATGCCGCGCGATGATTCACTACCGAACACTGAGCATTCGAACCGCACAAACCGACACACGGATCGCGACACTTTTGTTGCATACACGCTAACTGCGGCGGACACTCCGGATTGATCGTACACTCGGGTCGGCAATTCGGCGGCACACCGATGTAATTTTGTATACACGAACACGCCGGATTGTCACCTCTCACTTGACACTCCGCGTTGGGACCGCACGGTGATGGAAGACACGGGTTCGTCGGCACTGGTGGCTTTTCTGCGGAGAAATTGAAAAATGATAACAATTAATTAATTTATAGTAAAATATCGTTAATATATATTTTTGTGAAGGGTCAGGAAATGGGAATCTTTTGAATGTTTTCGATATGGTAAAACACTTACTCGGTAGCGGATAACACCTGGAGAACGGATCGCCAGTGTTTCCCTCGGCGCAGCTGCAGATCGGATTGTGATTGACCACTTGACACTTGGAGTTCTGGCCACAAGTTCCTGGACATGGGTCCTGACACTTGTTACCAAGACACGCCTGTGTCAGAGGACACTCAGCACTAACGACACATTCGGGTCTGCACGCTGGCGGACTGCCAATAAATCCGGCTTGACACGAACAGACTGCGTGATCGTTCACCACTTTGCAGACGCTGTTCGCACCGCACGGAGACGGTGTGCATGGTTGTCTTCTTGGCTCTGAAACAAATATATTATATTTCACATTTGTACGATAAAAGCAACTCAATTATTATTTTCTGTGCTTTTTCAAGATTTGTTAATATTCTTTTACACTTTAAGCAAACAGAAATAAACAACTGCTTTTGAATATGGAATTTGTACTTTAATGGGTTAATAATCTCATTGTCAGGCTATATGAGCTAATTTGAAGAAGAATACTTTAATAGGAAACATACCGTCTTGTACATATGGTCTGCAAAGCGTGAAAGGATCACCGGTGGTACCAGCGGGGCAACTGCACATCGGGATGTGATTAACTACGTCGCAACGAGCACTCGTGCCACAGGTACCAGGACATGGGTCCATGCAGTGCTGATTAATACAAGCTTTCACACGGGCACAGTCCGAGTTCATCGTACACTCTGGCCGGCAGTAGGAGTACGGATCCCCGAAATAGTTCGGCAGACACGTACACGTGCCCGCTGCACATTCTGCGTTCGCTCCGCAGGGAGATGGGTTGCACAGATCTTCAGGTGTTTTCGGTTGTTCTTTAAATAATAAAAGTCCAAGTTACCATTCGTAAAGAACCTGATCTCACGCTAAACGTATCGATAGATAGTTGGAATAATATTAAAGTTTAAATTAATATTTTCTACGTACCAATGATCTGCGAGCAGAGAGTGAACGGATCCCCAGTGAATCCCGATTGACACAGGCAAACTGGAATATGGTTCTGGACGCGACAATCTGCGTTCTGACCACAGGATCCTACGCAAGGATCTCTGCACTTCTCGGAGATACACGCCTGGTTCGATGGACAATCCGTGTTCACTACACACTCAGGTCTGCAGTTTGGTGGAAGTCCGATGTAGTTCTTGAGACACGAACAAGCGGCTTGATTCTCAATTGTTCGGCATTCTGCGTTTAGACCACATGGACTTGGCACGCAGGGGTCACCCATTGGTGGTACTGGGGCAACTACGATGAAAGATAAGGATAAAGTGAAGATATGAATCAATCTCAGGATAATCGATTAAGTCCACTTTTTGAGGTATTTTAAATATAAAATTTGTGGACACTTTTAAAAACCTCTACTTACCGGGCTGCGGATAACACCTGGAGAACGGATCTCCGGTCATTCCTTGCGGACAGCTGCACAATGGATTATGATTGATGACCCGACAGTTCGCTCCGACCCCACAGGTGCCAGGACAGGGATCCGTGCACTTGTATTTGTAACACGCGCGATTTTGTGGACATTCCGAGTTCACGACGCACTCAGGCTTGCAGTTTGGTGGCACACCGACAAACGACTCCTGACAGGTGCAAACGGCTTGGTCTTTGATCGCCCGACACAGACTGTTCGGTCCGCACGGTGTTGGTGAACATGGATCAGTCACCGTTGGTTCGGTTGGACTCAATGGTAGAGTGCAAATGGTAAATGGATCACCCACGTAACCCGGCTGACAAGTGCAAGTTGGTATGTGGTTGATGACAGAACACTGTGCCTGGATACCGCATATTCCCGGACAGGGATCCTCGCATTTGTTGCGAACACAGGCCTTGTTCGTCGCGCAATCCGAGCTGAGGATACACTCTGGTTGACAGCCCTCGTAGGGGTTGCCGTGGTAGTCGTCGATACAAATACAAGCTCCCACTTTGTCACGTTGTTGGCAGATAGCGTTTGGCCCACATGGAGAAGATTCACACGGATTGATCGCTTCCTCTGTAATTTAATTGTGTATATGGTTAAACACTATGATATCATTCACTGATACATATGATCTGAGAAATTTGTACGTACCTTCAAGAACAATACACTGAACAAACGGATTACCCGTGTAACCAGTAGTGCAGGAACAAGTCACAGCATGATTAATAACCATACACTGAGCGTTCTCCGCGCAAGAACCTGGACAGGGGTCTCTACATTTGGAATTTATGCACGCCTTGTCGGAAGGACAATCAGGGTTAATCAGACACTCCGGACGACAGGATGGTGGAACACCGATGTACGAAGGTAGACACGAACAGGATGGATATCCGTTTACATTCTGACACTGAGCGTTTGGTCCACATGGCGAAGGACTGCAGGGATCACCAGTGTCCTTGATTTCTGGTGAAACTGTAAAAATCATTGTAATTTCCTCATTCGATCTCACACATCCCACCGGAGACGTCAGTGCAGACAATAAATGAATTCTTTGTAGACAACATCGATTTAACTCCACTTTTTGAATTATTTAAAATTTATTTCCCTTACTCGGAATATCGTAGCAGCTCTTGAACGGATCTCCTGTCTGTCCCGGAAGACAGCTGCATATCGGCGAATGATTGATGACTTCGCATCTCGCGTTCAGTCCACAGGAACCTAGGCAAGGGTCCGTGCACTTCTGATTCACACATGCACGTGTGGGTGGGCATTCCGAGCTGACGATACACTCTGGCCGACAGGATGGTGGGGAACCGAGGTATCCTGGAAGACAGGAACACACGGCGTGATCCTCTACACTTCTGCACTGACTGTTTGGTCCGCAGGTGGAGACGGGGTTGCATGGGTCCCTCTTGCTTTCTGGCACTGTAGTAATTAAATCCAATTAGAAATGGTTAATAGAAATTGAGACTTAACTAGAATGAGATGATTTAGAAAACTGATGCTGTACTGTGTGTTATAAATGGTAGCAATTAATTTGTACCTTGTGGTTGGACACGACAGCTGACAAATGGATCTCCAACGTATCCAGATGGACACGAGCAAACGGGAATATGATTCACCACGTCGCAGATAGCATTTTGTCCACACGTACCCGGGCAAGGATCTTTACATTTGTTCCTTAGACAAGTTTTATCGCGAGGACACTCGGAGTTCACGATACATTCCGGTCGACAGGATTCGTACGGGTTTCCACTGTATTCTGGCAGACATTCGCAGTCACCGTTCCTACATATTGCGTTCGGTCCACACGGAGATGGCGAACAGGGGTCACCTGCTAACGGTGGCACCGTGGCTGAAGAAAAGTAAGACAATATTATAGACAAGTTGGACGAAGACATTCGTACAAAATAAAGCCTGGATTATCATTCTTACTTGGTGGAATGATTGTGCATTGTGTAAACGGATCGCCGGTGAAACCTTGCATACATGTGCAAACGGGTATGTGATTCAACACGTGGCATTGGGCATTGAGTCCGCAGGACCCTGGGCAAGGGTCCTGACACTTCTGACTCACGCAGGACAAGTGACTCTTGCACTCGGAACTCAGAATGCACTCTGGTCGACATTCCGGAGGGACTCCGATGTAATTTGGCAGACAAGAACACGCAGGACTTCCGGATATAATCTGACACAGTGAATTTGGACCGCAGGGTGACGGGGTGCAAGACGGTGGTCTTTCGGTAACCGGAGCTTCCGTCACGACTGTGAATATTGATCAATTGTAATTTAATTATTTAATCACATAATAATACATCGTTCTATACTCGTACGACTGTTATTAAGAGTCTTACCATGTGGTGAACAGAGGGTGAACGGATCCCCAGTGAACCCAATAGGACAGGTACAAATGGGATTGTGGTTCTTGGTGGTACATTGCGCCCTCAAACCACAAGTGTTCGGGCAAGGATCCGTACACTTTTTGTTCAAACACGCGAGATGAGCTGGACACTCGGCGTTCACCACGCACTCCGGTCTGCAGGACGGTGGAATTCCTGTGTACTCTGGGAGACACGTGCAAACTGCTTGGCCGTTCACCGCGCGACACTTGCTGTTGGGTCCGCAGGGCGACGGGAAACATGGGTCCAATGGTGGTGCTTCTACAAGTGCGAAATAGTGATTTAATAGTGTCTCACCTGGATTGCTGATGATTTACCGTAGACTCAAAGATACTTACTGCTCATTTCCTCGACTTCGCAAGCGTAGTAAGGGTCTCCGGTGTACCCAGGTGGGCAGGCACAAACTGGAACATGATTCTGAACGTTACAGATGGACAGGGTGCCGCAGGTACTCGGGCAAGGATCAGAACACTTGAATCCAACGCAGGCCAACTGCGGAGCGCAGTCTCTGTTCGATTCGCATTCCCTGTGACATCCTTTCTCGTTGTCGTACGGGTCACCGATGAGATCTGGTGGACACGCACACGCACCCGCGCCGTTTCTTTCGCGACATTGAGCATTTGGACCACATGGATTAGGTGAACAAGGATTCGTCACACTTATATCCGTTGCTAAAACATTAAACGTGATACAAGGTCAGTTGAGATATTGAAGAAACGATGGATCGATTTAGTGACATTTTTCTGTGAACTTACTCGGTGGAGGAGCTAGGTAGCAGCTGACACTAGCGTCACCCACGTATCCCTCGGGACACGAGCAGATCGGCATGTGATTCTGTACAGTACATCTTGCCATCTCTCCGCAGGCACCTGGACAAGGACTCTTGCACCTCTGATCGATACAGGCCGCGGTGTTGAAGCATTCCGAGTTATCGGTACACTCCGGTCTGCAATTCGGAGGACGTCCGACGAAGTTCAGCAAACATGAACAAGCTGGTTGAGAGCCAATCACTTTGCATTGAGAGTTCGGGCCGCAGGGATTGGTCGAGCACGGATTACCCAGGTCCTTCAACGGTGGCTGGGAAATGTTGAACCTAGTGCACTGCACGAAAGGATCACCCGTGTAGCCGGTGGTGCACGAGCAGATGGGATTGTGGTTCACCGTCAGACACTTGGTGTTCTGTCCGCAGGATCCTGGACAAGGATCAGCGCACCTGTTCTCAATGCACGCTTTGTTCTGCGAACAATCCGAACTAACTATACACTCCGGACGACAGGTAGGCGGAATTCCAACGAATCCTGGTTGACACAGACACACCGCGTGTCCGTTGTGTGTGCGACAGTTGCTGTTAGGTCCACATGGCGAAGGTTCGCAAGGATTTATCGGTGGTGGTTCCGGTGTCACCTCTACCGGCGAGCAGAGGGTGAACGGATCCCCGGTGTAACCAGGTATACAAGAACAAGATGGCGCGTGATTGACAACCCGACACGTGGCACCGTGGCCACAGGTGCCAGGACAGGGATTCACGCACTTGTTGTTCAGACAGGACTTGCTACGATCGCAGTCCGTATTTGTGACACACTCTGGTCTGCAACCTGTGTAGGGGTCACCGATATACTCTGGCAAACAGGTGCAAGATCCTACACCGTTTCTCTCGTTACACACTGCGTTAGCTCCACAAGGAGATGGGTTGCAGGGTGTACGAGGCTGTTCCGTCGTGATGGGTACTGTAAATTAAATATTACATACAATTTTAGTAATGTTAAAAACATGTACCAAAGTCTATTCGATCTGAAATTAAGGAGTGTACCTTCCATAATCGGAGTACACTCGGTGAACGGATCCCCAGTGTATCCAGCGTTGCAAATACACACGGGATTGTGTTTGACGACGTTGCAGTAAGTGTTGACACCACAGGATCCTGGGCAAGGATCCACGCACTGTTCGTTCTGACATGCGAGATTTCCTGGACAACCTTCATTTATGACACACTCAGGTCGGCAATTCGGAGCTCTGCCCACGTAATTAGGTAAACAGGAACAAGCTGGGAATCCATCTATCACGCGACATTGAGAATTGGGTCCGCAAGGTGACGGGACACATGGGTTGCCACTGGGTCCAGGTTCTGGTTGTTTTCCTTCGGCTAAAACACGATAGCGTACACAATCAATGACGATACAAAGTATGGACTGTTTTCACATATAAAACAATGGGATTCACGTACGTTCTGTTACACATCCAAAGAATGGATCACCGGTGTAACCCGAAGAGCAACTGCACACAGGGTTGTGATTGATTACTTGGCAGTCTGCATTCTGACCGCAAGTTCCTGGACATGGGTCCTTGCATCTCTGACCGATACACGCCAAGTTCTGAGGACAGTCCGTGCTAACAACACATTCCGGTCGACATGAGGGTGGACTACCTATGTAATCCGGTTGGCAGGAACACACTGCGTGATTGTCAATCACACGGCAATTACTGTATGGACCGCATGGTGACGGTTGGCAGGGATCTTCTGGCAGTGGTGTAACTGTAACAACAAAATTGAACGGTTAATTATAATAACAAGTACCAGGAGGAAATTATACAAGTACTGCAGTGTTATTTGTGAATGATAGATTTACCTGATGGCACGTGGCAAGATTTCAGCGGATCCCCGGTGTATCCGGAAAGGCAACTGCACGACGGTTGATGATTGATGACTTGACACTGTGCGTTTATACCGCACGCACCCACGCACGGGTCCTTGCACTTGTTATTAATACAGGCTTTCGTATGAACACAGTCGGAATTCTGAACACATTCTGGTCTACAGCCTTCGTGTGGGTCTCCAGTGTAATCAGGTAAACAGGTACACGATCCAGCACCGTTTCGTTCCTTGCACACTGCGTTCGAACCACATGGTGATGGATCGCATGGCATTGACACAGGGAAAGTAACTGTAAAATGTAAATCAAGCGATCAATTTTGCATGTTTCCTCAAACTATGAACAAAATATAAGAAACTGGAATAATTGTTACCTTTACTGCATCCTGAGAATGGATCACCTTCGTATTCCGCGTAACACTGACACATGGGACGATGATTTTGTACCGTACAATTCGTATTGAAGCCGCAGGATCCGACGCAAGGATCTATGCACTTCTTTTGAACACAAGCAAGGTAGTTCGGGCAGTCTTGATGGATCAGGCACTCGGGCCTGCAATTCGGAGGGGCACCAAACATGCCACTGACACACGTGCACACAGGATGATCTTCCTGTACGCGGCAGTCTGCGTTTGGTCCACATGGGGATGGCAGGCAAGGATTCTTTGGTCCTGGTATTACTTTCTCTGTAAATAATAAACGGGAAAATAGAATCAATCAGCATCTCACCTTAGAAATGAGTCTCAGCAAAATTGTAATTAATTAATTACCCTCTTTGATGCACTGTGTAAATGGATCGCCAATGTAATTCGGAGGACAACTGCAGATGGGATTGTGATTCACCACCTGGCAAAGGGCATTCTGACCGCATAAACCAGGACAAGGATCGTTACACTTCTGTCCTATGCAGGCCAGGTGTGCAGGACACTCTGAGCTGACGAGACACTCTGGACGACAGGATGGAGGTGTTCCGTGGTATCCTGGACTACAGGAACACACGGCACGGTCGTTCATCACACGGCAGATGCTGTGGGGTCCACAGGGTGACGGCATGCAAGGATTTTGTCCCGGTAGAACTGGAAAAATAATTCCATGTACAAAATTCCGATCAATTTTCAAAGATTCTTCAGATCACATCAAAGTACTTACGAGGTTTGTCGATCTTGCAGGATCCAAACGGATCCCCGCTGTACCCAGGTAAACAGGAGCAAACTGGAACATGTGCGACAACTTCACACTTGGCGTTAGCCCCACAGACACCTGGGCAAGGATCCCTGCAATGCTGATTGAAGCAGGCAAGGTGATTGTCGCAGTCCTGGTTGATGATACACTCTGCCTCGCATCCGTCGATGTAAGGGTTGCCGATGTAGGGTGGTACACACTTGCAAATGGCATTTCCGTCCTCAACGACGCAAAGTGCATTTTTACCGCAAGGTAACAGTAGGCAGGGATCATCCTCTTGCGTTGGCCGTGCTAAAGTTATTAATACAAAATTTATAATCTAATTTCCCTTATTAACCAAAGATTTAACGAATGAGGCAAACATACATGAACAACTTTGATAAGGATTGCCAACGGTGTTGCCAGGGCAATAGCAGGGTGGCACCCTATCGGCGTCACAGATCGCACCAAGTCCGCAAGGATTAGGATCACACTGATTCGTCCTGGGTACGCATCCCCTGATGGTGTTGGGACTCTCGATGTATCCAGACAAACAGGAACACTTCGACAAACCGTTCTTCAACACAGAGCACTGAGTGTTAGGTCCACATGGTGAAGGGTCACAGGGGTTGCTAGGAAGCGAGCAAGCTGTTTGCGGAGGATTTCCCTCGTATCCTGGGAGACAGAAACATCTGACTTGTCCCCCTACGACTCGGCAACCAGAATTCACTCCGCAAGGATTGCCCTGACACTTGTCACCCTCTGGAACTGAATCATTTGACAATTGTATTAACTTCGAACTGTTTCAAATGTCATTTCTAAGATGATTTAATTTTTGCACACTTACTGCATTGTTCGAATGGATTTCCAGTAAGACCCTTCGGACAGAAGCAAATAGGATTGCCATTATCGTTCTCACACATCGCGTCCAAACCACACGGATTCGGCACACATGGATCGAACGATAACTTCGTACATCCCACGTGAGGGTTTCCTTGGTATCCCGGCAAGCATTTGCATTGGGCCTGATGTTTCTCGGGGTAGCAATTCGCGTTCTCACCGCAGTCTGATTCCAGACAGGGATTTATACACTGTCTGTTCAAACGGTCGCAGTATTTGTTTGGTGGACAATCCTCGTTGTATTGACAGATGTTTTTACCCTCTTCGACTGAAATATGATTTTCTTATTTCACCGAACACTAGAAAATCAATCTGATTTCTAAGATGAGATTATCGGTGATGATGTAAACTTACCTAAGTCGCAATACGAGAAACCATTTCCATGATAACCGTCCTCGCAGCTGCAGTCCGTTCCGTGATTCGTGTTAATACAAATCGCATGTTCGGCGCATGGGTTCCGAACTAGACAGGGCTCCTGGCAGACGTGCCCGATGCACGACTCTGTCAGCGGGCAATCCCTGTCGCTAGTGCAACCGGCTAAAGAAAGAGTGAGAAAGCCCATATAGCCCCAGGAGATAGTGCACGAGACGAACGAAGTTTTCGTTTGGCGTGTGAGGATGCTGCGTAGGCGGATCGTCGTAAACCGTTGCATTTGTGCGCAAGAATCGAAATTCGTAACCGGGAAACGATGTACCGCCGTGGAACGTTAAAGTAACGAGAACCGAAGTGAAAACCTTGGAGACGGTGATGTTTTCTCGTTTGTGCAATCAAGTAGAATCGTAACGCATATATGTACAATACATACATATTTACAGATCGAATCGGTTACCGTGAGAAACAAGTGGGTGTGTATGTGTGTGTATGTACGTGAGATAGATGCGGTGAAGTGTTCGCGGTCGTACAAACCTTTGACGCATGTGTTGGTCGTGGGATCGCATTCCATACCGGCTGGACAATAAGGACAATCGGCGGTAACTGCATCTTCTAAAAAAAACATTGAAAAACAGATGCATTGAATTCCCGGTATAATAATCAGACGAGTTGCGAGTGTGTTTGAGATTTGCAATTTCTAATTCAACAGAACGGTAGATTTTTGTTGGAAACACAAGCGGATGGGGTAATGTACCTTTCACGCAAACTGGTCTGTGATCTTGAACGTGACACACTTCAACGAAATCACATGGATTGCCGATAGTGCACGGATTCAAGCACTGCTGATTTATACAGGCCAACTGGGCTGGACAATCGGTGTGCGTGGTGCATTTGACATCTGACGAAATGAAGGAATATTAGAAGCCACGTCGAAATGACGTTATCGTAACAAAAAAAGAAAATATTAAAAAAAGAGACTAATTATATGATTCGTATTGATAAATCCAATTGCGGTATAATCGATCCATTTTTCTCAAACAAACATTTTCAGGAATCTATACGAGAAAGATGTAACACGTAACATATATTTTGCTTAAATCTAAACATGAAAACCTGAAAAGGTACACAATAATAAACAAACAGAGAACGATACACACTTCCCCCTAATTCCTAAAACATATAGTGGTTTTTGTGTTACATGTGTAAAGCCCAGAAGTCGTAAGTCGTTAGTTCGTCTACTTTTAAGTGAAATCTTTTTCTAATCATCGAAAATCTCGATCAAACGTGCAAAGCACAAGTTCTTAATCCCGATTTCGTTAAAAGTAGACGACAACGAGATCACAGGTAAGCGTTAGAGATCGATAAGCGATAGATCATCGTGCAGCAGCACATTAATATACAACATGCAAGAGAGCGCTAATGCAGCAGGTCCATAAATCTGCATTGGATTTCATTGTACTGCGTCTATCGAAACTGTCCGGCACCACATTGAGAGCACGTGATCTATGCGTTGCCTTTCCGGTATCGTTTCCGGCGTATAAATAACACACACACCTGACCGCGACCCGTTCGGTCGAATCGATCGATCAGGAATAATTACGTATATGTATGTATGTACACTCTCCAGAATTGGTTGCCTCCAATTTTTACTCTGGACACGATGGTGATCACACCGGTGGATGCTTGTCGAGACACATTGGTGACACAACAAGAACATGTACAAAACTCCCGACTAGAGAGATCTTTACCTGGGAGTATGCTACAATTAGACGTACTCTGGTGGACAGTTAGGTCCAAGCACACGGGCCGATGATTCACTATTATGCAATTCAATTCATCCGGACAAGTATCGTTAATTCTACAGGGATACCGGCATGAACCGTTCAAACAGATTTCACAGTCCGAGCAATCGGTGTCTTGGTTGCATGAGTGTGTGTCGGGTACGGTGGTAAAGTAGGTTTCTGTAGTGTATTGTTCGGTTGTTGAGAATTGCTGTGTGGTTTGTTGTAGGGTGGTTGAAAATTCATTCTCTGTTGTAGATTGTTCTGTGGTTGAAGGTTGCTCTGTTTTTAGTGATTGTGTTGTTAAATATTCATCAGTGGCTGAAGGTTGTTCTATCGTTGTAGGTCCCTCAGTAACTGAAGTTTCTTCCATAGTAGTAGGTGGTTCTGTAGGATATTGTTCTGTTGTTGATAATTGGTTCTCTGTCGTTGTGGATTCTGTGGTCAATTCTGTGGTCGTGAATTGTTCCATTACATTTCCGTTTGTACTATACGTAACTGGCGCATCTGTTAACTGATTGGCACCGCTTGTTGAGAATTCGCTGTAGCTTTGCTGCGTCGTTGGTTCCGTAACTGTGATTGTTTCTCGGTGATCGGGGTACTCTGCGGTAACAATGATCAATGTTTGTGTTTCAGTGCTCCCTGGACCCTCGGTAGTCACGTGTGTCTTTGTGTATTCGTTATCAAATGCCGTCGTAGATTCAGCTGTAGTCAAAGGCATCACTGTATCAATATCTACAATTGAAGTACTTTGTACTGAACCTTCTGTAGTAATACTTGGTGGTTCAGTGGTGTATGGAACTGCGGTGACAATTTCAACAGTTTCTCGTTGAGTACTTGTACTAACAAAAGGGCTTTCAGTAGCCACAGGTATTTGTATCGAGTTTTCATCAGGTGTGGTAGATTCAGGTGTAGACAACGGTACCACAGTTTCCATAGAAGAATTCTCTAACAAACCCTCCGTACTAAAAGCTGAAGGCTCAGTTGTATAAGGAACTGCAGTGACTATTTGAATTGCTTCTTTTTCAGTAGTAGGTACAGAAGTTTCAGTAGTCAAATCAATTATTGTAGACTCTTCATTTAATGTCGTAGACTCAGGTGTCGTCAAGGGCATCACAGTTGCAATAGAAGATGAATTCTCTAACAAACCCTCCGTACTAAAAGTTGAAGGTTCAGTTGTATAAGGAACTGCAGTGACTATTTGAATTGCTTCTTTTTCAGTAGTAGGTATAGAAGTTTCAGTAGTAAAATCAATTCTTGTAGAGTCTTCATTATACGTCGTGGACTCGGGTGTTGTAAACGGTATCATAGTTTCAATGTCTACGTCCAATGACGTACTCTCTAATGAATTTTCCGTAGTGGTGTATGGTATTGCGGTAACTATTTGAAGAGTTTCTCGTTCAGTATTCGTTACAGAAGTTTCAGTAGTACTTAACGATTCTGTTGAGGAATCTGTACTCTCGGAAGTAGTTTCTATTTCGCTGGTAGTAGTTTCAGGAGATTCAACATTTGTACTTGTTTCCTCAATTCCACGTACAGTTGGTACAGCTTCCGTTTCAGCATTAATCTCAGTAGAAATTATATCTGGAAGTGTCGAAGGAGAATCTGTGTTCCCAGAAGTCGTACTACTAGAAATTTCAAAATTCGTTTCCGAAACTGCACTAATCTGTTCAGTATTACTTTCGGTAATATTTTCGAAGCTTTCGGTAACAAATGTCATCGGAAACGTGGATGTATTTTCTGTGAATGTACTCGTAGAAGTTTCAGCAATATTTTTGTCAGTAGTAATAGCTTCAAGCGTAATTATTTCAACCGAACTACTTGTACCGTCCGAGTAAGGAATTGTCGAGGTTTCCTCGTTACTTTTAAAAGTAAATTCGAAAGTACTATCATTATATTGTGTGCTTGTTAAAATCATTGTCTCGGTGGTCTCGGGTGTGGAGTATCCGAGGGTGGAATATGTTTGAGTTGTTGTGAACGTGTCTGTGCATTGTTCGTCGTTAGTGTCGCAACCGCAAATTAGCCTGTGTGCTTTAACCCGACAGTGAACTGCCAGTTGACAATTGTCGACACAAGGATCAACGCAGGACCCTTCGACACAGGCTTCTGTGTCACTGCAGTCATCATTGGACTCGCAGACATTGCCGGTCGTGTGGTTCAGAACTGCTGCGGATACAATACAATATAAACACAATCGTAATCGTGAATCATTCAAGTCGACAGTAAAAAAAAAAAACTGAAACGTACAAGCGTAATCGATTAGAGACTATGCTACTGTATAAATACCGTTTTAATTCCAAAGTATCTACGATATTAAAGAGTTAGCATGCTCGCATAAAATAGACAAGCTAATCATCGGAAATATGATTATTATTAGGTCTTTACAGAGACAGATGTAACGGAAAAATAAAATCCTTGAGTAGTGAGGACGTCGGCAGAGTAGAGCAGGGGGTGGGTGGAGTTTTTAGGTTTTATATTTATCACGGGAAGAATTGTATATCTGTGACATTGGAACCTGAAACGTTCGTCATCCAGACAACAGAACGAGCGTAAAGTATGACACAGTGTTCCCTATCGGTTCTCTATCGTCACATAATGATCATTCACGATCGCCCATGGTACGAGTATACAGTGTAACATAATCCCTATAGTGTGTTTCATACTTTTCAAACGAAAGATTCCGTTGTCTGAATGAACGGTAAGCTGAAAAAGTAGCAATTCGTATGTACGGTGTATCAAGGCCAAGGCAAGTAAAAGACTGCGGATAGTATTCGGTAACGGCTAGAACGAAGATCGAAGTAAGAAGGAGAAAAAAAAATATATTAACAAAAAAAAGAAGACAAAAAAAATACAGACAGACAGACAGAGAGAATCTATAAAAAAAAAACAAGACAACGGAGAAACGAAGAAGAGTTTTCAGATAGGTGGTGAGAAATGGTGTTTACCTTTCATGCATCCGTATTTAGTATCTGGCACAAAGCCGGGGGGACAGAACTTGCAGATAGGCTTGTGCTCCTCCACGTAACAGGGGGCATCAGCCGGACAGGTGGAGTTTCTGCATGGGTCCACGCAGCGATAGTTGCGGCACGCCAAGTCTGGAGAGCAGCCACTGTCTCGCAGGCAAATGGAGAGGGAAGGATTGCAGTTTTGTGTGCATATGCAGACGGGACGATGGTCCAGGACGTCGCAGGTCTTATCGGCCGGGCAGGGTTTTTTCTTTCTGACGTTACAGGGATTCTGACATTTTCCATTTACGCACGCGGCGTTCGACGGGCAATCGAAATCTCTCGAGCATGTCAGCGTGTCTGGGGCGCAAGTTAACTCCCCGACCTCGTTCACAACGAACCCGTATTTGCACACGCACATTGGTCTATGTTGCCTGACCTGACATCTCTTGTTTACCTCACAGGTGTACTGAGAGCTTAGACACGGATCGCGACACTCGCCTGTCTGCGAGTGACACGACAGACTCTCCGGGCAATCGTTATCGGAGGAACAACCGATGCTCGGCGTAGGTCTGGGATTTAACGTTTCACATTTAGGATCTGGATGACAGGCCGTGTGAGGCATGCCGATATAACACTGCGGACAGGAGCAGCGAGGCTTGTGCAGAACCACACGGCAGAGAGCATTGATCCCACAGGCACCGCGTAGACCGCAGGGGTCCAGGCATTGTAGGTTTATACAGGCTTTTTCATTGGGGCACTCTAAGTCGCTGGTGCATTCGCGCTCTGTATATGGATATTTTTGCGTCGCGTTTATTTTGTCGATCGTGTCGCGAATTCGATGTAGAATTCAGTGGGTCGGTGGTTGTGGGTCGGTGAGTGGTGGTGGTGGGACAGGAAAAAAAAAGAAAAAAGCATTTATAAGAACTGTGAAAAGAAACTTTCTCACAAATAACATAAACCACATGCTTTGTATTTAAAATTACGGAAAATAAATAGGGTAGCTCTTGTGAAGAAGATACAGAGACAACGAATTTACATTTATTCCGAATACACGAAACATCCTCTCGTTCGATAGAGAAAAAACAAATATGTATATATATATATATATAAACGGCAAGCAGCGATATTTACAACACAAGCCCCCACAGATTTCAGAAAATAAGAGGAAATAAATGAACAGCAAATAACAAGCATGGGTATATGAGAATGTCCCTTTCGCAGTTCCCAATCTGTATTAATCCTAATCTACGTAGATATAGTGTTGACTGTAAATGTGTACCTTCTTTTACACTCAATTTGGCACTATTCGTTAATCAATCAAAAATTAGATCGTTGCCTCTCTTTCTCACTTTCTTTCATTGTTCTACGTTTTTCTTTTCTTTTTTTTTAAACTCATTCTCACGTTCTTATTTTTCTTTTCATTTCCTACAAACAATTCTACGAATATGTATATATTCAAAATTTTCCACAAGACAGATTGGATACTGAAATAAACATTCTACATATGAAGTTATGTGTGAGACATGTGTGAATGTGTTCCTTCTTGATCTATTATGTACAGTATGCCTATATTGTAGAATTATATGTACACAGGTATGTTGACTGCTGTGGGTAAATGTAATAAAAAAAAAAGAGAGAATATATATCTATATATATCCAGTGTCCAGACGATATTATTTGTATATCGTTATTGTGACTGCTCCAATCACATCTGTCTCTCGATTTGTTAACGACTCACTGGATTAATACATCTATGTATTACTCAATTCCTACTAGACGATACATGGTTATTCTACAGACCATGTTCCTCAGATCGTCAGTATTGCACGCTAGTCACAAATGCTGTACATAACATTAATCGATCTGCTCGGTTAAACAGTTAGTAGGTCGTCTCTTACCTGTGGTGCACTCGATCTCCGGTGACCCGGTCGTACCAGGTGGACATCTGCAGACGAAAATCGCGCCGTCCCTTATGCATTCCGCACCCTTTCCGCAACCGTTCGTACGGCAGTCTACACTTCTATCCGCGCTACCTGTCATCAAATGCCAAACCGGTAAGAAAACACGTATAGATACGTTATCAAATAAATTACCCAGCTTCTTACAGGAAACAGCTAGGGTTGTAATGAAAATTATGAATTATCGTAGAAATAACTAAAAACAACAAGAAAATCAAGATAAATCTGTCGTGCGTAACTTCCCATACGAGGGAAACCTGTTACGATGATAATTAAAAACCGGTTGACTCTTTCACCAGCCTAATGAAGCTGTTGGAAAAGTTACACAGGTAACGCAACGCGGTTCTACATTCCTCCGTGCGATCCGTATGTTAATGAAAGGATCTTACATGCGTGCGTTGGATCGCCGGATGGATAATTCGATGGACAATAACACTGCGGTTGGTTCTTGTAAATACGACAAGCCGCGTTCACACCGCAACGGGTGTCCTTGCAGAGTTCACCACCATCGCAGATACAAGCTTGATGAGCATCTCCGTGGCATCCGGGGTCGCACGTGCACTCGAATCCGTTCAGGGTCTCCCTGCATTTGGCGTTCACACCGCAAGGACGTCGCAGACATTCGTCACCGCCTGAAATGAAATTTGCATAATAAAATTTCTATTCTTTTTTATGAAAGTTAGCATCGTCACAACGTCGAAGGGGAAGAGGGTTACCTTTCTTGCAATTGATCTTCGGATTTCCGTAATGTCCAGGTGGACAGGAACATTGTGCCTTGCGGTTGACAACCCTGCATTGCGCGTTGAAACCGCAAACACCGTGTTGCAGACAGGGGTTGGTGCAAACACCATCCTCGCTGCACCGTTTGTTCGCCTCGCAGTCGTCATCGCGATGACATTCCAGTTGATAACATTCCTGGCTGGGCTCACCCTGGAATCCTTCGGGACATAGACACACCGCACGGTGGTTCGACACGCGACACAGTGCGTTTATTCCGCAGGGGGATCCATTGGCGGAGCAGGGATCAGCACATTGATTGTTCACACAGGACATCGACGACGGACAGTCCGAGTGGGTGCGACAGCCGACGAGACAGAGTCCTCCGTCGCAAACGTAGCCCTAGATAATTTGAATGTGATCGTAGAGGGATTAACACTTTGATATAGAAATAAATCGGAATTTGATTCGCGTTCGAAACGAAACTATTTAATTTCGAACAAAAGGGAGCATTTTTTTTGTGTGAATATATGATAAATGTAATTTTCTAATGTACCTTGGGACAAGCATTGTTGATGTCGCACTTGATACGACACTTTCCAGTGTGACAAACCTCGCCGCAGGAACACTGGTCCTGATTGTAACAGCTGTTCGTGCAGAAGCCAATCTCGTCGCACTCGCAGGTGCCATCACATGGGATCATGGATTTCACACAGGTACTCAACGCATTACCATAGTAATTAGCCGGACAGCTGCACTGGGCCACGTGATTAACCACGCGACAACCAGCGCATTCCCCGCATGCCTTGCCACCCTCGCAAGGATCTGAAGAAAGAAAAAAAAATTGATTGCGTTATATGATATTCACGAGAATCCCCGTAATATACCGAGGCTGTTATTGTCGGACGTATATTTACTTCTGCATCTGTTATTAATGCAAGACTCGTCGTTGGGACACGTGTTATCGCTGCGGCATCCGATGTCGCACAATCTGTCGTGGCATATCTGATTGGCGACGCAGTGATCGTCGCTGTTGCAAATCGCCTTGCAAATTCCACCGTCGCAACGCTCGTCACCGAGGCAATTAGCATCGCTGGAATATGATTTACGAATAAGGATTTCCGTGTACGGTGGCGACAGGGAGTCAGCAGGCAAAAAAGATTTTATTATTCTACCTTCTGCAGGTGGTGTAACAGGACCTTCCGTAACACGTTTGCCCGGGCACGCAGTCCAATTCCGACGTGCAGGGTAGGAATGCCTGTTTACAGCCAATTAGAGGATCTCCGACCAGTGGCGTAGGACAGGTACATATCTTCTGGTGACTAACGACCGAGCATTTCGCGTTGACGCCGCAAGCATCGTGTAATATACAAGGATCTGAAATAATTAACATAAAAGGGAACAAAAATATTAATAGATAACATAGAATAATATTTCCTAATAAAATATCCTAGAAAAACATCATAATTGTAATTCCCAACTAGCATACCTTGACACTGGTTATTTAAACAGGCGTAATTCTCCTGGCATTCGACATCAGCGCGACATCCAGCGCCACAAACGAGTCCCTCGCAGATTTCACCGCTTCTACAATCCTCGTCCCTTCTGCACAATGATTTACAGATACCGGAAGTATCACAACGTTCGTTGCTCAGACAGTTGGCATTCGTCGAGCAGACGGGCGTGCAAACGCCACCGATACAGGCTGTTCCAGTCACGCAGTCCCTGTTTGCTTGACAAATCGGTCCTGGGGATCTGAGACAGGCAACCTTCGCCGTTGGGTTCGGGATGAATCCCGCGGGACACGAGCAAGTCGCTCGCTGATTGAACACAGTACATTTGGCGTTTGGACCGCAAGGTGTTGCCTCGCAGGGGTTGATGCACTTGTTGGTTATACAGGCCTCGTTTCCGTTGCAATCCTCGTCAGCGCGGCAACCGAACGTGCACATGTTGTGCAGACAGATGTGACCCAGGAAGCAATCGTTGTCCAGTCGACAGGTCAGCAAACAATTTCCGCCGATGCATTTCTCGTTGAAGGCGCACTCGTTGTCGCTCGTGCAGATGGGCAGGCAGACGTTGTCGCGACAGGTGTTTCCGTCGACGCACTCGTTGTTGCCACGGCAGGAGACCGGCACTGGAAAATTGAGTACGTCGAAGGTTTTATGATGATTGGACAGCGAGTGGTTGGCGTGTTTATGCAAATATTTGCGTGGTACGTGGATAAATGAAGGAGCGGAAGTTATTTGTTTTATATCGTTAGGGTTGTTAGAGTGTGATGGGGAAATTGGCTTTGGGGAAATTGTAGTAGAATTGGATATCCGGAATATGAATTATTATCACACTTACATCTCACACACTCGACTTCGGAGTTGCCAGTGAATCCTGGTGGACAGCTACACTGTTTTATGTGACTCCTTACTTGACAGTCGGCGTTTATACCGCACGCGGCACGAATGTCGCAGGGATCTAGACATTGACCGTTCAGACAGACGTCGGACAAGTTGCATTCTTCGTCGGATTGACATGATGCTGCAAAAGGATCAAATTTGTACACATGTATTAAAGAACGATGTGAGGAGAAGTTGGAATTGAAAAATACTCACGTCGACAAATTCCTTCGTAGCAATACGTATTGATGGAGCAGTCAGTGGCTGTTGAACAGGCAACTGGTTTTGGTCTGCAGCCAATTCCCAAATTATTCGGATCGCCCTCGTATTCCGATCGACACTGACAAACTGCTGCGTGATTGAAAGCGACGCAATCCGCATTCGGACCGCACTGTGTACGTGCGCAAACATCTATAACAATAAGGACACATAATTATACGTACATCAATAAAAATAATAAAATCCAAATGAAAAATATAACCAAAGATTTTCCACTCACCGAAACACTTTGGTATATTGTTCACATTTATACATTTGGCACTCTGCGGACAATCCTCGTCCTGCAGACACTCAAGCTGTGGCTGACATCCTCCATTGTACGGATCACCAACTAAACCAGCTTCGCAGTGGCACTTAAAAGACCCTCGGGAATTCTCACATAATGCTCCAGGAGCACAGGGAGAACTCAGGCAGAAGTCAATTAACTGACACCCACGAGTTGGCTCACCGGTGTAACCAGGTTGACATGTGCAAATCTGAAAGGTGACAATTACATCGTGAAACATAAGACTAGAATATTATATATAAAAATATTAATGATTCCACCTGTTGATCTTTACCTGAGTATGTCTCTCCGCCGTGCAGATAGCATTCACACCACAAGGATTATGTGCGAGACAAGCTATTCTGCATTTGTGAGTGTCGCAGATCTTCTCTTGACTGCAATCTTCGTTAGACTCGCATTCGATCGACTGGCAGCCAATTTTGTCGTCTTTCGCATTACCAAAGAATCCGTGTTCACACGAACACACAGCAACATGATTATCAGCTCTGCATTCCGCGTTACGACCACACAGAATCAAGTCACAAGACTTTTGACACTCTGCCTGTCCGATGTTGTTCTTGATACACCGCTCATCGTAGGAACAATCGTCGTCGACTGTGCAGCGTAGTTCCTGTACGCAGATGTTGTTGTGACAGTACTGGAATTCCGGACAACTGGAGTTGCTCTTACAGGTCGGTTGGCAAAGTCCGTTGATGCATAGTTGATCACCTATGCAGTCTCTCGTGCTTCCACAGAGTGCTGGGAATTAATCATATATGATAAGAGTGTCTTCAAGTTATCTAATATCACCTTAATCCTTGTTGGATGCTAGTTTTATTGATTTGACTCCTTTAAGGGTTAAATGGGTTGAACAAAACTGAGTTTTAATCTACCTGTGCAAATTCCACTGTTGCACGCCGAACCAGTAGCGCACTGGGAGTCCTTTTTACAATACTGAACAGGTGTACATCCCAAATTCGGGTCACCGGTGCCACCAGGTTGACAAGTGCAGACAGCACTGTGGTTCAACGGCGAACAATCGGCCCCGTGACCGCAAACGTTCGAAAGGGAGCAAGGGTCGACGCATTTGTGATCGAAACACGCGTCGGATGGACTGCAGTCGCTGTGATAGTTGCATTCAAGGTGTATGCATTCCGACTGTAATTATAAAACAGGGTAATTCGTGAAGTTAGGGCCAAATGATCTGGGAATAAGTATTTTTATAATATTATCTAACTCACCGTTGGATTGCCGGTTGTTTGACCAGGACAACGACAATGCGGAGCATGATCGCGGACAAAGCATTCCGCGTTTCTTCCACAAGTCGATGAAACGTCACAGGGATTCGTACATCGGTTATCAATACACGCTGCCGAGTTCGGACAATCGAAATCAGTGAAACAGTCACCAGGTTGCTTGCAGCCTGACTTGAAAGGATCTCCCACAAGACCGTGCGGACACACACAAGCATAAGAGCCTTCCGTATTTTGACACCTATAAAGAAATAGAGAGAGTATGAGTATGATATACAAAGGACATTAAAATACAGAAGTGATCCCGAATGAAAATGACACTTACGTCGCCGTGGAATGGCAAGGATTGTCCAAACATTCGTTAACGTCTGCACAAATGTCGCCGATAAGGACAAAACCTGGATAACACTTGCACACACCCACGTGATCCGAGGCAATGCAATTACCATAACCACAGTTCACTTGGTTACATGGACCTGAAAAGTTTCAATGGAAACCTCGTGATTAATTGTTATTAATTAATATCAATCTTCAAAGCATATTCAGCGTGACTTACTGCTACACTTGTTGGTATCCTGATTACAGTACTTGTCAGTTGGGCAGTCGTTGTTGGAGAGACATTCTACTTTGAAACAGCCAGAGGAGTCACCGATGTATCCAGGTTGACATTGACACGCAGCTGTGTGGTCCACCACAGTGCAAATCGTGTTCAGTCCACAGTCAACGAGGGAACAGGGATCAGTGCAATTATGTTGAATACACGCTTGCGAATCCGCACAGTTCGCGTTTACGGTACATTGATGGGGTGTCACGCAACCCGAACCCAGGGGATCACCAGCGGTTCCCAGTGGACAGCCACAACGATAGGATCCATGAAGATTAATGCACTCGGCACTCGGGTGACAGGGTTGATCCTCGCACTCGTTGATGTCTAGACAGTGCTCGGGTCCGGCGATGAATCCGTGACTGCATCTGCATTTGTTATTGATGCACACTTCGTCCTGCTTGCAACCAGCGTCGGATGTGCAACCGACCTCGCAGGAGCCGTCGATGCAGAGTTCACCGGGTAGACAGTTGCTGTCGCTGTAGCAGATCTTCACGCAGATCCCGTTCTTGCAGCGTTCACCCTGCGCGCAATTGTTCTGTTCGGAACATTGACATTGACAGAACCCGCCGACGCAGAGATGTTGACTTGGACAGTCCTGAGAGTGATCGCATACGCTTGGTACACGGACGCAGCCTTGTTCAGGGGTGGGATTCCCGTGGAAACCGAGTGGACAGGTGCAGGTGGTTGCGTGATTCGTGCAGCTGCAAACAGCGTTGGGTCCGCAGACATCTTTCCTTTTGCAGGGATCTGGAATAGGATGATACAGGTGCTTCTTTAAATGTATTCTACTTTTTTAAAGGTTTTGATGTGAAGGGCACATACCTTGACACTTATTGTTAATACACGACTCTGTCGATGGGCAGTTCTTATTACCGCGACAACCTAGACTACACATTCCATTTACACAGGCTTGATCTGTCTGACATTGAGTATGTGTCACGCAAGGAATCATGCATTTGCTGTTGATGCATTTCTCACCCTGGGAGCAGTCAGTTGATGCTCGACAAACGGCTAAAAGGAACATGGTATAATTAATCAAGATCGCTACATGGATGTCTATGTTGTAGATACAGGAAATTTGATGTAACTTACCTATACACTGTCCCTCGAGACAGACACTATCGTCGCAGTCAGCATCGATGCTACAGTAATTCGTGGCGCGAATACAACCATCCTGCGGTCCTTTTGATGACGGCACAAATCTATGAATACACTTGCAGGTTGGTTGACCGTTAATGACCTCGCAGAACGAATTGGGTCCACAAGCATCTTCGCAAGGGTTGACGCAGCGATGATTGTGACAGATGGAGTGTACCGGGCAATCCTTGACACTGACGCAATAGCCCTCGGGTTGACACCCAGTGACGTAGGGATCACCGACGAAGTTCTGTGGACACTGACACACAGGACTGCTCGATGGTCCTGGGACACAGATGGCTGACTGATGACAGGGATTAGGATGACAGGCTTCCACCGCAACGCACTCGACATCAGGCACGGGATTCGGTCGGAGACCAGGTGGACATTGGCAGATCGCTTTATGATCATCGGCAATACAAACAGCGTTCACACCACACGCATTCTCGTCACAGGCATCGTAACAGGTGTGCGTCAATCTATTGCAAAGCTGCGTAGGTGGACAGTCGATGTTGTACACACATGGAACGGTTCGACATCCGGTGGCTACATCATTAGGATCACCGGCATAGAGTCCAGGTGGGCATTCGCAGTTGGCAACGTGATTGTGAACTACGCAGAGGGCATTGGGTCCGCAGGAAACAAAGTTGCAGACCGGTTGACAAGACAGAAGACCATCGTCCGTGCTGCGACAAGTTTCATCCTCGGGACACTCGCTGTCCGTGGAGCACCGGTTCTTCCTAGGACTCTGGCAACCCTGTCTATCGTTCGGATTGCCCGTGAATCCCTGCAGACACTCGCACTTGCCACGATGACGTTCGGCAACGCACTGAGAGTTGACGGCACACGTGAAACTACGGCAAACTGGCTCGCACTTCAGCACTCCGAGTGCGTCGGGTCTGCAGGCCTCGGTGTAGTGACAATCGTCGTCGGTGATGCAATCGGGAACAGAGGGCTTCTCGCAGGAGGATGATATTGGGTTCCATTCGTATCCATCCTGGCATTTACAAGTGGCATGTCCGGGGATGATGTCCGGCTCGCATTTCTGATGAGCACCACACACAACCTTGCTGCAGGGGTTCACGCACTCCCTAGCACCGTTGTCTAAGACCAGACAGAATGATCCTGGATGGCAATCCGAGTCGTGGCTACAGCTGGGTGTTATCACTGACTTCGATGGCTGGCAACCTTCCACCAGGTTGCTGGGGTTACCCTGATACCCGTCTACGCAGAGACACGATGAGACATGGTGTTGGGTGACACACAGGGCGTTTGGACCACACTGAAGTTTACTGCAGGCATCCACACACTTCCGTGCACCTTTTCCAACTTGGAAACAGATTTGTTGAGGCTCGCAGTCCAAGTCATTGGAACAATGACCATGAAGATGACATCCTTTGGTGAGATCGTTAGGGTTCCCAGTGTATCCAGGTGGACAGACACACGCACCATCCTGGCAAACCGATCGGGGACCACACTTGACGTCACTGCACCGATTTATACACTTGCCACCCACACAGGTGTAGTCGAAGGGACATGGTACCGACTCGCTACAGGTACAGGTAGACGGATCTGTACATGGACCGACCTGTACCTGTTGACAGCCTATGAACGGATTGCCAAAGTAGCTATCCTTGCACCGACAATCGTAGCTACCAATAGTGTTGATGCATACCGCGTTACTTCCACATGCATTTCCATTGCACTCGTTAATATCTGAGAACATAAATATTTTGATTAATATCTCAAAAGTCTAAGAATTTGGAAGGAGGAAGGATGACAATGTGTTCAAGTACTCTATACTAACCGAAACATTGAATATACGGATTCCCAGCGTATCCTGGGGGACACAGACACTCGACCGCGTTGGGTCCTGCGTTGCAGTGTGCGTCCTTCCCACACAACGCCGTAGAACAGTCTGATTTTTGTTGAACACCACAACCATGATACGGATTTCCACTTGTTCCGGGGTTACAGACACATTTCGCTTCCTGAAGAGTGTACTCGCAGTGTGCGTTTTGTCCGCAAGCAGGATCGCAAAGAGCAGGTTGGATAGCTATTAAATTTAATAAATAAAAGGTCGTTAAATTTGGGATGACACTTTTCATGAATAGATGAATGAGATTCCCTTGGGAATTATTTCACACTTACGTGGCATACACAGGAGATCTGGGTTTCCGATGAAGTATGGATTACACACACACTTATTGGTAGCTGGATCACAACTAGCACCAATACCGCAAACGATACCCTCGCAACGACGCTTGCACCTTCCACTAATACAGACGCTTGGCTCCGCGCAAGGAACCTCCGGTGAACAGACATCAGGTAAACATTGTCCACCAGGGAATGGATTGCCCATGAAACCCTCGATACACTTGCAAGTTGGCCCACTGTAGCTGACGATACATTGAGCACCCGTACCGCAAACGAACCCATCACATTCTGTAATTGCAAAATCAAACACACTCTAGAAACCCATCTACCAAGGATTTCTGCAAAATTCTCTTCTCTATGGGAGAAAATCTTTCTACAAAAACTATGGGAAATGATATTCTTGAGACTTACGTGAAACACACTCGTTGTTCTTGCCCTCGACGAACCCAATAACGCAACGACACCACGCTGCATGATTGTCAGGTTCACAGTATGCATTAGGTCCGCAAGGTATATTATCACAGGGGTTGACACAGCTTCCATGAACGCAAGCCAGAGTGTTATCACAGTCGTCGTTAGCAGAGCATTCGCTTTTGGGGACGGCAACACCGGTGCATCCACCGCCGTAGGGATCACCCACGGTACCCTTGGGGCATTCACAGGTATGGTCGCCCTTCGTGTTGAAACAGTAAGCACCATGACCGCAGGGATTGTTCGCGCACTCGTTGACATCAATACAGCCGTGTTGTGGATCACCTTCGTAACCGGCTTCGCACATGCACTTGGGGGGATCACTAGGTGTGCATTTCGCGTTCATTCCGCATGGGAAACGGTCACATGGATCTAGAAAATTCAGGTGTGACAATTTAGCTTTTGGTACCTAGACTAATAGCTTTATATCTTTAGTTTTAGAACTGTTATCAAATTGTGAGTTCTAATATAGATACTTCTTGTAGTAAGCTTTGTTCTTTTTGGCTTGTTGGAATAGCAAACTCACTTTTGCAAAGATTTCCGTCGAGAGGATCCGTGTAGAATGGAGGTGGACAGACACATTCTCCGGGTTGCACGCACTTTTCATTCGATTTGCACTCGTTGTCGCTAGTGCATCTTTTCTGTGCTGGAGAACAGAGACCATTGTACGGATCTCCGCCATAACCATGTGGACAGGTACACTGATGGGAACCAGGTAGGTTTATGCACTCGGCTCCGTAGCCGCAGACTTGGTGTCCAACGATACATTCGTTTATATCTGTAAATTAATCACGAATCATATTAAACTAGTCAACATTTAAAATAAATATTTATGACACTCTATTTAAACCAGCGTCAGAATTCATGAACGAACGTAATTCAAATTAAGCATACCTTCGCAGGAACCATCAATCTTGGTCGTGTAACCCTTAGGGCAGGCACAGTAACTAACTCCACCAGCTATAGTAATACACTCAGCACCACTAGGGCATTTCTCGCCCTTCGAGCACCCAGCCAGCATACATTTCCCATTTACGATCTTATACGGTGGTTGACACTGGCACTCGATACTGTTGCACTCTAAAATCCATCGATTATACCATCATATCACTTTCTATAAATCAACGAATAAATTCAGATATATTCCACATACCTTCACACAGTGAGAAAGGGTTTCCATTGAATCCAGGTGGACACTGACACTCGTAGCTTCCAGGTAGATTCTTGCAAATGGCGTTCACACCACACGCTGGTTTCTCTCTAAGTTCCATACACTCGTTGATGTCTCTACATTTTCCTGTCTCGTGATCCCTCGTGTATCCCCGTTGACAAATGCACACGCTGCTGCCAACGAATTCATCCTTTATACATTGTTCTCCAGCAGGACATGGTGTGCTGGGCCCACAAACGTGCGGGGCCTCTGATTTCTGGCATCCACCACTGTAAGGATCACCGGTGGTGCCACTGGGACACTGACAGGAGAAGGAACCAGGCTCGTTGTTGCAAATCGCACCCGGTGGACACGGATTTATCGCGCACTCGTCGATATCCCTGCAGCCACCTTTCACACCTGGTTTCCCAGTGTAGCCACTGCGACACAGACACGTCGCCACATCATTGGATAACATGCAGTGGGCGTTTGGTCCACAGGAGAGGTCCTCGCATGGATCTAATCAGATCACAAAATTTCAAAAACTTTTAATACCATTTCATTAAAGAATCATACCAAGCATGATAGTTGATAGTGTATGTATGTAGAAATGTCTACGTCAGCAAATGAAAAAAAAATGACAGTGGAACTTAACCAGTAATGTACTTTACTTTGCAAGTATCATTGTTTGAAATTCCATAGTATCAAGAAAAAGTGTTAAATTCCAAGAAAAGCATAGATTTCCACGGACGTGGTTCCACTAGTTTGAACACAATGTTCTTGTATAACGAGATATAAAAAAAACAGAATGGGGAGGAAAACGTTCGGAACGGTGTACTTACGTCTACAATCGTTGCCCACGTTGGGCTCGGGGCAAAGACACCGCTTCTGCGGGTCGCAAATAGCATTTCCGGGACAATCAGCGTCCACCTCGCATGTAACTATACCGACACACTTGATGTACGGATCGGGGTCCGGTATGGTTTCCTCCGGACAGGTACAGTTGTAAGAACCCTCCGTGTTTGTACAGGTAGCACCGTGACCGCATGCGTCGGTTCTTGCACACTCATCCACGTCTGCATTTCAATAACACACACATATTCACTACAATGTAAATACAACATCGCATAAATATCGTTCGCGAGGGTGAAACCTACCTAGACACTGTTTGAAAGCGTTTCCAGAGAATCCTGGTTTACATTGACAACTAAAACCACCGAGATTATTCGTACAGATCGCATTCCTACCGCAACGACCGGATGGACCGTTCACGGCATCGCATTCGTTTATATCTATTTGGAGAAATATTTTAAAAAATATATGTTTTAAAGAACTCCTTATCTAGACGATTTAATGAATTTAAAATATTCATTGTTTCTAATTACCAACGCATCCTGCGGCAATGTCGTTCGGATTGAACGTCCAGCCATCCTCGCAGATACAATACGCCTCGTGTCCGTCGGCTTTGCAGAACGCGTGATCGCCGCAAGTCACTTCGTCGCAGGGTGCTGAACGAATTATAGTATTTAAAACACTAGTTTTCACGTAATTTCCACGTGAATCCGTAGTTAATTAATTTACCTTTGCACGGTATGTGCGGCGGGGTTCCAACGAATCCGGACTCACATTCGCAGTGATAGCTACCCCTGGTGTTGGTACAAATCGACGCAGCTCCGCAGGGATTCGTAAGACACTCGTCGACGTCTGCACACTCGGCACCAACGGCCTTGAAACCGTCCTTGCAGAAACATTGACCCTCGACGCACTCCGCGTTGTTCACGCAGTCGAAGTTCGATTTGCAGAGGGTGGTCACGTCGGTCTGGATATTCGAAGATTAAAATCACCATATCCCCCATTTGTAAGACATTTAAAATAGAATTATTGTCACAATAAATAATACCTGTTCACACGCAACAGTCGGACTAGTGGTGGCACTGTAACCCGGTGGACAGACACAATTGTACCCGGGATCGGCGTTCTTGCAAATAGCGTTCGTCCCGCAAGGATTATCAAGCGCTGTACACTCGTCGATATCTGAATACGTAAGACATTGATATTATTAAAAAGTTACATTTCCTTTTGGTAATCTATATAAGAAAGAAAAACATAAACGCGTGGAATTATTTAATCCCGTTTCGTCTAGGGACTTCGATGAAAAAAATGAACATAGAACACAGACAGCATTGCGTATAATAGGACAGGCCAAATAGAATATTGATGTGTCTCAGACGCTAACCGCTGCATCCTTTGAATGGATCGCCGGTGTAATCCGTCCTGCAACTGCAAACGAAGCTGCCGATCGTGTCGCTGCACTCGGCGTTCTCGCCGCAAGGATTTCTCTCGCATTCGTTCACGTCTGTTAATCAACACGGTTAATCGGACGGTGAGTATTATTAATTGAGTATTCTCGTGCGTATTTGAAATTCGGGTCTGTAAGTAGTGTATGTACGTATGTATGAAGAGTGAGACTGACTTTCACAGAGTGTTAGTCCTTGACCGATGAAACCTTGCGGGCAGATGCACTTGTAGGATCCGGGAACGTTGATGCACCTCGCGTTAACTGCACAGGCCTCGGGTTCACCGCATTCGTTAACGTCGACGCAACCGTGCGCGGGGTCCTTTTGATAGCCGGCATGACATTCGCACACAAAACTACCCTCCGTGTTCACGCAATCGGAGTCCGCACCGCATGGTGAACCCTCCTCGCACTCGTTTATATCTGTTAGTGACGGTTAGTGGTTTTAGGGCGATTCTCAATTGGGTTTTCAATGAATTATACGTGATATTAATTACGAACGCTTAAAAAATCCAAGATGGATAGATCATGTTAGATATTATATACGTAGAGACAATCACGTGGAAACAAATCGCTAGTGCGAAAGAAACTTTTAGAAACTTCCTATATATACAAATACAAAGAGACACTCTAGTGTATTGTTATATTACTATTATTGATACTAATTATCGTAGATTAGTAGACTCGTTATACGTTTCACTGAGATTTAGACGTATACATCGAAACGTATCTCCTCCGAGACAATTCGTTCTCCCCGAGTGTGACTTACCATAAGCTACAATTTTCTCTTCGAATTATTCGATACGTCCGATCGAGTAATGTCGGTGATTTAGAATGAATAATTCCTCTACGTACCGTGACAGCCTGACAATGGGTCGCCGCTCATTCCTTCCGGGCATGAACAACGGAAACTTCCTCGTACGTTTGTGCAGAGCGCCGAACGTCCGCAGGGACTTCTTAGACACTCGTCGACGTCCACGCATTCCTCCTCCGGGTTCCCGTTGTATCCCTCGGGACACTCGCACTTGTGAGCACCGGGTAGATTCACGCACAGAGCACCCCTTCCGCAAGCACCCTCGTATTCGCATTCGTTTATGTCGAGACACTAATCGCCAGATAAACATTCATAGAAAGTGGAGGTAGGATTAATAGAAAGTTTGTTTAGTCATTGCGAACGCTTATCTCGAGCGGTCAATTCGAATTCACGCGTAATCGCGCGTGAATTAAGTGGGACGAGCAACTCTTCTCGCAGTTTCCTATTTTATTACCGCGAGAAAGTTAGTGCGACCCAATTAAATCGCTGAAGGGTGTATATGTACGTTCTAAGTGTCTTTATTTTATAGATATATTAGAATATGACATTTATCGACTGAGTCAATTATCAATTCTCATTCTACTTGATTAATTTACCTATAAACTTCCTTTCAGATCTGTCAAAGTATCCAAAAATTTTTATAATTTCATTTTTTCTTTTAAAACTCCCAATTTAAATGTTCTTTCTGCAATACTATTTCTGCAACTAGATCTCTACAAATTGATAGAATTCCCATAAAATTTCCGTTCATATATACACAATAGACACTCACACTGTCGTACGGGTTTCCCGTGAATCCGTTTTGGCAGGCGCACGTGTAATTGCCCGGGGTGTTGTGGCACACGGTGTTCTCCGCACACGCTCCAGGTATCGTGCACTCGTCCACGTCGTCGCAGTGCACCTCGCCGTCCCCGATGTAACCCGGTTTGCATTTACATAAGAAATTCGAGGGTAGATTGCAGCACTCCGCGTTCTCCACGCATCGAGCCGCAAACACCGGGTTCTCGCATTCGTCGATATCTACGGGATAATAGACAATAAAATGAACTACTGTGTGCACTAACACACGTGAAAGGGTGTCGGGTGTTGAATCGGTGTGTCACCACCCACCTTCGCATTGGAAACCATCGCCTCGATAGCCAGGGAAACAGGAACATTGAAAGCTACCGAGGGTGTTCGTGCAATGAGCAAATATATCACAGGGTCGATACTTGCACTCGTTCTCGTCTGTAATTTATAAATTATTGTATCATTTACCATTGTATAAACACATTTCACCCAGGGAAATATGGATAATTGTGTGTATAATACTTAAATAGGAATACTCCAAAGGAATTTTTGAAGAATTATATAATAAAATAGAATAAAAGTAAATGAAATATATATGTGTATCGATATAAATTATAATATATATACGAACCTGGTACTTGACAGTTACAGCCGCCAAAACCATCGTTACAATGACAGACGGAGTCCAAGCACACACCGTTTTGGCACTTCGTCCCGTCTTCTTTCGTGCAATCATCTAGAATCGTTCGACAGGAAATAAAGGAAACAGCAAACATATATGTATATAAATACCTAAGACGTTACTGTTACTCATCGATCTCACTGTTTCCTGTTATAAACCATCCGCGGGCAAATCGGCGGGAGCTCGTTAACAAGCGAATACCGCGGCGGTGTAATAATGCCTATTACGATAATTCATTTCCCGGGATTGCATAATCATCTCATCGAGGCGCGTCTCGCTACGGAGATATCAATTACCCGTCCGACGACTAAGCGGGGTAAACAAGCGGCGGGCGCGAAGAAAAAATCAATCTCGCGGAAATTAATTGCGGAAGAACGGCTCGATGGAGGGGAACGACGGGGAAAGACACATTAATTGACGTGACAAGACAACCACGCGGTTTACACGAGGTGAGGAGAATTGCTTGTCCACCGGAACGACGCGTCAGGAGTCAGTAGGGGTGACGTACATATACGTCGGACAAGATCATAACGGTAGTGCGACCGAGTCGAACGAACGACGTCGTTGATATATTTATTCAGCGTCGCGACGCACGTTATTGGACACTTTTCAGCGAATCAGAGAACAAGTGACATTTGGTTTCTCACCTGTACATTTCAACCTATCGCGTTGCTCGTCCGTCCCCTGATAACAGTCGACGTTGTGATCGCAGAGCTTCGACAACTCGAGAAGCTGAAGAACGTCGGTCGACTCGTTCACCTGGCAGCCGAAGTAACCGTCCTCAAGGTTCAGGAAGAACACCTCTCGTCTCAATCCATGTCCGATTCCTCTGCGAGATTCGGCCTGGAAGATGTTGTTGGGAATTGATAAGAAATGGATGGGAAAATTTATGGTGAAAATTGATTTTGATATTTTTAATGGATAGAACCGTATTGGGATTGATAAGAATGTTTCTAATTTAGAAAGCATTGCGTAAGCAATGGTAAGTTAATACGGAATGGTTATAATATAATCTGAGAAAGGGAAACAGTATATTGGTGATCTTAAATACACGGTTGGTCGGTTTTTCCGTACGGGTTGTTAACTCCAGCTGTACTTACTGGACACAGAGATAGAAGTATCCATACCACCAACGGCCAAAGATGTTTCATCTTTGCTGTGAACAGATAAAAATAATGTCAAATTAGCATATGATATAGGTAGCGAATAACCGGGTAATTTCTGGTCGAGTAGAACCCAGGGGGGAAACACGATCGAATGAAAATAACGTCGAGTAACGAGGGAAATCGGTACTCGATTATCGTCGTTGCGAAACCAAAGCGAATTCTGTAACTCACACGTGCACCAACGGTGATTTCATGGATTACGCTTGCGGCAATTACATCATCCACTATCATCGAGCGGTCGCACTTGAACGGTTGCGTTTCGTACGAATGAAAATGCAAACGACGTCGCGACAAAATGATTTCACGTATGTATGTATGTACATATGTGTAATACAAATTCGTAAACTACGGTCGCACGGAGCGATCTTTGAGAGATTCACGATTAAACCCGTGAAAATCACGTACAAATACGGAGAATGATTTCATTGAACGATCATCGATGACGAGACGAGTAAAAACGAGAACGTAGAGCATAGAGTGGCCTCTCCTCACCGTCGAAACCGGCGAACTGACGTTCGGACACCTGTTCGGTCTGACAAGCCGGCAGCATGCCGGTATTTTCGACGTGCGAGACCCCCTCATGAATAAACCCGAACCTAACTGTATCGGCTTACGTTAGCCCTGGTCCTAAAAACCCAATGTCCTGGATACAAGGTGTTTTGAAATTCAAGACCCCATGGGCCGGTCTAACCGCCATTACCACAAGAATGGACAGTCTGAAACGGATATTACGTAATTGTGATACTACAACGAATATTCGCCAAATGTATCCCTCCGTTTTACCGTTCCGTATAATCGCCCGGTGAATTAACATTTATTTTGTTTCCCTCGACCTTCCCCCGGTGGCCGTCGAACAATCGTTGCGTAATACATAATGCGAACGAACATTTTTCCGTGGAAAAAGTGTATCGAATCTCCGAGCGCAGATTAGCTGGCCGATTTCACGCGGCACAGGATACACGATTTCCATCCCGGAGTCCGAGGATTCCTCGGGAGAGTGGAATCCCCCCGCCCGGCCCCCTGGTCACCCGGGGAAAACAAAGCGTATCGTGTGTACACAACACGTAGCACGATAAAGTCAGGGCCGGCGATTCCAGGCGCGCGGCGAAATGTTAACGACTCTACGTGCCGGGGATCGCGAAGGAAGAACGCTCTACGCGGGTTCACCAGTCCGAAGAGGAAGAAGAACGAGAGAGACAGGGTGTATAAGAAGAACCTAGAATCCAAGAGAGAAAGAAAGAGAGAGAGAGAGAGAAGTACCATGGAGAAGAACGCCCGAGAGCGAACAAGATGGAGGACCAGGAAAAGTAGTGGTGAGAAAAGTACTCTGAACAGAGATGCATAGATGAAGAAGAGGAAGAAGAAGAAGAAGAAGAAGAAAACAAGAAGAAGAAGAAGAAGAGATGGAAAGATGAAACGAGATGGAACGAGCACCAGGAAAAGAGTCGGTGAGAAAAGTACTACGAGGAGAGAGACGAAGAGGCTCGACGAGTAACGAAGATGTAATGAAAGCAGAGGGGAAAGGAAGAAATACGAAGAGAGAACGGCGATAAGGAGAGAGAAGGAGAGAGCACAGGAACGTAATAAAGGAGGGCGTGCGAGTGCGATGCACCTGTGGCCCTCCTTCCCCTCGGCCTTCCACCGACCACGAGAACCTTCTTGTACCCTTAACTCCTCAAGTACGAACACACAGCTGGCGGTTCCGAATAGACCGACCTTTCGCCCTTCATGGGTGAAATTCGTCACGGAAATTGGCCACCCCACCGTCGCCAGGACTAACGAATTTTTGATTCGGAGATATACTGGCAGTCGTTTCCGCAATTTCATCGGTTGTGCACGGAAGTGTATATACATGTATTTATGTGTGTATATATATATATATGTTCGATAATGTGGTATGCGGTCGGTTTAAAAATATATATTCTTGTTGGAATTGTTTCGCTTAATTGAAAGTTAATTAATTGGTACGCAGCGGGAAACGTGAATTGATTTTAAATCCAAAGTTTCTTGGTTTTCTGGTTCCTTTGTGTTTGTACGAAGGAATGTTGATATAGGTGGGGTTTAATATAGTGATCGTTTATGATACGTGTTTTGTAAGAATATCGGTAAAAAAAAAATGTGTTACCGTGTCAATGATATCATCTGACTACATACTGGGGAACGATGACAAAACCTATCAATTAGTCGGTAACACGCGTACACGTTCGTGTATGCCTTCGATGAAATTGTCACGGTGACACGCGTGAGAGTATGTACGTGTATGTGTGTGTCTGTGTGCGTGCCACTGTATTAATATCGCGAAACTCCTACGCCCGTGATTGCGAAATGTTACGGTCGCTCTTTGCGGCACCGTCATCGCAAAGACAGCGTGGTTTGATGTAAAATCAATGAAGGTCATTTTCCGTGGCCTACATCAAGAAGACCTTCGGTTAATCATTTTACATATCGAATACTTTCTTCAAGAATTATGCACGCCGTCTATACAACATGGTCTCGATAATCCAAACTTAATTAACGTTTACCGCGTTCGGATTATCAAGGTTATTAATCAGTTAAGTGTGGCGATCTCTGTGCAGATCTCATTTATTTTATAAAATGAACAGTTTTATTTCTAATCGAAATAATCAAAGATTCAGTGTTACTGCACCGCTCATGAGTTAGCTCATAACACACTTAACTGGTTAAGAGTTCAAAAATTACAGAAATGGCGAGCAAATTACGAAAATCGCGAAAAATCGCCAGATTACTATAGTTTTTTGGTCGGCATTCGCTGAATTTTAAAGATAGCGACCTGAGACTGGTACCATTGAATTTCTCAGAAAATTCTACGCCAGATCAACATATAATAGTTGTACTTTTCGAAAATTTAATTTTTCACAAAAATCTGAAGGGGGTAGGTCAGGATTTTTTGCGATTTTCGTAAATCGCTCGCCATTTCCGTAATTCTTGAGCTATTAAAACGATCCGGGGCGTTTTGGACGCGGAATCCGAAGCCGAATAAGACAGTGAAAGAATTATTTTGATATCTAAAAAATTGTAGAAATGGCGAGCGATTTACGAAAATCGCCAAAAATCCTGACCTACCCCCTTCAGATTTTTGCGAAAAATTAAATTTTCGAAAAGTACAACTATTATATATTGATCTACCGTAGAATTTCCTAACTAAAACAATGGTACAAGTTTCAGATCGCTATCTCAAAAATTGAGCGAATGCCGACTAAGAAACTGGTTGAATTACTTATACGATTTTTCGCGATTTTCGTTATTCTTTCGTCATTTCCGCAAATTTTTAGATATCGACCTGAATCTTTCACTGTCTTATTGGGCTTCGAATTCCGCGTCCAACACGTCCCGGATCGTTTTAATATCTCAATCATTGTGGAAATGGCGAGCAAATTCCGAAAATCGTGAAAAATCCTCAAATTCAGGCGGTTTTTTGAACGGCATTCGCTCAATTTTTTAGATAGCGATCTGGGACTTGTACCATTGTTTTAGTTAGGAAATTCTACGCCAGATCAATGTATAATAGTTGTACTTTTCGAAAATTTAATTTTTCGCAAAAATCTGAAGGGGGTAGGTCAGGATTTTTTGCGATTTTCGTAAATCGCTCGCCATTTCCGTAATTTTTGAGCTATTAAAACGATCCGGGGCGTTTTGGACGCGGAATCCGAAGCCGAATAAGACAGTGAAAGAATTATTTTGATATCTAAAAAATTGTAGAAATGGCGAGCGATTTACGAAATTCGCCAAAAATCCTGACCTACCCCCTTCAGATTTTTGCGAAAAATTAAATTTTCGAAAAGTACAACTATTATACATTGTTCTATCGTAGAATTTCCTAACTAAAGCAATGGTACCAGTCCCAGATCGCTATCTCAAAAATTGAGCGAATGCCGAACGAAAAACTGCTTAAATTTGACGTTTTTAAAAGATTCATTCGTACCACATAAAATAAATCTAACAAATTAAAGTCTCAGAAAATAAATCTGTATTTTGTTTCCAAGATCATTTATAACGTTCAGATTATAACGATCGTGTCATAATTTAAATAGAATAACATATTCTTAGTTGTAAATCCCAGATTTAATAGTGTAGGTGGAAAAGATGTCCCAAAATCTCGTTAAAAGCATCTCGCACACAGTTAAACGATTTCAACATAGATTAAGTAGCACATCGACGACCTTATCGAGTTATGCCAGACTAATCGAACAATTTAATTAATAATGCGCCGGCGGAGACAACGGTCCTATCGACGGGAGTTCGTCGACTGACGAATTTCTTCTATTCAATAGCGTCGCCCACGACGTTTTCGGTTTATGGAAGCTTGTACTACGGATATACAATGTATGTGTATGTGTATGTGTGTGTGTGTGTGTGTGTGTGGCGCCGTGAAAGTGCCTAGATGTGACCGCGGCACATCCTGCAGTGGAACTTGTACTATTTTTCTTCATTTTTTTTTTAAATATCGTCCCCAACGAACGGGAACATCCCACGCTAGCCACATAATTCAGGATTAAAAGTAGCGCGTGCCTATGAGAGTTCTACGTGCCTATGAAGATTCCCTTATGCGGTTATCCTATCTTCTAATTGGTGGTAACTTAATACCGATCGATTGGGAATTGAACGAAACCCCATCGTAAATAGTTATACATATATGTAGCGGATGAAATGATATCGTTTTGAAAGTCTGAATCAGTGAAACCGTTATCTGTAAATTGGAAATTCATCGGTGGAAATAAACTAGAAATTGATGGTTAATTATCGCGGTACGTTCCTCCGGTGTTCGGTGAAACACTAAGGGGGGACTATAATGCACGCACACGAGCGTGGTTATGTATGAATATTTATTTAGCAGTGTGCTATTTAGCGGTAAATATTGCACGATGAGGCTTTCACCATACCCCCGGGTACAGATTTTGCACGGCAGAAATGTCTTAAATATACGATTAACAAGACCGGATACTTTTTAAAAACGAGAAATTTATGCGCTGCATGAAAAAAAAGGCCACTGAAACGTCACCGAAATGTGGCCGGCGAGAGGCTGGGATCTGAATCTCATAAGGCAAAATAACGGTTCTTATGAAAAGCATCGAAGAAGCAGTCGTTCGAGTGGAACATACGAGAGATGAGCAAAGACGAATTTGGAAATATCATATTATAAAGAACAAAGTTTAATTATGTTACTATTATAAATAAGAGTATCTACCAATTTTTAATGCCAGATGAATATTACAAGATATTCTTTCTTTAGATTCACAATGACCCTGACTTCCGTCAAGATTCGACATAATAGCCAAAGTAATTTCTGTAATTTGCGGATTCGCGGTATCTCGGGGCGGTTTGGCTCAATTCCCGTGGCATTAGTTGCAGTACGCTAATTACCTTCATTTCATAACGATCCCCGAGCACGAAGGAAGTTTAGGTCAATATCCTCTGCGTAGGCAGATAACTGCATCGAATGAGCGATGACATCGAGATCATTACCGTTTCGTACATTAAACTTGATCGGAATCGTGTTTGATTTTACCCCTTGCATTCCAGTATTCCAAACCGGACTATTAAAATAGACAAATACGACTAATCTGACAGAATGCAAGTCCTCTAAAATTCACAGATATTTCCCGAATAGAAGTCTAGGGTATTAAAAATACCTTTCCATGAAAAATTTTCATGTGAAATAATTTGTCCTCAAAATTCAACACTCTAAATTTTCATATCATCGAAATATCCGCGTATTAAATTTGTCTTTTCCCAAAAGTTCTACGTTCAGAAATCACCGTAACCCATACGAAGGATACTTTGCCATCGAAGGCGTCGTTCCAGTAGGAAACGGATGTTTAAACATCCTCCGTCAGAGGACATCCTCTGATCCTTCGACCGGCGATGCCAAGTCGCGTCCTGCGGTTGCAGCGCATTAGGAAATCCCTATTCTAAGCACGATCGAGCGTTCATCGTGTTAGCCTGTGGCAACATCCGGCATGAATCAACAAAGTCTAACGCGGACAAGTGATTCGGGCCTAAAACTTACGCCCACTACGAGAAGTAACGAGAGAGCGGCAAGCGAGGCGAGACAGAATTATTCTGCTGCAAAGTGAAAGTTCTTCGGGTTTACCGTACAAACGAAACTGGCGTAACGCGTGGGCCCCATCGTCCCTGCCCGTACGAATTAATTCCCAAGTTTTTTTTTTCTCGTAATTAATCTTTACGCCTTCTAGGCGATCGTTCGTTCATTCTTTTTTATTCTATTCTCTCTCTCTCTCTCTCTTTCTCGCATCGTGGCAATGGTGCACACATATATTGAATTCCTATCCGTATCGACGGTTGAGTCGAGTCGGTACTGAAAATTTGAAAGGATTTCACGTCCTTCGGTTATTGTATTCTATACATATAGTAGATCGAGAAAGTGAAGGTACGTTCGTGTGCAATTCGGATAATTGGCAATGAAGTTTCGGTAGACCTTTTTTCGGACGTGTCCAGGTATGTTAAAGAAAAAAACAAGGTTCGCGCATTTATCATCTAATTTGAATTAAACGTAATTCGTTGAAATTAACGCGCGCCAGGAATTTGGTGGGTAAAAAAAAAAGGATTCGGCGTGTTTACGAATTTTGCACGCTCGTTTAAATAAATAACAGTCGTTCCTACGTCGCACGGGAAACAGGTAGCAAAGAGGTATATGTGTTCAGATAAGAAACGAAGAAATCGCGCGGCAGGAAACCTTTTTCCCGCCGTTCTGGAACACGCTCTGGAACCTGCTACAATGTTACGTTCACATCGTCGGAAAGATTCCCGCGAACGAGAGATATCAACACGATCGACGGGGGAACATCTGTCCCCGACATCTGTCAGGGTGTTGAAAAAAAAAAAAGTTCGATCTAAAAATGTGAAAATGTACGAACGAACCAAATCTTACGCCAGCCAGCCATTGTCTAACGTGAATTACGTCATCGACGCAGCGAATGCTAATGTAACATTTAATCTCGACGTTAATTCAGGTAAATTAATTCACAGGATAACCTTGAACGAAGGACGACGATCGGGCAATCGCAATTCTTGCCCAAACATCCGATTCTTCTTTTCCCCACGATGAACACGTCACGTGTGAAACACCCGCACGACTAATTGCAGGTGTTCCACCGTGTAATAATAGCAAAACATCGACAATCATTGCCTTTTCGTAATTCCTTCGGTTAAACTCCTTTCGTATAAAACAAACACCGTGGCTGACGGTAATAACACGCTGCTGGGGATAAAAATAAAGTCTTACGTTCTTCCTGGAGCGGTAACGTCTATACGGGAATCGTAAAACTGACGTTAGGCCTCGGTAGGTGTACCGAGAGTTCGCTCTAACCACGGTACCGTTATAGTTTCTTTATATTTCACCGGGTTCCCGGGGATTACGATCCCACTGAACAGAGAAAAGAGGAAATAAAAAAAAATATATATGTATACTGGAATTTTCTCTACGTAAAACCGTGCAGTAACCGTGTGTAACAGTAAAATCCGAAGTAACGTTTTGACCATCTACCGGGGTTACACGCGGAGGCGGTTGTATCGAGTTCGCAAATAAATCCCGGCGAATAAATCTCGTGACGAAAACGGTTTCGATCGAGATATTCCCGTTGGATCGTTTGAAAACCTGGTCGCTACGAGAAATCTGGGGGGGAAGAGATAAGACACCGGTCGAACGTCCGTCGAAGGTCTCGCTTTCGTTCGGTTATAATGTTCGATTTTAAATCGATCGACGGCCACCGGAGATTACGTCACGGATTTTCTAATGAAAAAGATACGATCGCGAAACCACGGCTGCGGATACCATCTACAGACGGACGGTTAATAACGCGCCGCGGTAAATTAGTGTGTCAGTGATTAAAGGGAACGCGGGATAATGCGGTGTGGGATGATGAAGAGAAAAGAAAATCAGCGTGACCATAATATTTATACAAATGGTGTACGCGGAGGAACATCGTGCGAACGAGAGCCAAGGTTTCGCCACTGTGACCTCGATAGATCGTCCTGATCGACCTGATTTGGTACGCGGCCTTAGGTAATAATAATGAGAAATACAAATTTTTCCACCCTGACTGATCCAATGGTGAACGTGTTTATCGATGAGTAAGTGAAATCCATGATTAATACTATTTATGGTCTGATGGGATTCGATACGACTATCTATGAGAGAAAATTTACTTTCCGGAAATATGAAATGCGAAGAATTTTGTAGGGAATTCACGTGATAGGAGAAAATTGTTTAATAGCGTAAGTTAAATATTGTTATATCAACAATTTCATCTGTGAGAAAGGAGAATTTTGTATAGGCAAGTGTATATCTGTGTAGGGAATAGAGTTACGTTGAGCGTATCTCCACAAATTCTTCGGAAGAAGTCAATTAGTTATCGGTGGAATAAACACATTTACAGGGGAACGCTCGCTCGGGTTGTAATATAAATACTAATAATTACATTTCATAACTGCAACAAACGTCAGGCTGATTCGAACAGTAATTTTACGTCCCTCGGCACAAAAGGAAGTGGAAAAACCATTGATGTTTAATTCTTTAAGCTTATCAGGCATGAAACTACGAGCGCCGGGTATGGTGGAACATGAACGCCCAGAACGTTAATTACCGAAGCGGCGTAAAACACCAATTATCACCACATTGCTGTGTTAAGGCGGCTTAACGAAATTCCTGTCGCTGTGGGAGATGGAGTCGTCTTGTATAATACTGAAATGATCGAATCGTGTCGTTAACGATCATTTTCATAGTGCGTCGCATTTCCGTTTATTACACACGACCGCTCTTATCTACCGTATAATTGCACTCAACGTTTCTATTACCATATTAGACGTATGTAACGATTTTCTCGCGTGAGTCGTATTTTTTTTCCCACGCACTCGGATCCCACTAACGGTAACCGCGATCGTGTTACTCGCTACATGAACGTAAGAAGAAAAACGAAGAAAAGTATTAAAAAAAAAATATATATATATATTATTAATCGATACCCGATGATTTTGATATAAATGTCAATAAATAATTTATTAATTATTCCTCACAAAAATTACATATAATTCTAACCAGATCTTATGAAAAGTAATTATTATAAATGAACGATTTATTTATAGAAATAAATCTTGATATCTTTCCTCCGTTTACCGTACGTCGTAATTCCCAACAATTTTTCGCGTCCGCGTACGCAATAAGTTAACGGATGCTTTCCCTAAATATGGAAAGACTGGTGACACGATTGTAATGGACTGCGACATTGCATGTGCAATCTGTTGCAAGCATTGAACTCTCCCCGGCCGGCTGGCTTATCCAGTTAAGGCTTCTTACTCGGTAAACGTGTCACCAGTTGTAACCGCGTCCTCGGCAATCGACGCAATAAATTTCATTAACGCGAAAAGAATGCACGGGAACGTTTCATTTCCACGGTAAGACAACCGTCCCGATCGTAATATGGGAAAACCATTTCCACGGGAAAGCGTGGAATCTCGCGTTATGCGGGAAGACTTTCGATTACGCGTTCCCGGGATATTGTTGTTTTTTTTTTGTTTTTTTATTTTAACGATAATATACAATCGAATCGAGTCAAGGCTGTCAATTTACAGTTATTTATAGGTATCGTTTATCACGATCACGAACAACTTTCGACGGGGATGAGTCGTGCATTAAAATTCCGACAGAGAGTAACATGGATATGTACATGTATATATGTATACATAGAACGTAGTACACGCATACGAAACAAAGTACGTAGATAATAACTTGCACGCTAGCCGATGGACCACTTAGGTACATACCTAACACAGAAATACCACCGGCGTTATTATTGGTTCGGGAGAAGCGCGTATATACGCCCAGATGACTACTGCAAAACGGTAAAATTACAGCAATTTTCCTGATCGCCGTCTAACACGTGTTACCAATTGTTAAGCAGACAAATTGATCGTTGCCGTTGCCGTTGCGAAAATTCACCGTTTTAACGACAGATCCAACGGCGTCGTTTCCTTTTCCCTATTTCTCATAGCTGGAGAAAAGTGTATCGGGTAATTCGTAAGAAAAGATTGCCGTGTAAACGATCATTATATCCGTTCATGGTATCCTCTAACGAAAATCATTTAACTCACCCTACTTATCAGAGAAAATAATGAAAATTTAATCTCAGTTTCTCATAATCCTGATAATCGATCTATCAGAAAATCCTTTTTCTTCTTTTTCTCTTTCAAAATATAATAATAACACTCTTCCGTACTTAATATACTTGTTGACAAAATTCTATCCGAGTTATCTATAACTACCTATTTATTACAATTCGTTTGAAATCAGCTCACCTTGTTTATACGTAATAACACATTGTTTTATCACGACGTGCGGAGATAATCGGTTAAAACATGAACTCCTCGTGATTAGATCTAAGCGGACGATAAATGTAATGGTCCTGGCCGGGCATAAATCTGTCTTAAAACGGCATACGAGAAACCGCGGCGGAAGGAAGCGCGGCATCGCGTCCAGCTAATGACTCTCATTATCAGAGTTACCGTGTTGCCACGGTCAATGAAATAATAAAATCATCTTGATAATGCCGGCTACATGTTATGCTCTACGTGTCTACGCGTGTAACGGAAACCGCGGAAGGGACTCTCTCTCGAAAAGTAATTTGCGCCGTGACCTCTGACACTGCCATCTCGAGGCTCAAATAATTGCATCGTAACCGTTAACGGGTCGAAGGTCACCGAGCGAGCGTATCTCCGTTGCGATTCACGTGTACACACGTTAGACGACGCATGGAAGTATTATTAACGGAAATTGCATTGCCCGGTATGACGCCACGTGAGACATTTGTCACGGTTGTTTATAATATTGCATATATATATACTCGATTAATCGAGAAATAAATTGATTTTCTGTTGGATCGTAGGCAGCGATGATGTGATCTTTGAAAATTTTAATATTCAAGTTTTCATTATGGTATTTTGTTTTATAATATTGTTTCCGAGAATTCTTAAGTACATTCTGAAATCGTCACATTTTATGTATGGAATTCTAGAAATGTTTTGTATCATTCTTCATGTACAGCTGTTCTTATATATCCGTAGCGAGTAAACGTTATGTAATAGATTCAGTAATTCACGGCTATTCTTATACAATCTCCGGCAATTTAATTACCGATTTATTCACGGAGCCGTATAGATGTAATTTATCACCGCAACGGTACAAACCGCATTTTTCCACCGGTGTCCTCGTAATTGTTCGTAATTCCGCGTCTCGGGACGTTAGTATTTTTTCACCCGCGAAGGGGAAAATGACATGCAACGTGGCGCGCCAGTCTTGATGAACGTATTTGCAAGTCCCCGTGACATTTGAATAACAGGTTGCATCGGATTCCCGAAAGAAAAACGTGCTAGCGGTTTTTAAAGAATGTTGGAATAAGAAATTAGTCGTTCCGTAGGATATGCTAGGGTCGAACCTATTATTATCCGTATGCAAATCCACAGCATACATTTGCGAAATTATGCGCATCCCCGAGGTGCTTGCTGGTTTTTACGTGTAATTCATGACGACATGATTCAACATGATTTTACCAGCAAATAGATTTTCATCTCTTTCAGCACATTGTCCCGAAGTAAAATATATTAAGTAACAATAACGCTAATGAAATCCATGTTTGAACCAGTCAACTGCAAAATTTCCGCGAAAGTTATCGACAACGAAGTTGAAGGTGAATTATAATAATTTGACGAGCATCCGCGATCATTACGCGGGCATTGAAAGAAACGTGACAAACGAGTTTCTAACTCGCCCGGAGAAAAGCAAGAGTGTCACTTTCAACCGTGTCATCGGTGGCATCATCATCGTCACTGCCGTCATCGACGCGCACCATCATTATGTCACACAACCGAGGAAGCTGATACTAATAAGAGAAAAATGTCCGGTTGTTATTAATAGATTCGCAAACGTATACGTATATATCGACTTTTGTACAGGTGTTCTGCGAGATTAAGAACCAATTTGTGTAACGATGCGTGTTGGTAATTTGATTTTTTTTTTGTTTGTGTTTCTCCGCGAGACACGCAGCCGTCGACCATGATATCCTGACCTTAGGGTTATTCAGTCCTTAATTCCGACGTCGGGAAAAAACGGAAGCAAAAAGAAAAAAAAAGAGTAGAAAGAAAAAGAGAAATCATAATTCCAACGTGAACGGCCGCACGGATCCTTGACACGACTGTTCATCCGCTACCGATTAATTACTTCTCTAATTTCAATAAACACCGCTATACACATTAATTTCTACCCAAGGAAAGTAAGGGGAAAAAAAATAAACGAGATCTATTCTCGTAGCTAGATAAAAAAAACAAATTATACGATTACGTAAACTTATAATATATAATGCGTATTCCTTGTGCGAATCGTATAAATGTTAATATGAGACGTGAAAAACAATGAAATTAATTATCTCGTTTAATTTGCTCGTTTCCATCGAGAATATTCGCATTTATCATACGAATCGTCGTAATATTTCAACGTTGTCGAATGTCTTAAAGGCGAAACCCGAATCGAATGGGAATCGTGAGTAGCACGTTAACGGATCGAGAGAAATGTTAAGTACTCCGTGTAATCCGTAACAGTCGCGATACGAAAGCGATTCGCGGAGACAAAGGAAGCGTGTAGCTACAACACGCCCGGTTAAAAGGAGCGACCTCCTTGAGAACGGTCCTTGACTCGTAGAGACGAGTAAGATAAGAAGAAGAAGAAGAAGAAGAAGAAGAAGAAGCGCGGTGGAAGTACTTGTAGAAGTAGAAGAAGAAGAAGAGGAGGAGGAGAAGGAGAAGGAGAAGCAAAAGGGAACGGAGAAGGACGAAAGAGACCAGAAGCCGAGTAATGGCGCCTACAACTCGGTGGCCACGAAAGGTCGAAGAATATTCCGACTCCTAAAGACTGAATCGAATGAATACACACACACACACACACTATTATAATATATCCAGAGAACGAGAAAATTCCGTGGTTTGAAATAACGTAGGAAGAAGAAAGAAAAAAAAAATGATAAAGAAAGATTACCATGGAAAATATACCCAGCTAGGTTGGTACCATGAATACCAACTTATACCTTTGATTTTTCTCCCACGGTTTTCCCCTCTAATGCGGTTAATTAAACTACGGGTAAGACGATATTCTTAGAACAGCATCGTACAACCTGACTAAATGTAGTTAAATGTTTACGAGCGATAAGAAAAATAGTGCTTGTAGATTCGCAAGGGTATACATAGGTATAATGTAACCGATGTCTAAGTTCCATTGGTTTGCGACTCTGGCAAGGTTTAATTGTTCGTTTTTCATCATTCCGTGCGCAGCAATTTCGCGGATCGCCCGCGGCCACGAATAATAATAACGCGCGTATCACCGCGTGGTATCAATGGAACTTGGATCTCCCCCCCCCCCCTAGGATCATTTTTATCGCGATTACCATTTTACAGCTGTTTACGACACACGCGAACACGCCCCATCGGCAGTGCCGTACACGTTTACCCGCTGGTGGCCTTGTTTCCACCCCTCGACTCGCGACAGAATTCTCGAATATTAAATATCGCGCCACGGGGATCATTTAAATCGATGACTAATCGCGAGACAACCGTGCGCGGCTAATAACTTTATCGCGCAGGTTTTTATAAGAATGATCTCTCTTTCGCGTAATCGAACAGCAGAGATTTAAGGGTGTAATTTTAATTTTAATCGAATTCAATGTATCAACATTTTTATGAATCGTCATCGATTCGTCAAGGTGATCATCTTAAATGATTTCAGTGACACCGACAGTGTTTCGAACGTTTCTAATGAAGTATATAAATAAATGATAACCGATTCTTAATTTTTTAATCCACATCAAGCGAGGAAAAACTGTATATATTTCACAGACCGGTTCCAGCAGTCCTGATTTCCCTCTTAACCAATTTTTCCACTCTCTATCGAGTGTCGGACGAAAGAAAAACAATAAAAAGGCGACACGAAAACTTTCCCCACCCGTCTAGATCGCCTACATTTATAAATCGAGCGCAAACATCTGGAGCGCGAAGTACCGGCTAACAACGCAACCCTTTTGTAACAGCAACACGTCCCGAGGATACCCAGGCCCTATCACACACACACACACACACACACAAACGTACTCTCTCTACACCTACCATGTCTCGATATACCCTCAGGCATGCGATATGGAAGGTCACAAGGTGTACTCATTCGTAACCAGAAAAATCGACGAACGGAAAACCGGCAGAAGAGCGGAGAAAGATCGAGAGGAACATACTCACACTAGTATACATACATATATATATGTATATACATACAGACACAGTTACGCACTCTCTCTATCTCTCTCTCTCTCTCTCTCTCTCTCTCCCTTCTTCCTTTCTCTCTCCCGCGACCGACAAGTTGCCGAGGAGGCAAAGAGAGAGAGAGAGAGAGAAAGAGAGAATGAACCGAGTGGCGTCTCAGGAACGAAGGATGCCTATAATCGGCAATGGACGACCGCACCTCGCCACTTTCGCGTTGCTTGACGTGGATACCGGTCTAACCGATCGACCGGTTAATCATCATCCTCTTGGATAGGATTCTATCTCACGTCCCCCCTCCCCCCACCTCATCCTTTACCGTCCACCACCCTAGAATACTCTTGTACACGAATACCTGTATTTATTATACAGTAGCGTAGCTAAAAGGTGATTTAGGTCCAATGTCATGGAAGGGACGAGCGATTGAATTAGATCCCACGTGGATCATCCCCCCGTCCACCACCACCCTGATCGAAATTGATCGATGAGGATAGGATGGACAAATATCATTTGGAAGAGTAGTGTATCATACGCGACGGAAGGATGGCGCAACGGAGGGGATTATTGCAGGGGACGAAGAATCCTCTGAGACAACCTTGATCTCGTAAAAGTGCGAAATTTATATTCCGAGATAAATATGTGGAGATACAGGTATCCAGATCCCGTGGAAAGAAGAAGCTAGCGCATCAATGCCGCAGCTGCTGCTACGCGGACCGACCGCAAGACACGTACATGTATGTATGTATGTATACATATATACACTTGTATTTTCTCGTATACAGTAGCGTAGCGAAAATGTAATTGGGCCGTGGAAATCGCCGTGGGGTTGCAATAATTGAATTAAATATCACTCGGGAGTATCGTAAACAGAGAGGACTATGTATGTACATACATACAGTGAGACGAGTAAAAGTCTACTGCGGGAAGCTTATTAAAAAGACCAGCGTGATACCTTGAGATCGCAAACCGTTTGTATAAATTGTCAAGTTCAATTAAAATTTATATCAATACACCCTTTTTTCCATATTTTCACAAGAAATTTCTTCAACTACCCAACGACAAAAAAAAATCGACATTGACAAGAATGTCGGGTATGCAGACGTCGGTGATAAACGAAGGGGGAAAAAAAGTTGAATTTCACAGAAATCCCGTGGAAAGTTCGTTGTCCAGGTCGACCGGCGGAAAGGGGGGGAACCGCTACGGGGAACGCATCATCGTCGCAGCTGCAGCTGCACTGACCTAAGAGCATGCTCCGGATCGCCCGGAATGCAGCCACGACGGAAACAATCGCGGGAATCGGCTCGGCACTCTCGCGATCCGCGGAGCGGAATTATTTCGCGTGGATTTTTTATGCGACTCGGCGCGGATTTAATGCGAAACAAGTCCGTTGGCTGGAAAGAGGTGGGGGGAGGGAGGGCAAAAAAAAGGAAATTGTTTCTGTGGCGTCATCGCGTTTGAAAAGATCCGCGGATAATAATACGGTGCGCGAACGACGCAACCGAGAACTAGGAAAGCGAGATTCCACGCAGGATTTCCAACCAGTGGAACTCTTAATTAGAATCGCCCTTATCATTTGCCTGAATGTCGGAAATACATTCCTCGGAGGATTCGCTTGAATCCGATATCCGGATACCATGGGACTTTAGAAATCATTATCGAGTATTTAAATCAATTACAGGAACGAATTTATGACTTTTATGGGAAGCAAAAGTGAGGGGTTTTAAATAAGAAAAACATTATAGATTAAAGTAAAATATACTGAGATGGCCGGATATATATATGTATAAGGCTATTTGTACGTATTTTCACCCTTGAAATCAGTTCGTTTAACACCTAGTATATTTAAACGTATCATCACGTATACATATATATCCCTTTAGAAACGTCCTGATAAATATTCATTAACATATTAATGGCTGTTACACAGATAGAGAGAGAGAGAGAGACAGAGGAAAGGTGAAAAAGAGTTAGTAGATGTTATTCAATTAAGGATCTCCGATATTATCCCATAGCATTAAATTATAATAAAAATGGTGTACGTATACGTGTACCCTAGTGAACGATACCACGAAAGAAATCGACACACGACGAAAGCAATATCTCATCGTGATACCACGGACGAGTTACCGTCAGCAAGTTGCACCAGCGAATAATTAAACGCTGTCAAGGATAACTTTGTTATGGTTAGGAATTATTTCCAGCAAAAGAGACACCGGGCGGATGCGACTACCTAGAATGCGTCTAAACCGTGCATCGCGTGCGATACACATTTTCGTTATGTAATCCGGCTGACTGTCAACGTGAAGTTCAAACGAGGTCAGTGGTAGCCGACGAAAAATTTCAAACGCTTCCCTTTTTATCTGACGTAATCTAACACATGTTTCACATGAATTCTCGTATTGAACGTGACGCTATTGTCCGAGTAGATTTTCTATCCGATTTATATAATTTTTCCTCCTTTATTTTTTTTTACATAATCATCAACTCATTACAATACAGTAAAGAGTGATAGTTAAACGGGAAGACTAGAACATACTTCACGTTTTCCGTATGAAATATTATCATTACTATCGACAAAAATATTGCGCGACGTTGTTTTCTTATAATCATATAAGATCGTTTATCATTTCCCCCCCCGGTAAAATACTACCCCGGCCACTACCGCGAGTTACAACATTGCCGGGACGATGTTCAAACATCGCATGCAATTAACTCATCGCGATCTTAATTAAGACGATCTCTGTCCCGAAAGTTAACCAGTGTAACAAGATTTAATCGCGGAGTAGTGTTACACCGTTGAAAATCCCCGACTGTACGTATATACATACGCCTATACATGTTTCGCCTCGATTATTAGGACGAAGCTTCCGATGCAAATTACCGTATCTTTATACAATGTAACCCGCCCACCGTCAACCAAGAAATCTCATTCAATGTCCACACGTCTTATTTAGAGCATGTGTGTCAGTATGTATGTATGTATATAAGTATGTACCATTGAGCAATATATCACCGGCCTACGGAATCACATGGTCGTCCTGTGTACCTACGCATTTGCACTAATTTCTATCTGACCGTTAACGTAATCGGGGGAAAAAAAATGACGGTCCTGCCACCGTGACCTCGGCAATGTCGGACCTTTCGCTAATCGGTTTGTACGTATAGTTAAATCGGACGGTATAAATAATACGTGGTCGACGTGGTAAATTAATCAGCAGTTTATTACGTGTTTCTACGTAAAACCATATTTATGTGTGTGCGCGTGTGTGTGTCGTAGTAATAAAACAGCGGTGGACTTTCACACGAGCATTTAAGGATATAGAAACTCTTAGGTTCCGTTCGCTTATAACGGTGAGTAATGAATTTATTATAATCAAAACGTTTCTAGAAATGTCCTGTATTTTTTGTTACCGGACACTGTGCGAGTTCCATACGATTCCGTAAGGAATATTAAATATTATCCATGGTAAGGTTGAAATTTTAATGGATTCCCCTGGCAAACGGTGGAACGCTAAATTATGTCTTTATTGTGCATCCCATCTTCGCTCGGTTCTTCGAGAGCGTGGAAACGCTCCCGAGGAATTCGAGGAAACGAACGGTAATCGATTTTAGCCGGTCGCGGAGCGTGCCGGGCAAACGAACCAATAGCAAATGATCGCGTAATTTATTCGGAATGTATTTGCAAGATAATGGACTCTCTCGGTTGTAGTTCGAGGAGTCAGATCGGATGGTATTGTTACGATAAAAATAAGTAGTTGCATTACCCAGAGATTCAGTGACGGTGTGTAATCACTAAAAAAAAAATCAACGAATCATTGTATTTCAATTCCAAAGACCCCCAATTTAATCCATTTTATTTCTAACATCGTTTAAAAGTACGTAATATAATTTAAATTACCAATCATGATACGTTTCTAGTAACTTTTAAATAACACTTTACAAATAATTAGAATAAATTGAAAAATAAAATCCCTGTTTTCGCATTCTTCGAAACAATCGTAATCTTTTGTTTGCGGTGGATGATTAACACGACGGTTTTTCGAATTATGCCGCTGGGTTTTATAAATAGGTACTTGCGTTACGTCCAGATGCGGTGTCGCTGCGAATTCCATAAAAGCACACCAAAGGATCACCACTCCTGTCACTCCTGCGTGTATCCCCGCGTGCGTAATCGAACTGTCTCACTCACTTGGATGCTACACTCGCGACTCGTTTTTAACGTCCGTCGCGCGTTTAATCGTCCTAGGATCCTTTTTGCACATCCAGTGTCCCCAACAACGTCTCCCGAGAGCACGGCACTCGCGCTGTGGAAACCGGATTCGCGGCCCGACGAAGTTCTATACTTGTCACAGAAAGTGTCCGTTCGATATCACTGCACTTAGATCACGTACGAGCATGGATAGTTCTCGGAACCAACGATTTCGTGAAAATAACTCCCACATACATATATGTATATAAATATGTATGTATGTAATTCGTAAGGAAAACTCGAATGTGATTTTCTTCTTTTTTTTAACGAGCCATTGTGATTAATCACATCGTTGTAATTACTTGATTATATTTAGATTAAGTTTCGAATTGATTCTGTTGATTCTCGTGGAAAGTATGCCAGATGTATGTATGTGTGTATGTGTGTATGTATGTACGTGACGAGACCGGGTGTATTGCGAATCGTGAAAAGTGTTGTATTTCGGTCGCGTAAAAGGCGGCAATCCTTTTTTAGGGGGGCCAACGTCTCAGACCTGTGCGTCGGTGTACCCCACTTTACTTTCTAAAGTCGTTAACGTCGGACGCCGGCACTGTCGAAACCGGAAATGATTCTTAACACGAATTACCATGCACATGGGTTCCGATTGTATTTAAAAAAAAAATGCAAAATTCACGATTTCGAAGACGAATTAAACGTTCATCTTCTTCTTCGTCCCCATGGTGTTACGTTGATTTGAATAAAGTGCGAAAAACATGTGGAAAAATTGCGACATAGAACATCGAGGTTTTTTTTTACCACGTACAGTGGAAAAAAAATATATATAAAAGTAGACGGTTCGCGTTACGCCCAGGTAGTCGCATAATTTCTGATCGGATGGCCAACACACCTCGCGCATATCCTTGACACCATCTGCCTAAAGGATGTGCTAAAGGTCGAAACTACCGTGCATCCTGACATAACACCAGTAGACGTTTGATTTCGTAATGACCAGGTGATTTTCATGCGCTTTCCGATGCTTTCTCTCTCGTCGCCGTATCACCGAGGCGAATATTCAACGCAGAAAAAAAACGAAATAAATAAATAAATAAATACATTTCGACTACGTCCGATGAAACTTTCCCGTGGAATTTTCACTGACAGAAAGTAAGTATTGTGTTCTTATTTGGATCATCGACGAGATGAAAGTGATCCGGCGTCGGTAAGAGTGTTACACTTTTCCGATAGCTCGATTCCCCGGTACTTTCGAAGATTCGTCGGAGATAAAAACACTCGGAGATCGATACACGAGAAATTGTGTGATTTAAAAATGATATGAAAGAAGAAAGAGAAATCCTGTGTTCATCGAGAACAGATCCCGCGGAACAATGAAAAATCATTCGCGGGGAAAAAGACGACGACCATTTTGGAGAACCCCCAGTGGCCTTCGAACGTAACCAACAATTACGCTTCCAACTGTCTTTCGAAGAATCCTTGAGTTGTCTAGTCCCCCTCGGTGATTCAATCGTACGATAGACACTCGCGAATAATCTCGAGGGATGACCTTGACTTCGGAAGAGGCCAGACTACCACAGCGTCGAGTCCAACCAGACATTTCTCGCCGTGGATCTTTGCGAATAAGAGGAATCTACTTCTGACAGAATTCCAAACGGATTATTATCCAACAATCTAAAGCCTACTTTAATTTAAAAAAAAATGATCGAATAACGTGAGAAACGTGGAGCAGAACGAAGCGAACCAGGTGCCAGGGAATTTTCACCCGTCACCAGTACAACGATCAATCTGGTAACAGAATCCTTTCAAGAATCGTCGAAATACAATCGTTAAATCTACGGTGCCACGATGGACCATCGAATCGATGTCGAATCGAAACGATATCGTTCGATTCGCAAAAGGTGGAATCCTCGGTTGATGATCGTGTTTCGTCACAGCGTTCGTTCGTCGATGAACTTACCCGTCCCCATGGCTGATAGCAGCCTCCTTCAGCCACGATTCTTCCTTGTATCCGTGGTCCAATCTTGGCTGGTTTCACTTGGTCGTTCGAACGAAAGAAAAAATAAACACCACCATCTATTAGATAAGGAATAACGACGAAAGGACGAACTCTTCGTCCAGCCGGGAGACCGCGGACGAACTGGTACCTGGCGAAGACTTTTCGTGAGACTTCGATGTGAGACAACGACGACGTCATCACCGTCCTGGTGTCTCATTGGCCGACGGTCCTTCTCTTTGCTCGAACCAACGGCCTCTCTCTTTCTGAGGGAGAGCCCTCCCTCTCCTTTTTCCTTCTACGAACTCTCCTCTCGCACCGCTTACGTCCTCTTCCTCCACTCTCTTTCTCTCTCTCTCTCTCTTTCTCTCTCTGTATGTCTATCTATCCTTGTCAGTCACCTGAACTCAAGTACCCAGGTTCTATTCTACCTCGCTCTCGCAGCGGGGCCTAGGAGAACCCACGTAGAAGTCACTCGACGCGCGAACTCGGCGAGCTCGACGCCTGGAACCAATCTCCCCTGCTGCTTGGCCCGTACGTGTGTGAAAGCCTGTATAAGGTATAGGTGCACACGGCGCGCTTAGGGTTGCGGGTTTAAGTATCCTGGAGGACAGATGATCCTGTAGCCAGAGGTCACTCGGGACCGCTGTGCCACGGTTAAGAATTCCCTAAGACTTTATTAAGTTCGTCAAGGTTAATATCCGCTATAGACGACGGAGGGCCGTGGAGAACGTTACGGGGTTCTGTATCCGGATGGAAATATTCATACGTAAGGGGATAATTTAGAAGGATATTACTGTGCGCGGGAACAATCGTTAATTGATTATTATTCGACCGTGGGTGTTGTAAATATAGTGTATTTTAAGTTTAATGAAATGAGTCTGGAAGGAAAGGATAAATTATTTTCCATGGATAGGGAGTTCTTTGAATGTATCGAAGGAAAAGAGAGATATACACACTTGTGATTCGAATCTATCGATTTTAATTGAGATTTCATATAGATAATCTATGAATTTTATCGAAATTTAAACGAATTGTTTGATATATCAATCTATGGTCTATTTTTTCACGTAAATGTGTAGGATTTTCCATCGGAATAAATCAGTAGATTTCTGAGTCATTCCGTATAATATTACCGATGTTGAATGAACGTTCGCTGCACTCGTGATTATTATTATCCGGCCGGGGCCGGATAAGTATTTCTGTGGAACTCCATTTTCAGAACTTAGGTGTACGTGCGAACGTCCAACGTAACGGTTGGTCGTTGCGTAATTTCGCGGCCACCGCCGCCGGTCGCTTCGGACGGATAACGCGATTTTGCGAAACCGAAGTTTACACTTTTAATCAGCTGAATCGCTTTGTAATCGCGTTCGAGATCGTTGCCTGGATCGTTCACGGAAGCCAGATCCTCCGACGGGGTCTCATGGATCGCTGCTCGATGCTTCAAAAGATTGCATCGTGCATTACGGATCGTTGCTCCGATCTGCGGAAGAGAAAAAAGAAAAAAGAAAAAAAAAAGAATATATATATATTCACGGGGATCTAGGGATCTAGCCCGGCGTTACATCCACACCGACAGGCATCGTTATGCGCCGTGAGCCCCGAAGGAGCGACGCTAATACGGTGTGTATACACTCGGTGGAACAGGAAGGACGAAACCGGAGACTGAATTGCTTCAAGGATATCGTCCAGCCGAGTAAAACACTTTTGTACTTTATGAAGTGAAACGCCCGCAAGTATCTGCGACGGGCGACGTAATTAGTATGTCCGTGCACCGAATCGTCGAGGGAGAAAAACAGAAAGAAAGAAAGATAGACATTCCCCCTGTTGTTTGTCATTAACAAAAATTCCTATACCTTGGTGACTTTCCATAAATCCTCCCTTAGTATCTTATATCAAGATCTATATTATATAGAAAATACATCCATTTATCCTTAAAGAACCTATACAACTTTAACATCACATACTTATATATTTTTCATCCCTGACTTTTGTATATACATATTTATATTCCTCCATAAATGTTCATCGTGTTTCTTTATTAAATAACTTTCGAACTTCAATGTGTGATAAAGAAATTTAATTAACACCAGAATAAGATCGATGAAATTCCACGTTATCCCGGGGCTTTTCGACGCCTCGCTATAAACCCGGTAGTGTTAAATCGAATGCAGCCGGTGGTACGTCGGTTTTGTACACCACTAATGACACTATATAGCCCGTAGAATGTTAGAGTATGTACATCGGTGTCGCTGAACCCCGGCGCCGTGGGGCATTTCACAGGCGGAGGCCAACGGAGAAGAATCTACGGACGTTGCAGGCATATACTTTGCACCATTATGTTTAATCTAAGGGGCCGCTCTTGCACGTACTTCGGTGACCGATTCATAGAGAAGCTGCGGAAACGAACCAAGCTACACCACGGCCCGTTCGACGACCATTGATTTGCGATCTCGTCGAACCGTGTGGTGGAAAAAGAAAGAAAAAGAAAAAATAACAACGCCGTAAGACGTGTTGTTGAAACCGCGCGGAAAGAGGAGATGCGCGTACTTAGAGCGCTGTACGTACTCGCCGGCAGGAATTTCTGGCATGCTCCTCATATTTCACGCGTTTGTAAATCTTATGTAAAGATTTCTTCCTCTCTTTCACCTCCTACCCCTCGAGCTAAGAAAAAATATTGGTATCACTTTCACGCGTTCCTCCATAAATTATCCGCGAAGAAATATAGGATGTACAAAGGTGTATACAACGTGTGATTTTAGAATACTATAGTGGGATTCGATTTAATCGATGGATCTTTTATTGATTGACTTAAGTTTCTGGGAGATTGATGAGAATTATTTTGAAATTGAAATTTAGATGTTTGATACGGATTCGTTAATTTTATGATTAAGATTTAGATGATATTTGTAATTTCTTTGAAATTAGAGCGTACAGTTTCCGCGTTTTAATTCGTTGGAATGGAAATTCTTGGGGAAGAAATTGCAGTGGATTTTCCAGCCTGAGTGCAATCCGAGGTACCTTCGAAGCACGCCTTGTACTACCTTCACAGGCCCGAGTCTGTCGAGGCGTAGTATAGGTAACGGGTTCGTGAAGGCACACGTTCATTTCGTATTCTTTTCGACGATGCGTCATCCGCCTCGCCAACTGCGGATACCTTCGATGCCTTACCGGAGCGATCGGTTGCTCGATCAAATTTCAAAAGCTCGGCCGTCCGGCACGCAACCACCTTGTAAAGTGGCCATTCGACAACTTGTAATATTTTTGGGGCACGCTCGCAGTGCCACCCCTGTTGAACATGAATTTATAATATGGAGTTTCAAGGCATCGTTCTCCCTTTTTTTTCATTTTTTTTTTTGAAGTCATGAGACACTTTGAGATAACATGATCAACTGCGAAGTAAAAGTGAGGGAGAATTTGAAACCTGCGATTCTCCATGGTGTTTTTTTTTCAAAGATTTTATTTTTGAAATTTTTTGGTACCAGAGTTTTATTTGAATTCGCAAAAATTTCGGTGTTTAACAAATTATAGGGAGTAAAATTTTCCTGACGTAGAAACTTTTAGTCATAAGTTTCGCAGTACAGAAATTTCTAACCGGCACTCGCATAAGTTTCCAGTAAAAATTTCTTCTCGTCAAGTTTGCACGACACAGATTCGCCATAGCACTTTTCGAAAATGTTCAGATTCTAACGAGAGGATAGCTTTCACTTGGCACCGTCTGACGTTCGTCAATAATGCAATGCAAACAGAAGTGAGTTGGCTCTATGGTTACTTATACTTGTCGGTTCGTTTAACTTGGAGAAATAACAACGATATTGATTCCGTTGTTTAACCCATACTTCTAATAGACGGCGTGTACAATCAGCCCCGGTGTAAATAGTTAGATTAAAATAGCGGCGAAGTATCGCCGGCGCGTTTTACCGTAGTAATTGACCAATTTGCAAACGCGCCGGGCACGTGTCTTCCGACGTGAATGATCGTCGATTTGTTGATTCATCGTGTTACATCACAATGTAACCGCACGCTTTGCGGGCTTGCGCGACAGTCGATAATGTACTTTTCCACCGGTTCCCCCCGGTGTAACAGGAATTCCTAGATTGCCGCGTGGCCGCATAGGTATAGCAATGCCAGTCGACGATAATCGTACATTCGGATTATTCGCGTAGATTTTCCAGGTTCGATTAGACAGCGCGTTAACCACACCGTGGAAAACACTCGCCGTGATTTACCGTACGGCTTTTCGCGACGCAGCGAATAAAATATTCGATTACCGATGTAATTTATTCCGTTTCACGAAACGTTTCATCGTTCGATGAAAAACTCTTCTTCCGTACTTTCGCACCTTTGTTTTTATGTCTTTCTTCTATTATATGTACGTTGCATACGTCATATGTTCGCTACGAGTCAAGGAACTGTATTTTTAAGTAGCGTAATTCTTAGTACACACACGTGGACGTTTAACGATCGTTAAACAAAACCGAGTAGACGTTTCGGTCGACTAGAAAATATTTTATTAGCAGATTCTGTAAATATAATTAGAAGCGCTACTTTGTGGGTGATTTAAAAAGTTTAAGAACGTATTGAGGTGTTTCTTTTTCTTTTTCGCGAATGAATACGATGGGAATATGAAGAGAATATAAAATACCGAAGTCGTGCCGCATCGATCGGTCAGGGTAAATGCACATCTTGCCCGGCATTGAAATCACTGAAGTTACTCATTGTCAGAGGCAATGACCGGCAGACAAGCAATTAAACCGACGGCCACGTTCGCCTCGTTCTATGTGTATAGTATTTTTTGCATATCATTAATAATCGAGCCGATATACTCCAGGAGATCGTAAATATCTTTTATAGATCAATTTTTGCGGTGTTAAACTACGCTACCTTATAGGGAACAAAATCGATTATCTACTAGATAATAACGTTGATTGTATAATCATTAGTATCTCTAAGAAATATAATTTAGTAGTCATTATCTCGTCTCCTTGCGGTAATTATCTTCGTAGGTTCTTTTTAAGTGAAAAAAGAAATAGACATAGAATCATCGCGGGTATTGTTTCCTCGGTTCTGTGAGGATAAAATTATATATTTGTCTTTCTCACAGTGATGCAATTTCGTTTCGGAACGATGCAGGAAAGACACTTTCTCCGAAATCGGTGCCGATCAAAAGCATTTTCGAGAACCTTGATATTTCACACTGCGACACGTTACGGCTATGCTATGTGGGTAGTCCAACGTGCCTGTGGACATCCCACGCGAACCGCCGTCGCGTTTCGCACCAAATCCAGCATCGATATCTTCCTTTCTGCAAAAATGTAAGACCAAGTATAACTGCTGTCGATGCTCGCTACGAACTCGTCCCTGAAAATCATAACCACCGCACCGTATCGCGACCACAATTCTTTAATAACTTGCAGAATTATTGAAAATATTCTGAGAAAATATATATAGAGATAACTTTGTTAGTATTTAATACGAAAAGAGTGTAGTATAAAGTAGAGACATTACCGTGGTAGCGTGTATTCTACGATACTTGTTTCAACGAACATAAGTAATGTAATAATTAACGACCGTCTCGGAACGGAAGAAAATCGCTGTGCCGTCGCAAGTTCGTTAATAAAATAGCGAGAAGGGAATCCCGACAAATTACTACCCGGTGATGTTAATCCCCGTCTTTCTTCTGTAATTGCATTTCTACTTACGCTTTTCCTTCCACGGATCGAACGAATACCAGCAATTATGACGAGAGTATCATATAAAAGCCCGGATCCGTCTGCGAAAGAAACTATCGAGGTCACCCTATAGGCACCTGAGGTCGGATAGATTAGGATGTTATTAGAACGTCGTGCAGGTACTAAGGGATCGTCGTTTTAAGGATACCCGGTGGAAGATGGGCTGGAACAGGAATAGCAAGGATGACGTAAGCACCCAATGTGCACACCTCGCGCACGTATATACCTGGACACACGCATATGAATTTGTGGACGTGTGTTGGTGACTTCACCGTCGCCGCGGCGACACATCGGTTCAGTCACCACTGCAAATAACCGAAGGAATCGATGCGAGCGTGGTTCAGCTATCCGGCGACCGTCGATTTCCGCGAAAAAATATTTCGTCGGGGAAACAATGTTGAACGAACGGAATTTTTCAGAAATTATACAACAGTAAACTTTTATTACGTAGAAATGATTTTCATTAACGTTTCTGTCGTTACAGATCTGTCGTATAAACGCAGAGGATCATTCGATGGAATGTTACAATATATTCCGCGATGTTATTGTAATTAAAAAATGATTGGGAATTACGTCGCCTTGGAATTTTTTTCTTGCAAGGCGTTCAAGTTATAACTTCGACTCGTCGGTCGCGTTGGAGCTACGCCTTAGGATCGATCATATGTACTGCAGGTGAAGACGTTCGTGTTTCGAATAGTAATTGAATGCGAACTGACGTTCGAGCAGTGAAAATCGCGACAACGCGTAGAATTTCGTCGGGTAACGTGGCCGAAGCTTTACTTTCGTAAGACGGATACTTTTGCTTTTATATCGCAAGCGAAATTCGCGTCGCTGATTTAGGATATCGCCCACGTTTCCATAAAACGTTCCCGGATATCGCGGATTCATTTGTTATTCGACATTTACTTGACTTTATCTCAACTATTCGGCGGGCTGTGAAAAATCGCGGATGAAAAAAAAAAAAACATTCCACGCGCAGACACGCGGAAAATAAACACACGATTCCACGGTAAACGCCTTGGTCGCATCCGATTTCCAGCGTTCGATTCAAGGTGACGTGTGAATAGTACGCGAACTGACCGGATGCATCGGCGGTAATTTATCCGCCGTTAAATAGCTTTGTCCTTCGACACTAATTTCGTCTAGCGAAAGTCAGCCGACTAATCGTAAGACGTGTGTTGTTAGCACCATGGCCCGCGAGGTGAATAACGAGCGATCGACTCTGTTAAAAATTGCTCAAGATCAATGCACGACCTTCATAGTGGTAGTGTTAGAAAATTAATCGAACCTGATTCGCGAATTTTTGCGCAAGGGTATCGAACCGAAAATATCACCATACGGAATATGTACATTCGTGAGAGCATACGGGGACGGCGCCCGCAACATGCGTGGGCCAATACGCGTAGGCTGGCTGGCCTTCAAAGTCCTTCGCTGGAAAAGTAGGGACCAGGATCGTCGCACGCGTGGGCTTCCGGTGGGAGGACTGGATAAAAGGCATCTCACCATTATATATAACTGTACCCGCGGCTATCGAGAAAGTCATCATCCCGATGTCCCGGTATCGAATCTTCCCCGGCTACCCGGCTATACGTTTTCGAGTCACACATGGATTTCGTAAGAAGACACACGTACGGGTGAAATAGGCGAGATAAAAAAGAACATGGTTGTATTTAATTCGGACAAATGTGATTACAGTTACATATGTACAACGGGATACGTTTTCGTCTGTGTGTGTGAGAGAGAATGAATGTAAACGTTGTGTTTGGATTAATTTAAATTATCTAGATAGCTTTAGAGCTTTATTATTATTGTTTGTATTATTCGGTAACTTTAACTTTCTTCTGTTTACGTTCGACTTTGCGTTTCTCTTTCTCCGCGGCATCGTGTACACGCCTCTTCTTACGAAGAAGCCAGATTTCTTTGCTTCTCTCCTCACGACCTTTCATCATGCTTCTGTACAAGTTCCGGTGTTTGTTCTTGACCATTCGTTCACGTAGACGATATTCTTGCCTTTCCTGTCGCTGTTTCTCATATGGATCTTCTTTCGCTATCTTACCACTCTTCACCTTCATTTCCTTTTTCTAGAGGAAAGAATAAAAATAGATACTTACATATTTAGAGAGGAAATATTTTGAGACTTTATAAATATATTCATGGGAAAAGACTAACCTTTTGTAGTCGTTCGTGTTCCTTCTCTTTTTCCATCTGTGATGCTCTTGCGGCATTCTTCCGTTCTTCTTTCTCCTCGAGTTCTTCGTCAGTATCTTCTTCTAATTCTGCTTCGTCTTCTTCAATATCCTCATCCGAATCTTCTAAATCGTCTTCCTCCTCTGCGTTAGCCTCTGCTTGCTCTTCATTCTCTTCTGATTCTTCTTCGGAATCGTCTTCAGCTGATTAGGAAGAAAACTCGATTAGTATCGTGATATATATGATCAACGAGCAATACGTGAATAAAAACTAACCAGTAGCCAATTTATATTCTGGATCCGTAAGGGCACGTTCTTCTGGTGGAATGTACGTCTGATCGTATCGGCTGTCTGAGAATGGTGAAAGATGAGGCGGAAGTATGCAACCCATTAAGTACTTTTCTACAGGTAACAATTCTCGCGCATTCACCGAATCGAAAACCCACTGTGGTTGTACGTAATATCTGGAAAAGTAAGGTACAAGATCGAATGACAATGAACAGAATTAATGAAATACCTAATGAAAAATATACACTACCTTGAAATGTATTGTTTATCCATACTGGGTCTGTCTACTATGTGATGAGTTATCGTTTCATCGTTCTCGTCAAATGTTGCTCCAACGAAGAGCAATTTATCCCAAGATACCTCTGCACCGAAACAACGTAAAACAAAAACTAACGGTTCTCTTGGTACTTCTCTGTTCAAGAATACTTTCAAACCTTTGAATAGTGTTTTTAATTTCTTTACTTTCTCAGCTTCTATCCTGGCCTCCTCCATTTTCGTCGCATCACCTTCCTATAAAGATTAATGCGTATATAATAGATATTTTAAGGGCTAATACTTTGTTAGACTAAACAAATTAATTTGACTTACATTTGTGAACTGATCCATCTGTGCCTCTTCATCTTCCACACTTTGTATTGAAGGATCTAAACTAACTAATGGTACATTTAATGCACTAATTCTTTCTGACACAAACGCTTCCTCATCCACGAGTGCCTTCTCGCTACTTCCTGCAAATTGAATGCTATAAATAATCAAGTTAAACTATAAGGCACATAATATAATACCAGAAGTATATTCCTTACCGGTATTAATAAATTTTGGTGGATAATACAAATTGAAACTATGATATAATCTGTAATTAACAAAACCCAGCATCACAATATAGAATTCTACAAATGTAGACATGATTTTGAAATCAACTTCATTCTTTGCTTGAGGCTCAAAGCAAAAGTGATGGGGTACAATCCAAGTAATTGTTTGACCCTTGAATTCAGCCTGGTAGTAATATCCTTTTATAGATATAAATACTTTACGAAGAGCTTTTGCAGCAATGACAGCATGCAAAAATTCAACTGTTAATCTTCTGCATAGCAAAGACTGATCTCTTGGTATATGCTGAAGAGATGGAAATGTACTGAACAAGAAACAAAGTGTCAAACAATCGTCCAGATCTCTTAATGCATCAATAAATGTTGGATAACGTTCTTTAACAATGTGATCCAACTTTAAAGTGGGATGATTACGGAGATATCTTTTCATCTCTGAAAAATCTTTCAGTGCTCTTGCCCTTCCAACTTTTTTGTTGAATATCTAGAAGAATATTATTCTATTACACTTCTATGTACATAACATGAAAGCATGGCAATCGACAGAAGATACCTTGTAGTCCCGTAGTTTCCATATTATTGGTTCGTGCAATAAGAATTGGATATCTTTCTTGTGATAGAGTGTTTTAATGCCAGGCTGACCCTTTTGAGCCCTTTTACGGTTGCGTGGCTCTCTTGGGTATATACCTTTGAGTATGCATAGTTTGCGAAAATCATTCAAAGAAAGCTGCAACTTTTTCAGAGCAGCCTTTCTTGACATAAACTGTGCTCCTTCTCCGGACTGATACTGTAAATTTTAAAAACGCATTGTACAAAAAACATTAAAAGAACTGAACTTATGAAAAACATAACCTCATTGTTATAATTTAATTGGAGATTTGAAAAGATTATGAATAACATAACGACATACCTTCTTCTTTCCTATGACAACCATTTTAGGTTGTGGCTTTTAATACACTTCACAATTTGAAAACTACATTAACAAACAGAGGAACAATTTAAACGAGGAACGCACGTGCTCCTACAAGGAAAACACAGGAAATCAACAGAAGGTCGTATGTGATCAATCTTCGAATACATAACCTATCTAGTTTGGCAACGCGTCAGGTATATACAATGTAGCCTGGTGCTGCCATCTAACGTCAGTGATATAAAAGAATGTTCATGGAGGAACTGAAATTTGAAATTATTTCATAGGTCCACACATCGTTCTAAATACAAACATTCTTTCGATTTAGCCTTTTGAGAAAGCTTAGGAGTAATACGTGAAGTCCTGCACGGAATGTAAATGTAACTTAAGGGAAAAATTCATTTGCGTTTTTATTATTAATATGACATTTTGATTGCGCACAGCACAAATATATACAGAATTGTATGTAGCGTAATCATTAGCCCATTTAATCGTCTGAGTCAGATTCGCTTCCGTCACTCTCGTCCTCTAGCTCTGGCATAGGAAAACGTAGTATAGCAGCTATCCCAGTAAGTTGTTCTAATTCTGAATACAATACTATAATTAGATGCATTATCTTAAAAAGCGATATAACTTATATACCAAAATTAATGGACAACTTACGTTCACCCGACACATGCAAACTTGAAAACAGTTTAACATCCCCGCCAGAGTCCTTGACGTTTTCGACTAATTCGACATATTCTTTTCTTGTAGCAACATCTTGACACCTGTTTACAATAATTAGTCAAATAAATTTTCCGTATTTATTGAATTTGTTGAGAAATAATAGTAATCAATGTTTTTACCTGAACAATTTATCTGATATAAGTAAGGTTTCAACTGCCTGAGCTTCATTAGCTTTTTCAATATGTTTTTTACCATAGAAGGCCCTGTCAGGATCAGTCTGGAGTATAGTATAAAATGCTTCCAAGGATTTTACCTCTCCAGCAGCCTTGGTATCAGAAATTCGAGACATTACAGCGGGATCGGCCAAAACCTCTATCACGATAATTTTTGAAAATATTATGTCTTATTTGAGCTTGTAATTTTGTGTAATAATGTACCTTACCTTTTAGCGAATGTTTGAAACCGGAACTCGAATGCACAAGCAAAAATTTGCCTCTATTATCTAGGATTATTTTATTATCGGTTTTGATAGCTTGCTGTATCATGTACTCCATAAATTGATCCCTCACAAAGCCAGGGCTTGCAATTATAATGCACTTGACAATATCAAAATTTATATGCCTTAAAATACCTTGCATTACATTATCATAAAATCTTGACAGGCCCTAAAATTTCATTAACATCTTTCGTTTAAATGGCTAAAATTTTGTTAATTATTTATAATATATTAAGGGATAGAAAAATGAGACCTTTTCATGTTGGGAAACATTTCCTTTCCTTTTCCTAGGTATAACTTGGTCTATTTTTACACGAACTATTGTCATGTTGGAAGTTATTAAACAAATATGTGCTATGCCTTCTTGCATCACGACAGCAGCAACATCTGCATTCTATGAGAAGAAAATATATTGTTAAATTTAATTCTTTCTCGCGTAGTCCGTGTTACTCTGGTTGTGGATATCTGACCTGTGTAGGATCACAAGCAGTATCAACCCTTTCAATAGAGATAGAATCCCATTTAACTTTGGTAATGGTAAATTTCCGATTTTGTTCTACATCCAATGTATGATATGCTCCCATCTAAAAAATTATAAATTTCAAAATTCCAAATAAAATAATCAGTTACAAACTATGTAAAAACTTCATATCTCCAATATGCTTTACCTTGACATATTTATTTTCTTCCACATTTCTTCCCTTCAGTCTTAAAACGCATGCTTGTGTATCAAAATCAATGCCTTCTACACTAATAGTAAGAGTAGTTCTGACTCGAAAACTGTTAGAACTACCAGTTGCCGATTCCATTTGCACTTTTCTAGAGAGAAATAAATTTGGTTGACTTTGCTATTACAACCAACAATTACAATCACTTTATCCAAATAATTAGTACTTGTATCTTTACCTTATTGTAGAGCAACTAACTAAATCTCCTTCACTGATAATATTATATGCATGCCACATATCTTCTGTATTCTCTGGAACAAGAGACACGCTCCTAAAAACGATTAAATGATATTTCTAATACTTCTTTATCAAAAAAGAAAAAACAATTTAAGCTAAATAATTGGTACTTACCCCTTTCCATCTTTATCAACAATTCTTGATACCAACTTCATTTCATACGATTTTCTTATATATTATATCTACAATTCAAAACAATAGTTATTTGCGTTTTATTATGTTCTAAGAATATTACATTCTGATTTGAAGCAAAGTATAGGACTAAAACAAACATGTGATTCCTATTTCATTATGTACTATGCTTTGAAACATAAAGAAACGTTCGTAATTATTTTAACATAAGTTGAAAGTATAATTAAAAAGCATTTTTTCAAGTGAACCAGACATTTCTAGAAGCCTTTTTAAAACTACTTATAAGAAATAAAAATCAAAACCGTGAACGTTCTAGGTTATGTCTGTCTTACATGGATCCTCTGATCAAGAACGTTAGTTGCTTATCACGTTATTACCTCAAGAATTATTGTATAGCTTCGTTTTTGGAAAAGTCATACATTCCATGTTTTGTGCTTGACTGGAATGCTGTAAAATAATTTGTTCCATATGTCAAACATGATACTTTTCCGTCGATCGACAGTTCCATTCGCGCACAGACGTGATATAGATATAGGTATAGATCTATAGTATGGATACCTATCACTCACTCCTATACTTTTCGATGTCGCCAGTGTTTAGGGCTTAGCAGGTATGGGTTATGGGGCCCTCTTACCATTTTAGTATCATTCCCAACTTTACCATTTTGGGTTTGAATCAGAGATAAGTATAAACCACAGACGAGGTATTGGATAGACCGATCATCCCCATGCTTTTCGATGTCACTGGTTTGGAGGGCTCTAGAGCCCTCTTACCATTTTAGTGTCACTCGCTACGTTACCATTTTCGGTTCGAATCTAGGATGTCCGTCGATTATTAGTAAGAATACGATATAGAAGTTATAGTTTATGCGTATTAATAATTGACCATTGTACTGCGAAAGAAGGATAGTGAATTCACAGGTATACAACTGTAAGTCACAGCAAAAGTAAGTTGTTTTATAGAGAAGAATATTCAGTTTTTCGGAATACATACAAAAGTTATGAATAGTGACATTTTCCACTATTTTTCTTTATTTCTTATAAACAATTGTACTTTCTTAAAACCATTATCATTCTATTTGGTACCTATAATTCAAATCTTTTCCGATAATGTGAAACATAATACAGTCTACGTCAACAGTTAACATGTTGCTGAGCTGTTTCTTATTAATATGATATCAAATGAAAAATCCTCAAATTCAGGCGGTTTTTTGAACGGCATTCGCTCAATTTTTGAGATAGCCGTCTGAAACTTGTACTATTGTTTTAGTTGGGAAATTCTACGGCAGATCAACCTATAATAGTTGTACTTTTCGAAAATTTAATTTTTCGCAAAAATCTGAAGGGGGTAGGTCAGGATTTTTTGCGATTTTCGTAAATCGCTCGCCATTTCTACAATTTTTTAGATATCAAAATAATTCTTTCACTGTCTTATTCGACTTCGGATTCCGCGTCCAAAACGCCCCGAATCGTTTTAATAGCTCAAAAATTACGGAAATGGCAGGCGATTTACGAAAATCGCGAAAAATCCTGACCTACCCCCTTCAGATTTTTGCGAAAAATGAAATTTTCGAAAAGTACAACTATTATAGGTTGATCTGCCGTAGAATTTCCTAACTAAAACAATGGTACAAGTTTCAGATCGCTATCTCAAAAATTGAGCGAATGCTGAACGAAAAACTGCTTAAATTTGACGATTTTTCGCGATTTTCGCAATTCTTCCGTCATTTCCACAATTTTTTAGATATCAAAATGATTCTTTCACTGACTTATTCGGTTTCGGATTCCGCGTCCAAAACTCCCTGGACCATGTTAATAGCTCAAAAATTACGGAAATGACGAAGGAATCACGAAAATCGCGAAAATTCGTCAATTTCAACCAGTTTTTCGCTTGGCATTTTCACAATTTTCGAGATAGCGACCTGAAACTTGTACCACTGTTTTAGTTAGGAAATTCTACGGCAGATCAACCTATAATAGTTGTACTTTTCGAAAATTTAATTTTTCGCAAAAATCTGAAGGGGGTAGGTCAGGATTTTTCGCGATTTTCGTAAATCGCCTGCCATTTCCGTAATTTTTGAGCTATTAAAACGATTCGGGGCGTTTTGGACGCGGAATCCGAAGCCAAATAAGACAGTGAAAGAATTATTTTGATATCTAAAAAATTGTAGAAATGGCGAGCGATTTACGAAAATCGCAAAAAATCCTGACCTACCCCCTTCAGATTTTTGCGAAAAATTAAATTTTCGAAAAGTACAACTATTATAGGTTGATCTGCCGTAGAATTTCCTAACTAAAACAATGGTACAAGTTTCAGGTCGCTATCTCGAAAATTGTGAAAATGCCAAGCGAAAAACTGGTTGAAATTGACGATTTTTCGTGATTTCGCTCTTCCACAGATGAGGTATTGGATAGACCACTCATCCCCGTGCTTTTCGATGTCACTGGTTTTGAGGGCTCTAGACTCTATCCAATACCTCGTCTGTGGTAATGGTTTTGCAACGCCCCCGTCAGAAAAATAAAGATTCAAAAAATCGTATAAAGTTATGCAGACAAATCGCAAATTTACTTAAATAGTTTGAACATTCTGCGTGGTTGTCAGAAAGAGGAACATCAAGAGACTACACGTAAGTTGCTCTTTTATACTTTTTCGAGGTCGCCCCGACAAGACTGAACCTGTTATTTCCATCTTTATAGTTGAAGCTTCACGGATCAAGTACAACCAAACTTCAAAATACATTCGACCTGACATTGCCAAGTACGCCATTAACCTTTAGTCTGTGATAAAACGTCCTGGAGTCAATACCTCTTCATGACACGCTCCAGTCAACCTCCCGAAGTAAAATTCATTTATTACTCATACATTATTAGTACTGAGTAACACACCGATTGATTGCAATTGCATTAATTAATAGAGATTGATTAATAGAGGCAGTAGAAATATATTAAATATTCAAATTTTAGAAATAATTATATTTATTGTTATTAATTTGCAATCACGATTTGCAACTTAATATTTAATATCAAGCTTATAAAATATAGTTCGAATTTGTACGATGTTATAGTCAAAAGTTTTCTTTATTCGTGCAAAATATATAATTGTTTAATTGTTAGCAATAAATCCTGAAAATGCTACGGTTTAATAACGGTCCGCTCGAGGTTAACATAGATTTTATTATGTCGTAATAGATCGAAGAAATTCGCCGGCGGGTACCTACGTACGAGTGCAACCGACCGTGACCGGCCGACTCCCGAGTTTACCTGGCGTGACTTTGACACGGGCACGCATCAGTCTCTGCTCAGCGGCCGGGGGGTGAGGACGTACATACTCATAGGAGGTCCTGGGTGGTTTCCAAGGTATGTGACATCGTTTTAGAACATTTATCTTTGTTCAATTCATTTATATTCTATATCCTATCATAATATATACGATTATACTATACACATTCAATGCATTACATTTAAAATCATGAATCGAGTCCACTTTTCTCAGTATGATTTAAACAAATAATTTTTCAACTTTTTGGAAAATACCTTCTGTATTTCTATTAATTCTTGCTTACTATATTATCACAATTTCATTAGTTTTGCTTATGAATTTCGCTGTTTGTACTTAGAATTTGGATAAATTTGTGACTGTTAATTCTTATCGTGTTTTGGTTTCTAATTCCAGGTACCCACTATACAAAGAAGCCCGGTTACTTGAGACGTAAACAAGAACACAATGAACATCGCAGCGGTCAAAGCCTACTTGTTAACGCCCTTGACATTGGTCGTATCTAACATTGTTCGCGGTACATCTACAACGGGAATTTATATTTTCCGTGAGTTACGTTAGATTGAATCGAGTCATCGTGCCGTTTATTTTTCGTGAACCGGATATAAGAAATATTTTTCTTGCGAAACGTTTGAGAATATTTCTACGAAACTTCGCGCCGGTTTATTAAAGTATACATCTTTTCGCGTCGACTATTGCGTACACAATTTCATTTTACATCAAAGTAGGACAATGGCAATATTCCTAATAACAATGCTTGGTAATTAAATTGAAAAATACTTTAACCGAATATCTACGACATTTTCCGCGGTATACGCGTTCGCGATGTATTTTATTTTCAGCTTTTGTGACCGCGCGCAATGCGGTCTTAGAATCATTTTCTGCGAAACAAGTATTTCGCGAAATAGAGTCAGTGTTGTTGCGATATTAATACATTATTATTGCTCGATACTCGCGTGATTAAAACCGCCGAAAGAAATGAAATTCGGTCGCGAAATTCTCTTAATTTTTCCAATCGCGAGAGTAGAGTCAGTTTGTTCGCCGGACATTATTTCGGTCGCGAATATAGTCCCTTTTTTTTATTTTTTTTTCTTTGAATTACTCGCCGCGATGAAGTAGCGGTACGCAGCAGCTGTGGAAAGGATTTCCATCGGGCGTCGTCGCATCAGGCAGCAGGTAAATATCAGCAAAATCTACTTTTAATTCTTCTAATTAACAATGAAATTACATTTTGGAATATCGAATTCGAGTGAGAATTAAAGACGAACGATGTGAGGAATGATAGACGGTTAAACTATAAAGACTTTTCTCTTTTTCTGTTACAGAAGACATCGCAACGATTTCGCTGGCCGAGTGCAATGCGGTCTTAGATTCACTTGATCCGAAAAAGTATATCGCGAAATAGAATCAGTGTTGTTGCGCTATTAGAAATTATGTTTGTTCGATATACGCGTGCTTAAACCCGCCGAAAGAATTGAAATGGACTGCTACAACGTAACATATTCGGTCGCGAAATTCCTGTATACTTTGAATCGCGAGAGTAGAGTCAGTTTGTTCGCCGGAAATAATTTCGGTCGGGAGTGTAGTCTGTTTATTTTTCTTTTTTTTTCTTTGAATTATTCGTCGCGATGAAGTAGAGGTACGCAGCAGCTGCGGAAAGGATTTCCATCGGGCGCCGTCGCATCAGGCAGCAGGTAAATATCGTCAAAATGTTCTACTTTTACTTCTAACCCACAGTGAAATTACATTTTGAAATATCGCACTCGAGTCAGAACTAAATACGAACGATTTGAGGAATGATAGACGGTTAAACTATAAAGACTTTGCTATTTTTCTGTTACAGATGACTTCGCAACTGCAGAGCCGGTCGTAGTATCATCTCAACAATCAAAGGTGCAGAAGAAATCTACGACCGGTGAGTCAAAAAATTTACGGTTCCTCCGATCACTCAATCATGTCGTAGGACGCAAAGGTCCGAAGCGGCACGAGTGTATTGGTTGTATTTTATTTGAGTTTGCGAGCATAGTGACCGCGGGTGTAAAGTATTTTATACTTTACATTCGTGGGTAGTAACACCCCATTGTTGTGAATATTTAATTAGCTCAGGCAGGGGTCTTCTTGTGGCTTAGCTTCACGGGCGATTTTTATTTAATTAATTCGGAGGTTCGATTCCCTCGACCTTCATTTAACAGCATTCGCGTTCGCGTTCTTTTCATATAATCACAGAATTTTTGACAAAAGACGAAATTATACGAATTAAATTCAGTCAGAATTTGCATATTTTTCGTAGCCGCGTTTCCTTTAACTTGTAAAGTCCTTTAAATTCTTGTATTTGAAATGCCCAAGAAGACCAATTCGCGATGGGTAGATTCTGGTTTCAAAGGCTAATTTTGAACATATTTGCATTGTTTAGAATATAACTTTGAATAAGGAATCAACCAAGGTTTTCAATTATAAATTCAAGTTTCATATATATTTTTTTTCAAATAAATTTCAATATTTTAAAGTTTTCCATATATATATTTTTAAAGTTTTCAAAGTTTTCTTGCACGAGATGCAATTTTTTCACTTTTTCAACTATTATTCAATATTACATTCGAGTCATTTTATAAAGTATATTTTCAAGTAAATTCTATAAAGTCAAAGTAACGATTACTAGCTCGTTAGAAGATCTATTTCAATAATCATTTTATAGCTCAGGATTTTCAGCACACATCAAGCCTAGTATGTAGTTGCCACGTTCATGTCCCTATTTGGCTTGAACTCATTCGTGTGCCCAGGTGCTACACGAATGGGTGATGGCGGTGAACGTGGCTTATAGTTTTAAGAATTATAATTATGTGGCGGCTCACAAGCGTTAGCGATTGTGCACGACGTACGATCCACACGTGTGAGTGTGTGTGTGAGATAAATTTATTGAATATTTCGTGGATTGTGCGTCGGTTTTGAACAATCGTTTTTATTGCAAAATCGCGATTAAATTCAACTTGCATATTTTTACGATTTTACATTATTCAATTTAATTTCGATTGTATTTCGAACCTCAGATTATTATATTCAATTACTTTTCAATTAGAGTCAAAATGCAGAAGCATTATTTTTGAACGTAGTAATTATTTCAACTACGATTTAATTACAAGTCTTTCATTTCTATATTTTACGTCTACAAGTTTTCATTAAATTCCTATCAATAAAGTCTAAATAAATCGCAATAATCGCTGACCTTGTGAGTCGATTTCAGCAAACAAGGTACGTACCTGAATGTATGTGTGGGGTTTGAGTCGGTGTTGGAGACGTCCCGGGACGTCTCCCGTAGGGGGAAACACCGACTTTGATTGAGAATCGTGGAGAGAGTGTGTTGGTGTGCGAGAGATTTTTGCCATTTTTTAAATATAGGTAATAGGTAGGCAGGTAATTTATTCTCTGGAATGTGTGTGCTTTAATTTTAAGTAGGAAGGGCAGGGCAGGTATCACTGTTTCGACTGTAGGCAACCAGTGATATCCTGCTCCTGGAAAATCAGGCTAATAATCTTTTCTTTTTTAATAATAAGTAAATTCTGCTTGAACATTCGTCTTTAGCGGCTAACCGTTTGCACGGACTGCAGTTGTCATTCTTCTGAGAATAAGCTGTTAACTTGTCCACACGTGTTAGCCGCATTCTCTTGTCTGGTTAGGCGCGTGTTAGGGTTATACCATATAATGGTTCCGAATGTTCTGGCAGAATACAGGTTGGGCTCCGGCCTGAAACAAGAAGAGGCTTTACGCCGAAGAGGCTATATGCCGAAGAGGCCCGACAAACTGTCTAGAAGAGGGCAGCAACTAATGGCTATCCATTTTGGAGTGTTCAATTCCAGAATGGATGGTCATTCCGTTACTACTAAGTCACTATGCTCGTAGTAGTTGTAGAGTAATTATAGTTGTAATAATTTGAAGTAGTTAGTACCACGGGTCGAGGTGAGCTCCCCGTGAAGACTCTGCCCCGATCTGCATTAAAGTTTTCGAGTCATTTTTCTTATTAAATTATTTTCATAAGTGTTAAATAATAGAGTTTTGCATTAAAGTTTTCGAGTCATTTTTCTTACTGAATTATTTTCACAAGTTTTGATAATAGAATTTTGATTACAATTTGATATTAAATTCCTTTCAAACTCAGTTATTATTTTTGTTCATTATTGTTAAAGAGTTAGAGTCCAGTTTTTTATTATTATAAATTTGAAAAATTAAATTTTTGAAAAAAGCAGAGGGGTAGAGTGTGATAGAATGAAGTAGTTAGAAGTAGTTAGTTCCGCGGGTCGAGGAGAGCTCCCCGTGAAGACTCTGCCCCGGTCTGCATTAAAGTTTCGAGTCATTTTTCTTATTAAAATATTTTCACAAGTTTTATTCAAAGAATTTTGCATTAAAGCTTTCGAGTCATTCTTCTTATTCAATTATTTTCACAAATTTTCAATCTAAGTCATTTTTATTCATTATTGTTGAAGAAACCTAAAGATTTTACTTATTGAGATATTTTCTGAGAGTTCATTTTTAAGAATATACATTTTTGTCATTACTAGAGTCGAGTTTTTGATTATTACAAATTTGAGAAATTGAATTTTTGATAAAAGCAGAGGGGTAGAGTATGATTCAGTGTGCAAAGTTTGCACACTGCCATCCGCGCCGGTCGTAATATTTGTCACCACTGGCTGCATTTCTAGTTCCGCGAATTTATTAATAATCTAAAATTCATTATCTTTGTGTGTCTCGGAGACACGTTTTCTAATGCCGTATAGGAATTTTATTATCTAATATAAAATCAAAAAGTTAAAGCAGCTAAGTGACTCGCGAATCGCGTCGTACATCGCCGTCTTTGTACGAATCTATTTAAAAACAATCATTGAACCAAGCATTTGTTAGAAGGAATATTGCCATAATTTTATGCATAAATTGCATTTTATATTAGGATGTCTTATCTTGAAATTCTTTTCAGCCGTAACTAAATTGGATCTATTTAAGATCATTTCGCGTTTGCAATTAATTTTTATTTTCGCGTATTATCAGTCAAAGCGGTCGTGGAACTACGAAACATTATTTTTGCGCGTCGGTTTTTCGCGAGGAATTTTCGTAATTTAGTGTATTAGTTTTGCGGAAATACTCGCGAACGTGGACCAGGAAAAATATATTCGCGCGCGCATCGCGTATTTTCTTTCAATGAATTTTAGAGTCATGCGATCACTTATTCTCTATGACGAAACCCACGGAAATTGTAAATAAATTTAGTGTTGCGAAAATTATGTAAATTCGGTCGTTTCTTTCCGTACCGACCAATGTTGACCGCGCGTGACAAGTAGGCTTTTCTCCCTTTATTAATTATAGACTCAAGATTGCGATACGGTAAAATTACAATAAGTAAAATGAGCTAATCACTCTTCTTCCAGCTTTGCTTTTAGAGTCGCGTTAACTTAGAGAAATCGCCATTTACTCACCTTGAATGGTTTGCTAAATGGCGAGAAATCTTTTTTGCACCGCGCTCGCATTTTTCTCGATTCTATGTAAACTCGCAAAGTAACTTCCAGCTTATAGTGTTCCAATTAATTACAAAAATGTAAAACATGATCCCCTGTGGGTCGGGGAAAGAATAGACCCACGGTATTCCCTGCCTGTCGTAAAAGGCGACTAAAAGGGACGTTTTGGCCACTATAGTGTCAAAACGTTAGTTTAAGGGGATATCATACGTCAATTTCACTTCGTTTGTCGTCGATCGACTAGAAAACGCGACTTCTTTGCTCGTTCCGCGTTATTAGCTTCTTATCAATTAAACATTTTTACCTTCAATTACATAGTTTCAGTTTTTAACTTTTAACTTTTAACTTCAACTTTTACTTTCAACTCGTAGCTTCAACTTTTACTTTCAATACTTAGCTTCAGCTTTCAATTTTTAGCTTCAGTTTTTTAAACTCATTTTAATAGTAGAGTCACTTTTTCGTCATTTGCGGCGTTCGTCATAACCCTGCGTTAGAACAACACGAGAAACGGTGTAGTCGGCCAAATAGCCTCGCGGCTATCTGGTTAAATCGCGGTCCTGCGATATATTCATGGAGCGTGGCTCTCGTCGGATCATGGTTCCGCCGGTATCTTTGGGTGGCCTAATGTTGTCTGGAAAGGTGAGCCCGAGTTCGTTCTGGGGACCTGTACACGGGTGGACTGCTATTTGGCGGGGTATGGGACGTATCAGGCTTATCGGTGGCGGCCGGACCGATTAGCCTGATATGGCTTAACCCGTGTACAGTTCGATTTGATGATCTATATCTTCGGATATATTTCATCTTCGATTTGTCCCTGGTTCGGATCTTTCGTGAGGCCCTTTCCTGTAAATCGACCTTACGTTTATCCCATCGTATCGGTTAACCATGGTTTGGCGGGAGTCCCGGTTCGTGGGTACTTCTCAGGACCGTGGTACGAGCCACCGCGTAAGTGTGTAAATTGTTTTTCCGTCGAGTTATGGTTAACGTCTAGAGTCACCCGCGTTAGTCTTACCATGAGGTTGCTTTTCTGGTTTGGTCGACATTTCCATTCTCGTCTATGTTATTTGTTTTATTCGCGTCTCGCGGGAAATTGGCGTTTGATGGTGATGGGTTTGTGTTTGTTATATTGAAACTGGTTTCAATATTTCGGCCACGATCGCATTGATAGACGTATCTTTGAGATCGTGGTTATTAGCTTCGCGATCGCGGTCGCGTGATATCTTTACTTTCCTTCTGAAAGTAAAGATTATGTTCGTTATCGTTTAAAGGAGGGTGGATGGGAGCCGTGGATAGGGTGGGTCTCCATTAGTAGCAACCTCCACGTGGTGAGACCTGGATCGATATTATTTGCATCGATCGATAATGAAATTTATCAATATTTTTTTGTAAGTCCGATGACCCATAGTCGTTTATATTGAAATGTATCGCTTCGATGCAAATGGTATCGAGCAAATTGGCTACGAGTAGTATATGTATGTATATCTCGTGTTTGCTTTTACTTAAGTCAGAAAAAAGCTAAATTCAACCAGTTTTTTGATTGCCATTTGCTCAATTTTTGAGATAGCGATCTGAAACTTGTACCATTGTTTTAGTTAGGAAATTCTACGGTAGATCAACATATAATAGTTGTACTTTTCGAAAATTTTATTTTTCGCAAAAATCTGAAGGGGGTAGGTCAGGATTTTTTGCGATTTTCGTAAATCTCTCGCCCTTTCCACAATTTTTTAGATATCAAAATAATTCTTTCACTGTCTTATTCTGCTTCGGATTCCGCGTCCAAAACGTCCTGGATCATTTTAATATCTCAAGAATTACGGAAATGGCGAGCGATTTACGAAAATCGCAAAAAATCCTGACCTACCCCCTTCAGATTTTTGCGAAAAATGAAATTTTCGAAAAGTACAACTATTATAGGTTGATCTGGCGTAGAATTTCCTAACTAAAACAATGGTACAAGTTTCAGGTCGCTATCTCAAAAATTGAGCGAATGCTGAACGAAAAACTGCTTAAATTTGACGATTTTTCGCGATTTTCGCAATTCTTCCGTCATTTCCACAATTTTTTAGATATCAAAATAATTCTTTCACTGTCTTATTCGGCTTCGGATTCCGCGTCCAAAACGCCCCGGATCGTTTTAATAGCTCAAAAATTACGGAAATGGCAGGCGATTTACGATTTTTCGCGATTTTCGTAATACCTTTGTCATCACTAACGAATCGACAGGTACCACTAATGTGCTCCCGTCCATCGTACGATACTCGAAATTCATTTTCGACCCCGAGTACGGATTCTAGAAAAGGCGCTGCAAATCCTCTGAAATTTGATCGCGTCGGTAATTCAGTTTCGTGAACATCGAACCCCGTAAGGTGATAGGTCTATCCAATACCTCGTCTGTGTATAAACTCAGACGAGCGATAAGATAGACTTTGCACAACAAGTGCTTTATAATTATGTGTTCATGCCTCAATTCTTTTTCTCGAGGAAAATATACATTATTATAATTAAAATCCATTTATTATACTTTTCATTATTACACATATACTGACAACACATGGTACAATATCATCACATTTTTCTTTTAATATGTTCAATAAAGAGTAACATCAATAAGACAATAAAATTCATAACATCAACTGAATAACAATAAGACGATTTTTTAATGTCAGATTAAAATCTGATAGGAGTAAAAAGATTTAATCGTCCAATGTATAAACTCTATTTTCTGTAATAGAAAAAATATTTGTTCTGGACAAGCACTTATACATTATTCATGTGCGTTCATATAATTTGATTTATATTAATTTATTTAAATAATTTTGACAACTTCTTCTTTTGCATTTGATCTTTTTCTTTGATAGCCATAGAGAATGCTTGCAATTCCTTTTCGACAGAACTTTGTAAAGCCGAATCTAGTTCAGAAGCCCTTTTTAAATCCTTAGTAGCATTTTCTTCATCCCAAGCTCCTATGTATGCTTTACCTCTTCTATACAATGCTTTTACATTATCTGGCCACAGAAATACAATGAAATTTTAATTTATATACATACATTGATATTATTGAAAATTTTAACAAATAATGCTAATGTCTTACAAACCTGGGTCATGTTTTAATACTGTTGTACAATGTTCTATGACTGAATAATACTCTTTCTGTATCAATTTGCATTGTGCGTAATTCAGAAGTAAAGGAAGTTTCATTCTATTTAGATTTAGCCATTCTTCATCATTTGGTTTTTCTCTGTAAATTAAATTTTACTTTTAGGTATATGTATGTACTATACGTAAGATAGTTTACAAATTTGGTAAATACTAACGCAAGCATTAGTTGTTCTAATATTCCAATGCCCCTTGCATAGAATTCGGAAGCTCCATCATAATTTTTCTCCTTGAATAAAGCATTTCCTCTCTCTTTCAAATCTGGAATACTTTTCAGTTTTTCATCTTCAGTCATTTGCCACGATTCTTTTTCATATTCATTCGGCAAAACCACTTTTATCAGTTCTATAAAATATGATATGTATTAGGAGTAAGTTTCTCTCTTAGCTGTTAGTATTGCAATTCAATTACCTATTGTAAACTCCAAATCTTGGGGACACTTAATAAGCTCATTTAAATCATCATATCCAATTCCTTCGTTTTGTAAAGTTACACCACAACAATGATGACTACGCTTCTCTGACTTTGGTTTCCCAACTTCTCTCAAGGTTTTAGCTACAAAAGGATATGCAGTAACTAGCTAAAACAAGAGGTATCATTAAAACATACATTAAACATGACAGTGCACACTCATATCAATATGAACATACGCTCTTATCAACTGTAAAGCGTGCAACTTCATTTAATGCCATTTTCTGCACAATAGCTTCCCACACTTCAAGCTTAAATTGTTTTCCTAAAACAAGCTCCATTGGGTTTTTCATGGTTCTACTATCGTCTATTACCGTTTTTTCAGGATCACATTTTGTTGTTTTAAAATGAAATATAACCTAAAAGGGACACAGTATTATCTTCCAATAAATCTTGCAAAAAAATATTGAAATCTTATAGAGTATACATACTTTTGTACCAGGTACAAAATCAATTGTTTTTGTCCCCGTATGAATCACATTCTTCACTATACGCACGTCATTTTCCATCTTGACAGGTAGAATATAAATTTAGTATATATTTCAAGTCCAACCTGCAATGATTCGAACTTCTTGTAATGTTTATCAATGTTTATTCATGACTGAGAATAACTAGACATAGATAATAAACTGTAGAACTTTGGAAGTCAAATAATTTATATATCTTTCAAAAGTAATGTAACTTTTCATATTGCATAAAAGCACCTTTACGCTACTTGGAGGTTACGTGGCAATGCAACGTAAAGTCATGTTTTGTTTCAATTTAAGAGTGATTTATGTTGTACTCATTAAAAATATCTATTCACATGTCTTTGACACCGTGCGTTGATTATGACGTCGGATAGAGAGTTACAAATATGTGCGATATACGGTACCTATAGGTATTTGTTAGTGTACGTTGTGTAGAAAAAGGCAGACCACGCGTATTGATGCATTGTACATTGTTCTAAGTGTTTTGGATTGTTTTCTCAATAATTTACACACTTATAAAATTTATTAATCTTCGATTGGAAAAAGCAAAACGATACATTAAGTTTTTGAGGCATTTGCGAAAGAGATATAAATATGGCTTGTCATTAAATAGGTGAAGAACTCCAGATATGTATATAGCTTTGCACAAGTTATGTGCAGTTTCAACATTCTATAAACCGTAATGAATCGTTTTAATAAGCATGTAAATTAGTAGCAATATTATTAGAAACTAGGCAAACGTATTCCGTAATCATTACACGCATTTGAACATCAGAAAACTTATCGGAAAAGAATAAAGCTTTTGTTTAAACGTTGCATGTAACCGGAAGAGAATCGATTTATTACGGTAAAATAAATGACGTAATACGACAAATCTTTCTGATACAGGATTTAACAAGAAAGTGAATAATTTTACGGCGTTTTACGATTAACCGAACTTTGATCAAGATTCTGACTAATGACTGGCAATTTACAGAGGTGATAGTTCGCTATTTCCTTGCATATAACTAGCAGGCAAACTCAACTTGCCGAAAAGTGTCTTTTCTCCGTGAAAACTACGAAGAGAATTCAATTACATTCATTATTTATCAGTCATTGCTAGTATTTCACGGAATTAAATGAGTGTAACAGGGAAAAATAGTAATTCTGGTGACAATATGAATGGCCACAGGTCAGAAGGTAAATATATTTAATATTATTTACAATTTCGTGTTCTTGACATGACATTTTCTTTAATCTTTTATATGATGTTATTAATTTGTAGATGCAGAAGAAATTCAGATTCCTGTACCTTGGGGTCACATAAGTGGTCAGTAGAGTTATGAATTTGATTTGTTAATCTTTTCCATTTCTTGTCATATGAACAGCAATACTATGTCCAACGATATTGTTTGATAAAGAAAATCATATTATCGTAATGACAAATTTAGGCAAGTGGTGGGGACCAGCGGATCAGACGCCTATATTGGCTTTACATGGCTGGCAGGATAATGCAGGGAGTTTTGATACCTTGGTTCCATTATTAAGGCAGGATTGTGCCGTTCTAGCCCTAGATTTTCCTGGTCATGGGCTTTCCTCGCACCTTCCTAATGGACAATTCTATTATCTGTTTTGGGATGGGGTTCTCATACTGCGTAGAATTGTACAGTATTACAAGTGGAACAAGGTTAGCCAGCGAGTAAAAGTTATACAACGATGAATTTGTTTTTGTAGTTAAATTGTCAAATTAATTATAACATTCATGTACTAATTGATTTCTCAACTCTGTAGTGCAGTTTATACTATGATTTAAATTCGACATTATTTTTATGTATTTTAGGTTTCAATTTAGGACTTATCATTCTAACATACAAAGACATGAAAACCGTTATAACCGGTATTTATCAACATCATAATCATTGCAGGTTTTTATGCATATTTTCAAATGACCATGTAACAATATTAATTGCAGTTACTATGTCAGAGCAAATACAATGTGACCTCTGACAGATTACCAAACTGGTTTGTCTATCTTGTAACTATAGTACAACCCTCTAATGAGAATGTAATCATTTTATAACACTAAAAGTGCTTAATAACCATCCTACAACCACCTTATGTTTGAAACATTTTGGTTCAGCCAATCAATGTAACACATCTTGAGGAAGTTAATGATGGTTTGGCATGCATTTGGATATTGAAAGATAGGTAAAAAGTTTTAACACACTGTGGTCATCATTTATTAGAGGGTTGAATTATTGCAGCTCGAAAAATACATCAGTTTAGGCATTTGTCATGATACATTCTGTATTTAGTAATAGAACTGTGATAAAGGTATTACAAAAAGGCTGACTGTTACAAGGATATTTAGTTTATACTAGGTCCTTTGCCCCGGAAAATATATTATATCGTTGTATAACTATTGATTATGAGAGGGTCTTCAATAAGACAGATATTTAAACTCAGCTGTAACTTTGTTTCATTAGATAATTCGTTTTTAAATCTTCTCTTTATCAGCATTATATTTACTTGAATGCACTCTTTCTTCCTTTCTCTCTTTCTGAATACCAGCTACAGATTGCAACAGAAACAAATGCATCCTTTCATCTTGGATTGCAATGTATTGAAATAAAATCATGGCTCATAATATAATTGTGTCACTTACCTGCAGGCAAATGGTGGGGTCCCAAGGGGATCCAACCGATAGTGGCATTGCATGGACGTCAAGACAATGCCGGCAGTTTTGACACTTTGATCCCTTTATTACCTGATGATGTTTCGGTCCTTTGTCTGGATATGCCTGGTCATGGTTTATCTTCGCATTATCCAAAGAGTCAGTTCTATTATGTTTACTGGGATGGTGTTATACTGCTACATAGAATTGTCAAACATTACAAATGGAAGAAGGTTAGCGGGTGGATTAGTTTTTCCACTCCCTTGTTTGGTTTGAGAAATCCTGAGAATTCACACTAAAGTATACATATTGCACAACAAACTGTCATTGTTGTTCAGTCATTATCTGATAAATGTAACAGTCATCCTTGAAAATTTATGTTGCCCAATAATCTGCATTACATACACTGCTGCACTGTACAGAATTTCATGTTTTACGCACATCTTCAGTAATATGACATTTACTAATACATACGTCAATTATTCTATTAATCATTGGTTATTTAAATTTGATATATCATTATTTAATTGTCAATTATTGGTATAGGTAAAACTACTTGGACATTCCTTAGGAGGAGCAATATCATTTCTATATGCAGCAGCATATCCAAATGAAGTGGAGTTTCTAATCTGCTTAGATATTGCTAGCCCCAGTGTGAGAGATATAACAAAAACCGCTTCTGTAACTGGTGAACATATTGACAAATTTCTGAAGTATGAATCACTAATGTCCGACAATGCTCCATGTTATGACTACGATGAAATGCTTAAAATAGTGGAAGATGCTTACAATGGCTCAATAACGTATGAAGCTGCTAAGATACTAATGAAACGCGGTATGCAACCTGCATATGAACCACGTCGCTATTATTTTTCGCGTGACCCGCGATTGAAGGTAAGAATTATATCACTAATATCACAAAATATATATACTAAATACATATGATATCGTTAACATATTATCTAGGTATCTCTTCTGGGAATGTTATCTATGGATTTAGTACTTGCTTATGCAGCTCGTATAAAATGTGCGTATCTAAACATTCGTGCCGTCCCTGGAATGAAATTTGATCAGCCCGAAAATTATCACAAGGTATTAGACAAAATAAAGGAGGGTGCTAAGAAATTTGAGTATCACGAAGTGGAGGGAACGCATCACGTGCACTTGAACGAACCTGAAAAAGTTGCTCCTATAATTAAGAATTTTATAAAAACTTAATAATAAAGTACATTAGGTATAAGACACGAAAGTAAATAGTATATAAATTAGGAAAATTAGTATCATGCTAGCTCTTCTGGCTATGCATATCAACGAAACATTTAGTTTCAATGTACTTTTATTTAGTCCTGAATCTAGGAAATTAATGCGTGCTTTCTACATGTAATTTAATTATAATGGGCTTCCGCGATATCCACGCATTTTAACTAGTAGTGGATAAATGTCCATAAAGTACAATTATTTGTAACGAATTATTTAATACGTGTGCATAGATATGCATACGCTAGGCCTTATTTATTGAAAGCGTGCTATTTTTCTGAAAATCGCAACAAAAAAATTGTATTTTCTACCGCATACATGCACATTGAACCCATATATTTTTTAAGAATAGTTACTTGTGATATAATTGACTTCTGTTCATAAATGATAGGGTCTTTTTCTGGGAAAAATAAAATAATTGTGAATGTATTATATTTGTTCCACTACTGTCATTCCGCCAATTGTTTCTAGCGATTGAATTGTTACTTTGTACGCATCTTCGAAATATGCCGTAAATTAAATATATCGTAAAAATAATAGCTCTATAAATAAATGTGGTTGATTGTTTACAAGGACAAAAAAAGTTACTTTTATAGGATCTACTGGTACTTTACTTTTTAATGAGCGTCACGTTTAGTCGACGACTGCGATAAAATATTAATGCACACTGCGCAAGGAAATGCAACAAACTTATACCAGTTTACTTATACAAACGGCCGAGCGATAAACTGCCTCGAAGCGATATTCGCTATCGTTACGCTTCTGTTTTACTTCAATATTTTTTGTTTAAAAACGTTTTCTTCGACCTAAAACTGCGCTATATACCAAACGTACGGAATATAAATGAATATACGTTTTTTTCATAACTTGACATGCCATAACTGTCATTCATTCGTAAACAATTACTTACTTCGTTTTGTCAGTAAAAATCGATTATTACTGAGATTATTAAGAGTTATGAAAAAACTTGCTGTTACTCACCGGGCCAAATTACATGGGAGATGGTACCTGAGAGATAAAGAAGCTGTTGATACAGATGTTTTTAGACCACTCACAATGGCTAAACCAAGATGTCTCGGTGTCAAATTATTTATTCAGCTGGTAAAACGACGCCACGTAGAAATAAAATTATGTATCGGGGTCTTATTCGTTGTGGCTGTTACGTGTCAGTTCTCCGTAAATTTCTGAAGGGTATAGAACTATTTGAACGACAGATTCATAACAAACTAATCGTGTCTTACCCTTACGAACAAAATCTGCATAAATTACATACTATAGGAGATCAATTGAAATTTATATTACGTTTATATATAATAAATATTAATATTCTATCAACGAACAGGTAAGTATTCAGCTACGGTGAGCAATTTTAGAAACTTACATTAATTTCGCGCGTCGCGACCGCAGTCGACCGAAATACGCGCCCGTGTTTCAGGCAATAAAACATTACCGTGGATGATATGATCTAATCTATTGTGAAATTTAAAGGACAATAATAGTTTACTTTAGTAAATATTTCTGCGAAGGTCGGGACCTAGATTCACGTTCATAGGTCGAGTTTAAAACGGAGGTATTATATCGCCTGTTGTCAAATTATTGGTTTAAGCCGTTATCAGGTAGCTCCTGAAACGCAGCTGTCCTATCGTACGTACACGTTCTGCGTGTCAGTAATTACGAGCGATGATAGTGCCGTCACACGCAGAAAATGAACATGAACATGCCATTCCAACAGGTGAATACGGTTCGCACTTGTCTACGCGTACTGCTCTCGTATTCCTGCTCGAAATCTTTAAAGTTCCTCATATCGGTACCGGACCCAACAGATCTGTCGTTCTGAGAATAGTGTAAGTATTAACTTTATTTTCTTGTACGAAATTTGTAAGTATTACTTCAACAACGCTTATTTAAATACTAGTTACCTTGAATTACCTGAGTCTATGAATTAGTTATTGACAGCTTAAATTACTTGTATTAATCGGGACAATAATCAAACTTATGGATTTAATATAAATAGGAAAAATATAGAACATCTTGTAAATTATGCAATAATTATTATTTTAAATTCCAAGGACACAAACAATACAAATGTGCAATAATCGATTTGATCCATCGATCCTAACGATCAACAAACTTTTAACTTTAAAGTTTGTTCGTTCGGCTCGAGTTATCAGATTGAAATTACGTACTTCGATCCCGTGATGAAATCGTACCCAGTATTAGGAAGAAACGGACTTCCGAGTGTGCTTCTGCAGGTGCTTCCGATATTCAGCTTTCCGTTGTTGTAATTCCTGACTGGTAGGCGAATATGCCGCGTAAGTTCTTAAACGTGCTTTCGCAATCTCTAAATCCTAGTAAAAAAATATTCATTATATCCAGCTTATCGAACATTGATAATAATGCCTAAACGTAGTGATTTTTTTATTAAGTATTGGTTGTACTATATAATAATTCGTATGGAACACCTTCGAAAAGGTTTATCTACCACGCATATCATTACTACTTGCATTCTTATCAATTGTAATGAAGCACTAGAATTGCACCTAACGCCGCTTCGCATATACCTTATATTTTTTTAGAAATATCATAAAATTACACCTTTATAAATTTCCGATTACGGGCTAGAGATTTTTCCGAGTCTATGCGAAAAATCGGTGTTAATTTTGAAGTTCTTGAGCGATCGCTGCAAACAAGCCGTAATTTATTATTGGAAGATAAAGTAATTTGGTAAACGATACTAGTATTTTATTGATTCATTTAATAATACGATAAATGCTGAATACCTTTCCACAGATTTCTTCGATGTTTGTTCAACTTGCGGGTCTTCTGGAAAGATTTCTTCAATGTCAGTTTTATCACCCTGTGGTTCCGTCATTATGTGCAACCTTCTATACTTAGAGATAATTGTTCTGTTTCAGTCTTACACAGTTTTAAATTTTAAATAGGTCGTACCTAGAGTAGCAGGCGACTACGCATGTATGCTCGCCGTGCGGGTGTCCTGTCAAACATCGTAACTGTGGTAACGCAATCGATACCGACGCATGCATTGAAGGTGTACGTTATTAAAGGATGTTTAGAGGGATTTTTAGATCATACTCGAAAGTAACTTAAATCAATTATATTCAACAAATATATATTCATAACTCTAAGTATGAAATGTTCTTGTATGTAAGAATATGTGCAAAATGTATCTATGATTTGATAATACATTTTGGTGAAAACGAACGAAATTTCTTCCTGCCAGATGTTTCAAAATTTGTGTCCTTCACTCTTCCAAAGTCTGTGATGTTGGCTGTAAAAAATATTGCTCGTGGTATCTAATGTTTAAAGTATAATAAAATGTACACTTATAATAGACAGCAGAAATGTATTACTTACTAAGATGTAAATGTGACTGGGTAATGAACGCTCTACTACTTCAGAAAGTCGGCCTTTGTTTAGTTTATATTCTTCATCTGGACCACGAAAATTATTTAAGAGTACATTCGATGTCATTTACTAATAAAAATTCAATTATAAAAAAGATCATTACCAGCAGGAACTGTTAGGGACAGAGTAGGAAGTGCTACGAAACCTGCTACGAGCGGTCGTAAGATCCATTCCACTTTTCGTTCGTTTTTTGGAAGAATGTAAATGTCAACCTAGAAGAAGGAAAGCATTAAATAAATTATAATGATATAAATTATTGTCAAACCTAAATATACCTGTTTTTGTCCAGCAAACATAAAAGCATCGCTCGCTTCCATTGTCAACCGTAAGGTAATCATATAATCGGAATGATTTCTTATGAAGTACGATACCAGCAACGGTGTTCGCACCCGACCATGCGCTGGTAAATCAGCTTCTAATTCAATTGTTGAATCTTCTACCCACAAAGGTGCCAAAGTCACGCTACTACTGGTCTCTAACGCATTATCATCATTCGCCCTAGAACATTTGCATTTAATATCAACAACTTCTTTTGGATATTATTAAGTGTCTTAAATATATGTGTCCACAAATTTGTTATACCGTTTCCACTTAATGGTGTACACTCCTATACTGATAGGTTGATCACTGCATGCTTTAGGCGCTAAACGATATGCGTCCGTACCTGTTTCACCTTCAGAAAGAGTAACACCAGCTAAAATTGAAACTGGATTTTCACCGTTCACTCTTCCTATGGAGTCACCCTATATAACCCGTATCTAATCTTATTATGTTGTAAAATACGGTAGGATTAATAATAGATAATGAGAATATCATTTACCAATTCGACGGAAGTACTTATAATGTGTATAGGCCACGGTGAAACACACGAAATGTGTGGCATCATGATGAAGGGTTCACTGACGAAACCTTTTGTTAGCGGTTCGAAGAGCGCAGTATAAAAAAGCGTGGCGACTTCGAACGGTTTGGTAACTGACAATGAGTACATCAATTCTTTTGTACCTTTTATGTCCTCAAGTCTAGAGTACTCCACCTGTATTAATAATTTTAATAGAATATACCTGTATCTTCAATAGTATGCTATGTAACCACAACGTTTTACCTTTATATGTATACTTCTATCACCAACTTTATGAGCTCTTATATATACGATTCGTTCGGTGCAAGAACCCTTTTCTATATTGTCTATAGGTATCGATACCGCTGACTGTTTACTGTGCATCGATAAACTTAATTCAGCTGAAGATTTGTAAAATTAAAGTAAATTTATAAATACAATTGTTGCAGTATCCAATAAATTAAGTATTATATACATACTTGATTGTTCATTCGTTCCATCGGACACAAGGGACACATGTAAAAATGCTGACAATATACTTTCTTTAGCAGTTACAGATACTTTGATAGGAAGCCATTCCCCTAATAGGGCAGGAGTGTTTGATTCTGCATTTATACTTAAACTAGATTCTTCTTGTTTTATTTCTGCGTTGACTAGTGGTCGTATTGTTTCGAACTCTCCTCTACTGTTATAAACACAAAATACAGCAGTTCTTTAAACACCATAAACACATAGAAACTTAATTTTCAACGTACCGAAGCTGTTGTATTTCGGGGTACAAACGATCTAGAAAATTAGTTTCCCTCCCCATGGCGGAAAAACGCAAAATAATACAACAGGTTGTGTCATTGCCCATATGTAACGAAATTGTAGTTATACGTATGTCACTGCCATCACTTTGCTGTGGCGCTGGGAATTGACATAGAAATGTTTTCATTTCTTTCCCATGGAAGTTAAGATTACTATGTTCGGAGTCAGCAACAGTCAGCTCTGAATTATAGCCTGGACTGTTTATCGTCAGTGATATTTTAGAAAATTTGATACTACCGGCGTATGAGTTTCTGTAATTAAAATATTTTTGTTCATAGTATCAATGAATTTATTCATAGTATTAATATACCGTGAAATAGACTTACCTAACAACGACTTCAACATCGACAGTGGTATTAACTTCATACTTCGGTTGAAGAAACCGTGCTTTTACTTCTACAAACGAACTCATATTGTTATCGTCAATTATAAAAACCAGTGGCTCTGGTCGACTGAGTTCAGCTATCCATTTTTCTATGGCAGGTTGCTTGACATCGTCAGATAAGTCGGGTTCTGGAGTTGGTTGTTTTTTCTGTTGTAAACATGCGATTGCATTTTAAATGCATCTTCTCGAAAGTATCCCAAAGTATGACGATTTATAGGAGAATCTACTTACATGAAGTATGTTAATAATGTTATTGTAAATAGCTGTTTGGTAATCTTCCGAAAAGGTGGTAGAAGGTCCCAGAGCTTCAAATGCGAGTGTCAGGTAATCTTGAACACTTGTCGACAGATATGCTGCCCGCAACGCATTTTTTAAGACATTTGTGAGCAAGACGGGCCATCGTTCTCCGTGATATTCCCACAACATGTGCATCAACAATCTGGCCAATCAAATTTTATGATTTTGATGTTAAGACAAGAAAAGGGTCTAGAGGAAATAATGTTAGTATTTTAACAAACGTATTTGTCCTCAACAATAATATTAAGAAAGTTCAACTTACGTAAGAACTTTCCCATAGTCCTTAGCATTATAATACTCTTCAGCCATTTGAACAACTAGAACGTAATTGATCATTTATAATAACGTGAATAAACAAATGTTGTTTCGACAAAAACACATGTCGTTTACCTAAAACTCTCCTCATTCTTGGACATCGATATACTTTGAATTGCGAAATTGCGTTTCCTAATAAACCGATAATTATTTTCTAGAAAGAGAATATCATTTGTTCAATGTCATTTATAAATTCTAAAAAATAAATATAAATCTTATTCATGTGCCTTACGGAATGATTAACAGAAGTCTTTTCTTTACACTGCAAAGCTTGTATAGCAATTGCTTCTTTGGCTGGATCTGCCGGTTCTGCACTTAATTTTCCCGGGCGCCATGGTCGTTGTCCGTAAAATTCAAGTTTCTCCTCGCCAGCCAAGGGGTCTGGTTCTGGATAACTATTAACATTCTAAAATAACAACATTCAACATGTTATACTTGAAATATATAGTTATCAAAGTTACTGTAACACTTTATACCTGACAGAGTTCTTTACATGCAGTTTGTCTCAAGCTTGCATGATGGGCTGCTGACTGAAAATAATAGCCAGGATGTTGAGTTTGAACAGCTGGAAGCCCTTGCCGAATAGCATCATCAAATAATTCTGCAAATATGGAGAATTGGCTGCACATCCAAGCATGATGTTCAAACATAAGTTCCTTTAAACCTGTCTTTAATTTAAACCTAAAAGTAATTTAATGATTATATATATTATGTACACTTTCAACGATTATATGTATTTCCTACCTGTCTGTATGGAGTCTAAACTGTGATATGGCTTCCTTAGGAACATTTATATTAAACATAATTTTACATAATTTATAATTTATAAAACCAGCAACAGTTTTGATTTCCATTGCATTTGTATCTGTCATCCTTATTTCTAGTAAATTATTATATGCCTGTAGGTAATGCCTGTAACATACACACAATTAATTATGGGTATGTAATCAATTTTGTTGTGTGATTACTTACTTTTGGGACACATTCTGATCTTGTTTTAATTCGTTTAAAAATGCCATTTTAAACTGGTGACGAACAAAGAGATGTTGATGCATAGTCTTATTAAGTTGATCTCTGTGTCCTTTAACAATACGGTATTCATGATGGTAAAAAGTCTGTGCCAAATCATACAATGCATTCTCCAATCTGTGTAAATAAAATTTTAATTCAATAATTTCGATTACAAATAAATAATTATTATGTGTATTACCTGGATATATATCCTAATAAATGATCTGCATGTGGTAAAACAAATAATAATTTGAGAGACAGTTCACAGGCTCCACAGATAGCTGTTGCACGTTCAGCTGCTAAAGCATCTTCAGAGCCAGGTGGAGGTTGGGTACATTGCTGTATAAGTACTACAGCTATTTTCGTACTTCTTCCTTCTAACGCAGCTCTATAGCAGTATATGATTTAAAGTAGTATTTTGACTAATAATTGAAACATTTGATTTATTGCACTGTTATATAATTTAATAAGTACCTTAATGATTGTACTCTGGAAGCACATTCCATCTTTTTCTCATTCCACTGTGGGTCATTCCAATCCAGATTATAAAATATAACAACAACTGATGGGATCTCATAGAGATATTTGTTCATCCAGTTTCTTTTCAGAATTCCTTTTGGCATGTACCATTCGTATGAACTACGCTGAAGCACATAGAGAATGACATTAAAAAAGTATTATTAAAATATTATTCTTTATAACCATGTGTATAAGAATCTATAATGCTATATATACCTTGGGTTTTACAGTAGGAAATTCATGTGCAAGACTAAGTAACTTAAACTGAATGTTAGAACCCTCTGGTCTGCGATTATTACTGAATGCATCCCAAATTGACCGATGAACAGCATTTGTAATATCTAAACCGGTTAAGCCAATAAGAGCTAAAGGCTTAGCCGTAAGTTCTGCTGGTAACTCAAACATGTTTAACACTTGCCTCTAACTGAAAATAATCATAACATAACTATTATAATAATGACAACAAAGAATGAACATCATTCACAAAACTTGTACATTTACTATGTTACTTGTAAACTGATAATTCTGACATAAACGTAGAGTTTATTGTTTATGCGCAAGAACCTGTTCCATGACTAAAATTCACACGTAAACAAAATATCTGAACAATCTGCAAATATATAAAATAGCACCCGATATCTAAGGATGCATGTAATTTGACAGTTTAGGTTATAATGCTGTCATTCGTCGTGAAGCATACATACCTATGGATAAATATTTTGCGTACGCAATTGCTCAATAATTTCTTCGAAATTGTTGCATCTTTTGGATTTCGGACTACGAAAAGTAAATCCGTAAAGTGCACACTACGTTTCCCGATCTTTTGGACGATATGACAATAAAAATATTGTACTTTCTCGAGCAAAGAAAAGCACACCTGTTATTACTAGGTTACTAGGCCTAGCTGACATTGCGCACGTTCATAGATGCGGGAACATTCCAAATTTAATTTGGGTTAAATATCTGCCCTACGGCAATCTTTTCCTAACGATTTACAAACTATAAGCCTCACTGACAGTCATTTAAAATCGTAAAGATTCACATTTCCTCATGCTGTTGTAATCACGCGAGTTCAAATTCCGGATGAAGATTTTCCATTATTACCAAACATTTTTATCTCGTAACATTTATCAATCTATTGCAATAATATATTATAATAATAAAGATAAATTCCAATAAGGAGGATGTTTATTTTATTTTAGAATCATCACACTTTCTTTGTAACGACTAAATTTATAATATAATTCCTTCTTATAATTTAAACAACATCGTCGGCACTCAATACTTCCGACTCCTTATCCTCGTCCATTGTATTAAGCTTATTTGAAGTACCAGGAGAATTTAATCTCGTGTGCTCTGGTGTTAATCGAACCGTTGTCCCGTGTCGACTATAATCTTCGATTTCTCCAACTGGTTGTTCGTAATCATCGTCAAAATTCTTCCTGCGTCTACCCTGTTCCAAATAATGATACATATTGTTATACATCTTTTTACCTATTTCTTTATCGTCCAGTAAAATACATAACAATATAATTGTCATTACTTGTAAAAGTTTGAACAACTCTATTCGAAACTCCTTACTGCACGACAGATATATGATAATGTGAATGGCATAATTGGTCAGTTCTGTTACCGCAGCGAATGCGCGAAACATTTGATAATGTGGGTCGAATATTTCGTAAGTATTGTATAATATTGGTATAAGTATCGACGGAATCATTGTTACGATGAAATATAGTGCCATTATTGTCGTCAATATAGCTAAATGTTGCTCCTCTCTGAAAGACAGTTAAGCTTGATTAAATCTCAAAGGTAAGTGAAGGTAATAAAAAGACTGCGGATGTTTATGCAAATATGTTACTTGAAGGTCGGAAGCAAAGCAGAACAGAGAGACAAAAAGAAGTATTTTCCAGTGGCAGAGGGTTCTTATAAAACGTGTAAAAAGGCAATTAGTGATCACATTGTTCTAAGTATCCACAGTCCGTTAATAAAATAATATGAAAGTTAACGATATCTTTGATTATTCTATATTAATTTCCAGTATACCTGTATCCCCGATTACGAGTTAATACGGACATATCAGTAACATGCACGGTACGGAATTTTTCCGACACCGATTGAAACTGCCGTTTCTTTGCATTCAATTGCAAAAACCTCTTGACAACCAAGCTGTTCAACAGGGTGAAGATGATCGTTGGAAAGATACAAATTACGATCTCCATAATCCAGATATACGTGTTCCATAATCCGTTCCGCGTTATGGAAATGTTTTCACGTAATGTGAAAAGGGTACCGGTATCTTTTTGTTGCTCGTAGACGATTCTCGTGCCAGCTAATGGAGCGCTCATCTATAAAAAAAGTAATTTTCTTTATTAAATCCTGCATATAGTTAGATGCAATAAAAACGTGTGTAATTTAACAGGGAAGATATTACCGAGAATCCAAGAATAAACGAAGATAGAATACAAGAGTGAACGTTCTTACGTGTATTCCCGCTACGAATACGAGCTGGGAAAAATATGAAAACGTATCGATCTACGATTAAACAAGTCAGAATTAAAGTACTCGCGGTTGCGAAAGTGTTCAGGGCGACGAGCTCCAAGTGAGCGTAATAAAAGACCGATGGATAATTATTCTTCATGCCATAGTTCAGTCGAACAACTGAAACAAATTGTTTGTAGTACATTTATCAACCTGAAATTTGGTTGTAACTAAATTAATATTTGTAACGAACATATTGGTATCCAAGATAATATAACACCAATGTGTGCCAGTGCAAGACCACTCAGATACATATACGCGATCCCACGAAACATTGGTGTAGATAATACTACGAGTATTAAAATATTTCCAAACATTCCGCCGCTTAAAATTATTGGAATGACTATTCTATATAGAATTCGGCACACGTTTGTGGTCCCAAGAAAATCATTTTCATCCGTAATATTTCCAGCAGTCCATGTAAAATTTTCATTCTCGCAGCAAAAAAGTGTTCTACAAAATGATGTTATATTGTATCATATTCACTAGAAGTATGTAAAAAGAGAATGTAAAACCCAGTAAAATAATTTTTAATCAACTGTATGCATTTCTATTATCTATTTAAGATCATCTGCGTGATTTTTAACACTTTCAGAATGTAATTGTTGTACGTACCCCTTAATGATCCCTGTCAACATGTTGTATACTATAATGACGCGTGTTAAAAACGAAAACTCTTTGTTTTACATAGATCTATGCATTTGTATGTATATAGGAACAGTATGACTTTTCTATTCACAAGGATTTTTTGAATTCACATTTTCCACTATATCCACGGTTGATTCCTTATCACGAACTTGCACAATGCAAACTACAACAAGTTCTGCGAGATCCATCCTCTCCGAAGTTGCGTCCCAGAGTCTCCTCGTGAAAAGCCGATATTGCGCAAGCTCTAGTAAAGGTTGACTTATTGTTGTACCAGGAGTAAATTTACTTACACATTATAATTATATTCCTGCGCCCTCCATCAAGGGGAATCTGTTAAAAAATAGGATAAAAATGTATTCGAAAGATAAACCGGATATATTGTCTTCTTAAAAATAAAATTGGTATTCCATAAGCGATGCAACCGGTGGCGAATGTTAATAATTTAAATAGAACTAATCGAGGGGGATAAAAGTACATTTTCTGGGATTATCGTATATTTCTAATCATATATGTTAGTAATTAACGCGGCGATAGAAAAATGAAAGCTTTAAATTCACTTTAAACCTTCACTTTCTCCGTGCTATTTTCCGAAAACGCCGCCTAGCTAATAGATGAGCTATAGATTGCCAAATACCAGACTTTGAGTGGGGCTGGATGGTATAAATTCAAAGTGAAACCGCTCATTTCAGTTTAACTCTTAATTTTTGGAATAATTTACGGTGCGGGTACTAACATACCGGTGATGCGCTATCATGGAATTTAACAAAACGCTCCGTTTATTTTGGTAATAGACACATTTTACTCTATTACCAATTATTTATTATTAAAATGATTTATAATAATATTAAATAAACTTGTTTGTGTTTAGGATAATACAGCTTCTCGGTTTCTGTTTCGCGGCATCAGTGTCGGATAATTCCTGTCCCTGTCTACCTTTGAACGAGTGCCCGATTAAATCCGCAATTATTTCTGGAAATATCCCGACATCGTGTGAAAGTGATAACTTGATAAGATGTTGCACGAAAGTTTCCAAAGTGAAAAACATTGCGTATGTGTACACACCATCGCGAAACGTCGACCAGAAAGAGAAACTCACCGAAGATAAAACGGAAACGAATTTGGGACCACTTGGTAGATTGATGGAGTTTATGAGGGAGAAATTATTCGGCAAAAAAATTGAAAAACAGGTGGCAAACGAGGAACAAGTGTCCGAATCCGACTCAAATGCACCGACGCAGGAATTCTCTCCGGATGTTACGGTTTCCACGCCGATTTTCGCATCTTCTGGATATGTGAATGAGATGAAGTCCAGTCAGCCTGAACATGGAAAAATCGATGAAGCGAGTTCTACGGAAAGTTACGCGCAAAATGTTGGGATGGAGATATTGCAGAATGTACAGGACGTTATGAGTTTCATGGATTCTAATCAGGAATTAGCATTACAAACGGACGATACGGTAGAAAGACAGCAGCCGAGGTTCTTGAAGAAAGAACCTTCGTTAGATTCTCAAGCGATACTGGTTCGAATAAATAATAATTTTCCCATAAACACTGTACCAACACAGTTACGTTTTCTCCATCCAGTACATCGAGAGATAAATGACCAACTCATGTCACAACAAGAAGAAAATATGAAAAATAAACAATCTAACATAGTAAAAAGTGAATCTACAACGGAAGAACCTGTGTTCGTGTCCGACACAGAGGCACCGTATATACAAGAAATAATAGATGAAGTAATGAATTTCGAAAGCGTCAGGACTTCTCCGAAAACACAATTTTCTAAAATTCCATCGAAACTTAATTCGAGTCCCGTGAACGCTGACGAGAGAGAATCATTCTACGGAAATCTTAAAGAGTATAAAAATTTACATCCTCTTCAAAGAATGCTCTCAAACAACGCTTATCAGACCAATGTGGGCTCTAAATTTGCATTGATACCTAAAAACGTCGTAGAAAAAATGAGTAATCTCTTCAAGCAGAAAACATCGTTAAAGACACTTCTTACGCTCGATCGAGTATCTACTCAGGCGATCAACGAAAATACACCGAACCAGGCGAGGAAGCTTGATATATTAGAAAACAGCGATACGCCGATTACAAATTTATCTCAAGCTGAAGACGTTGAAAATGTCAAACGGCTCGTACGAAGTCGTGGTCCGTTGGCTGATGCTGAAACAATGAGTACCGCGAATAAAAGAAACATTTCGCACAGGGTAAACAATTTAAGTACAAGAAGGCACAGAAGTCTTTCCGCTAACAAAAATTCCACGAGTTCTTTGGCAACGAACGGCAGCAATGCTACGGGTGGAATCAAACATAAAAACGAAGAAACCAGTACAGCTGCGACGGTAAAACGATTCAAGAGACCGCCGAGAATTTTGCCGACACTAGTTACGCGGAACAAAGAGGAGAATAACGGTTCGAGTAAATTCGTAAACTCGAAGCAGCGTACGTTGGATCTGTTCAACCGATCGAACGAGAAAAGGAGAAAGCACGTGTCTTTTATTATTAACAGAGGCGAGCCGATTATTAAGAAAGTTTCGAGTACTGAAAAAACAACAGCCAAAGATCAGGAGACAGTATTTGATAAGAGTGAAATGAAGGAATCTAAATTATACATGCAAAATGAAACAGTTGAAGAAAATGGTAATATTGATAAAAATGAAAGTTTAATCATGACAACGGTTGAAAAAGATAAAGACAGTCGGATATCGCAGAAAGTAGCCGAGGGGAAAGTTGAAATGATTTCGAAGAGGAACGAAGATAAACAATTTAAGGATAATCCTGATGTTAGTGTTGCAGATCCGCTACGTTTAAATTTACCAATATCTATGTCAGAATCAGATTTAATTATAGACTCGAAGGAATAGACAGTAAGGCAATCTAATAAGAAGGTATCCGAGAATACTCAGTTTTCCAGACGAATGAGTTCTATTCCTCATACACTGGATGAGCAAATATCGGAAAGGGACAAAAGACTCGTCAGAGGTGAAACGAACAATGGATTCAAAGTGAAAATGGGGTTCAAAAATATCTTCCGCGAATTGGGAAGTGAATTGAGCTCATTTTCTGTTTATAAAAGCACTGTATAAGACTCTTCGAAGCCAAACCGATGAACTTTATTAAATATGTAAAGATCGAAAACAAAAGTCTGAACATGTCGCGGTACTTCGGTGGAAAATAAGTCCACCATAAATAAAACGAGACAAACGAAAATGAAGCGATACTAGCTCCTATCCCCTTGAAAGTATACAACCCGGTATACTTAGTTCACGTATATGAAACTCCTTCGCAGGAGTTTACTTCCATTTTAGCCTTCACCTTTATGTACACTATACTATTAACCTTCACAGAACGTATAAGAAAGCACATGAGCGTAATTTCGAGGAGTATTTATTCAGAAAAACACATTTTGGAGTACTGAATTTTTTACAGATGATTTTTCTTGTTAATGTCACTGAGCCTTACGTTTGAAGGTTAATATATTATTTATAATATAGTTACCTGTTCTCTTCTGTCTTCCCAATCCAAGTAGTAAAATAAATGTAATATTCATCCCTCTACACATTCGAACTGCTTAATTTTATATTTAAATCGTTTTATTGAAAGACATAATGGTGGCGCTACACCAGCACTTAGCAACAACCAGAGTCACGTGACTTCTTCATTAACAGTTTTGGTTTTATATAAAATAGAACTAATAACAACTAATGAAATTTCGGATTCGCAATAAAAATCAATTTGCTTAGAAATACAATTATTGATTATTAGTAGCGGTGTTTGACATGAATGATCTTGAATAATCTTAATTTATAATCGCTTTATGTTGGTACTCCTTCAGTGTTCGTCGCCGTCAAATTTAAAAATCAACGGATCGGTCGTTAACGGTGGCATTATATCGTATAGCTTTAAAACGCTTTACTGAATTTCCGTTGTTGTTACAATGGCTGAATTTAAGACACCTACGGCAAAAAGGACTAAAAGCCGGCTAACAGATAATCCAGAATTAGGCACACCTATTAAAATCCCGAACACGCCATCTCTAAAGCAAATAGGTTATGGCTGTGGTAAGGATAATAAAAACATGAAAGGCTGTTTAAGACAATTGCTATTTTAAACAATAAGTTCTTTATTAGGAGTCACTGTATTTACCTTGGAAAGATCACCAAAAGTCGGTTTCCATCGATCGCCCTGGGCTGTGAAAAAAAGAAATCGTGAAATCACAAACGATAAAAAGTACAACGAACGTATTTGTTTCGAGGCAGAAATACTTCGTAAACTCAATCATCCGAATATCGTTGGTTTTCGAGCGTTTACCGAAGGCCCTAGTGGTGAACCATGTTTAGCTATGGAACAATTAGATATCTCTTTAGGTATAATAAGATATTTCATCATAGTTGTAGCAGAATTAAGGGTGCACGAATTGTATTTGCTGCTGCCTTTTTTTCTTCAGGTGATGCATTAGAGGAGAGACTTATGAATGAGGACAGCCCCTTGCCAGCCAAGGACATTTTAAAGATAGGTTTTGAAGTTGTAAAAGGATTAGAATATTTACACAACATTGCACACATTCTCCATGGTGATGTAAAGAGTTACAATATCTTGGTATCCCAAGACTACAACAGAGTTAAACTTTGTGATTTTGGGGTATCTGTGCCACTCACAGAATCCATGCAAATAGATACATCCAAAGGAGATTTCATGTACATAGGAACAGAGTGTTGGAGCGCTCCTGAAATAATAGATGGTCAGTGAATAGTACGAACTAGTTTCATATAATCGAACTTCAAATGAAAGATGTGATGATCATAATTGTCCATTATGTTATACAGAAGAGGGTCCTGTAACAGACAGGGCTGATATTTGGGCATATGGCCTAGTAATCTGGGAAATGATAGCTTTATCACCACCCCATGTCCAAACTTTTAAAGAGACAGGATTAGACTGTACATTTGGTTCAGAAACTTCTGACAATACCCCAAAGAAAGGGGGAAATAGTGAACCTGAAGACCATATGGATGACAGTTTTGAGAATTACACATTTGGTAAGTATTGATGTGATAAAACAATCAAGTCATCAGAATTCATCTATTCTTTAACACTGGTATACTAAATACTTTTAATGATCACAGGAACTCGTCCTCCATTACCTGCTATTGAACTAGGGCCACAGTATCAAAAAGTGCTAGAAATCTTTCTTGCATGTACTACTATAGATTACAAATATAGACCGAGTGCAAAAGGTCTAGTTAATTATTTCCAGACGTATGTGTATAACAAGACACTAATTAACTAATCATTTATGTCTGCTTCGTATTTGACATGTAAGTGGAATTACATTTTTTCATGACTTTTAATTGCTATATGACAAAGAGGTGGTGTTTCTTGAAAACTACATTTATTAATACATTACTATTATACACTGAAGATTGATACAAGAGGTTTCTATTTTTGTACATATTTTTGTACCTTTGTTTAAAACAAAAACAATTATGAATAAAACAAAAGAATTACCAGTAAAAGTATTATCACACTGATGATGAGAATAAGTTTAATCTTTCTCTGCAAAACATCATATCCTTAGTATCAGAAATATTTATTATTTCATTCATTAAATGTAATGTTAGTACCTTTCTATATCTATGACTACGCTGCTCTGCTTTTTTGATATCAGCACGACCACAATCAACATTATCTGCTGTCTTGCCAGCAAAATATTCCACACTATTTATTTGATCTCCCTAGAAAACAATGCAAACTTGTAATTTTTGTTTCATTATAATAGTTTCATTTATAAGGATTATCTGATTTATATACCTGTTTTTCAATAAGAAATGCCATTTCAACAAACATATCTCTAACTTCCGTAATGGACTTCTCCAATTTTAATACATCATTATGCCTACTTTGTATGTCTGATAATTGTTGCCTAGCAATTCTACTGTCCTCTAAAATCTGTGTATGAAAACAGCATTAACTTGTCTCATATACGTTTCCTAAATTACAATAATATGAATACTGACATACATTATCAACAAACAAATTATGTTCATGATTATCAAGCAGTTTTTCTAATTCCTCACTTGTGATATGCTTCCTTACTAAACAACAAAAATCGTATTAATACAGTTAAATCAATCTAAACATTGTGATTTTATATAAAAACATACTTAAGACTTTTTGTTGCTGCAACAGTATGAGACACTTGTCATGGTATCTTAACATAGATAAATTATATTCTTCCATTATGTCAGAAAACATTTTTAACATTGTTGTATACTGTAGTAACTTAATTCTCAGATATACAGGTCCTTCTCGTGCACTAGTCAATGTTAAATCTTCAATGGCAGTGATATCCTTTCCCATTTCTAAAAAATGTTGTAAATTATGCTACTATACTATTTTTGTGGTAGAGTACAAAACACAATTAGTGAATCAAATAGCTCTAATTCACATGTGAGGTGTGAAATTGGTTTATTTTCTCATACTGGAAAAGGAAGAGGCTTATTTATTTATGTTATTCAATAATAGGCAACATTTTCATTAGTCCATATTCATAAATGTGTAATATGTATATACGTATATGTAAAATATAATATGTATAGGATATGCATGTATGGTTGTATAGTTTTAGCCGCTCTCTCAGCGAATGTAATTGGTCGGTTAGTTTCCCGCTTCTGAATGGACGCCAAAGTCTCTTGCAGAATTTACCATATTTCGAACGAGATGTTCTACGGTAAATCGACAGTAAAGTTTTCTGTTAATACACACCGCAACGGAATCATAAAATCGTTATCGATACGTACTCAAAAAATGATAACCTGAGGCCTTACGTCTTTTTTTATCAAATGATAAGTTAAGGTTATGTTTACATTTGTATGCTGCATGGAGAAACGTGATAATAATTGTACTCCCGTTTAAAATGATTTAAACCTAATACAGTTGTTACCATGGAATCTCTAAAAATATTCAACGAATTTAAGTTCAGTGATCTAAATGAAGACTGGGTTAAGTCTGTCTGGGACTCAGAATTTTTAACTTATAATGAACCACCTGATGAGTACCTCATGTTTCTGGAAAGCGAAGACATGAGATTACTCCTGCATGAATGTTGCGTTATTGTAAAAGCCTGGCTGGCAGAAGCTACACACGAAAATACCTCTGAATGTACAAGTTCAGAGATGTCTTGGAACACATTGTTAGTTTTGGATATAAAGGTGCGTGCTTTATTAGCTGTATTGGGTTATATAATGCAAGCTGGGCAAAATAAGGATGCTGATGAAGAGTCAAAGAAGTCTTGCTTTCATGCTACCAGTTTATACTTTATACTTCTGGCTATTCCCGGTAGTAATGCATTTAATATATTCCATCCAAACTTATATCAAAGAGCCATAGACACTTTTAAGATGTCTGAGCTTCTTCTTCCTTCTGTTAAAAAGCGTAACAAAACTGTAAATCTGGATGGTCTAAACATTAGCGATGAATCAATGAATGACATCAATCTCACAGTCAACCAAAAGGAAAAGCTGGCAAAGAATTTGAATGTTGTCACATGTAATTTTCTTGTAATGATAAATACATTTTGGTTCAAGGACCGTGAACAGTCTTTAGACATTACTATTGAAAGATTGCTGGACCTTACAAAGGTGGAAAATGACACTATGGATTCTATGCAAACTGGCCAGAGAGGTACCTTGCCATTATCAAAAAATGCTTATGTAGCCTTAAAAGAGCTGTGTGATAATAAACACGGACCTATCAATGTTACTATAATGTTCATAGCAAAGTATGTATTACCTCGTTTATTATGCGGACACATGGATATGCAGATCAAACATATTATGAATGTACGTGAAGCTACTATCAATTTTTTAAAAGATTTGTTAGATATGTGGGAAAAAGAAGCAAAGATTGCTATTATAACATTGATACAGCATTTAATGTTGAAATGTCCTGACCGCCTTGAAGCTCGTCAAAAACAAACAAGTGTTTTGATAAAACTTTTAAGCATTTGCAAACAAACAATTATATTAGAAGCCTTTAAAAATGTAATACTATTATCCCATCATACCAAGATACCATGTAGAATATTTGCTCAAGAAATAATTGGAAAGCTCTTAATTGAATCGTTTTTAATGGATTGCAGTTTAACAGACAATCTAAAAATTAGAATGAAAAGGATATTGTTTGCAGTTGTATTGAGCAGATGCATGGATTGCTCAAGCATGGTAAGAGGAAAAGCTATGGCAACAGTTGCTGAATTCACTGATTCCAGTAATAACATGAATGACACAATACTGAAAGCTGTATTTGACGGTGCACATTCAAACAGAGAATTTTCTACCTTTGATGATCTGAAGAATGCAATGTCTGAAGATATTGATGACCTGTTGCCTGGTTCAAATGTTTTAATTGCTATGTTAACAGATAGAACAGAAGATGAACGAGCACTGGTACGTCGTAGTGCGCTACAGACTTTAAAAAATTTAACGCTAATGTTTCCGACGCAAATAAACGAAGTAATACCAATAATTAGTCAGCGGTGTAGAGATCCTACGTTAACTGTTCGTCGATTTGCCGTGCAAATTCTGTCTCAACTTGTACAACAGTTCCCAGATAATTCTGACCTGGTGGATGAATGGGTACAAACCGTTGTACCACAAATATTTGATGTTGAAATTAAGGTACAAGAAAAGGTGCTAGAATATTTACAAGAGTTATTGCTAAATAGGATTAAAGAGTTTTCCACCTACACTGAAAACATGGCGAGTAATTTACCATGGAAAATACTAAACACTTTAACTAGTATGAAGATGCGAAAACATTTATCAAAAGCGTGTAGCTTTTGGGTTAAAAATGGTATTATTACTAAGCATGTAGTAAAAAAGATACAATCACACATAGGTACAAACAATGACGTAGCAGCATGGGTGTTTTTAGCTGCACTCGCTGAAAATACACAGCTACCAGATATGGATAAATATGTTTCCAATTATAAGGAACTTCTTGGGGAGAATAATTTTCATACAAGTTTGGTTTTGCAAGTTTTAAGGTGTTCCTGGACATCCTTAGATCGAGACGTTTTAAAATGCCTTTATATCTACCTCTATGAGTGTCTTGAGCAATTTAAAATAAACTTTGGTTTGATCAGCATTTCTCTAGACATTGTGAGCACAGTGATACAGCATTTACATCCAGACACCAGTAGTGATTTAATGGAGTCAAATATGCTGAACTTAATAAGACTCTCTGAATTGGAGGTCAAAAAGATCCTTAAAAGCGAAGACCAGGCTGCAGAAGCTGCACCAAACTACTTAAAAGCTATGTTTACGTTAGGACACTCTACGCTATTGTGTACCAGTAAGATTTCACCGTTAACGTTACGAATTTTGGAAGGGATATTACTAGAATGGGAAGCATTGCCAGAAGTAATAAAAGAAATAGAAGAATTACAAGCCTCAGTAGTTGTTATTCTTGGTCAACAAGCAATGAGAGATCGCGAGATTGCGCAAGAAGTAATTCCAATATTTGGCCAACTAATGCGACAAGAAACAGATCTAAATTCGGTTATCCAAATTGCTGTGAAAATAAATTCTGCAAAGGCCTTAGCAGACATTTGCATAAGATTCACTGCTCTAGTTGAACCATATTTATCAGATATGTGCATCAGCATGAAAGACGCGAGTCCGCATGTACGAGAAGCTATTATGGTAATATTCATTCAACTTCTACTTGAAGATTTTATAAAGGTCAAGGGACCATTTTTTTTCCACATATTAACAATGCTATCGGATTCCGACGATATGATACGCGAGTTAACTGTATTTCTCATAGAAGAAAGGCTGTTAGTGAAAAATAAAACTTTAATATCTCATCAATTTTTAGAAAGTGTGTATCATTATAATAATTATCAAGCTCAGTACAAATTTTATGATCGTAAAATGCGTGATAAAGAAAAGAAAACTTTGACACTCCCTGGCAAAAGGAACGAAATCAAGAGAAGGACAATTTATGATTTTATGTTGGATCATTTGGATCCTCCGGGAAAGATAAAAGTACTTGTGAAGATAACTAGTCAAATACTAGGTGGAATTTGTGTTGGTTCCATCGACATTAGAAAAGAGGAAGGTGCATGTGTTTTAAAGGATGCTTTATATATAATTAGTAATGATCGTCTACAACCATCTTCGTTCAACAAACATGGTGATGATGATCAAGAGGAACAAGAAGAAACCACAACACCAGCAGTTACATCAACTGCGAATGCTATAAACATCATTATCGAGGGAATAAAGAAACATAGTTTGGATGTTCTGTTACCTATGTTAGTCAAACTTAGGAACACAATGTCAAATTTAAAATCTCCATTGGAGAATGACGTGAAGAAGATTTTAATTAAAACATATTCGGAATACAATAAAGAACAACTTACAAACTTAACAAGCGAATATCCCAACTTGGAAAAGGAAATTGAACAGTTCCGAAGGTGTGTATATCTATTTTTAAACAGCAACAATTTGGACTCCAGATCTAGTATACTAATAATGGTCCTTATTTCAGTCAAGTGGGAATGATCAGTTCAGAAGATGAGAACTCAAACGAAGAAAGATGTTCATCATCAGATCCAAATAATCATACGAGATCCGACAAAGATTTGCTGTCGAATAGTTGTAATATATCCCCTAGAGTTGTGCTACAACGTCTGTCCGCTTCGCGATTGTCGAACTGGAAGTATATAGCAAATCTTCCATTCTCATCACCCAGTTCCCTTGATAGTTGGAACTCGCTCGGTTCTCCGATTCCAATGATGCAGTTAAACTCTCCCTTTGAACCCGGTCCTAGCACGAGTACACCAAAATTGTCTCGGTGTTACGACTCCTGCTTCGAGAACGTTGCTGGCCACGTATCGAAAGCTAGAAGACTTTCCGCTTATTTTCGCGATGCAGAAGTGGCGAATTGTTTCGAGCAGAACGCGTTGGAACAAAACACGTCCTCGGTTCGTGACGATAGTGAATCCGATTAAAGAAGTAGAGGTAAGAAGAGTAAGTTTTATTTGTCTATTTTTATTATTGGTAACGCAATGCATAGAATTAAAGAGGACTAACGAGGCAAAAATTGAATACCTACCTCTTAATTTTTGTCGAACACGAAAAGATGTTTGTGAAATAGTATATGTACGACTTTCCAGTTCTTTTTGTATATCTGAAATATATTTTTGAGTGATTATTAGACAGGCACGACATTTGGTATTTTGGTCTTACCTTTATTCGTATGAGAGAGAACATTATTGTGTAAATCCTTTACGATAGAAATGTTCTCAACAATAAGTTGTATTAACGCACGAATTTCTTCAACCTGTATTAATATTATTTATATTTCTCTACTGCCTACACGAAAAAAAGTCTGTGATATTTGAACGGTGACTGAATTGTAAATATACGTACATCATCCAACACTTCCTTCAATTTTTTGTTCTGGGACATTTGGATGTGTACATCTTGTAAAAATCCTCTACCAAATGTAGTGCTATTATTTTGACTCTGAAGAGAAATACAAAGAGAAATATTGTTTTGTACATCTTTTTTGTGTTAAATAGTAAGCTATAAGTAACAGTATTTAATATAAGAATTATTCAGATAAATGTAACAGCTGTTTAAAAAAACAAGAAAGAGAATATAAGTCATATATTCGAGTCCAGGCTTGCACCAGTTACAAAGTGTAAAAATCATAAAAAATATCGTTATATATAATTTTCGTTTAATATAATTTTGTCAAATTAAGTGTTAACTAATTTCTCTCCTAAATTAAATGGTACATTTATTTTATGCCAATCGATAAAATACTGACAGCACGTAATTCTGGCATTCGATCGCGGACCATGATGAGTATTGCTCGAGAATCAACGTGTAACTGATAATTCGGTGAATTAAGTCCACAAGGTATACGTTTTGTTATCTATCTTATCGGTGTAGTACAAATAATTGATAATGCTCATCGTGACGTTCCGAAGGAAATTTATAATGATTCACGTATAATTTTTGGAAAATCTTTCTATATTCGCGCGTGTATGCAGTTCGAATCGAACTGCGTGGCACACTTCTCAACTAAGCTAGACCACATTACCTAGAAGATGCTTTGCATCTGAAATGAAATAGGAAATAGGCACTTAGCAGCTGGATTACAAGGTCGTCTTTGGCATGAATTAGAACTTTGTAGTTTGTACTTGTTCCATTTTTTGTTACGATCACATTATTGTGAGCCTATAAAAATGAATGATGCGTTTCGCAACTAAATTTATAATCAAAATGGAATACGTAAATTCTTAGTTCAATCGATTAATTAAGATTTAAAAGAATAGTTTTGTTGTTTGTATATAAATTCAGAGTAATTCATTTATCATAGTAATATAATGTTTATTTAATAACAGTCACTTCTCTCAGTGTACTTTATATTTAATTATAATTTTATATGAGACAGTACAATTCAAGTTTAAGAATAAGGTTTAACTAATATAGAGACCATTCTGTGATATTGCACAAAGCAAAAATCCGTAATATTTAGAAGTAAGGAAGTATGTAATGTAAAATTATATATGATCATACGTTTAATGGTATTCTAATTTTAATTTTCAAGACTACACATCTAAGAATGTGTTACATGGGAGACGACAGATTTATTTGTTTCAAATCAGACACATTTGTTTTTGTAATGAATGTATTTATTAATTTCTATATATCTCTTAACAATAACAACGACTACAATGTATGGTTGAATAACTATGTGTTAGGAAGACGGTGAAAGTATTCTTCAGCTTAAGGCAATACCAAACAAGTTATGTTATAAAATAATATTTCGATGTTAGACTGAAATAAAACATCTTTTCATCATTATTCCATCAATTTGGCAAATCTATCTTTTTCGTTCGAACTATATTCTGCTTTAGTAACTGTGCGTTTAAATATTAAGCAGAAATTAAAAGGAGAAATACATATCGCACCAGAAAATTGTTATACTATGTATACTTCAAGGCAAATCAGTCAGTCTTGTAAAATTTTCGAGTAGAATATTATATTTTTAAACGTGTATATGTTATATTATATAGAGACTGCTGATAAGCATTGAATGGCTCCACACAATCGCGATCTTATCGTAAAAAATTTATGTTCTAATGTAAAAAGCAATTGCGTGGCATTTCTGTTCGTTATGTAAACAAAAAAATAAAAGATAAAATAAATGTATTCAACAATTCCGAAGTGTCTACTTCGCGATAGAATATATACAAATAGGAAAGTGGTTTAAAATATATATTTTATACTTTTTAAATACCGTAGGAGTAACTCTGTAAACTTCTAATTTATGTACAACGGATAAATGACTAACAGTTTCAAGATAAAGACGGAATCTTTGACCACCACAGTCTTTTCGCGCTATAACAAAGATCAACATCCCGGAGTTACCTTTTTAACATTTGTAACACTACGGAAAATAAGATTGCACTTCGATCACCCATCGTCACGTTACTTATACCATTTTAATATAGTACATAAACCATGCAACGTGTTACATATTACACTCTCTTGTATAAATACTGATTTCCCCCGTATGCGTTTGTATTTCTTTCCCCTATTGTTATTCACATAATATCTATCCTACTGGGCGGATCGCTAGTGTGGATTCTGCTAAGAGGCCCCGGTTCGTGCTCTGACTTTATCCTTAAGGTAATTCGCGACTTGCGTCTGCGAATGTCTAACGGCTAATTGAAGAGGCGTAACGCCTTCCTGGTTTACGAGCAAAGGATCCGCTCCTGCGCCCACTAGTTGTCTGGCGACGGTCATCTGTCCTGTTAAAGCGGCCGCGTGTAACGCGCTTTCACCGTTCTGGAACAGAAGCACATTTTCTTCATCTCTTTCTCTCAGGCGACACATGTCGTGTGATTAGAAATTTAGAAATTAGAAACGATCGAATAGCTCCATATTATTTCCCTCCTTGTACGCGAGCTATTTTAAATTCTATTAGAAGTTTAACAAAAAGCATCCACGGGCGACCATGACCTGGGAAAATATGAGTAATTGTACTGCTGGCATGAGCTTTGGAAGATACGCATTTTTCTATCGATTCTAGCTGCATCACTGGTTTCCCACCCACGCGCACAGATTTGCGCACATTACTGCGGGTTTCGCGAAATTTTCAAGAGCTACTTCTAAAATATTCATTCGTTACGATAATAATATCCTACAATCGTTGATATAGAACAACACTAGAAACGAGTTTTAAATCTACACTTTTATTTCATCAGTTTGAAATGTTCCGGCTGACCCATATACCGACAATAAAGTCCGAATTACTCTTTCTGGTTTTACTACTTCCTCCAACGTGACATATATTTCTACTTACTGGAAGAATACCCAGGGATGGTCGGTACTTGAGTAGCTCGCCAACAACGGCCGTGTGGCCTTTATGCGCTGCTTTAAAAAGCGGGGTCGCGCCGTCCTGAAAGAAAAAAAAAATAAAAAACAGGGTACAATAATAATTTGCACGCCTTGCATTCACGGTACCGGCACATCTCTTTCACCGATCCTCCCAACCGGAAGGCCGATTCCTGTTTCGTGCCTCTCTGATCATTCACGCGACTTACGTGTCTGGTGGCGTCGACCTTCGCGCCGGCTTTCAAAAGCCTCCTGACAACGTGATCGTGTCCCATTTGCGCTCCTATCCACAGAGGCGTAGCGCCGTCCGTACGTGCAGCATCCGTTTTCGCGCTTCGCTCCAGGAGGACCTCCAGGATACGCACGTGGCCGTTCTGAGCGGCGATGAACAGTGCGGTGGCTCCGTCCTGGAAGAACGGGAACGCTTTATGTCTTTGAACAGTTACATTCCTGCGAGACCAACAATTTGAGCCGGAGAGATAGTGTGAGTCACGTTCTATAGATTATTTTGTGCTGGTTTTGTATTAAACAATATTTTAGAGAATCAACGAAAATAGAAGATCAACTGTTACAGTTTCTTTAGATAGATAGGATTGGCAGTGTCATCTTGAAGTAATTGAAAGATGATCTGATTATAATATGTTTACCTTCATGTGCGCATTGGGGTTGGCACCTTTTTCTATCAGACCCTCAACAACATCTAGATGACCGCACTGACACGCGACGAAAAGTGGTGTCCCGCCGTCCTGAAATCGAGAAGACCAGATACTCTTATCCTGTACATATGTATATACATACAATCCCAGTTACCGGTTATGTGTGCTTCACTTACTATGCTGCAGGAATCAACGAGCGCACCGTTCTCCAAAAGAAGACTAGCGATATCCATGTATCCACCCTGAGCCGCGAAGAAGAGCGCCGTTGTGCCTGTCTAAAAATACAAAATTGTACCCGATTGAAATCGTTTTCAATTAGCGACACTGTGTCGCGTTGGGTGGTTTTCATCTTAATTATGCGAAACGTAATAATAGTAAGGAGATATAGACTTATTTCAGGTCTTACAACCTCTATCGGTAACCGTAATAGAATCTGAATAACGTGGATAGATAAAACGTTGAGCGAAGGGAGAGGAAAGTGCAGCGTAAAGAATCGATGTTGTACATCTTTATCTCTGAGAGGGGAGAAGCAGAGTTCTTTAGACAGGTATATCTATATGTAACATTCTCCGGCTTTGAAAGCATTTGAAAGGCATTCATTAAAACGACGGAATAATAAGAAAAGAATGTATATCAAAGCTGGTTACTGGAGAAAGAAGAGAAAGGCTGTAATTAAGAGCAAAACAATTAGTATAATGAATTCTGTGTTAAAACGTTTAGTCAATTATTGACAAATTTGTAAAGAATCATTTTGCTTCCGGTGTTTGGCTTAAATGTCACGTATGTGTTGGACCACGTATAATTACTTGCACACATTCGGCATTTAAATGTCACATTCCTCTCAAGCCTCAAGTACAGACCCGCATACGATTTGTCTCTTAATTAAAATGGTCTATGATTTCACGTTTTATTTCCGTATTCGGTATCCGATTGAAATTATCTTATTGCGAACGGTGTTCGAGTAGAAATTCTATATTTACAACGTTGACATCCGCGAATAATTGACAGTGAGAGCGACATCCTGTCGCCTTGCACCGGCATGAAAACCTATTATAATGCACTATGCATGTCCTTCACCTGTCTCCGGAGAATTAATGTTTAATGTACCCGTAAAAAGTCAAATGCATGCACCGTATATCGATCATGAACGATCACAATATTTAAAAAAAAGCACACACACATAGAAAAAAAGACTATCTATTATTGTTTTATTAGCATTTCGAAATAGTGACGTCAGCGAGAAACAAACGAACGTTTTGCTACATAAAGCACGGTGTAATACATTTGACGGGTCAAGGTTTCGAGCTTAAAAATTTCTACAAGGAACGGCAAAAGGAGAGAAAGCGCTCGCATATGGTTCGAATATCCCCGAAAGGAGGAACAGTGCGATACAAACTGAACCTGCTCCGAGTGCAAGATAAATGCACTTTCACTAACGTGGACTCTTGCCTCGGAGCATCGATGATCGCGAAAAGAAAAGATCTCGTCCTGGCTACGCTTATTATTTCAAGTCTGTTTCGTGGCCGTGCTATTTGTGTACCGTTAAAACAGATTTTTCGCAAAGTCAGGTAGAACGGTGTATTTTCGTTAGAAATCGCCGGCAATTCTCACACACGTGCAAACGGGTGCTCCATGTTCCGCGAACCGTGGCAGACGGGGAGACATAATACCTATCCATTACAGACCACAGAAATTCTATAACGATGATCAACCTGTCCATCTAGCCACGGTAAAAGTCGCATCGCGGTTACTGGATTTTTCTATCTCTTTTTTTTCTTCCCCGTTCTTTTTTTTTATTACCAGTTTTGTATCGGCGCAATGGAGCGTGCACCGTCGAGAATGCACCGTACGGTCACGCTGAATTTATTCTTCTCTATAGATAGATATATAGTTAACGTGATGATTTCATCCGTCTTTTGAAATTCATACGATTAAAATACAAAGGCGATTTGTATAACCCTCGTGCGGATATAATTTTCGCGAGGAACTGCATAACGGTACCGCGGTATATAGATGTCGAATGCAAATGTTGCAGTGCAAACCGCGGAATACATAAGTGGGCCGATCAAAAGGTCAAAGTTATTTTCGGCGCAGTTAGGTCTTCAAGTTTAATTAATTTGTCGGGAAACGAGTGTGTATGGTAATTAGCGGCAAATGGTGCATGATACCTTTACGGGAATTCATGGGTTACCTGTTCGATACGGGCGCGTATATGATCGTATCAATTAATGCAAATCCAGTGAAGAGGTTGCATTACAACTGTAAACGAGGCCCTCGTAAATGAACTTGTTATTCCTTGCCACGCAATCAGATTTTCAAATGCACGCCAGTTTAATCTGGAGCACGTTCGTAGGTAAATACAATGCCGTACAGTTTTTTCATTGAAACTATAGTGATTCGTCTAAAAAACAATCGATATAATCCTTCCACGATACGAATTACACGATGGAACGATTTCGTTACTCGTCAAAGTAACATCTAACGTTCCAGCGAACGAGTTTTACACCGGCCCGATGAATCCAGGGAAAAAAACGAATGAAAACCGAAGAGAAGAAGTTTGCGAAACTCGATGCGGCGTAACGCGATATTTGTAGAGTACCTACTCAGGTGACCAAAAATTTCGTTTCAGTCGGTCGAATGCCTCTTCAAACGAGGTCAAACTTAGGAGATCAGTGTGTCAAGAACACCTACGCATTTTCAACGTGATACCAAGCGATTTACCGAAGTACCGCGTTTAGACCGATCGCACTCACTGTGTCAGAGGTGTGTACGTATAATTGGTGTACAAGACGTGTAAGCCGTTGCGTTCACCGGTTGCATATATTGCATCCCAGACACCTACTATTAAGACTATTAGAATCACGCGAACTTAGCGCATACGTACAATACGTTCAACCTAACGTGCTACGCATCGGGAGCCTTGAAACGCGCTCGTTAATATTGCACCGCGGTCTACGAATGTTTATGAAGTTAAATATTCTTCGGGCGTATTCAGGTCGATGCTTTAGAAACTTTAGTACGAGCGTGACTAATTGAGGGATGCGAATCAATTCGCAATTAAATTTTTATGTAGCATCACGAACGGTCGGACGCAACAATTAGCCGGGTTTTCTCTGTTACCTTGTTAACATACGATAGAAATTGTGAATTAGAATAACGAGGTAAACGTTTAAAACGGATTACGAAAATGAGCGTGCCGCCGTGTGTTTGTAAATTAGACGTTTTTTACCGACAAACTTTCTCCCCCGTCTAATTGAGATTTAACCACTCGTCTCGCGGAGGCGCATCTTTTAAAGATACATATCAAGATTATGTTGTCACGATTAACGGTGCTTTCGTCGGCGAAATTTATACATATACGTATACGTAGAATTCAAAGTCGTCAGGCTATTTGTCGGCTAATAAAAATAATTCTCAAGTTCCTTTGATTGCGTAACGAGTGGTCGTCTCGGTTTTAACGAACGTTTGCGTAATTGCCGGCCAGTTTATCGTAACCTTGCGCCGCGTTCCATGTTATAAAATTTGGAAAAGCGTTTCGTAGAAAATCAGATTTTCTCTACGGAACCTAGTTACGAGCTAATTTTACGTGCTGATAGTTTAACGATGGTGCGGATAGGCGTTGATTTACTTTTAATCGTAAGTTAAGTGAACGTATTCCGTCTCCAAAAATCGTATCGGGACTCGTGTCTTCGATTTGCATACAATGCTGTAATTCTCGATGGCACGAGAGACCGAGACGTGGGCTCAGCGATAAATCCTCGCGAGGCACTTAAAAAGGGGTACTTGACAGCTTCCTGGTGCTTCATGTACATGCTACGCGACGAGCTTTTTATGTCTCGCTGACTCCCCAGGCCCTTTGTGGTCGTGCAAAGAAGTGCCCACGTTTCGAGATGTAGTAGCATCAAGCATCTTACGGTTTCTATTTCCTAGAAGGGGCGGCCCCGCGACGAAGGGACGGGGACACCCTTTCCGACTCGTAAGATCGTAATTAGCAAGGAAACGATTACTAAGCTTTACCGTACAACTTCTACGTACGTACGTACGTACGTGTGTAATAAGAGCGACGGGTTTTGAAACACAGATTATATCGTGATAGGATGCAAAAGTATCATTGACAGATACAGCGAACGGACGAGAATAAACTCGTATCGGAATGGATAGTGAACTTTGTAAAGAGTATTACGATGATTAGTATTCGATAAAATCTGAACACTGATAATTACTGTACTCGAACGACACTGATGATGATGATGATGACGATGTAAAACCACGTAATCCTCAATACATTCCTTTCAACGTTGACAAATCATATTTCCAATCTCAACGTGTGTATTTTAATTACACAGTTTCTATCCGTATAATTTATTACCTAATTCAGGTAAAAAAATCGTGTTCCACGAAATGTTCAAGGTACGTTTTGAAATTCCAATCGGATGTTACGACACGATAATCGTCAAAGTGGATCTTGAATTCTGTCGGGAAATAAAATCGATCAGATAATAGACTTGTAACTTTCGGTAGCCACAAAGGCTATTTCCACCCGGTGAGTAACGAGGTTGCCAGGACACGCGTGCAAGGTAAGCTTCATTCATTCTTAAGAGTTCATTCATGGGGCCAGGTGTATATGTATACGTATGGTCAGGACTCACCAGCCTCCTGGCATTAGGATCCGCCCCTTGCTGAAGCAATTCGGTGACTGCCTCGATGTGGCCCGCAGCGGCGGCCAGTATTAAAGGAGTCGTCCCATCCTGAAACGAAGAGTCATCGACCTCCACGTAAAACTCGGTCTCAAACAATGCAACCGATGCAGCGAAACTGTCCTTTCTTTTGTTCTTTCTTTTTTTTGTGGAACCGCTTATCGTTCAACCCTACACCGGAAGATTCTAATCGATCATTCAGCAGGTTTCAAGTGGAGCAGTAATTACACCGTGCACCTCGATACGGCTGCCATAATGAGAAGTTCGCTGCATTGCTTTCTAATTGATTTAAACGGAGCAAGTTCCACGATTGAGCATACTAATGTGCTATCATTAGACGGGCAATTAAATGTAATAAATCTGTGTGATACAATTGGACCCCGATGAAAAGATTTATCTGATACGGTCACATTATGATGTATTTGAAATTAATTTTCCAATAGTTCGACCCAGATTCGCGACAATTCGATTACATCATCTTCGCGGTAACGACAAGATAATTAGCAGGGAGGTTCCCCAATTGACGTAACGATTTAATAGGGAAACCGGTCTTTAACGATGTCATTATTACAAATTAGCCGTCGCAAATTGGCAGAGAGTAAAAAATTGTCAGGAAATATAACACAGATTGAAAAGTCTGTCGGTGAAAAAAGCCTGGTGGAAAAGTGCGAGCAATGTTATTCCGTAAGTTTAAAAATAAACGAATGTTTCCCGAACCGAACTAACGGCGATAAACGTCGGAGAAATTGCGGTTCAAACAATTCCACCTGCGTCGTGTCTAAATTTTGAAATTCCTCGAAACACATCGGTAAAATCTGTCCGCGTAGCAAAGTGGAACAACGAGTATCCGTGCGTGATCTAATAAACCACTTTCGAGACGGGGAATAACGTTACTCGGAGACTAGTCGCAGCTCGCGTCGCGTCGTTTGCATAATGAACCGATTAAGTAAACGGGAGTCCGGCGCCATGTAGCTCGTACCTGTGCATACAATGATTTACGGATATTTAGACTCTCGGTGAAAATGGAAAGTCGGGCTACCTTGTCTTTGCAATCGACGTGAACGCGTCCGGAATCCAGGAGCACCCGAAGACGCTTCGCGTCGCCACGTGCAGCTGCCAGGTGCAGTTCCACATCCCATGGTGATTCTTTCTGAAAGAAATTTTCAAGTATACAATATTAATGATGTACCGTGTGAATTAAAATACATTTCGTTCGAACGTACAACAAAAAAAGAATGTCGATAGTCTTAAAACTTAGTTTGTTCGTCGTATACTTTCGGAATTCTATTTTTACTATTCGGTGATCGTGGAAAAGAACGTTTGCGACCCTCCGCGACGTATATCGATTAGATAATCATAATCAACGTAGAACTGGTGGATGAACTGAATGCGTTTGATTGTTACAGCTGATATAATCGTGATAATATGTAAGAGACTAATGACGTCACGTCAATTCTCGGGTTTTACGAGCGTCACCGTCCGTTTTTTATTTCTGGCGCCTTATTTCCGGGTTTCTATTTTGACGCAAACTAATTTCCAGAATTCATTTTAAAAGATACTTACTATCTGACGATAAATTTACAAACGGGTTAACGGAAGCGATTTCTAAAAATCACTTTATATTTTTCCCGACGAACGTTTTCATAATATTCGTGAACGCGTTCTATTAATAAATCACTTTGCAATACTCGTCGACATAGACACCTTTTTATTTATTACGTAAAACTTGCGCACTTGTCAAAGTACATCGTTCCGCTGTTTTCGATCCGCCAACCTGTTTTATAGGTCATCGCGCGTTAAGTACAGTAATCAATGCGTCGTATAATAAATCTCGTTTGATCCCAATTGATTGTTATAGACAACGGTCACAAACACTTGCATAGATCATTCGCCAACGTTCTACATTTATCTACAAAATAAAACAACATTCAAAGTAAATATTCGATAAAATTTGCAAATGTAATTGTAACGATTCCGAAAGTGTTACCTTGTCAGTCCGGTAAATAGAGTTGCACGTTAGAACGATAGGAGAGGGAAACGGTGAGAAAATGATCGAGATCAAGGTACACGGGAGCCTCGCAACACATGTATGCAATCAACACTTTAAGTCGATCGTAAAGTTCCCGGTTCATACAGAAGTGACATCATACAGTTGTAAATTTCTTCTGATCTCACCTGATTCTATATGCTCGTGTGTATGCCACGTAAACCGGTACATGATGTGCAATTTCAGGTTAATAAACGATTCCGCAGATGTATGCGTACAGCAGTGAATAGTGGAACGCGTAAATAATTTAATACCATACCCGCAGAGCCGATTTTCTTAGTTCATAAACTACCCCTCGCGTGGCACGAAATTCCCGCTGAATATTAAACGATTTGTAGAAAATATTAATAACGTGATATTATTAAGCTGGAAGTATTAATTATAAAATATACGGAGGAGATATGTCATCAATTTCCCCTAAGACACGAAACCGGTAATTCTAGTAGAAACCGAACCTGCTTAACACCGACACATATTACACGATATAGTCGTGTAATTGATTAACATTTGAAAATTATCGCGAGTAAGAGATTGCTCGTTTTCATTTGTTATCGCGATTCGGCAGCGTGGCAGATAACGTTTAATTTAAATTCATTCAAGTAAAAAAAAAGAAAGGAGTGATTGCACATGCAGGTGCATATGTTTGGATTTTAACATAAAATACTTACCTTCATAGACATGTTTCACGTACACATGTACCGAAATCTCGCGCGGTCTGCCTTTCGTTGTTAATTTATCGAATCAAAAGGGAATGCACTTAACATTAATGCAATTGCATCGCGGTGCATCGAACATGCTTTCCCGTAGACGTCCGCGTGTCAGTTTTGATCCACGACATGTTTTTAGTCAGAACGGTACATCCTACGATCGTATACACAGTTTTTCTATCACAGTTTATTATTTGAATGCACGGATACACCAGCTCGTCCCTTCGTGTTTACAAGGTTCAAAAACGCAGCGCAGGAACATCATGATTTACCGGATGACTTCAAGTCACCGAATGCCCGACGGAACTGTGCGTTCCTACTATACAAGAAGATTATTTCCCCCGATGTCTACGGGGTGGCGCTAAAGTACATCACATTTTTTTTCTCTTCTCGCGCCATTGGCAACACATTTTGAATCGTTGAATTCAAACTTGTTATTGATGGAATAGATACGACGTATTGAATCGAATTCAGACGACTTAAGTACTTTTGTATGTCACAAATGCCTATATTATACCGTAATCCTAATTTTCGAATGACTATCGAAAATTACAAAAGTACACTTGTTGCAAGTGTGGCAAATAATTTGCAATTTTATCTACGTAATATGGGATGGTCATATTCAAATGTATTATAATTTTAATGCAACATTTCAATATGAGTTTATAATATTTGAAAATATGCTGTACGGATTTGTAGGGACACGAGTTGAGTTTTTTACGAGGTTGGTACGCTTGATCGAATTGTGGAATTTCCGCAAACTTTTGACGCGACAAGTTCTTTACGTTTCGGAGCCATTTTATAGAGTACATCGTACTACCGAATGTAAGAAAATATCAAAATATAACCACTTACGTGTCGTTTTTCTGAGGAGGAATAGTGCCGATTAATTCGTCTTTATTTTCTTTACAGAAACATTAAAATGGAGAACGACACTGGAATGCTGGTCGACTTGTACATCCCAAGAAAATGGTAAGCGGCGCACGTGGGTTACATGCATTGTCATAGAACAAAATAGATTATTACATATTTATTTAAGAAAAACTGTTGCACGTGTCTTATATTATTTAAAATACAATAGAAAACGTGGTTGAAACATTAACGGTATTGACCGCCCACGAACGTATTAGATACATTTAAAAAATAGTGTGTGGTAAAGATTGAGGTTATACGTTTACTGAAATATTGGTTATACATAAATGCTAAATTATTTTCATAGCTCATCAAGCAACCGCATCATCCATGCTAAGGACCATGCATCTATTCAACTCAGTATTGCTGATGTTGATGCTGAAACTGGACGCATGACTGACTCTCAGAAGATGTACGCAATTTGTGGAGCTATCCGCCGTATGGTAGGTTTTTAAACATATTATTTTGAGTATATTTAACTTAATACACATGCAAACAATGAGATTAACGTTATATTTGTTTCAGGGTGAATCTGATGACTGCTTGGTACGTCTAGCTAAGAACGATGGCATTTTACCTAAAAATTTTTAATGTAAGATAATTAATTGGCTCTTTCAATAAAATTTAAAAAATCCTAAACATTGTCATTTATAATTCCAATCTCATCTGCTGTGTTTCAAATTTATACAAAAGTTTAATTGTCTAAATTATTTATTATATTTTATACATATATTTGTATGTATGAAATAATTGATCTTTATATACATATATAATACAAAGAGAGAAAACCTTGAACATTTTATGATTCTTCTGCTGGAACAATACCTTTGCTAATCTTGTTTTAAGAATTATACTTGCAAATATTAGATATATAAAAATAAAAATTATTTTTATAAAATATACTTGCACCGTGTCAAAAAGCTGCAATTTTAAACGTTAATTTTTAACAAACTGCATCCAACAGAAATATTCGCGAATATGTTAAAATATACGTGTATCTAATATATATATATATATATATGTTCTCTAACACTTTGAATGATAAGGATTAATAAAACTTGTTAAATATGTTACGAACTGTCTGATATTTATGCAAGATCGCACATGGTATAAATATTTTCGATTTATTACAACACTGCTTTGAAATGCTAGTACTTTATGCATATTATAAGTTTCACGTTTACTTGTCAATTGTTATAGCTGCCGACACGTACAATATTAGCAGTATTCTTATAAATATTTATAATGTTTTCACTTTAGTTAATTTGAAATATTTTGACTTTATGATACTTGCAGATATAAAGTGACGTTACGATGCATCCATTAATTTGTCCAAAATATTTGGCAAGACGAAGATTATACGTATTTTAAGTGCAGTACAATTCTGTTGTATGTGACATTCATATTACGGTTTGGAAATGTATCATAATGCGAATATTCAATACCATTCAGTTCTTAAAAATATTTCTGTTGTATATCAGTGTCTATTGCTGACAACTTATTTATTTATATATGAATGATGTTATGGTAGTGGAACTGCATTCAAAATATTTACCCTGAGTATTTGCTATTAATGTACCATTCATATATTCCGATACATTTCTCGTTTTTATCAGATATATCACTACAAAAGTAGGCCAATCAATTTACACTTGAAAGCAACGTTTTAAAAACGGCATACGTTCTCTGTACGTAACAAAAATATTATTATACTTTAACACGTGTGCGATCAGGCGTTTCATTCTATATGTATAATACATTGGTTTATCCACCATAACAAATACGTGGGCCTACTGAAAAAAGAATACAGTAGGTTCAAAAAAAATAACATTATCTGACGCGTAATACTATCCCAGAATATGAGAGAAAAATTCATATGAAGTATTAACAATAAGTAAAGTCAGAGATAATTCATGCAATACTACTCTGAATTAATGCGGAGCAAATCTTGAACGCCATTATGTCTTCGATTGACTTCGATTGTTATGTTGACATAAATAATGCCTTTCATTTTATCAACTTGTTCTACGCGTTCAAGACGTATCCTTTTGATTATGATAAATACAAAGACTTCCTTAGAAAACAAAATATCTGGTCATTTATCCAAGGCAATCTATCATTTAAAAAATTTTATGTGTATCTTACAACATTCTTGTACACAGGGGTTGCTGTGTATCACACATTTAACACCGGAGTGTCTGATAGGGAATGAACGCGATTAAATCTACGATTCTTCAGGGATGCTACTGCCTCGGTAAGATCAGCTCTTTTACTGAAAAAGTCTACTATCGCTTGACCTGTTAAGGCGGATGCCAGGAACTGTTCTACACTTATCGACCAATCTGGATCAGTAAATGAAGGTATACTCGAGGGATTCCCATTGCGATCAGGAGACTGAAAACGTATAAGGATATTCGACATTGTGACATAAAATATACAATTCGATAATGTAAAGACATTTTACCCGTTCCATAACTGAGGACGATTGCTGGGCTGCAGACGCAGCCATTAACAAACTGTCTTCTGATTCATCTCGATCAACATAGAATTTTTTACCAACGTCTCCCAGTTGGAGTAAAAGTGTACCTGTTTTTTTAAAATTTACATTTTGATTTGTTGCTGGTTACGTAATTAAAAAAAGCTTCAATTCAAATCTGCTTTACCTATTGAAGCTATACAATGATAAGTTTCTTGTTCTTCCGGTTGTGCAGGAAACATATCATAAAGAGTTTTCCATAGTGCAATAAAGTGCCCCTGGGACATTCTTGGCACAGTTTTAAGGTCCAGTGGACTGTCTTTTGATGCTATCATGGATCGTAAACTACCCATGCTTTGAATTTCCCATAACTGGTCTCCTTGTTGGCTATTTAAGCTTGTTGAACGCGATAAGGTACCTGTCGTTGGCTCTTCTGCTACGCTAATTGGCATTTCTAAGGAAGCAACACTCTGTTCCATACTATCGAAAAAATCTGTTGCCTCCGCTGCAACTTCTGCTCCATCTGCTTTGGAAGTATTATATACTTATAAAATTAAATATACTGTGCCTGCAATAATAATATAAAAAAAAGTTCAGACAGTATTTACCAGAATGCGTTGGTGATTCGAACTCAACAGGTGTCAGCAATGGTGGTAAATGCAGAGTGTATAAAAGCTTTAATCTCTGCGTCAAGTCAGCCGTCGCTGTCATTCCAATAGCTTGTACTAACTCCCGAAAATTTAGCAGACCGTCTCGATTACGATCCATCAACTGACAGTACAATAGTACTTATAAACATTTTCTACATTTGCTTGATCTTATTCAATTAAATTAAGATGTTTCTATACTTAATAAGTTCAATGATAGATAGAAAAATAAATAAAGTTCAATGCAACAATTAGTGTCAAATTATTTGAAATTAAACATTGTTAATTTTATACAAGTAGATTAACTTACACGGAACAATCGGGCAGAGAGAGATTCAGCTTGACTGCATTTTCCCCATGGCGATAAACCACCGAATAATATTCTAAATAATTCAAAATCTACTTTATATGTTTCGTAAGGTGGTTGCGTGGGATCATAGCGGTCTGGTTCGGATTTTCGTTGACTCATTAGCTCTTCTCTTACTAGACCTAACAAATCCTACACATCGACGGTACAAATTTACATTACTCTTAATTCAGATTGTATATTTAAACATGCAATTGTGTAAGAATCACCTGTAATTCTTCCATAGTCATATACTTATCGGCAATAACACTCCTAATTACATTCTTTTCAATTCCATCCTCCAAACTCTGAACTACTCTAAGTCTATGTTTTAACCGAAGTCTTTCTATGCCACCAATCGTCAGTGATCCATATCTTGAATATGCTTCGTATATTAAAGTTTGAACAGATATACTCTAAAAGTAATATGCATACATAAAACGTCTTTTAATTGAATAATTTATAAGAACATATTAATGAAAACAATTTTACTCTGTTAGAAGTAGCACTATCGACCGGTCTGGGAAATACAGGGCCCTCGTCGTTATACACACCACCGAGATAATCTGTTAACAACTGCATTGCTTCGCCATCGTCACGACAATTAAGCAATTTATCTTGATTCCATTCCAGTACTGTCAATGCTATCTGATACAGGAAGAAAGACCTGTTTACTTCAAATTTCTTCTGTATGTACTATATTCTGTATTCATTAGAAAGATCATCAATAAAATATAACGATTCTGCTAAGCAATATTCATTAAATATAATGCTAAAGTTTTAATAAATCGTACACATTCATTTGTGAGAAAATTATATGTATACCTGGAAAATAACTTTTGCTCCATCATAGAAGAAGCAGTCCATAATATTTACAGCGCTACTTGTTGGCATAACGCTTAAAAATATCGTTAAGAACCACGACAATGATATGACTTTAATCAAACCAAGTTCCTGTAATCTAGCATGTAAGGTTGGCAAATGTTCCTCGGCTAATTCTTCTAAAAGGCCTTGGTCAACGAGGGCACCAACTACTCTTCTGTCGTAATAATCCGGTAGCAACGATTCACAAACATTACATAACTGCCAGAAGGCTGACTCTTCTGAACAATAGATTAAGAGAACTGAGGCTACGATGTTCATTGCTTGGCAATAACCTGCGATAAAGTAATAAATAATAATAACTTTTCAAAGTTTATAACGTAGTGAATAATTGAAAGTATTACCGATTTGCGGGTTTCTCCAGGCATACGCGGAAAGAACTCTTCTCAAAGCACTGATACCGGTGTCCGATTGGAAAGCTGGATGTTCAGGTAAAGATCTATGTAGATCTCTTTCTATCTCCTCATTTGCTTGACAAGATTTACCTAAAGCTTGATTTACTAATGATTTATATAATCCTGGATTCATTGCCATTTCGTGCAAAGCGCCTAGAAAAGAAAGTTATTTGTAATGCGGATACTCTTATTAGATTCTGAGAACATAATTATTTATTATATTACCGGAAAAGGTGAGCCACACTTCTCCTCTAAGAGTTTGTGGTACTCCTTGAATTATGAGCTTCGCTGTTTCTGTCGTTCTATACATAGTAATACCTCTACCATACTCGGCAAAATGAAGCTCCCACTGTTTCTCTTTTGCTTCTTGCTTCAGTGCCGCTTCGTTACTTAAAGGAGCTTTAAATAAGGTCATTAACGGCGGCTGTGGCTTCCACACTTTCGCACTTTTAGGTTCCTCACAATTATTACTACTGGATGGCAAACAATTTTGCGGAGACAGGCTATCTACGGATCTATTTTAAATTAATCTGTAATTAAACTGTTAAAACAATAGTCGCTAATCAAATGTTACTTATTCCTTCAACTTACAAACTTGTTAGCTTCGATTTTGCTAATAACTCAGATATTTTTTGAACTACAAAATCTCTATCGTGAATCTGGGCAAATAAAAATGACGATCTTGCAGTTGTGACTAATATCGACTTATCCACTCCTGTACTGGAAGATTGATTTTCAGCAGGTTCGATAAGCCTTACTTCTCTCAATGGTATAACTAAACTTACTACTCTTCTTACCTATTGTAACATAAGCAATTTTTAAGACGATGAACATATATTTCTACATATACTCGTACATTAGATAAGATATTTACCCTACTTTCAAAGCATAGATAATTTTGGGATAGAAATATTTTCCCCCAAACATATTTTTTATTGTAGGGTGTCCACAATGTTGCATCTATACTACCGTCCAACTTTTCACTGCCTGGCAGACGAAATTGTAGTCGGTATGCCTCAGAGTGCGCACGTGCATCAAGATCTCTTTTCAAGAAGGATGGTTTCTTAGGTACATTTTTGCTGAAAGAGAAATTATCAGTATAATAAACTAAAACAGTTTAATTATGCAGTATAAATATATAGTAGAACTACCTTAATTTGTTTAGCAGTTCTCTGTCTTCATTGAAACCACTCTTTTCATCTATAAGTCTTGAAAATAATGACATAATTAGCATTTTCAATCTTCTTTACATTGAGAGTTTTATTTTATTGCTTTAGTATAATACCTTTTCATAGCAATATTTGTGAGTTGTTCCATCAATGAATAAGTCTCTGATTTGTGAAGAAACATTGAAAAATAATGCTGTAAGGAATTCAGAAGATAAAATTTATAATAGATTATATAATAATAATGTGTATTGCATCTTAGATACTTAAGTTACCTCTTTATTGTCTCGTGTTACAACATGTATACTGTCCGGAAATAGGATGGAATTAGTTTTACTCAATTCAGTAATATCAGCCCATCTTATCATTAACTTTGTTTCTCTTGCCAAAATATAAGCATAAAAACACATGTGATTTACTGACAAATATAACCATCCTTGTCTAGGTAAACGAGATTTCCAATAACTGAAACAAATGAAGTATTACAGTATTTTTTCCAATTTAATTAAAACTATATATGTTCCTCAATTAATTATAAATACCTGCAAGAATAATAACTGACCAGTTTATCTTCTTTTGGTATATTAAAAAGTTGGTGAAATTTGAAAGATACAGTTTTAAAAGACTCTGGATCTTCTTCTATGAAAAATCGAATATTTGTTTAGCATAAACGAACAATATACATTTCTACTAACATACTTGTAAGTATAGAATGAAAAATGTACCATCTGCAAATTGACAGTCTGGAATATTATTTGCAATAATTGATTGTATTTTGCAGCAAACAAATTCTGTTATTTCTTCCTCTGTGTCAAAAGATGTCAAGGTGTCCATCAAATTCGTGTGTAGCCATTCCCAGTCTTGCAAAATCTCTTTGTGAGTCAGAGAACATGCAACTTCTAGATTTGTGCACAAAAAGGTTTATTTATTTACTTCTGCCCCTTACTAAAAAAGCACTTATATATTAAGAATGTTAAAAAAAGGATTGATATGTTAATAAATAGCATAATTTTCTTGTCTCAACCCTCAACACAATGCACAGCTGGCATTTGTTTATACTAACATATATTGTTATCAGTTACTGTGCTACTATCACTGTTACTGAAGCATTTCCTTGCACTTTTATAGCCTTCTGAGTACATGTGTACTCAACACACATTGAATAAAGTTTAACATGTATGAAGATTGTTAGGAATTGCATTAAAATTTCTAATTTGTTTATTATGGAGTATCTTACCCCAATATACTTCTGATGATGGTGTTTGATGAAGTATTCTAAAAGGTGGTGGTTTAGTGTCAAACACACTGTCCAATGTTCCCACAAGTATGGAAGTGAGGCCACCTGTTTTTCCATGTCCTTTACGGCGTTGTAAAACAAAATAAACAGTTGCCTGCTCCGTAACCCTACATAGGAAGAAGGGGAATTGAAGTTAATGAACATAGTCTCCAAATGAAAAAACTTAAGCCTGTTATTCCTTACAAAACGTATTTCCCCTTATCTTTATTAGATTCATATCATAATTATTTGTGATTTTATAATCAGTAGAATTCATATTCTTTGTGAAACATTAATTGAATAAGTATCATTTTTCATTGGCATTTGTGAAAAAATACAAGTAAAAAGTTACCAACAAATAAAGTTTAGAATGTTATTTCACGTAAACGATAAAATATACAAATGTCTAAAAAGATGAGTAACAAAGAAAGGGAAACTAATTTAACATTGAAAGTATACAGATAATGTTTTGGAGTAATCATTTTTAAATTAAATATACATCTAAAGAACGGAGTATATCTTTCACATAATATGTCGAAACGGTTTTGATAGTACGAGCGTTTCTTATCGAACATAAACCGTACTGTCTGATATGCAGTATACCATAGTTTACATAATTATAGAATATGATACGGTGAAAATAAATTATAAACTCTACACACGTTCTGAGAATCATACAAAAATTAAAGGGATGCAGTTCGCGAACAATAACGCGAGAATTTTACTCCAAATTTCCATTCTTTCGAAATATAAAAAAAATCATCGCAACATTCAGATCATTCGCCAGCGAAACAAATTCGGTGTGAAATCATGCAGGATTCGGTGTAATTAGATATAACATGTCCCGTGAAACGAAACCAGACGCGAGGATTGAAAACCTCGACAATCAACCGAACCCAAAAACAGGAAAACATCAGCTGTGTTTGACACACGATGTAAACAGTAATTACAATGGTACATCAGGCATCATATGTATGTGCATATCAATTTACCAGAAAGCATTGGCTAGTAGAACCTCTTGTGGCTTCACCCACATATCGATCACCGTTGTTCCAGCACATATGGCACCAACGATACAAATCCGAGCACGCTTTATCCAAGACACTCGCAAAATTCTAATAGCCGTTTCGGCTATCGAGCAGAAAAAAAATTCTTGCCGAAGATAAACACCAATACGAACTCCACTACGAGTCGGTCGTCATCAGCTACGGTCAGCTGCGTTGATCCGAACAATTTTACCACGCGTGAAAATTAAAATGTTACTAACTTAACTAATACATTTTTATTGCACTCACACGAAATTGCTTTAACGAATGAATTGTATTAGAACGTTTCGCGTTCACTTACAATGTCGCACAGTACAGAATCGCCAGAATGTTATTTAAAAAACTACTCCACGGTATGCAGATGAAAAGAAGTCTTTAAGGACTTTAAATATCACGAACTGCTGTACGAGACTGCAGCTTGAAAACTTTGCTTTCTAAAGTGATTATTTGATATCAACGTTTTATAGCTACACACCACAATCGTAGGATTTGCATTAAACAGTTAGATAAAATTATCGTGGTTCTTATCTCATATTACCCGCATTATCATGGTTAGATGTCGCTATATAGCTTTTTAGTTCGCGTGAACTCGTAACCCTCACGAGCATCCGTGGTCGGTGCGCACGCGACTATACTGCCTAATCGTGTCGTCGCTTTTCACGTTCGTCCCAGGAAAAATGGCGTCTCTTACGGGTGCTCGTCTTTTAATGCGAAATACCGGTACCATTAGAAACTCGATTAGTCGATTATTCTTACGGGGCGCCATTGCACAACTTCAACATAATGAGAGGTTCCTTCACTGTACGAGGCAAGATACAACGACAATTTTATCACAGGTAAACATAGTCTTCCCTTTCGAACGATACACGAACCTCCAAATGTTCATATATCATGATTTAAATCGCACATTATGTAACTGAAATAATCCTAGTTTTGGCAGATTACAGGGACGCAAGAATTTGTCTTGTCGCCGGTCACTGGTATCGGTTATTTAGTTTGTTGAACAACTTACTGTTTAATGTAATTTCGCATGAGTAAAGTGCGTGTACACACACAACCTTTCTATGTCGAGTCGACGATTGTTCGATACTCCAATTTAGTTTTCTTTATGTTAATGACGTTATACTTTGAAATACGTCTGTCAAGTATTAGATTGATAATAGAAGGAAATAATAAAGGAAACGTGTTTATTGTAATATTAGATCAATGTGTAGCCTGTGCAATGTATTAATGAGTCAGATAAAGTCTAAAAGTTCTTTATTATGTACAGGTAAACAGTAAGTTCATCCGCAAGTATAGTACTGAACCAAAAACTGTCCAGGAAATTGAAGATCGTGTATTACAAGTGGTGGCGGCCTATGATAAAATATCTGCTGACAAGGTTATACAAATATAAGTTTCTGAAAAGTATTGTTTTACAGGGTTCAACAAACCCACGAACCAAGCAGGTTCGCCTCTACAGTGGTGGGGATCCGATGACACTTGATCTTATCAATAAACGAGTACTTTTAGTACTCAATCTCTATGATAAAATTGATCCTGTGAAGGTATCTATTCATCACAAAATGTATACTGTGTGAAAGATACATGTGAAGATATTTTTGCAAATGTTAACAGAATGTAGTTGATTCTTTGAATATAAATGAATCATTGTCGTATTAAGCAATCAGGATGAATTTTGTGCCATAGAGTTTTGTCTATTATTAGTGTTGTACATTTGCTAAAATGTCTTAATGGATACCTCTCTGAGTATATAATAATTATCTAACACCTCGCTTGGATCGTGGTGGCTATATATTCTAAAATATCCAAATACATGTAAAAGATCACTTTCTTCTAACACAGTACTAAAAGTATAAATAATCTATAACTAAATTATTTTTACATTTTTACAGTTAACTATGGAAGCCCACTTTATGAATGATCTGGGTCTGGATTCCTTGGATCATGTAGAAGTCATAATGGCAATAGAAGATGAGTTTGGCTTTGAAATCCCAGATATGGATGCCGAAAAACTGTTGCATCCCGCAGATATAGTTCGTTACGTCGCGGACAGACATGATGTATATGAATAAGAAAAACTGCCCTTGTATTATTTATACCAAAACATTAGTCACCTTTTCTGATACAAGAAAAAGATCGAGCTCTATTATTACTTTATCAGCGACCACCTATGCTGACTTCTGTTTTTCCTGTATATAGATCAACAATTGTTAATAAAGAAAATAAACAAAATTATCACATTAATGTTATACCATCATTACCCTGGGGTATTCTTACCAATAAAACTTAAACTGGAGTACAAAACTTGATGTCTATGTTTTCTAGTGTTGTAAATCATTAATTTCACGAATTAATGGTGTTGTATTGAAGTTATCACGTTGAACTATGTGATTTTATACGCATCTTGGTTTTGAATTGAGTATGGGCGGCATTTACTACAAAGGGTGTCGCTACTGGTGCGGCATTGCAGCATGTCGGACTCCCGTGCTGAATCCAATCGGATGTGCACCAGGGGGAGGACACTCTTATGGGAGAATGAGGTACGACTTTTAGTTCCCAAAAACACGGACAGTATCTAGAAGTCACTACTTGGTCTCACCACTACACGTGAGTTTTCGTAATGCGTGAGAAACTCACACATCTGACCGAGAACCAATCCGTGTGATGACCGGGAAAGGTTGACTATGTTTTGGTCGGAACCGGGTTTTTTGGCGGCTGATGGCGGTTGTAGTTGGTTATGGCGCAGCGGAAAGAATGGAAATCCCTTAAACTACCTCGTTTACGTGGAAATAAATGTTACAGTGAACAAAGCACTTGCACTAATGGATAAGTGACGAAATTATTTCTTGGTATAGCCGAAATGGACGCATACTGTTACAATGGTGAGAAAAATAAACCTTTGGTTGAATATTTTAGATAAATATACTGAATTATAAGAAATCAAAACATCTTTTAGTATTATTACCACAAAACATAATATAATATTCATTTCTTATATAGTTGCTCCTTTAACTTTTAAGTTCATAGTTTACTAGGTTCAAAATTTTTATGTTTAACAGATCTTTTCCACGCTGTTTCCTGGGGGACGGCGACGACGTGGACTGACTACTTAATTTCGAGAAAATTGTTAAGCTGTACTACTAGCTTGCGGAAATACTTTTAATATATACAGTATCTTGTGTTGTATATTATACGTGTTGCAAAATGAATAAACAGTCTATTTTTGGATAAAATAAACTGAATTTTTTATTTATAATAATTATTCCTATCTTTTCCATGAAATGACGTTCACGGAAGCGAAATCTTGCCACATCTTGTGATTTATTCTTTTGGTAGAGAAGTCTAACATTTCGAAGTTTGTTGATATAAAAATTGAGGAATAGGTTTTAATATAAGAAACTCGTGATTTATCATAGATGAAATTTATTGAAAGACTTCATTTTACAAGAGTATAACTTACAAATTAAACATCTTAAATAATTAATCACATAAATAGAATCACTGCGTTTGCTGGCCGTTGATCCAATTGGTTTCCGGAATGATTTTTCCGCCTAGAAACATACAAACAAATTGATTTATAACCTAATAAATAATTCACACCCTACCCACCCCTCCCAAATAATTAACCACCCTAAAAATTCCCCAGGTCATCGATCAAAATTCAATAAAAACATCCTTTTCCGGGTATAAACTCAATTGTCATTTATAACAATTTTTGTCGACCCGTCCAAAAATTCTCCCCACCACTGCGCATGCGCCACCATTTGGCATCCCCACCACGCCCACCCTGCGCTCACCCTATATAAGGCCGAGCACCGCAACATTTCCTCGGTTGCGAAGACCGCTCCGACGCAGTCGGGTCGGTCTTCCGGCTCACCCGTCCGCGGGGACCCTCCGGGGACCTCACCCTTCCTCCCTCGGGGGATGGTGGGCCGCGGTGAGGGGTCACCAACCTCTCACCGCTGGTCTTCCCCGAGGAGAAGGTGGAGGGACCTGGGGAGCCGGACGAGGGCGGCTGGGGCTCTCCTCTGCTCCAGCCGAACTCGGACGGTTCCCGCGAGCCCCCGCCACCCTTCCCCGAAGGGATGGACCTCTTCGGGGACGGGTGGCGGGTGCTCGAGGGGTGTCCGAGCGCGGGGGGACGTGGGGGGCGCCTTCTGGCATCCCGGGGCCCCAGGGATGCACGGGTGGGTCCAACAGAAGGCGAACCCCATGGCCTCCCGTGCTTGGGCACCTCCAGGTTCCCTTCCCCTTCCCTTCGGGGGATGATCCGGCGGTGAGGGGGGTGGCTCGCTTGCCCGGTCAGCCACCCTCGACGTGGAGGTTAGGGGGAGCCCTGGAGACCCCAAGGGTGGGGAGCCGGAGCTGGCTCGGTTGCCCGGTTCGGTTTTCGCAATCCACGGGGGGTGGGGGGACTCGGGGGTGGTGAGAGCCACAGCCGGAGTCCTTTGGGGCCGGGGGCCCGGGGGCTCCCGGAGGACCGAGGTCCTCTGGGAGCACCGGGGTCCCCGTCTCCGGAGGTGGCTCTCTCCACTCCCCGGGTCGGGGGGCGGATAGGCCCCCCGGCCCGGGGTTGGGACTCACTCGAAATGGGGAGAGGGTCCCAACCCACGTCGGTTGTTTTCATGATCTGAACGGACGTAGTGCCCCCCTGCTCTGAACTTCCTCTCTTCAGGGACGGCTACCCCTGGTGTGAGTGCCCCTGTCCCCCCACCAGTGGTGGTCATCCCTAAAGAGCGGGAGGAATCAGCCCGGGGAGTGAGGCCCCCCAGGCCTCTTCCTCCCGCTCTTCTAAGATGACCACCACCGATGAGGGGACTGGCACTCTCACCAGGGATAGCCATCCCCGAAGAGAGGAAGGAGGCGGCTCGGAAGATGTCCAAGTCAAGTAGGAGGCAAGCCCCCTACCGTGCTTGGGCATCTCCCAAGCCTCTCCTTCCACTCTTCAAAGATGACTACCCAAGGTGAGGGACCGGGTGCCCCCGCACCGTGGTCGTCATCCTCGAAGAGAGGACGAAGACTGTCCGCCCCAGCAGAGCCGGGGTAAGGCACGATCACGACGAGAGGACGCCACTCCTCCCGAAGGGCCGTATTCCGCACAGTGTCACAAAAGGGACACTGCCGAAATTCATTCCAGCGCACGGCGCCACGCGCTGGAACGAACTGGCTATTGCAGGAAATTGATTTCCTGGGCGATGGGCACGCCAACTTCCCTACGCCTTGGTGGTGTTAGCAGGACCCCGTCGTCCAACCCCCCCGGTTAAAGGGGGGAAAGACGTCAAGGTCCTCCCAGGGCACACCGCGAGGAGGTACCACCACGTGCCCCATGTACGAGGCGAAGACATTTCCCGCTCTTCGAGAATGACTATCATCGGTGACGAACACCGGGACTGCCATCCCCGAAGAGAAGACAAAGTCTCCAGGCTTGATGCGACGAGAGAGCGCCCAATTCTCCCGAAGAGGCCGTAAACCGCGCAGTGTCACAAAAGGGACACTGCCTAAATTCATTCCAGTGTACGGCGCTCACACCCTGGAACGAATTGGCTATTGCAAGGAATGAATTCCTTGGGCGATGGGCACGCCAACTTCCCTACGCCTTGGTGGTGTTAGCAGGACCCCGTCGTCCAACCCCCCCGGTTAAAGGGGGGCGAGACGTCAAGGTCCTCCCAGGGCACACCGCGAGGAGGTACCACCATGTGCCCCACTCTGTGTTTACATTGTTAAATAAATGCAAATGTATTTTAGTTACCTGTACGTATGTAGTTATGGATAAATTGAATAAACGAATGCGGTTGAAAAGTACACGTTAATGTTGTTGCATATTTATTTGTTGACCCTCCCGTATAATGAAAACTCTACTGTTGCTTACAATCACTCGACCGAAGAATTCGCGTCTGTTTCGTAATCAAACAACCCGTCCGCGGAAACTCACCCGACAACGTTCTTAAACAATGACTCGAGAGCAACTGAGCAGATGTCCGATCCACCGGTAGTATCTACTAATAATCCCCACTCCTCCCAGTGGGAAGGAGGTATGTACCAACACGTGCCGCACTCTGAGTTTGCATTGTTAAATAAATGCAAATGTATTTTACTTACTTGTGTAACGTACGTATCTAGTTATGGATAAATTGAATAAACGAATGCGATTGAAAAGTACACGTTAAAGTTGTTGCATAATTATTTCTCAAACCTCCCGTAGAATGAAAACTCTACTGTTACTTACAATCACTCGACCGAAGAATTCGCGTCTGTATCGTAATCAAACAACCCGTCCGCGGAAACTTACCCGACAACGTTCTTAAACAATGACTCGAAAGCAACTGAGCAGATGTCCGATCCACCGGTAGTATCTACTAATAATGCTCACGTCTCCCAGTGGGGATTATTAGTGGGGATTATTACTACCTAATTGATTTACCTTTCGTTTGAGAGGTGAAGGATGGGACCCGTAATAGCAGGTAGTCGATATACCTGCCTTTTTCCAAGGGACACTAACTCGTTATATATGGAAACATTAAGACACTCTACATAGCAACATTAAATTTCATATATTATGTAAAATTTTTTCTAAGTATTTCCTTTAAAGTTTATTTGTGAAGGGTATCAACGTTACCATTATCGGTTCGAATCTAGGATGACAGGGTGTAGAAGTTATAGTCTGTGCGTATTAATAATGTTACCATTGTGAAGGGTAGCAACGTTACCATTATGGGTTCGAGTCTAGGATGACTGAGGGTAGAGAAGCTATAGTCTGTGCGTATTAATAATGTTGCCATTGTGAAGAGTAGCAACGTTACCATTATGGGTTCGAGTCTAGGATGACTGAGGGTAGAGAAGCTATAGTCTGTGCGTATTAATAATGTTACCATTGTGAAGAGTAGCAACTTTACCATTATGGGTTCGAGTCTAGGATGGCTGAGGGTAGAGAAGCTATAGTCTGTGCGTATTAATAATGTTACCATTGTGAAGAGTAGCAACGTTACCATTATGGGTTCGAGTCTAGGATGACTGAGGGTAGAGAAGCTATAGTCTGTGCGTATTAATAATGTTACCATTGTGAAGAGTAGCAACGTTACCATTATGGGTTCGAGTCTAGGATGACTGAGGGTAGAGAAGCTATAGTCTGTGCGTATTAATAATGTTACCATTGTGAAGAGTAGTAACGTTACCATTATGGGTTCATTTCTTATATAGTTGCTCCTTTAACTTTTAAGTTCATAGTTTACTAGGTTCAAAATGCATCACACAGGGACCTCGAGTAATAAAGATATGAAGAAATTATATAAAGGAAACTTTTGTGAAGCTGCAGGGGAAATATGGTACAGAGGGCGAATAAATGTTTTATCTTTGCTTCAATTAATATGTTTTGAATGCCTTAGACATCTTATTTGTTTTAGATTGGATGATGTATATAAGGATCACTGGGATATAGGGATTCAACGCATATCTAATCGATTGGCAAGCAAATGTAATGAAATGGATGGGCATAGTCAGGTAGATTAATTATTTGAATCTTATTATTATAAAGCAAGTTTGAATGAATAAATTTATTCACTTCGAAGTACTTAATTCGTTTATAACTGATAATAAGGAGAAATTGCAATGAAGTAGGTTTATTCATGTCAAAATATGTTATAATGTACTCCCACTGTCCCATAATACTTGATAGTTTTAGTTTCATGGCAGCAACTTATCATAATATGTATATGGCTCAATTTCAATATTTCTTTTTCTTATGAGTTTAATATTTTTTGAACAATAAACTACTCTGAAATAAAAATATACTAACTTTTTTTTCAAAAAATTAATTTTGAAGAAACATTCAGTAATATGGGACAAGACAAAAGGAGAAAACTATCTAGTATTATGGGACAGAGGGAGTATTTTGAATAATTAAGGGGGAGTCTCAATGGAATCAATATTTTAAAAAATGTGTACTAATTCAAAATTGATCGTGATTGTTTCAGAGATTACAACTCCATCCGCTATAATTCAAGAAGGGACAATTATGGAACCAACACCGAAGAGTTCTGATGAACACCGGATAGACTATCATGTGAAGATGTGCTAAGATACACCAGGCCCTTAATTGAGAAGAAATTTTAAATATTGTGCTCCTTTTCTGTTTTTTTTAACTATTTGAGATAATAAATTTAGTATATTTTATATATTTTCTGTTATTTCTTTTAAGAGCATACCTATATATATATATGAGGGGGGGTGGCACATGGATTAGTGGCTATGTGTGAGTGTCACACAGTTTGTGCATTTGTGTGAGTGTCACACGGATTAGTGCATGTGTGTTAACGCTCACCTACAGAGAGCTTATGTGTAGTGGTGAGACAAAGTGGTGCCATCTAGAAACTATCCGTGTTTTTGGGAACTAAAACGGGCGACCAAGCTTTTACTATGGTCGTGTCCTCCCCCTGATGTGCACACACACCGATATCGAGTGCAACAACTAGCAAAATGAAGATGGCGGACGGACCTACGATCCTCAGAAGAAATAGGCCCGGAACAAAAGCAAAGGTTAATAATGACGTCAATTTCGTTCACGATTGTTGTACCAACATTCCATGAAATTCCTGCCCGATAAGCGTTCGATTCTATGCGACGTACTTGCAGAAATGTTCTGACACATCCCTTTTGACACATTCCAATGAAAATCAATGAACGTTCCATAAAAGAAATGACTGTTTACACAGTTCATTTTGTAGTAACTTTCTTCCCGAATATCTATACACGAAAGTCAATTGAAAATCTTGGCATGATTTTACACCATCTCCTACAAATGAGGTACATTCTGTTATGTTATCAGAAACAGAAAAAATGTTTTGGAGCTCCACCTAAATATAATATATTTTGGAGTAATCATAACAATAAAACAATACTTCATTTTTTTAGAGTTAATATGGAATTGTAACTCATGAGAGTGTTTTGTTTATTCACCTAATCTGTTGTTTTATTCATTTAGGACTTTAGCAGGTGGCCTGATGAACCGTTTGAAGAAATGGATAGCACGCTGGCCGTGCAGCAGTATATCCAACAGATGATCAGAAGAGATCCATCAAACATTGATTTAATACTCAAAATGCCAGATGCGCAAGATGAAGGTGTATGGAAATACGAACATTTAAGACAATTTTGCATGGAACTGAATGGTTTAGCAGTAAGATTACAAGATGAATGTCATCCGGAAACTTGCACTCAGATGACAGCTACTGAACAATGGATATTCTTATGTGCTGCTCATAAAACACCCAAGGAATGCCCAGCAATTGATTATACACGACACACACTCGATGGTGCAGCTTGTTTGCTTAATAGCAATAAATATTTCCCCAGCAGGTATGCAATTGATAGTCTGTGGCACATCTTATTGCTTTACTAATTAAACATCATACCTAGGGCCAATATTAATTTTATATGTTTCATTTCAGAGTGAGTATTAAAGAATCTTCAGTAGCTAAACTTGGATCTGTCTGCCGTAGAGTTTATAGAATCTTTTCACATGCGTATTTCCACCATAGAACAATATTTGACGAATTTGAGAATGAGACGTTCCTTTGTCGCAGGTACACCATTTAATCATATACTATTGAATATATGATTAGTAACAACTGTGAAGTTTCTATATTCATGAGTATACAAAAAAACCTTTTTGTTACAGATTCACAGCCTTTGTGACAAAATATAGCCTTATGTCAAAGGATAATTTGATAGTACCAATAATGGAAGAAGATGGAACAACAGAAAGCGAAGCATAGAAGGTGAACACCTATGGTTCATATTGCCCAAAATCGAATTGTCAAATTTAGTGAGATCCATTGATAATATTGATATATCGCTCAAGTACCTCTTGACGTAGATCCAGATGTGACAAGAGTCTGTAAAGGGGTCAGTAACATTAATTCATTTGGAGTACATTGTTAATCTGCAACGTTATCGCTAGAACTTTTCTTTTCTTTGAATTTAATCAACAATAAAAGAAAATTTCACTAAAATTTTTGACAATAGTGGTTCACTGTACAAAGCAAGCTTTCCATGCTTGATAATCGCATCTATAATATTTATTTGTCATCTTTAATGCATAAGATCTGAAATCTGTAAAACAGCTTGAACAAATTTTTCTCTCTACAGAGAGATGCATTTATAAGAATTAAGATGCGTTATATTTTGTATGATATATTAGACTGAAATAATTCTGTGTTATCGATTTTTCACCGTTATAATATTAAAAATATAAAAATGATAAATACCACTTTCAGGTGTCTACACTTTTAATGTAATACACTTTTGAACTTTTTTAGTGAAGCTACATTACAATGTTAATGAACGTTATTTACAATAACCACATAAGACAAAGTTCAATGACACCTTGTTCTCTCAGAAGTAATTAAAAAATTGGACAAGTAATTTCACATAGTCATGTCCAGCATCGTTTAGAGTCTTTACAATCTGTTCGTTTTTATATGGCGTTATAAACTTTCATATCTTTTGGTATCTATTGTTTTATGATCACTAGCTATATTGATAATGTACATGATTTTATGAGAAAAATATACAGAAACTAAAAAAATGGGATATACAGCAAAGTTTGCATTAAAAGAATACGTTTCTTATTCTTAATTTGAGAAGGTCAACTCGTCCGTGGATTTGTACTCAAACGTATTGTATGTCACAGTTTTTTATTATGATATAATGATTCCTGATAAATGTATTCAAAACATATATCTTTTGAAGTCAAGTTATAAGGATTTGTTTCAATGTAAAGTGACTTTGAAATAAATCAAAATTAACTTCCCTATTTCTAATTCATTTAATGTTAAAGCTAGAAGTATACCTTACTTACATAAAAACCTTAAAATTTTCGAGTACACCTTTTGATAAAATATCGGATTGACGAGAAAAAGTAAGGTAAAAAAATACCTCAGTAGACTGACTTTGAATACGAGATTACTGTAAATGTAAAATAAAGTCTCGAATGATTTTGTTAAACTGCATACTTGATGATACAACATAAGAAACGTATGGTTTCATGTAAAAAATAATATTACTTTTACCATTCTACAGTCCGAAGAATTGATCAGTATCATGTAATCATTGTATTCGTCGCGAAGTAGTCGATTAGATGAAACCTGAAACGTATTAGTAATGGCATTAGCGGTAATAAATGTTGTAGCATTGTTATTTATAACATATTTATCTCATGAGGTAACGAAACGCAGAATGTTAAGCTTTCCTCTCCTGTTGTCTATCCGAGTTACAAAACTATATAGCGAGATTAGAGGAACAGTTAGTATCATCTTTCTTTTCTTCAAATGATAGATATAAGTCTAAGAACACAGAAAATTGGCAGAATGCTGCCGCTTATTCAAAACACTCACATTTTTACAAGCAAAGAACTGAAGAATACGAGTAAATAAATACATTTCTTCAGATCATTTAAAAGTGTATAAACTTGTTATTTATGGCTTGCGAGCTATAATTCTTGCATTTTCTCTAAAACAATTGGAATTGTAAATATATGCAGTTCGTTTTCTAACGTTACTGGGTCATATTTCTAAATCGAAAGTATTCTTCAGTTCCGTTTACTGAGTGAAGCAATATCAGTGCCGGAAAATTGATTCATATCACTGCCGAATATTTAAGCTCCAATAAATAATTGTCGTCAGCTACTAGCATAAAAAACAAACAAAAAACAAATCTAACATCGTTTGTGGAAAAAACTGTCTTCTCCCGTTAACAATGAACGTGATCTGTTTCAATGAAATTATTGTAAGCAAATACAAAGATTTGCTGGTGGATATCCAAAATTGTAATAAAGCGTTCTTTCTCTCTCTTTCTTCGTTTCACCAACAGTGAATAAAGTTATGCAACCGAGGGATTTTTTAATTACGTAATTTTATTTATTGTTGGAGAGACCAAAACTTCAAGTGCGAATCTATGCTCTATAATATATATTCGCAAAATGCATACACACATTTCGCCGTACACAGTGCAACAGAGAAGATATTGTAATATGTACATATAATTTGTAAATATATAAACTCGAGAATAACATATTAATTAGCGTTAACGCTGAAGAATATGAAACCAAGACAACAGGAATATATCCGTGTGACTATTTCTGTAACAATTGTCTATGTATCAATAAAGAATAAACTTTCTACCTAAACAAAATTACTCTGTAATTCTTATAAAAATAAATAGGTAAAGTTTGATTGAAAAATTCGACACATTTATATAAAGATATTTCGTACTTATTTGGTATGCGTACTATTTTTAATCAAACTTTATTTGCAATGCAATTCAGTCCTCTTTTTTTAATATTACTGCCCACTGCTGTTTTTCTTTTTATTTTTCTTCGGTGGCGCTTCTGCTTGGTGCTCTTTCTTTGACCTCTTCTGGCCAGTTCTCAACCCCATAGCTGCGAATTCCTCGGCGTCAATGCAGGTCACATTACTACCACCATCGGGTCGTGTATTTTTTTTCGAATTCTCCCCCTCTTGATTGTTTGAAAATTCTCCGAGGTCATCGGGTGCCTGATAGCTGAGAAATAAGAGGAAAAATGTGAACTAAAGGCAAGAAACTAAAATACTTATATACTAATTATTACTTATATTAATTACCCAGGTTCCGACGTGTCTTTTATTTCTTTCGCTAATAAAATATGTATTTCTGGTACGAAATTAGTTTTTTTGGTCTCCTCTTGATTCTCCGCGTTTGTTTTATTCGATCTGAAAAGTTATTTCAGTTAACAATCACCCTAATTGGCAATGATTCCAATAACTTACGGGACGTAATGTAACTTCGTGACTTGATGGAGTCCCTCGTGCTTTTTCTTAAAAATTTCCGCGCAAGTAATAGCTTTACCAATTCCATGGCCAGCCGCGGACCACACGACGGAGTTGCAAGTTTGAAATTCCTTCAGCGCGTATCCAAGCACATTTCTGATCTTCGTGCCACTTTTCACCTGCAAAGCTGTAATTAAAGGACGATACCTAGCTCGAATTTAATTCGAATCGTTAATTAATGTTTCAGGCGCTTACGTGCATCCAAAGATATTTCTCCGGTAAATTTGGTATTGGAATTCCATTGTCCACCGGCTCGTCCCTCAAGTTCTTCGTCCATTTCTTCTTTTTCAACTTTGATCTGCCCATCTGCGGCGGCAAAATTACAAACACCGGTCAGACGTTCTATTTCCGACTTAATTGAGTTTCAAAGAATTTATCTACAAATTAGCACGTTCGTGAACGATCGTTCTTCCACGAGGAATCGAAATCACGTGTAACGTTGTAGGAATTTCTATTAAGGGAATAGGTGATTTTTGGAAGCGAGAAACGTAATTTTTCAGTTTTCAGACACCGCGTCTCTCTGGCAGTAGGTCATGGGTTCAGAAGCATTGCACCATCGACGTGCCAATGCTGGAACCATTCATGGAACTTGGAACGACCTTGTACAGTCGTACGTAGAAATATTTCTCTATTTCACCCGGTTCTATTTTCCACGAATAGGAACGCTTAAGTACCTACAAACTCTATTCTAAGGTATCAGATACTTCTATACATAAATCCCCTGACAATTCTTCCCTGAACTTGACTTTGAATTACATAAAAAGTCACTTAAAATTAATTTCAACACCTAAACCATATCACACTATTATTTACAACAAATTTCACAATAATTCCATAGACATTAAACTACTTGTTACAAAAGTAATTGATCGTCAACGTTAATTTTATCAAGGATCGACCCACGAAAGAACGGGACTGTCTCATTATCATAAGCAGTCGGTTAACATCCCTCATTTCCTCAATAACGGTTCCCATCAATCTCGATTCAATCGTCACCAATTAATATCGGCACCGGTGGAGAGGGTGTGTAAGTGGAGCGTTCCACGAAAGTTCGCGGTAGCTATAATTTCCGGAATTCCTTCGGCGAGCGTGGAAAAAGCATCGGGCGGCCCGAGGGTGCGAGCGAGATCCTGTATGGAAAGCCCCCATCAATATTTTCCAATCAGCATTCGATTGCACGGTATATACCTACCCGACGACGTCGTTCGTTCAGAAACCGTCGGGATGTAGGGGTGAGTCGTGGTGTAGGCGTATATGGTGGTGGTATGCGGCATAGCCGGCATAGCGCCGCGACGCCTCGACGCCATATTGCATTATTAAGCACCCCTGCCAGTCCCTCGCCCCTGCATTCCAGCATTATGAACGTTTTTATCCGCAAAGGGCGCCGTTTTACCTACGTAAAAACGAACTTCTCGATGGATGCCCAACGTTTGGCCACTTTTGCCGAAGTTCGTTGCACCATTTCGACGGGGGTTGATATATCCCCACACGCGCGTGTTCCTCGATCGCGGAAATTAATGCCCTGGCACGCACCACCTTCGCGGACGTCTTGGTCGTCGGATATAAACTGTACGATCGATTCTATTCGGATTTTAATAAGTTATGTACCAAAATTTTAAAGTCGCGTCGAAAATGGCGAAATTAGATATAATTCGGATGTTTTATTTATAAGATAAATGGATAGAAAATTAGATGCGCGTGATTCTTAGGTATACATATTCACTCGTTGGGGAAAAAAAATTAGAGCGATGTACTTGGTGAAAATGCATTGGGAAAGGTCAAGGATTTCGAGTACTTTCCGTGCGTTCTTCCAGCGGATGCTCGACCATCGCGAGGATCACGGACGTTCTGCGTCTGACACCTTCTTAACGAAGCCTACGCGTCCTTTTCTTACCGTAATAAACTATCGCGCGCTGTTAGAACTCCGGCATCCAATTTATTCGAGTGCGCGACTGCTTTATGTAGACGCTGCTCGATGATTCCTCGCGAACGAACGGAGAAGAACCGTTTCGAGAAGTTTTCCTGCCGGGAAGTAGAGTAGAATTCTGTTCCAGCCATCCGTTCGACCGATTCTATGAATATTTCCGAGTCGATCAACTTGCGGAATGAGATTTCTCGTCGCGGTGAACGCCATCCGGCTTGCCGCCTTTTTGTTTCGTCGGAAATCGCGTGGACTCCCGGAAGATGTTTTAAATCTTTCAGCTCTATTTCCTATTATTAAACGACACCCGGAACTGTTTAGTAATGCGCGAAATTATACGTGTAAAGTCTCACTTATCAAATAATATATATTTTATAACATCGGTATTCGAACATCATTCTTTATACACCAGAATCAACTTCTAATATCATTCCACCAGGTTTAATATTCAAATATTATTGAACTCACGAGTCCCTAAGTTCTTTGAAGAAATTTTAACGTCTTTGGATTTTCTTCAAAATTCTCGTGGTGAAATATTCCAGTCTCTATTTCTTATAATTATATTATACTTCAATCTCAACGTTCACAATTTTCAATGACGAATCGACGCATTTTAATGTGTCCATCCTCTCGACGGAAATTATCTCGGAACGTGCAGGGGTCCACCCATCTCTCCCCTCGCGTGTCCTTTCGAGGATCCGCGAAGAAGGACGCGTTTGCGCAGGACTCGGTGCATTTTCGCGGCCTGGATCCTCGATATATCCGTGCTGGTAGACGAAACTCCGGATTGTTCAGTCGCGGCTCGTCCAACGTAGGTTTCATCCACTGTGGGGGGTCCACGATATCTCCGGTGGCGTTCCCAGCAACAGGTAGGACATCGCGAAGTCGACGGCCCACGGCGAAACTGAATTCTTCGAACTTTGCCGTGCGAAACAACCGGAAGAGATCGACTGGGAAAATTCTGGATCCTTTCACGGGAAAATCTTGTACAGAATTTTAGGCACCGGTTTAACAATAGTGCGTGTACGATGTGAGAATATAGAAAATCGTATAAAACTATCGCGTAAAAATGATTTCGCGAAATACGAAGTGAAAATAGTCTTGATTCTGTGATTCATTCGGGAATCAGTGTTCGAATAATATTACGGAGGACGTAACAGTGTAATTTTTTCCTAATTGAAATTCGGTTCGAAGGTATTGGGAAAGAGTGAAAACCGATCGACATGGATATACAAGAATTTCGTGTTCGTGGCAAGGAGATGGTGGAGTATATTTGCGAATTTATGAGCAACCTTCATCATCGAAGAGTTACACCAGATATCGGGCCTGGATATTTAAGACCTTTGCTACCATCCGAACCACCGCAACACGCCGAACCTTGGGAGGATATTATGAAGGATGTCGAATCGAAAATCATGCCTGGGGTACGTACAAAAAAATACTAAATCGATATACTCAGTTCCAATTTTTATCAATTTTTGAAAAAATCTATCTGCATCTATTTCATTTTTATTCTTAATTAAATCCTAGTCTTTTTCGTGTATAATTGTTTGAAAGATCATTTCGCTGTTACGTCTATTGTATTGGACGACCTAGTATATTTTTTTCGATAAAATGTAAATCCCTTGTTTGAATGAATATATTCATAGAGAACGTTTTACTTTCAACAAATATTTGTCGATCTATTGCGAAATGTTTGACAAGCGTTTCAATAGACCACTTTTGCAGATCACCCATTGGCAACATCCAAGATTTCACGCGTATTTTCCAGCTGGAAATTCTTTTCCATCTATTCTCGGTGACATGTTGTCGGATGCAATAGGATGTATTGGATTTTCATGGGTGAGTGTAATAATTTCTGCTGACTCTTGATATGATAGGCACACTTCACGAAAGCCATACGTATTTTTCCGAATATTTCCAGTCAACAATGCTTAACGTTTTTCGATCATCGTTTTATTCGTAATAGAGTGAAAAATAAAAATTTCTGTCCCATAAAAGAGATACAAAAAAGGAACAATTCCAAAACAAAATGTTGGTGAAAACCATCGGAATCCGTCGATACTACTTTCTCATCGGAATTATCATTTTTCTCACGACGTGTCAAAGCCTTGATGACGGATCGATTGGCAATTATTTGCCCGATCATCTCATTCCGATATCTTATTTGTTCCAGGCGGCCAGTCCAGCCTGCACGGAGCTCGAGACGATAGTCTGCGATTGGTTTGGTAATTTCACGTTATCCTATTAAAACTTTCAAGGATGAACTTAAGAAAAGTCACACGTTACCGTACCTATTATTTGCTCCTATTTCCCGGGATCCCGTTAACCACCGTGCGATCAGTTCTCGGTTTAATTAACAGTGATCGAATACCTTAAATTCTAGGTAAAGCCATCGGTCTGCCGACTGACTTTCTTTACTTTAGCGAGGGTAGCAAAGGCGGAGGTGTGATACAGGTAAATCGTAAGATTAATTAAGCAATTAACGGATCTTCGGAAATATCAAAAAATCAAAATTTCAGGGCTCAGCATCGGAATGCATTTTAGTATGCATGTTGGCAGCGAGAGCACAAGCTATCGCAAGACTCAAAGAATCACCTGCTCACGCACATTTAGATGAGACAGCCCTCCTCGGAAAACTTATGGCATATTGTAGCCGTGAGAGTCATAGCTCGGTTGAGAAAGACGCGATGATATGTTTCGTAAAACTGCGAATTCTCGAACCGGACGAAAAAAGTGTGCTTCGCGGTGAAACTTTGCGACAGGTGAGACAATGAAACTGAATCAAATGAACCTCTTTTAATTACTATTATAACACCTTAGGCAATCGAGACGGATACCGCCGAGGGATACGTTCCATTTTTCGTTTCCACTACATTCGGCACGACTGCCTGTTGTTCTTTCGACAATCTCAAAGAAATAGGGCCAGTCTGTAAAAAATATCCCGGCGTAAGTATCAACGATAATTGAATATCTCTACTCTAACGCAGGGTAAATGTCCAGGTAAGTTTTATAGGGGTTGAAAAAATGTATTTACAGATCTGGTTGCACATCGACGCAGCGTATGCGGGTAATGCGTTTATTTGCCCGGAATTGAAGTACCTGATGGCCGGCGTCGAGTACGCGGACTCTTTTAACACAAACACCAACAAATTCCTATTGACGAACTTTGACTGTTCCTGTCTGTGGGTTCGGGACAGATTCAAACTGACCAGCGCTCTCGTCGTGGACCCGCTTTATCTTCAGCATACTCACGCGGATACAGCTATTGATTATAGGTGAAACAATTATCCATCCTAGATATTTTCTTTTTTGTTTTGTTTAGCATCTCGTATGCATATGATGTAGCGAACGGCTCCGGCCAGTTACTAACTGACTCGAACAATTTTTATAAATCACTACGACGACGTACGCCAACACTATGACGTGTTTTATAGACACTGGAGCATACCGCTGAGTCGACGGTTTCGTTCTCTGAAGCTGTGGTTCGTGATGAGGAACTACGGGATATCCGGCTTGCAAACTTACATTCGTAATCACATTCAGCTTGCCAAGAGATTCGAGGCTCTGGTTAGGAAAGACGCGAGATTCGAAGTTTGCAACGACGTTGTGGTAAGTCGTGAGAAGATAGAAATCGAAGAATTGAACGAATTCAATTCAAAAAACATCACGTTTTATCATTTGCCTATGAAAAAGCAATTTTACTGAGAACTTTGAGAATTCCATGATTAATTATGGATTGTTTTCATTGTTTTAGTTGGGATTGGTTTGTTTCCGTGCGAAAGGCACCGACAAACTGAACCAGAAGCTTTTGAGTGCCATCAATGATTCCGGAAAGATGCATATGGTGCCAGCAAGAGTAAATCAACGTTACACGATTCGATTCGCGCTCGCCGCACCGAACGCGTCGGCTTCCGACGTCGGTAAATGTCATCCACAAAAAGCATCGAAAAATGTTAATGAGCAACCTATTCCAATGTAACAATCTCTTGTACTTGGCCCATAGCTTTGCATTTTCGATGCTTTTTGTGGATTCTTTCGTCATTTCCGCAAATTTTTAGATATCGACCTGAATCTTTCACTGTCTTATTGGGCTTCGAATTCCGCGTCCAACACGTCCCGGATCGTTTTAATATCTCAATCATTGTGGAAATGGCGAGCAAATTACGAAAATCGTGAAAAATCCTCAAATTCAGGCGGTTTTTTGAACGGCATTCGCTCAATTTTTGAGATAGCCGTCTGAAACTTGTACCATTGTTTTAGTTGGGAAATTCTACGGTAGATCAACATATAATAGTTGTACTTTTCGAAAATTTAATTTTTCGCAAAAATCTGAAGGGGGTAGGTCAGGATTTTTCGCGATTTTCGTAATTCGCTTGCCATTTCCACAATTTTTTAGATATCAAAATAATTCTTTCACTATCTTATTTGGCTTCGGATTCCGCGTCCAAAACGCCCAGGATCGTTTTAATAGCTCAAAAATTACGGAAATGGCAGGCGATTTACGAAAATCGCAAAAAATCCTGACCTACCCCCTTCAGATTTTTGCGAAAAATTAAATTTTCGAAAAGTACAACTATTATACATTGTTCTGGCGTAGAATTTCCTAACTAAAACAATGGTACCAGTTACAGATCGCTATCTCAAAAATTGAGCGAATGCCGACCAAAAAACTGTTATAATTTGACGATTTTTCGCGATTTTCATACATCGCTCGCCATTCGCGCAATTTTCAAGATATAAAAATGATCGAATATGTTTCGAATCCGCATTCTGAACCTTAATTTTACGAAGCTTGATGTCAAAAACGTAACGTAACAAACATTTCTAATTTAATATGTTAACAATCTGGATGTGTGTGAGAGGAAATTTCATATACTACATATATAAAATCTATGTTATCGGCAGAAAAATTATCTCGCATGGTATGAAACATATGTTAGGGTTTGACACCGGGCTGCGTGACAGGCTGAACATGCAGATGGAGATGGAGATGGAGATGGAGATGGAGATGGAGATGGAGATGGAGGAGAGGAAGAAGACGACGTTTCTTACAAAAACCTCGACTTTTTAGATCAAAATATCTCGCGATTGGCTTGATGGATCTTCTCGTAGTTAGGCTTAAATTACTCGGGTGGACGTCCCCTACAAGAATATCACCATAGTTTGGGGGAAATATGCGGATTTAATGCCGTTTGAATACCCCGAAAACCTCGATCTAATTCCTCCGGAAAAGAGTAGTTCAGGTCTACCAGTCGGGAACTCTTGTACTTGGTCCGAGTCAAGACCTTAACTCTTGATTCGCCGACCGCGATAACATATTTTCACCAGATTAATTAGCGTCACCCAGAAATCGATTCTCAACGGTGGAATTTTCTGTTTTAACCTTTCAGACACAGCATGGAGTATCATAACCGACTATCTGGCCGAATTATTAGAATCAAAGGTGGGACTATTAATTGCACTCTACATAATTAAACGAATACATTTCACTAAACACGATTTTCTCGTAGGATGTGATGGACGAGCTGGCGGACATTCGCGAGAAGAAAAGGAAAGCCACTTTGGAGCAAAGAAGGTCCTTCTTCGTCCGTATGGTATCCGATCCTGCAATTCAACCGGGATTTACGAAAACACCGAACAGGACAGGTGCGAAACTCGACACGCAAGCGACGATCGGTGGTATCGGTTCGAATCCTCAGAACACAAAGTAAGATTCAGAATACATCGGTAAAATAAATCTGATTATCAAAGATTTACTATCGTTCATATATTTTCAGTCGTTCCTGGATATCCTGGCCATTGGCGTATTTGATGCAGGCAAAAGATGCCGCTGATACCAGTGAATTGTCACTCAGGTACTTGTCCTAAAATCCAGGATCAACCGATCGACATTACTTATACTATATATCACTTCTACGTTTCCAGATTCCGTCACTTGGATACCATGGTCCGTTTAAAAGCCGGGGGAACCGGAAGTCGTCGTGGAAGTAGCAACGGATGCAGCCCGGAACCATCTCCGTCAGCTTCACCGTCTCGCGGAAGATCGCCGAACGGCAGGGAATAAGATCTGTCTTCCGAATTTGAATTTTCCAAGGATTCTCAATGACGTATCTTCCCAGGTGTTAATTAAACGGAAGAGAAGCATGCCTCACCTGGAACGCGACCGATACTGCCGTCAACGTCGAGAGAGAAATGTGTGCGAGTAGGGAAGACAAAGAGATTTGTAGAATTGCTCATCAACCAGAGAAACACGAAGAGAAATGTTTTAAATCGATCAATGTCCCATTATATAGGTTTCCCGGCAACAGTTTCTCCCTCTGTGTTTCGACAGAAACTATCTTTTTCTTTTGTTAAACTGTTATACTAGACGCAGATCGTTCAGTTTCATGTCTCGAAATAGCTGTAAATCAAGTAACGACTCGAATGGAGGCATTCGAGCGATATAAATATATCTTCTTTACTTGCTTATCGATCTGTTTATATAAATGTGCTCTCTTTGGATCGCGACAGAATCTTGTTCCGAGCGGAACGTACATACCTGTGTAATATACAATATATAAAACGTACGTCGATAGTAAAAGTTTAGAAACTACGAAATGCATTGTACATTTATTACATAACTATACCACCTCGTGTTCGTCGATGAACGATTAATTGTGATACGTGTCTAGTGTACGTTTCGTATACAAATTTTCGGTAACATGGCACGTGTGGATATTTTACCGTGCTATAATTCCATTCGTTCAATGTACCGTGATAATTGTCGACTTTAATGTTGAATCAATTCGATTCCCTTATAAAAACGAAAGAATGTTGACATTATGTTTGAGACACGTTCCTGAAAATACTTTTTTTTTGCTATCAACGACGTATGGAATGAATATGTCGCGGACAGATAGGTACGTCAACGGTAGATTTCGTTCAAATCTGCTACGTCAACTGGAACGCGCGTAAGCGTCACATCATCACGTGTGGGAGAAACGCGGAAGATTCCGATAAATAAACACGCTTCCGACGCCATACCGTAAGAAAAAAAAGAACCCGAAGAATCTTTGAAGAAGAAAAATAACATTAAAAATACGCATTGAGAGACTAACGTGCTTAACCGGGCAAATAAATTTCAAAAATAAACCAGCCGACCTAACTTTCAGTCAGACGACAATATTAATTACACCTGTCATTCGTTTCGTCGCTAACGAACATCGTATTTAATTCGACGAATCGCGGTTGGCCAATCGCCGGAATAGGAACACGGTAAAGGGACCCGTTGGACTAAGGTTTAATTAATTCTAACGTAGCCAGGCCTACGGACACCCTCGGTCGAGAATCCAATTCGAAAACGTCGGATGCGAGCAGATCATGCGTGAAGGTGGCGATGAGAAAATGGTGATCGCCGGTCTGTATGTGTGTGTTACAAAGATTGAGCGGTGACCTGTCACCGCTTCTACGGGGTGTTGTAAATGTAGGTGAAGAGTAAATGTCTATTTATAAACGGGGGAGGAGGGGGTGAGTTTACTTCCCGTGCAGCATCGACAACATGTTGGTTTATTCAAGCAGCGACCCCGCGGTACACCATTGATACCGACCACCCCTCTTACGAATTTTCGTTCCGATTTTCAGGATCGATTTCTATTGAACCACAATTCCACGCTGACGGATCGATATTTTTCGGAGACAAAAATAATTCGTTCGAACGAACGTTCGTACTTCGGGACACCATTGGAACTGACTAAATTTTTCCTATAACTTCAAATTTCAACCCTTGGGATGTTAAATAAAAACATTTTGGCTGCACGTAACGTCATAGAAATCCCAAATATATGAATTTGAATATATCTTATGTGAAAATCGATCGGAACGTTTACTATTCTACATGTTTCCCCGAGGAAATTCATCTTGTAATTAATCCAGAGCGAATCGTTGCAACATTCCGTCGATTCTATTCTACGAAATAAAGTTGAGAGTTTAAAACTGAAAATTTTTCACGATGGTCGAAGCTCCGCCTTAATTTTATCTGCGTGAAGCAGGGACGTACGAAGAGCAAGCGCACATAAAACTGACAAGCGCTTCGGCAGGTGCTACCAGTCTCTCATCCGACGCGGTTCGTACCTGTTACGCGTCTCCTATAAAAGTACAACGCACGGTACGAAGATACGAACGGTGGTCAGAAACCCTGAGAAAACGGAATACACGCCGGAGCAAAAGGAAAACTACGTCAAAGTGGATCATTTTCTCAGGATATCCTTCAGAAAATCGTGAGTGAAATACAACACGGACCAGATAACTACGTCACGAAGTAATACTTAACAGTACAGTACTTTTTCATTGTTAAACAACACTGTCAAGATCTGTTAAAGAGAACTTCAAGGTATCTCTATTAGTAGACGTTTTTCATTTTTATGCTAAAAAAGATATCAATTAAATCCGGGTACCGATAATTAACGCTTGAGAATGTCACGATCATGTATACGGTTGCCCGCGAACGTGCCTAATCGAAATGAGTATATGTAATACAAATTAAAACAACATTTCGCATCATTCTCATAAATCTTTTTCTCTTTTTACATCGCATTCCAGCCGAGAATTATCATGAACATCGATGAGTTTAAAGTACGTGGCAACGAGATGATACAGTACATTTGCGCGTACCTTCGCACCTTGGAGGGGAAAAGGGTAACAGCGAACGTGGACCCCGGATATCTAAGGCCCCTTTTGCCGAAAGAAGCGCCAGCCAAACCGGAGTCATGGGAGGCCATTATGAGGGATGTCGATAGTAAAATAATGCCCGGAGTAAGTGCCGACCCAGGTTCTATTATCGATCCCCCTTCATTGATTCCGACCTCTTTCGATATTAATAATATTCGCGGGTACGAAAAAAAAATAGTAAACTATCCTTTTTATTCCTCTTCTTCTTCTCCGTTATAACAGTACTTAAACCTTCCCTGTACGATTCATCCATCGAATTTGAAACGATGCTACATAAAATCGATTCCTTTTCGAATTTCGCAGATAACACACTGGCAGCATCCACGTTTCCACGCCTACTTTCCCGCCGGCAATTCGTTTCCCTCGATTCTCGGCGACATGCTGTCCGACGCTATCGGTTGCATAGGATTCTCCTGGGCGGCCAGTCCGGCCTGCACAGAACTAGAAACGATCGTTCTCGATTGGTACGCGAAAGCTATCGACCTTCCGCCGGCGTTCCTGGCGGAGCATAAGACTTCGAAAGGTGGCGGCGTGATACAGGGATCGGCATCCGAGTGTATCCTGGTTACCATGTTAGCGGCACGTACTCAGGCGATTAGAACTTTGAAGGAACAGGACCCGAACACCGAGGACTCGGCTTTCCTGCCACGTCTCGTTGCCTATTGCTCTACAGAGGCACATTCTTGCGTGGAGAAGGCAGCGATGATTAGCCTGGTGAAACTCCGGATCTTAGAACCCGACGAGAAGGGTAGTCTTCGTGGAAAACGATTAGAATCTGCCGTGAGGGAGGATGTGGCGAACGGTTTGGTACCGTTCTTTGTTTCCACTACGTTGGGCACCACAGGATCGTGTTCGTTTGACAATCTCGTAGAGATCGGACCAGTTTGTAAACTATATCCTAACATCTGGTTGCACGTGGATGGTGCTTACGCTGGGAATGCGTTCATCTGTCCGGAGATGAGACCGTTCATGGCCGGCATCGAGCACGCGGACTCATTCAACACGAATCCCAATAAGTGGTTACTGGTTAACTTCGATTGTTCCTGCCTCTGGGTGCGGGATCGAGTGAAACTAACGTCGGCCCTTGTCGTGGATCCTTTGTATCTGCAGCATGCCAAGTCGGGCGAATCGATCGACTATCGTCACTGGGGTATTCCGTTGAGCAGACGGTTCAGAGCGTTGAAACTTTGGTTCGTAATGAGATCATACGGTATCACCGGGTTACAGAAGTACATAAGGAATCACATCAGGCTCGCGAGACGTTTCGAAACTCTGATGAAGAAGGACAAACGTTTCGAGATCACTAACGACGTCAGGGTCGGTCTGGTTTGTTTCCGATTGAAGGAGAGCGACGAGATAAACCAAGAACTCCTAGCGAACATCAATGCATCCGGTAGACTTCACATGATACCGGCCAGGGTGATGGGTAAATACATCCTAAGATTCTGTGTGGTAAAAGAGAACGCCACTGACGATGATATCGATTACGCGGTCGACGTGATCGAGGAACACGCTACCGAGGTGATGCTAGCGCATTACGAGGGCACGGAGGATGAGTTCAGGGCGAAAGGCCCGAAAAGTCCTGCCGCGCTTGATAAGAAACTCGTGCGTAAATTCAGCTTCACCAGGAGCGTGACCAGGGACGTATATAAAAGGTCCATCTCGAAATCGAGCCTTCACGACGGTGCCACACCGATCATGGTTGTCGATGATCACGCACAGGTCGACACCATTGAGGAAGATGTCTTTTGCAACAGCAGGTAGACCGCGCCACAGCTCACGGTACCCAAGAGGAGGGACCAGCTGTTGTCGCTGCCGTGAGCTACTGACGATGATCGGTGTAATGTTGTTTCAGGTCGTGACGATCCCGATGACTGTGTCCGGAGACGATGATTCGCGATTTAAGTGATAAACAGGGCCCATGATGCCGGGCGGTCTCCTTTGGAATGTTACGGGTACGACCGAATACGATCTCACGGGATTGAATCGTTCTCCCGAGGAATGTTTGTGATAGTAGATCGATGTTATATTCAAGCTTTCATTTAGAGCTGCAACCAGCTGGATGTTTTGTCGGATCGAACACGTATACCCGAGGGATTTCGACGACACACGACGGAAACATTCAACGATGGATATACTTGGCTTGCGTATTTTCTATGTAAAAATATTGTATCTTTTGGTGATTCGTGAAATCGGATTGTCGAGTCTGTTTCGAAGGAAGCGAACCACTTGAGAAATTCGATTTTCCACGGTACGGATTATTGGGGAACACCAATGAGATCTGCGATTTATTTTCGTATTCATTTCGAGGATATCAAAACGATGGGGGCGTGAGAGAAGTTTTATATAAAACTATAAGAAACACACAAAGAGTATCGATTTTGAAGAACAATATTTCACATCACACGATGGAAGTTAGAGAAAATATAATTATACGAATATAATCGACTTGCATGATGACTTTACGTTCGTTTCGCCTCGATACGATTTGTTTCGATACCATTTACCTCCATACTCACCACAACCATATGTTATCATGTAATAGTGTAAGATTCATAGGGTAAAATAATTAAATAGTTAAATGTTTAAAATTAAAGTACTGAATAATTAAATATTTTAGTTATAGATACCGAAACGTTGCACGATACAAAAGAAATCGGGAACTACGCCCACGTGTATTCGATTCTGAATTCATTCAAGGAAAACACTAGATGAATGACAAATCATATCAAAGCAAATGATATCGAGACGAAATAGATGATACGCATACAATCGACTTATCGATTTTGTGTAGTAATTCAATATGATGAAAATTAATAGTACATACATGTGAAATGTGACTCATTATTAAAGGCTCCGAGTATTTCATAAGTAATGGATACACAAACATATTAAATCAAAATTATCTGTTGAACAAAAAAGAAGTTACGGTTTAACACTAGTAGTAATTAGCATATAATAATTAGATATGAAGCATGGAATGCAAATTATTAGGAAATATGTTACTTCGATAAGAAGACCTAAAATTTACGGTTGGAACTTCGTCAATCGATACTAATTGTAGAATAGATTACGTACATGTTTACAATGAATGTTCTACTTCTGAAACGATTGTTCCGAGTCGTTCTACAAATTTACGCTAATGTTTCAAACGTGTTTCGGATTTTTATCCGCAAACGCAATGCATTGTAGACTACTTGTAAAATAAATATTTATTTCATATGTAAAACTAATATAATAAAATCGAAATTTATAAAACGATGAGTTCTTTTATTTTGCCCACTGCATGAGTTGCATTAATAAAGACTGAAGTCTTAATTTTACCAGTTTGAATAACATATTCTTCGAAGGGAAAAAGATTCACGATGTGTTATGCACGATCGATAAATAAATAGGTGATATTTTCAGATATTCTGATGCAAAAGATGTAAACAATATCGATATCCCCTTTGTTGTTAAAATGAAATGTCAGTACAAAGAAAAATACGAATATGAAACATAAATTGCTTCATAAACAAGTTTAAGTACATGAAAACACAGAATAGGTCAGATAAGCTCTATGTAAAAAGATATCTGTAAAAAATATTGCATATAATAAATCAATAACATCTTAATGGAAGTTCAATTTACAATTTAGAGATGTATGAATATAGTAGATAACCAGCAGAAATAAGTGGATCGTAATTGCCAATTAATATTAGTAAGATATTATAAGATGCCTGCAGCCACAGAATATAAGTAACACCACGGTAGAGTGTTATTAAAATTATAATTAGAGAAGCATTTATAGTGGTACCTATAATGATACTATAACAGTATTCATTGCGGTATATGTACTACATAAAATATAATATGTGTATGCACACCCATATAATCAAAAATATATATTTTACAAGGATAGAAACAGATGAAATTGTATCAGAAGCATTCTTTTAATTTTAAGAAGTCTAATACAATTTTTAAAATGTATCTTACATAGAAAAGATTGTTCATAAAAATAGTTTGGAGAACTGTTGTACCACCGTTATATTTGTCCACATTCAGATATGGTCACAGGAATTTTTGGTTTATTATTTGGTCCTGTAGGTACATTCTCCACTTTTCGCATAACTAAAAGTCCATCAATAACTCTTCCAAAAACTACGTGTTTGCCATCCAAGAAGTTACACTTGGCGCATGTGATGAAAAACTGACAACCATTAGTATCTTTACCACTGTTAGCCATGGATAACAATCCTGGTGAGTCATGTTTTAGTGTAAAGTTTTCATCAGGGAATGTGCCACCACCGTAGATACTCAAAACTCCAGTGCCATCGCCATTAACAAAATCACCACCCTGGATCATGAAGTCCTTAATGACTCTGTGAAAAATTGCTCCTTTAAATCCCAGGGGTACACCATCCTTCCTATATTCTCCTGTACAGAATTGTCGGAAGTTTTCTGATGTTTTTGGACAGACATCCTCAAACAGTTCGAAGATCATTCGACCGATTTCTGTGGTGCTGACAGATACATCAAAGAACACTACAGGGTTGTTCGGATTTCGCAACTGTGCTTGAATCTGATTCCACGTAGGCATGCTTGTTAACTTCAAACTGAGTTATATATCCTTAAACTTCTTTACTTGTCTCTTCCCAAATTGTATCTTCACTTTACTTGTTTGATAAGTAAAGCATACGCGGCATAACCTTACTACTTGTGACGAACTTTCAATGCAGCACGATAGATATAAAATCTTCCTCGTGTAAAACGTATGTCGTCTTTTGGTGAATATGTTTTAAATTGAGAGTCTTTTGTGTAAATAACAATGCAGTTTCATTAGGGAGACCTTCCTTTTTTGCAAACAGACCACAAGGTATCGCAATGTTTACTGAACGCTTCGTCGCGTGTGTTCTGAATGCGACAATGATGGAATATATGACTGTATACTAGATTTAGGTTAATTTAGTATACGTAGTATATAAATTGATTGAATTATAAATACAGTAATGAGAATATAAATTTAAAAGGACATGTTGTGTATTAGACTCCAAATTATAGTTTGGTCTTTGCATTGAAACAGTGCATGCACTTATACATTTTACAATTGAGAATTACATATAAATGAATTCACATTTTAACCATTAATACTTACGTTTCCGTTGAAGGTTTACTGTGTCCCAGGAACTGAATGTTAATTGTACAACACTATCACGTAATTGATATAATTACGGAAAAAGAGTCACTGTTTTGCAAAGTACCGCGTATTCTTAGTTGTTTTATTTATCCCGGCGTTACAACGCGGTCGCGTTCGCGTTTACTGCGCGAATACACGCGGCAATACGAAGAGAAAAAAATTTTAACTGTTTTACATGAAAATCACTGAGATTACAGGTGTTTACGTTGCAAAACGGTATTTATAGTAAAGTTAATGTGGCGTAAGAATGAATAAACCATAAATGTAGAAAATAAAATGCATTTTATTTTCTTACTGCACCTCATGTTCTAGATTGCAAGTGCCCGTTGAGTCGGTTTTAACTTACATATTGGGACAATTCTTTCTTCCGACACATAAGTTAAAACGTCCAACTAATTTGTAAAACTGCATTAGCAGGGCTACATTAATCGCAGATATTTCATTTACGATATGTTTTTGTTCGTCGCGATAACCACCATAATCTGTTTTTATATAACATATAAATCTTCATCTAAGACTTTATTTTAATACATGTACGATATTTTACTACATGTACCATATACGATCTAAATGTGCAAAAGCATTTCAGGGAATCATACAACAAAAAAACAAATTAGAAATGTACAAACATACTTGAAAATCTCCTGTATCTTAATATCAGTGCGTTTGTCAAAACACGTAGAAAATTGGTGCTCTGCTACTACTGACGGAAATAACAATTATTCATTATTCATATTCATCATTTATCCATAAATGGATAAATTGACAAGTGTTCAAGTTCATTGTGTGTTACATGGTCACATTGATAGCATAGAAGTATCACAACTTGGACAGTAATAAAGTAACAATAATTATATATGAATCTTTACATGTTCCATTAATACATTTTTATCATTAAAATCTTCCCCACAAATACCACAGACGAATTCCTCCCCATCATCACTGTCATGGTAGTGATACTGTACAACTTGTATTACAGCTGCCTGAGCTCCTTCCTGAATCAATGTTTCTTGCCCAGTTTCAGTGTGGTCCTTTACATTCTGATCCTGTCTAGACGTATGATGTGTGACCATATTCATAGGCATGTCGGTGCTATTCATTTGTGCAATTTGACTGGAAAAGTTTTCGTGTCCCTGAGGATTGGGTATTGCCAGAACAGGTAGTGATTCATTTTGTTTTGAAATCAAGTGCAAAGTATTGTTCTGCTTTGTGGACTGTATTAAATGCATTGTAGTCATTTCACTGTGATTGGTTGTAGGATGAAGTGCACTTTCTTCTTGCTCTGTAGATACTAAATGGGATGCATTGTTCTGCTTATCTATAGTAATCATACTCAAGGACTCTCTGTGATTGTGATTAGACTGTGACATATGTATACTTTCATCTTGCTTGTCTTCAACTATCAGTCGCACATTATTAGATTTCAATTCTGATATTGCAATGAAACTTTCATTACGCTTCTCTGTAGTAACTACAAGAAAGGCATTATTATGCTTATCATTCAAAATTTGTTGATCAGCTGATTTGTCTGTCTCTGCAATGGACAAAAGAGCTTCAGTCCTATCATTTTTGGAAATACTACGTGTTCCTGGTGTTTGTTTTCCTTGTGTGGTAGTACCCACTGATGACTTTGCTTTCTTCTTAACTGGTTTAGGTTTTGGTGCATTATTGTTTGTTTTAGCTTTAGCTTCTGCTATCATTTGATCTGAATGCTTCACAATGTGTGCACATAACTCATCCCTATCCTGGTTTAAAGCACCACATAAAGGACAGGGAAAAGGAGGACCAGTAACTTCTGTCTCATTTTTACCTGCTGCATGAACCCATCGAACATGTTCCCGAAGAACAACCTTTTGATTAAATGCTCTTGAACACAGAGGACAAACATGTGGTCTTTCTCCTGTGTGAATACGTTCATGCTTTCTTAATGTTCCACCATCTCTGAATGCTTTCCAACAAAATTTACAACCATATGGTCTCTCTCCAGTGTGGGTTCTATGATGTATTAAATATCCCTGCCTGGATGAAAATGTTTTAGAACATGTATCACAATGAAAGTGTGCAGGACTTCCGGCATGAGTTCTGCCATGTTCCCAAAGACCCTGACGGGACACAAAACTTTTACCACATTCTGTACAAGTGAATGGAGAATCACCAGGATGTGCTGATAATCTATGTTCATCTAATTGATTTTGTTTCTCGAATTGAGAACCACATACTTCACATGAATGTGTTTTCTTTCTGTGGATCCACTGATGCCTGAACATTTTTTGTTTAGTTGTGAACTTTTTTCCACATTCAGAACATGCATGTTTACCCCATTTACTGTTGGGCACCCCTTGTTCTATGTTATTTTGCATCATTTTCTTTCCACAAGTTGTCTGGTGAGTTGCCAAATGATTTCCATCTTGGAATTGTTTATCACAATATTCACATTCAATAGGCATACTCCAGTTCTTTGAAGAATGAATTTTTTCATGCGATGCTAATGCAGTTGCTCGAGAAAAGCTAACTCCACAATGTCTACATGTATGCTGCTTGGTACCATTTGTTTCAATTTCTACATAATTTCTTCTATTTTCACTATTGTATGACAATGTTTCAACTTTTATCATTGCATCAGGGTTATTAAATGAATTCAATGAAAGATTGTATTGTTGATTGACCTGATTGTTTATATTGTTCTGTTGAGTATACTCAAATTGTGCGACTTCTCCATTGGGCATTACTGTGAATTCATGCAATGTATCCATCTTTTCCTGATGATTAGATATTGTGTTAACAGTTGACTGTTCGTTGTGAAAGTTGTAAGATGGAACTGTCCATTGAACTTGACAGGCATCATAATTTTGTACTGTTTGAACAGATGATGATGGCACTTGCGTATTTTGGGCTTCAGAGATGTTTTCTGGCCACTTTCTGAAGGTCTCCTCTGATTGTGATATGTTACTTCCTTGTGACTGCATAATAGCACGACCAGCAACATAAGTATGAATTTTCATATGATTGGACAAACTAGAAGGCCTCTGAAAATCTGCCCCACAGATAGTACATTTATGTGGTCTCTCCACTTGATGTACTTGTAACATGTGACATCTTAAATTGCCTTTAGAACGAAACAAATTTCCACATGTTCTGCAAGCATGAGGACGATCAACTTGGTGACAAACCATATGATTGTTTAAATCGATTTTTCTTTCAAACCTTTCACCACAGGTCATACAAGACAATTTAGTAGCAGTACACGTAGAATGATGTTTTGCCAATTCTGCTTGTGTAAAGAGATTTGTACAGTTAGGACATGTAACTTTTTTGTCCTCAAAACAAGGATACATTCCACCCAGTTGTCGAAGGGCTTCCACAGCCATAGATTCATCGTCACCAGATGTGTATTGCTGTTGTTCTTCCTGCTTAATATATATAGGATAAACTACACGATTTTCATTCTCTTCATCTGAATGTTCTGTTAAAATTTCAACAGCAACCTGTGCCTCTGAAATGCTAGAGTTGACGTCTGTAACTGACACCTCTGTGAGTCCTTCCTGTAGGACACATTCATCAACCGGCTCGCATATTTCTTCATGAGATATAATATTGTCTTGTATAGCATCATGTACCCCAGAAAGAGGAAATGTTACATACTGCTCATTCTCATGTGCTTCCATTATGTAATATGTTCACAGTATATTAAAAGGCAACGACGAGCGAAGGAAAATCTCTATGGACCTAGTTTCACCTCATGTTAAGTTAGGTCCTGTCATTAGTGGAAACCAGACGGTACTCGTCAGTGTACGTAAGTGCATTAGAAACTACCGCATGCTCTGCATTTCACCGTGACGGTTCTTTCGTACAAATTGCTCCGAGGAAATGTAATCTTGGTATTTTCCTCTTCCACGGTATACTCCAATACGGCGTTCCGAAAGATTCAATCTTCATCGACTTCGATTAAAACTCTGTGTACTTGGTATTCTACAGCTTTCAAGTTACTCGCGTGTATGCATTTTACAAAATTTTCACCAGTTCGAGCGATTTATTTACTACGTAAAATCGTAAATTTACCATACGAACTATGGTACAACAAGGTTATTTGCACAGAAGTGCAGCAAATCGTGCGCCACCTGAAGTTGTCGACGCACTTTGCGCAGTACCTTAGTTGAAATTTCGATACTTTAAAGTGGTCAGAAAAGTCAATGTTGCGTGAACACAGCGCAAATTAACATTATAATAAAGTATTTATATACCCGCGATTACTCTACGTACTTACCATTGTAATATACTGTAATAACTAAACATACTTATCTCTGAAACGTTACATACTATAATCTTCCATTATTGTATGCTTATATGCTATCTGAACTGTCTGGAAACCAAGATTGAAATTGCTGACATTCAGGAAGGATTATGTAAAATTACATCGTCATTATACAGTCATTTTTATGCAAATATGATACCTGACACATCCTTCACATTTTTTTCATGAAAACGAGCAGTACCCACATATAGATTCAGTTATTTCATACATGGTCACGTAGGTGTAAATCTCGTACTCAACACGGAGCATTTTGAGAAGCCGCTCGAAAACTTGACAGTACTTGTTTAACTCAACATGCATATAGCATATCTACAAAACGTATGTACGAAACGTATCCAAAGGTTAAATTCCGACGCCAGTGGTAATTAGGTAGAAATAGGCCTCCCTCAATCGAACATTTTTCCATACGATTCTGAGTGTTGCCACTGAGAACGGCGGCGGCCAAAATTTGGCAATCTTTGTACATGTGTTATTAAAAAGCAAGTAAGAAAGAAAATACAAAAAAATATGAAACGCGAGATGGCAAAAGGATGGAATCTTATGTGGTGGTTGTTTAAACTATTTGGTTTACCCATAACAATTCCAATATTCATATACCAGTTCTTTGGCATCATGCAACAAAAACGAAAAAGAACTACACTCCATGGAAAGGTAAATACAATTTAATATTAGTAATAAATCTTGCGATAAAGTTCAGTAATGTTTTCTTTATTTTCTATGAACGTACTATTTTAGGTTGTGATGATAACTGGTGCCAGTTCTGGTTTAGGAGAAGCTCTGGCTCATGTTTTCTACAGTTGTGGCTGCAAAATCATTTTAATTGCTAGAAGGAAAAAAGAGCTAGATAGAGTGAAAAATGCTTTAATGAACAGTCACCATGTATGTCTAAATATTATAGGAAAATGTTTGTTTGAACGCAACATGTATTGATTAAGTTGTGTTTTTAGACAATACCAACATATCCACCTGTAGTATTTCCAATGGATTTAACTAATATTAATTCCCTTCAATCAGAAGTAGCAAAAATGATTGAGCTTCATGGAGCAATTGATATTTTAATCAATAATGCTGGTATTTCATATAGAGGAGAAGTTATTAGTACAAATGTGGATGTAGATATAAAAGTGATGATTATAAACTATTTTGCACAGGTTGCATTAGCAAAAGGTCAGCATATACATTAGCATATCATAACCAAATGTTAACTTGTATTTATGTATGATAATTTCACAGCTGTTCTTCCATTCATGGTGAAGCAGAAATCTGGTCACATAGTTTGCATAAGCAGTGTACAGGGTAAAATTGCTATTCCATATAGGTCTGTATATTCTTTACATAAGTCTTTGTAATATGTTGATATTTATGTTTTTGATAAATTCCAACAAATTTTCTCAGAACTGCGTATGCTGCCTCTAAGCATGCTCTTCAAGCTTGGTGCGATAGCTCCAGAGCAGAACTAGCTGACCAAAATATACAGTTTACTATTATTAGTCCTGGTTACATAAAAACAGCACTTTCTCTTAATGCATTAACTGGAACTGGACAAACTTATGGAGGCAAGTATATTAGATTTAATTTAATCACACATCAAGTCTCATACATTCTCATAACATGTGTTCTGTTACAGTAATGGATAAAAATACAGAAGAGGGTTATTCTCCAGAATATGTAGCAAAACGGGTCCTACAAGCTGTACTAAAACATGAAAAGGATGTAACAATTGCCACATTTACTCCAAAATTTGCAATACTTCTACGGACATTGTGCCCTTCACTCTACTTTTGGATAATGCATAAACGTGCAAAAAAGATAGAAAAAGAGAAGTAATGTACTTGTAATTAACATACGAGATTAGTACATTAATGGTACTTACCACTTTGTACAATTTTTTATTTTGCTATATTGCATACATTTTCTTACTATTTGTCTTTGAGACGTTTTTTTGAAAATAGAAAATAATATATGTGATATGTTATATAAATCAGTGATATTGACTGTATTAATAATATAAATATAATTCTTATCTAAATAGTTTTGATCTTGGAATGCTGGGAATAAAAATTAATAAATGAAATGATCTGAACTATATTCAAACTATATTTTATTATTATGGCCACTGATCAGTGGAATATGTTTACATTATATACACTGTAATACTTCAAACATTTTATCAGAATTGAGAATGAAGCACTTTCAAACAGGTGTGTCATTTATGGCTTGAAAAGATGTAAATGAGTTTAAACTTATGGTGATAAGCATTGTATGAAGGAAGAGCAAAATCACGGTATAAAATAACATTATATGATCATCAGTATCATTAAAAATAAAATAAATGCTCGAAAATGCTTTGTCATTGGAAAAGTATTTTCAAGGTATAAATGACACGTATAACAATGGTGCTACCTACTACACAGTTTATCAGAAGAATAGTTTTATTCATTGTCCACATTCTTTACTTTTTTGTATGTTACAACTAATTGTGTTATGAGAAGTATTTGAATATGAATAGAGGACTTCAAAAAGTGATGTTTAATGTACAGTGATTTATTATGAAAGTGTGGTCATGGCAGGATTATTAAGTTATGTTTTCACCTCATTTCTGATGTCCTATTTTTCTATGTATATTCTTCGTACACATTTATGTTTGTTTAAAATAATGTACATTGTAGCTGTTTTGCATTGACTTGAAAAGAAGATGTATATGAGTTTTCACCGGTCTATGTTATGTAAAAAAAAATAATGGATAATAGATACTAATTAATTAACACTAAACTAATTAGAAATAAGTTTGGTACAGGCACATACTTTTTTAAACAACTATCATCATACTTTTACATATTATACAGTATGTGCTTGTGCTGTACACAAAATATTGAACAACATTTAGTATTAGTATATATAATATTAATTCTGAATGCACTCATAAACAAATTTTACACTACATATTTCCACCATGTCATCTAAAGCCTTTTGACATATTGTTTTACCCCACTCCATTTTCTTCTATATTATAGTTACTTGTTTCGCCCTAAGATCAGAATTAAATAAAGTATATATTAAAAAACACACAAGTTCTTAAACAAACTCTTACATGTATTTTCATGTTTTAAAAAATGTATACAGTGTTGTTTAATGTTTTCAACCAAAGCAAACTTTTATTTATGATGTGAATTATCAATTTTGTGCTATGTTTATTACACTACATGACGATAATTTTCAAAGATGTTGGTTACTTTTCATATTGTGTTTGTAGTTAGTACTAAAGAAATGTTTGAAATGTATTATTTACATTTCTATTAGTTATTCTTAATATACCCAGAAATACGTAAAAGAACATATTTTCGTACGATAACGGATTACATGTTACTCTATTATAATTTGATATATTGAATTACATAATATTTATCATCATTTTTCATGTAAAGGAATGTTTGTGACACATATTTTCGTATGATAACTGTTTTGTGTGGCAGATAAGAAACTCTATGTATCATGTTTTATAAACAATTCATTCTATGAAAGCTTTTTCTCAAATAATAAGACTGAACTAATCTCTTTTTCTATACGTGTTTGGTATCAATATTGTTTTCTTTCATTATGTGGGCTCTTCTGTTGGGTGAGAAAATGTAGGCAACATTCTCTTTAGTACATCATATGCAGTGTATTCTATCTATTTTATTTACAATCTAAAAATATATAATGCTAAATCCAACTTTCCAGGTGTGTGGTTATAATTTTGCATAATTCTAAGAACACTTATGCCAGTAATTTCACTTAAGTGATTGTATGAATATGATTATGTCTCCTTTGCAATAAAATTAACTGTGACAATATAACCAACAAGATGGAGATCATAGAGTAACAATGTGGAGCCTTAAGGAAACATCATGCTTTGTATTGAAAATGTTGGAATAACAGGCTGTTTTGAATCTGTTGTTACAGTTACTATTTATCGTAAAATCAGCATCCACCTGCGAGGTAGTGTCAAATCATAAAGTGAATGTAAACATTAGATGAAAACAGATTCTTCAAGTGTCTCAACAATCTCCATTAAATAAGCGAAAACGCATCTGTATTTCTCCTAATTCACAGAATCCTACACTAGGCCTTATTACGATTACGTACAATACATCGTATGGCCTACCTTACTGTTTCTTTACAACTTTAAAGTTTCTTTCTATCTGGACAACAACCATTTCATTTGAATGCTTGGTACACTCTCCAGGCACTAATGCCGAGTGCTATAACTGTAACTGTTGTATGAAGAATCCTTCTTCTTGTATCATCTTTTTTTACAAGAAATGTTGGGTATGATGGGCCTAGAACAGCTAATAACTCTACGTGCGGTAGCTTACTTGTGTCCGTCTCAACTTGGTACTGGCAACAGGGATCGAACTGCCAAGAGACAGTGTACAGTCCACAAGATATGACGGATATAAAGCCTAGTGGACCACAAATATACGGTTTATCACCCCATATCAAACCTGAAAAGATTTAATCAAATATTTAAGATAAACAATAATATCTATATGCGTATTATATATTATCTAACATATATAAACCTGTGGTGATGGCAGCAAGACCAGATAATGCTGCAGTTTTATGAAGACAATTTCCAACTGCTATCCATCTGGAGGTTTCATCACCTAGTTTTGATGGTTCTATTACGATTAGACTGCATTCTGATTCCAAAGCTCTTTCTAATTCATACTCAAATGTTTCGTGTGCATTCTCATTATCGTATACCTCCCTGATAATGGCGATATTCGAAGAACCATCCCTGTAAGTATTGTACAATTGCTTACAGTCATAAACCAATAATAATGTTTCATTTATAATCTTGCTCTCAAGCAATTATATGGACATTATATTGATCAGTATTATTACTACTATCATTTTCAAAAATGCATGACACATCTATGACATATGATAAGAAAATTATATGAATCATTAAAAGTTTATGATTGATCTATATATATAATTGTAATATAATGGATAAAGTTGTATGATCTTTGTTACAATTTACTTCTTTGGTGTGTTATGTAAGATGTTGATTAAAACTAATCAGTACTTGATTTGTTTGAACACAAAAACGTTTCAAACATAGACGATATTATTATTAATCGAGTCATACTTTTTAGTAAGATTTTGTAAAATTTCAGTGAAATCTGGACGATAATAAAAATATACGTTCGCGATTAGCGTGTCGGTGTGAAATTGACAGGAGGTTTCGATAAATACGTATGAAAGAGAAATACAATGTGTAGAAATAATTCATTGTCGATATGAGATCATTCTCCGAATTACGTACAAGTGGAAATTTATGTGTGAGTAAAATATTCATGGACATGTAACATGGATTATGAAAGATTAATCTCTTGAATACGAAGGGATGGATGAGAGGTTAACTTTATTTTAAAGTGAATCATGCGACATCATAACGAGTCGCATTGTTATCATCGCTGCTAGTTAGAAGCATTACATTTCGTATAAAAAGCCGAAAATAATTTCCCCTACGAACCTGTCACCAGCTTCATCTACCATCTTTACAGTCAGTCTCCTGAACACTGGAACGTTGGTCTGGATGAACCGGAAGAAAAATCTCAGACATCGGACCGGATGCAAAAATCAGCTGATTGTGTTTGAACCCGTGTATGACTCCAGTAGTAACCAGTATTTTGAGTTTATTCGAACTACCGTGTTTGTGAAAATATGAAATATTTTGTGTCGAGTTTTCGCGATATTTTTAAACAACTAAAAACATGCAACCAACAGCATCGTGTGCCATAATATCCCGTAAAGGTATTCACACACATAAATATGAAGAATAGTTCGTCTTCAATCATTTAATTGAAGGAATCTGGCAAAGAGTGGCGGTACGTTCTGTTGACCTTAACATTATTACAAGTGAAAATGAACTATATTTCTTTACAACACGTTAATGACAACGCTGTCAATGCTTAAACAGGAACTGATCCATAAAACAAATTCAATACAGTTCAATATTTGAATCACAGAAATTTCCATAAATATTCCGTAATCCAAAGCTCTTCGCCAATTACACCCATTCCTCCTGTTATTCTACGATTAAACAGAATCATCAATGTCCTCGTTATCTTCTTTTCCAGCCATCAATCCAACTATGTTTACTACCTCGCCACTGCGCCCGAGTGACATACGTGAATCCCACAGCAGGAAAAAACAACACCGAGTTAAATCAAGCGTGCTAAAAAACAGTATTTTAATCGAACTCGCGGAAAGTTTCACGCCGGCGCGGCGAGATTCCGCGGTCGGGGCCGGGTTCACGTTCGCGACGGCGTAGTGTCGATGCTCAGTCTGCGTGCTGCGGTCGATCGAGCGAGAGCGAGCGCTGCCGGCGGCGTGTACACCGAGTTAAAACGGGCCAGATCGCAGATGGACGTCCGCGGGAGCGTTCTGTCATGGAGAGCACGACGCGACGTGTAGGTGTGCTCGAGTGTCGTCGTCGTGGTCGTTCCCGTTGTCCATCGTCGTGATACGGTGTTGTTTGTCGCGTGTGCGTTTCGGGCCGCGGGAGAAGTTCTCTGACAGTCGACGAACGGAGATAGAGTGCTTACGAACCAACGAAACGAACGAACGAACGATCTCGCACGGTGCTCGTGGTGCTACTATCGTGAACACATCGTGAACCGTGGCATGCCCGATAATTACATCGCGGCCACACGTCTTTCTTATAATAAGACAAGGCAGGTTCTCGGTACTGCGAAGGATAGAAAAAGATAGAGATACAGTGAAGGCGAGAGAGAGCGTGAGAGAGAGAGAGGAACAAGGAAGAAGTGCTTTTTCCGGTACCGATCGGCAATCGCACGCACACGTGCGCGTTCGCCGTGGTTAATATTTTTCGTCACCGGATCTCGGGTGAACGGTGCTGTGACATGTTTTAAACTACGGTGCACCGATCAGTGCGGCTAATAATAGATTCGTGTGACACGGAGTGCCGCGATTAATATCCACGTGCTTCCCATCCGGGGGGAGAAAAGTTTTCGCAAAGGGAACATTGACAACGAGGATAACGCGAGGAAGAAAAGAACCATCTGCTACCGAACTCGAGTCGAATGTTTCGCCGAATTACGGATTTCGATGTCAACAACGGTGCGCCAACCTGTGTTTATCTGCCGCGTGACATAAGCGCATTGTAAACACACGCGTGCTGGTTACGAGCGATACAAGAAGTTTCGACGGGTGCGCACGTACATTCCTCGTGGTGTATGTAAACAACACGGGACGTACAGAACAGAGAGAGAGACACACTCACACACACACACACACACAAAACAGGCTCGTACGAACGAGTTGCGGGTCTCTGCAATATTTACCATCTCTCTTCCGTGTAAATAATTATCATTATCGACCGAGAATAATCGCGTGGCACTGACTTTCGCGAAAATAATCCAACGCCGGTCACGTTTTTAATCGTCGACGCGAAGTACGCACGGATCGTTGTGTCCCGTCGTCACATCGAGGTATGAACAACACACACACACATACACACACCGTGTTGTTGCTATTTATTACGTCGCGAAATCGTGCGGTCCGAAAACAGAATTTCAAGCGGTACGTATAGACCGACACGGTTCGTCGAAGTGACTCGCGTAGAACGAGATACAAAATCCTGTTAACCCGATCCGTTAACGTAACGGACACGAAGTCGAAACGAACACTCGCGGTGTCCGTACATACACACACACACACATACCCACACACATCGCACGTACGAAAAAAGAATCCACACGTCGGATATTAGGTTATCCCGCGTATCTACGTACGTAACGTTTCGAGCAGCGATCTATCGAACGTGCGAGAAGAAAGTATCGAAATCTCGGGTGAGAAGAAGCATATTCGCTCGCTCGCTCGCTCGCTAGGTTAAACGTCGAACGAGGGAAAAGGAGGCGAGTGGCGAACGATGCTGTCCGGTCGTCGCGGTTAATTCGCACGTGTCGCGATGTCGGGCGGCACGGCAGGCGTCCGTGGCACCGGCGCCGAGTGCAGGAAGTTCGCGCCGAACATATTCAACAAGAGCAAGTGCAGCAGCTGCTTCAAGCAGAAGGAGGAGCACAGCGCGGAGGCTCTGGAATGCAACAGGGTGAGTTTTGCTTGATGGACTCTCTCTGTCTCTCTTTCTCTACTGATCTTCTGTTTCCCTCTCTCATTCACTCTGTCTCTCTTACGTTCTTTGCCTCCCTCTTTCTCTCTCTCTCTCTCTCTCTCCCTCTTTCTCTTTCTCTTCCTTCTCACATCGTTCTTTCTCTATCTTTTACTGTCTCCGTTCTTGCTCGCTCTCTTGGGCGTCGTATGTGCCCGGTTCATCGCGACCGGGCATTTTCTCCTTCTTACTCGCCCTCTCTCGAATTCCTTGCCGTGATCGGGACCGGGGTCCGAGAAGGACGAAGGTCCTGTCGGGACGTTGATGTTATGTAAGATGAGGCGAAACCACTCGTTGCAATTCGAACAGGACGACCGGTTGTTTGTAATAACATCGCGCTCGTCGTTCGTCTGTTAAATATGCCGTTTTAACACGTTTCACCCGCGAGAGGTACCGTTGATACGTTGTTTTTGGTAAACATACCTACATACATACATGCATGTATACATGTATATGTATCGTATATCCGCACGGTGTTCTCGACAACGTTACGGGGCATTTAATCGATGACCGTACGTGCCGTATTTTACGGTAACATACGGTTAATTGTCGCGCAACGAGCATGACCCTGTTTGGCAAATAATAAACGCTCGGTTTTATGTACTTCGTGCGAATGCCGAAGTAACGTTAATTTCCATCCACTCTGGAACGTTTTTCCCGTTGCGGTTTAAAAGAAGAAGAAAAAAAAAGAAAAACGCATCGCGTAGTTTATAAATAAATATGTGCGAAAAGTAGCACCGCTATGGTCACGGGCATAAATACTACATACACGTACGCACCGTGCAGCGTAAGTTAAGGGACATTAAAAAAGAACAGGATTCTTTATACGCACGGCTTTTCTTTCTTCCCGTATGCTTTTTATTTACGACTGCTCGTGTGCTCGTCGATGAGCAAATGGCCTCGTAAAAGCCAGGGGGGGTGAAAATAAAAGCGTTAAAAATCAATTTACACCGCGTATTGTACGGTACCACTGAACAGTAACATTCGGTGAAAATATAAATTAATACCATAGTACAGTGTTTTTATACCTCAGCGATAAGGATACGTGACTTCCCTTCGTTCTTGCTAATTAATCCTACAGTTTCTTTGATTTATTACTATTAACGTTGACAGAAGTCGATAACGATAACGCCGGTAATCTGTAATACGAATGGTAAATGACGAAATTCGTGTATGTAGAAATCATGGAAGCCAGTTGTTAGACTTTTCTCTCGATATTTCTGCAACTTTGCGTATTTACGGTGGGACATGTTCACCGTCCTTACGCCGTTGCAAATTTCGGAATGTCGGCAGCCTTGCGACCTGTTCTCGGTGCATTCCAGTCGTCTTCTTCCAGCACCCCTACAAGAGGCCCCTCCGAGAGTTGTTGGCCTGTCGGCTTTCGCCTGGATGCGGTATCTCTGTATCGGTTTATTCGCCGTCCCTTTCTTTTCCCTGGCTGTGTGTTGCGTTTCCATCTCTCTCTCTCTCTTCCTCTTGTATGTGTGTGTGTGTGTCTCTCTCTCTTTCCACTGTCCCCCATATAACCGCAAATAACGAATGCATACGCAATCCAACCTTTCTTTGCTCGTCGGTCACACGGTTCTTCTTCGAGTCTCGTAATTTGACGAAGAAAGTTTAGATCAAAGGAATTTGACCTTTTCTAATACTCCCGGGGGGGGCGGTTTTAGAACATTTCCAACCGCGGTACGATCATTTACCCGGTGCGGAAGTGCCATGCGAATAGATGTGGGAAACATATGGTTGCGGGTCAATTCATTCGCTTATAAAGGTTTCCAAGTGAACTTATTACGTGTACATAGTTAGACGTGTGCGTGCTGATGCGATTTTGATTTCGCCCGTGATACTTTGCGCGAGTAATATTATTGCCGCGGTAAGAAACCGCGTATCGGTGGGATAACACGTTTAAACTTTGATCGTACGTTTAATTGCGTACCACATCGGATTTCGATGCAGGCTTTTACGTCGTACATTAATTTCTATAACTATAGGTTTCGGTACCGGTGTTCTGGATCGCGGCACGTATACCGGAGCACCGAACCGTCCGACACGAGAAAGTGATCAGAAGTAGCGATGTAAGATGATAAATAAAAAATAAAAGAAACGAAACGAAACGAATAAGAATAAGAAAAACGAAAAAGAAAACGATTAATAAAAGGAATCTCCTTATTACGTACACTCTTGTTCTGCTTCGAAAAGACCCCTTGGGCCATGCTGTTCGTGACCGGCCATTATCGGTCCGCGGCTCAGTATTTTCAGAGTCCGATTACTTCTTCGTGAGCACCTCGTAAGTGCCTTCGAGAAATAATTTCCTGGGGTGAGAGGGTTCGATGGCTCGGGGGCCTTAAATTTTGATCCGGTGAAACGATTCCGAGATGCCTTACGGTACTTTTGCGCTTCGTGGCGTACACCTTTGCCGCGTGTACGGTGCGTGTGTAACCCCTTTTGTTATCAATTATAATGCCGCGTCATCGTTATACAAGCTGACAAATCTCCGTGGCAAGGAGATTTTCTCACGTCCCGGTGGCAATTAAACGGATCGTCTGAGTATAGGTGACACGCGGAAATTGAAATTCTGCATGTTTCATGATCTTTGCAACGGTGTCCTTTTGTTTTCGCATTGTAACGCGTGATCAATTAAATTTCATATCATTAAGACCATTACACGTTGTTCATTGTTTCGACTATTAGACTTTGGATATCTGTATACGAATCACTGGGCGAGATGATGTGAAGAAAAGTATAGAACTGATATGTTTGCACTATCATCACAAATTCATCGTTTCGTTGGCTCATTAATTTCACTGTGTATATGTATAACTTTAAAGTGGTATTCAAGCCGAGTCATTGGGAATATAAACCCGGTGTATAGAGAAACTTAACGATACTGTTCTGTCGCGGGAGTATCGGTAATACGTTGATTTAAATATGCATGTGCATGTGTGGCTGTGTGTGTGTTCAATTAATTAACGGTGTTCACGATCGAGGAGGTAATTCCTGATTCCCCGATTCGACTGTTGGTAATTAACGTGTGCTATTGCGCAACCATTAATAGCGTATCTGTAACCATTTTCTTCTCCCATTTCCTCTCTTTCTTCTACCAGCGAAATCTCGATGATGTCAGACAATGAGACAACGCGTGTGTACTTTGGCTCACAGTTACATTCGTACCAGCTATTATGCAGCGAATACTCTTCCTTCTTCTTAATCAGCCCCCCGCCTTGGTTCAACTGTAAATTACGCAATTGAGAGAATAACGATTTTGCTCTAATTAGTATTTTTAGACCGACGTTTTATAACGACTTTAATCGAAGACTAACTCTAGTCTTGCGATTATCGTGAAAACACTGTAACACTGTACGTATATGTATATCGAGCGACTGAAACTCTCAGGCTATAAAATCGGAGACCGTTTTATTTCGGTTTATGCACCGCGTGACTCTAACGGTTACACCAGAAGACCAGACGGTTTCGTATATTCGTTCTCCGCGATGGATAAAGATAAGTGTTATCAGTATCACGCACGAATCCGGGAAATTGAATTACCACGTTACCGCTTCTTTTTCTCGGTATACAATACGTATGGTATATCTTTTTTTACTTCGTTTAATAGATTGCCCACGATGGCTCGATGAAATTGATTCGCCAGAAAACGTATTAAAGAGAACTTAATCGTTAACGATAGGATCGCGAGTCTCGCGAGAAAAAGCGGCGATTGTTTTACCTGAAAATCCCAACGGAGATACGGCGTAACGTTTTAAAATCCCGACACACGATGTCACGAGGCTCGTCTTGAAACAATTTATAATTCGATGATTATCTATACATGCGAGTATACCACATGACGTCGATAACGCGGAGATCTGCGTGCCTGGTGGACATAAATTTCTCCTTTAAAAAGGTCCGCTGTTTTCGCCGGAGTCACGACAAATTATTGATGGTCTTATGGACAGGCAATAGAGATTCTTATCGTGTTCGCTTCACAGAAAGGTCGTGTCGTGCAACACGACATTGCAAAAAGGTTCAAATACCTGTTCATGTTATATTCTTCGTGTAGCAAAATCTCCGTTTTTTTTTTTACCTCGTACGGTCATCGTAGGTAGATAGAACGTTAGTTCGCCAGTTGTAAGAACGACTTTAAAGGTACCACACGTATGTACACTTACACACAATACAAGGTACGCGTTCGCGGCTGCAGAAATTTGTATGGCGCTTAAAGTGATACGGCATCGCTTTAAAGGGCATCAGTATGCAGAAGGCCGCGGCGGCAAGAATTTTGGGCTCGTCATCGTGCAACGTAGAAATTTTGTCGTTTGTTCGTTGGTTCTTTGCGCGTGTCCGTTACGGTCAAAATTTCTACCGTCCGTCCAAGCATAACCTGTCCATTGTTAGCCGCATATTTACTTTGGTTACGACGAACGCCAGCGTATGCCATAAGCGAAGTACTGTTATGTCCGGTGTTGGTGTGTATATGACGTATCGCTTCGTCGATCTTGATATTTCTTTCTCGCCTTCGGAACCGTAAACGACTCTGCTTTCGGGACATTGCAACTAAATTATAAGTTTTGCCAGTGAACAACTGTATCCCCTCCCCCTCCTCCTCTTTCCCCTTGTGGTGTTAAAACTCGGCAAACATTCTTTTACGCGACGTTGTTCGCGGTTGTACCATACGTTTTATAGCGTGCGTTCGAAAGATCGCGATTATTTTACCATTACTCGGGCTGTGTGAATATACCGTTGTTTACTCGTTGCACATCTCCTCTCCATATTACGTTTGCACTTTAACACTCGCGGTATAAACAGGATATTTTCGAACAGGTGGGAAAATAAACATCGATTTCACGTGCCGTTTAAAAGTCAAACGTTTCTCCTCCCCCCCCCTCTGTTCTCGTACGATATGGAAGGAAAATCGTCCCGTTACTCGACGGTAAAAGCCCCGTACTTACGTATTACAACACACAGGGGTCCCGGTTTTCAAATGTTACGGCGACAATTAGGTTTAATATTACGATCCCTCGGCTACTTTTCCGCGATACCAGATTTACGTTCGCTCCGTTTTGCCTGCTATTATGAATCGGTGTATGTATCACGATCGGTGATCTTGATTGGCAAGCAATAGCTGTTCTGCCCCGTTGGAACGCTCGCGAAACGTGCCGTTACAAAAAGGCAGAAAATCTCTGAAAGCCGGGCATCCAGTTGTGTAACGGTAACCGTGTATACTATACAGGTGAAAGAGGGAGAAAGAAAGGTTTGATGATCGTTAAGGGAAACGTTAAATGAAACCTCCTGTACATCGTTCCTAGTGAATGGAACACCGTCGGTGGGCTGCCTTACGGTGCATTCATCCTGAATCGATAGCCCTCCGGCGATTAATCGAGTCTGCAAAGTTGCGAGAGAGGAGAGGGCACTCTCCTCTCCTTTCCTTCGAATCGAAGGTTTTTCCTCGCGCAACCTCCGTCGCGGTTCGCCATAGAAGCCGTCGTACACACGCTCCTTACCTTTATAAGGACTTCATTGAAAACGTTGCCGCACTACCACTGCCTCCGAACAGACCAGAAACGAACCAATAGCCGAGCAGCACCTTTCGATTCTCGTTACTTGGAAATCAGAGTATCGTCAATGGGTCGAGTAAGAAATTATTGGAAGTACGATACCATGCGTGTGTGTACGTGTGTGATCCGTTTGATATTCTTTAATTATATATTCGTAACATTGGGAAGATTCTATCGTAATAGATCTTTCTATAAAATAGAAAGTTCTTTTATTTATTAATTTTCCACGTTCTGTTCGTGGGTTTTTAAAAGAAAAATAATCTGTTTCCTCTGTATATATTATCACGAGGATACGAAGAGATTATTATCTTGTCAACGTTACATCTGGATCGGTAATTTGGATACATATATTTTTCTATCGACCCAACGGTAGGAAAAAGTTAAGTATACTGGAAAACAGATGGTGTTTGGAGGAGTGCTCTCTCGAGAGGGTTTCCAAGAAAAATCTAGATGGGTCTACATCAATGAGCGTTGATCTGTACCAGTTGGGTTTACATTTACGGAGTTCCTCTTAACGAGAAACTCTCGTTCCCGGTAACGCGATTTCCGCGTAGTTACGTCTTCGAAGGAGAGCATCGAGGTATGGATACCCTACCTACCTGGTCGCCTCCCCGAGTGGGTTTCTTCTTACTCCACCCGATGAACCTTCTATTTATGATTTTCTCTCGAGTTCTGTGGAAATTACAGCCCGCATGCACCAACTCTCGAACGTCTTCCGTCCGTAAACGAAAGTAACGACGTACATATACCTTCACGAAGTTACTTGTTTCGTCAATTTCAGAAAAATACAGCCTGTAATTTTCATATTTGTGCCGGGATAACGTTGATAGAATCTTAATAGTAAACGCTAATCATATCGTGGATCCCTTTCAGCCACGTTGGAAAAAACTCGTTCGCGATATCCGGAATTCTGGTTATGTTTAGAAAAATCAAACTATACAACGGGGGGAGGGGGAAGAAAAGAACTAGAGTTGAAAAACTCGACCGAACCAAGTCATCCATCTTTTCCATGATACTTATAAGCAAGTGTTTCGCGCGGGGATCGAGTCGGGACGTCCTTTCGGAGGACCCGCGATGATGGATGGTGAAACCACGAAGAAAATAAACCAGCTGAAACCGTCGGGGTTCGCCCCTCTTCGGGCGACATCCTCTTCAGAATCAGCGTGATATTTTGCCTTCTCCTTTGCGTCGTCACCACCACCACCACCATCACTATTTATCCTCTCTCAACGTTCGTCCTCGTGCTGACCACCGGCAATTAGCTTCACGGTCACGACAAGGACATCCACTTCGTGATAGGCTAAACACAGGTCGGCTACTCTATGAGATATTGCCTACCGATCGGGAGAGGGCCTCAGGAGTGCCTTGGAACCGGATGGATAATTTGTGATCGTTACGAACGAACGGCGTTAGGGTTGTTCTCGCGGAACGTTTTCATCGTTTCTAGAAATCCTTACTCCATATCGGGTTAATTGGGTCAGATCATGTCAGGTGACGGGTGGTAATCATCGCAATGACGTCGATCGTTTCTGACGCGGGTAATGACGCTTTTAATCTTTTCCAAACGTTAATTCGAGAACGTACATGTATTACAATGTGATACAATTTACGTACTGTCGGACCCATGTCAATGTAAGAGACTAATAATTATGTATAATTCTATGATAATGAAACGTTCAGTTCAAAACGTTGGAAAAAATACTCGAAGTAATCTTGTATCATGGAAATCAAATGAAACATTTTGTTTGTATCCTCGGTGTACGTACGTTGAAAATGGATCCTCTCATGGACAATTAGTCCTACCTACGAGATAACGAATTGAATTCGCCACGTTTGCATCCGATACCGGTCGTTCACGATGTATCTTACGATTAACGTATTCTTTACGATGTCGATCGCGATTTTATGCATCCGTAGAACACGTGCGGCATCGAGAAATAATCGTACATTTATGCCTAGCACGATTGGATAACTCATCAGGTAGAAATCACCGCTACTATAAGCGCTTCCCCGTGTGCCGATTTATAGGTCGATGAAGTTCGATCCCGAGTGCGGAGGGTGATTATCTGTAATCGACCGGGCATAACGTAGTGCCAGATCTTGTTTTCTCGCTACCACTATCTATCTCTCTTTCTCTCTTATTCGCACACCCTTTCGCACAATCGTTCTTTTGCACCGCGTTGTAAACGTCCAGTGTTTATATTACGTCGTAAGCCTTCCCTTACTTCTGTCTCTTCTATTCTTCCTGTTTCAAACTTTCACCCTTACGCTCTTTATATTTATCTTCCTTTTTTACAAATCCACCGTTTTCTTATTCCAATTCAAATCGTCGCGACGGATATTGCCTTTCGTTCTCACGTTTCGTTATATCCGCGAGGAAAACGACGACGCGTTGTTAATTAATTCAGAATAAAAAAGTGATCAAGGGACACTTCGGTGTAAAGAAGACTTAGAGATCCTATCGGTTTTAGGGCAGGCTGTAAATGTATTTTTGTGCTCGCGTTACAAACGGATGTTTCGTTAGCTATTCTCGTGTCTGTTTCCGACCTCGTTCCAACGGTTGCGCTCCTCTCGTCGTCGGGGACGAGATGACTCTCGCTGACGATAGGTCATCCTCGGGGATCGTAAAAGCCATGCTGCACCGGGCGTATCTCTGTTTTCCGCGGACCACAGATCTTATCTGACCTTGCCGTTGGTGCATAAACGATTTATAAATAATGTATGGCCGTTTATTTATACGGGCGTGCACGCACGTAGTCCTGCACGAAGTGGGCCGTGGAAGGAGCGACGGAAGAAAAAGAGGTGCACGAGGAAGACGAGGATAAAGAAGGGAGGTGGGGGAATGGACACACGATTGCCCGTATTCGTTTTGGTACGTCGTGATTCATTCAGACGTTACTTCCATGCTCTCTTTAAACCGGTCAACTGACGCGAAAGCAGTTTATGTTGCCATCTCGGGTAAAAATTATGTCGCAAAATTTTCCGGCCTTATCTGTCAGGCTATTTAATAATAAAAAGAAAGAATTAAATGTATAGATATATACAGAAATTCATCATATAAATCAAACCTAATTAACGTACGGATATATCGATTGGATAGAGTTCGAATAAAATTATAATGCGAATATATACGTTTTGTACGTTCGATCATCCAAGACGGTACGCAATTTTTCGGTGAGAAAAACGTTCACGCTTCGGTTCACGATCGAAGACGTCTTCCTCCCTTTTATATAAAAGTTTTTCACATCATTTGCGGTCGATATAAGCTTCCCCGCCATAATGACTCATCCTGTCAGCGAAAAGTTGATTCTCGTTTCTCGCACGGCCTATCAGACGACAATCCGGCTCTCGTGTACCGTAATGCACGCAAGAAAGGGCAGACTTGATTTTGTACGAGGGGCTTTACGACGCCGAACCCGACCGAAATCATCAATGAGCCGCTCTGGGATCGGTTTGACCTGGCCCTCGGTCCCTCTGTATAATATATAATGACAGAGAAAGAGGAACGAAGAGGATGGCAGATAATGGGGAAGCGGTTGGAGCCAATCCGAGAATGATCTCTTGGAAATGGTTCAAAAGAAACACGTGCGGGGCGTGGATGAGTAATCGAAAGGTGATCACTGTACTATTTTTCTACACGTTTGGTAGGAAGCTAAAGATATCGTTACCCGCTTCATTTCATCGGATTAACTCGCCGAGCATGTGTCTCATTCGCCACGAAGAGAGTGATTATTTTCAACCGGGTGCGATATAAAAGAGAATCTACCGCTACTATAGTGTATATTCGGTAGTACTAACGATGATTTAAAGTAACAACAATAGACATTGATTAATCGATGCTATTTAATAACGTACAACCATAAGAAAGAAATAGAAAGAAAAAACACAAATAAAGACACTCATCATTGACGACGCGGAACGGAAACCAACTTGTTTCGGTACTCAACGGCGAAAATGGATGTTTAAAAAAAAAATTGAAATGAATGATTGTCTAACGGGTCACTTGTTCTTTCGTCGAAAAGATCGTATTAGAAGTTCGATATTTTTTTTTCCAAACGTTCACTCAACCCAGTTCCGTTGTTGGCTCCGTAATCACGGTCGATCATTCCCACGTTCCTCTTTCTCGGTGTCTAATCCTCTCGGGTGTAACGATTCCTAATTCTAATCTTCCGAGCCGTCGAATCTGCTGTCCTGGCTGTCCGAACGTAGTCAAACACGTAGTCGCGTGGGAGCCAAGAACTTTCCACCTGTCCCCGATCTTATCTCTGTCCGGTGAAGTCGGCGCAAGGCGTACTTACACATACACACACACAGACACACACTTGGTGCACACGTGCATGCATCGCTGTGAATGGCGCGGTGCGCATACTTCAAAGACCCACGGTTACACCGTGCCTATTAATTTTCGGCGGTACTTAACGAGTTTTGTCACACATCGGTACGGAACGTGTCCACGGGCTTTTCGCGAGGGAAATTAATGAACGCGACACGTTCCCGTCGGACAACCGACCACTGTATAGCTTTCGAATAGGATTTTTCATAATTTATAACCCGAAGTAGATTTACTATCCCATAGTAGTGTTGCTCATTAATTTGAAAATCTTATTGGTTCCGCGATCGTACGCGGAGGGACCCGTGTACCTTCGAACAACATCTATCAAAACATTTCAACGCTCGTCAATCGGTGAAAGTCGATTAATAATCATCGAACACTATCAAATATAAACATTGAATCCAGGGACGATAAATTTCCCCGTAATCGTTTACCCCATTTACCTCTTGGTTTAAATATGATCGATAACGAAACAGTAAAGTTTCTTATATTTAAATTTCCCAGTCACCTTATGGAAATATCATCAAGAGTTAAGGTCTTGACTCGGGCCAAGTACAAGAGTTCCCGACTGGTAGACCTGAACTACTCTTTTCCTGAACTACTCTTTTGCGCATTCGAAACATATTCGATCATTTTTATATCTTGAAAATTGCGCGAATGGCGAGCGATGTATGAAAATCGCGAAAAATCGTCAAATTATGACAGTTTTTTCGTCGGCATTCGCTCAATTTTTGAGATAGCGATCTGAAACTTGTACCATTGTTTAAGTTAGGAAATTCTACGGTAGAACAATGTATAATAGTTGTACTTTTCGAAAATTTAATTTTTCGCAAAAATCTGAAGGTCAGGATTTTTCGCGATTTTCGTAATTCGCCTGGTATTTCCACAATTTTTGAGCTATTCAAACGATCCGGGGCGTTTTGGACGCGGAATCCGAAGCCGAATAAGACAGTGAAAGATTCAGGTCGATATCTAAAAATTTGCGAAAATGACGAAAGAATTACGAAAATCACGAAAAATCGTCAAATTCTGACAGTTTTTTGGTCGGCATTCGCTCAATTTTTGAGATAGCGATCTGAAACTTGTACCATTGTTTAAGTTAGGAAATTCTACGGTAGAACAATGTATAATAGTTGTACTTTTCGAAAATTTAATTTTTCGCAAAAATCTGAAGGGGGTAGGTCAGGATTTTTTGCGATTTTCGTAAATTGCCTGCCATTTCCACAATTGTTGAGCTATTAAAATGATCCTGGGCGTTTTGGACGCGGAATCCGAAGCCGAATAAGATGCAGAAACAATCAGATCGATATCTAAAAAATTGTAGAAATGGCAGCCGATTTACGAAAATCGCAAAAAATCCTGACCTACCCCCTTCAGATTTTTGCGAAAAATTAAATTTTCGAAAAGTACAACTATTATACATTGTTCTACCGTAGAATTTTCTAACTTAAACAATGGTACAAGTTTCAGATCGCTATCTCAAAAATTGAGCGAATGCCGACCGAAAAACTGCTTTAAATTGATCAATTTTCGCAATTTTCGTAGATCGGTCGTCATTTCCATACTTTTTGAGCTATTCAAATGATCCGAGACGTTTTGGACGCGTAATTCGAAACCGAATAAGACAGTGAAAGATTCAGGTCGATATCTAAAAATTTGCGAAAATGACGAAAGAATTACGAAAATCACGAAAATCGTCAAATTCTGACAGTTTTTTGGTCGGCATTCGCTCAATTTTTGAGATAGCGATCTGAAACTTGTACCATTGTTTAAGTTAGGAAATTCTACGGTAGAACAATGTATAATAGTTGTACTTTTCGAAAATTTAATTTTTCGCAAAAATCTGAAGGGGGTAGGTCAGGATTTTTCGCGATTTTCGTAAATCCCTTGTCATTTCCACAATTTTTGAGATATTTTAATGATCCTGGGCGTTTTGGACGCGGAATCCGAAGCCGAATAAGCCAGTGAAAGAATCATTTTGATATCTCAAAAATTATGGAAATGACAAGGGATTTACGAAAATCGCAAAAAATCCTGACCTACCCCCTTCAGATTTTTGCGAAAAATTAAATTTTTGAAAAGTACAACTATTATATATTGATCTGCCGTAGAATTTTCTAACTTAAACAATGGTACAAGTTTCAGATCGCTATCTCAAAAATTGAGCGAATGCCGGCTAAAAAACTGGTTGAATTTGACGATTTTTCGCGATATTTGTAATTCCTTCGTCGTTTCCGGCATTTTTGAGATATCAAAATGACCCGGGACGTTTTGGAAGCGGAATCCGATGCCGAATAAGACAGTGAAAGAATCATTTTAATATCTCAAAAATTGTGGAAATGGGAAATCAATCAAACTTGCTCACATTTGATTGATTTCAAATCCTGTGTAAAATGCAGTTTATGTTAATGAGCAACCAATTCCAATGTATCATTCTCTTGTACTTGGCCCATAGCTTTGCATTTTCGATGCTTTTTGTGGATTCTTTCGTCATTTCCATTTACCAATACATACCCAGAGTCACGATACTCGTCACGGATTCCAGTCATTCACGTATGTACGCGTCACGAATGGACAGAAGTTTCGCCGGCTTACGTTATTCGCGAATACAACTGTGTTGAACCGTAGGACTTTCCACCTGCTCTGGATCTTATCGCGAATGATGAAACGCGAGTGGTTGCATAGGTGCACGTGCACGCAGCAGCCCTCTGCACGTTGAATCTTCGTGAATGGAGGGCGAAGCATGTGAGCGTGAACGCGTGCGCGCGTCCCACGGGAAGATTAATTAATATTGCAATATCGCTCGCCGTACGCCAATGACAAATTGGAGAAAGTGAGCGGCCCTCGCGGTGGCCGTGGCTCCTCCGGGTAGGCACGTCATCGTGATAAAGGAACCATAAGGGGATTATACTGCTACGGGAGGAAACCTTGAGCGTCTCTCTTATAGGAGGTCGACGTCTCTTCTCTTACTCGTTTTCGATCTCGACGAAACCAGAATGTCTGCTTTGACTTGCGGCCACCGCCTGGTGTGAAAAAGTCGAAATCGAATCTTCGTTATTTACGCGGTTATACTCGCGATTCGATTGTAGAATAAAAAGAAAGAAAATTAACGTGAAGAAAGGTATATGAAAAATACTATAACGATCGCACGCGAGTATACGATTCGTATCTGACACTTTGTTAAATCGAGTTATTACATTTTGCAGACTTTAAACGTCCCGTTCACGGGATGAAGTAACTATTTATGAATTGTACTGATTCGTACGTTTAAATAATATCATTCGGATTGTTTGTGTATACATATACATACGTGCCTTCACGGGATAGATTGGTGTATGTTTGCGTAACTTATATGTAGAGAGAGTCAGGGTTATTATAGAATTTGTATCAGTCGTAACGAAGCATTTCTACTATTCCCCGTGTAATTTTCTTGAGTCACGTATGATCGGTATATACGAGTTCTCGTGTCTTCCTTTTACTATGGGAGGCACGCTCGATGGTTTTCGCCTACGTTACGTATTCCCACGTGATTTGACGCACACGCGCACGCACACGCACGTTGCGTAACATACAGATATACGCGGGGTCTAATTCATCGTTGTCGTCGTTGTACATGGTACATACTATTGCTGCCGCGTTGCTGGCCTGCCCCGTTTGCTTGTCACTGCTTGTTTGCACAATCGAACGCGCGTAGGAAGAAGCGTATACATAGAACAACCGTCGTCTCGGAGAAAAGAAATCTAATATCGTATGGCCGATGCACACGCGATATCCATTACGAATACATATATGTATTCCCATTTGATTATCAATATAGCCCGAAGTCAAAATATCTATATAAAGAGAAAAAAAAACACTTTTCGTTACGTAATCCTGGTATGTATATCTAAGAATCGTGGCGCTTCGTGTGATTCATTCTCCCCCCGTCGTTTGTCCGTTTACACATTACGAAATGTTTGTTTCTTTGGAAAATGATAAGGATCCAGCGCTTTGTTTACGTGTCGTGTAAGCAACTGGATTTACCAAAGTACACAGAAAATTGTTCGCTGTACGAGGCAGGAAACTCTTGGGTAAACGGTTCTCAGGCTTCGCGGAGGCACTTCCTGCTCCACTTCATCGCCTGCAACTTAAATGGAGACAAGAGAAAGGCGTGGAGATTTCTTCGGAAATTATTAAGACCGGAATACCTCCGCCGATCGGATGTTTCATACACTTTATCTTTACCTTCGAAACGACTTCCGATCGCAGATAAAAGTAACGCCGATCTATTTTCACTGAGAGTCACTTGGTATCGGAAATCTTCTAGATCGAAAAATTTCACATTATACTTCGTATATGTATGTATAGGCAAACACTTTCTAAATATGATTTTCCATCGAAATATCTCTCATGGGAATAATACAGGTAATTTTTCTTTTTCTCTAAGTAAGAACGATGTAACAGGGTTTATAAAAAAAAAGGTTAGCTTTGATAAGATTCTTCTCTATCAAACCCTGACATCGCGATGATCGTTTATCCGCTACCACCTGTCACTAATAAATTCTCGAAATGACTTGTTCGATGATTATCGCGGTGTCTCCACTGGATATTGTCGAAAATACCGCTCGTAAAAAGTCGTTTCACCGCGGTGTCTTTTTCCATCTGTACGGGTAGATAGATGCCGGTGAACCGTTTACGAGTGGCTTTACGATGCCCTGGCACCGGTGCAATACGCCTACGTTTGTGCTTCCTCGTCGGTTCAGTTGCACCGCAAGTTGCGCAACCGTTGCGTTTCGAGAGGAGAGCGAATTAGCCTCACGCAGAAACGAGCGCGTAAATTAGCGACTCGGTGACTTTTATTAGTTCCCTCGGCTGTCGTCGGAGTGTTTGCGGCGGTGGCAAGGTATTACGAAAGTAAATTGGGAATTGAGATATCTGATGAACGGTTAATACTCGTTAATACAACTCTTAACGAAGCGAACGTTTTTATATACGTTGAACAGATTCTTTTTGCTTTTATATCGATTATAATATAACTACGATTGACCTCCGGTATGTATATGTATACCAGCGTGATTTTAACGGATCGTGATTGGATCGTTTCTGATTATTACATCGTTTAAATAGAAATTACGATGGTAATAAGTGAACAATATGTAAGTACGATATTGTCTACCATCGAAAGGGGGGTAAATTTTCCCGATTTATCAGCCGATACGATAATAACATGATATACAACCGTGAACAGTCACCAAGATTGCTACTCAATAAAGTCACGGCTATTACCGTTCGCCGCTATTCGTTTCTCCGGGCGATTTATGTACTGTGACAGTGTCCCTGTTTGGACAGTAGCCTAATTGTAGTTTACCATAATTGCGGCCAGGAGCATGCCAGCCCCATGTACTTCCTGTAACTGTTCCAATAAGTGCGATAATTCAGGCAGAACCGATCGCGAAATCAGGCATCATTTCACAAGCGGTTGCCTTCGAGATTTCGTCGGCTGACCGATCGACCGACCGACCGACCGACTCGAGATTACCGTCGTTTTTATTGTAGTCATTATGTTACCAGTTACTATCATCTCAGGGCTACCATTATTATCGCTACCACTCTTTCAATCGTGGCGAATGTCGCCTATGGTGACAATTAATGATCGTTCTCGCCGGTTCTCGATCGTGTTACGTTTTATCCCGTTTTCTACGTATGTATGTATCACTTTTTTCATATCACAACGATATTTTCTCTCGTCCCTCGCGATGACAAGTTAACGATTCGTGAAACCATCGATGAATACACGTTTTATTCCACGTGGATCGATACCAGGAGAAAAATATTAGGTGTGCAAGTAGAAACTCGGCTTTTTTTTATCAAATTCAAGTTTATTGAAAAAAAACTTGTTACAAAGATTAATAATCGAAATATTCGCCATTACTATCTATGACTTTTTGCCATTTATCGGGTAGATGATGAATGCCTTCGCGATAGAAACTTGGTGGTTTCGAATCAAAATAGTCATCGAGCCATTTTCGCACATCTTCAACTTTCGTGAACCGCTGGTCCTTCAAATATGACGACATCGATCTGAATAAGTGGAAATCAGAAGGAGCTAAGTCTGGAGAATACGCCGCATGCTGGGCAACTTCCCAGCCTAAGGAGTAGATGAGTTCCTGGGTTAGTTTTGCTGTATGTGGACGAGCGTTGTCATGCAGCAATATCACTTTCCGCCTTCCTTGGCCCGTAAATGGTCTTTTTTCCTCCAAAGCATCACTTAATTTGATCATTTGGGCCTGGTAACGTTCAGCTGTCACAGTTTGACCAGGTTCCAGAAGTTCGTAGAAAATGACTCCTTTCCAGTCCCACCAGACGCACAATAGCACTTTCTTGCCATGAATATTTGGTTTTGCTACTAACGTTGATGGCTGGCCTGGATCAACCCATGCTTTTCTGCGTTTAGGATTATCATATAAAATCCACTTTTCATCACCCGTAATGATTTCGTGCAAAAAATTCTTTCTTTTATAGCGAGAAAGCAAATTTTAATGCAACCAACTTCAGAGCCGAGTTTCTATTTGCACACCTAATACAATAATCGCACGCGGTGGTGGTGTTCTCGTATACTTTTTCACAGGTGGTACCGTTATGCATCGACCATTTTCGTGTTACGGATACGTTCGTACTCGGGTATGTACGTTCGATTACGTGATTCATGATTTGGTAAAAATTTATTAATGCCGGTTTAACCTAGGAGCGTATCGTGTTATGGAAATGAGATAATAACGTACAATAGCGACGATACAAATCGCGGATAAGTCGACGGTACGCCCGCTAATGGTATCGTCAATTCGTTCGTTTAGTGGGCAATATCTACCCCGCGATATCCTTTAGTTAAGCCTGCTTTCAGAATCTCTTCGTCTCGCGTCCTTTTTTCTCTCCGCTTTTTCGTTCTTACTTTCCCATGTATCGACGACGGTAGATACCAGGCGCGCCGGTTGTCTCGGCGGGACAGTTGGAATAGTAATAGTACTTAAGTAAGTCCCGTATATGCGGCTTTACTCGCAAAAACGAACCGCGCGTCGAATGTAAAACAAGAAGTTTTATTTACATCGAGGTACTTTGCCCCTTCGACGGATTATGAAAGGAATGGAAATACGTGCAATCGGTGGAACCGTTCGGTATATATAATTATACGGTGAGAAAGGGAGAGAGAGAGAGAGAAGGGAAAAAGATTAATTAAAACGGTCAGGTGAAATAATTCTTATTATACGATTGCCAGAAATTTTGCACGCTTTCCATTTGGCTACGCGTAAATTCCGCTCGTATGAAATGACGTAACAAGTACCACGTGCCCCACGTATGTTTTTGTATCGTTAACCACATAGAATAACCTCGCGAGTATTGTTTCCCCACCACGGTACCGTCGATTTCCGTTTTTCTTTCTCGTTCAACGTGCGATTGTCACCGGTCAATAATGTTTCGCGAGAGATTCTCGAGCGACGAGTATTCATCGGATGATTCAGACTTCGCTTCAGGGATCGGAATGTGTTCGGGGTAGAATTTTCGAGTCGTGACTTGAGAGCGCATCGTCGACAATCGCCGTCGACGGAATACGGAATCTCCGCGCAGTGTTCTATAAATACGTTTTCCGCTGGCAAGATGGCAGTCGAAAGACTTTAAAACGTACGTATGTATGTTGCACGGTTAGACCGAGTGACGAGTGGCGACCGGTCGGTAGAAACCGTCGCGTCACTGAATAAATAGAAAAATCAACGGTTAAAGTCGTGTATAATAGATTTTCGTGATTTTCATTTTGTCGTCCGGCCGATATTCAATTTGCCAGGCTCGTCGCGCCGGAATGAATCGACGTATTTATCCGCTCGAGGTCTACGTACGTACGTACCACTTCCCCCGCCGCGATAGAAAAAGGAAATCCATGTATCTAAATTGGCCGTGAGCGGAGACCGATCGTCGTTTTCCTTGAATTCATCGAAGTGTCACCGTGGTTATCCGCTATTGCAATTGGCATTCGAGTCGATTTGTAAAACTAATCGCGCACCCACCTTTCTGCGTCGGTAGTCCACGGACGACTTCTATACGATACGGTGTTCTTTATGAGTCAACCCCCTTTTGCGATACAGCCCCCTCTTCGGTGGTAATATAATACGAGTATAGATACAGGATCTGATCGGTAATCGATAGGACTGGTCCGCGGAGTGCGTATACTGGTGACAACGTTTTAGCCGAGCATGACGATTGCATTTAACCCTAGCATATGTACGATACAAGCTCGTTCCAATGAGCTCTACATCAGAACGCGTTTGTGGTAAGCGTGAAAGATGATAATTTCACACATACATCCATATCTTACCTATTATTACATAACTCATTTATCGGACAAAATATTCGGCACAGATCCAATTAGATTATACATTAAATTATAAATTACACACTTATCCCCTTACATTATACCAACTACTTTTTCTCTATAACCGTTCTATCGACACCCTTGGCAGACGTATCGATCGTTCAAAAAATAACAACGAAAAACAAAAAAAACGGAACTGAATACTCGCACCGCGAGGGTATCCGCGGGAATCCGCGTGCATTCTTTACGACGAAAAGTTCCTTGCTCCCGGTGAATCGATGGGAATGAAGGAAGAAGAGCAACGTCGGGAGAAATAACCTTTGAGTAACACGAGGTAGTAGGTTGTGCTGCGACGTGTCTGCACGGCGAGTAGGGAAGATGACGAAGGGGAGAGAGAGGTGATCCAAAGGGGGAGAAGAGGTGAGAGGGAAAGGAGGGGGAGGGAGAAAGAAAGAGAGAGAGAGAGAGAGAGAGAGAGAGAGAGAACGAAGAAGGTGGATCACAGGAGGTGAGGAGGAGCCAGTGAGATAGAAGGCGTCCTTGATGGACAGGATGCCCCTGCCTGCTGGTTCATACCGTATAATCTTCTCTCTCATCTCATTCGGCCCCTTGTACGGGGTGTCGGGGAACGATTTGCACCCATGGCGCGTCGGGGGCAGTGCGGAGTGTTGCTGAAACACCAGCGACACCAAACAATCCGCGGATTGTTTCGACGCGACGTTATACCAGATGAAACGGTGCTCCATACAATTTCATCATTGGTGAAACACATACTCGATGAGACATACTTAGGAAATGTGGGATTTATAGATAGATTGTTATTGTGTTAAAAAGAATAATGATTTCCGTGTTGATGAAGGTCGGGGAGAATAAAGAGGAATGTTAGATAGGTTGAGGAGAATTTATAATTAATTGATATTTTAAAGTTTGTATCTAATGTTAGTGGTGTTTGTTGAGTTATTGTATGATCTTTCTCTTTTCTATGTACGTAGCTTGTTTTTCCCGGGAAACAGGAATCGGTTACGATGTTGTTACCGTTATTAATGTTATCGACCAGTCACGTTACGAGAAATTCCACTCGTACGTTGGAAGCGAAACCTGCTTTCGTCTGAGTATCGTAGAATAATGAAGTTTTATCAGCCACGCCCACAATCGGGATCGCAATGATCGTTCGCGTATCCGTTCGGTACGCTCCCCGTGGACCGAGTATCTATCACTGTTTGCATCTGTGGCAACGGTAAGAAGTGCCATTTCGAGTAATACGAGCGGCGCATCGATCATTCGAACGCCCCGCGAAGTACAACGTCGCGATATTATATCTGCTGGTTAAGTTCGCGTATGTATATTAATTAACGGCTGAAGAAATAATATTCAAATAGAACAAAGTCGATCGGTAAGAGTGACGTGCTGTTTCCTACGGAGTTGAGATATCCGATACGAGTGTGACAGGTGGATTCCAAATGTTTACCACCGGCGAGTCCTAGAAAAAAAATCACCCGACGGAAAGAATAGTAGGAAGCGAAGGATCGAGTAATCAGATCGACGATCTGACCGCGGTGATGGGTGATCGATCGTTACATAGTTTGCATGGAAACGATCTTGCTTCCTTCGATTTGAGATCTCGCGTCGCTCGTTTTGCGAGTCACGAGCCCGTATCAGTAGCGTAACTAGAACCACGACGGTGGGTGTGCCATACTCGGATACACGGAAATGCGCTCGTTACTCCACTTCCTCCTTGTTAGGAACTTCCGACAGCGATATAACCGATATCGTTCGGAGTAATTAAAAACGTAGCTGGAACACTGTCGGGAAATTGCACGCTCATAACTCCAACAAGAATAACATCTCTGTTAATACTCTCAATCTTTTGTCATCACAGTATTACAACTACCAACCTCTTACATTTTATACAATACTAAATAAAATTAATCTCTCTTATAATCCATCCTATTTATCGTAATATATAATTAAGTCTAAATTTTATTTAATCCGTTTCGACCCGTAGATTATTAAATATCTTTCATTAGACTCACTTTCCGTAATTTCATTTCCGTTGAAACATTAGATATCCTGCCAGTCGTAAGATTCTTTTAACACAGCCAAAGCCTAACTACAGTTCTGGCTGGCAGAATTCTATCCAGAGCCAGGTCGGTCGATCTTAGTCCCGGGCCGCGTGATTATAATCTCCCGGCCACTATGGCGGCATGCAATCTGAGACTCGGTGGAGAAGCATGTCACTCGGCTGTTCGCAGCTGCCAAGGCCTATGGTTATCCCATCGTTGGCTATCCTCTTCCTTTTGCTGGTCGCGGATCCGCGGAATCCCGTGGATCGGCAGCCAGCCAGCCGGGGTGGCTGGCCAAGCTCGTTCGTAGATCGCGCCGATCGATAGATCCCTCGGCGCTCGGTAGCGCAGATCACTGTAATATCGACCCTCGCCTCTGTATTCACGCTCGGGGAAGGGGTCCGGGTAGGGAAAGGGACTTGGAAAGAGGCGGATGCCCTTAAGGTGTATTGAACTCGATCTCTTTGATCGCTCGATCCCTCCCGGGATTATCGATAGATACGTAACCACTGAAATATTTCACTTCGTGGACCTTGGTGGGATTTCGATATACGTATTTCTCTCGATAGAGTGAATTTCAAAATTTGTGATTTCTTATCTTCTAAGGATACGTTGATTATATGATTTCGAAATAGTATTCTAAATACTAATTAACACGGTTAAATGAATGATACGTTCGATAGAGAGGATTCGTAGGAAAAATATACTTGTCTTGTTTACAGAAAATATAAAACCGAAGTCTATTATCGCATAAATAACCAGAGGTACACTCTCGAGCCCGTGGTTAATACCTGACCTATAAAACGTTCCATTTCGAGATGTTTACACTCGGCCATTTTCGCATGAGTACCCTCGGACCGTTTCTGCGTCTCTCAATTGGCAATAAACAGTGGCAAAAAGCCAGCCGAGGGAACAAAGGACTACGGAACGATCGGTTTTCTACCGCGATACCCTGGAAAGGTGCCATTGTCGTGAGAGTTTTTAACCATGAGTGGCCGTTATCGCGTTCATGCATCGTGCCATCGATCGTAACGTCTTCTCGGAGATTAGAAGGAGGTCGTACGGTTACAACCTCTTAAACGAGATTACGTTGAAGTTGTATAGTCTCTTAAGCACCTACGCTTCGTAAGAAGATCGATCAAAGACTCTTATATCAAGCAGGTTGACCTGGAGCCAATACTGCCAGATTCTGTAAGCTCGCAAGAGTGGAGGAGGATACACTTCTCTTACTGTCTACTTAACGTTCATACATGTATATATGTATACTTTCTAGAGAGACTAAAAACGTTACACGTGGACACTGAATTAGCACACGGTGTACTCAATTTAATTACAAGTATCACATCTTAATCGTGAATTATTCAATTTTCCTGCAGGGTGTATACATAACGAATGAAATGACAAAGTCTAGGGGAATTCAAGAAAGTAGAGTAGTACTATTGGGATCTGGATTGATATTGTATTGAAATTGGCGACACGTGACGTCGATAGTATCTGACATTATACGATCTGTTTCTTAATCGGGTAATTACCAGTTACGGAACATTCACAAAAGAATTATAGTCGTTTCGGTTTTCACCGGACACGCGAAAAGCTTTTGTGCAATCGTAAAGTGGAAGTCACGAATACGTGTTCCGTGGCTAGGCGAAACGAGAAAAAAAAAATTGGAAAAAAATCCCCCGGACCTAGAACGTAACAGAGTCGTTGCAGAATGTTTCGTGAGGATTTTCAATCGGGTTTCACGGTGGGTCGCATTGTACGTCGGTTTAATCCGGCCATCAATCGCAATCAGTCGAGCCCACGAAGCGAAAGCAAAAGCATTTCAGGCCCTTTCTCTCGCTTCCCTTTCACGAATCGTTCCCCTCCCATGCAAAGTCTTTTTTTTTCTCCTCTTTCTTTCAAAAGTCTTTCTGATTCTCGCTAATCAGACGAACTTTCGAACAGAAAAAAGTCGCGATCTTCCCAGACAATAGAACACTTTTCTTGGATCATAAAAAAAAAAACGGGATGACTCGATGGCAGAGATTTTTCTCGTGAGCCACTCGTCAAGTATCCAAATATATAGAACGTTCGATTTCACTTCGTAGAGATTCGTAGGACAACCCTAGGACTCGCGATAAATAAATGGGACCGATTGAAATTTAACTGTTAATAAGTCACGGCCGTATTGCGCCGCACGTGTTTCTCGGTGTAACGAGCGAGAGAGCGTATTTCTCTTAGATCGCTCCAGGCGATGTGAGATCACGTATTCCCCGATAATACGGCAATAAAAACGCACGGTCGATCGCACCCAGGCATCCAGAGATAAAAACAGATCTTTTCCACCGTGACCCCGACATTGTCACGGCATGGTAAATGCAGTTATTCGGCTTGTTCGCAATACAGTTTTAATAGGAGCCGTCTCCTGGCTTGTAATAAAAGCCGTATCTACGGTTCTATCTTTTTCACCGTTCTTCTCTCTCTTCCTCTCTCTTTCTCTCTTTCTCTCTGTCTTCTTAAAATGCATTCGACGAACGCGCGTCGTTACACACGGTGCACACCGCTGGTAGTGTGTTACGACTAACACGTTAGCACGGCGAGACGTTTACACTAATATTAGAGGCGGATAAGATAGGCGCGGCAAGAAACCTTCATTTACGTTGGCGTGCAAAACAGTGCACGACGATTTTCATGCCAGGCTGATTGTTACCGTCGATATCTAATCTCGACTCTCCGGAGTGTCAGCTCCGACGGTACACTTGTGGTTGTCCTTCGCGACTGTCAAGTGTTGTTTGATCATACGTCCTGTTCGCCGCGGCGTCGAACAAATCGCTCCGCTTGACAGTAACGAACATTTCACGGGTTCCGACGGAAACGTGCCGACAGACACATAGATAGATACATACATACGTTACCAATACAACAGACGATCAAACGGAAGTTTCATCCCGATCGTATGAATTCCACGGTAACCAGGAAACTCGCTATAGAATATATTATAATATATTCAAACTTGTGTGAAAAAAAAAATCATTGCTTATTCTTTCCCCGTTGTCTCTGTATCGTACGTTCGTTTATGTGGACACGTTAACGACTATGATTTCCCATGTATATCTACATCTATCCATTTACCCGTTTCCCTTGCACATACATTTTGATACCTCTCCTCCCATCGCTGCCTCCTCCCCCCTCTCCGTCTGTTCTATCTTATCAGTACGATTTAATAGATCGTAAAAGTTTATCGTCCTTCTAATCTCTCCCCGGAACATCGAAGGATCTCGTAAATAGGAAAGATCGACGTAGAAGATCAAGCCGCGGCGATGGTGGCGTGGCGTTGCGAGAAAGAATTTCTCAGGCGGGGCCGTTTTTTCCCACGGGATACCTATCCCTCCCGATGCTCGCGGAACCGGGATCGCCGGCGATAAGCCGCGGTTTGATTTGTTAGTTTGGTCGTGCGTCGCGAAGACACGCAACCGACGACTGCTTGCTTGAAGCAGCTTCGTTTGCTGCTTGCTGCGAGTAGTCATAGCGACGGCGACGACGACGACGACGACGACGGCAACGACGACGGCGACGGCGACGGTGGCGGCGTGTCGACGACGTTTGCACGGATGGAACGGCGACGAAGCGGTGCAACGTCTAAGCCGATGGCCAAGCCTGCTATTCCTGTACCTTCTATACTAGACGGCGTAGCACAGGGCAATGACACTCGTCCCTATCCCCCCGGACGGACTGGCTTTTGCGCTCGCAGGTGCGCCTCTACGTCTTGCGTGCAACGAACGACCACGCTAATTTAATCAATCCCGAAACGAAACGCCGAACGACCAACACCCCGGCGGCCGAGGATTCGTAAAGATCGTGATATACATATAATTTAAAGAGAAGGTATATGTACCCTGTTATGGATCGGTATTTCCTGTTTCGAATTTCAAACGTGTTCGAATTTTAGTCGGTCTAGGTGTTTCTATTCTTGTTTCCATCTTTTGTCAGTTGGATGTATTATGATTCGAAGAGTATTGTAGTTTTTTCCTTTCTCATTTTTTCTGCATTGTCAACGTGACAAAATATGTCTGATTAATATGCCTGTAGTTGATATTCTAGTTGACGGTTCTTGAATTTCCGTTTGTCTGCGGTTTTTTTCGACGGTTTCGCGGGGAATTGTTGCCGAGTAATCGATACCACGGAGAAATGTAAATTCGTCGGGTATACCGAAACGGATACGTACATTTCGACGATTCAGCTGGTTTTGTTTAGTGTTTCTGTATAATTAAACGATGTTTTATCGAGATGTTTGGCATACGTGGAAAAAAAAATTACGCGACGTGCCGCGATGTTTTCGTTATCTTTTATAAATATGCGTCCGCCAGCAGAGTGTGGTAGAATTCGTACGATTCCATCCCGCCGATATTTCGCGGAATTGGCACGGATTTCTTTTTCTCCGGGTGCGAGTCCAAGAATATGTCACACGGGGAGCCGCTCATCGGGGAAAACCAACGTGTCAACCTCCCTTCTGGCCGCACGTGGGCGTTTCTTTGCCTTTGCGTTTATAGTTAGTTTCGTCATTCAGGTCGTGCCAAATTGCAGCAGCGACAGGGAGGCACGCGCGCGCACAATATCCACCACGAAAACTTCGAATACAACCATGGGAGTTCGACGAGTCATTATTATGTCATTACAACACGATTCCGTAATAACAATTGTGCGAGATTAGGAGTTTTTATAACTGTTTGCGTTTTTTTGCACGAACGACAATTTCAAGTTGAGTTCCCCTCCCCCCGGGGGAACGGTGTTCGTGCAGACGAATATGTAATTTATTTAGTTGGGTAGTAGTATTAGAGTGATATTTTATTGATAATTATTTTTAACTACCGTTCATTTTATTCGTTATATTACATGGGTGAATAAGGTTATTATAGAAGAATAGATACATAGTTCGTGTTGAGGCAATTAAATATGAACGTTATATAACGCGTGCTACCAGTTATTATTACAATTCCGTTGGCGTATTTCTTGCGGTTCATTCCGTACGTCAATTATCGAGATCATTGTACGAAGTAAGTAGCAAATTGTACGATACGTAAATACACGGCGAGCAACGCATCGTAACAGCCAGGCTATTCGAGCATCGCGAAACATGATTATCAATCTCCTTTGTTGTCTCGTCCGTATCGTAAGAAGCATTGATGCAGCATCTTTTCACTCTTTTTCCTTTTCTTTTTATTTTTTTTAGCTTCGTTACATCTATGACCGTCGACTTCACGTATATCCGTCTGTTTAACGTCCATTTACAATCGATCCGACCGGTGTTCCTGCCGGAAGGGAAATTCATCCCGTTTACTTTCCTCTTCTTCGCGAATTTGACATGCCATACTCGCCGGCTGCTCGTTACACGTGGCTCGATGCCAAGATAGGTCCGTGATATCAAACATCCTACGAGAGATCCTCGTCGGTAGATATACCTTCGTACAAATACCATGGTATAGAACGGTTGCGTTAGTTCGTTCCATCGAACATTCTTTTTTTTTCCAAACCGTAAGAGATGCCGATGATTCAAAGATACCTGTACGGTAAAAACGTCGGAACATTCGCGAGCAAGAAAACACGAGCCGCGTGAGAGGGCGCGATAATTACGAATAAGATGAACAAACAAAAAATAACAATAATAACAACAACAACAACAAAATAACACCGGGAATTAGACAATCGCTTAATAAGATAGCGGAGTAGATAATAAGGCTTCCCTCAGACATCTCGGGAATCTAATTCCGAGTTAAGAAACCTTAGGCGTAGCTTGCACAATTCTTCATTTCGTCGGGGAAGGCGCACCGTCGAGGTCCTCGACTTAATAATTCTCCTAAATGTCTCTCTACGTTGATAGCGTTGCCGTACAATTGCAGAACTCTCGTTGCCCAATCCGAGATTCGTCGCACAGGTTTTCGTTTCGTCACAATTCGTGGGTACCTCCACTTCGGCCCTCTCCTCTCCTCCCCTTTTTACTCTCTCTTTCTCTTTCTTTTTCTTTCTCTCTGTTCAGGTTTTGTAGCTACGTTGCCAGGACGAAGCGGTCGTGCAAATCGAGACTCTTTCGTTCGTTCCATTTTGACCAATTAACATTTCGCCAGGTATCATTAAGCCGGGTCAGTTTTCATATCTGGCGTCCCGTCGAAGGCGTGGTACGTTACGAGGGTAGAGTAGTACAGGTGGTTTCGAGAATAGCAGAGCTAGCGAGGTCGGCTTAAGCGTGCCACTGTGTCAGTAACAGTACTCCTCGTAAAAGAGGCTCGGCCTCGGAGGTCACGACCTACGACCCGTGTACGTGATACCCCTTAACACGTAACGAGCTTTAAACAGTTCGCGAAAGCACCTGCATGGAGCACTATTAAAATGTCGCTAATAAGGAACTGCGATTACGTATCTTTGGTGCATCGCGAAACTATCACATCCACGTTTATTTTTTCTTAGAATGTACATCAGTTTTGTTCAGAGATTTCGATACAACGAACCAGGGATCTGAATATACGTTTAGTAATCGATATTACGGTGTGAACCGTTGATATATATATAAAATCAAACTTAGATTAATCTGTATAGTTCGCTTTCGAAATTTCGGGATAACGGACATACTACTCGATCCTATCGATTTATCCGGAATGGTGAATTTTCTCCCGGTGGGTTTGAAATGTGTCAATTATCCCGGAATCGCGTTTTCTCGAGCCAGACAGTTTCTCACAAGTAATGGCTTTAACCGATGACTTTTTCTTTCCCTCTCCACCGTCGACTTCCATCACTGACTTGAGGTTCTGCCTTTTATACCGCCATCTTGAACAGTTGGGTACATTTAGTGACGAAACTAGGATACCGTATTAGACAGGAATCCGTGCACGCCATTTCGAGGGCCACGTCTCTTTGAAGTGAAAGGCCGAACGCGTAGAGAAGAGAGAGAGAGAGAGAGAGAAAGAGAGAGATCCAACCGGGAGACAAAGTTACCCAACTTGGACGGCCGATACTGAAATTGAAATTCGAGAAACTCCCCGTGAGAAATTCGATGTGACGCCGCTGGATCGTACGTATGCGAATGTCATTGACCGTAATTAATATTGATATCAATACCGTGCTGCTCCCTTTCTTGCCGCACACCCCGATCGTGCGGCAAAATTGAATTCGACCCGATTCATTGACCTCCTCGACCCGGCACGACCCGTCGCGACACTGTTAACCGGTTAACGGTCGACACTAACTACCCGTGGAATCAAAGTTTAAACGATTCTATTCCTGTCCCTTGGTGCATCACGTACGAAACGGTGTTTGTGTATATCTTCTTTGTATTCAGTCAGCTTTCGGCTCGTTAACACCGCGAACATGTGGGGCGCGAAGTACTTGAATGGATTAGTTATTGGGCATTATCTATGTATATCTACTTCACTATGACGTAGTATGTATTAAGTCATCCCATTTGGTCGCGTTGATTTTGTGTTTTACTATTTAAACATTGCTAGGGTATGTATTCAGTTTTTCGTTGTATAAACTGTTACGTTTTTACAGTAGAAAAATATTATACCATTATGAAATTTCTGTTGTCTATAAAAAATAATGTGAACGAGGATCAAACATGGGATGACCTGGTACAAGTGTTTCAGTAAATCTTCACGGGGAATTAGACGTGACGTGCGTTGTCTATTTAAAGTAATTCGAGGCATTTACGAGACCATTTTTGGAGCGAGAAAAAAAAAAGAGGAAAGAGTCAACGACGTCTCGTGTCTCGTTTCCTTTCGGAGTTAACCTAATTTGACGTGTGCCTAATTACTATTTCTGTCTCGCCTCGGTCCCGGTATATCGTCGGCGCGAACTTTCTTTTTGGGATCGTTGGACGCCCACATGTATTGTATACGTGCCTTTATGCACGCGGCTAGGCGTTGATCGAATAAAGATCGATATTAATTAGAAATAACGGTGCGTTACGTTCCTTTGCCTTGGATACAAAGGCTGTTTTATGAAGCGTGTCGTTGTTGTTGTTACGTCCGTCGGATATTGCTATGCGAGGCTCGTCTTTCAAAGGATCCTTCGGGATAATAACGATGATCATTATTTTGTTACACTTGCGTGAAATTTTTGTTTCCCCCACGTTCTATCTTCCACGGATTATTCCATTGTAACGAAATATATCGGTATATGTTTGCGATGAATTCAGTAAAATATCAGAGAGTAAGTATTTACAGGACGAACGAGTAAAAAATATGAAATGACTCTTAGCTTCCTATGACGAGTTTAACAAACGTGTATCTAACGACCGCCATGTATAGAGGAAACGGAATCCTCCTGTCGATCGATCTTCCAGCTTCCTAGAAACTTTCTTATTCGTTTAAAAGGGAATATTCCGGTGTCACATTACTCGTAATCCTGGTTACTAACGAATTCAACTGTCGAGTTAAGGTGAACGCGCATGTAACGCTTCTAACGGTACCGTTGTTCACGCATATCGTACGTATAGTACTCGCTCTCGGTATCCGAGCTACCGGTTCGATTGTTTCCGTATCGATTTCCATTTCTCTTATGGCGACCCTTAGGCTAATGACAATGAAACGTTACTGCCGTTGCCTCGTTTCTACCGGTGGAATGATATTACGCGTTGCAACGATCGAAACTAAACAAAAAACAAAAACAAAACTGGATACCGTGCGAAATATTATTCCGATAGGAAGAAATTCTACAGAAACTAAAGAAAATTGATGGAAAGACACGCGTGACCTTTAGTTGTGAATTTAACATGCATACGTTTCGTTGCGAATGTTATTAGCGAATGAAAGCGATCATTATCGCAGACTCGTGTGCCGGAAGCAAGGAATAATGAAAGTGATCCCGGTGGAAAGTACACGGGTTACAGAGTGCAGCAGTTTCGACGATTAAATTCTTATTAGAATTCCTTCTGGCGGGTGACCGTGAAATCGAAGTTACTTGGCTACGAGTCAAAGAAAGTAACCGGCGCCGTGTAGAATTGCTAGTCAATGAGGATTGTTTTCACTCGATACTCCGGGTTTATCGTGAGAACATTGCTATTCGTGCATCGTCGGACGAAAGCAAGAGAACAACAAGCCACTCTCTTATGCGTACGCTTACCTTGCTTCTAATTTTCTCGTTTCCTACGAATCAAAGTCAACGCACGTTTCCATCGTTCTATTACATCGTTCAACGAACAAAACCGAGTCTCTATAACATATAAACCATTCAATTCTAACTAATTTACAACACTCTTACGCTATGTCTTATCGATGTATCCGTGTCGAGTGTTAAGAAAATAACACCAACCATTATTTTCACTATTCCACTTATAAGAAACATACCAAGTCATCCTACAAAATATCTTTCCTATCCAACTAAACGAGTCATTCGCTCCAAAAGAGAATTTCACATTTCATCGAAGTAACTCTCCCGTGTTTCATACGGTATCACTATATTTTAATTAAACAAATTTCCCCGTGTATTATTTCCAACCATGTCCTCCGCTGTAGTCATATTTCCACAATTATCATAGTCGACACGGGGGCGGGACAATTCGGACGATTCCCGCAGCTTTTCTCCGTACGTGAGACCCTCACAGAGACAGACAAACAGAGAGAGAGAGAGAAAGGAACAGAGAGGGAAAAGTAGAATCGCGGCACACACAAGTCGGTGCAGTTGCACATTATACCTGTCATTGCCCGGGGCAACCACGAGCGGGAGGCTTGGCCAGTCATTCCCGACAAGTGCGCATCACGACATCGGTCTACCTTATATCCACCTACGTTTATATCCACCCACGTACTCCACCTTATTCACCTTAACCCGCCGGCCGCTTTCGGGGTCTCTCACGGCGAGCCTCCGAGGTCGGCTAGCCTCGGGATGCTGTAGGTCAGGTCAAGAAACCGTCCGTTCCACGATCGTGGATCGTTAATTCCGTCGATCGACTACGGCCTTGACATCGTTTCGACGCCTCGTTATCTTGGATTTAATCGGAGACTTTTGTATCCTTTTTGTTTCGTCTTAAGTGAACGCTGGTGTTTGTCCAGGTATTTGGTGTACAAGGATTATAAATGATTCGAGGAGCAAGGGTGATTTGAGATGATTTTTGAGAGAATGATAGAAATACGTCCGGGTGTTAAACGTGTGGGATAATAGCGAAATGAATGTTAATAGGTTCCGTCGGAGTGGATATCAAATAAAAGACACCTAAAGAGGAGAGAAAATGTGTTTGCGGAGGTTGAATTGCACGAGACAGGTATTCGACGTTTTGCCTAAGGCTTTCGAACAAGATCTAAAATGTAACTCTTGTAAACCGACTCCCGGAGGTATATCGTACCAGCCACTTTTCCGTTAGTATGCTCCGAGCCGAACGTATTCTTGTATTATCTTCCGATGATCGATTTGAATCGAGAAACACAATGAGAAACAGAGAGAGACGAAGGGAAAGAAAGAGAGAGAGAGAAAGAGAAAGAACGTACGTACGAACGTTAACCGAGTCTCGGGTCAAGGAATAGTCATTTTCTTAGTTAATACGTAATGTCGACATGCAGAAAGTCATAATATCCGTGAAATGTCAATAACCGACACAACGCAACACACTTACGTAATAACGCGTAGATCAAACGTGTGTACGTATCCACTGTCGTCCTTTATCCCAATCTTTTTTATCTTTTCTTCCTCGTTCGTTTGTCATTCTTTATCTTTTTTTTTTAAATTATTTACTCCGGCGACGAGTGCCAAAGATATTCTCACCTCTGCCCGAGGCTTGTTAGTGATTTGCGTGGCAACAATGGCCGAGGGGAGTCCGGGTAATTATTCTGTACACATGCACACGTCTCCCTCTTTCTCTCTCTCTCTCTCTCTCTCTCTCTCTCTCTCTCTTCCCGTTCGTAACTCTTTCGTCTCTCTCGATCCTCTTATCTTCTTCAGCCTCTCTTTATCTTTCTTTCAACGGCAAAACAGGCTGTTCGATCCCACGTCTTCGACCTCCAACGCGCGCGCGCGCTTCTCTTGGGTAATTCTTTCGTAGCCCAGGTAACCGGGTGGTAGGTTATTTGTATGCATTTGTATGCACAGCTGTGTATTGTTGTTGCAAAACATACGAGGTAGTAATCGACATAACACGGCCCGGGACTAGCCACGGGGACCGAGAAGGGGTCAGTTGAGGTGGTGGTAGGGGGGGGAGAGAGGGTTAATCTTGCGTAACGTAATGATTCCTCGCCGCGATGTGCTGCTTTTCGATTTCTTGCCCGGCCGGGGCTCGTGATCGATGATGGTAAATCGTACGAATGCTTTACGATGATAATGATACGTTCGCGATTCTACGGTTGCGTTCCGCGTCTCGTTACGACTGCTGTGTGTGTTCCTGACACGAACGTTTCGACGGGGGGACAACCCCGACGGTGTAATCGGTCTCGGATCGGTGAGAATTGGTAGCCGACTGTGTACGATCCGATCGGGTGTCGAGTACGGTTTTTTACGTCTCTGTCCGAGTGTGCGTGCGAAAATTACGGTTTTGATTGGAAAAAAAAGAAAGGAAATTGTACGTACGTAAGACTCGCGTGAATATACATATATATATATTACTTATTATTTGTCTCTTCGCGTGAAGTTAGATCGTTGCGGAAAACGTAGTGTACGGCAATCGAGGTGAACTATAATTCTAGATCATGTGTAATTATATTTATTGAAATCTTTTGTTAGCATTCCCGTCGCGGGTGTTCGAACGTAAAACGAATAAATTGAAATTAATGACCGGCGTAATTATTATTTAGAAATGAGACGTTCAAGGTGGTCGTCGATTCTTTACGCCCGTTCTCCTTTGCACAGGTGAACGTTATTAACGACCTGGTCGTTTCTCTACCCGCGAGCTATACGTACGTGCGTCGTGCCGGCCTAATGATTTTTTCTATCTTTCCTCGTCGGCTACCCGGTTTTTCGTTTCTTTTTCGTGCGTACACGTTAACAGAATTCCACGCTCGTATGTTTAGTCAAGACGAGTAAGTTCACTTTTCCCGTGCGGAGGTTTAACGACCACTTAATTGTAGGACTCGCGTTACGAACGCCTCGTTAATTGCAGGTCGCGTGGAAACGAAGCAACGTGGTCCCCGTTGTCGTGGGAAAGAGAGGAACAACGTACGTTTGCCTCGTGGCAGAGAACTCATGAATTAGGTGAAACTCGCGCGTGCGTCTCTCTATTCCCCCTCTCCCTCCCCCCTTCTCTTTTTTTTATAAAATCACCGTGTATCGATAATCAGAAGTATAATGAGGAGAAATTTCGAATGCATGTCTACGTCCCGTAAACTTCGAACTCCGCTAGCTTTTATGCACGTTTCACGTAGAATTTTTCCAACCGATCTCTCTTGACACGCAAAGTGCATCGCGTTATCGGTGTAATTTCGTCGTGTACCGGTGTTTTACATATTATTACTGTTATATCCTCGGCCACGGCAATTTCGCGGGGTGATTTCAATTTTGCACGATGAACAAATAGATCGATCGTTCCGGTATGATTGTTTAACAAAGTCTCCCCTTTCCATGTACATACATGACTTTCGTGAAATTATGATAGATGAGGTCAAAGGTGTGTAGCCAACGGTGCAAAGGAGAGTCCGGTAACCGCGACAAAGTATCGCGATGGCGTCCCACGGAGAGGAATTCACGAGGCATCGGTAATTCCTTGAGGTTTTCAATGGCTGTTACGCGGTCGCGAAGCTAATTGAGTAGAAAGCCACTCAAACTGGAAATTTGCCGGCGTATTAAACGTCTCCGGATAATGTCGTTCGCCCGCGGTGGCGGAGGCAATGCCATCGATTTATTCGATGCCTCCGCCATAGAATCACTCGTGTTCCCCGTCGGTGAATCGAGGCTGTGAATTTTTCACGTTCTGCCCAACTGCCGAAGAGAAAGGTTAGAATTATATCCGTGAAGCGCATAGCGAGAGAGACCGAGAGAGAAATAGAGAGAAAGAGAGATAGAATATAAAACTTTTTCCTATCGTCATCGTCAACGTTCGTGTTCGTCATGTCCACCTTACACGATATTTTTTCATAGACCGACACGTATCATTATCGTGAAAGTGTTGAGGTCTGATTGACAAGTGTAATCTCACGAATGTTCGCGTAAAAATTGAAAACATTTAGTACGACTAATGGAGAGTATACGTGTGATTATTAGACTGTGGATGTTTACGCAAATACAGAGATCTGGATAGAAAACCAATGATAATTGGTACTTAGATTTGTTTCCTAATTACTTTGTCCCTTACACTTTTGACGATATAATAATACTTGTCCAGCTTCTATATATTATAAAATATCTATATACACACGCATAAAAGTCAAACAGTCCGGTAATTATAATATAACACGCGACTCTTTATTTACGTTGTAATTATTTGTCAAGACTATCCCCATGCCCCGTTCGTAGATGTCACGCGAATCCGCGTGACACCGGAGTGTCATGTAGCAGGTAACGACATGCGAAACTGTCTCGGAAAGAGTTGTCCTTGGGACAGGCGGCTCGGTGCAAATATAAAATTACGCGTCCCCTTCGCAGCCGTATATTTTCTGTGGCTGAAAACTTCTGCCACCGTTGGTGGTGGTGATGGTAGTGGTGGTGGTTTTCTTTAATCCTTTCGTCGATCGATTTCTCGCCGTGATAACGTCTCGACGCCGTGGTGGAGGTGGGGACAGGTTTCCAGCAGGACGGGGGTTCGGACACACCGGATGTGGGATATGCAGACGACGAGACGCGTGGGATTCCTCTCCGGTGCACGCGAGAGTATAGGTGGCTATCCCCTGTCGGCCAACCGGACCGGGAGAGGACAGCTTTGATGACGGTGGTGGTGGTGGTGTACAGTTGCCGTAGAAATCACTGTATTACCGACAAATCGTTGATTGCACCGCAGCGAACGCCGGTGGGGAAGGAAGACGTCTCTCGATCGTCGAATAGAAATCGCACGGTTTAAAGAAACCATAGCGGTACCATCGTTTTTACGTTGTACTTCACAAACGCGTATCTAACCGTGTGTGTGTAGGTATACATACATATATACATGGACGATTTTCCATACGGTCATTCGAATAGATGACTACCGTGGGTTTACGTAACGAATTTAAAACAATACCTTATTCATCGTTCAATTACAAATCCAACTTATGATAGATGATAAACTTTCGAGTATATTAAATAGAAATATAGTTAGAAGACTATTTCCTTCTATCTATCTATCTATCTATCTCTTTCCCTCTGTCCTTATTATATATCTAAACAGTTAGTAATTTCTACTTGGCTTCCTACGTTTACATCTGTGTGTAAAAGTCGAACGGTGTAAGTACGTACATACGTCCGTACCTATGTTGCATGCGTGCATTGTAGGTATAGGAAAATTAATGCGTCCAACGGTATTTTCTTATTGGCCGGGTATCGCCCACGATATGCTCTGATTGGCTAACGAGGTGGCAGACGAGGCAGATCTTTAATTGCCTTAATAAAGTGCAGGCTCGCCTCGTTGTAGTTCGTTATGCCGTGTTCATAGCCATCCGCCTTTGCGATACACGGGGGCAACGAGGCGCACCTACGCCAATAGCGCGGGGGCACGATTATATCGACCTTATTAGAGATTAGAAACGAGTGGGCCTGCATCTGGGTCGCGTTTAGAGCTTAAGGTCTGGCAAGGACTCTGGTCGAATTGTGTCAAGGACGACCGCGAGGAAGCTGGGGCCAGTGATCAACCTGCTGTCCAATTATTGCCAATTGCAAGACAAGTGTCTCTGATTGTGCAACACTGTCTCAGCAGGTTTCCTTCGTCCGGCTTTTAGACTTGTAAATCAGCATCGATTGCCCATCGAAGATAGTTCGCGGTCGAACGACGCTACGGGGTACGGATAATTTCGTAGCAGGTTTCCTTTTCACCGGGGAATTGAAATATTTTTTGTCACCTTCCACGGTTCGGGTTTTTATGTGATAAGAATTAGTAATTTCACGTTATTGAATGCTGTGGAATTGTATGAATTTAGTTCGTTGGTTATACCGCGTTCCCTTTCGTTTTCTTTCTTTTTTTTTGTTTTGTGTTTTACGTGGATGATAACGATCAATCGTGATGATGAATATCAGTTTACCGGTAGTTTTCCAGCGCGCTTTATGATTCAATAGAATCGAGCCGTACGTGTCAGTCGGTACGCCGGAAGTTAATTGTGAATGTACGACGGACGACAGGAAATCAGCGGAACCCGGACGGAAAGCGGTTAAACAGAGCGTAGATTCGTTGCAATCGATGCGAGCCGACAAAAAATTCTATTGCGAGCATCGAATTATCTTTATGAAGCAGATCTAATGGAACGAGATTGCCCGCAGTAAGAGCTGGAGAATTTTCGATTCTAATCGAGCGCTTGGTTACTCGGTTTTTCTGATGATTAAACCAGTTTTTTGGTCGGCGTTCGCTCAATTTTTGAGATAGCGATCTGGGACTTGTACCATTGATTTAGTTAGGAAATTCTACGGTAGAACAATGTATAATAGTTGTACTTTTCGAAAATTTAATTTTTCGCAAAAATCTGAAGGGGGTAGGTCAGGATTTTTTGCGATTTTCGTAAATCGCTCGCCATTTCCGTAATTTTTGAGCTATTAAAATGATCCAGGGCGTTTTGGACGCGGAATCCGAAGCCGAATAAGATGCAGAAAGAATCAGATCGATATCTAAAAAATTGTAGAAATGGCAGGCGATTTACGAAAATCGCAAAAAATCCTGACCTACCCCCTTCAGATTTTTGCGAAAAATTAAAATTTCGAAAAGTACAACTATTATGCATTGTTCTACCGTAGAATTTCCTAACTTAAACAATGGTACAAGTTTCAGATCGCTATCTCAAAAATTGAGCGAATGCCGACCGAAAAACTGCTTTAAATTGATCAATTTTCGCAATTTTCGTAAATCGGTCGTCATTTCCATAATTTTTGTGCTATTCAAATGATCCGAGACGTTTTGGACGCGTAATTCGAAACCGAATAAGACAGTGCAAGATTCAGGTCGATATCTAAAAATTTGCGAAAATGACGAGAGAATTACGAAAATCACGAAAAATCGTCAAATTCTGACAGTTTTTTGGTCGGCATTCGCTCAATTTTTGAGATAGCGATCTGAAACTTGTACCATTGTTTAAGTTAGGAAATTCTACGGTAGAACAATGTATAATAGTTGTACTTTTCGAAAATTTAATTTTTCGCAAAAATCTGAAGGGGGTAGGTCAGGATTTTTTGCGATTTTCGTAAATCCCTTGTCATTTCCATAATTTTTGAGATATCAAAATGATTCTTTCACTGGCTTATTCGGCTTCGGATTCCGCGTCCAAAACGCCCAGGATCATTAAAATATCTCAAAAATTGTGGAAATGGCAGGCGATTTACGAAAATCGCAAAAAATCCTGACCTACCCCCTTCAGATTTTTGCGAAAAATTAAAATTTCGAAAAGTACAACTATTATACATTGTTCTACCGTAGAATTTCCTAACTTAAACAATGGTACAAGTTTCAGATCGCTATCTCAAAAATTGAGCGAATGCCGACCGAAAAACTGTTTGTACATGTACCTATGAATTACACTTAACAATCTCTCTATAAACATTTGTACGAAATCCACCAGAGAATCGTGCCGATCGCAAACGGTTAATTCGTGTTAAATGTTCACAAGAGAATTCATGATGTAGGCATATTTAGGCATCCGAAAAATTTGTTCATCCGTGCCCGCGATCTTTTGTTTAGTCCATACAAGGAGACACCATAATTTTCTCTTAAAGAAAGACCCGCGGAGCTGAGCGGAACGCTGCCTCGAGTGTAGCCTGACTTTATTTCTCCATAAAGCAGAGTGAATTCTTGTTCTTGCTGCTGCGAGGCAGATGATCGCCTCGTTTCGTGATTGCCACGCACTGGAAAATGATCGTCAGCGACGAGAACGAAGACGTATTACTTTTCTTTTCTTCTTCTTCTTCTTCTTCTTCTTCTTCTTATTTTACTTCTTCTATTTTTTCTCTCTTTACGATCCCGCGTTTCCCCTCTTTTATTTGAACCGTATTATCCATATAAAACTATACCGCGGGAAATGTGTAATTTATTTATATGTAACCTCCTAATGATTTCTGTACGTTAGAACGCGGCACCGCACGGTATTTTACAAGAATTTCATAACCGTTCGCCGGTGATAACCGTGCGACTTGCTGAAAATAATTCTCGTACCCCCTTTTATAATACACGATAATTAACGTGACTCGTTATGGAAGAGGTTGTACCGCGTCCACGTAATATTAATTGTACGGAGATGTGGGACGCGCCCGGGCATTGTTCTACGTGAAATTCGCTCGCTTGTCGAACGAGGAATCGTCCACTGTAATTTCAGGCCTTAACTCTGTCACGTCGGGTCGAGGGAGAGAGACAGAGACAGCTACAGAGAAAGAGAGAGAGAGAGAGAGTAAAATAAAAATAAAGAACTTCTCCTGTGCAGTTCGGTTACTGCGTTCGCCTCTTACCTTGCAGATGCAGCTTTCGTAACGAGCGAAAGTGACGTGCGTATATATCTCTATATGATCGTTTTGTTTCCCCGAGAATATTCGACACGTTTCTTTTAAAATATTTGGAAAGTTCGTCGAAATAAATTTGCCGGCGGCGCGGAGACGGCTTTCGTTGTTCGCCTCGTACGTATCATACATATACAAATACATACATAGAGAACGACACGCATAGGCAAGTTGGAAGCTATTTCTGTATGCATAGAAAAACACTTTGCGAAAGAAGTACCGCGGGATCCCATTAACATATTTGCAATGGAAACAATGTGTCGATGGTATTCATTCGGAGAAAGGTTTCTGACGTGGAAAAATACATTAACCAACGAGTACAAGTGGTAAGGGGGAAGGGGGATGCATTAACGATACGTTTCCCAATAAAATTTATTTTCCCCATGAGACGGAACGTGTTACACGACGAAGAGGCAAGAAAATATGTGAAACGGATGCCACGGAGAGGAAGCGGTGTCCGGTTTGTGACTGAAGAATGCCCGATACTCTTGATGAATGACCGATTTAAGATTCTTCGAAGATACGAACCTGCTCACGTGACTTTCTTTTCTACGAGAATGGCTGCTGTTTCTCTCTCTGTCCCCTCCTCTCTCTCTCTCTCTGTTTCTCTCATCCCACCTTCCTCGAGTTTACTCTTTTATTCTTTCCTGTCTACGAGAGGGGTCCCTAAATCTTTCTCTAAACATCATAAAGTTTCGAGAGGATCCTCTCGGTACGCCCACGTCGGCTGGAAGTCTGATTACCTGCAGGTACACTCGACGGATGCTTATTTCGTAGACACGACGGGATATTAGTTTCCTTGTTTCGATCCCGGGCTTCCGCTTTGTGATATTAAGCTGATACCGCGGCGGAACTCATACAAAAGATGAAAGTGAAATTACAGAGAGGAAAAAAGTGTTGGAGGATCGATATCGGTGTTAATAACGAACTCGCGCGAACTTCAATGAAAAGTTGCGATTTTATTAAACGTAAAAATCTGTTCCTTTTGTTTCAGGCTACGAGGAAGATTTCAAAGTGTGGATATCTCTTCGTCGCCCCGGGATGGGACTTCTCGAATCCTCTGAACCGAACAAAGGTAAGAAAACTTTGAATAGGTAACGTCTGCTATACGATCGAAAGAATATCGTTTTTCCCCCCGGTTACGTCATGTTCGCGCTAATAAGATCAAGCCGCGGAAGTGTGGAGGAAAGATCGTAGCCGAAGATCGGAAATACTGTGTCGAGCCCATCGATCACTTCCGTCCCGATGCCCCGGGCTACGTGGCGTGTTATCGACAGTCTATGATCGAGAGATCGTGTTACAAGATCGATCGAACCGCACAATTTTCTCATTATCGTGAAAGTGAGGATAAGCGTGCACCATATCTTCTGTATCTTCGAACGTGCCGAGACGTTGATACCCTTCTTCTTTTTTTTCTTCTTCTTCCACCGTCTCACGGTTCTTTCTCTCGTCTCTGTGTTTTACAGCTGGACCCGCGAAACGTGACTGTAAAACGTAAACAGTCCCGTCGATACCGGGTTATAGGTATATATGTATGTACATTTATGTATATATATGTATTTGTACATATGTAAGTATATATATATAGATTTTTTTTGTTTTACATTTACGACCGCAAACGAATCTCGTTCCTTTCTAAACTTTCACCCATGAGTGACGTACGATCTTTAACGATCTTTAACACTTCGTTCGATGTCTTTTTTCCCCTCAGTTTGGCGTAAAATCGACGAATAAATTTGCCCCTCCGGTTCTTTCCGTCGAATCGTATCTTTTTGCCGTAGCTCGTTGTCCGACGGTTTTCCGGGAATCGTAGACGCGCAGGTTGTTTATCGAAAACGGAGCTTTACGCCGTGTCTCGGATGAGATTTACGGATACTTAATAGCAATAGCAGCGGGCATTAATTTCCACGGTGTCGTCGTAATTCTTTTCTCTTTAACATTCTATCTTCGGTGATCTCACGTACACGCGGAATATCGGAGCTGTGTCCGTGATTGGGAAATTAAGCCGAGCGTAACGCGACGAGATTAGGAAATCATTGTTATCGATTTGTTTCCAGGAATAGATTGTCCGTGATACTCGTTATCAAGACGATGCTAAAAGTTACATTTCCTCGTCACGTTTAAAGAAAAATATCTTAATCCCTCGGAATAATCATCCATTCGATCTGTAATTCAATTTATTTTTAAACCACAGTGTTTGGTTTCTTGTCAAATTTTCCCATAACTCGTAGATATACGTTTCAGAATGTGTTTACCGTGCAATTACACGTATACCATGGAACGCGTGAAATTTCAACGATGCGTTATCGAATCTCTGTGTCTTATAAAAAAAAAATCGCACGTCCGCGCTATCACGTCGAGAAACGCGCGAATAGAAAGCTGTTTCCATGGGTAATCGTCTTTGGCCTCGATCAACATACTCTCCCTTGATTTTCTATGACAGCTATGACTCGCCATTCGCGAATTTTTTTTTCCCCACCCGATGCCATAACGGTTCGGAATCCTGTTTCCGGTTCGAAGAAGAATAGAAACGAGATTTTTGTTTCCTAAGCGGAGTATAATACTTAGCACTCGACTCATGGTTTTATCCCGCGACTGCAAAGAAGACGGAAGTGGGTGAGGTTTGACGACGGGAAGTAATGGGGTACGAGGATCATTGTCGGTCCTCATTGGAAATATCATCGAAATTACATCGAGCGAGACGCGAGACCGTAAATCTCGGTCGTTTCACCGCGAGACGTCGGAGAAAGTGAATAATTAGAAGGCGCCTTAAGGCCTTTAAGGCCTTTAAAGTCTAAGCGACGAGCGGTGCGTAACAGTCGTTAATGCGTGGTACCGACTTCTTAATTAAGTGGACCTTGTTAATTCATGCGTACCGTGTCGGCGCTCCAGGATTTTCACCCTTTTTGCCCTCTTTGGTGACAAATCCGCCGTTCCCCTCTCTGCTGCCGTTTGCCGACCATTTTTATATATATTTTTTTTTTAATTCCTCCATGTCGTGTAAACGTGGTTACACGCTGGATAAGATTTAATCTTTTCAATTTTACGAGGGGTGCTTCAACCATTTCCGCCGCGCTCTTCTTTTTCTACCTTTCGTTTCCGTGGAAATTTTATATTTCGTCCCGCCGGTACTTTCATAGATACACCTCACCTGTACATATACGTACTTACACGTGTGTGTACACGCGTACAAATTATACTAATAACACGAATTTTTCCGCAAGGAATTAGTATTGTTCGTCTGGAACACGTAATTCCGTTGAATAGTTTCTCAAGTTTCGCCTGTGCCCGCGGGCAATTCCTCATTGTTTTTCTTCGACGCGATGATTCAGATAAGAATAATTTATCTACTTGTCCGTCATAGTAACGCACGTAGAGAGGTTTCGTTACGTCGTTTTCACTGACGATGCCCCACGTGCGTTTCTCCGTGGCCCTTTCGCCGAATGGAAAAGGAATTTAGCGGGTCGTGGATTTCGCACGTTTCGAATTTCAACGTGCTATGGTGATAAAGAGAATGGGGGATTCTGTTTTCACAGTGAAAATACCGCGGGGCATCATCGACAAGCCGAGATTCGTTCGAATCTCTCACGGTCCGTGAGATCAAAGAGCCTTCGATAGATCGCTGTCGTAACGTTTGCGGTTTCGAACACTCTCGAAATTGATGGAACCGTTTCGGTTTCCTTTTCCGCGTCATTCCGCGGGTTTATCGGTCCATATAATTTACACTTAATCGATTTAGCTCTGCCAATATTCGTGTATACATTTATACAGGCTTTTGTAGACTTTTCTTAAAAAAAGTGTCAATAAATTAATCGTTGTGCTCATCGCGATACGAGGGACACTTCACTTACCTTTTGTTTCAATACGTTTTTGTTCGTTTAATACCTTTATCTGCGAGTATAATAGAACGATTAGAGAAAATACTCAGGGCGATAACGTCTGCCGATGTTGGTACGTCGTGCTGTGTACGCAATAAAATGCACAAACGTTCTGTTCACCGGTCGTATTTGCGCTGTCGTAATGCCTCGGGCGATAAGGAGCAATGACTTTGCCGATAACGTGCTGCAAGGTGGTCTTTTTAAATGCTTCTCATTGCGTAATCATAATTAAACGGGAACGTAAACTCGTAATTTTTTTTTTTTCTTTTCTTGTATGCCCCCCTTTTATTTCTCTCCTTCTGTGAAATATGTTTACGCAAGACACGTGGATGTAATAACGCTCCGGCGTAACAAGAGAAATATGGACAAGTGGGGACACGTCGGGGATCGATTGATTTACCGATTTTACGGGTCGCCTGCCAACGATAATTTGCATAATAATGACACACTGTCTGCGTTGCACCCGGAGTTTTTGCTAAATCAGCTTGTCGTGTATTTACGTAGCATTGATACGCGGTAGAACTGCGAAATTGACGTGTGTCAATATTTATCGGTCTGTCGGGCATAATTTTAGGTCGTTTAGCCGGCGATAATCGAATCTGTGTTCATCAAATAACAGCTGCATAATCGGCGTTACGATACATCATGACGTATTATTAGAGATACGTTTGCTTTTTCTGAAATTACCTACGGGACACGGGGTTACCTGGTCGGTGTTTCTTTTGGGGGATCGTTACGTTACTAAATACACCGACGCTTTGTTACACAATCAACAGACAGTTTATTGCATAACCAACATACCTCATTGTTAGCCTGACTCTTTGTAATCGAGGAAACAGTCTTATCAGCTGATGAAAGAGGGAACAGTTAAATATTTTTACTTGACGTTCGGCAATGAGCTATAGAACATCAGTTATTTTCATTTCTCTTGTTTCTCATGAGTTTTTTGGTACACTTAGTACATATAAAGTGTGAAATATTATATTGAGTTTACTATAGTGTCCCTCGTGCAAGTCACACGTGAACATTCTATAGGATGCGTTAATTAATCGAAGTTTTTTTCGACAATTCCGAGGCGAGCCGAAAGATGAGTCGTCCGGCAATTGAATCGCGTCCGATCGAACTTCAATTCCATCACGGTTACGCCACGCTCCCCTTTAATTACCCAATTAACGCGAGCGCCGCCTTAATTTGTTCTCGCGAACGAAACTGGCCTGAATCGGGACGGGAATTCGCGCACAAAGATATTTTCCCAGACGCGAAGCGAGAAACGTGAAACAAGGCGGGGTGAAGAAATTGGCACATTCTAATGAACCGCGCGAAAAAAAAAAGAGGAACGAATCGAGGCCGAACGCGTGTAAAATTCCTCGGGACTCTCGAATAACGTTAATTTGCATTGCGCTGTATTCATTTATCATTTCGGTTCATTTCTTTTTGTTCTCTTCCGCTCGATCCTCTGTTCTCTCGCCGTTGTCCTCGTTTTTCACGACGACTAACAAGTGGCACGTGTCTATCGTTATGCTTTCACTATACCCGTAATTGTGGAGAAATATATATATACATATATATGTATACATATAAAAAATATGATTTCCATCGTCGTTATCCTCCTTTTTCGCTGAACACGACTCGCATACCACAGGCGTAAACACTTACTCACCGTTTCCCAAACGACGCGTAAATACTGTGGTATTTAATTAAAAATCTTTTCCCCCGGAGCTTGTTCTTAAATCAATTAATTAAAAACATAATTACCGAAACCATGCGTTCGGCGTGATAAATTCCACAGAAAAAAAAGAAAAGAAAAACCCCTCGGGAAAACTCTGGCGATCTCGGTCACCACCGTCGGTGTTCGTCGTCGCTTCGAGATCAAAGTGACGAGTTTCCATAAATATTCATTCGCGGCAAAACCTTGCGGTTGCACGCGCGACAAATGAAATAATTGTTTTCAATTCCGACGGAAAATGATCCCCGACAACCTACTACCCAATGCTGGACGTCAGGTTTAACGCGGTCCCTTTTTCAACCGATCGGCGAACTTTACGAGTTTTTAATTGAACAATATTGAATGAAGACAAGTTTCCAAGCCCTTATGAGTTCTTGTTAAACATCCACTCGGATGGAAGAAACTCGTACTACTATACGAGGGTTTAACGAGCGCGTTTCTACCGTAACGACGGCGAGTCGTCGCCTCACGGGCGCGCGGCGTCTGTTGCACATGCAAGCACAGCTTAAGCCCCGACTGCTGCAAAATGCATTTGCTTACGGCTCGCTCACGTACGCCCGTATAAAACGGCGCATTATTCGCGAGTTATGCTCCGTACGCACGTCGCTGGTTCTTTCTTGTTTTTTTTTCTTTTTCTACCAGCCCTTTGTGCAAGGCCTCTTTAAAGCCTTAAGGCGGCCCTTCCTGCACGCGTCTCCGTACCTTTTTCTTCCACCCCCCCCCCCTATTTTTCTTTTTTTTTTCGGCATTTTCTTTTTATTGTTCGTTTTTTTATGGTGAATTTTCCACACATTGCCTAGACATGTAAGAATGGCGACGACAGATGCGCGATTTAAATCTAACCACTAGGGGAGAAGATTCGTTATCTAATCGGAGGACTTTAAATGCCGGCTACTGGAATGCTTACGTAATTGTCAAGTAGTTTTTTTCTTATTTTTAGATAAGAGTGGATTAAAAGGGGGGAAACTGGTTTGTTGTGTTATTCTTTCTCTCCTGCTATTTCCCTCGGTACTTTTTTTTTGTTAATATGGAATGTGTTACTTTCACTGATTTTATTTTCAAGTTCCGCGTATAGTAAGAGGTCATCCGCGACGACCTCGGCTTCGTTTCGCTTTCCATTATCGGAAGATACGGAAAGTAGATCTATTACCGGCGATATAAATCTCGCTATAGAAACTAAGTAACGGGGCCTTAGCCGGGAAAACGTTTTGCGCCCCGCCCGTTCCGAGGATGTGAAAAAATCGTCGTCCAATCAAATACCGTTAATTAAACCGCCGTCTAATAATCATCGATAAATCTTGGGGAAAATAAAAGAAGTCACGCTCCGATGACACTTTCGTGACCGGGTTTCGACACGAGACAATATATCGTACAACGTCAGTTTTGTAGAACGATTACATACTTTGAATAGAATTTATTGCACGGGCCTCGAAACCTTAAGAAAGGCACGATAGGGTCAGAAAGCGAAACAAAGGTTCGGCACGTTCGTCGTGCTAAGCTAATTATCGATAAGGCAATCAATCTCTGGAACGCGCCGTTGAGGTCAGTAATACCAACCTCCGGGCCACGGAGAGAAAGCAGTTTTGATTGGAATTACGCGCCGGTTACCCTATGATATTCTACATACGTGACCCACCTATACATACAGCAGGGTAGATATTAAAGAGGAACTTTTCAAAAGGTTCACATTTTTAACGCGGGAAAAATCGACATCGATGTTATTACGATAACTTGAAACGTCGTTTCGACACATTTCGAGTAACACGATCGAACTCTATTAAAGTAGCGAAGATCATTCTAATAGATACCTTTGAGATACGATGAGGAATCATTGATATATATAACATAATTAATGGTAGATTAAGTGGATACCGCTTCGATTTCATTAGCAGCGTATAGATGTTACTCTTTATGAGTAATTAAGGTTTCATAAAGTATGCAATAGATTAAGACCTTTCTCGAACGAGCTCTTCTTGCTGTCTCTCTGTGTGTGTGTGTGTGTTTTTTTTCCATCAAATTAAATGCACGTAGAAATCCTTGAGTTACTATCTTGATTAACATAATTTTATGCGACATTAATCGCGGCGTGGTTTTGTGTAAACATACTTGCGCCTTAATTAGATCCTTTATGTTCTCATTTAATCCGATTTACATTCACAGTCGTGAAAACGTAGTGTCTTGTAATTTATAATTAAACACTATTGCGGTTGGGGATATATGACAATTCACGAGTGTAATTGGGCGAATGGTAAACCGCGGGTACGGATGATCTGCGGAAATAAATTTCAACACGGCGCAGATATTTTGCTTGAACTCTTGCGCGCCGGTTATTATCGGGGCAATGATCTCCAGAAAGTGAAAATGTCGAGCGTTCTTTGAGCCAATTATGAGGACTTTATTCATCTCCATGGCTTCCCCGTACTACGATTCCACCGGTCGTGCCTCCGGAGACAATGGGATTACTCGAATCACCGATCCACGAAGACGATCGATTCTTTAATACATTAAACATCCACTCGCCGGATTATGTTCCACCGGCGGTAGGTTCATTTATCGTTACAAACTCGCGGTATCGTTGAAAAACAAAAAAAAATCATATTATATCCCGTCGTATTTCGTTTACGTAACACAATGATCTCACCTCACCTGGAATCGTACGTTGACTCCGAACGGTTCTCGCGTTTTCTCGCGTTTCTTCCGGGACAATTCGACGTGGATTCGCGAAATCGATTTTATACGGATCAGATATAAAAATAAATACGAAAAACGCGACGAGAATACAAAACGTAACACGTTTGTGAGAGTAGTTTTCGTAGGTCCTGTTTCGTATCACATGAATCACATCTCATTTCCGTCTCTTAATAGGGGCACACGGGTATCGCGTAGTTTCTGTTCCATCGAGAGAATATGTTCATGTTTGGTCAACTCTTTCGCCAAGGTTGTACTCGCTATGAGGTCGTCAGTCCCGATGCAGGACACCGCCTATAACACACCGTACCGATACTCTCGTGAAAGACATTAAAGCGGCGCTATATGGCGAAGGCAAAATGCCCACAATGTTGGAACACGGAGCGTGTCGTGACTTCATCGTCTGGTACCTCGATGCTGTCTATTGTTCTATGAATAGAGTTCACCTATCTCTCCCTTCGTTCCCGCTCTTTCACCGTCACCCCTCAACGTTTTCACGAATATCATATTGTATGTATATCACACCCGGTCGAATAATTATATTTCTCGTACGAGAAATATTTTCGCAATGAGAAAAATATTTTTCTTACTCGTATGTCGATTCTTCTTTATTCGAATTCTCCGTGTCGAAACTCTTTTTCCCGAGTGTACGCATATAAAATGTCGCGACACGCGAGCCCCGGCACCTACCGTGAGGAAAGAAGATCGAATCTGATCTGCGGTAATTCGATCGTGAAGAGAACGAGACAGAAAAGAATCGATAGAGTGGTATCGTTTTCTACGACGTTTTGTCTCTCGGCGCGGTATTAAAATTCTTCGCATTAAAATTTCACGCGACCGGTCCCGATTTCTTCGATCCTTGAAGGTACTTTTGTCGATCGTCGAAATCATCGGACATTCGCCCCGCGGTGTCTTGAAACGAACCAGAAGTTCCTGGTTTTTCAATTTTAAATACACAGCGAGGAATACCGGCGCTCTTTGCGCCACGAGGAAGTCACTTTTTTTTTTCTCTCTCTCTTTCTCTCTCCGTCATTCCGCTACCGCAGGATTTCTTATGCGCCGCTTTGTCTGAAATGACCCGTGACCTCCCGTTCCAACGGGAAACCACGGGGACGAAGAACCCGAAATTGCGCAACAGAATTCATCCAGTATGTACTTACTACTACCTGTTACGCGTCACGGGAAACGGGAACTGGATTCGAAGAACCGTTTTTTTTCCTCATCTCGTTCCCTTTGTCGTTCCGTTGGAAACCGACAGAAATATTTCTCTGTACTCTAAAGTGCTCCGAATGCGGAAGATCTTTCGTTTTCTCGAACGGAGGGAAATATAAGGTAACTAAGTAAATTTTCATGGATTACGAGAATTGTTCGTTTTAACGACGAAATTTCGTTGCACAATCTGACGCAAGATTTCTCTCGGATATGGCGGCAAAAGCCTTCTCGTTAATACGACGCCATGGCGTCGCTCGGGGACTCGGTGACTAGTTCGATCGGTAATTCGAGCCGGGAGAAGTGGCAAGAAGACCCGGAAGAGCACGAGAAGAAAACCTTCGTAACAGGGCAGCCAGGATCGTCTGCGGTGAACTGCGGACGATATTATCTCTCACTGGATCGAAGATTCATATTTACGTTTAACAGACCGATCGTCGTCACAATTCTTCTTGGCTCGATTAAACTCTACAGTGCACGACAAAACATTTCTGCATGACACTTGTTTTCCGGGTGAAAGATAAAATTTATATTATGCTTAGATTTAAATATCATCCTTTTTCTCTATCAAATGACGTCACCTGGTGTTTCGTAAGCTGAACATTTATTTATCCAACAGTAAATCTATAATATTGCGTTGTCAAGTGAAATTATAACTTCTTTCAAAGATAATCATCATCGATTCTCATATTCATTTCAAGTAACCGGTGCAATTGCATGAAGAATCTCTCGCGAAATATGTAATTCGACTCTTCTTTCAAAAATCCTTAATTTCCGGCCGCGTCGCCCGGTAAAACCGCACACTTCTCGCGTGTTCCGAGCGTTTCAAGCGCCGACGCGAGGGAGGGAGAGGAAAAAAATTGCTGCGAATTATACCGAGACGTTTGTGGAGAAAGGTAGCGACACGAGGAGGGGACGAAAAGTTGACAGGGACCGTGCGAAAGCGTTTCACGCCAGGAAAATTATTGTCCGTCGCGTAACACGGTCCCCGATTACCGGTGATATCGACAACATTTATCCGGTGGTTGTGTCGGTGCTCGTGGAAAAAGAATACACACACACACAAACACACGTACACAATACAAAAGGACACCGCGATGTATACGGTGCACCGGAGAACCAGACTCGATAGGTGTAATTGTCCATTTCTCGAATTATCGGCGCCGCTCGATCAGCGAGTGCCGTTTCGCAGCCGATAATGCGATCCATCGTCGTATGGAGGACGATCGAAGACTTCTGCCGAGACTTCGATTTACGAACCCACCCGGCACAAACCGTAAGGATGAACCGTTCGAAAAGACTTTCAGAACGTGAGAGTGGTTGCCGTTGCATACGCTAATGCAACGGTTACGTTTGGAGTCGAGAGAATTTTTTGTGTATTTTTTTATTTAGCGAAATTTAAGTACTGTTAGGGTTAATTCACGTGATTTTCTTATTGGTTGATGTGGAATTAAGGTGGATATCACGTTGGATTGATTTAGGATACACGTTCGATGATTGTTACTTTTGTCACGGTAATTCTGTGCATATGGGATTAGAGTGAGAAGATTTTTAATGTTTTTCTGTCCTTTTTTCTTTTTTCTTCTATGATCATTGGTCTAATGAGGTAGTGAACTCGCGGTTAATGCAAATTTTTCTACCGTACGTGCAATCAATCACGCTTTGAACCGGGTATGGAAATTATATCTGTGATGTGATTAATGAAGCCACGAGGATGAGTGTATACAGGGTCCCCGTGTTCTGTTGCTCGAACGTTTGTATAATATATTATACAGAGAAAATGGTATCTCGATAATTTAAATTTATGTTTCCGCATTTTTACCGTGTCGTTTAACTTGCTCGTACCTTTTTGTTCGGCCGTTATCGGTGGCTAGTATCGACGCGTAAAACTCATCAGTTTTTTAAAAATACTCGTTCTAATTCTTTTCTTTCTTTCCTTACTATTCCGACCAAGTGAAATATTATGAATGAAACAGCGACGAGATTTCGGATCCGATTCGTTTTTTCCTCTCCCTCTATTTCTACGCGATGAATCTTAAACATCTTAATGAAGGTGGCAATTAAATGTTGTATAATCTCGATGCTTCGTTCTGTCGGAAGATGCGGTGAGAATGATTACGGCATATATGATTCTTTCTTTCCCCTTTTTTTACATTATTTTGCACACTGCTAGTGGTAGTGTCCTGTTAACCGTGGGATACCAGGTATATCCGCGAGGGATCTACGAGTGCAAACACTATGCTAATTAGATTTCCACCTGCCAGAGGGGCTTAATACGTGTATACGAGCTCCGCGCGCGAGCCGAAGAAAAGCAAATGCCCGGAACTGGCCGGTTAACCGGCTGCTCGATTTCAGTCGTGCTCCAAATAGAATGCCTGCGAATATTTAATAGCCGGCAAAGGTTATAATGGGAAGATCGATGCCCGAGATCTGTAGACGCGTCGTATTTTATCTGCGTTTATTTCACCTTGCGAAAACGCTGACACGTTGATTTACGATCGATTTTTCTTTATTATCCTACGTTTTGACATTCCTACATTCAGCCGTGTTTCCGATAGGTTCTATGTATGTACCACGTAAGTACATACATGTTCGGATAAACGAGTCCACTTTGTTGAAAGACAATATCATTGGATGGTTGAAAATTGAATATCGTTAACCTATTGCTTTGCGCCTGGTGGATTATAATTTGCACCTCTGTCTACTTGAGAAATCTGCGTGGAATGCCGTGAGAACGAGGGAAAAAAAAAGAATGTTTCAGATCTCCGAGAGGAGAACGTTGCCATTTGTAATAGAAGAAGGTAGGCAGACAATCGAGTCGTTAGGAGTAAATTAAGGTCGACGTCCTCCGCGGCACGAGCCGTAGACCTCGATTTTAAAATTCACTTTCATCACAGTCGCCCTCGGGTGGTACCAGGTGCAATACAGCCCTGGGGCAGTGACAACGATACAGAAGTATCACGGATAAACGGTTGGAAAAAGAAAAACCCGTGTCGAGTAAACCTTACGAACCCGTGGAAACATTTTTAATCGTAAAGAAAGAAAAAGGATCGATTAATTTGATTCGTGTTGGAATAATCGATGAAAATTATACAGGTTTTCTCGGACAATTTCGCCTAACATTTAGTTATCAAATGGCATTTCGCGGTAAGTCGTAAAACAAAATGGCACCACCGTATGTCAATGCTTTCGTAACGCGTTCGCCGGCGCTGCACCTTAACGATTTATCGATCGACATAACCGAAGTCCGTACCGAAGTGGTCAAGTTCTTTCTCTCCGCATCGTTGGCTCCTTTAAAGTTACTATCGAAAACTTGGCTAACGGAGCGTTTGGCTAATGACCGGGGCTCTACATCGTTGTGTTATCTGATCTAACGTCCTATCGACGTCCGAGCGTGCCGTTGACAAGTCGACAGGTGGCCACGATGAACACATGTTACTATCGAAAATAGAATGTTACAACTATAAATGTCGTTCGGCGCTAATGAATGCGCGGCACACGGGGAACGCAAGAAATTTCATTACCACCTTTCGGTTTGGTAGTCATTACTGGGTCGAGGTTAACGACTGATTAAATCGGCAATGGTGGTCGGAACGAAGAGAAAGAGAGAGGGAGAGAGAGAAAAAAATATATATATGTATATGTATAGAAGGAAAAAGGAGCGAGAAGGTGGACGCGTGGATCTGCAAAGGAATGAAATTGAAATATCGAACGCTAATTGACCCAGCGGTTCGAAGGATCGAAATTAATTCGGATCGAGTAACGGTAGAGGTAGGAAGAGCATTTTCAACGAACCAATCTTCCGGGGACACTCGAAAGTTGGCGTATACGTATGTATGTACATACGTGTGGATATATGTTTAACCAGAGTTTTAAAGACAAGTGCTGTATGTAACTTTAATCAGTCGTAATTAATTCATATTGGCTCACCGGTAGCGAATGACATTTATTTGGGCCACTAACGGATTACACTTATGTACCTTGAATATATGTATACATACTTATATAAAAAACACTTGATACGAGTGATAACCGTTATTTCTCCGTATTGAAATCAATTTATCTTTTATAGTTATATCGTCCTTGCAGAAATTTCCCGAGATTTAAAAATATTCAACGATCACACTTTTATTATATTAAAAACAACCTATCTCTTTATACACCTATACACACATTAAAAAACATACACACACATAAGTAATGAAAGAAATATCCAAGGCGCAAGAAACAGGTGTATTTTTCTTTTCGCGAACAACTCGTGTAATGATGCCGGGAATTAAAATGATAAGCGGCACGATCCCCCGGGTAAAAGATGTATGAAACTTTTATCTAATTCCGAATTAAATTGTGTACGTGTTGCGGGAGCTTTATAGACTGGATAACTAGCCGCATACACGGCGAAATCCGTCGCTACGTACACGCCGGTATCTGTGTCGGTGTACCTGGGATAGTCCATACCTAGAATGAGTTATATCGCATTGAATATCAGCCGATAGGATCTCACTCGCGGCTGGCTCCTCTTCCTGCTGGCTCTCAAAGCGGCCGCGCGCGAGCCATACCCTTTTACAATATTACATCGTTCCACCAGTCTACTCCAATTCGTGCTTCCGAAGAGTCATTGCAGTACTTTGTTCTTCGGTGGAACGTGTATCCTTTCGCAGGGGGGAGGAGAAGGCGGTTTTCTCAGCGACGAGTTTCAAGATCCGCCTGAAATTCCGTGGAATTTTTTTTGAATAATACCTGCGAGGACTTTTAATTTTTCTATATATATGTATATGTAATTTTTTTTTGTTTTTTTGTGGTGGATTGAAGGGCGATGAAATCAGGATAATTTGAAATTCTGTAAAATCGGAGGACACATTCAGCAGGTGGATTTAATGAGAGATAGAGTAATAAAATACGAGAGGTATACAATTCCAGAGGCGTTGAATTTAATTGAGAATAAAATACATTAATTCTCGGCTTTATGGTAGGTCGTGTAATTTCGGTTGAATGATAGCCGATCGAATTGGAAAAATGGATAATAATAGGAATTCTCAGCGGCGCGGTTTTACAACGTGAAACCGTGTGTTTACCGTACAAGTCCCTTTTATATCGTACCTTAACTAATTCCTTAATGGACGGACATTTTTCTTTTTCGTTCTCTCCCTCCTTCTTCCCCCCGTCGAAGCGTTGCACTGAAACGAAATCAATATCATTGCGGTCTTAACCTGGAATGCGAAGGATCGCATGCGAATCTCGCCGCTCGAATCACTTTGCCAAGGTGATTCGGATGACAGGCTGAGTCATTCGCCGATCCAGGACTACATTCCACTTCAGTGAGATACACGGTTTCGCGAAAAAAAAATACGACGAGAGAGTGAAAAAACGACGTTCTACGAATGAAAGTCACGCACATCGCCGGGAATTCTTTCCCTATAATTCACGATCTTATTGTGAATATCGATCACGCTCGCACTGTCAAGGTCGCCGATCCATGAGAATAGTTTCCCTCGATCAGTTTCAAGACTCGCGTAATAAAAGTAACGTACACACAGATCTATACGTAGACGCGAGTGTATACACATACAAAAAGTAACACATTCGTATCCACGATGGATTCGCGATACCTATTAACGATCATACATTGGACAATTTCCAAGGAATTACCCTACGGCATGCGATTTGATCCGCAAGGTCAGACCATCATCTCCCATCGTCTCGTGAAATGACGTAAAATAAGAAATCACTCTATAAACTCTCCCCGAAGCCGTACGAAATATATTGTAGTATAATATTTCTCTATCCTACGCTGACACTACGAGCTTCGGAACACCACGGTGAATTGATATTCTCGGTGTAAATCAACGCCGGTTATAAAAAAGAACAAAAAAAAAAATCTACCCAGACCGGGCTACCGTCGAACAATAATATGTAAAACGTTGTTGCGCAACGGATTCTGACGACGTAACGTTCGTTCTTATCATATTAATGTTAACAAGTGTCCGTATCTACGATCGCGGCCACGGAAACACGAAGACAATTTTATCAGCCGGATTAAACTATGCGGCATGCATGGCAAATCCCGGTAATTGTTCTTATCGTGCGGTACGTGACGGCGAGGTGTATTATCCGCAGCCTCCCGAGATTCTCGTCGGCCCCGTGGTCGACGGCGGTGGAGACGTGGCACGCGAATCCACCTTCTTCCTGAAATGAAAACGAGAAGTATGCTCGCCTTGGAAAGGTCACGAGGAGGTGGCTGGAAAGGTCGTGCCAGTTTCACCGGTCGCGTAGAAGACGGTAATGACGAAGAACCGAGAGACGTGGCTCGCTACGACGAACGGTGAAAGCGAATCTCCATTAATGCTGCTGCTGCTGCTGTTGCTGTTGCTACTCTCCGTTGAGAACTTCAAAGTCCCTGCTCGTGCGCGTGCGCACTGTCTGTGTGTGTGCAGATTTAAGTGCTTCACGTCGGAGACTTCCGGTCAGAGCTCTTTGCATCGCTGGAAGCGATGGAACGTACATACGAACCACTCACTCGAAATGGGACACTGAACTCCTCTTCTCGGAGTCGCGATACCCTCTGCTTTTGATGCACCGTGTTTTTTTTTGGCGTTACCTTTGGTTTTTTCCTTGTTGGTTATATCATCGGGGACATCTTTTTCTTTTGGGTAAATGAAAAGGTTCACTTGGTAACGATGGTGGTGTCCCTGGGTTTAGTTAAAAGTTTTGGAGTAAGTTTGAATTTTTATGGATTATAAAATCAATTTAAATTATTATTGAGTCTGTCAGATTTTATATAGTTCTTTTTATAATAGTGAGAAGATTGATTAACTGTTTAAAGATCATAACTGGAAGTACGTAGCATCATCAATATACCGGAGTGTCAGTGATAATTTTCCAATAATTTTTTTCTCGCGATGTTACGTAACAGAGTGTCGCTGAACGCGATGCGCCGTTATCATAGGTTGTTTGTAAACAGGATCTGGAATTAGGTGGAACGCTATAACCGAGATACGGAGGATCCGTTGGAGATCCTGTTGAACGATGGAGCCGCAGGTTGTAATCGTGATCCTTCGAGGTGGTCTTATCTCTATAACTGTACCTCGTCCACGGTACTACACCGTCGGCACTACGACTATTACCCATTTTCAAAATTCTACGGTTCAAACGTTGACCTATACCGCAAACATTCCCCCTTGCAGTTTCACGGTGTGGATTTTTAAACGAATCACCCCTACCACGATTTTTTATTTCTTTTTATTTATTCAACCATCCCGACGCAACCTCGGCGAAGTCCTTGACTTCGACGTCCGGTCACTGAATTCTATAAAGCGTGTCCGGCATGATTTATTATGCATTCAGTGAAACTTTTACGAAGAAAGAAAGTGCCGCAGAAAGTTGGATTTCCAATTTATCCAACCTGGTATACCGGGTTGCACGGATATTCGTAGCCTCGTTGCAACTATTACGAATCAACGAGATATTCGATGTTATTTATAGTGATCGTTATTTACGAAACGCGATGACGTGAAAACGATCGTTAATCTTCGGAGGTTTGTGTGTTCTTACATCGGATAGACGATGAAAACAGCTGGATCACGATTTTCATTCGAACGATCTAGCCGGGGATCGACGCGCCACGTCGGTAACAGATTTTCAGATGGAAAATTACGGTCGACCCTGAAAATTCCACAATACGCGAACGTGTGCCGCAGGACGTGATCCTTCGAGGTGGTCTTATCTGTATAACTGTACCTGTCCACAGCAGTCCACGATTGCTCACCGCAGCGACTATTAGCGATTCTCCCGTTAGGATAAATACGTGCCAGGCGCCACGGGATCGTAACGATTAACACGTTAAGCGCCCAAGTTTGCCGTCAAGCGGGCCCCGCCGGGCCGCTCGTCGATAGGCGACTTCGAGTATAAACAAATGCCAGATAACGTACACCGGCTTGAGAAGTAGGGTTTGTCTTTGTATGGAAATGTAGGGGATACTGCGCCGAGTACTATGACATAAAATTCATGAATGTTAGGTTCAAATATAGCCAAAAATGTAACGCGAAAGTTACAAACTTCTGTGATCAATGTAGAAACAAACCCCACCTTTGTTTACCATGTTTTAATCAAGTACATTCATGTTTTTAAGTATTATCTGTTTTCCTTGAAGCTTTTTCCTTAATTCTTTTCCTTAATATTAACCAAACAAACATCGATGTCGCCTAAATTAAATGTTTAATCTCATAAGTACGCCGCAGGTCCGTGCGGACCGAACGAAAAGTCTAGCGTAGGTCCGTAGGGACCTATGTGGCGCTTAACGTGTTAATGGCCGATTAACCTGGACGGGTGCATAGCGTTGTTCCAGAATTTCATGGAAAATTGCAGCTAGAATTCTGCCGCCCCCTTGTCTCTCTTCTACCTTTGCGCATTGTTATTATCCGTATACGATCGTTAACATACCCGAGGAAATTACACCGGTGGCCATACGATTTTACCCTCATTGTTTTTCTCTTTTTTCCTATCCCTGGTATTTCCTTCTTTTCTCTTCAAACGAACTTCGACGAGTTCCCCTTTCATCGATGATCTACCGTTACAGTTATGAAACCAAACAAAAATAAAACACAAGAAAATAGTACACGTACCATAATTTTTAGTATCCCATTCAAAGAAACAAAAAAGATCCTTTATTATCAACGGTTACATCTGCCGCGGATTCCCCCGTATGTAAATCACGCCGTCGTTTAACAGCCTTGCGAATTTCCATGTTTGTCCTCTGTCCTACTTCCATCGGCGAAACGTGTCTCTTAAATACTTGAAGTCACCCGAGGCCGCGATCGATATCTCGTTACCGTAAACGAGAGCGGCCAACCCTAAAATGAACAAAAACAAAGAAAAAAACTAAAAAAAAAATCCAAAGAAACCAAAAACCGCGAGGCAAACCAGATCCTTTATTTCTCGACACATGAAAATCATCCCTCCCTCATAACGTAACACCCTAAGTGGAGGTCTATCTATCCCATCGTGGGTCACCTTCGACAGTCGCGCGCGAGTTACCAAGGTACACACACTCGGGGGACATTACACACCTGGCCGGGGGTCTCGATGTTACGTATGCGGGCCAGGTGACTCATTCGCGGGACGAAGAAGGACGCGGCTCGTCGGCGACGGACAATCTAGGGGGGTTGGTTCGCAGGTGGTTACACGGCACGAACGGTCTCGGTGAACTCGGTTGCCGGACCCGTCGGTGCCGTTGGTAGTGACGTGGTGGTGTGGTGGTGTTGTTGGTGGTGGTGGTGGTGGTGTTACGGTAGGTTATGCCTTGCATTCCACTCGAGGTCGACGAACCGAGACGAACGCCTGCATGCTGCTCGGCCACGTTGCTGCTTCTGGCCACTGTCCGGCCTGCCTTGCCTTGCCCTTTCCTTTCCCTTCCCTTGCTTCGCCTCTCTTTTCCCTTTCTTTTCGTCCTTTCCTTCGACTTGCCTCTCCTCCTCGTTCCACCGTTGACCACGGGCTCCCCCGAGCACGTCCCGTACCTCGTGAGATACTTCCTCGTCCTGCTCCTCCTACTCCCAGGGCGTTCCTTGGTCCCCTGGACCTTACTTCCGTCTTTCTTCCGACAGCAAAAGGAAACGTAAATGTTTTTATTTGATTCATAAAATGTGATAGAATTGATATTCATAAAGAGGGAGTAAAGGATAACGAACAGAATTTCGTACGAATTTTACGGTGGATCGCGTAGGATTCAGGTTCAAGGGAGCAAGTTTTTCTCGCGATGTTATTATTGCCAGGTGAGGTCGGTTAGGCTTTCACTGTGGAGAAGTTTCTTTCTTTTTTTCTTTCTTTCTTGTACCCTGTCGTTTCTATTTCGTTGACGCCTGGTGACGAGGAGCGTACTCGTCGTCGACGGGGTGAAAGTTGGCAGTCCGAGTCGATCCTCCTTCCATTTATTGTAATACGGTGCAACTAATAGACGTGATGGGTAGCCGTGGTAGAGAGTCGCTTCAATCTCGGAATTCTTTATCTTTTTTTTTCTTTCTTTCCTCGTGCGTCTAATAGCGTACTTTTCTTCCTCTGGTAAGGGAGGGGGGAGACACGACGAACCCTTTCTATAGATGCTGACGAAGTCGTGCGGTTTTTCGCGGAGAAAGTACCGAGTTCTTCTCCTCCCCTCCCTCTCCCCCTATCTCTTCCCCCTCGTATCACCATCTGTTGAATCGTCCATGCTCTCCGGTTCAATTATCGTTTTCACCGAGCGCGTATCGCTCGTTTGACAAAGTTGCGCCACGAGTGTAGACAAGTTCGGTAAATGACCGCAATTAAACACAATCGGTGCAATTAGTGCGTCGGTATGCCCGCGCGACCGCTCTCCGCTCCGGATAGCGATTCGTAATTAATGTTTACATATATAGAAATAAGCGTGGTTGAAAGCAACCCGCGGAAAGAGAGACGAGATAGGAGTAAATACTTTATAACGGATTAAATATAGAACGGATAGAAGAATTAATATCCTGTCTCGGGGGGAGGGATAACAGAGATCCGACGAAAACGAAGTAATTGAGACGCGTGCCGATTAGATAATCTCTCTCTCTCTCTCTCTCCCTCTCTCTTATAATCACCATCCAACGTTTAAGTAAAGAAAATCCAATGTTTTGCTCGTTGAACACCATGTCAATGTATTTTATCCCGCGTTCTGTATCACTATCATTCATAATGTTTCCTCAAACAGACATACATCCTCGGAGTTCGTCGTACCTTCGAGTAATTATCGCGCTGCCGTTATTGCTGTTAATTAGCTTAATTACCCGACGATACGTAGAGAGCCCTTTGGTCGAGTGCTCGGTTGAAAACCGTTCTAAGACCAAGTGCCGCGGAGAAGTCCGAACCGCGGCGGTGGTTTCGACAGTCCAGCTTTCGCGATTGCACCCTTTTGTCGGCTTTCCGCCGGTTGGTGTAATTAATTGGATAGTCGAAGGAACGATAAAAGGAAATGCCATTCCCTTTTCCGGCGGTCAACAAAGGGTTATCTAATGGAGCGCGAGAGAGCTCGACCATTGCCGGTCGAATCGACGGAGCGCAATAATTAATTCCGCACGATCGTTCCTCTCAATTGTTATCGGCAACGGATTCTATTCTTATTATTATTGTTATTATTATTTATCGTTTTTTTTTTCCGCGGGGTCGTGCCGCGTCTCGTGAATCGTATCCGATGGACGGGGAGTTTACGCCGATAAACAGCGAATTAAAGACGCGTAGAAAACGGCCGAGCCGGTGATTTGTTTCTATTTATCTGCCGGAGTTTGCAGAGCGCGGCCACGATGTCGAATTACAGTTGATTACTATCACTTGTTCCGCGGTGCTTCCATCCCGCGTGTGTATTTCACACGCCGCTGAATGTAATGAGGGTTTTATTTATTGCTCAATAATTTATTAGATAATAAATAACAACGCACGTAACGGTGTGTATGTATGTATGTGTGTATATGTATACGCGAGCGCCGGCAACGGATTGAAATTCTTCGCCATGAGGAAACAGCCGTGAGCGGTGAATACTATGGTTTTTCTACCCCTTTTATTATAATTATCATTATTACTATTCTTTCCGATCGAACAATATAATTTATCGACGGATAAATAATTGCCGGGGATATAATACGATCGACGAAGCAATAATAAAGTATTCGCGAATCCGTTCGTGGCACGGTGGGTAGGTACGCGTGATAAATGTATCGAACGAAAGCGATTGTTTGCATTCACCCGCGGCACGTGGTCTAATTAATCTGTTCGAATCAATTAATATCGTTCGTGCTACGATTTTCGACGCGTCGTTCCACATTCATTTATCAACAAACGGTTTTATTTTGTATCGTTGGAATTTCTTCTTTCTCATCGACGATAATTACCTTAGGTACGACACGTCTCTCCCCTTATCGAGTCGCGAATGAAAGACGGTGTAAAAAAAAAAAAATAATAAAAACTCGAACGTTTTGTTTCTCCGTTTTCGACGATAATAGACGGACTCGTGCACGTGCTCGCTTTCAATCAATGGCACCCTCGTAAGAGCACTCTCCGACATTCTCTTCGGTCGGTCGCACGTGCCGATGGCAGTAACCTCGAAGACAATGACATGCCGACGACGAGCGCGTCGCCGCATGTAAATGTAACCTTTTGTGAGACCGTGGAAGACGCTGCCGCGCGACTCCGCGCCGGTGAAAGGTGCGACTTGTATTCGATTCTGCGAGCTGTCCCGCGAACACCATTGGGAAATGTCAGGTGGCGGTTCCGCGGGAAAACGTTATACGGTCGGCTCTGCCACATTTCTCGCGCGTTGTTTTATTTGTCATAATTCACCGTGATTCGTCACGGGAGTGTCGATAGAACGGAGTCGCAGGTGTTTCGCGCGAAACTACTGAATTATCCCGGAATAATTCACTCCCATGGTCGAGAAACCGTGACAAATGTTAATTCGAGCGAGAAATTCTATCGAATAGAAATATCTAGGAAAACCATTGGAATCGTAAGATTCTTCGCGGAGCGTGACAAAAATTGTCGGGTTCCCGACGTGCGAACGGAATGATACGTTATTAACACGTAATAAATGAAAGATTATACTCCGATCCGTAGTCGTAATAATATACACACGTAGCGGTGGTATAAGAACGAAAATATCCACTAGGTGAAACGTACGACTGTATAAATCGTTGTAATGCGAGACTTATCGCGGAGACCGTATGAAATTTGCTGGAAACGCTACACAATACACGGTGTAACGGCATTACAGCGCATCACAAGTTATTTTTTTCCCCCCTTATTTCTTAAGTTTTGTCTTTTTTTAATTTCTTTTTCATACCAAGATACTCCGACGTCGATGACTGTATTACCTGGAAGAAAATCTTTGAAACCGAGTGCCGAGTTGTATCCTCGCCGGATAGTCGTGTGTATTGTGAAGTAGTCAAACAAAACGGGCATTATATTACTGTCGCCATTCACTGCACTCCTACGAACAAACCGCACGGAGTAACCTTCGATCCTCTCGCATCCTTCACAGGCCCCAGGATTCTCCTTTCCTCTCCTCTCGTCTCCTCTCCTCTCTAAGAAACGGAATCCTCTTTCACGAGCCCCGGAGCTCCGTTCGTTATGCAACGCGATTCTATTCGACGGCAGACCGTTAATTTAATTCGCGCTTTCCAGTTAATTAATCCCAATTACAACGTACCGAACCAGCCACCTACTCGCGCGCCTACTCGCGTATATTGCAACCTTCTCGCGTACGTACGTACGTCCACCTGAATGCCCCCTTTTAATCCGTAAACACCTGGTCCCGCGGCACCTTCGCGTATTATTATCCCGACCGATAAATTAATGACTGACACAGAATTGCCCGTTAAACCGATTAATGATCCGCGGGGTTAACGAGAACGACGCTTCTTTCGGAAAGCGTAGCATTCTTGCGGTTATGTATAGGTATACATGTATAATGTATGTCCTGGTATAAAGAAAAAAAAAAAAATTGTCCGATGAGGATAGACACCGGCAGGTTTAACGCTGCAAGGTGCTAGTCTTGGTGGGATATTAATAAAACGAGGAAGAAGAACGATGTACGTGATATCGAAGTACCGTGATTTTGCAGCTGTTTTTCCGTTGCGTACCGGTTGTTCTTGAAGTACGTAGGCTTCGGGTAAATGGCTTCCCTCGAAACAAAGTTGCACGCGACGTGTAAAGTGTTGCGTATACACGGTGGTTATGATTTAATGAGATTATCTTGCCGCGTACAACCGTTAACTTCGTTACGCATCGGTGTATTATTATTTACGATTTATTTGTCAGGTTATTAAACGCCTGTTCTTTTCTTCTTTCTCGTTCTTCCTTCTTCTTCTTCTTCTCCTCTTTCTTCCCTCTTTTCTTTCCTTTTTTTTTTTTTAACTTTTTGCGATTATTACACCTTTGCACATCGCGATTTATCTCCTCCCTCATTTTTAAATCCTCCTCGCGACCAATTCCTTTTCATTTATTGCCATCCACCGTTCGGATCGGTGTGGCGTGCATAATTGCTACCGCAAAAACCGTGCAATTTTTCGTGTTCAGCGTGATTTAATGGTAACCACCGCGAAACGAGGCAGTCGTCAGATTTTACGCGGCCTCCGGACAGTTTGTTTAAAAGTCGCTCGTCTGGTTTCCGCCTTGCCGGGTATAACGCAATCGTAATTTCCACCTGCAGGACCGCTCGATTTGCATTCGCGTGCAGCGTAGCTGGCAACTCTCGGGACCGGGACAATTAATCGGCCCGCCATGCGCTTAAAGGACTGTTATTTCGCGGCGTGTAACGCATTTAAATGAGGTTACGTGTCAGCATTGGCGTACCGATCTTCTTTTCTCTCTCTCTCTCTCTCTCGCTCTCTTTCCCTCCGTGCTACGGCACGATAAGCCGTTTCTCTGACTAATTTTTTTCTTTTGACTTTTCTTTCTCTTTCCCTCCTCCGTCTTTTTCTTTTCGATCTTCGAATCTCTCCGTGTCCCTCTCTTTCTCTCTCTTTATCACGCTATATTTCTACCAATCTCTGTGTCTCTGTCTCTCTTTCTCGTTTCAACTCTTTCGTTTACACGTCGAAGACGCGCACGCTGAAGATGTTCCACGGCGCAAATATAACTGTGCAGTCGGACAACTTCGTAATTCGTATTTCACCGACAGGTGAGAACCGAGCCACGGAGAGCACGGTTCTTCGTCTGCTTTTTGCATTCGTCACGTTCCCCTTTACTTCTCTCCTCTCTCCTCCCTCTCTCTCTCTCTCTCTTTTTCTTTCGTTACACACCGTGGTAACGTACAAATTTTAACGGACATCTTTAATTGCGTATTTCTGTTTCTCGTTTCTTTTCCCCCGGCCGTGCACACCGACACCTCGTTCGTCGCGCGCTCGTGTAAACGTTTTAACGGATTAAAAGATTAAACCGACGGAATTTTTAATTGCCCCATTTTCGTGTCCGACTTAATTATATCGCGCAGATCCGATCTCGCGACCAAAGTGTCGGTCATTAAACGTTCACCGCGTGTGTTCGTACGTACGTACGTACACGATAACGCGTGCATTAATCCTCGCGTAACCTTCGTTACCCAACGATTTAGTCGTATAGCCCACGTAGCGAAAGAATCACGCGAAATTCCATCGGCCGGGCGGAAAATTCCGCGGCAATTTCCAAGGCGACAGCAGCCCCGCGTGCGTTTTCTGTAGCACGTTCACTCCGCAGGGTGCCCTCCGGTTGAGGTAGCGAACGCGACCTTATTTAGCGCGCCAGGAATTCCAGGCTCCCCTTCTTCGGGGATCTTCCAGCTCGGGCACCGTGCCAAAGAATTCACGGGCGAATTCCCGGGGAATTCGCTCAGGTAAAGCCACCTCGCCTACCTTGCTTATTGTCGTGCAACTGGTGGTAGTATGAATTTTCTAACCACCACAGGGGTTGATTTTTTTAAAGGGAAATTAATTAAAATCTAATCGTCACTCTAGACTACATTGATATATCTTTAATTTTTAATATAATTATAATGGAATACTGTATTGTGAGTAATTATGCTACGATAGATAAAATTGATCATTTTATTAGGAATATATTTCTAATTACAAACGGATGATTTACGTGGTGTTTGATTAATTTCATCGAGTCATTAGCAGACAAGTCGAATTTCCACCGCGAAAGGTCATCTCGTTAGAGAAGGATTCCACTGGCTCCGCCGAGTGCTTCTTCGACTGTGCAATAATTCGTTGCGTAACAGCGACTTAAGGCGGTACCTCATTGGTCGACTGTCGTGCTCCTACGTCCGGGATCCACGGGACCGTCCTTTAACCTGACGCTCGTGCCTTGTGATTTTACGTAACGAGCCTGAAGTACTGGTACAACGCTACGATCGGATTCCAGGTCTTCTTGCTCGTCACCTGACGATGCGGCGATGGTATATCAGTCAATCAGCGAGATTAAAATCACACCTTCGCGTTCGTACACACGTGATTACAATCGTATCTTATGTTCGAGAATCCCCGGGTGATCGACCTTTCGTCATTCTTTTTTTTTCTCCTTTTCTTTTCTTATCGAACACCTCTTCGACGTACATACGTAGGTACACCTATTGTTTCACAATCGTCGTACTTCTAATTAGAATAGTCACCTTTGAAACGGTAAGTAATTTGTGCCGGTATTGGTGGTATTAATTACACGATAGAATAATAATAGTAAAACGCATTCCATGAGAATCTGAAATGTTAAGTAGCGTTTCCGTTCTCTGTTCAATTAACGGTAGTGCAGCGATAACGATGATTGTGTGTATGTGTGTATTTTTTTTCTTCATCGTTTCCACTCTTTCTCCCGGTTTTTCGTCGTTTGCTTTATCGCCGCCTTTAGAGGCCGTTTTCTCTTTAACCGTCGATAGCCAAGACCGCCTATCGACCTTCCGTTGTCGACGATACGTCGAAGAATCGATAGTTCGACATGCCTTACACACTTTGCTACTTAGTTCGTGTCCTCCTGCAGGACATCCTGTTCGATAACGAATCCCTCTCCTCTGGCTGCTCTCTACGTAGACAGATAAGGGCCACTTTTCACCGTTGAGCAGCTCCTTAGTTCACCCATCCGAAGAATGTAGGTTTTTAATGCACTCGATTCCCTTTTTCCCTTCCATTTCAACCCTACCAGTGTATACAATCCCACATCTCCCCTCGTTGTACTTAGAATTAGATACCTGTGTTCTATTTTATTTATTACATTTATATCTGATGGCGAATTTATCCTTTTGACAATTTTAGTTTGATAAAATTTTAAACAAGGGAACGATACTTAATTGAGAAATTCGGTATGTCGATGATTTTTGATAATATTATTCCACGTTGACACGAATTAGTCACAAATTACACGGTTCGTTGCGACAATTCGGACGTTGAGACGGAACAATTATCCGAAGCAAACTAAAGTAAAGTGCTTATTTACATAAACATCCAGCGCTCGCGTTATTAACTTTCGTCGTCGAATGTGTAACGTCTTCGCAGTTGATAAGCGAGTCCTGCTGGTGGACGCCTGGTATCAATTTAAACGGTACCTTTAACCGCCGCGATGACTTTTATTTCCACTTCTCCCCTGAGCGTCGTGGGTAACAGCATCGTGTGGTCAGAAGACGTATATCTCTGTTCGTCAAAGTGCAAAGTCAACGTCCTCGGATACCACTTTACATGTTCGCGGATCGTCTTCGTGAAACGATCGCATGTCCGACAATGGTTTTCGATCGTCGCGTGTTACCGAACCGCGGCGAACAATCACGGAACGAATAAAATACATATACAATACATACATATACATACATATACAAAGCGAAGTCGGCTCCCGTCCGTTTCGATTTCCGACGATGGCGGCGGCAAAAGGATCTCGATAGAAATTCTGTTCCCCTTACGAGTGGCATTTTCATTGCGTAACAGCCGTTTTAAGGAACGTTACCACGACGTTGTATCACCATGGAAATCCGACCGCTGGCATTTTATTAAGGCTGTTATATGTACGTACCTCTTTGCTTTGACTTCGAGGAACGTGTCTTACGACCGGTAAGGACGTTATGTTTACAGTTCTCTCGAAACCTCTCGGTGTCCATGCCCACGAGCACACGATCTATGCAATCTGCATAAACGGTTAGAAACCACTACCTGGAAGCTGAATTTTATTAAATTAACGGTACACATCTTATTCCGGGAAAGGTTTACAAAATTCTCTGGTTAAATCTCGCGGGTGTAAAAAAGAAAAATGAACATATTCTTTGTTTACCCCTTACAGTTTTGTTCCTTAGTTGATATTACCGATGGACACTCGAGATTATTCGCGTATAATTATTCACGCTATATAATTTATAGCGTTAGAATATAGTCGTTATCGTGAATAGAATCGACGAATAATTAACGGTCCGCGGGAAATAAAAGAACAGTATCGATCACGATTTCTCTAAAAGATCCCTCGCGCGAGAGAGAGAGAGGGAGAAAAAAAGAACACACATGAATGCGACCGTAAGACGCGTGTGTGGCTTTTCTCCTTCGTTTTCTCCTTCGAATCTATTAAACTATCCAGCGATTAATTCCCCGGCTAAATACGGTTATCATTTACGGCGGGGCCGATTAGAGGCGATAGTCGCGCGCGAGCATTTGAAATTAAAATACGACCGACGTACAGGAGGACGCAGCCGTGAAAACCGAATCGAGCCACTAAGTAAGTCAACGGTAATATATTATTTCGATTTCTAATCTTTGCCCGCGCGTACCGTTTTGCAACGACATAAAATATCATCGGTCGTACGTCATTGCTAAGCGTGGCTGTAATTGGTATTCCTTGGGAATGTGGTAGTGCCATTTTCCTTCGTCATCGGGTCCACCATGGTCGTTCGTCGGTCGCAGGAAGAGAAGAGGAACCAGACGATCTGCCTAGAACGATTATGTAACCCGTAGTACCAGGAAAACGTCCCGCGGAACGGTGTTCGCGTAATAGAAGCGGGATATAAATGTGTTCCTCCGGGTTTTGCGAATATACATTACAAAGTATTTGCGGTTTTTAAACGATTGTCCTTGTCGCGAAATTATTGACCGTGTTCCATGTGTGTTCGTCCGGACGGTGACGTATGTCGAAGATAAAATCGTTAGAGTAATATTCAACGTGGTACAGTTACAAAATCGACGTCACGGGAAATATATATGTAGACGGTGGATCGTAAAGCAGCCTATCCGGAGTCAGTCGTTCTGCAATGCATAATTTATTTCGACATCTCGAAACCGAATCGTCTAGCTTCTCTACCTTGTGGAGCTTGGTATATATTTATGTATGGATGTATAGAAATCGAATAGATTTTCCTTCGTTTCGTATTACGATTAATTTATTAGGTCTCCGCTGTCCTTTGTCCGGATGTCTGAAGTATGAGATTATATATTTTCGCTAGTTTGATAGATTTAATCATTAAACTTTAATATGACTTATACTTCATGAACATAGTTTTCATATAATCCAATTAAACTAGGAGGAAAAGACAAGATGCTTAATTAAAATCTATAGAAATGGTATTCAAGACAATTCCATAAATATCAAAAGAATCCTTGGATGAAAATTCTTTAAAATCTCACTGTTCTCCCTGATTTCGCATCTCGTCACCGGTGGTTGTCTACGTCAGGCCGGATTCCTCTCTATAACATCTCTCTCTCTCTTTCTATCTCTTTCTTTCCTCCCTCGTTCTCGTCCTCATTTTCTTCGTAGCTGACCCTCCACTCTTCCCTTCGTTGCTCTCTTCGTCTTGTTTCTATTCCCGCTCCTGGCATTGTCCTCCCGGCGCGAGGAGTAATGTAATGGGGCCCCGAACGAAGGGGCTACGCCATTGTGTCGGGATTTATTGGACGCGGCCGAGGACAAAGGTTTGTCACTGCAAATTATGATTCGTGCACGTACCCCTTCTACCTGACGACATAGAAAGTCCACCGGCCAATTACCGCCTTTCTATTCCACGGTTACGTTGGGTGGACCGCGCGTACGTTTCTAGGTCCTCGAATCCTGCTTTCGACGGATTTTTTCTCTCTCTAACTGTCTCTCTTTTTCTCGTTCTCTCTCTCTTTCTCTTTCTGTCTCTGGCGGTATCTCCTTTTCTTTTGTAAATTCACCTACACGGATCTATTGTTCAACGTACGGGACACGGCCGAACCTGCGACCGGTTCAAGGAACCTTGGAAGTCTTTTTGAATAAACGCGGCAATGGCCGGGTTTCACGAGCGAGACAATTATTACAATTTTATGTGCTCGAACGTGGTATTTTTTTTATTTTTTTTTTGGTCGGTGATTTTTTTCGTTTCCGTCGGTTCTTGTGCTGCGGCTGGTAAAGAAGTCCGGTAGTCGAGGACGATCTTGACCTGGAATTGCAGTTTATTTATTTACGCGATTCCGCGCACGCAACGTCCTCGTGAATTAAGAATCCGTTTTTCTTCCTTTTTACGTACGTGTATATGTGTACGAGTATGTGTATGTGTATTTTTTTGTATCTGTTACCGCGTGTCATTTATAACGGTACAATGTCACGGAGTTTATGGCAGGGCAGAAATTACGACGCCTTCTTTTCCGTTCCTTTTTTTCTTGTTTTCTGTTTTTTTTTTTACATTTCTTTTTACTCGGTATCCTCGCCATCACCTTCGTTCTGGGTTCGTAAATCTGACGTATCTGGCGCAGATAAATTACAAGGTGGCTGGAAGGTTAGTGCCACGTGGGCGGAAAGTTGCCTTCACGGGCAAAATTCGAATTTGCATCCGAGAGCGGGACGGGAAAACGGAAGAACGAGGAGAACGATACCCATCCAACGCGAAAGATTAATGCAACCTTTCTGCCAATTTAATTTATATCCCCCCGAAGAATCAACCGTAGAAGAAGTTTCTCGACACTGTATCACGGATACCCACTGTAACATACGTGCAAAAAATTCCCCTAGACATTATGACAACCATACCCATGTATTAGTAGTAGTAGTAGTAGTAACACTCAAAGATCTCTAACGTCGTTCGACTGGCACGAGCGAAAGCAATTAAACGATAATTATATTCCGTTCAAAGTGAAACATACGAATCCACGATTCGTACGAAGACAAGGACACGTGTGAAGTACCTACTACATACCTCCCACCGGTCACACGGATACCGGAGAAAGTCTTAAAAGGTGGCACGTGAGGAATATCCTCCTCCACCCTTCTTCTCCATCTCTTTCTCTCTACGCAGCTCGATTGTTCCACGTCAACCTGTCATTTTTATTTTTTTATTCTCTCTTTTTTTTACGATGCGCTCTTTACCGGTGAAAATGATGTCGTGCCGACGACGACGACGTGGAAATCGTTCGCACGGGCGAACGCACACCGATGGAATCGACAACGTAGCACGCGGTTTCTCTTAGGCGTGGCCCACAGTCGAACGATCACGAACCGACGAATTATTATCGTTACGCGACGATGCGTGAAGACGAAGCGGTGGATGCTGGAGGAGAGGAAAAATAACACCGAAGTTATAACTAGCCGAACCGTCGACAAGACGGTTGATCATCGTCTAGCCTTAGGTGACTTCGCGAAGTTATTTACTAGCCCGACGTTACGTGCACCGCTGTTGGAAGCGGTGACCCGCGACATACTTTGTCGTTTCTGGATAACTAGATTCATATCGTTCTAATACAGATACAGAGAGGGAGAGAGAGAGAAAGAGAGAGAGAGGTTTAAACAGGCGTACATGGTAAGGCTCGTTTATAATACACTTGGAAATTCTACCGGTGATAATTTGCACGTTGGAAAGCAACGAACGCCATTGGTAAGTCGGAGTCCTCCTCTTCGTTGGGATAACGAATAATGATCGACGACCCGTTGCCCGAGTTATACGGGATTTTATTTCTGTTATTCAGATTATCTTACGGTTATATATTACGATGGGAAATGAAACCGGCGGCGGGATTGTTTACCACCGGTTACGAACCAGTATTAAATGGAGTAACCTGCATTTACATTTTAGGATCCTTATCATTTCAAGTTCAAGTATGGGAACATAATTTCAAACCCCTATTAGCGGGTAAGATATAGTGTTTACATGTTTATAGTAATCGATGCCGATACGAGCCGATATACTATGTCTGTATGTATATGTATAGATATATATATTTACGGTGGTATAAAATTGTAATAGAAATAATTTCAATCTCCGCGTTGATATATATTTATACATGGCCGACAGAAAATTCTTACGGTCGTTTGGCAAGTTAATTAATTCTCTATATGCAGTTCCATTAACTTTCTAGAAATGTTTTTCTTTCTTTCTTGTCTCTAATGTTTTTCCTTTCTTTTTTTTCTTCTCTCTCTCTTTCTATATATCTTCTCATTTAGTAGATCATACATCTTCTACGTATCGTTGGTTTATTACATTATTTTAATTGGACGGTCCCCCTGTAAATGTAGCTTCTCGATGTATTTTGTTCTGCGAACGGTTTAATTAGAGAACTGTTGATTTTCTCGTAGAGAAAACATCGTTGTTCGTGGTAGATGAACGTGCTAGATATTTTGTAACCAGTTAGTCACAGGAGCTACACGCGGCTTTCATCAAGGTCGAGGATTTCTCCTTTAACTCTCTTCGAAAACGCTGATAACGTCGAACCTGCTCGACTACAAGCCCAGATTCACCAACGTTATTTTTTTTATTTTAATTCCCCCTCTCTGCTTTTTTTTACCGTGGTTATCACAGCCATACGTCGTCGTCGTCGCGAATATAACTTGATTTCTCTTGTTACACCCTGTCTCACATACTCCCCGTACGTATCTGAAATGAAAGACGAAGACAGAAAAAAAATAAGAACACATCGAACAAAAGTATGACGAGTCTCGTCACGGTGGTTTAAAAGAATCTCGCGTTAAGTGCACGTTAGTGTGGCGCCATTAGGATTTAGCCTACTTGAAGCAATGCCAATTAGCCAGACACCATTCAAACAAACGATCGTTCTTCGTCGTGTTTATCCGAACGTCGATGTCGCAGGATTAGGCGACTTTCACTCGGTCTTCTCCCTACATACCGCCATTATAAGTACATATACATATATACGTATACTTTCCCCTGTAACCACCTGCACCTGTCTAACTGGTGGTAATTAAAAGCTCGTGAGGTAGTATAACAGAGCAAAACGGCCACGCGAATGTTTGATATCTCGGTATTGTTAATTCCGTTGATTGGCTCGTTACTCGGCCCGGGGGATTGATTACGTTCATCGTGACCGCTTCATCGTCGATCTTCATTGGCATCGGTGGGGCCTTGATTATACCGTAGGAAAATATCCGTATTGGTACTGTACGATCTTCGGGCGAATTAAAATCAATTCGGTATAAATTACATACACGTAACGGTAGCCGTCCAATACCACGGAAGCGACGTGAACGTTAATGGCTGATTTACCAGCATGCATTCTGGCATTATACCGCGGCGAATCCTATCGCATAGAAACTAATCAACCGGCCAATAACAATTTATTGGCTGGAAAATACGTAAGATCGTAACCGATGTATATGTATCTCTTTTACTCTCTCTCTCTCACCCCTTTCTATCTATCTATCTCTCCTTCTTTCTTTCTCTTTCTCTTCGAGGGTATGTTACATACATGAACCTCATCGGATCGATGGGCAATAAACGCGGGTATACCACCGATTGCCAGGGCTCGTCATGCAATTACGAAGACTATGACTTGTCTCTCACTCGACTTAGATTAGATGAAAGTCTTCAACGCCGTCGTTTCATTTTACAAGGATCCACGTGGTATCCGACGATCGTGATAGTATTATACCGTGACTGTATCATGACTACTCGGAGCGCCGATCGTGGGGGATACGGCGAAGTGGTTGAAGATAATCAGCCACCAGGAAGTCGAAGTGAAGCTGTAACGACCGATCCGATCGTAGATTATCCTGTCAAGGGACCCCGAAGTCACGAGGAAATGAAGTACGCGCGAGATACGGAAGATTCGGTGGAAATAAAAAAAATTTATACAGATGTGCGGGAAATGATTAATTAAAGAATTCTTCGTGGGGAAAGAATTAGTTGAAAAAGAAAGAATATTATGTGTGTATGTGTGTGTGTTTTTTTGAGATCAATCAGGACTCTTTAGATTTTAGATTCTTTATGAGGTGGATGATGCGGGTTTTTTGCAGAGTTTTTTTTTTTATTTGACCGTTTGATACCGGCTAGATCAAAGATCGAGATAGGTACGTACGGTAAATTGATATATTCGCGCAACAGGAAAACCAAATCGGTAGCCTACATTCCTGATAAGACACCGTGACTAAACGTTAGCTCTGGCGAATCGCTGTGGATGCCTGAACGCGGTAGATAATCAATAACCAGGAAGTCCATGCTAAACTGGAACGTCGACGCATCGTAGATCTGTTTATCGAAAAAAATATATATAAAAAAATAGAGTTACTCAGCACCGCTGGTAGGTGGCATCGTTGTAATAGACTTTCCTTCTTTGTTTTATCGAATCCACCCGACCAGCGCAACGGAATTGCTTTTAACAAATAGGATACAAGCTCGCGAAACGCGAATAGATTGATCAGCATTTGAAATATGAACTTCGGTTATATACTGAAATCTACGTTTGTGCACTTCGTTCCCGACGTGAAAGCCTATCGAGTAAATCCTATCAAAGCCATAGTACAAAATTCAAATTATCCACCAACGGTTCTATTAACAATAAATCTATTACAAATATTTTTTAACTAAATTTCCCTCACTTATTATTACACGTACAAAATTAACTATTACCCGTCTTAACAAATCACCTACAAACATTTGTACACACATTATCCGTAGATTCATTCTTAAATCCGATAAATTCTTAAAAAATCTCGGAAATTTACCACGTGCCAGTATTGCACGGTGTCCCGGAAAATGACGGGGTCGTCTGAAAATAGGATGGTCTGGATCGTGGTTCTTTGATCGAAGAATCACCGGGACTATCCGTAGGGTCACGTTACCGTTGAGGTCAGATTGGTCCCTTCAGTAACCTCGCCCATTCTGTGCCGCAACACGGTGGGGGGAGGGAGGGGGACTTAAGTGATAGTAACCCGGGCTATGCATGGTAGCACGCCATGATCACGCCATGTGAGAATCGTGAGGTAAACACGGACAGAGTCGAAGAAGATACAACCTGATCGGTGACCAGGAAGTCGCGGAGGAAGCCGGGACACATTGGGTACCGAGTTACAATGTCACGAACACCTCGGATTACCGGTTAAAGAAAGCACACACGGGCGACATGGTAATTAATATTATCGTCCACGTAATAATTATCAATTCTTGCCGAATGGTATAAGTAAATTCTCGTTGGCTTAACGTTACGATTGAACGCTTTAATGTTATCGGTTCCACCGTAAAACGCGTTTTAACGTCGCCTCGGCGACATTACCGTACGTTATTCGCGGTGATTTCCATCGGTTTTGTAGTTTTTTTTTAGTCGTTCATTTTTTTTGGAGGGTTTTTTTTTCCTTCTTCTTTTTGGTTATTTTTATTTCAATTTCAAGTGTCGACGTACACGTTAAAGAGTCACGGTTATCCGTAGGATCAGCAACGGCGAATATATCGGGATCTTCAGGCTCGCGCGATCCATTCCGCTCTAAATCCTTGATCTTATCGCGCGACACTACGTGCATCCTCTCGCACTCGACATCAACACACATCAAGCGTCGCGGGATAATAAATTCGTCCGTTTCGCCTCGAAGTTGCTCAATCTCTGCCACCATTACGTGTCCGTGTAATTAACGAGCTTTAGACAAGAATTCTTATAATGTACATTAGACAATCAATGATCATATCCTCTCTCTCTTTCTCTCTATCGATCATTTCAACACAATAACCAACTTCTTTTTAATTCGTATAAAATAAAATGATACTCGACATGGAAATCGTTTTCAACGTTACCGAAAGACACGATCGAAGATTTACGACTACCGGGATAATCGCGATGTAACACAGATGATACGGTGGAATTTTTTTCCTCGATCCGTGTCGCGGTGATTGATACGGATCGGAAAACCGTCGTCCGGGGGCCGGCGATCGCGGCGACGTGAAATTCCGCGCGTCACGAGTGACAAAGTGGTACGTTCACCTTTTTGCCCAGCTTCCCGTCGGGGAAGCATCCCGTCCCGGATGATCGACGCGATGCTCGTGCGCCGATGAAACCAGAAGTCCTTGATCCGTGGGCGATGCAAAACGATCGTCGCTATACCCGGAAGAAGGTGCGGTAGGTCAGCGTTCCGACGCCGGGATCGATCGATCGATCGATCGGGGCTTTTCACGGCCGATGATCCTGGCGCCTGAAAAACTCGGTCAGTTCTCATTGATGGCAACCAAAGATCCAGATTCTGTAAAATTGATCTATTTTTAATCATTCGTGATTTTGGGAGATTTCATTTTCTATCTGTGACGATAATTCTGTGGTGGAAACTGATTTTTCTTTGGGATTTATTAAATTCTTAATTGTATCGTATAAAATGATTTATCGAAACATAGTAGTGACGATTTCTTTTCAAGAATCGTAATGTATTCCGAAAAATAGTTTAAAAAATCTATAAACATTCGAATCATTTGTATAGGATAGGATTCACTGGGAAAATATTTACAGTGATAAATGACCTTCGGTGAATTCCACCAACGCAGGACGGATTAGTCCGCGTTTTACAACGTTATAAAAACGGGATTCCGGCGGGCGAACAACAACAAGCGAAAACATCTGATCGATATTTTTTTCCCCTGCCGTTTCTCCCGCGACCAGTCGAAGAAGCGTGAAGAAAAATCATTATGATATATTTCTTTGAACGACGACCGGATATTCCGATAAATAAGATTCCGTGGCCTGCTTCGTTCCACTCCGTTCTCGATATGAAATAAAAAAAAAAAAAAACCCAAAAAAATAAATAAAAGAAACGCGACGATCGGAAGCGAGAACTAATAATCTTCTTCGAAAAACGCTTTCACAGACACGGTCTACTAACCGCGAACAAATGTCGGCGATTAATGAGTGTTGAAAACGAGTCGGTCGTGTTTGTTTCGCGATCTTCTTCATCTTTATACGGGCAGAGGAGAAAGTGCACGCGATAAACGGCGATGGCGCGTTAGAAAAATCGACGAGAGACCGCGTTATCTCTCTCTCTCCCCGTGGCTCGGCAGCTGCTTGTATTATATCGAACGATTTTACTCGTCGATGATTTCCAACGGAATGAATTGAACCAGAAAGACGTCGAGCACTGGTGGGCGGTGTTAACGACCGGCTGTTCAAACCAGGAAGATGCGGTAGGTCAGGATTATGCGGGTCCCTCTGTATACACGAAATTATGGAGTACACTAGATAAAAAGGAAAAAGGGTGGAGAAATTTTTATCGAATATAAATCTTAATAGAATGTTATTATATTTAATAATAACATATAATATATCTCAAGATATCATCCTATAGTTATTTTCATCTTCTATATCATAGAAAAGCTCTATTAATATATTAGACAAAGTAGAAAAAAGTACATAGTTTCAATAGAAAAGCTTTTTAAACCATATCAAGTGAACACAGTGGTACTGTAAGGTTTGCCAACGTGACGAATTTTCGCACGTTTCCGCGAAATGGTCTATCCGAGCGAAAAGAAATTCCGGCAGAATGTTGCAGTAAGCGTTATACGAGGAAGAGATTACAGGGTTCTCTCTTGGGTTCCGTGCTTTCTCTTCCACCGTCTCAATCCTCTCGCATTGTTCGCCGAGCGTCGTCCGCTTCTTCTTCCTCTTCCTCCATGAGAGATCTTCCCACGCACGTGCCGGGGCCCCTTCGTACGGGTCCGCGGGGCCCGGTGAATAATTACCAGATGAAGATACCGCCGCCTCGTGTAGGCTGAAATCTCTGCCGTCCCTCTCTCTCTTTCTCTCTTTCTCTCTTTCTCTCTCCCTGACCGTCTGCGTCGTCGGTGCAGGAGGATTTTGCAACGGTACCTATGTGCCTATTTGACGACGACGTGCCCTTCCCCTCCCCCCCTTTGGATAGGACAACCCACGAAGACACCATGGTGAACTATCAGCATCCCCTGGGTCCACGGGATTTCAACGTGAAAATCGTACGATGAAAAGGAGATAACTGTTCGCACGTTTTCCGAGATCGCTTAACGGGGAATTTATATTCGAACCATGGGGTGGGGGAGGTTGGAGGGAAAAGAATTGATTATTTTTGAGAATAATATAGAAGTCGAGTATTCCAGATGATAGGATGAGTTGTTACGTAGGCAAAAGGCCGTCCGTGTACCTTGCGTAAAGTGATAAACTGTGTATTGTGCGAGTTTAAAAACTGTGTTGCCGGTGCGACTCTCTCGGCTAAAGGTATTCCTCGGTACTTTCTCTACGGGGATTCGCCGTCGATTGGAATAGTACTTCATCGTTCTTACATCATAACACGGGTCTCGTGGGACATCGCGGTCGGCACCGTAGACGACGACGAGGAGGAGGAGGAGGATGGAGGATGAAGAGGAGGTGGAAGAGGAGGAGGAGGTTAAGTGATATAGTCGATCGCATAACCATGTAACTGTACGTGCACCGAGGCACAAACTTTACACGCACATTTGCATACAATTGCAGCGTAAAGCTTCTCAACCACTGTGGTTGCCCCATAAACGTCACGATTCTTTTGATCCTCGCCCATCAAATTCACGGCTGTTGCCGAGGACGGTGAAAATTTCCGCGTAACTTTAGCGGAATAATCGCGTGGCGTTCAATTTGTCAACAGAGAGAAGGATCGTCTTCAGAACAATCGAAAGACAGCGATGTCACTTGGGAATTTTTCTAATTTTTTTTCCACGGTGATTTTAAACTACCTACGTCGAGTATTTTTTTTGTGGCAATAAATTTTTATAGGTTTTTGAAAGTAGCTGTAAAACGAGTAGATGCGACAAGATTGTCGCAGGTGGCAACCGAAAGAGAAATCGCAAGGACTCGTCGAGGCTGGTTTGAGGAGTTCTTCTGAAACTTTGTTTCTAATTAACGACTGCACAGTGCTAATTGTCCAGCTGCCGCGTCGAGAGACCTTAGAGATTCCTTTTTTTTTTCCTTAACACGGGTCGAACAGGTTCAACCTTGAGACCAGCGGGATTCTTCTTTTCACTCCGCGGAATAAATGCTTCCACGAAAATGACGAAGCATCGTCGAAAGTAAATTTCCTCGGTTTCGCGGAATCGTTTGAGATTCTCCTACGTTAGAAAATACTTGTCCATTCCTCGAATGTACTTCAGGCAACGCTCCGTAACGCCGTGTAACTTTCCAAGTTACACACCCATTGTCCTTTTAAAGCAATTACATTTGCCGCCGGCAAGTAGGTACGTTTCTAATGAAATATTTATAAATTGGAATACAAACGATACGTTCTAGTATATCTCACGACGGATATTTATCATTTTCTCATTGTACAATTATTTTCGAAAATAAAACTAATCGATCTTTGTCCCGTTTAATCACCCCTGTCTTTAACCATTATTTTAATTTTCTTTTTCAGAGGTGGCAGAGAAGATGGTTCGTTCTCTACGACGACGGCGAGCTAACGTACTCGGTGGACGAACACGTGAGTAACAAAATTTCACAACACACACCCTCGCACTTATAATTCCATAGCGACCGGACACGACGAATCGAATCCCCTTAAAGTTTCCTACCACACGCGGTCCGTCCACGCGAGAATCCACTTTGCCTCTGACAAATCCGTTTAACCGTCTCGCTACGGTTTCGTTCAACTTCTTTCGCGAATAATCGCGCGTGCCTGTGATTTTTAATTCGCCGGTGAATCACCTCGAAAGCGTTCCAATTCCCCGCGAACTTTCGGATCACGTGATAGGGAAAACTTCGGAAGATCAAAGGGAAAAGTGTCGTTAACGTTGTGTGACGTTAAAAAAACGACGACGAGCGACGTCGACGTCGTCGTCGTTAAAACACCCACACGGTAGACGCGAAATCATTCGGACACGTGATAGCCATGCGTTACCGTTCAAGAATCGTGAACTGTCAGACTTCTAACGTTATGGCAGGCAGTGAATCAAAACCTGCCCCCTGAAGTGGCTCCCTCGGAGTCTAGGAGTGCCAAAGGTCGGCGTCAATTGTACTTACTAGTCGGCTGCCTCTTGCCTGAGACCGTCTTCTAACACCGTCGATACACCATCAACACCGACAATAGCAACAGCATATCGGTAACGTTCACATTAAACGTAGGTACGTGTCTAATGTGAAAGACAGTCAGAAATTTCTTAAATTTTCGTAGCTAACATTAATGGCAGCCGGTAATAGTCGGAAAATTGATTTTAAAGTCCCGTAGAACGATAGAAATAATAGGATCTTATGAACGTCGTTCATATTTCACCTCGGCAACATCTGTGAATTAAAGAGGGAAAATATTTGATAAAAATATCAGCTATAAAATATCCGATGGTATAATAATGACGCTTGATGAGATACGTAGATTTTTGTTGTTCCTCTTCTTCTTCTTCTTCTTCTTCTTATCCCTCCCCCATCGTGCGAGACGGGATGTTTATTTCATTACATATTGGTCACGGGTATGTATAGTAATTTGTAGGACGGTGATCGGGCGTGAATGAAGTGGAAACAAGAACATGCCAAGGGTCGATCGGTGGAGGTGCTATCGCGTTAAAGGCCTCCGTCGGACGATCATCCATTTCTGTGTCCAACAACTCGGCCATCTTCGAACACCAGATTAATGATCCAGTCTCGAAGCGTAAGAGGGCCATTCGTTTCGAGAATAATCTCGGTCGAAAAATGCGAAAAGATAATAACCAGTATACGGCAGATGCGTGTATTACCCTCCTCCCCCTTTTACCGGCTGTGTATGTGTGTATATGTATATATACAGGACACAGGAGTCGTTCTGGGCGTCCTTGAGGTGGAATGAGAAATTGGGCTAACGGGTCGAAATAAATTCAGATGGGGCGCACCGTCTGCGAGACGCAGATTATATTCGTACAGGAGCGATTGTTTCCAGAATAGCTCGTCCGGCCGTGGTATCTCGTTGAATCTCGTTAAATTTGTCAGATGTCAACGTGATAAATCGATACGGTCGAGATTATGCTATATTTTTTAAAGACACTTTTTACTTGCCGTACAACAGCGTAGGATGCTGAGCATTGGTCCAGGGATTAAAAATCTTAAGTATGTATTTCATTGTGATTGAACAATTGACGGTGTTACTTAGATTTTTAAAAAAGTGGTTCTGTTAATTTGTATTCCTTAGTGTGAGGGTAGATTATTATACCTAGTTCACACCAAGTAAATATTTCATTTCGAACAGTGTCAACGTGTCACGTGGGATGAGTTTCAAATCTAACCGAGACCCGGCGCACGGAACGGTTTCATCGTAATTTATTCAGCTGCCTCAATCGGCGAGTGGCTAATTCGTTTAATTACGTGCGCGTAAATCAGATCTCGTCGTCGTAATCAGCCGTAGACATCGAGTTCTCTAATTATTTGAAACCACGACTAGCCACAAGGTACCTTCTCCGTCGGTGGAAAGTGAAAGAAAACTTTCCCGTGGTTATTCGTGACGCAAACACAAGGGGAGGGGAGGGAGGATAAGAGAATAATTAATGATAGATCGGGATCAAGATCGAGGGATTCAATTTGACCGATCGCTACTTCGTCCTTCGAGGTCGTCGAATACAAGTCGGCGTAGGTAAATCCGCGGGATAATTGAAAGGATGTTATTCCGCGGACTGTGCAAACTCAGCTAATCATTCCAATTCAGACGATTAATTCCGCGGTAGTTCCTCCTTTTCCCGTAAGCGGATTTGCATAATTGGCCACCGGTGACCATTCGGCATACAGTGCCACTATAAACGACGCGGACGCCAGAATGCTCCCCTGAGAAATGCTATTTCCAATTAACTATCGATTATTGAGCTCGCGCGAGCAAACCGGCGGGATCGAGCGATTAGGGTTGTCCCGTTTAAATAACGCTAATAAATATACGCGACGGGATGCTTTCCTTTCTTTAGCCTCTATTTTCAATGATCCACCGCGCGCATACGTTTATAATTCGTCCCGGTCGCGACGTTAAAAACCGACGCCGGGTTTTCACAGTCGACCGCGAGAAATATATTTTCTCTCGTTAAATATTTCCGTTTAAAGGTGAAACGTAGGAAGATACATTTATTTAATATCGTTTTTCTTTTTCTATTCCTTCTTCCGTATGGGAGTTTTTCTTTTTTACCCGTTTCATTTCGATAAATCGAAATAATGGACAGAGTAGATAGAATCATTATCGTTAATACGCGACGAGTAATTCGCAAGGTTGAAGATTAATAGGAAATATCATCGTCTCAATAACGTACATTACGCTGATGAAGCCGATGTAGACGACGATAAGGTCGACGATGATGCGGATGACCTTTTTTCTACACGACGGTATATATCCCCGGCTAAACACGAGTTAATCGGCTGACCCCAATTAAACGATAGCCATCGGCTAGCCCAGGCGAGACAACAGTTGCGTTGCCGATAAATGTTAATGAACCGTGGCACAATAATAACATTATCGATAATAACGTTGGGAAACTTGTGATCCTCTCATTAAGGGAGTCCTTTGTTCCACCTACGATTCAATGAATTTTTTTTTTCTATCGTTCGCATTACTATTATAACGGTATTTATCTCCAATTAGGGCTTATACTTTAATTGCTAATTATCCGTGGCGCAATGTTTCATCGATACGTGACGGAACAAAAAAAATTACATAAATCCTATCGTCGACAAGAGAAATCATTTGAATACCATCAATTAATTTTATTTCATTTTACCACACGTATTCTTTTCGGAAACTAGTCGCGGAGCGACTAATCAAAGAATCTCTGTTGGCCTTTAATCATCAAGTACGTCCAATCACCGTTCCGATATCTCGCCGATCTGTTTGCTCGTCCCGCGGTACGTCAAGTACAGTCTGATTATCCTTTTCCTTGATCCTTTTATTCCTTGTTTTCCTCTCTCTCTCTCTCTAGTCCAGCTACTCCTACCGATTACTCTTCGCTCGTTTCTATCCTCGATATTAATACCGATACGCGTTCTACGGATTTGCATTTGGTTCTATACACCCTTCCCGTATGTATATGTATACATATACATATATCTATGTATTGCTGTGCATATTCGTGCGGCTTTAATCCACGGCTCGTTCGCTTACGTAATGCTCGTCCGGTGTCAACCGAGTGGAGAGTGGCTGAGATAACGCGACGGGGACGAGGAAGTCGAAGGGGGCAGCTTACATTAGGGGGGGCATGGTCGACGTTTTATCTCACGAGGAAGTCGTCGTTTAGGCCTTAAGGATATATACGTGTACCCGGTTAGACCTTAAGGATATATTTATACAGGGTGTGTCCACGCGCGAGTCGCGTGCACTTCTGACGGGATATGTGCGATGAGTATGCGAAAAACGCGCCAGTTTCATGGAAGATTCATTATTTTTTTTAATATATATGTGTGTGTGTGTGTTGGTTTTTCCCTGCGAAAGGGTTATCACATTTACGGCTCATGTTCGCAATTGAATTACACCGGGTGTTTAATCGCGCGACTCGTTTCGAATTCCGTGAAACTCGGAGTTCCGTCGATCAGATGATATTCTTCGTTTACTATACGCCGGCTTATGATCGACCTTTGATCTTTGGATGTACGTTCACGTCATATTATATACGTTGTAATAGGAGTACGTAAAGGTATTCCGTAGTCAAGGGTACGCTCGGAGTATCCGTAGGTTTAATCCTAGATCCTGATTAGCCGTGATTTTTTTTCTCAATCGTGAAAACGTTGTGTTAACCTTAACGGCACGATATAGGAAATAAAAAGGATCGACAGACGCGGTAAAGAAATCTTTTTCTCGAACACGCATCCCGGAAGGGACACCCGGTATGCAGACAAGTCCTTCGAACAGAGTCTTAAGCGACGCTTAAAGAGGGTTGACGGTGACAAAAAGGATCGAAGATACGTGGCAAAGGACGAGACACCTCTCTCGTAGATCCTAATGGCGTTCCTTCGCGTGTCAGCGGTGTAAATCAATCACGGGTAAAGAAAGAAGCGACGTCGACGGTGATAATTCCGTAAGAATGGACGCACCATCGTTCCGCATGGTTCTGGTGACGTTGGTGTTTCCTTTAAAATGCTAAACTGCCCACTCGGTATTTCGCGGACACGTGAATGCGTTTCTCTGGGGGGAAAAAAAAACACTTGAATATCTTATCGTGATATTTTAACTATCGTCGGAACGTGGAAATTGCGATCGTTCGACGAGCACGTGGAATTCTTTTCATTTTTTCATTCTTTTTTCTTTTTTCCCCTCTCCCCTTTCCACTAGTCATCGTTCGAATCGACGATTGGCTCTCGATTGCCACGGAGAAGTTGAATCGTACGAACGAGCAAGTTTCGTAATCAAATTAAATCCTAATTGAAACCTTCGCGGCGACCTTTCGTACCGGAAGTACGAGTATCTTGTCATCGCTTCATCCTACACGACTCCGGGGAAGAAAATTAACGATCCTGTCCCGGCGTGTTTACACCTGGCACCTGGCGGTATGCTCGCATCTAATTCCAGAATCGCTATTTCGCTTGACCTTCTAAGACACCGCAGCCGCGAACGTAACGGTACAATTTCTAGCCAAAAAGTTCCACATCGTCGGCATACCTTGGTGATAAAAAGAATAAGGGGATCGAAATACGTGTCTTTTTTTTTATCAATCGCCATCTTTCTTTCCCTACATTCAAAATATTTTCATCACATTCGCGATACCTGCGCTGGATCCCCGGTCCCGACCGTAGATTCTCAAGTAAAACTATTTCTAAAAACAATTCCCACATTATTCTCTTTCGCAAAATGATACAAGGTAACTTTACATGTTTTAAATCCCTCTATTTAAGATTATATTACATATATCAAATCCCAGATTTCGTTCTTTAAAAATATCTTCAACTTTCCCCGTCGAATCGGGGAAAAAACAGTTTCACGCGACACTTTGCCTTATCGAGGCGATCTTGCGATTCAGTCTCAATTTTCCCAGCTGGAAAATCGCCTGTTCTCGCTACGTCACGGTCGACCTTGCACCCAGAGGAAGGGAATCGCGCGCGGTACTTCATCCAGCGCGACAGTATCAGGAAACTAACGATCCTGTCTCGGCGCGTTTACACCTGGCACCTGGTGGTATGCTCGCATCTAATTCCTGGATCGGCATTCAGCTTGCCCTTCTAAGGCTCGGCACTCCACGGCGCAACGGTGCTCGCCAGCGCTCGGCGACCCTTATTCCGGGCTATCTTCATCGCGGCCGTGGCTACGTGAGCTAAACCCATGAAAATGCGTCGGTATCTAACGATCGAGCACGTGGTTACGCGACCTTGTTCAGCCTGCTGCTTCGTAGCGAACGCTGGTAGCAGGTCCCGCAGAGGTGTGGCGTGTTTTCGAATCGCGTACGTACGTACTCTGCTCGTACCCGTGTACGAGTGAACCTCCTGCAAGCGAAACCGATTAATCGTGGTGTTCGCGAGGCACTCGATTCATTTCCGCCTGGACACTTTTCGCACGTTCACTGTGGAAGTCTTAAGTTCATTTTACTATTTACGCGGAACGTTGTATTTGGCAATATTTTTAGCAGTTTCTCGTCTTAATAGTAATTAACATAGAAAATCATGATTATGATAAATATCTACACTCGTACGTTTCCCAAAATTCGCGGAATATTCAATATATTAAATTAACGTACAAAATAAATATCGCTTCCCAAGTTTCTCTAATACTAAAACTCACCAGTAACATTATCCAAAATAAACCAAAATCTCACTCGATAAATATCCAACGGTCAACCAAACCACGTATCATTTCCCCCCACAATTGACGCATTTATCTCGACCGGGGACACGACGTACGAAATTAGAGAGAGAGAGAGAGACATCGAGATTAAACGTTTCCTCGAAATCATCCACCGTGGGTCGTCGGTCGGTCGGCTGGTCGTGTCGCGTCTGGTTCGCTCGTACAGAAAGGATCATTCGTTTCCCTGGAAAGACAATAGTGGGCAGATGAAACGGCCGCAGCGACGACATGGGGACAGGCGAATGGGCCTGACGCTCGTTGACCGTGCGATCCGTCGCCTTTAAAGCGGCGGAGATAACAGAAGCTGGTACCGCTAGCGGAGATGTGGGCGCCTCCATTACCCAACTGTTCAACCTGTTCAACCCGCAATCAGACTCACGCGAGACCGGCGTTCCGACGACGGCTTTTAAACTAGACCGAACCGACCACGAGAAAGCCTATGTTTAATGGCCAGTTGTTGGTCGTCCTGTATATTCTTCTTTTTCTTTTTCTTTTTCTTTTTTACCTTTCTATTTCTCTCTCTCTCTCTCTGTCTGTCTGTGTTTGTCTGTTGGAGTCTGTGTTTCTCTTTCTTTCTCTTTCTCATTCTTTTTCTATTTCCTACGTATATTCGTCGGTCTCTGTCGTTTGCGAGAGCGAGGTCCTCGCGGTTAACAGTTAGCCGGAACACGGAAGCTGGCTTTTACGGTTCAATGGAACGCGATCTAGAGCGGGCTCTATCGATCGGATCGACGGCGTGCTGCTCGATGAAATTAAAACGACCGTCGTTTTCGCGACCAGCCGGTATGCTTGTCCGGTCGTGACGTTATTAAATAATAACGTTGGGAACAGTTAGCCGGAGGCCGGTGGACATATTAACCCTTTGCGGTCTCTCGGTGTTTTTCATTGCGAAATGAAAATACACTCCTCGTGTATATCTGACCAAAAAAATACAACTTCTTTTCGAAAAACTTTCTGAATGGATGACTATACAGTTTTGGTATTCTAGAATTCTTGGTTATTTCATTTTTAGCGGAATATTTGTGGAGAATTGTGAAAAAAGTGCGTGAGTTTAACGTAAGGTGGGACAAATTGAAAAATTTGTCAAATTCCGTGGGTGTCGCGGCGGTTTCTCACGACAGGGGGAAAAAAACGAAATTTATCGGCGCCGAAAGCCGGCAGATGAGACGGGTCGAACGAAATCCCGTGGCCACGTAGCGGGGCTGAAACTCATTTCGAAAATTCCTGAGGGAGAAGTATGTAATTATCTGGGAATAATGGACACCCTAGGCGGCCCCCGGGTATCTTTCGTCCATCGGACTCTGTACCACGAACCCCGGGTGAAACGCCGGCGGATTTATTGTCCACGTGGCCGACGATGCGGCGACGTATAAATTATGATTACTTTTCCACCGTCACGGACCGTTTTGTCGTCATTTGTCGTTAATCCCGATTCAAAACCCATGAAAAATGCTCTATTTATCCCGATTCTCATTTTTTCTTCTCCTTCTTCTTCTTATTTAAAATCACCTTACATTTCCACGCGAAAGTTATCGTCACGGTCTATCGGAATCTATTTAAAGTGTATATTAAAATACCAAAAACTTCATTTCAACTGTGTAAATCAGATCGGAAGAATCTTATACGTGAGATTTTGTTATTCAAATCGCCAACATCATCGAGATTCTATCGTATCTTTATAACCCGGGCAAAAAATCACGTGAAACGGTGAACACCGGAGGATGTGCCGGCAAAATCTCTCTGTCCCAGGAATCTTCGGGTTTCCGAACCCCCTCCGTTTAAAGGCCCCCATTCCCCTTTTTTCGAATTTTCTGTAGAGCCGAACCAGAGGACTGGTCGACCTCTGGCCGTTTCAGTTTTTTGTTCCTCCTTTTCCCGCAGACATCCTGTTGTCGTATTGCTCCCGTAGGTTTTTGTGCCTCGGTCCGGCAGGACGCGGGGAACGGTCACGAGGATGTAAGGATTCTCCGGTGGGACCCGAGGTGTTATCCGACCGTTGCAGTTATCATATTAATGATAGCCCCGCGAGGCACCGTCCCAGCCGGGGACAGTTATTCGACGGTGTATCGATGACCGGTCGCGCATGAACGAATGTATGTACGTGACCCCTTCGGGATCACTGAATCGTACCGGAGATCCTGGATTTTCCGTTATATCCACGGGAACGGTCAGCAGGTTGCCGCGTAAACCACAAACACTGTGGCGTCGACGAAACGCTGAGAATTATGTTCTTTATTTTCGTTTTTATACGTATACAATATATGTATATAAAATGAGGGAGAAAGAAATAATATATTCTACTTTATTCCTTTATTATTTTATACTTTATTTTATATATATATATATTTGCAAAGTAATACATATATATAAAATAATGTATTATAATATATATAATTCTTTTTTAATTGGATAGTCGTGTTGAAAGTTTTAAAATACATACTGACGGAAGCTTAGCCGCGAATCCCCCCGGGGGCTCAAGTCATATATTATTATAACTCTTACGACTGTCAATGTATTATACGCTTGCATAATAGATTATACATCGAAAGGTGGCTGCTTTATACGATGCGTACAGATTGCTTCAACTCTGTGGCGGCGCTACGTTGAGCGCCGGTCACCTATACATATATGTATTCTGAAATTTCCTTTGTTACACATTATAAATTTAAATCCCATTGGATTCTGACAGTTTAATACCCGACCGTTTTGTATCTCACCCCTTTTAATATTCCCTTACCAACGTTCCCCGTTGCATCGTTGTCATGTACTATACATACGTACGAACAGTAATTTTCTTCAATGTGCACGCGTGCGTGTATGTATTATATTATACATATCCGAGTGTGCGCGACGTGGTGTTGCACGTGGTGCTCGTAAACATCGATAATAATAATTATCGTGTTACGATGGATGACTTTCTTATTCGGCTGTTTGTACCGGGTGCAACAACTGCGGGCAGCGTTACACACTCTTGTACGTACATCCTGTGTATATGTATACATGTGTGGCACACGTACTCTATATATGTACATACAGTACATACATAAATGTACGTACACACTACAAGATATCGGATCGTTTGTCTCGAACTGTCTTGCCGCTTCCGTCACTCTCTTCTACCGGCCGAAGGATCACCGGGTACCCTATGTACGTCGTTACTCGAGCGGATTCCTATCAGTGACATGCAAATCGATCTCCCGGCTCGACCTTTGCTACGAAACAGACGTATCTCCGGATAGGCGGTGGTATCTACGAGCCACGACGTACATATTTATGTATAGGTATCGTTACGTTCGATCTATATCCTTCGGAAGAAGATCTCGAACCTTTTCGAGCCTTGTCCGGGACACGCGGGAGGGAATCGTTCCGCAGGGCTTAACAGCGATCGTGTATATCGATACCCTTCGCGAGTTTTACGATTGTTTTATTTATAGCCAGACCGGGCCGGGCTTTGTGTAAATTATTTCGTGTATATGTATAGTCTATCGTTCGGCTAATTTTAGAACGAATAACGAAAGAATCCGTGGAGATAATATTTCATAGATGTTTCCAAAAGAGAAAGATAATATTATATTGCGATGAGAGATGAAATATTGAAAAATGTCAAGAAGAAATATATGTATAGTGGTTAAAAAAGAAAGTGATGGATAAAGATGGTTAAAATTCACGAATCTTTGGTGATGTCCTTTCAAGGGCAAGTGTCCTTCTAGGACAATAAGATGTTCGTGTCTCTAGCGATCCCCTTTCTTTTCGTACCATGGCTCGTCTTCCTTTTGAAAACCGGCCTTCAACCTCTTCTCTCTGCGGGCTTTATTTGCCTGGTGGTCCTTCTTTTCTTCTTCGTCTTCTTCTTCTTCTTCTTCTTTTCTGGGCCAGATGCTGCACGAAATCACCGAAGTGTTCGCCCCGGTAGGGGGAGGGCCCCACCGTGGCGCCCAAACGAGTTTTAAATTGCACCACCGAGCCATTTGAATGCGAAAACACGCGAGGATGCAAAACGGGCCGCCTAAACGCACCTGATCGTCGAGTTCGCCTTGGTTCTAAGTCTTCGCCTCCTCTGTCCTTTTCTTCACGGCCGTGTGGCCCTCTCTTCGTCCACCTCCCTCCCCCCTCTCCCCCCTGGAACGACTTTCGCAAAACGTCTCGCAAAGGTACACGGTGGCTGCGAGGTGTAAATTGAAAGTTCGATGGTAACGACTGCCTTCCCGGATTAAATAAGACTGCGATTGTGTTCGATACACTTTTATACGATGGCGATTAGGGGCAATTTATGATAGATTTTGAAAGCGTAAACGGTCTAGGGCGAAGAAATTTTAAGGAGTGGATGTTTCTTTAGGAAGAAGTTTCATTGTTTAGTTTTTTTGGTGCTGAAATTGTATGTTATGGAGATTTGTACACGCAGAATTGTTATAGTCTTGAAATTTTTGCCACAGGAATTTCATCACCATCAAATTCGTTATAATAGAAATTTCATTGCTTTGAAATTCGTTTCTGTAGAAATTTCATTGCCTTGAAATTCGTTTCTGTAGAAATTTCATTGCCTTGAAATTGGTTTCCATAGAAATGTCATCACCTCGAAATTTTCTTGACGCAGAAATTATATGAGACGGAGATTAATTCGCGTTGAATTCTCATAACTCAGGCGCATTTTGCCGCAAAAATTCAGGGCGCAGCAACATCAAAAGCGCACGATATCCAGCATCCTTCGGAGCAATCCAGCTTTCCGACATCCATGAATACACTCGGGTTTAACCGTTCGGTCGAAACTTTCGTCGGATTTAGCCATAGTAAATAAGGAAGAACGCTGTCGTCGGGAGATTCTGCGAAATCCCTTGGTCTCCCGGACTTTCCTCGATCAGGGTCTCGTAGATCCAGCGGGACCCAGACTTAGGTCAGAAATTATGCGACAGGTGGTCGGGTGCATCGCGGGCAAGGTTATACCAGCGCTTTAATCTAAGTTATGATCTTGCGTAAAGCCGAACCGTGGTTCCCCGTTGGGTCTCATTGACGAATTTTTACGAGGGACTCTGTTCTTCTTTGCCCTCTGCCAGCGTAAACCACGGCGACGGTCAGCTTTTGGAAGAAAAAAATTAAACGAAAAATTTGTCAGACGTATTTCTGTCGTTCCTTTCATTCGCCGTGGAGAAATTCTTTTTCTTCGAATTATCATTTATTTACCGTTCATTTTTTTTTATCCAACGTCGAGGATAAACTCTGCTCCTATTGAGGATTAATCAAATTAATCGTACGTTTATCGTAACGAGTATTAAATATAATTTCGTCGGCATTGAAACTTTCCTTAATAAACGTGGTAAATAATTCCACGCTAATGGGCCATATTATCGAATTGTAATTAACGTTATCTGAGAGCCGTTCAAAGCCGACTAAGTGACTCGTCGGTCAGAGAATCATTTCTATTGATATCGAGCGTTACCAGTACTCCCGTGGTGCACGGCATTAAAAGGCACGATTTGCATACGTCTCTTTACCAAAGACGAGTGGTATATCCGTTAACGAATCTTCAAAGAAATCGATACACATTAAGCGACACGGCTCTGTCAGAATTTCTATCTCCGGGTTAATGCAAAATATCAAATATATTCGTTATTCATTTAATCCAAAACAATCAATCTGACTTACATTCTAAAAAATTCATTTGTACCTTCTAAATTGCCAACATTTCAAATTAAAAGAGGGATTGAAAGGTCGTATGAAACACGCAGGCAATTTTATCGTAAATTTTGCTTCTCTTGTTCGCGAGCGGTCATAAAAGCGGTCGAGTAAGCACATCCGGCGAGATCGGAGAGATCCTCACCGTCCGTTTCGATCCTTCGTATCGTTCAAAAGAACATCCCGAATGATTCGGCCAATCGGATCCCCGTTCTGCACAGTGCCGGATGAAAAAAAATTCAATTTACCGGCTGTCTAGACTGACGAGGATGAGCCGGAGAGATTTCGTTCAGTCTTTCGTGCAAATTCGCCACTCCGGATGGTCCAGATCATCCTAGATAAAGGAAGGGTGCACTCCTCGGGATAATTTTAGGCCTCACCGGGGCCAACCTGCATGAAACGCAGACGTCTTCGGAATGCTCGCGTACATCAGATACGCCCAGCCGAAGAATAGCACGCCAATGAAACGAGTCCCCCCTATGAGGGAGTTCTTTAAATTATACCACAGTAGAGTTTTAAGGGGTGATTCGCAATACTGGAACTTTCGTAGACAGGCGTAATTACACGGTTATTTGTCTGATTGACGATATCATCCGTGAAAAGTAGATTTTTATTAAATTCAGAATGACAAAGTATCATATTGTCGAATATTCAAGTATCTTGAATACAATTCCCGATGATCATAATTCGATAAGTGTTCAAGAAAATAAGTAACAAAACCTTACACCCTTTCACGATCAATTTGACATTGAATCGAATAGCAGTTAGCAGATCACTGTCACGTTGATTCTTCGTTGGTTCGCGTTCCATCGAAACGATCCGATCCGCCGTTGCTTGACTAACGAGCAAGTAGGATGTTCGATCAATGAGCAATCAAAAGTACAAATTACCCGTTCTCGGGAGTGCGAACCAACAAAAAGAAGAAAAAATCCACTCACACATACACAACGAAAGAAATAAGCAGTAAGATGAAGAAGAAGAGGCTGCAGCGTCCTTTTGTGCTTCGGTAGCGTTTAGATTTTTCATCGTGTGGCGCGAAAATAACCTCTTGGCCTCGGGACCGACCTCTTTGATCCTCGTTGCTACCAAACGCGCCTCAAAAGACTCGCCGGCATCGCTGGTTGTGAAGCACCTCGCCAAATTAGCAGCGCTTTTGTGCTGCCACTCGCTCGCTGCCAGTCACTGAATTCAGTTTATTCCTGCCCTCCTCTTTCTCATCCCTTTCTTTCCCCATCTCTCTCTCTTTCTCTCTCAGCGGAGGACCATCTCATCCTCTTTCCCCCTTTTCTCTCTCTCACACGGACACGCATCCCGTCGTGTGAGTATTTCAATCGAAATCCGCCGTTTGTTCTTCCAGGAAGACACGTCCCCGCGAGATGTTACCGCGCGGCCCCGAAAAAAAAGAAAAAAATAAAAGAAAAAACGACGACGCGTCGTGAAAGAACGGGAACGGATCGAGTAATTCGAACCGATATTCAACGTCGGACACTGTGACGGCCGTCGGACAGGTTTTCATCGTCGATAAAGCGCACTGCGATCGGGTATTAATAACGCGTCGATTAAATTCGATTACGGGCCCGCGCTTACCGTGTTTTACGCCGGGGGAACGAGCGAGCGACGTCGTTGACACTTGTTGGACATTTTCACGGGATTTACGGTTAGGATGAATTGTGCAGAGGGATGATAGGAGAATAAGGATGAAAAGGGAAAGGGATATTGCAGGATTTTGGAAAGGAGATACCAAGGGAGTTAGAATTTAAAGAGTAATTAAGAGAAACTTAAAGTATATCATTTTATCAACTCATTAATTGTCAATTAACTTGATATCTTTTATGTAGAAATTATTAGTGTATTATTTCAAAGAAAGTTCTCTTTTCTTTCAAAATTAACTCTCCACGCGCAATCTGTGCATATTTTTAGCACAGGCTGCAGAAAGGATTATCATTTTTCTCTGACACATTCCCAGGTATGTTTTTCTCCCTCGCCAGGTAGATTGCCGGACGTGAAAGTGAATCGTCGAGATGTCAATTATTGAAAATTACACGTGAAAAGTCTTGGGAACGACAGGTTCCACGGTGTTCACGTTTGTCCGGCGATTTGATGGCCTCGTCGTATTAGATTCGAACGTCGTGCGAGTTTGTCGCTCCTCTAATTGCATCTAATTAGATTAGAAGTCCGGGTGAGCGCGTTGTCCGGGGCCCGAGGTCTGATCGCCGGTACGACCGGTGTTAATCAGGATACCAGCAGGTCTCTCTTCGATCGAGCCTCGAATTAGATTACCGTTGCCGTCCGCGCTTTTAATCGACCGTACGACCGGGAATGGCGTTAATTGAAAGCTCGAACCGGGCTCCAATTATACGGGTAGATACCGACTAGAGGAAAAAAGATGCCTCTCTGTTTCACTCTCTCTCTCTCTCTCTCTCTCTCTCTCTCTCTCTCTCTCTCTCTCTCTCTCTCTCTCTCTCTCTCTCTCTCTCTCTCTCTCTCTCTCTCTCTCTCTCTCTCTCTCTCTCTCTCTCTCTCTTTCTTTCTCATTCTCTCTATTTTTTTTTCTTTTTCCCTCGCGAACGGAAGCGGGGTTCGTTTGTAACGGATGGTTTCATTTCAGCAATGTTTCTTGGCCACTGCCCTTTAAATATCATCGATCAGATGTGCGATTAGTTTTCTACGGCGGTCGATGGAATTTCGAACCGTGAATGAGCCGCAATCGTGATTATCAGATGTAGAGGGGAGAGGGGGACGGGGAGGGGAGGAGTGAAATTCTATTATCTGCACTACGGTCTGATTTTACCTACGGATTACTCGATAGTGGAATGTCTAACCGCGGTATTCGTAGTCGTGACTCAAGACGGACTTGGTTGAAAGCGGACCCCGAAGACGGTCTTATTTGCCTGTTCCCGTTTCGTGGTCCGATTCGAAGCACTGTCCCATGCGAAATGAGACCTTGGTCGATTTCGGACTGTTTCTTGGTCGATCGAAGCGTCCTTCGGGAAACGTTGAAGACGGACATCGTCGGGACGCCCTCCGTGCATTGAAAGGATCTAGGAAATCATAGAAATTATCTATTAATATACATAAATAGAAACTATAAATAACCTGTAAACTTAGAATGAAATCACTCTTGACAAAGACGAACTCTGAAACGTCTAAACTTGTGGCTACGAAATATCCAAAGTTTCGAAGTCTATGAAAAGACATTCCACTTCGCCATCGAGCGATCGTTATACATCACTTCTGTCCATTCACGGTATGTTAAGCCAGCATGTTAATTGCAACGAGACCGAATTAGTTTCGCCCCGAAATCACGGATATTATTATTTTCGACAAGCGGTCGAACCGCGCGTCACTTCGTATTCCTCCGCGATAGATTATCCCTCGACTCACACGTACGTAGAGTGCCAATAACGATACACATACGTGTACCTACATACATGTATACATTTATACGTACGTATATCCTCGTCGACCACTGCCTCGTGTTCCCTTTTCACCGCCACGTGCATTTCAACCGTGTGCCGTGCATACACTTACATCACATTCATTGTGAACGGACGTTACGGTGTCGTTATAATATCTCGCGTTCACAGTTTTCAAGTTTCACCCGGTGAGAGACGGGCAAAAATTCCATAATCCCTCCACCGGCAGAATGGTGGTTTTTTTTTGCACATTTTTCTTTTCTTGTTTCCGTTTTTTTTTTTTTGCAACTGGTCTATGGTCTACTCGTATTATATCGGATAGCACGAGTCGGCTACGGTGTTCCTGATCGCATGGTGTCCCTTACAATCACCACACAACGAGCCTCGCACCATGCTTCAACGGGTTTGGTACGCACTCGCTCGGCTATCTGTCGGACTTCATTAAGAGGGTCATATACCACTCTCCCTGAAGAAGGTCGGCCACGAGAACAGTTCGGTCAGAGCTTTCCTGATTGTAAATGCCAGCGGATGCTAGGAGACGTATAGCCATAGCCTTTTTGATCCGATGGTAACATTTCTTCCACCAGGTGTTTCATAATTTATTATCCCCCTTCACCACTCATTAATCCACCCCCTCTCCCCCCGAACACATTTTAATTCGTTATTAATAAATTAATAAAATGAATTTATATTCTTATTACGAAATGATATTTTATTATTTTCGAGAGTCTTCTTTGAAGAAAAGTAACGTGAGTTACTTACTTGAATTTCGATGGTTCGAGGGAAAAAGAATAGGGTGAATCGTATATGTATATGTACGTTACGTTAAACGTTGGTACCGTACGATCGGACATCGGAAATCGATATTTTATCGAGTCGGCGATACGAAGCGTATCGGTGTCGTTCCTGGTTTCTGGGTGGTCAGAATTCTTCGGCGTGCTTAAGAAAAATTCTCTCGGACGCGTTACAGGGCCTCCTGGACAACGACGGGCGAAAGCAACCAGGGTTGAAGTATTTACGGTCTCGTCGAGACAATGCTCACGCACAGTGGATTGTGGGTTCTCCACGCGTGGTTCTCCCGGTTCTTTCCTCGCAATCTTGTCGAGGTGTACGACGGAAAGAAAGAAAGAAAGAAAAAAAAACATATGCTGCCCGTTACCGCCTTCCGGTTTGCCGTTTAAGGCAAATATCTGTCTACTTCGGTTTGGCTCAAGGGCCGTTACTTTCACTGGTATCGCGGCTTAGAAATCAACTATCATACGGTATAACTACGATACATAACACGTTCTGTTATCGATATTACGATCACGTGGAAATTGATACGAACAAACTATTGTCTTTGAAATCGTTACCAAAGAATTTCATGATATACGATAGATATAATAGAATATTAATTTAATACAAATTTTAATAACCATATGACATGTTGAAACGACATAGAATTTTTAATGTTCCCATAGAAAGGATATTATGTATTAGATTAGATTAAAATCAAATAAAAAAGAAACTTGGTAATTCTTTGAGTAAATAAAATGCAAGGACCTCGGTTGTCGTTCCATTTCCACCGTGGAACGTGGAAATGCTGCGAAACGATGGCTGCCGAAGCCAGAAGAAGAAGAATCAAGGAGACCATTATCCGATGTACCAACCATTCAACCGACCAAGCCCATTACCATTTATCCTGGCAGCCGCGTGCCGGAATCGGAATTCGTACTTTTGCGGAGAACGAACCGAGCGAATTTATAATAACAAGGAACTCCTTGTTCCAGAGGTCGTAATCGGCATCCTGGATTGCGAAGGATACCAATCGTTCGACGGTTTGCGGGATAAAGTGAATCTCGGAGAAAGTCCGCGCGAATAAATACGGAATAGACCGCTTTATTGTCTCTTGTTCCTTGAACCATTGTCATTGGTATCGAAACTGGCTATAAGACGTATATAATTCTACATTTAAATCCGTGTATCGATATTAAGGGAAACCTTGCGAGTTTCCTCTATTTACGGGATTCTAGAAAATTTCTTTCAATAACGATTTCATCGGTATATTAATCATTAGGACATAAATAATTATATTATACATAAGAATTTGCAGCTGCCAAATTTCCAAGATGTAGGATACTTATATTTTCCCTATTTCCAAAATCTTCAAATCGCGTTAAAACAAATCCCAGCCGTCACTTTTCAATTTTCCCGGGAGAAATCTTTTCCCAATGGTTTCACGGAAACTCTGCCACGGTATTCGAGAGTCCCGCGAGCGGATGGGGTGGAGTCGCAAGAAAATGGGGGAGATAATCGACCAGGTCGGGAACGAGGAAACCGGTGGAAACGACCGGCGGACAATTAACGATGGGATCCGGCACCGACACTTTTTATCGCGCTATTCGCTTCGACTGCCAGCAGTTCTAGCGGGATACCCGGCACGGATAATCGCGAACAACCGATCCGCGGAGTAATATTGCCGGCAGACACGCCAACATCGAGAGAAAGAGAGAGAGAGAGAGAGAAAAAAAATGGGGGGGATCGATCGAAGAAAGCCCCGCCGAACGGCCCAGAGATTTATTATGGGGATCGAGTGTCCCGTAAGAGTAGATCCGTGAAAGTGTACCGCGCCTATGATGTCGACGAGGAGGCTCTCCTCCACACGTCTTTATGATTCCAATGTACCGCGCATGCGCGTGTGATTAGTCGCCGATAGATCATATAGATCTGTACGAGAGGAGCTGTCCGGCGAGCGGGCAGCGATAAATTTTGCGCTCCTTTTCTCCGGACGCTTTCCAATGACAAATCAACCGTGACTATTTTCAGACAGTGTACTTCGGTCGAGGCGTTAAAACACTTTCTTGACGATGTGTATGTATGTATGTATGGATGGATGGATGTGGTACACGATTGGGTAAATCGATCCCCGACGGCGATTAAATCTCGGGTTGTTTCGAATCGATTTTCCTGGATTCTACAGATTGTGATTAGAGAATGTTTGATTAGACCACGTGGTTTTATTTGATTTGAATTACCTTTTGCACGCAGATCGATGTGCATTGCGGATGTTCTGATCCTATCGATCTTTTCTTTTCTCGTTCTTTTTTTCCCTATAACGGTCGTAAAAGGTTAATGCTACGCTAAAGTGGTTTCTTGCTGGCTGAGAATTTTTTTATGTCATTTTATTATCAAACCAAGAACGGTAATAAATCGTGTGTATAAAAAAAGGAACTTGGCTTCCGTCACTCAGGTTCGTTTTCACCTGTTTTCTACGACGATCTAATGAACAAGGCATCGATTGCCAGATAGATCTTTATCCATACGGATGATGGATCCGTTGGATTAGAAATCGATCCATCGATATATCAAATTAGCCCGTGATTGCGCCGGATATAGCCGGCAGACAGCTTGGCGTCGATCTTCTTCTGTCAGACACCTCTTCGATCGACTTGGCACGTGGGTGTCTTCTCCGTCGGCCGTCGCACCCTTGGTGCAACATAATGGGCGGACCCGGAACCATAGCAGCCATGTTTTCCTCTCGCGTTTCCGCTCTCCGGGCGTCGGAATGTTGCGCAGACTCGATTTACGTGGGCGAAGGGGAGAAAAGGGGTGGAACGATTTTCGCGACGAGTGTTTTCACCCCTGCTTCGTGCGAATTTTAATCCTGAATAAGATTCACCTTTCATTTCTTTCGCAATAAATGAACATCTTTAAAGATTTGAAATTTTAGACTCCCTCGTATTCTTATGTGTCGTTCCAATCGTAAAATATGTTAATTATTCGAGTTGATTATTAATAATGATCCTTTTTTCTGTTTCAGGTAAGTTATTTTCCTGGATTTCTTAACCACCGTTGTTTTCTATACGCGTGACCAAAGGCGGGTAAGTTGGAAATGAAAAGACACGAATCGAGTGGACGCTCAACTAATTATCCGTGTGTCTAATTTATTAACCAGATAGGTGTGTTTGACGACTATATCCGTCATGGAGATGTAGCAGAATTTTGTGTCATGACGATTATATCCGTCATGCGTAAAATTTCGTCAAATTCGGTCATGCGTCGAAAAATCGTCAAATTCAACCAGTTTTTTGGTCGGCATTCGCTCAATTTTTGAGATAGCGATCTGAAACTTGTACCATTGTTTAAGTTAGGAAATTCTACGGTAGAACAATGTATAATAGTTGTACTTTTCGAAAATTTAATTTTTCGCAAAAATCTGAAGGGGGTAGGTCAGGATTTTTTGCGATTTTCGTAAATCGCCTGCCATTTCCACAATTTTTGAGCTATTAAAACGATCCTGGGCGTTTTGGACGCGGAATCCGAAGCCGAATAAGATGCAGAAAGAATCAGATCGATATCTAAAAAATTGTAGAAATGGCAGCCGATTGACGAAAATCGCAAAAAATCCTGACCTACCCCCTTCAGATTTTTGCGAAAAATTAAATTTTCGAAAAGTACAACTATTATACATTGTTCTACCGTAGAATTTTCTAACTTAAACAATGGTACAAGTTTCAGATCGCTATCTCAAAAATTGAGCGAATGCCGACCGAAAAACTGCTTTAAATTGATCAATTTTCGCAATTTTCGTAGATCGGTCGTCATTTCCATACTTTTTGAGCTATTCAAATGATCCGAGACGTTTTGGACGCGTAATTCGAAACCGAATAAGACAGTGAAAGATTCAGGTCGATATCTAAAAATTTGCGAAAATGACGAAAGAATTACGAAAATCACGAAAAATCGTCAAATTCTGACAGTTTTTTGGTCGGCATTCGCTCAATTTTTGAGATAGCGATCTGAAACTTGTACCATTGTTTAAGTTAGGAAATTCTACGGTAGAACAATGTATAATAGTTGTACTTTTCGAAAATTTAATTTTTCGCAAAAATCTGAAGGGGGTAGGTCAGGATTTTTTGCGATTTTCGTAAATTGCCTGCCATTTCCACAATTGTTGAGCTATTAAAATGATCCTGGGCGTTTTGGACGCGGAATCCGAAGCCGAATAAGATGCAGAAAGAATCAGATCGATATCTAAAAAATTGTAGAAATGGCAGGCGATTTACGAAAATCGCAAAAAATCCTGACCTACCCCCTTCAGATTTTTGCGAAAAATTAAATTTTTGAAAAGTACAACTATTATATATTGATCTGCCGTAGAATTTTCTAACTAAAACAACGGTACAAGTTTTAGATCGCTATCTCAAAAATTGAGCGATTGCCGACCAAAAAACTGGTTGAATTTGACGAATTTTCGCGACTTTCGTAATTTCTTCGTCATTTCTGTAATTTTTGAGCTATTAACCAGTTAAGTGTGTTATGATCTAACACATTAGCACCGCAGTAGCACTGAATCTTTGATTATTCCGATTAGAAATAAAATTAATCGCCCCGCTATGATTTATATTTAATATTTTATATTTCTGGTAATAAATATCATCCGACGTTTGCGTGAGAAAAATCTGCCGTGTCTCGAAAACTTTGTATCTGGTTGTAAAGATTCGCCTCTTTATTGAGGAATCCGAAGGTGGGGTAAAATAAAAAAAAATAGAGGGGGAAGAAGCAGAGCAAGAAGGAGATAAAAAGACGGTTTCTTCGTGTGGCTCGTTCGATCGCGGAATGATCCATCGGTCTCGATCGTTTTCGGCACGTCTGCCTGCGGTCGTCGTAGACCAATCAGGCACGCTTCTACATCTTTATTTTTGCAATTGGATCAAACTGACGTACACGACACAATCAGCCGTAACAAAAACCACACTTGAAATCCATCTTCTTTTTTCATCCGTCCCCCCACTCTCTTTCTCTCTTTATTCAGCAAAAGTTTCTTTTGAGTATGACTGTAAAAAGTTTTACAGTAATCCCTCTTGGTGTCTCTCGTTGTTGTTTTTCGTTCTAAAATCAATCTGATCTCGATCTCAATTTATCACCTCCCACCAAAGGCATATTATTTATTTCTCACGACAAAGAAACAACTTTACGGATTTAATTAAGTATTATCTTAACTCACTCAAACACATATTTGACAAAATTTCCAAATATATTAAATATTAATACATGAATACTTTTTAACCATCGTTAATATATTCGACAAAGAAAACTAGTCCATTTTGGCTTTCAGAACGATCCAATCAAAATTACAAGTAAATTTCAACTCAAATATCTTTGCAATCCAGATATTACCCATCATCTCTCATCTTTTCATCATCGGCATTCACTCGCAGCTGTCGCCGTTGAGTTTTGCTCGTGTGTATGTCGCCCTTTTCGAATGCTCGTCCGGGGGAGAAGACGTACCCGCTGAAATGCGGCGTCGTCATCGTCGGTCAGAGCGGAACACGCTCGTTGGCTTGCGGTGGAAACAAGAAACGCTGGTCTTGTTCCCGGTAATCGGGTGCATATAGTTGGAAAACGCTTCGGGGGATACGGCCTCGCGTAGCCAACCCGCAAGAAACCACCGCTGTTGTTGCGTTCCTTCTCCCGAGCCCGCAAAAGCTCCACGGGTTGCTTCTGAAAGATACTTATTGTCGGGAACCTCGGCATTCTTCAGCCAGTTAGGATATGGTGTACGCACACCGACGTCCAGGAGTCACAGGGACACATACCGACGGGATGGCCACCTGAAGAGAATGCTTTTTTTTCACGGTGAAACTGACGCGGGGATGTTTTATACGACACTAAGATTTTCCGCCCTTTTTACTGGGAATCTGAAAAATATTTGGTGGGTTTAAAGGACGAAGTTTGAGGCGTAGAAATTTCTAATGCGTTGATATTTCAAGGTGTTAGAATTGCGAAGATCAGAAATGGGGGACTCTAGAGTGTTTTAAAGCGTGGGGACTTTTTGGCAATAGTTTTAAAGTATCAAATGTCAACGCGTTGAAATTTCGAACGGTCAGAAATTTCAGAGCGCAGAATTTCAACGCGTACGAATTTTCAAGCGTCCCAAATTTCAAACCGTATCATTTCCAATCGCCTAAATTTCCAAAGCGCAGCAACTCAGCGCCATCGAATTTCCAAAGCGCAAAAACTCTACGCCATCGAATATCCAAAGCTCAGCAACTTAGCGCCATCGAATTTCCAAAGCGCAAAAACTCAACGCCATAGAATTTCCAAAGCGCAAAAACTCAACGCCATAGAATTTCCAAAGCTCAGCAACTTAGCGCCATCGAATTTCCAAAGCGCAACAACTCAGCGCCATCGAATTCCCAAATCCTCAAAACTGTCATATTACAAACCCATCTCGCAATACATATAAAAACCATCTAAAACCAGTCGATATCCACCAGGTCCCTGACAGAAAAACCTTCGCCAACGCAATCCCGGGGATTACACGAAACCACTGCGCAGCAGGTTCGGCGTCATCGATACCATGGTAAATTCAATATCGAGAATCGACCTAATGGGCAAGAGTAACTATGAAGAATGATACCCTCGGTACGACTCCATTACAGAAATTAATCGTCCGCCGAGCGGACGGTGCAAATCGCTTTGGTAATCAGTAATCACGAAGATGCAGCGGGGCTCCATCCCCTCCCACCCCCTATTCCCGTTGGATTCTTTCTCCCTTTCTCTCGTTGGTCGTGCGATCCTCGCCCTCTCTCTCCTTCGTTTATCCTTGATCCACGCGTCTTCGCTAGATCAGTGCTTCCCAACCTATCCCGGTCCACGTACCCACTTCCCATTTGTCGTGGGTGGTCCTGGAAATGGATGCGTGTTTATTTCGTCGTTGTGCCCGGTGAAATCCGTGAAATTGATGCACGGAGCACCGCAGCTAAATGCAGATAGTACGAGCGGAATTGCAATCGAGGCCAAGCCACGTTAATGCGTGCTCTTGTAATGGTACTTATATATGATTCGAAGGTATCAAAGTATCCCCTGGTGTATCGAAGGACAATTTCATTTCGAATAAATTCCAAATAATTGATGAAATACAGAAATAAATGATACAGACAAAGATTCATATACATATATAATAGATTATTATTCGTATGGAATAAAATTGGAGTGAAGTGAAATAAAAAATCAATTCTTTAATTTAATAGGTACGATATTTGTTAATCATACAATGGGATTTTATTGAAGATACTTTAGGAGAATATCGGAAAGAACATTGGGAAACACTGGCCTAGATCGAGCTATGCCGGCACACCGCTCGATTCGCGTGCTGGCATTAATCGGCGGTGATACTTTAACGACACTTTAACGACGCTTTAACGCGCCGTGGTTCCAACCGGCGTGCCGTGGGGGTAAGGGGTAGGGGGTAGAGAGAGAGAGAGAGAGAGAGACGACCGGATATTTATTATCCTTCAGGGCTCGGTTCTCTAAAACGCCAGAGATATGGTAGTATAAAGCGGTATAGACAAACGATTTGAATGGTGCTTTATATAGGAGCCGGGAAAATTCAACCGCACGAATACCTACATACATGTCTACATAAGTGTGTACATAGGATATACGAGAGAATACTATGGAATTTTCGAATCGCTGATTTAAATAGAATACCATCGTATCGAGGATGCTTCGAACGTAGTATGTATCGAAAGGATAGTTGCTCTCGAAATTCTATTCGTATGGAAAACACGAGATAGTTACAGAGTAACAAAAGTGAACAAAAAAAACTGTGTTGAAATTGAAATTATCTTACGTAGGAAAACATTTCTCTGACGTTCATTAAATACATCCCTGTTTTTTGCTCTCGCCGTTTTATCATGTTCGCTCTACAATCACGATGCAACGTGAACCTTTATGATAGACCTCAATGTACGTTAATTGGTGCATCCGTCGCGACGCGATATTTTACTGTCCGCCACTTAATATCTCGTTTGCCAGGTATGTATTCAAAGATCCTCGTGGCACGGAATCGGGTGCAACATATCAAAAACTATGTGTGTACCGACCGCGGCGAAACGTAGCTTCTCATTTGAAACCACCCCGCGTGTGTCCGTTCGATTCTCTAATTGATCACCGGTGACTTAATTCAACTGCATGGATACAACGTAAGAAAGTATCGAACGAGGCTCATTTTCCTCAGCGACACACCTCGCAGCAATTATAATATATGCATATATAATTTCTTTCTCTGTCTTATTTAGATACGATTTTCATAACGCGATAAAAAGACCGTCTACACGATAAATTTTCGCCTCGCATTTACTTTCTTAGCGCCGCGCCAGACGCGCGGTTAATTTATCGTTCGTTGCTACCGATCGTTCGTTCAGCATCCTTTTTCTCTCTCTTTTTTTTTCATCATTTATAATTGATACGTCGCGGTTACATACGAAGAGATCGCCCGCTCTCTGCAAGAGTGTTTGTTAAATGTACATTAACGGACGAAGAAAGATAAATTATTCCGTGCAACCGCGCGAAGGTGTAATATTATATCGGGGAATAGTTTCGTTTATAATTTCATCTTACCGTATGAATTCGCGTAAGTGGACGACAGAAAATGAGATGATTAGATGTTGAAAATGCTGATTTTACTTATTGGGAACGGTTCGGATGTCTGTGGACGTAAATAGTATTTGTTGATCGTTGTTGTTCGTCAGTTGTGACACGTGCGATCGGTCCGCGACGGTGTTATCGTGTGTCGGACAAAGTACGAAGAAAAATGAGAGTGGTTATCGAAGGAAAGAGGGTTTCCAGTCGAGTGAAAATGCTTCCACGCCGCTCGACGAAAGTAGCATCTCTTGACAGTATTGAGTTACTTAACGGCCGGTCGGAGAGAGGAAGGAGAGAGAGAGAGAGAGAGAGAGAGAGAACAAAAATAAAAAGGACACGAACGTGGACGTGCATGCACGAAACAAGAGTGACAGGGTTCGTTGATTCGGAAAATTCGTCAGCAAACGAGCATAGGAGGTACGAGGCCGTACTTGCAAAGTTATTGCGGCAATCCAGTTTTAGTGATCTATGGCGTCGGTTGTTGTTCTCCCCCCTCGATCCTTTGTTGGATAATTTATGGAAGCCGTCATTACGGGTCATTTTTCGTTCTGCCTGGACGGTGAAAACAATTGCAAAGTTGCCTAGCGTGCACCACTTATTCGACTATTACAACGCCGGGTACACGTCGGGTTAGTGACAAATTATTCAAATACTTTGTTGTATCCGTGTAATAACCGAGAGAAAACATAGTATCGATAATATAGAAGAAGGTAGAATAAAAAGGATGAAAAGTTTTCTAAAAATATTAAAGTTTTGATATATAAAAAAGTAAATTTATTGAATTAAATTCCACATTGATCTCTAATCATCCAAATACCAAACGTACCATCCGCAAAAGGATCAACGACAAACGTAATGGAAACACTTTTAACGTAAACCACTGCAGGTTAAAAGCTAGAAATTCCAAGCTCCGTTCGCCGCGAATGTAAACCGCGAATCAACGTTACGGGTACGAAGTCGAAAGGGCTTCATAACAGAAAGTTATTTAGTAACAAGTATAAAAGCTACGTCGGCGCACAATCTGCCGTTCTCTTTGTCTCCCGGGTGCCGGACGAGGTTTCATCCGGAGTTCCACGTGAAACCGCAGGAACGTAGGTGAAGTTAGATGCAAAATTATTCCTGTCTCGTTCGCGTCTCATGGACAAAACAAAAGCTTCGCGCGCGCGGGATGGGCAACCGTCGATTCCTCTTCTTCTTCTTCTTCTTCTTCTTCTTCTCCTTCTCCTCGTCCTCGTCCTCGTCGTCGTTCCGCGCCGGGTTTTCTCGTCTCCGTCGGTGAAGGCGTCGGAATCATATCGTGGCGTCGGCACCGGCGTTTCACTCCGTCCTCGTTCGATCCAGGGTCGTTGCTGTCGGTTCCACCGACAGGATAAGTAAGGGTAACTACGTCTCAATAGCCTGCACATCGCGGTAGACCGAGGAGCACCGGACTCCTAATATGGAATTGCTTCCAACAACCACCACCCGGGTGAAGGAAGAAGTGCAGCGAGGGAGGAGATGGTAGAGGAAGAGGAGAACGAAAGAGAATGAAAAAGAAGAAGAAGAAGAAGAGGTGGGGAACGAAGCGAAACTTCGTAGGAGAGAAGAAAGATCCGTAAATTATTATTGCTTCTAGTTTCTTCAAGAACTTTCTTTCTTTCTCTCTCTATCTTTCTTTTACATACTTTTTCTCTAGTTCTCTCTAAGGGATAGTTGCTTTACGCTATTCCGAGCTACTTATCTACCTTTCGTAGGAAAAGTTAGTATTCTCTACAACCTTCGTTCGCTTTTTCCCAAGGAACGTCTGACTTCCTTCTATCTCGGTTGAACTTCGTTCGAATATGTCGGAGTATCTTGAAATATTTTACAAAAAAACAGAGAGAAATATGAACGTTCCCGTCTATAGACGGGAAGAAAATGAAACATGTCGAACTCTGCGTAACGTTGGTCGCACAAATGATTCTTCTTCCTGGTGAAACTGCACGGGTATGTCGGGAAGTTCGAGTGTGTCTGTGGATCGAGAAAGGCGGAGCGTGAAATTCCTCTTTCTTGTGTGTTCGCCGCGTATCCGCAGGTTTCTTTTACGGGAATATCGAGGATGCCTGTTATTCATCATACTTCTGGTTTTCGAATTGAATTTTTCGGCTTTTTTCCCGCTACCTCGTCGACCCTTTGGAATGTCCGTGTTACGCGAACGAGAACAACTGGTTCCCTGTGTTCCGTGACGTTCGGAATTGGTTATTATATTTCATATGGAATTGCTAGAATCGAATGAACGAACGAACGAACGTAGCGGAGAAAGTTGTGCGACAGCGTGCCGCGAGCGAATGGCGGTTAAAATTTATTGGGTGATCGAAGGTCGCCTCTATCGAAAACCAGAGATCACCGAGCAAAGCCTTGGTTAATGACAGGACGCTGTTACGACACCTCCGTAACGACGATCGTTATCTTTACGAGCGGATTTCGCATAGAATTCGTTCTTACGGCAGGTGTCTCTCGTGTATCCTGTACGTATCTTTGGAATTTCAAGGTGGTTTTTTAAAAAATCTATTAATCTCGTGTTCACTCGTTATTATTTGACGAAAGGTAGATTGATCTATTCGATCATTGATATCGATACTATTGTCACAAGATTATTAATTACACCGTTGTTCTTTTCGGAAAAGAATTTTTGGGATTTCTATAAAACTTTATGAACATTCTCTGTATCGTATTAGTTCCAATCTATTATTTATCAGAATATATATTAAATGATCCTTATAAACGAGACCAAGAAACGATTTCACACACCGTACATTTTCGTATCCAGATTTCACCCAAGCCGTTTACAGCTTGAATTTTCCTAATCGGCGTCGTTTCTAAATCTCGCGCACGCGACTCGATATCGGTACGAAAGAAAAACACACACACACACACACATCACGTGTCGAAAGTTGAATCGAAATCTACTTTCTCCGCGGCAGAAAAGAAATTGCAAAACGTGACTATCGACGCGTGGAAGATCCTGACGTCGCTTGGTTCTAACGAGTCGAAGAAGATGAAGAAGAAGAAGGAGGAGGAGGAGGAGGACACGGCCTGTTCTCATCGAATCGTCGTTGCACAACGACCGACGTGAATTCCGCGAATTCGAGTCATTAACGTGAGCTTCTCCCGGCTGCATCGAAGATCGCGTGTTGATTCGTTGTTCCTCGTTGGCTTCCCGGGAAGCGTTTACCGATGATTCATCAGACACGAGGAGAGCACCTGCAACAAACGACGAGGACTCTTCTCCCGCCGGGTCGTGACACGAGTCCTCTATTTTCACCGTTACGCAATCGGAGATAGTCGTTACGATCCTGAAGAGACTTCTTATTCTACTTCTTCGTCGTCCTCTTCTTCTGCTTCCTGGCCGACCCCGGTATCCTTGGGACCCTAGGCAAATGTCGTGCGAATCGCGATGCTCGTTTTCATCTTCTTACGTGACACGTTGCGTCACGCATCATCGCTGATAGATATTGTTCTGGACAAAAGTAACCGGCTGATTATTTTGCTAGTATATCACTGATTGTTAGCGAAAGCTTCTGGTATTAAACGTGAGATATACAATGAATGTATATGTATAGGAAAGAAAGCTGAGCTTTTGTTCCCATTCCCAAAGTATCGTTTCTCGATACGAGAAATCATTTCCAGATGGATATTTTTAATATCTGGGAATCACGATTCAGAGAGTGTATTTTTGTATTTTATTTTATTGTGTCTCTTGGTACGGTGATTGCAGGGATTTATTGAAAATTGATTAAACGTCGTAAAGACACAATGGAGAGATGTTTATCGACTGGTCGCTTGTGTGACGGACACACGCGTTAACGAGAAACTTAAAAGGGGGATATACGTCGATTTATCGATTAATCGTCGCCGCTCCTTACCGACCATTGTATAATTTCATTATTAAACCCGAGTACAAAGGGAGACGTTGTTGCGACACCGTCTAGGCACGATGATATTATCTTACGACAAAATGATTACGCGCGAATATATGTGCGTATGTTACTTTCTAATTGCGAGAACCTCCGCGAATCGAGTCGTTCCATCGTCTACGTGATAATGCGAAAATGTCATAATCGCCGGGAAGAGGTCTTAAGTTCCTTTTCCGCGATAATTCGTGGACCGATGAAAATTCATCTCTCGCGTGAATTATTATCCCCCCCCCCCCCCCGTCGAAGAAACAAACGTAAAACGAGGGAGAAACATTCCCATGCATCATCGGATGATCGTCCGACGAAATGACTTTCGTAACGGCGGAGATACAACGGTGGAATAATCATTCGACACGTGAAATGATCGTAGTTATTACAGGATATTCGGGAAAAATGCCTGATGGAATAATTATTACGCAGAATGTACACGATGTAACGTCGAAACAACCTTTTACAACCCAGGTGTACATCTTTCGAGACACGATCGGCCGGTTGTGAGATTCAATCACGCGATTTTACCTTTAATCCGAACGATTAAAATATGTCTGTTACAACGATCCGAATGGTTGATAAGAAAATAGTAGGGTACGCCACCGACGCTGATTAATTATATCTTGTTAACGATGAACGATCAGTTTCGGCGTCTTTACCGAGTGAAATAATAATCTTCCCGCCGGTATATTACATAATATGCTACAACTTGAACCGCTCGGTGTGTCTAACATACGGCAAACATTTTACATAACTTCGCCAACCCCGATGACAAGTGTTTCTCTACACGTTGTCAATCATTTTCTTCAGCCCGCCATGATAAATCAGCAATGGCAATCCAACTCGTATTTAATCAAACTTATTTCACTCGTTTAACTGTGCTCTTTAGAGATACTATATAAAAAGTACACGTATCAAGTAGCAGAAAAATTCTGTTAAACAAACAGTTAATAATTACAACGTGAGTCAATGTATCACTATAGTATTTACTCGTAATACCTCATTTCAAATTCTTTCATTCTATACCACTCCCAACGATTCCAAAATGATACTAAATTTCTCCCTTTCTCTCACTGAAATTCAAATTGAAACGTTTCACCCGGAAATGTTTCCCCATGGTGTTTCGAAGGGCCCTTTAAAGGAGGGTGGCGTGATTACGACCAACTCCGATCACTTTTCGCAAGAAAAAAACGAAAAAATAGATAGAACGAATAGGAAACTAAGGAGGCGGGAGAGAAGGTGATAGAACGTGGAGAAAAGAAAACGGGCAAAAAGATGAAGAGAAGCCCGCAGCAGAGAGGGAAGGCGTGACAACGACTGCACTTAGCATAACAATATTTACTACTAGAAGAAACTTAAGAGACTTGAATATTCTATGCGGTGGCCTCGCCCAGGCCTTGCACAACGACTCACAGACCTCGCGCCGACTGTATAATTATATGCACAGGATGGGACAGGGCCGTGTATATAAGCTGGCAAACGCGAGAAAGAATGCGCTGGTCGAAGTTGCTACGCGGTCACGTGGATTTGAACCCCTGTCTGGGCGGATGGGTGGGTGGTTAAGGATAAATATTATTTATCATACTCGTAGATACCTTGGGAAGTGTTTTTTTAATATACCCTGAGTCGATATATCGCGTTGAAGAAACTCCGCGGAAATGGATACGCTTATTCGATATAGAAATGATGTGTCGATGTTTTATGAAATTTTTCATGTAGAAATAAATTGTTTTCAGCGAATTTCATTTGTTGCGAAATAATTTTAGTAAGTAATATGTTACTTTTTAAAATTATTCTCGCATAGGATGTGTGATTGAAGACATAGCAATGGGAGTGTAAAGAATTTTATATGAATACATATTGGAAGAGATATGAGACTGGAATTTATAGTCTTTAACCTTGATGAGAGGATGTATTAAAAAAAAAAGAATAAAAGAATCGAGTGCGTTTCTAGATCAATGAGAAAACTCACGCGACTTTACGGCACGGAAGAATGTAGCGGGATAAATGGTTGCGTAACACGGAATGCGATAATTATGATCGCACGTTTATTGCATTGTATACGGGCAAGAGGATTTACGGATCGACGATTAACACGGAAATAAGGTGACCGTCGGGGCTCGCTCGTAATTTAAGAACGGCTTAAACGGAAATTGCTGATTAAGAATTTAAACCTTAGCCGACATGTCTGCGAGCACATAACGCACGACTCGTTATGCAATTACCGTGTGATTATCCACGTGGACGGTTACACTTCCAACGATCTTTTTCCCTTTCGTTTTTTTTTCTTCTTATTTTACTTACACGCGTACCATTTTTTTTCGGTATCCCTCGATGTCTTGACGTAACTACGAACTTTCACTCGGAGTTACCATAAGACCCGCTTAAGTATGTAATGGTTTCCCTCCTGGCGACCGATCGCTAATGCTTTCTTCCACGAGACTCTAGATTATAGCAGCTGTAACTATAGTACGTTAATCCAAGCCGGTAATCGATTACCTCATCTATCTTCTCATAATTTTTTACCTAAATAAAATACAGTATCTTTCGTCAGTGAGATAAAGTCTCACTTGATTAAACCCAGCATCATTTATCCAATGACACTTCTCTAAATTCAAAGTTTATTTCTCAGAAAATACTTGTCACTCTAGGTACAAGGTAGCTAAGATATATTTTCTGTATTCATAAATCGATGTTTTACACGGTCGCGTACCACGTGCCGCCGATTAAAACCGCGTGTCAAGGGAGTGCATTAATTTTAATCATCTCGCTCGTAAAATTCTCACCGTGGATTACGAGCAAGCGGGGTGAAACCTTTAATTGCGATTCCCGGGATTCTACAATGTTGCAAATCACAGATTATCGCGTCGTTCACCCGACGCGCCTCTCGCACACCGATACAGTAGGTAAGTACATATGTATGTATGTACTTATGTATGTACGTGCCTTCAGATAGCTGCTAACTGCTAACTATTCGGTGTACATACATTGTAGACACGCATCGGTTGCATTAAAACCGCGAGCGATCCTCGCCCCTCCCCTCGGATCTACAATGTTATAGATCACGAATTATCCGGTGATCGGTGAATTTCTAACCGGCGATTTACGCGGCACTCGTTTCTCCTTTGCGGTAACAGCGGGACGATACGAGGCTAATTATTCGCTCGTTTTCAGATCGACGTGACTCTTAACCGTTCATCAGCTACAGTTACACTTTCCCTGTTTTTTTTTTCTCTCTCTCTCTCTCTCCCTTTTTCTCTGAGAAGCGAAATCCGGAAAATCACCGGTCGCCACTCGTAGACGTCCGGTTCTAGGGGTACATGCGCTACAATCTGCGACTTAACGTTTCATTCCAACTTAATCGGATAATGATACGAGATTTCAGGATACCTGCGCAGGTGTACGCAGATTATCAATCCGTGACGAGAATCCATTGGTGATACGTAGCTCGATCGTGGATCAAGATGTGTGATTATCATTATATTAAGTGTTTTTTAGAGGAAGTTATTCAGTTTCGTATAAATATTATATTAACGATATCGTGTTGAACTATTTTAAGAAGTTTCAATTAGATTTCTACTAACAACTATTGATCACAAACTTTTCCACCGTACTCTACTCAATCATCCACAATCTTCCCCAGTAATTAACCGAACTTTAATCAAGTCCGTAATAATTAACCTAAGAACCGATACAATAGCCACTCTAACTTCCCACAACTTTAAATCACATTGAATATTCATCGATAATTCACCCTATAGGAACTACAACTCCCATCCGGAAGTTCTCCGAACAAATAATCACGCCGACGATGATGTCGTGCAAAAAAATTTCATAATTTCGCAACGTCTCCGCCATTCAGCGACGGGGTCGCGATTCATTGGTCGACACTCGACGAATTCCAGGATAATTCGCGAAAAGAGAGAGGCGTCGCTTTCTCCCGGTTAGATCGGCGTCGCCTATCCCACGCGGCGCTTTATTATCCTTCATTATCGGCGCACAAATTATAATCCGCAAATAGCGTTTGGCGTTTATGGTGGCAGCACCCATGAAAACTAACCGGTACTCTTTATTCCCGGTGTATATCGTCGAACCCGTCGTCGGGTCGAACAATGCGCTCGTCCCACGCCACGCCACACCACACCACACACCGCACAACACACTAACACACTGTCAGGGGACGGCGGGCCCCGCGAAACACGTGTACGCTCAAACGATCGTGTATAACGTCCGTGGAATCTAATTTATTGGCGCAATGCTCGACTCCCAGCGAGCAGAACCAGCGAACCAGCGAGCGAGCGAACGAAACGCCTAGACAATCGACGAGAAATTAAAGTACCCGGCCGCGGCTTTCGTGGGCGTAATTGCCGCGACATGCGCCGACAATTCGCGGCCCCCCTCGTCCGGCACCTATGTTTACCAACCCCCTAAATTCCGCGGCTTTTGATAAAACGTTGCAAAGAATCCACTTGTATATGTATATCATGTGTTGGTGTTCTATCGCGTCGAATTAGAAGAGATTTTTAATTATATTGTTTGGTATCAATGAAATATTGGAGAAATTGAGATATTGATAGTGAGGGACAAAAGATGTGTGTAAGATATGTATCGATGGTTTCAGTGAAAGAGAGACATTGTTGTTCAAGAATGGCGGGAGATTATCGTTTGCGAGACAAAGCGCGATCAAGGGTTCCGAGTTATTGTATTTTATTAACCACGCTATAGAAATAACAGCGTGGACATTTGTCCGCGCGACGTCGTCGCGCCGGATTTTATAGCCCGTCCAACGATTATTCCTAATGATTCGGTGATCCAGGGATCGTAAAGATTAAAACTGTGATGTTATGTGACGATTTGCAATTCAGATACCCGGCGAATCGCGGTGCCACAAACACTAAGCTACATACACACATATATCTATCTATACACCATTGTGATACTACATACAAAAGTCTCGTCAAAACCTTCCGGACAATTACATCATTTTTTAGTTACATTAAGTATGATTTCATACTCAAAGATCAACCCTCGTTAATTAATCAACTAAATCTTCCTACTTCACTCTATTTATTTCCCAACGCACACAGACATTATCAAAAATATGAAGAAAAAGTGGGAAACCCTTCTTCTTTAACAAACTTGTCACAAAAATGAAAAAAAAAACGGTGACGATGAATCCACACGGCCACGTTTTCCGCGGCGGTGCGTAAATCGCGTTTCGCAAATCGGATTTCGCAGTCGGCAGCCGGCGTGTACGATTTTTCCTGGGAAAAACAGCGTCCGTCGACGGAACAATGCCCGACCCACGCCGACTGTGGGACACACACGGTCTCTCTAAACGCTTTGTCGCTTTCATAGAAACTTACGACGAGACAGCGCAGACGTGTCTACACGCTTGATTTTCCGCGTTGCTTTATGCCGAATGCAGAACGGCGCGAGTATAATATCGCGAAAACAACCGACGGATTCGTACATATACATATGTGATTCGCGGAACGCTGGTTGTATTCCCGTTGTTTCTAAACTCTCGTTGGAAAGCAAGGAGCGTCTCTGTGAATACGCGGCAACTGGAAATTAAAAAACTGTGGAAACTGGTATTGCGTTGAACCTCTGTTAGGGTGTGTTGAATCGAAACTCAACGTGGTTTATGGCAAACCAAGACTATCATCGGTTTACATTATCATAGACAAAGATTTTAATTCTAAAATTAAACTGTGATTGGTCAAGGAAATTTGAAAAACAGAATATTTTTTACCAAGGAAGTTCTAGGATTAAATGATCTTTGGATTCTGATTTAATTATTCTCTTTAGAAATGATCTATCATGCCTTTTATATTCCATAACCGAAAGATTGTACGATAAAACCGTGACGTCATAATACCGATATCGATCTGCGGGGGATATGTTTTCGCGCGAAAAACTGGCACGTCGACGATGTCCACGTAGTAAGCCCGTGATTTATATTTAACCCCGGGGAACCCGGGGATCTTCCACGAAGCCGTTCTGGGACCCATCAGCTCCCGAGGAATTCAAAACCGACCTAAACCACGTTGAATATATTTTCGGGCCGAGATCCACACGCGGCAAGTCGACGCTATTAGCTGTTAAGGTCAACTGGCGATCGCGTCTTTGACCAACCTTTCGTCTCGGGGTTTCCCCTACCCCTCCTCCCGTCCTTCCATTTTTTCTTTTTTATTTCAGTCGAAATAACAGATGCTTTTGCCGCGGACGATCGGAAGTCTGAAAAATTGCCGTCCAACCTTTTGCCGTTGCGATAACACTAAATTTGCGAATTCTTTTTCGACGAGATTGTCTGCGGCACGATCTACGAAGTAAAACGTGTGTTTATGAAAAAAGTCTTATACGCGTGTGTTTGTTTATGTGCGTTTGTATTAACGTATCGTATGAATTATATCGGTTTGTAAAAATGAAAGATGTAAAACTGCGGAATTATAGGTGATTCGTGTTGTTAAACGATTCGACGTCTATTTACGTTGATGAGCTTCGAAGATATTAGTGGATGGAAAAAAAAGGGGGGCGGATCGTTCTTCTCTCTTTTTTTTTTTAATGGTTTTTCTAAGACTGCCGGGAGGAGAGAGTTAACTACGGAGTCGCTAACGTCTTTTATCTCGGCCAAATTGCATGCTCTTCGTGGCTGACTGGCTACGGTGCAGAAGTCGAATGATTTCATGCATGACTGGAGTACGTAAATGTTCGATGGTTATCGGTGGTATTTTTCGTCATTCTTTTTCAGTCATTAAACTAGACTTTTTCGTCTGTGTTCTACGAGATCGTCTGAATCTTATTCCACGGATTTACCTTGCGATATTCTTACGCCCGGATTGAAAACGATTGCGACTGACTTTGAATGTGAATATCAAGATATATTTATTACATTGCTGGACATTTTTTATGAAAATTATAGTTACATCTATGAAACTCAGGAATGTTAAAGCACTTCGTAGAAATTTAGAGATTTCGGTGCGTAAGAATTGTTTTTACGGAAAGATCTTGTTAATTTTAAATAATATTTACACAGATTTGTTGTATTTAATCGTAACTGTTCGCAATACAGTAAGAATACGTCTTCACTTGAACGTGTTTCGACTATAAGCGGTTCTATACTCGATTCAAAGCAACGTTATCGAGTTGGCGCCTTAACGACAAGCCCGTTAATTACGTGTTGGCTGCCGCTAATTACATCCGCGCCGGTGTGTGACGTTTCCGCGAATGAATCGCAATTACGTAAAGGTCGATTCCCATCGTTGTTTCTCTCTCTCTCTCTCTATCTCCCTCGTTCTCTCTCGGGCAGATCCGAGTCGTCGGATCATAAAATAAGCCTTTCTAAACTTCGGCCGTTTCCCTGTGACAGGAGAACACAAGAAACAGTTTTAAAAAAAGCATCCCGAGTAAAGCCTAATGAAACGATCGATGACTTGTGTTTTCTGTTGAAATCTAATGGTTCTTAATGCAACTAGAATCGTAATTCGATTGAAGTCTGTAGAAATGCAGTTTTTCAACCTCCTCTTCCCTATTTCTTGTCTAGATCCCTCGAAACATACTTGTTTCATCGCCTGTTTAAATACACATATATAATATCGCGTAGACATTTAATAAGGGCGTAAAAATCATTGAAATAACACACCATTTACACGATTAACTCATAGATCTATGATCCATCGTTAAGATTTTCTTCGCCGGACTTTAGAATGCACGAATATTTTTTCCTTAAACGTAATCTAATGAAATTGAAAATTAATTTGCGATATTCGAAAGTATATAGGGCATCTATGCGCGCACATCTTTGGCAAAGTGTCCACACGCCACGAACTATTAATATTAATTACAACTCTGGGAGCCGTTTAGAGAACGATGGAAAAGGAGAAAGGTATAATAGGAGCACGTTTCATCGCGTGCATTGCGTACGATATTTACATTGTAACGGAGAAGTCCACGTGTCGACGACCTCGTATCTTCGGTTATACATTCCTGCTCGTCCGGCCGCTAATGCGATACTTCTAATTAGTATAACAAGGTATGCTTTATGCGCAACTAGCCATATAATCGGTTCTGGAATTTTATACCTTTCTGTGCCGGGTACTTTATGTTTATTAATTTCCCGGAAAAGCTTACCGTTGATTAGGGAACGCGGATTTATTGTCCCTCGAAGGGCTGGAACTTGCTGAGATTAGAATTACCGTGGATGCATAATTACCATGGCTCTCGCTTAGGATACCGTAGGTCCGGGATATCTTAGTGTAAAGTCTGTTTCAGGGTATAGAATATAAAAATCTAGACAATTATACGACGTACGTATGACTATAATTAATTACAAATAATTAATATATATATATCATTAACAATTCACTCCATTAAAATAATTAAAAATCTAATTAATCCTGGAATCAATTCTAATCACGTCAAACGTTCGTTTCTCCGAACCCGCGCGATTGTTGAAACGTCAAACAGATTCTCTTTGCAAAATAAACACAGACTACATGGAACTCCGTCGAGCGTAGAATTTCCTAGGTTTAACTCACACAAAGTGCACTGTCCTAGGCTAGGAATATTCTAGGCCAAGGCTATAGCGTAGACTGTACGTACGCTAGGCGTAGAATATCCTAGAGGTCTGCCAAGCGTAGATAGCTCTAGGTGTTAGATATGCTAAGCTTATTGTTAGTGTAGAATATCCTTGCGCCTAACATCGCGGTTGATTTAACATAGGTATAGTATATCCTAGGCTTTAGCATGTATCCTGCACGCTGCCGGAGCTCAGGTTTATCATAATCTACAGCTAAAGTTTACAGCTAATACAGCAGAAAGTATCATAACGTGGGTTCAGTGTGTTCATACTTTTAGAAATTGAATAGCATTAGAAAGTGAGTGCAAAAACCTGATTTCTTATACTTCTTCTTCTTCTTCCTCTTCTTCTTCGACGAATGAACTTCTGTTGGTTCGACGAGTGCAACGATCTTTGCGTTGTTCAGAAATGGCATTTAACCGACGCGGTATACCAGTGTAGGTATATCTACATATAGGTATGTACGTATAGTTGTGTGTGTAGGCATCTAGCGAGCCGCGAACCGCTGCGGCTACTCGTTAAAATACACCTGATTACCGAACATTACCGTAGCCAGGGGGTAATGATCGCCGCTCCTGCACGTAATAGAAATCGCTCGAATCGTAGATGAAATCGTGACTGCTGATATTCCAAAATTTTACGTTCTTTTATAGAAACACTTCTACCGTACATACATGTATACAATTATTTACATTTTTCTTGGTTGGATCGTTAAAATTAAAAAATAATTACACAGAAAGGTAGTTTCTAAGAATGTTTTTAGACCTTCTGTTACATGGATATTGAAAATCTATCCTGAGTACGATACAGTAGACTAATAATACATCCCTTTTCTTTATCACTCTGCAAAAAGTGTTCGGTTTTAACAATGTTAACATAGATACGCCTCGCGAATCCCCCGTATTACATCGCCACGGGGTTAACGATCCCCTTTTGTAGGAGAAAATGCGATAGTAGTTGCGTGTCAAAGATTGCACGGTCTCTCACGGCTGAATCGTAGAATTTTCTCCGAAAATTGCCCGGGAACGTTCATCTCGCCCGTCGTGCGAGAATCCGCCCGTTGCATAATGCATACACGTGTTACCGCGTCACTTTAAGACACCGTTTACAATCCGTCGTTATGCATAATCCCGGCGTGTTCGAGAAGAAACGCGCGAAATTCGTCGGTCCGCGTCTCCATGCAAATGAACGCGTGCGAAATCTGTCTTCCTCCTCTACGTCGAGATCGTAATCGTTCGTGTTCGCATGTGGGCGGAAGATAAGATGCAAAAAAAAAAGAAAGAAGGAAAAAAAAACACGGTAATTTTCTTTAATTACCATCGGTGATATTTATCAACGGTTTCGGCTTAATTTCCGAGCGTAATTGCAGCCTCCTCGCGGTGTTTTTTTCCCCTCCCCGTCTTTTTTTTTCTTCTCACGACCCTTTTGTTCCGCTCGCCGTACTCGTGAGAGACGATGAAAACTGTCATTGTAATGCCTAACCCGTTTGCATGAATTGTGTTTTTACACCGGCGAAGAAGAAACGCAACCGTGTTCTACTTCGTTTCTTCGGGAACGATCTCGCGGTTCGAGAGAAAAAAAAAAAAGAAAAACAACCAGACGATCCCCCGGCGAGAATGAGAAAGTGCGTGCCAACCGATCGCATAATTGCACGATATTGACCCTGATAGTTGGCACAATGTATCCGTCGGTCTGCTGATTTGAAATTTAATTAGAACATTCTTCCACGCGGACGCGTTTCCAAGCCGCGATCGTTCGCGGGGTTTTCTTTACATTTATGTGTGTGTTTTTGTTTCATCGGTTTCCAATACCGCGGGAAATACTCGTCGATATTTAATAACGGAATGTTCGGAACTTTCTTGTTTAGTCTCGAACATTCCCGCGCGTGCTTTTTTTAAATAACGCTAGTCTCCGCGCCGGGAAATAATGTGAAAATAATTGGGGAAAGTTTCAGTTTGAATTGCTCGATTTTCCTGGCTACCCGTTAACGTTGTTCGTAACTACTTTTTATAGTGTGCGAGTGTTTAACGACGGTATGCGAGAAACTTTAATATTAAATAATCAACTTTTCCTCGCAGTTTTATGGACTTCGATGATAGTATAAAATCGTGAAAAAAGACGTTGAAATTCTCGCGAGGGGAAACGAACGGAGGGGGATGAATTTGAAAGGCGTTTAGGGTTGCCGATTCTCATCGACAAGTGGAAACTCGCAGACTTCGCGGCTCCTCGGAGATCCATTTGTCGTGTTTGCCGACGATTTCATCGCTTAACGTATCCCTCGGTCCCTCCACTTTGCCGGCAGCACTTTGAAACCGGGGGACACTTACCGCGAGATTCCTTCGAATCCCCTCGAACGCGGTGATTTCTTCCTCGTGGTGGATTTTCTTGAAAAAGTCTAGCTACTAGCGTCAGTGGTCCAAGGAAATTCTAGAAGAACTTTCGAACGGAAGATCGAAACGTCGGATTGAATTTTCTTCACTCGCTTTTACTACTTCTTCGTAAAATAAAATCAGTACATTCCGAGGGAGTCGTTGGGAACTGAGTTTTACACAGACGATCACGATATGGTGTTCGTGTTATTTGAAAATAGAATTTCGTCTGACGAGTGTGAAACATACGTCGAGTTTTAGACAAAGTTTTTGTGTTTTTTTTTCATCGACAACGTGGTTCGCGTGACTTACGTAAATCTTGCATGAAATAGTCGCGGTATTTTTCCGTCTCTCCTTGGAAGTCCGCGACTCCGTTGACCTTGGAAATTTATAACAGGATATCACGACATCTTTGGGATCTCGAGTCATGTAAATTATCCGTGGAAATCAATGAGCATTGTGACCGAGGCTTCGAAATAAATCACGAACGATTTACCTTGCGATCCACTGCCACGCGGGGATCTTGGGCAATAGATCAAGTGATAAATGTGTGCTAATGAATCTCGAGAAATGATTCGCATTGTTGCGATGCTCGCAATGACATTGAATCTTATAAAAGAAAATTATCCATCGAGCTATGTGGTACAGAGATTTACGTAGATTTGATTTCAATGATTTTTATTTCGACAATATTAGACACTTTGTACTTAATTATACGTGTTTCCCTTAAAAGTAGGTGTGTATTACGATTTCTAGATATGAAAGAAACTTGGTAATCAAATTACCATACATCAGATCCTAGTGAGATGGCCTTTTAATTGGTATTGCCAACAAATAACTACAATCTCTCTGGTATCTTGTAACTGCTACTGTCTAGTATTCGATGGTATCTAGGTGCAAGTATAACTGGCATTAGGTAGTACCTACGCACCAATAGTCTGTAATATTAGTAGCCAGATGTAACGCTGCCAAGTAGTACATAATCTCCACCTACCATCGCCCCTATACTATTGGTAATTCTCCTAGTAATCCCATCCATGCATTAAGGGAAAAAGAAACCAATATAAATCGAACAGAAAAAAAAAATATGTATATATTACCTCTATTACTAACTCTACCAAGTAATTTCATCTATCCATTAAAAAGAAACAAAGAAATCTACATCAATCATACGTAAAATAATATACCATCTCACATACTATCAACATAACGTTACCATTAAATAAAAACAAAGTAACCCCATAGAAATCATACATAAACGAAACAATCTCATATAAAACACCTCATTATCCCTCAAATAACACACTATAGACAATCTATAACCGGACACTTTCGCGAAGTTAACGAAACGTTATGCCAAGTGAGAACGATAGCCGGACACCATTTGTCGGGATATAAAATTCCCTTTAAAACACCCAAGTGTCACACTTCTATGCGTGTGGTAGTTCATCGGTACTGCGACACGCCCATGAGGGCAACCAGGAAACGTGGATACCTGGTATATACACACGTACGTATGCACATACTTACGTGAACACACACACACACGTGCTCGCGTGTGCGTGCCTTCGTAGCTATCCTACATAACATATTTATGTACCCACGTTACTACGTGTGTACCGGTCCCGAGGAACGAGCCTCTAGTTCGCCGTTGCCGCGTACACCATTTGGTATCGCGTATTGGACATCACTGGCATTCCATCGGTCGGCATATGAATATACATACATACATACATACATACCGAGAACAATCTCCCCCCACCGTTTTCCCTTCCACGTGCTATGTGCCACTCTGAATAGAACCGCGGAGATTATTGGGATTCCGCGTTCGCTCGATTATCCGGAAACGTTTTCCAAATCTGGTTACTATCTGTGTAGAGAGAATGGGTCGACGAACACGTAGGGGTTTGTTGATAGAGGTTGGGAAACACCTGTGCAATGGAAGTTATGTAATTGGGGATTTAAATGTATTTTAAGTAGTATAGCGTGAGGGAAATGAAATCTGAGGGGATGGAGAATTAATTGTAGGATGAAATAGTGTTTTTTTTATCTATCAGAAGTGTTTTCCTCAACTTCTGACTGTCACACATATTATTCTTTTATTGTATTTGTATCCACGTCTGGATCATAGAACAAAGCCAACGGAATACATCATTCTGACGGGTTCCTTCCAGCGTTAATAATAGGTACACGGACGTTAGGTGAACAGGTATCTAAAAATATCACACGCATCATTGTGTATCCTAGGACGGTAAAGTTTCCAACAAATTCCCGGTGTAACTTAACCGTACTCTTAATCGTACGGTGAATGATCGATACGTTTCTCTCAAGACGGACAGACGTTCCCATTAATCTGGTCGGCTAGCTAGGAGCCAATCGTATCCTCTTCTGCCACCCAGTAGATCGTCCCGTCCGGCACGCGTATATACGTACACATATACATATACATACACACGTATACGTGCATGTAATGCATGCTCCTTATTCTCCTCGTTCGACCTCAAGATTATCATTAAGACGTTCCAACGGGCAGCGGTACATACTACCGGCACTACAAGAGGATAGGAGATAGATGATGCACCGTGGAACAAAGACAACCCACGTGGCGAGAGATAGAGAGAGACAGAGAGAGAGAGAGAGAGAGGAGAGGGGAGAGAAAGAGAGACAGAGATAGAGGGAGGGCCTCGCCCCGTTCGTGAGGAGCAAATAGCTAATGACGGGATTAAATGAAACTCACTTAACCCGGACGGGCGACGAGAAAACGACGCCGCGGAGAGAGACAGGAGAGAGAGAAAGAGAGGGAGAAGCAAGAGAAAAAAAGACTCTCTGTAGTACCCGAGTACAATGCCGGCCCCATACAATGTTTTTCAATAACTTCCGCGTTAATTAAAGTGCCCCCGGAACCTACGTTTCGTTGATGACCTCCGTGAACTCGGTTCGCCACTTCGGCTTCGAAGGGTTTCCGTGAAACAATGGAAAGGGTTCGCATAGATGTTTTTTGTCACCCTGTATTTAAAAAATTTTAAAATTCTATATTGAATGGAATTAATTTATCATTTTGATAACGTTCGTTTAATAATTCGAAAAGAAAACGCATGGAAGATCTTTTATTGTAGAAATTCCGTTTTTTTCGGGTAAATCGGAGAAAAAATGTGTAAAAAAATAGGTGGACTGTTCGAACGGTACTCGATACGTGTAAGTACGTGTCCCTTTTTATTCGTTTCGTCTATCACCGGCGACGAAGCGATCGGAATCGTAGATCCCGCGGAGGAAAGAGGATCCGCACGCACGTGCGTTCGTGCGTGCCCGCGTGCGTGCGTGTGCGTGTTTGTGCGGCTATAATTGCGAACAGGTGCCACATTAATCTTGCGGCCACCGTAACCTATTTTCTTCGGTCTGCCATCCGGCCACACCGCCGCAGCCGTGGATAATGAAATAACGGAGGAGGCGCGGCAACCAGCCGACTCTAAAAGCCGCACGAACTGGAGTACCGACAACGGAATCAGTAAAATCAATTTTCTCGAATTCCAATGATTTATTGAGTCGACGTCGGTGTCCCCGGACTCTTTGGATGCGATGGACTCATTGGAGGATTTTTTGACTAGTCGAAGCTAACAGTTCGTACGAGGAATTCATTTAATTTCCAGCTGGGAAGGGTCATTGAATGAAATGAACATTATACCTGTATGTACTGTACACCGCGGTCGTCGTTATTTGAAGTAATTAATGTTCGCTGTATTCGGATTATCAAGGTTACGGTAATAAACTCGCAAGAACACGTGTAAGGTGTTCCACATACTTGTTAAGTAGAATAAGTTTGAAATTTTTTATTATAATGTGTGAAAGAAGTCAAAATAATCGCAATTAAGGATTATTAAAAAAAGAAATGATCTACTGCAGTAAGTTCAAACTTTTCCAGATGATATAACATAATCCACTAGAATCTTTCACAGATTCCAATGGTTTTTCCTTTATCATCATAGTTTCTGACGAATCCCCAACGAATCCCAACAACGTTTTTTTTTTCTGCACCAATAGTTTCGAGCGATTTGTGACTTACCAACGGTATATTATTCCTTTCCCTCGCGACCTTCGCCATTCCACGATCGAATCTCGGGGGACCTTCGATCCTCGCCGCGATCGATCCATCGATCCCGTTACTCCCCGCGTATGCGTATCCAGTCATCCTCGCGGAATGCATCTCGCGCGAGGCGGCGACATACGCGCGGGTTCTTCGTGTTCGTGTTATTCCCCCGCGTGGATGATCTCAAAGGTTAACGATGTTCCACGCTTCTTCGTCTTCTTCTTCTTCTTCTTCTTCTTCTTCTTCTTCACCGTGGTTGGAAAAGGTGATCGGCACCGATGCTTCGTTTGATCACCCGCGACACCCTAGGATCAAGGACAACGATCAACGATCGACGACTCGACGATGATCGTCGATGGGAAAATCATTTCCATCGATCTCGTGGAACTCTTGACATTTTTGTTATTCATCATTCACAGAGAGATTCGCACGATTGGCTAATGAGTTTTCGCGGGAGAATGGATATTGAATATTTAAGGGTGATGTGTATTTAAAAAAATTATTTAAAAAAGAGTAGAACGAGGGAAACGTGTGTGTTTTAATAACTCGTGACATTTTGATAACGTGTTCGTTGACGGATATTAAATCACGCGATTATTTCGTAATCCGAGGGTGGCACTATTATTACAAGTAATCTTTATTAACCGAGGTACACACGCCGGTCAGTACGCGCATTAATCTTCCCGCGGAGAGATAAGCAAACGGTCGCGTCATTTTGAACGACTATCTGCATATTATTTACGTCATCGATAAATCTTCCGAACGTAATATTAACAGTGTCCGTGATAGAATCATCGGGCACGATTAATCGAGTTTCAAGCATCGAATGTTTTATGCCACGTAAACATGCGTAGAAGTGTCGTGAAAGGGCGAGGAATATCACCTGGTTTGCCCTTTTCTCTTACCCTTGGTTTTCCATTCGTTTTCACCGTAAATTCTTTCCACTCGACACCTATTGAAATTCATTTCGCGACACGGATCTAGGGATAATCGAATTAATATCAAGATACATACATACATATATACATACAATAATTTTCCCAGATACACCATAAACCAGGCTGACCTTAGCATTAAAACACCATATAGTCGGGATAAATAAAACGAATCCGGATTAACTTGAAATCTTTTTCATTCCTGAACTCGTTCTCTACCTTCTCGACATTAAGTCGGAAGATTACTTCAATCGCGGCGGTAGTTAAACTTAACCTTCCAACCGCTTCCTACGAGGCAACATTGTAGTAATGAAACCAGCCACCGGCACTTCACGGTAATAGTCGTAATTTGTAACGGGGGCGAACTCAATTAATGAAGACATCAAGACGTTCGTTTAATTGCGAAGACAACACTGTTCACCGGCGACTATTGCGATTTTTTTTATATATATTTTTTTTCTCTCTCTCTCTCTATATCTCTTTTTCTTCTCGTGTACCCTCCCACCGACGATCTACCTACTATTTATTAATTACGAAATTTCCATCGTCACGGGAACCGAGAAAGGTCGTGCGATTATTAAAGGTCCCAGCCGAGGGGTCATCGGGGCCCCTCGTGATCGCCGGTATGATTAAATTATCGGTTTATCTCGACGAAAGTGCGGGATTCTGCGTGATCGGATAGATTCAACGCGTTGGCAGCGGTATGATGACCAACGATTTGTTCCTTTCAGGAAAATTGCGATACGTTCCCCATCTCTATACATACATATACGTATACAATGTGTATATGTATACATACATATGTATATGTAGTGGGTTTGGTTACACCGGGAGATCCATCGTCGGACGCTCTCTTCACGAACTCGTCGATAATCTTTCAAAGGGAAACTTAACCTTTCACATTTAACCTTTTACTGTATTACCATCACCGGAATCTAATGTGTTCTATCGTTCTACCTTGATGGAATTCTCGCATAGTTTTCTTCTTCTTTTTTTATATATATATAAATGATATACATGTAAGAAAATTATATCATTTTGATATCAGTTTCGAGGCGAGCCTGTCGGTGGCGCGGGATTGATAGACATTCCATGAGAGATATATGTATATGTGCGTATACGTGTGTATGCCCATCTGATACCAAGACGTTGAAGATATTAGACCCACCTCATGCGCATTCCATCACGTTGCAGGGAGGAGTCGCTCGAGCCGCAAGGAAATCCGCGGTATTCTAATCAGTTTCTAGTACCCCCTTCCCCCCTCCCCTCCCCACCTCGTTCTTCCATCACGAAAGACGATCGACAAGAGTCGATTCGGAGAAATCGATGAATTTGTAGTCCCCCAGGGACGTACGCGTTATTAAAAGAATATTCAATTAGACTGCGGATTGGAATTCACGGCGGTGAACAAAGAGATTTTTTTTTCGTATCTTAAATATTCATACCGCGTTATTAGTTGTATATATGGATAAGTAGTTTGGTACTCGAGCTGAATGTTTGAAATTTAGGATAGACTAACAATAAGTAACGGGATATTATATATAGTATCATTTTTTAATATTCAACATTCGTAAACATTTCCCCGATGCCCATATAAACATGTATAATAGTACATATCTTTTTATTATTCAATAACTCGACACACTTTCCTATCAATGAGAAATATGACGTTTTATACATTTATTCCCAATTTCCCGTGAACCCTGGCACCTGGCAAGTTGACAAAGTCTGGCATATCGGTTTCGTCGCAGCGAAACGGTTATTTCCAGCATCTCCACGGTCTCGACGTTGCACCACGTCGTCGGGATACTTGTCGCGGAGTTGGATTAAATAAACGTAGTCGTACGAGGAAGGGCGTCGGTGTCTCATCTTAGTACGGCTCGATGGGTTCCAGTTTTATCGATCTTCGTTCCTCTTGTCTTTTTTTTTTGTTTTTTCCTCTTCTGCCAACCATCGGTGGCGCGAGCTTCCCCGGCACCGGTGGGACCTGTTCTCACCGATGAAAAGTTATCCGAGGATCGTTCAGCACCGACGACGATCCTCCGGACAGACCCCCGTTGATTTTCCAGATGAAACTGGTCCAAGCGACCCGACGCCAGCGTCGTCGTCGTCGTGCCCCGCGACACAACTCCGACGAAACTGTTGCTTTAAAGGCTACATACACTTTGTAACATGCTCCGTCATCCCGTAATTACTGCTACCCGGATCACTCAGCCACCGGACGAATACTTAAACGAACCGTCACTTTCGCAGCGTATCTCCTCGCAATGACGAGACGTTGAATTATTAACGAGATTATAAAATCGGACTTTCGTTTATCGGGTAACAAACCGTACGTGTAGAAAGAATGATATAGTTAACCGGAGTCATTCTTTTCGTCAGTTATTAGTCATATCAGTGATTTTAATGATTTTTTAACGAATTTTCATTGTTACTTTGATATTCTCTTATTATCGACTGATTTCCAGGTAGTACCGTAGGGTAATAGTCTCACCTGTTTACTGACTTATCTCCTAATCATCACACCTATGTCTGTCTACAGTAATTCCACGTTAAATACCATTTCGAAACAGTGTCTTGTGTTCCAACGCGAAACGCTACTCAGCAATAATGACTTCCCTACGTATACTACTCTACAATTGTATGTATATCTATACATATACACATATATATAATATTATATATATACCGGATCTACCATAAAGGCACGAAACTCAGTGTTCGGGAGCGGCACTAATTTTCGTAGATTTACCGGCAGCGCGAGCTGGGCGTTACGTTTTAATTGCCGCAATTAATTAGGCGGCCGATCCCGGCCGGGTTTTCGTCCCCGATACGGCGCTCGTCTCGGAGCCTTGAGACGCTCGTTGCAGACGACCTTGCCGGCGAGGAAGGTTACGAACTGCCGAAGACGATGTCCGTCCACCAGGACGCCGTTCACGGTGTCGAGTTCCTGGTGCACGTACCATCGAGACCGCGGATCCTCGCGGAGAGACAAAAAGATCGGAGACGAAGATTGGTACCGCGGAAAAAGGGACGGGATAAGATGAACGAAGAAAGAGAGAGAGAGAGAGAAAAAGAGAGAGAGGATACGAAGATGCGGAGGAAGATGAAGAGACCGCCACGGGGCGCGACAACTCGTGTTTTACATAAGCAGCGCGGATCTTATCTCTTCTGGTACACTCGGGAGACCGCAACCAGGTCACGAAGAAGCCGTGGTACCGGATCCCCCGCCACCTGGACCACCTGTTTTATTTTTTCACAACGAGGCTCGCGATTCTTTTTTTTTCCCCCCTTGATTTTGTTTTTTGTTCCCACTAGGAAGCGTGTGACGGACGACGTAACGAGGCTCGGTCGTTATGATTTCGCGTTGGGTTCGTTGAACTTTTTTACGGGTAACACTAGTGGAATAGGAATAATTCGGGAAATGGGAATACATGTGAAATTTAAAGTGTAATTATCGAACGGAAGAATAAATGATGAAAAAAACTAGGAAAATTATTAATTATTAGCAAATAAGTTTGAGGATAGATTGAATTTTGAAAAAAATCTAATAGCCATTTATTCGTAGACCTGACTAATACACGACGAAACGTGGCAAAAGCGTAATTAATGAAACCCCGAGATAATAATTGGTCGATTCGACGCATGCGTGCAGCGACTGAGAACTTTTTCCTTTTGGCACAGTCGTTATTTCTAGATAATATGAAATATTCCCGGGTGCTGATTCGAATCGTTACGCGATACCCGTAGGAAGGTCTGTAATCACGGCAAGACTTAATGACATTCCAAAGAGTCCGGGCAATGATTTCCTTCGCCGGCAATAAATAAATCAAAAGCGTATCCGCGCGAGGTATAGGAACGTTCTCTGAAAGAAACGCCGGTCTTTCCGCTAATAAATACGTCGTATAAACAAAAACTGCGGAGAGCCAGGGCGGTCTCTTCGTATATACATAACGGCCGACACGGTGCCCATGATGTATCGCTACGTCGGACACGTCTTCCCCGTGTGTACCCGGCATAATCCGTACATACTATGTGGAGCACATGGGAGCCGAGAGACCGACTTAATAGAGGCTCGTGCCGCGCTCGACTTAATATATCTTGGATTTTATTCTGCGTTTCTCTCCGCGACCGTTTGCTTCCTTTTCTGGCAAATAATTACTCCCCGGGCAACCTGGAGCACCTTCGTTTCTGCCGGAAACGTGCCCGACCGACCGGGGGGATTAAACCAAAGACGAATTATCACGGAATATGGTTTTTTTTGCTACGATCTTGCACGCTGATACGTAATATACAACGTAGATCCGGGATTTGATAAAAAAAAAACATAGTCGTTATGATTAAAAAGAAAAAGATACGAATGTTTCTGTACCCTCGGATCTTTTTACGTATTTTTCGACACGCGATTTTAGATTTTGACACGAGACATTTCCCGATGGAATGTACGCTTATTTGTTCCGGTTTTAGGTAACTAACAGGTTTATACGTGTAGATCGTGCGCGCGATCGTTGGGAAATAATTTCACGTTTAGAATTCCCAATGGAAAATATCGTACGGGTAAAATGTTGTGTAAAACGAACGGAGGATTATCGGCATCTGTCTCGTTGCCAGAAGATTGACTTTACAAGTCAATCATCCTGTGATTTCTAAGCGCACTTCTTACGCAATTCCACGGGCACGTGGTAACGTTGTGGGCTCGCCTTAATGTGTACCACCTACGTAATAGCTCGTGTGTACCGAGCGAATATAAACAAATAACAAATTGTGCTTGCCGGCCAGCAAAGTACACCCGAGCGAGAAGTATCGGACGTTCATGGATCGTTGTGTACGAACGTCAAGTGTACTTAATTGTGCAGTCTCCATTCAGCCGTGGCAGGAACGCAGATAATAGAAAGTGAGACGAGTGTGTGTGCGTGTGCGTGTGTGTGTGTGTGCGTTAGTACCGCGGGGCGGCGTGGAATTTCGTCGGCGTGCAATAATTTCTAAATTGTAGATTTTATTATGTCGAACCGCGCATAGATTTTATTGCGTATAGCAAATGTAATACGTGAAACGTAATATTCCGTGGTTACTCCGATAACTCGTGCGATTGTTCAATTTTTTCTTGAATTTTTATTCTTTTCGTTCATTCTTTCATTTCGATGGATATGTATAATCGGACTATTATAGAATAATAGGGGATTAAACGAGGCGTTCAAAAGATCTAAGGGAAAAGAATATATCAATGGATCCTTCGAATACTGATAATTGAAAGCGATTTTCCAATTATGGACACCTTGTGACGTTCACGTGTACTCGTATTAAATTAACCGAGTTTTATTGGAAAATCAGAAAGCGGTAAGAAAAATCATTCCTCGCGTGTCGAGAACAACGCGGTCGTAAAGAAAAAGGAGTTCTGTAGATTGAAAGAGAGGGACACAGAGAGAAAACGGAGAGACACAGGGAGAAAGAGAGGAACAAAAAAAAATAAAGAAGAATCGCGACGAGTAGTTGCCGTGCCTTAAATTATGCCGCATTCTTATTTCCCCGTCCCGTTTCGAGCTTACGAGCAATGCGAAATTAAACGGTAGAATACAGCGAGGGATTTGTTAAATGTAAATTTTTGCATTCTTACATGCACGCGAAGGGGAAGTAGAGAAATATAGGCGCGCATGCAGAAAGATGCCCGCGCAAATGAACCTCTCGCGTTTCAAGAATAATGTCGCTGGTTGAATGCGAGAAAAATTACAGTCGAGCGCGCTATGCTTTGAATTATGCGACGGTACGCGTACCACCGTTCTTCGGTTCGTATACATACACACACGTGTGCAGGTATGGCTCGTTGAAACGCAGTTATGGTCGGCGTCGTAGATCAGAACGACGTCCGTCGCGACGTCATTTGTTCATCTTTTAATTTTTGTTAATAATAAAAAATATTGATCTTTACTTCAAATCCCTGGTGGAAAGTGGATAAATAAATAAAAATTTGATTAAATTTAAGAGATTTTTAACACTAGAACTACCGAGGATTAATTCGGTATATCTAAAAACATTAGATACATATTATGTTTGAAACAAGGGAAATAAAGGAGGATCAAAGTTAAGGTCTTGACTCGGGCCAAGTACAAGAGTTCCCGACTGGTAGACCTGAACTACTCTTTTCCGGAAGAATTAGATCGAGGTTTTCGGGGTATTCAAACGGCATTAAATCCGCATATTTCCCCCAAACTATGGTGATATTCTTGTAGGGGACGTCCACCCGAGTAATTTAAGCCTAACTACGAGAAGATCCATCAAGCCAATCGCGAGATATTTTGATCTAAAAAGTCGAGGTTTTTGTAAGAAACGTCGTCTTCTTCCTCTCCTCCTTCTCCATCTCCATCTCCATCACCATCTCCATCTCCATGTTCAGCCTGCCACGCAGCCCGGTGTCAAACCCTAACATATGTTTCATACCATGCGAGATAATTTATCTGCCGTTTACGTAGATTTTATATATGTTAGTATATGAAATTTCCTCTCACACACATCCAGATTGTTAACATATTAAATTAGAAATGTTTGTTACGTTACGTTTTTGACATCAAGCTTCGTAAAATTAAGGTTCAGAATGCGCATTCGAAACATATTCGATCATTTTTATATCTTGAAAATTGCGCGAATGGCGAGCGATGTATGAAAATCGCGAAAAATCGTCAAATTATGACAGTTTTTTGGTCGGCATTCGCTCAATTTTTGAGATAGCGATCTGAAACTTGTACCATTGTTTTAGTTAGGAAATTCTACGCCAGAACAATGTATAATAGTTGTACTTTTCGAAAATTTAATTTTTCGCAAAAATCTGAAGGGGGTAGGTCAGGATTTTTTGCGATTTTCGTAAATCGCTCGCCATTTCCGTAATTTTTGAGCTATTAAAATGATCCAGGACGTTTTGGACGCGGAATCCGAAGCCGAATAAGATGCAGAAAGAATCAGATCGATATCTAAAAAATTGTAGAAATGGCAGGCGATTTACAAAAATCGCAAAAAATCCTGACCTACCCCCTTCAGATTTTTGCGAAAAATTAAAATTTCGAAAAGTACAACTATTATACATTGTTCTACCGTAGAATTTCCTAACTTAAACAATGGTACAAGTTTCAGATCGCTATCTCAAAAATTGAGCGAATGCCGTTCAAAAAACCGCCTGAATTTGAGGATTTTTCACGATTTTTGTAATTTGCTCGCCATTTCCACAATGATTGAGATATTAAAACGATCCGGGACGTGTTGGACGCGGAATTCGAAGCCCAATAAGACAGTGAAAGATTCAGGTCGATATCTAAAAATTTGCGGAAATGACGAAAGAATCCACAAAAAGCATCGAAAATGCAAAGCTATGGGCCAAGTACAAGAGAATGTTACATTGGAATAGGTTGCTCATTAACATAAACTGCATTTTACACAGGATTTGAAATCAATCAAACTTGCTCACATTTGATTTCAAATCCTGTGTAAAATGCAGTTTATGTTAATGAGCAACCTATTCCAATGTAACATTCTCTTGTACTTGGCCCATAGCTTTGCATTTTCGATGCTTTTTGTGGATTCTTTCGTCATAGTAAATTGATCGATTTAATGATATACATATAAAATCATAGTTATGAAGAACTTTAGAAGACACACCTTTCCAAATTTAAATGATTTTTATAAAAAATTAGGAACCAGTCTTTTTGACTGCCTTGGTAATTCTAGTGTTAATCGAGTTTTAATTAGATTAGATGTATCTGAATATAGTAGACAAGTAATTCCGGGGATATCGTTACCATCAGACAGATCCGTCAGAAAAACGGATACGATCCCCGACGAGGGGAATATTAAAACTCGGCACGTCAATCGTGTTCGAAAGGTTAATTGCCGTCGGGAGCAGAATACTTTGTCGCGACAGTCACGACTACTCGGTTGAGTACATTTCCCTCGATGCCCCTCTGCGTTGAGCTTTTTTCCCCCGTTTTTCTTTCTTTCTTTCTTTTTTTCTTGCTATCTCCCCTCGTTCGTGGTCGGTGCCGTCGGCGATTTCGTTTGCACGATCCACGGAGATAGACGTCCGCAAATTACGGCCGTTTCTGCGACGAACAAACGACGGGCTGACGAACAGATTGCCGCGATTTCACGGCGACGTCATTTTCACGGATCTTTTCTCCCCCTGAGTGTTTTCTACGGCCGGCAAGAAGGACATTTTGCTTTACCAATTACCCCGTTTGACAACCGATTACAGGGTAATCGATGACACCTACCACACTCTAATGATTACCTGTTCTAATCGAGTAAAAAAATGTATAACCAGGGGCGATCGTTTATCGAATTCACGTCAGGAACGCGTCTAAGTTTGCAGTAGTGAAAACAGTATTTTTTATCCATTACCAATTGCTAAATATTCAAGATAGCTACCTGAATTTGATATCATTGAATCATGCATGAAATTCCATGAAAAATATATATTTCAATAATCGTGGTATGGAATTTCTTTTATTTTTCTCGATTTTCGTAATTCTGACATTTTTCCAAAGTCGATAGGAAAATTCACTCGAATCGCTTCGCTGGGGCACGGTGCCGGCGTTTTTTTCTATCTTTTTTTCACCAAGTTACGATCACTTCCCCGTTTGTCTTTGCGTCGTGGCTGAAATTGCGGCAATTGCACGATCGCCCGATGAGGAGACTCGCTTTCGTTTTACGAGGAGAGAACTATCCGCCTGTATAGTAATAAGGCGTTATTCCACCCGAAGCACCGCGTTTACGAGAATGGAACACTGGGCTCTAGGAGCTGGTCTCGGTAACTTATTGCGGTGAAATGATACGTTTCCGGTAAAACGAGGTCCCCTCCCCCCCTCCGTTCCCCCTGCCGATAGATACGACTGGAAACGATGCACGCGTAATATCCGAAATTGCCAACAAAGTAACGTCGGACAGTTTTATTTGCCCCCGCTGCCATTTACTGTTACTGCAGTTTTTATGACGTTTATATAAAGCACTCTAAATTATTCCCAGACCAATAAAACACGTTATAGAACGTGCAAACCACGTAGAACAAATAAAGGGAGAGGGAGAAGAAGAATTACAGTGAAATTTGCATACATTACTTTCTTTTTATACTAGGTATTTGTTTCACGGTGAAAAGTGTCTAATATATTTATTTTCTTTGAAAGAACACTTTATTGTGTTTTATAATAGTGATATATGAAATATTTCATATTCTTTTTTTTTGCTAATATCGATTTTTCTTTTTCTTTTACAGCCGGAAACGGTTCCCCAGGCAAGGATCGACATGACCCGCGTTTTGGAGGTTGCTGCCGCTGAGGACGTCACTGGACATCCCTACAGCCTTGCCGTGACCTCACCGGAGGGTGTGACCTTCGTGAAGGGCACGTGTCGCGAGGAAACAAGATGGTGGGCAGACGTGCTTCAAGTTTACTCGAGAAACAAGGTTTGTCTCCGGAGGGCGTTTAATAATTTCGCTAACGACGAACCGGTTCGACGTATATATACGTACATAGATATATACATAGGCACAGACCACGTGACTATGGAAACGACACTTTAATTAAGTTTGATTAATGAAACGTTAAGGGACACTCGGTCGTGGTTGCGTTCGCATCCACACGAATATCTCACCGTTTCCACGCGTTTCTATTCTCGTTTCCCCTGTACGGATTTCATATTATTAATTCGTGCACAGTGGAATTCAATTTACGTTCGATCACGAACAACCCGGCATATTCGACAGAGGCGAATTACGCGTTCCCGAGATCGACGGAATGAAAAATAGAAAAAAAAAATAAAAGAGGAGTCACGGTGGCGGGAGTTCTGTCATTCGTTGATTACGGTGCTCGCATAATCATTACTACATCCTTCTGCGTCATGCTTGTTACGTGTGCAATAATTCCAGTTCCGTCGACTTGTCTCACCGGCGGAAATAGCTTTAATAGGTTTCCCGACTGCCGGAAAAAATCTCTCGAACCGGAAAAACACGGGCAAAACATAAAGTTTGTATCGCACGACAACCATATATCTAATTATTTTTCTTTCTTTTAGTTTCACGTCTATTTTCCTTCGAGTGATCGTCAGAAATTTAATTGATCGATCGATAATATCGATTAGAAATCTTGATGGGTCACTAATTATCATTCGATAATTATCCCTACGTTAATTTTTCTGCACAGACAGGGGAAATCGGTGGAAAAAGCACGAAATTACGCGAATGCCTCGTGCGATCGTTAATGAGTCCCCTCGTGACAACGTCACGCTCGTTAGGATCGGGAATAATGGCAGTTGTACCGCGAGGTTCCGCTCGCAAAACTGCACCGTAGCCGTCGCCCGATTGGTTTCTTTTTCTGCGATTCACGTTCGTCGTCCCCGCGAACGTGAAAGAGGACTCCTTTTCGAGTTCTTTTCTCGTTTCTTTCTGTCACTCGAGCGCCACGTTCTGCGGAATGAAGCCGATTATGCCGGTGACGTTGGAAAGAGAGAGAAAAAAAAATAAAACAGAAAGGTCGCGAATAAAATATTGCATGGACTTTCAGTTAAATAACGATCACGCGTCGCGAATGTTTCTTTAATCCGTAAGACGATTAAACTGTACTTCGATTTAATTAAACAGAATCCCCGTGCCCTTTTGTTCGATGGATAAGCAGGTTTTTAGAAATGTTGTTTATATAAAAAAAATAGACTTTGGTTTGTCATGGACAGAATGGGACGTTCCATAGAAATTCGAATGAACACATAACCATGGGTTTTATGACAGCGTACAAACGAGTAGAAGTTTCATCGTTCCCTTCATGCTTATCCGAATGATCTACACATTCTCGATTGTTTAGTACGCCAAGGTGTTCGATTGCGTTCTTACCGATCCGAGCGTCGTGTATATCGAGTCGTTGGGAACCTGTCATTTGCCACATTACTAAAGCCTCTGCAACACGGCATAAATCGCGGATCGTGTTACGTAAGAAATGATCGATCGACGAATGGGAACACTTCGTTTCTCCACGATACTAAATTTCGAATCTGTGACCGTTCGCTCTCCTAATCGAGAATCGTCATTTTTTATATAAAACTGAAAAACACAACAAATCATTGAATCACAAGTTGTGTATAAAATCTACTTTCTTCTTAAAATCGAAGTTTCTGTTTAATTCGATCAATTGCACACATTTCTGTTGATTCACCGAAAACGATGGACGCAATAAAGAAATTCCGTACAGCGAAATATTTTACTTTCGTCAGATCGGAACGAAGAATTTTTCAACGTGTTCGTTTACCGTCCGCGTTCACGGCCCGCGATCGATCACTCGATCCTCGTACGAATCGTTTAGGATCCCGTCGATCGTTACATTGTTCGGAGGTTTACGGGCAGCCTCGCATACACATACACACACAGATATATATTTATATATATATATATATATATATATCGGTTCCGTTACGCAAGGAATGATCGATCGGCAAATGGAAACACCTCGTCGTCGTTGGACCTGCCGGTGTAAACGTACGATTACGTTACGAGGCCAAGGCGATGCATACGTGTGTGTATGTAGTAGTACGTACGCCAACACGTAGGGTACGGTCGGTGAATGTGCAGGAAACGGTGCTACCGACTTATTTTTTTTTCCTTTTCTTTTTTTATTTCGTTCATGCGGAATAACTAAATAATTAGACGCTACGCGTCGACCGCGAGACGCACGTTATTCGAATGGAAAATTAAGTAAACCGACGGTGAAACGACGAATTTTTACGAATACATATACCTCGTAGAACTCGTTTCACTATGAATGATTAATATTTTCACAGCCACTTCATGGATTTTCATAAACTTGTAGAATGTTGTATATATATATATTCGATGTTGTTACTGTAACTTATAAACTCTAACCGTAATACAATCCGGTATACTTAACATCCTACGGTCTACTTCCGAGGAAATCGCCTAACCGCGTGAAATCTATTAATTCACGACGGTACAATGAAATCGTCCTTATACGGAAACTATTTATCGAATCCACGTCTAATGATCGCGCGAATATGCTAACAAACGTAAGCAATCAACTTGTCTAATTTTCAATGAGAATAAGTCGTTAGTTCCGGTTGATTCTTAATTATCACAGGCCCCATTAATTGTCCGTTAAATTCGTTCTATGCACCGTTGACGATTAAATCGTCCACGTTTGTTGTCCGGCATTGTATGTACACGTTACCCGGGTGCCTTCCATGAATTATGCACGCTGAGAAGAGTACCATCGTGGAATATTATCAGTGTTATTCCTTATCTGCCGTTATTACGGCCGCCTACCGCGACCGGGTCGCGCGTACACGTGCCCTCGTAGATTCGCCTACGTAGAAATTCTACGGCATTCCACCATGGTGCCGCGATGTCGTCGTGGCGATCTATGGGAAGATAATAATCGTCTTTTCTTTTTTTTTTTATTCGCGGGAAACTTTTCGCTGGGGACACGTTCCCGAACGTGTCGCGACGATTCGTTATTCCGCGGGGAATTTTCTATCGATTGTTATATCATTACGTTTTAATTGCAGGGCCGACACAAACGGAATGCCACGTTTCCCGGGGGACAGACGACCATTCTCCAGGTCACGCCTACCATCCGTAGTGAGTATTATTCCGTGGATTTTAAAAATTAACTTCTTGGTACAAGAATATATACCCATTTTTTATGGTATGATCACACTATTTTATCTCAAAGTGAAAACCATATTAAATAACATCCCTATGTCGTATTTGAAATGTTTTATATATTGTTCACCAATAAACTGTATTAAATATCCATTTAACCAACAAATCCCATCATTTACAGGCAACACACCGAATCCACCGCGGCCTCGTTTCAATAGCTGTCGTTCAGAGCCACGAAGTAGTCCCTGGATCCCAGAAACCTCAGTTTCGACGGATCTCTGTCCGTCTGTCTTCTCGTCCACGCCATCCCTGGTGACCAGTAGCGTGACAACATCAACCACCGCCCTGAGCAATGGCACCTCCGAGTCCGATCACCGAAACAACGTTTCACCCCTGAGAACCAGCACCCCGTTGGAAAATGGGTCGTATCTCCCCACGACGCCCATGAACGGCGTGTCCAGCGGGTCGACGGGGTCGTCAACGACCATGACGGGGTCGTCGGTGACGGAGAAACCACCCATGGTACCCAACGAGGGTAGGGCGAGCTATAGGGATCAACCAGCCAGTAGCGCGTCACCACCGACGAGGGACAAGTTGAGGGCCGAGGATAAGGCCCGAAGGAGGATGAGTCAGCAGACGGATCGGGCCCAGTGTCCTGAGAAAATAGGTCGGTATCTTTCGCACTCGTTTTGTACGGTCGCGGACAATCGATTTGGGATGATGACGCGCGCGGATTCGTTTTTAACTGACTTCTTGTTATTTCTTTTCCACTGGGACACATTTTGAAAGAGATACAAAGTTTTTGGGGTTGTTTACGAGGAATAGAAATGTTTTATTTCGATGGATATGTATGTTTTGAAATTCATACGATTTATACATCGATGAGAATTGTGTGCTTTTTAAAATTTGTTGAATTACGAAGCAATTTGATAGGTTTCGTTGCTCATTGTTAGTTGTGAAAGGATAAATTCAGAGTCTTTTAGAATATCGTTGAACCCACGGTTGTACGGAGTATGAAATAGTGTATTGTACAATAACTTAACTGAAGTGTCTTACGAGTTCAACGGAAACGAATGACGTTTAACGGAGGAGAAACTTTCCGTGCTTCTATAAACGCCGCGTAACGAAATTCATTTTTACTCCCGACAATAGTGCTTTATTCGCGAGAGGAAAAGAAACTGGGTCGTTACAACGATGACTATTCGTTGTCTCCGCGACCGCGATGATTTGCACTCCGCTTTAAGTCGTACCTGACCTATTTTTTTCCGCCCGGCAATTGACGGTATAAACAAAGTAGTTAAAATATATATCATTCGCGGCTGCGAATCCGGCTGAAAATCATGCTACGTTACATTTCCACGCTTCGCAACGTGAAATTAATAAACGCCGCCGACAATGTCGTTCCATTTTAATTGTTCATTCCGTTTCGTTTGCTCCACTTGCATCGATCTCATTTCGCGTTCTTATTCTTCTCTACCTTTTCATTACTCCGCATCGACTTGTCCTAAAACAGCAATTCCATTACACTAACTCCTCAGATTTCATAGTTGAAAAACTATTTTCTTCTCTTGGACGATTTATACCATGATGGTAGCAGTAACAGCGGGGTTAATAGAACTTCGATAACTCCTAGCGAATGTATCTCGGAATAATAATAAGTTTTGCTCGGTGACTTCAAAGAACGATCGGTAGCCTGGCCGAATAACAGTGATATAATTTAATAACCAGGAGAAACGTTTATCTTGCGGTCGTGCCACGGTAATTTCTAAGCAAAGTGTCTTTGTCGTTATTACTGCGAGAAGGCGAGTTCCTGCGGCTGAAATTAATCAGCGGCTCGTACAGGCTTCTTCTTCTTCTTCTTCTTCTCCTTCTTCTTCTTCTTCTTCTTCTTCTTCTCCCTCTGCCGCGATAGGGGATTCCAATTAAATTCAAGGGGTTTTCTCCGACGTTCCCGCTACGAGTATCTCGTACGTGCTTTCCAATCGGCGATAAGTCAGCTTGTCGTTTCCACTGAGGTACGAGCCTTTAATCGCGATATGATTCGCGTTCTCGTGCTCACGAAACGTCCCTCCGCAAGGAAGTTCCGTCGTTCACCGCGGGGAAACGCGGAAAGGGATTTAAACGCGTTATCACGTCGTTCGTCTCTCGGATGCGTGCGAGAAAATCTCTACGATCGACATCCTATAATTGCGATTTCGAACCGTGGAAAAGTCCCTGGAAACAATGAACACGATCGCACCTTACACGTCGACATTTCAACTGGAATCCAAGAACGAGAAGTTCGTTGCGGCGATATTTACACTTTAACCGTTTCCACTTGTCGTTATCGAATTAGTTTCTTGCGCCTAGGCTCATTAGCAACGATCCCGATGAAAAACTGAAACGTTCGATTCCAACGGAATGGATTGCGACATTATAACCAACCGTGGAACTAATGTTTCACGGTTTCCCAGTAGATAGACTTGTGGAAAACAAATGTTAATTAATGGAAGTTGGTGGATAGGAGATGTAGGTATAATTTTCTTGATTTTTCGAGAAATGGGGAATGGGGAGAGGGGATCATTTGTTAATTTTGATTCGGAAAGATTCTGCATACTACCGTCGATTAAACCCTTCCCCTTTCCGCGTTGCATCGTTGCGTAATTGCGTGCGTACAATCTCGAAGAAAATCTACGGTGTGTCTCTCCCTTTCTCTCTCGCTCTTTCTCTCCGGCACGCTGTGATCTCTACGCCCGTCTGATCCGTAGATTTCATTTAGATTGGCGCTAAATGAACGACGGGGATCTTAGGAATGCGATGCCGGGACTCGGCCGCCGAACGAAACCCTACGAACGATCTTTCGATTTATGTCGAATGCTGATTGGCAAAAGATACTCCGGGCCTTCTCCTCTCTCCACGATAAATAATGAAATCCGAATATCTATCCGTTGGGAACGTTCGTAGGAACTATACGAAAGAACTATCGATAGTATATACAGTATCAAAATAGATGAATCTAGTGTAAAGTATAATTTTCTATCGCTTTATCACATTTCCCACCGGTTCTGATTTAAGTATCGCGATGATGAGCCGCTCGGTGAAAAATTAACGCGAGATTTTCAGGTAGTTTGCCGCAAGAAACTGTTATTAGCATAGTAATGGCAGTTAGATTTCGATGGATGGCCGATAAAAAGCTGGATAAACGAGAGAGATAAGAGAAGAGGCTTTCGCGTTCTTCTTCGACTGACGTAGTGGCGAGGAAGGCCGGTTATTAATTAGTCGGCAGTCAATTAACGTAAAGTGGCCGTTCGGGCGTGCAGGCATCACCTGTGTGTTAGACGATCCCGGGGGCTTCGACTTAAGCGGAGAAGAAGTTAATTGGTTAAGCCGCCGACGTACCGAGACGAATGTTTGATAACAACGAATGTTCTCCCGGCAACGGAAAATACATCTCGCAACGTTCCCCCCGTGACGTTCTTCGACGGCGGCGTGCGAACAACCCAGTGACTTTCTAACTACCATAATTATAATCCACGTCGTCGTCGTTGTTGCGGCAATATTGTACCACGTTGGCAATCTCGTGATTTTTTCCTTTTCTTCCGTTACCCGTTAAAGGGAACGTCTCTAATGTCACTCGCCTTTCCCGGCTATCTCGTTGTTGCTCGTCGCGCCTTTGAAACGCGATTGAACGACGATAGGCGGGTTTTATTAACGTTAGGTCTATCCATGCTTACCTAGGCTACGTAATATCTGACGAAGATTGCGGTGGTCTTTTAAGCAGGTGTAATACGAGGTAAGCATAACTTGTACCCGAATGATCTTCTATCCCATATAGGGATGTCGAAATACCTGTAACGTAAACGGGAAACACGAGCATATGTTACGATATTATGGTATGTATGTTGTACGTACTACGTAAGGTTATGGAGGATTGGTGATAATAAAAATAAATGAAATATAAAGTGTGACAAGGAATTTCTTTCGTACTAATTCAGATGACGATGCATGCCGAAGAATATTTATGGAACACGAGAGAGAAAGGGAGGGAAAACTACGAGATATCGCGGCTTCTTTGACCCAGCCACGAGTCAGAAGAAGTAAACCGAGAACATCCGAACCGACGAGGGACGTCGTGGATGCTGCGAACGCCGCTCATCAAGATAAACTGGTGAGATTTCGATTATTTAAATCATTCTTCTTGATAAATTTAATTTCATTGTCATGGAAAATTGTTTGAGAAAGTTTCTTATATTTCTAATTTACCTAGAATATAGATGACAATATTCTAAATGATTTTATGACATAATTGTCATTTAAATACTTCTTCCAGATTCGAGGAGATCCCGACGGCTGTGGTTTAGATATCTCTGGCATAAGGTATTCACCGACTTCCGAATTGAGAGTCGACTTACCTGCCGAGGATCTGTTGAACATCAAGAAAGGCTGGCTGATGAAACAAGGTCTGAACAAGGTAGGTTAAAGAAAAGTATCTTCACAACAAGTTTTCTAAGTATCACATACTTTCCTCTTGTATCATCTTTTCCCCGTTGATTTCTCGCTTACCCGTACTTGTCACGGGGTTGCAATTAAATAAATCAAAACTGTCGTAAGCATCGAGGTTAACGTAGCTGGACTAACAAATTACGTTTCACTCAGGAGTGGAACAAGCACTGGTTCGTCCTGAGAGGCTGCGGGCTCATGTACTACAGGGATCCTTGCGCCGAGGACAAGGGCATCATGGACGGCGTCATAGACCTGAATACCGTTACGGCCGTCACTCCGCTTCAAGTCGCGAGAAATTATGGATTCCAGACAGTCGTAAGTGTGCCCGAGGAAGAAATTTCGCATTTTACCATCGGCCATTTGAAAAACGATGACTTTCGAATCGTGCTCGACAGGGGATGTAATTTTCCTATACGTTTAAAACGAGAATGTCTAACATGATGCGAATTACACAGGGTGTACATTGTCTGGAAGCTACAAAAGAACTATTGAAAGAACTATCTCTCGTCCGGTTGGAAGAGAAAGATAATAAAGAGAAAGAGAGAGAATGGTAGTAGAAACGGTGTTACACTGTTTACGAGAACCTTATTGTTAGTATTTGCCACGAATCTCCGGAGGGGCTTGTACTTCAATTGGATTGCCGGGATTAAGTTCCGTGCTTAGGCAAAGGAGTGGCTGGAAAAAGTCTGTAACTCAATTTCACGGTAGAACAGATCGGACGTTCGTGGCGCTTCTTATTCGTGTCACCAGTCGTCGACATTCGTGATTCTCGTTAATGCTTGTTTTAGAAACGGACAGTAGTATTATCGTGTTTTATTCGAGTCCCTCTCTCTTTCTCTCTTACACGGTTTATTCGTATTTCCCTTTGAAGTTGATTTAACCGAGTGTGATTCTATTTCTTTTTAATTTTTCTACAGGCTTGGGATGATCGAGGAACAACGGTACTGTCAGCGGTAACAGTTGGTATCCGATCCAGCTGGATATCAGCTATCCGAAGAGCAGCGAATTTAACCGATCCCGAGAATAACGTGGATTCACTGACGGTTTGTCAGGATGGTCAACAGGATAATAATCCACAATCACCAACTACGTAAGTAATCATCATCTCAAAGTCTTTAAACTATCATATATTCCAAACTACATAGTATAACATCTTTCTCCTTACTCCTATCATTGATATACATCAATTAAAAATCTTTAGATCAATAACGGATCGAGAAAGGGACTCAGTGGTACCATCAACCTCCATTACACCTCGCTCGGTACTTTTCTCTTCCGACGAGGAGTACAGAACAGCGTCCGAAGGAGGCCGAAGAGAATCCGGTGATTGGTCGGAGATGCCTGTATCGCCACCCCTGATGAGGAACGGTGATTGGTCGAATGCGTTGAAAGGCTCTAGTTGGTCTGATTCCGCGAATCACGAGTGGTCCGAGCTGCCTCCGTCGCCGCCGTTAACCAGGACTGCTCTGTCCCGGGTGAAAGCTCGATCCAGGTCGAGCTCTAGGACGAGGGTGTACAAACGTAGTCGTAGCTCGCCGCCCAGTTCGAGGAGGAGCACGTTGGACAGCGTGAGGTCGGAGGATCTCATGATGGCTTGCTGCGAGCTCGGCGAAGACGAGGAGCAGACGAACGGGCATCTCCAGGGAAACAGTTGTCTGTCTAGCGCCAACGACAGCCCGTTGATCGTGGAGTTATTGGAGAATCAGGTGTCACTGCTGAGGGACCAGCTGGACCAAAATCAGTCCCATCAATCCCATCCGAGCACGCTACTAGTCATTATCGAGCGTCAGGAGAACGAGATCGAGAACCTGAAGTCCCAGCTGAACGCGGCGCGCTCCGACGTCGCGAACGCCGAGAAAGAGCTGTCCAGGTTGAGACAGCAGAAGGCGGAGGCGTCGATCCGAGAGAAACAGGTGGAGGAATTGTTGAACACTATACAGAGGACGGAGCAACAACGGAATAAGGATCTCGAGGATCTGGAGAAGATGAAGAAGGTGTATAATAGAGACAAAGAGATGCTGGAGTGCAAGCTGTTGGAGACGGAAGCTATTCTCAGGGAGACCACCGAACGATGCGAAATGCTTACGAAGGAACTGGCATCGAGCCATAGAACCGTCGAACACCTGCAGGCGGAAATTGCTTCGTTGAGTGATAGATTATCGCAGGGTACGTGTTCATGGAGTGAGAGAAATCGAGCTTTATAAATGTAACAAATTGTATTACGTCAAGGAGGTTCATTATGATGGTAATAAATATAATAAATGTTCGATTGATGTTACAGGTATCGAAGAAAACGAACGTCTCTATACTAAAGTAAGAGAGTTGGAGGAAAAGAACGGCCTTGCGGCATCGAGGGAACGTGGAAGAAGTTTCGATTCGCTTAGCGACTTGACGAATATAGAATTGGATCTAGATTTAAATTCACTTGACAAAGAAAGGTGAGAGGAAAAGTTCCATAAATCATATCTATCATTTATTGTTCTATGTATACAATAATGTATTTCCAATTTAACATTCACATTACACGTAATTCTTTCGTTAAAGAGTTATGGAAGAATACGACGAACTCCGAACACGTTTCGAGAAGGCCATCATGGAGATCCGCGCGATGCGGAAAGAACTGCGAGAGGCTCACGCGATGCAGGATGCTTTGGAATTAGAGATATTCGCGCATAAACAAGACGCAGCCGGCGTCAGCGAGACGAATCAGGCCCAGGTTCAGCTGATGGCCGCCAGAATCCAAGATTTAACGAACAAGCTTGCCGCCAGCGAGAAGCAAGTGAGGACGTTGAAGCAGAAACTGACGAAAGCCGAGACCAGGGACAAGAGGAGATCGCTCTCGCTGAAGGGTCGGGAGTCTTTCCAAATCTCCCAGGAAATGGAGGACAAGCTGCTGGACCTGGAGAATAAAATCTGCGCGATAGAGCGTGGCAAGAGCATCAGCGCTCCCGCGTCGACTGGCAACAGTTCAAAGGAATCGAGTCCCAATCCAAAGAAAGAAAAACGAAGGGATAGCAAGAACTTGGATCGTGCCAGACTACGAAGGAAATCGTTGGACAGCGCGACAAGTTCCGAGCCGATGAAGGTGTTGATCAGATTGAGCAGTCTGGAGACAAAAGTGGCGAACGTCACTGAAAATATGGCGAGCGACGCTGAAAAAGATTCCAGCGAGTGTAGCGAGGTTAGCGCGTCTTCCACCAGCGAGGTATCGCTGGAGATCATCGCTAGATTGAAGAAATTGGAGAGAGTCGTATCTAAATCGAAGAGACGACTGGAAAAGTGTTTGGGTTCGACGCAGGCGGAGGACAAAGCCGAGAAATGTTTGCGAGAGGTGAACGACATATTGGACTCGTGTTTAGAATGTAAGAAAAATCAAGCTAGCGCTCAAGTGAACGAGTCAGTAGGGGTAGTAGTGTCTAGACTAGAAACTATACTTAAGGATAAACTGAGCGAACTCACGAAGAGACGGCAGACCCTAGCGCAGAACGGTCAGCTGGACGAACGGGAAAAAATGAAGTTGTTCGCCGAGAGGGTGGCCTTCGAGTTTGTGATCCTGAGGCAGATCAAGTGCGCGATCGGCCGGACATTCGACAGGAGCGCCGTTCTCAGTGAATTGGTCGAAACTAGTCAGCTTGCCTCAAGCTTAAAACGTAAGATTCACGGAACTAAGCCCAAAACGTACCAAAACACGAGTTACATTCAGTATCTTACTAAAGTGTTAGCAAATAAGTTAGTACTTGTAGGTGGCATTTCCGTCGTGGAAACGTCGAAGGAGGTTTCAGCAGCACGTACAGAGAGCCTGAACTTCCTGTTGCAAAAGCAACGAGAGGTGAACGAGATTATGCGCAGATACAAAGAGACGAAATTGAGGCAGCTCGCGGAGGCATTGGCCACCGAGACCTTGAGTCTATCCGACCAGGAAGATCTCGGCAAACAGATTACCAACTCGAATAAAAAACTGTTAGAAGACAGACGAATTCGCGAAGCATGGGCCCTGGCACAGGAAACCGTCAGCAAGGAACTCGTGCAAGCTGAGGTTTCTCACGTTATCATGCGTTGCGGTCAGATGTACGAGCAGAACATCACCAGCATCACCGACGCTTGCCTCAATTTCGAAAATGCGGAAAACGTCAATTTAGAATCCTGGATAGACGCCGCGCAGACGAGGCTGCGGCAAGAAATGGAGCTTTCCATTCACGAATTGTCAGAATCGTACGAAGAGTGTCTTCGTTTAATGAAGAAAAACAAGTCGACGATAGAATCGAAGTACGAGTCTCGACAGCTGCTGATGGACTACGCTGACGTGATCGCGCACAAAGCTTTAATAGACGCCAGAATCGCTCTTCTTCAGGAGAACACGAGGACACAGCTGACAACCTACCCTGGGGAGACCTTTGTATCTAGTCTGATCCGAAACGAGGACATCCTTTCGTGTCTGGCGGACGACGATTACGAGTTCCAAAGCAACCCGATTCTCGACGCGGAATACAGTTACCTTTATCAACAGTTTACCAAGGAGTGCGAGGAGAGAATAGCCGGGAAGCGTGGATCTAAAGAACAACTGAAGAACGTTAATCAAAGTCTACTCTACCTGGAGGAAGATCTGGTAGGATTGAGTAAATGCGTGCGTGAAAAGACCGGTGAGAACACCGACGCTCTCACCTGGCCGAAGTCAACGGTTACAGTTACCGAATGGTCCAGCGTCTGTGAGAAATGTTCCCAATTACGAGATCAAATCAAGAAACTCAGCGATTATATGAACAGTATGTCCTGCAAGAAATGCGATCATCTACAGGAAACCGTTCAAAGGATAACCGCCGAGCATAACGAAGAACTGGAGACATTGAAACGTAACCAGGAGAGAGACCTGATCGACATCAAGGGCGAGCTGGATAACCAAAGGCAGTCTTTAACATCTCAGTATGAACATGAAGCAGCAAGTTTACGCGAAAGAGCCAGGAAACTGGAGCACAGATTGAACGCGATGGATTCGGAGCACTCAGCTCACGTGAACGAGTTACGAGCAGCTTATCAAAGATCGATAAGCGCTGAATTAGACACCGACGCAGAGACCAGGAAGAGATACAAAGAGGAGATCAAGCAACTGCGAGCTCTGTGCGAGAAAGGATTGCTGGCAATGGAGAACTCTCACAGACGTATCATTTCCGAAATGGAGGAGAAACATCGGCAGGAACTTGAGAATCTCAGGGTGGAGAAAGAACAGGCTCTTTCAGAAGAAACACAGGCCACTTTGGCGGCTTTGGACGCTATGAGGAAGGCGCACGAGCACGAGGTGCAGAAAGAAATAGCGAAGTTCAAACAGGAGTTCATTAAACAGGTGCAGGCTCGCGAGGACATCGGCGTTTTGCACAAGGAACACGAGTACGTTGAACCGAAGTTATAATTGCTTTCTTTGTTCCTTTATTATTTTTTTTGCTTCTAAATAATTATAATCTTACTTTCGTGTAAGGACTACGAATTAACTTGTGCTTTTTTTCACAGGGAAGAGATGGAGGAGATAAAACAAGAGATTCTTTCGTTGTCCGCCAAGTACTCCTCGAAGTGCGTGGAGTCCGCCGCATTGGAGGAGAAAGTTGGCTCTCTTACTAAACAGCTTGCACAGGCGCAACAACATATCATGCAATTGGACGCGAGGAACAAACAACTGAGGGCGCATTTAGTGCTAGAAACGAACGACGGTGCGATTAACGATACGATACAGATGTTTAGGGGTAGGGACAATGAGATCGCTGAACCGCGAGAAGAGATCCATAGACTGCAACAACAGTTAAAGGTAACCAGAATCCGCAACGTTAATGAGTCCCAAAAACGTGGAATATATCAGAAATTACGTCAAAAACGAGAACGATGTGGTGTCACATCTTTTTCACATAAACGATTTCTGATGTATTCCGTGAGATAGTAGATGTGGTTAACAATGTATATTACTAAATGATTAACTCTCCCGCAATTACATATTATGGTGTTCGCCCAACAAGCTTCACGCAATATTCGTAAGACTCCGACAGTGAAATGTCGGAGATGTATCCGTTGAAATTAAAAAAAAAACGCTTTCTAGATGTTACGATCCAAACTGACACTTACTATTAGTATTTGTAAATAAACGATAACAGTATCATATCGGCTACAGATATGTTTATGTACAGTAATACCTTCGTATTCATAGAATTCGTCTCCCAGTATACACATTCTCCTTGTTCACGTGTTCCAAGTTAGCCATAACGTGTAATTGTACAGGGTGAACCGTGTATCGTGACCATCTCTGTTATTTCCGTTATTGGCAGACCGATGAATCTTCTTTATCTCATAATACTATATATTGTATTATCCATAACAAAGAACATTCCATCGGTCCGCAAATAACGAAAACACCGGAAACGATGAAATTCACGCCGTTCGCTCTGTATATCATTTGGCCAGCACCGATTTAACGTTCGTTAACACACATTCAGCCGCACTGACGCATATTTTCCATATTCCACTAACAGCATGGGGACGGCCTTCGTGATACGTCCGGTGTGCCATCGAAATCTCCGTCGCTAAACTACTCGCCGCCGTATTCGCCGCAGCGTGTACGAAGTAGTCACGAGCCGCTGGTCAGGTCGAGTAGCGAGGAGCAGAGATTAATGAGCGAACGCCCGAAAAGCTCCCTGTCCACGTTGCAAAAGCTCTCGGCGGACAACAAGCCGAGCGCGTTCTCTTACAAGGTCGAGCGAATAAAATCGGTCTCGTTGCCTTACTCGAATAATTTGGTTAGGCCGGGAAGTAGTTCTGGCGTTCCATCGCACGATAGGAAAGAGGTGAGCTTAGGGCAAAAGAGTCAAGAGCGTAACGGTCTGGCCTCGCCACTATGGGACAGCTTAAGACCCAGGAGCGGACTGCCCCATCAGTATCAAGGTACAGAAGAAAGGTGAAATGGAAACGCTCTGAAAACCTCTGTTACGGTGGTGGATTACGTTTCGTGGTTCTGTTCGAACAGCTTGTCGTATGAAATTATTAGTATTATTCCTGCCTTACGGTTATAGTATTCTTTTTTTTTTTTAAATTTCTTTCTCTTTATTTTTATACCCGTGAATACGAGTTAACGGGCCTCTCTCGTTGCTTGTCGATGGTATTTTGGCATGGACTATGGTCGTGCATTTGACGGTATTGTTTATTATTCGTGTATTTCTTTTTATACACGACAAGATTACTGGCATGTCTACCGGAGAATCGATAATTTGATTTATCTTTCTTTAGTTTTCTTTCTTTTTTAAATAAATACTGATACGATACTTCTAAATGAAACACGAGGATACTACCAGGAGGTTTTTGTGTGATACGATTTCACTACGCTAAAGGGGAAACAATTGAGACTAACAGGTGCTTCTTTCTAGACATTAATTGCTTCGTGGAAATTAATTGTTGGGAGTAATAATCGGATGATTTTTATTGGAAGATGTTACGATAGATGGACCGTGTAATTGTATTGTTGTGCAATAACTGTTTAACGTGTATGTTTGATGATAATATGTTTAACGCGTCGTTGTCTGTCGAAAGGTTCGCGTGAATTTTTCTGCCAATTAACGGTGACTCTGCGCAATTAATTTCGCAAGAATTTATTGTCGTTGCTCTTTATCTGCCTCGGTAATATGCGTTTACCGACGCGTCAATGCGAAAGGTATGGCTGTAATTGTCAACTGGGATGATCACTACTCGCTGTTTGCCCGGTTATGATATTATGCATAGGTATGTCTGTGTTACCACGCGATGGGTTTGTTTTCCCCCCTAACTACGCTAATTGCTAACACGAGACACGTATTATTAACGGTATGCAGTAACACAACAATAACCTTGCCTTGCCATGAATGTGATTCTATACTCCTTAAATGTCTAATCAATTACGAATAGCTGAATTAATATGCGTATAACTTACAAGATACCATAAGTACGGAAGTGTGCGGAAACGAGACACTAAAAGAAAACTACCCCGGATAACTGTACAGATATATAGATTCACCCAGACTTCACTCGTTGAAACATATTTTTCAAACATTTGCAGTCGACACTCTCGCCAGCCTGAGACTGCACGCCGCAAGAATCTGAACAAGTCATCGATTAAGAACAATATTAACGTTTCTGCACATCTCTAGACGATCGAGCATTCGAACAAATGCACGTTGTACTCATAGAAATAACATCGCTTAACCGTTGGGGACTATTAGGCGTTCTAAGAAAGTCACGGAAGTCTTCTAATCCGTTCGCCGTACCGCCTAGAATTCTAGATAATTAAGGGACACCGGATGGCAGTGTGTAAGAATAATAGAAAGGGCTCGTTTCTTCCCCATTAACCGAACCGATTAACAAACTTATGTCGATTTGACATTCCGCTCTGCCGTATGATAGAAGTTAATAGTAATCATGACCTTTCTATGCATTCACGCAAACCACGTTCTCTATTTACATGCGATATATATCCATATACATACATTATTCGCATAAGGGATACACGTACCCTTTAAACAAATACGAACAATCAATACACACGCGGAAACGACGGATACTGTTTGCAAAAACGGGATAATCGTATTTCGGCAATTATTTATGACACGAAAGGTGGCACAACAGAGATGCGAGTCGGCAGCACTGGTACCCGGTGGCAGGAGAGCAAGCAAAGTGAAAAGCAGCAACAACCGGAGGCATACCTCCGTGCCGACACTCGTCACGCATCCCGCCTCACCCCGGAACCCCCAGCTCTCTCCGTTGCAGGTCCGTTCATATCATCGCGAATCGCAACTTCGAACTTTATACATTCATATTCGTAAAACTCCCAGCCATCGCATCGTTCAGCTTCGGGGTCTATGACTCACGGAAATTGTTAGATCACGGATCGGTATTCTGGTCGAATGTTATTTAACGCTTCTGATTGTATTGATTAAGCTAGAGAACCTTGTGAAACTTTCTCATCGCTTCGATTCTCGGATCTGCTTGAAAATATCGGGGTGTGCATGACAATTGAATCATAGTGTGTATCGTTCAGAAAACCTAGAATACATTTTTTAATTTTTATTTCAGAGCTGATGAGGTCTCCAGCAGTGAGGTGGTCCAGCAGAAGTTGTCGGAGTCTGCCTCCAACACCAACACCGAGCTATCATCATCCGCTCCACCCCCCACTGCCAGCGGTGGGCATGGTCGCCGAGAGGAAGAAACGTTTTGAGCTCTGAATAACCCCGCTGCTATTTATTCCGTACAATCTCGATCTTTCGAAGCGACAGATTACGCGAGGAATATGAACAAGTGTCCGCGTACGTAATCGAGGATTACGAACAACTGCGAAATTCTTTTTATAATGGAATTATGCAACTTCCATGTGGTTGCTAGTATGCGTATATTTTGTATGGTGCTACTCTGGTCGCTCGCTTGTACACTTTTGTAGTCTTCCTCGAATGAAAAGAACAGAAAATACGGTATCGAATAATTGTATATCGTCGTCCATCCTTATACGGATTATCGTTAAGCGTTCCTCGTTCAACTAACCGAACAATCCTTTTTTTTAAACATATAATACGATCCATAGATATTTCGCAGCATCGATCACTGCCATTAAAAGAAACAATGGAGCTTTCGAGGGTATAATGGACCAAGGCGCAATTTCGTGTCAATTAAGAGAACATCGCGCGTAAAATCGTGCTCGTTGTTGTTACGTTACTATATTGAGCATGTTTATTAGGTAAACATGATTCAATAGCCGAAACGAGTTGCGAGTCCCGCGTGGAAAGTCGGTAACAAATTCCGCTTCCAATGGTAGAACACGGAGGGTTCATTACATGCCTATCGTTACGATAGGTTGTTTTTTGACGGGATTTTTTCACTGAAAGCTTTTTGCTAAGTACATTTACAAGGCTGCCGGGACGTTCTGTAACGGCAGTCATTTGATATGCATTTAGACTTTGATAAAGAGTTTTTCCGTAGGTGCGAGTGTAGCCGTTTCACTACGATTAACTTTCGTCAGCGACGTTTTGGAACGTGTATTTTGGGGCATTATTTCACTTTCACCTGTTTCTCTTGCCCCCTCATGATCACCGGGAAGCATTTCAATACCAGTAGGATCGATCAGAGATTGCTATTGTCGCTCTTGGTTTTGATTAAACTTGATTCTAAAGCATCTTGTTAGTTTACGTTTCACAATTGTCTTCCTGTTAAATCAAACCGTGTATTTTATGATATTTAATGTCAATAATCCTGAATCTCATTTTCTTTCCCAATTCGATGTTCTCTGATCGCTACTGGGGGTGACTTTTTCCGCTGATTTTCCAAGGGGCGAGAAACGGGCAAAAAAAAGCAGCGTAGAAGATGAAGACGCGTATTACGAGTCATATATTATACAAGTGTCGTGATAGTTATCTCATTGTAAAGCATGCGCATACGTGTGTCGATGTGAAAGTGTACGGAATTATTGTTATAAAAAGAAAGAAAATTGTTAGGTTCTAATTAACGGTGTATTCCTGATCGTTTCGTAAATTTGCAAGATACTCTTGGTAATCTTGCGACTTTACGAGACAGGAAGAGAGAGAAAGAGAGACGTGAAGAGTGAGAGAGAGAGAGAGAGAGAGAGTAGGGTTGAAACTTAATCGAAACCAGCTCAAAAGTTAAATTCGTGTTTAAGTGGAGTTTGATGAAATTGGTTGATACCTGACGCGTATATTTTTGTTTTTAAGTTAGAGAACTTTTCGACGAGTCAAAGCGGGGAATGTTTTTAGTCGCGGAATCACGACGCAAGGAAATGGAACACATCATTTTCTTCATATTATTATTATTATTTTTCATCGTTAATCTTGAAGTCGAAAATATTTTTACTTACTTCGCTCTTGTTATGTATAGATTCTGCACATAATATGGCGTTATCACGTTGCACTGTGTATTACCGCATTTTCTCATTGTGTAAATGTTTTCAGATTGCGATCATTTTGATGTTAATACTGTATAGTTTATGATGTTTCATTAAGGATTAATGTTATAAATAGACCTAGAATTAACCCCCCCTTTTCCATATCACATGGATTGTTTATATATATATATATATTACTATTGTATTCTATATTATATATTATTGCGATTCGTTTCCAGTGATTCGCTCGATATTAAGACGGTAAGCGATATTAAAAACATTTCATTATCTCTTATGTAGAGTAATTACTCAGGATTGTTTAACATTTATAATATATTATGATTATACTATTGTATTTGTATTATAATTTATAACACGTTTGAAATAAAATATAGTAACCATTGACGCGTACAACGATATCCATTTGTTTCACCTGAATTTCCCGCCTTTGCAGTAGTACTTTGAGTCACGTAGTACTTTCGATAATTCTCACATTTTACATATGATTAATTTATGTTTATACACTTTTGTGATGTTAAATAAGACAGAATCTGTAATGAGACTTTTTAGTATTAAAATATAGTTATTTATGTGCGAAGAAACTTTTAAAAATATAATCTTGATATTTCTTTAGACGTTGCGCGACTCACGTAGTTGCTTTTCAACCTGCTTCTTCAAACCGTCGTGTGCTTCGACTCCGTTTTGGCGGCTTTCTCAGAGCATTGTTGCAGAACAATTACTTTTCTCAAAAATGGACCTGTTATTCCAGTTGAACATCAAAGATTTTGATATTTTATTGCCAAATATGAAGGCGAGGTTAATGTCGGAAGACGAAAACGCTCAAGTAAGTATATCCCATGATTTGTAATGAATTTGTCATTCCTGGACAAGTGCATTTTGAAACGTAGAAATTTCGTGGCGCAGAAATCTCAACCACAGAATTCTTAACGAAATGAAAAACTATCGAAACACTTGATTTCATAGATGATGATTGTGGAACGAATTACAAATCTTCTCAAAGACAACTCTGTCACCGACAGAAAGACGATCCTCGATAAATTGATCAGATTTGATATAATGTCGGTTCTGTTTAACATCTTACAAAGTACCAGCGACTCCCTTCTTCTGTACGTTGAGTATAATTTGAATATCAAAAATGTGGAATAAAAGCAGACTAACAATTTTCCTCCAACATTTCCTTTATTAATAGGAGTATATTCGATCTTCTCTCACTTGTCAACCAACATCGCAACTTTTACGAGGATCACATAGCAATGGACGCCGTAGACTCCATGTTGAAAATCGCAATTTGCACGATTAAGTCTCGCACTGAAAACACAATCGTATTAGAAAAGCTGATTCTTCTCATTTCTGATCTGTTATACAGGTGACACATTGTTCTCAAACATTTTTTTCAATTTATCACTCTTCTATTTTATAATCGTACTTTTCGTTATTACAACGTAAATTTCCTTATTTCCTATATGGGTTAGAAATGGTTTTATTTAATTTTTTAGAGCGACAGAGTTTTGCGTGGATTTCGACACGGTTTGCGTGCCGCAGCAAATGTTGTTCTTTCTGAAAAGTTTGATGGTCGATAACGCGTCGGAACATCAGTTAATGTTTCCCGGTATTATATTGCTGAACATCGTACTGGAGAACATCTACTTGGAGGAGCACTGTAAAGACGACACGGTTTTCCAACTTTGCCACAGGGCTCTTAATTGGACGAGAGAGATCGTCGAGTACAGCGACGATGACGTCTCGATTTCACTCGCTGCAGACGCGCTTTGCGGTATTTGCGCGTCCGGCACCCGGTGAGAATCGGTATTTAGTACAAGTGAAAATTTGTTCATAAAATCGCGCGATGACAGCGGCGATATTTTTAAACCAGGAGAAAGTTTCGTTTAAATCGTCGAAAGAATCGTGTTCATTAACGGATAAAGACATTCGTTGAATTGTCTGCGTTATAAACCATCTAGGAATGTAGAAATTTAGAATATTATTAATTCATTTATCATTAAATTAATAAATTACTCGTTTCTCATAGATTCTGCGATATGGACAGTCAGGAGAGCCAAAAATCTTCCGATAAAGTTCTCCAGTGCAGAACTGATTTAACAAAAGCTATCTACTCGGCGGTGATGAAGACAATTATACCTTACGTTAAAGTACGTGACCTTATCTGTAGGTTCCTGGACGTGATAGCGGTTACACCGCTGGATCTCGTATCAGTGCAACATATTTAATTACTATCCTCAAAGGGCGTTTTATTTCTGTTTGACAGAATACAGGGTTAACTCAAACAGACAGGGTCAAATTCCACAGAAACCTCGTGACTTGTCTGAACAACCTTTACAAGCTGAGAAGCTGCAGTCACGACAACTTGTCAAACCACTTGACTGCCAACGGATATCTGAAGTACTTCTTGATTTTAACTACAGAGCTTCCGTAAGTTAAACCGTGTACTTACACGAAGCGAGCGCAGCGAAGTCGTTAAGACGTTGCGGGATTTACTTTTGCTTCTCCCCGCAACGTAGACGAACCGCAAATAATAATCGCTGTCGAATGCTTCTGGATTTGTTCCCCTGAAATATCGGTTTTCCTTGATTTCTCCCTAAAAAAAGTCATATACCGACTATGTTTCACATTATAGAGAAATTCTTCGGCGTAGTACTTGCAGCCTTTTATCACGGATTATAACAACCCTGGACGATAAATCTATGTCAATTGGCCAGAAGCCAGAAGGCGTTATTGGATTTTCAAACGAACTTCATAACGGATTAGTCGTTTTGCCAAAGGATCCTCAGGAGTGGCCAAATATCATTACTTATCAAGCAAACAGCGGGACAGCTTTGCTGAAATTGATATATTATCACTTTCACGGCACGAGAGAGTATGATATCAAAGTTCATTTTAATTGTACGGCACACTTCGCTATATTACAGTGTAAATATCACATTGTAGAAACTATATGATATCCCTGAAAGTGTTCGCTGCGAGGATATTGAACCTCCCGGAATCGCAGACGATCGATATACAAATTTTGAAAGTACTATGGTTTTTATTTGGCGTAAGTTTATTCCTGGATTATTTAATTATTTCTGAGAGAGATAGAGAAAAAAATTGTAGATCCTTCTTCTCAGGTTGGATTTATATCCCATCCGGCACCGACTTCTGAACAGAATTACGCGAGAGCCGTGAAACGATTAACAGTTGCATTGCAATGCTCGAAATTGAACGAGTGTTATACACACCATATCGATTTGCTACATTTTTGTTTAAAATGCGCGGAGATCCCCAAAGACTTGCGAAGCAATGTAATGAATCTTTGGCTAATCGAATCCGACGGAGATATTAAACCTTTGTTAACACTGGATTGTGATAAAATTGTTCGACATTGTCTATTGGTACGTATCTTCTTCCGGAAGTGACTTTTTCTTCGTGAAAATGTGACATTCAGTTTACTAACAATCCATTTGGGTAACAGGCGATCATACAAAATGGTTATCCGGATAGCGTGATTAACTTAGCTATGAAAGGAATTCGAGAGTTAACAGGTACCGAGAATGCCAAGGAAATTGCGGAAATCGCGTGGCACATGTTACCGAACCTTTTATCGTCGTATAATCCAGAGAAGGGTATGACACCACTTTACTTTCAAATACCTTGTTGTTAATTTATGAAATAGAAACATTTCAGTATCTTAAATATTTTACAGATGAACACATAAAAGCGGTACTCGAATTGGCGAATATGACGAAGCCAGATTCCTTGTCGTTGAGCTGCAAAACCCGCTGCGCTGGCAGTCTCGTAAATATCGTGTTAAGAAAAGAAGCTGATGTGAAATTAAAATCATTATCATTAATGCAGGCATACATTTTGCTCGTAACAACTGTGACAAGCAAGGAGTTCAATGGTAAATGCATATTTTCATCGCGTAACAAGACTACGAAATTCTAAACAGACAATTGTTCAAAATCTCATCTTTTCTTTCTTCTTATTAGTTCTCGAGAAGTACATCGGTGCGCCGAACTTTTTAGAGGAGTTGCACGCGCAAGGTTTCTCCGTGAAAATGCCAGAATTTTCCGCGGTCTGTTTGAAGTTGCTCGCGTTCATTATTCGCTGTCAGAACAAGACGTCCATTCAGGTGAATAAACGTTTACTTTGAAATATTTCGCCTGAGATCAACTTGTTAAACCTGACGCGTGATTATCTGATCTTTAGCGTGCGAAAGCGTTGACGATCGACGTGCGGAGCTTAGCCGATTTGCTCATAAATACGAGAAAATCGATGCACGCCTCGATCAACGGGACGCAACTCGTGCTGGAACTTTTAACTCAAAATATTGATGGATCGGCTGTCAGGTTGAAAGAGATTGCGAGTAATACCGACGAAGCGAGAGAAGTTATCAATCTCTACGAGACTCTTCACATTATTCACGGAAAAGTTAGTAATGATATCTTGATAAAAAAAAAGTACATTGATTTACCGCGATGTTATATCAAGCGTAATAATAATAATTGGATCCCTGAATAACACTAGAACTGTATGACGCACTGCAGAACTCACGTATCTACAATCTTAATCATTTCCGACTGATTAAATAAGATTTTACAAAGGGCGGTTCTAAAGAGGTTACTCATTTTAATTAGTGTAGAGAACGTGTTGCGAAGGAAGTGAGCGCCCTTTTAACTCGAGTTTTTGCCGTGCAAAAAAAACGTGCTGTTAAAGATGTAGCCGCCCTTTTAAACAGAGTTCTTTTGGCTCGTATTCAGAAACCATCATTGGCAGTAGAAAGTTCTCTTTAACGTCAAAATTTTTTAATTCAATTCCATTTCATTTTCCATTGAACCTGATTCGTGTAAAATTCGTAAAAAAGGAATCCTTTACCAGGCTAATTTTTTGTAGAATACGACTAATTTTTGTATTTTTTTATTACAGTGCCATCCAACACAACGGGACACTGTCTATCAGTGTTTGTCGGCGCTTCTGATGTACTGTCACGAACGCCTGGCAAAGTTAATGTACCATATCTGTACGTTAATGAGCAACTACGACCTAGTAGTGTGTACGTTAAATACGAGTCACGTGTCGCGTCAGTTTCTCGAGTTCGTTTCGATTTGGCTTCGATGCCGAAAAAAATACTGTGACGACGAGGGATCGTGGAGTCCAAGATCATTGTGCAAAACACCCTTCGAGGAATCTCTGGATCGCATTACGAAGTACCTGGACACGGTCAGTACTACAAGGGCAGATATGACGTACGATCTTCGTTATGCGGTGAGTGTTTCATTGAATTATAAAATCGTAGTTTGTTATTTTATACTCACAGGGGGTAGCGATGAACGATTCCATTTTCATTCATTCTAGATGGCACAGTTTAAGGAATGAATAATAACAATACTATGTTTAAGAATTACGAAAAATATCGATTCATAATGAAAAATTCGATCGACGATAGTGTTTTTATTTTAACAGTTTATTTTTCTTTTCCGTGCAACATTCGTCGTTAACATTAGTTTAACATCATTTTAATATGTGCGTACAAAAAGTAGAAAAAGATTATTTAAGACGAATTTAATTCGTCCGCATATACATATATGTAACGCGTGCTTCTGTGAGTTTTCAAGTATATTTACCTAATAGTATCGTATATCACTTTCCTCGTTCTAAATATTTCTTCATTCTGCTGGCCACGCTTGTCTAAGTTTTTTTTTTATCAATTGGAACTGTTGCGCGCGACGTTACGTCACGTGGAGTAGTATTTTATTCGAAGTGTATGGCCGGTGGCGCGAAGTCCATCGTTCCGTGTTCAGAGATCGTTCTCCTCTCTTATCAAGCGACTCCTCGTTATTTTCGCGGTCGTCCATTGCGTTGCATGAAGCAACCCTTAAAGGAATTCAATCTCACGTCGATCTCCCCTTCTTCCAGCTGAAACGAATTAATGTTTTCCCATTATAACAACCGACCGGTAAATTTCATTTCTGTGGACAGGTATCAGGTAGAAATTGATTACGAAGATATATATATTTTTCTTTACACAATAACCAATGGTTGAGGCCAGGGTTTTCGTTTAAGTACCTGATCGAATAAATAGAGTTCCTTGTAACAGGACGGCGAGACGCATTCGCGAATGCATTTCGTCTTCGCGACGCCGGTTCTCTGTGGCGGCAACATTTTGCAAGCACCGCTTTCCTCGCATGCCTGCTCGTATTGTCGAAAGAGAAGTTCCTGGCGAGCAACAGTTGAAAATCATAGAAATTTATCACTTCACTCCATTTTCTTGAAATTTTTTAAATCCACTTTCGATCGTGGAATACTATTGTATGATAACTCGAACAAAAGGCAAGTGTGAATCACTAAAGAATTAATTAACGTATTAAACACGCCTGGTAATAATTTCAACATGTGGGAAACTATACGTCTGTTCGTTACCGTAGGAAACTTTGTTTTCTTTTGTACTTCATACGGTTCGGTTGAGATCGGTTATCGTTGGAACTCAAAGGGTCTTTTGCGTCACAAAAGCAACGATACATTAATAACGTAACGTTGCCTGCGCAACCGTAACCGGATAAAACTGAGTGCAACAATTGGTTCGTGCGTGTCTAAAGATTAACCCCAATTAGTGCTTGTACGACTTCTATTATTGGTACCGCGAGTACATTTCATTTTCCCCGAGGATAATTCCGCGGTCCCTTTCTCTCTATCTGCGAAACGGCGAACAGTAATATCAAAGGAGAAGATTAGAACCCGTTTTGTCTGTTAATTCTGGAATATATCAAACGGTGGAAAAACAATATTTGCCGGATATGGATAACGAAAGATCTGCGTATTTTCGTGAAATTTTCTCTTTGTGTTTGCCTTTCCAGGGAATACGGGGAAATTGAGATAGACGTGTCAGCAAATGGTAGATGCTATAGCACACCCCCTTAAACAGTCCGACCTTTAACGGGGTCTCGCAGTTAATGTTAAATCGATTCTTCCCCCTTCGCGAAATCATCGAAATCTTTGTCTCGTTGAACTTTCCACCTGACATTTCCCGAAATTTTTAATAAAACATACCTCGTATCCGAATTCGACCGAATACTTCTTTGAAATACCTTATCGATAAGCCGAACACGAAAAAAAAACCCACGGTTAAAACTAGCACGGTTTTAATTCATGTAAAACCTACACGGAGTATCTATTAAATATTCAAACCTTTCACTCGAATAGTAATATAAAAATCACTGAATAAAAAATTACGCAGCGCTGCATTTAGAAACGAAACCACTCTCTACTCATATTCTCAAATCGTTAAATTCGAACAAAATCCCACACCTTCAAACAAATTTTAAAACAACAACCCCAATCGAAAAATTGAAATAAATCTAAAAAGTGCATCGTTCAAACTACGATCACAAGCCAACCAACCAAACAAGCTTCCCGATTAATTAAAGTAATCAAACAAAATTCAATAGCAAACGATAAAACAAAGCTCTCTATCTTTTTATTTAAACAAATTCCATGCGATTCAAGCCCGTTAGAAAAAATACCGCAGCGTTTTCAAGCGTTCGCTCGGATTCCGCTGCAAGTAGGATTACCGGACGCTTTTGCCCGGTGTCGTAAAAGCGCCACCCCTTAAATAGGGGTAGCTCATAACCTATATCAGCGATTAAAAACGCGGGGGTTCCTCGCGAGGAACCGACGCTGGTTGACGTGTTTGCCGACTTACATTCTTAGTAGTCTCCTTGTACGGATACTCGGGGAAGGTGAAGGTCTTCGCGAGGGTTCCTGGCCGTTGTTGCAGGTGCCCGACGACGAGGATCAGGCCGATCGCGAACGCCACCCCCGGCGCCATGTTGAGCAGCCGGCAACGATCAATATCGCCGGGTGGCGCTCGCAGAGCTTCCTTCCTCTAGCTTTTTCATCCGGCACCCCCGTAAAAATGTCGAAATAGACGGGGGTTAGGACCACCCCCGCGCAATCATTTTCCACCCCGATGAGGCGGTTTGATTGTACCCACTTGCCACACCGCGGCCCACGCGATTACAGAAATTTTCCGTGGAAATTGCCACGTGCGGGAATTTAGCACGGGTTGAACGACACGAGGACAAGTTTCCGGAGTCGATTTGTTTAAATCCCGTGAACCGCGACGAACTTGTATTTGATTCGGATGTCTCTCGGCGACTGGGTCATTGACACGGTTGTTTGGAAACTTTCGTCTCATTGTGGGACGGTGAAGTTCTTGGAAGTGTTTAAGAGGGAAGAATATATACGGTTATATTTTTGACATCAGAAGTGGCAGGGATATTTTTGATATATTGTATATATTTTAATATTCCGGGCGAATCGGTGGGAATTTGGAGTGGATGGTGGGAATGTAAATTGGATAAATAAATCATTTCTGTATCTCGATAAGGAGCACCATAAATCCTGAGATATTATTTTTTTTGTAAGGCAAGAAATATGAAAACCGTCGTTTTAACGTATCCGGTAGGGTCTACTGCTATTAATGATATGATTTTTCAACGACACACCACGGTTTTCACAAATAAAATCACGTTCCTCTACGAGTTTTACCTACGTAATAAACAGAGGTGGACGTCTCCGTTTCGGAAATAATAGATAGCCGGATTTATAATTCCCGGGTTGTTAATAAACCGATATTTCCCGGGGATATGTACCACCACCAGCGATGTATGCGAGGTGGTGGTCTAGAAAAATTCTAGATTACTCTCTCGAGAGATCCAGGAGCAGCTTTTCTCGCGGCACACGTTTATCTTGTTTATCTACACGCAGGTATTTCGCCGGAATCCTCTTTATCCCTACGAAACAATTTATTCAGGATCCTTCCCGAGCGGAAATAACCCGCGAAACGGGAGTAAAAAGATATGAATCGTGGTATCTTCAACCTTCGAGAACGGGGCTGGCGGTTCTTCGTCGACCATAGATACCCGTGAATTCATCGATAAATCCATAACGTTGGCAGCTGCGATATTTGCATAAAACGTATGCGGCAAAGCGCAATGGCATTTAGCGTTCGGATGCGAGCCGCTAAACGAGACGACGTTGTTTTTGTTCAGTTAGGTGTTGCACACCATCAGCTTTCGGAATTCCACGTTCGACCAACCCCCCGTCGATTAATTCGAGATTTCGGCGGCGATTAGCGATGGTCTGCCACGTTTTCGAAGGTCCACCCTCCACCGAGGAAATATTTTCCAATAATTCTGTCTATCGAAGGGAGAAAGTCTGTAAAAAAAATATCTGGTCGCCTTGGGTACATTGGGAGTCTCTTCTTAGCTACTTTATCTTTTTTAACGATTTTTTTGTAATAAACGCTTGTTTCGTACACCGTCGACTTCGTAAAGGGGGTTGTTATTTATTACACTTTTTCTTATTCATGGTTCTTCAGCGTCGTGTAATTGTTGAATTTTTTACCCGCCCTTATCAAGCGTCGTGGTATATTTTCCATCGTGGTTTTCCCTTGTCTCTTTTCCACGGATTCGATATTATAATTTATGCACGTATTATGTCGTTGGTTTATTCAATTGTTTCGTTTTTTCACTCGTGAATTTCAGAAATGAAATTGATTAATACGAATACAGGGCGGACATTGTGTGAATGGATATTAATCGTTTTCGACGGAGAGTATTATTGAATGTGATATCAATTTGCAGCTCATTTCTATCGCGAGTGAATTCGATCATTCTTCTCGAATCTTAAATAGGTGTATGTAGGATCGAAGAACAAAATACGAAATGGAAATTACGCGACGTGTGGAAGCCGCAGGGAAATAAAAGAAATTCCAGGAATTCATTTAAAACTTGTAACCCGGTACACGGGAAAGTTAGGCAGTTTTTTCCCCCTCCCCCCTCGGTGAAATTAAAACGCTCATGCGCGTTCAGATGTAACTAAATATCCGAGCTAATTAAAACGAAGTTGAAACGATTCGGGATTAATTGCGGCACGGATAGCCGGACCTGTAACTCCGTCGGGAATGTAAAATCGCGATTTTTGCGGGCGAAACAAACATAAACGACCATGGGAAATCATTTGACTTTTCAAATGGCCGGAAATGCTAAACTGCGGGAGTCACACACACATATACATACGCACACACGTATACGTTCAAACACCAATGGGCAAACTGATGTTTAATGCACGAAATACGCAACATTTTCGATTAAACCGCATTACCGGGAAGATTCTATTGATTCAACGATAGTTGAATTACAGGTTTCGAAGGGTCAGTTTACATATGCAAATTTCAATTTAAAAAAAATGACCGTACGATGGTTTATCGATATTTTCTTGTTTTTTTACGATGATTTATTGTACATTATATTAACGATACATATTGTACATACATACATAGTAACTGTATGTAATTAAAATCATTTGAAAAAATCGGTACAACGATAGTGTAACATTGTTTTAAAATAATTCTATATAAGTAATTGAGATTCGCAGATCGATTGATCTGTTAATTAGAGTTAATTTCTTAATCATACTTTCGTGGATATGAAACACAACGGTCAAGCATGAATTCGATCTTCCGACTAATTAGCACTTGGCGAGTATGTATTATCTAAAAGTAATCCAATTCCTGACGTTGGTAGAAAGCAGAGGCAAGAGTTGATCTAATTACGGAGTAATTAAATACCGGACGGCAGGACGGGTAATCTAATTGCAACGATTAAGGGAATTGTCCGTCCAGGACATCGTAATACACAGAAGTTACTTGTTACATTTTCCACCTTCTTTATTTTCATAGGACAGACATTGTGGGGAAAATTCTCTAGCGAAACCGACAATCCAGGAAGTTTTTTTTTACCCTCGAGTACATAGCGTGTGATTAACACAGGAAACCGGAACCTGTGTATTTAAATCGCAATTACATCGTTACAATCGCGAGCATACACACACACATGGAATGCATACGTATATGTATCAAACATCTCATTTAACGGTAAAATTGTTAACGTTATCGTTTGATCGTTTGTCGGAACGAACGCAATTAATCAAGTCGGCTCATAATAAATTACTAGATACATTAGCTCACTTTGTCACCATAAATTTCACAGTCATTTATCGTAATGCTACATTACTCCGGTATTCGATGTTAAAGGATTACGTAATTGTTAATTTATACATTGATTTTGTTCATTCTCGCTAATACATAATTACAGATTTTATTTCGTCCCCCTCTATTACTTATACGATTTTGCTTATCCATTATACAATTTCTATAATTAATGCGGAATAATCAACGATAAACTCCACCACGGTATCTCGCGGTATATCCGAAGCACGTACACAAACAGAAGCCCGTGTATTAAAACACAGTATCATGTTCGGTCGAAAAGATCCAACCAACCCTCAAAAAACCAAAAAAAAATACCATCTCGGTTTTGTTTACCTCTTTCTACTCTGATACAACAAAAAATAAAAAATTAAATAAAGAAAATCAAAACGTGATACATGTCACGCATAAATCCATTCCGTGGTGGACACTGTGGAATAACAAATAGTAAAATAATAGTACCGCACACGGGGATGACCGGATGTCGGTTCTCCAAAAAGGAAATCCATGTATCGAGCCCCGTGGTTCGGCGACACTCCTGCATCGTTGATTTACTAGCGAAACCCATGATGCCTTGGGTAACGATCCCCGGTTGCAAATCCACGTCGCAATTCCGTCGGCTACAAGATTCCCGCTCGTCTATTATTGACATCGCAAATAAGGATTCGACAATAATAGGAATCGTTGACACGCGGACAAACAAATCCACCCGGGATGGTTTGTCGTCAAACTTATGCACCGTATCATGACCGGTTGGTTACACGATTCCATGTGTGTATATGTGTTCTCTGTGTGTGTGTGTGTGTACGATAGTCTGAATTATACAGGATTCTTGCACGAATATGCTGTTTGCATAACCACCCTTGGGGGATACATGATTTCCATGTGATTCTTCAAAGCGTGGAACTGTGTCACGTACCCGGGTATCACGGAATTGCCGGGAGTTTGTAGAATTTTCTACCACCGATACAAAAAAACGTAGAACCCGTGTATTTTCACCGGGAATGCCAAGCGATTTGCTGTTCTTTTTATTCTCGCTTTTTTGTTCTCTCTTTTCTTTTTCCTATTTAGTTCTACTTTCAAAGAATTTCATACGGTCCGCGAGAGTACGTGGTTTCTCTATGTAACGGCGTGTAATCGAACGGACGATTGATCCGGTTGAATACATAGGTGGGTAGATTCCGAAAGAAATTACAACCGCGGCAGTTTTGTTAATGAAAGCGTAGACAGACGCCAGACTATTAAACCACCCCCGGTTGTCACAATAATGGTTAATGGGCAAACGTAAATTAGCCCTTACATAAACTTGGCAAGCATTGTAATTTGTGGCGACACGCACTAGATCTGCTCGCCCGATCATTAAGTTAGTCTTTAATTAAATGCGTCGACTGCAGCGTCGGTTTATAACGGTGCATACGTTCATAGATTTCGTAGGTGGAGACCGTGTGACGTTATGATGACATATATCACTTTTATTTCATTTACATGTAACGTTCGAGTCTCGTACATATGTCGTATTACCGGGAAACGTGTTCCCCGTTGTCATTATTGTCAAAATACTGTGTTTTCCATCTGTTTGATGACTTTCAACAAAATCTGTGATGTGAAAAGCTACTTATCAAACTGTAGATAAGCAACTACGACGTAGGATACGTGACGATTCGTGTATTACAAAATCATGAATTACACGTTCTTATTATTAGGAAATAATGCCAGTTGTTCAACGTTTTGAAACAATGTCGAAACGGATGTTTAAATGATTCTACATTATTAACGATTGTACAACACGTAGTTACATATTTCATTTCAATTTCACTATAATCATATTCACATAATAATAGAACCAATTTAACCGTTCTCGTGACAACCACGGTACTCGAAAGAACGATCACTTCATCGAATTACTTAGGTACTTGGCAATAATTCAAAGTGATCCACAATAAGAGATACTTCGTCATGGTAACGTGTTCTTAAGCGGTTGACAGGTGGAACGCGTATCATCGTGCCGGTTTATTTTCAAGTAAAAAAAAGAGAAAAAAAAACATACGACGAGTCCCGTGTTACGGGGCCGTTTGTCAAGGTGCCCTGGCAACATGCCAAATCCAGGACCTGTGTGCACCTGATCCAGAGGTGCAACAAGTACAATTAGGGAAAGGAGAACTTACGTGAACTGACCTGCGCACGTCACCGCGACCCTGCGCAATCGATATAGAATGGACGTTCTGAAATTACGCTGACCGGAGTCAAAGGAAACGCTTGTTTCGGTCAAACGATCGTTTCCCATTTCCCCTGACAAGGTTGGAACGGAATGAAATTACTGGGTGTCAAGTGTGAGATAACTTTGAACGGTTTTAATTCGATCGCGGTCCCCCGTCATCGACGAGCACGACGTTCCACCGCATTGCTTTAGTCGTTTTAATAATATATATGTATATATTGTATGTGTATACATATATAAACGTTGCGCGTTAGTCGGACACGTGAAATACAAGATAGATAACGGATATCGATGGTAATTTACATTTATAATAGAGGATGTTACTTTAAATGCTATCTATTTAAACGCAGAACGGCTGTGACATCATTTTTCGAATATCAAAGATATTCTTTTAATTATTTATACATCCTTGATAACGGTGTCAGATAACATTCGAGTTTATTTACAATTGAATAGGTTTATACGTACGTTTCGAATGTTTTTGTTCTTTTTAAGTTGAATAATACCGATAGAATTATTGTTCGCTGGAAAATTTCATTTTTCTTTAAATTAATTAACGTGATAATCTTTACGATGGTAATTAGTGTAAATAGATTAATCCAGGCTGGTTCGCGATCTTCCTGGTACGCTTTTTAACGAGTTCCGGAATTTTCTTCGCGCCTTGTTTATTATTTTAATACGGCCCTGTAGAGCTTGTAAACAGAGAAACTGGCATAAATTGCGCGCGGGTTACGCGCAATTTTACATTGTCGCGGAATTGCGCGACTCGCTATTCGTTCGCAGGTGTGCGGCAAAGCGTCCCGGTAAAACGTGCTAAATCACGGGCCTTTTGTATTTTTTTTCTCCCTCTCGCGTAAGTACACTCACACTTTCCACATTCGTTTGATAAACCGACGTTCGATGGTTTATTTCGTACATTTAAATTCTCGCAAAGATAACACACACTCCCTGTCGTTCCGAAATCATATTTTTATCGATCATAAACTACATCGTTGCGCTTGAATTTCAAATTAACATATACATACAACCAAACGATTTAGGTTCAATCAGGATGTAAGTAAACAAATCATTTAACCGTAAAGCCCTACGACCGCGGTTCACGAATCGAACTTGGCGTATTTCCTCAGTTGGCGAATCTCATTACCTAAACGCATTGCCCGGCGGCTGGCGAGTGTCATATAAATTTGCAACACAATATCACTTTATCATTGCTTGACATTCATGGGATGAATTATGGAATGAGGAGGCTCGCGTCAGACTTTGTGTAAGCCGCGTTACCGAACGCAAATCGCGGTGGAAAATGATATCTACGAATATCTACGAAATTGTTACAGAACGACTCACTGGATTTCAGATGTAACAGGGTGTAATGATAATTCTTCATTTTCTTTTCGAACGTTATAAATAATCGGTAGAGGGCACTCTAATTTCTTGATGTAGTTCGAACGAACGAAAAATATTAAAAAATATTATTATGATATCTTCGTAGCTAGGATACCAACACTGGCAAACACGCGAACGTAGAGAAATTAGCTTCAGTGTTGCTGGCACTTGGTACCCACCACCATTGGCAGATGCTTTTCGTGCCATTAATGGTAACGCATGTAAGAATCACTTGGCCTCTTGGCATTGCACTCTCAGCTCTTTTCAATTCCACCTAGGTATAGCCACTTGTTATAAAGCAGCCACCCCGAGCTAAATGCTAAACACTTAAGTAATGCGTGCAAGAGAACAAGTTGCGGAGGGTAGAAAATGCATATGTGATTCTTGATTGTAGTACAGTGAGTCGCAAAATGTTCTCGTTGGTAGCTTTTGCTATATGTACTGAGAAAAGAGAAAGAAATGAAATAGTTTTCTTTCTGCCAGAATATCAGTTAAATAACATAAGTAAAGGATTTATTGTTATAACGTCACTGGCAATATCTTTCTATCTGACGCGTCGTTATATCTTTATGATAATAAATTTCAATTTCGTCGACATAGCGTACTACGTGGCATGTTCAATGCGATCCCCTTGTATCGTTGGCAATCTATTTTGAACTGTTCGCAAGGAGAAGTGAAATATCGCAGAAAACTGGGGGCAAACATCCGCCGTAGAATGTGAAAGGTGCATGAAGTGTAAGGTAGACTTTAGTGGAGTTATAAACTACGTGACGGAAAATCATGTCAGACGTACATACATACATACATATATAGACATACATACATACATACATACATGGCGTTGCTACACAACTTTCTCACAGTGTTACAACTTTTTTCGAACCGCCGCGAGAGAGAGACTTTCACCAGGACGGCAGTTTGTGATTATTGATTTATAATTTCGCGAGAATGCGATCTCCGTGACTTTCTTACGATCTCTTTCCTCGAGATCCCCACTTGTTTTTTTTTTATTCCTCGTAACTACGACGAGTAACGTGTAGTAAAATCTAGGGTCTCGTTCGAAGAATTTGTTCTATTGTGGAAACAATCGGAATTTACGAAACACACCGAAGTAACACGAATACGCGATCGGGCGAACGCTACTCTTCTCGGAATTCCTGTAGGCAATTTAAACAATTTTTTTTGTTGTTGTTTTGCTATCCCACCGGCAGGCTTTTCTCATTTGAGTACACTGGAGATTTCTACAATAGACGAGGGTTGCGGGACGAAAATATTGGCCAAGCAGGCGTACCGACGAAAGTGTTGTCGAGTCGTGGCGTCGACGGTTTTCAAAGCTGCCAGGAAGTATAAAGCTTTTCAAAAGCGACGCCCGACGCTTTTATTTCGTTGGTGAACTTCTCTGCCGACCGCGAGCATGTAAACCGGCTCGCGAGAATTCAAAAGTCATCGTGTACGCCATTGTCATGTTTCCATGCCGCGATTCTTCAGCATCCAACGCGGGGAATTTTTATCTCCGTGAAAACGGGACGAATGAAATTTCCACCATTATCAGCCGGCTCGGTGAATTATTATTTTCAACGGTTTACATTTACGTTATGAATATTCTTTTGAAGGTGGGGAAAAAAAATAGTGGTGATTTAAGGCAGCAAAATGATCGTCAACGTTCAAATAGCACTTTATTACATTGTTCGTGGATATATATACACTATTCCGGTTCGTCGTTCTGGAATATTTACCGTCGCCGGAAACGTATTTCTCGTCACGTATTTCACGTCACGGAACGGTCTAAGAAAAGTCGAAGTCGACGAGTCCGTAGAACGGAAAATTGATAATTCCTTTCAAGGATGGATTTATTTCCCCCGTTCCTCTCGAACACCAGGATTTGTTATCCGTAATGTCGAACGTTGTTGTTCCCGTGTGTCTCGGTGTATAATCCAGTCAGTTCGATCGTCTGTGTTTGTCGTCGATAATAATTCAAAGTAAATAAATTACAGGGATTAGCTTCTTCATATCTCGCGGAGGCGAATTTATCGGAAATTATTGTCTCGTAGATAACTCTTCGTTACTGGCGAAACGACCGATTATACCGGTAAATAGTTATTACGTAAATAATAGGAACAGTTCTGTTGTGAAAAAAGAACACCTCCTATCGTTGCGTTTTAAAGAATAAAACGGAAATACTTTTCGCTGCCGTGTCGGCTTTTGTTCGTGAAAACTTTTCCGCGTGACACGAACAGCCATTGACGTGCCTGCATTTCGCAGGAAGTGAATGATCCGATTTAACAGTAGACTTTAATTGCAGCATTCTTTGCCACTTAACAATTTGTATCGACGCTCGTCGTGAATGGGAATTTAAATAATCGCTCGTTTCGAAATTCTACGGAGATTTAATAGATAAAAAAAAACATTCTTGTTTTACTATAGTATTCTGTATACAATCGAGGAAATGTTACTCCGTAATATGGAAACGTGAGTTTGATACTTGATTCGTAGACGTACACGAAACCTGTTACGATGATTCGACTCGTTCGCTGATTATAATATGGATTTTAATATATTCAGAACCGCTTAATGTAATTTCGTGTGACCGCGTATTTGTTGCGTCATCGGGAACACGATTATGCGTGCCGAGACCTCGTTATAGATGTCATCGAAGACAATATCGACTGATGTAATCTGATTTCGGTAACAATATACGTAAACGAATGTACAGGCCGCGGCCGAAATGCTATCCGATGCACCGCTGAATTCGTGAATTGTTCTTGTACGCGGTGTTATCTGGCGAAACTTCGGTATCGCTGAATTTACGGCGATAAAGAACTATATCGTCGACCGTAACAATTAATCTAAGGGCGTACTCAGTGAAAATCAATGATTCGACAATGGTGGGAACACTCGAATCACACGTTGCAGGTAATCTGTGAATCTAAAAGTGTTCGCACATCTATAGAAGCTTGATTAAGAGTTTTATTTTTAATTGTTACTTGCGCTGGGATTTTTCTATGAAAATGACAAAGGTCAGGTTGAACGTGTTATCAATAGTTTTCGAATGTCAAAGACAGAGAGGATAAATAAAATTTCATATAGACCTTCTCAAAGGGTAGAACTTTTGAGATACACAGACTTATTATGAACGGTCTGTACGTCTATTTGAAAAGAAATATCTATACCTTTCATCCCTGGGTAGCACTGCGAACTCTATGTATTTGGATAGAAAAGAATTTGTACCTTTGATACTTTATATAACGATTTTTTCTATTTACCTTCTGTGCTAACTGGGGAAAGATTTATTACGTTATGTCGTCGCGTCAAAAAGTACGCGAGAGAACTAAAAATTCGCAGGAGTTTCCGTTTGCAGGGAACACTCGACTGCAGAAATTCAGAGCGTGGAAAATTTCGAACCGCGAAAATTTCTACGGTGGAAAATATCAAATTCAGAATTAGCAAGCAAAGTGGGAGCGAACAACTATCGGACGGCAAAATTAAGGAACATAAAAGTTTTCTACGTTCAAAATTTCACACCGTTGAAACTTTCGCTCGCAAAAATATCTTTAGAAATTTATAAACGTACACCTCGCAACTTTAAATCCCAGAGTTCGTAAATATCTAATTCGCAAACAACTCCACCCCGTACACCACCAATCCTTAGGAATTTCAAACCGATTCATTCTCCAACCAAAAAGAACTGTCGCACTCCAAATTTCTCCAAACGTTCACCTCTCACTATCACCCACACCAAGACACTCAACAAATCCAAATTTCCTTTCACTAAACGTAGCTTAACACCTTGACCACCACACATTTCCGTTGCATATTCTATACTATACATAAAACTAAAACTATTTTCCTATATTTTTCAATGTACTAACTTCTTCGCACCATTTTCAACGATAGTATCTAACAATCAACAAGTACACATTCACATTTATTATAATCACAAATATCCCCTAATCATTAATAATCACCGGAGACCGACAAATTTTTCTTCTCACCATTTCTACCGATAGTATCCAACAAATTAATAAGTACATAATCTATTATAATCACAAATATCCTCTAATCACTAATAATCACCGTAGACCTTAAAATTCTGAAAAATAACAAATCAAAACTTTAAAATTAATGTAACCAGATAATTTACCAAACCGCCCTGACCTCAGTGCCCCCCACCCTTACATCATATTCAACACGTTAAACCCTCCGTTCCACCACCCCGCTAGAATTTTTTCCAAAACAAATTTCGCCCCAGCGAAAGACTCTTGATCGTGCCGCCGTGTTTTGGACGCTAAGGGCGCCCGGTTCGGCGACGTTGCGCGCGTCGCCGCGCAGCGGACGGCCTTTAAGGTCGGCGAGAATCGCTCCGCCGGAGACGGCAGAATCGTGCGAGCCACTGTGCCAGTCGGACAGCCGGTTATCGTAAATCGCGCAACTCGCGACGCTACGTGGTCCCGTGTTAATTAACGCGTTGTTCACTGTCGTGCGAGCAGTGCCCGAAGTGGCACACTGTTTCACGGTGTTTTACGCTTGGGTTTTCCAGTTTGTCTGATTGTTTTGTTGATTGTTGTTACTGCTACTACTACTGCTGCTGCTGCTGTTGTTGTTGTTGGTTTGTTATTGTTGTCGACTGGTGGTGAATTGTGGTGACGATCGACGTGATTTTCTTCACGGAAACGAATCAGTGCGTTTTCTACCGCGGATTTGTCAACGGGGACCGAGAAACTTTGAGGGAAATATCTCTGTGTGAGCGCAAAGGAGGATTTTTTTTCGTACAGGGGATATTCGTCGTCGGTGAGTCATTTATTTTTTTAAATTTTATTATAATTTGGTGGATGGGAATGTATTATTTTATGGATATCGTTGGTTCTTTATAATTTAAGTATTTATCGGATATCGTTGAGTAGGGTCGGCTTCTCTTTAATTAAAGTATGTGAGTGCTTTCGACATAGAGAAGTTGCGATATTTTTAAGTGTAATTCGAATATCAATTGAATTTATTAAGTCGTTGACACGTACGACGCTATTGGCGGCATTCCCGTTCGCTTGACAGCGTCAAGAATCGTGTACATCGAAATCGTGTCTTTTAAAAACCGATCACCATGGAAAATGTGACATTCCGCGGGTGTCGTAAATGTTTCGGAAAATTTGCTATTTAGGCGCGGAGGATAAATCGTGTGCCGATAGTGTGTCCCCATTTGTATTCAAATACACCGACACGGGTCAGTGACGCGAATATATAGCTACATAAATAAACAGACGCCATGTTGGTTCTTTTTCCATTTTCTTTTTTCCAATTTTTTTTTCTCCGTTCGTTTTCTTCCCTCGCCGCAGCTGCACGGATCTACCGTGATAAACCTCTGGCTGTTTCTTACACGGGAACTGTTTTATCCCCGTGGTGTCCTGCGTGTTGTTACCATTAGGGTGAATTCACAACGAATTTTGTACTCTTCGATCGCGCCGGTATTCCTTTGGTAGTGGAATGGAAAAAGTAGTATGTATCGGTAGGACAGCAACGTCAATTTCAACCGATCCCGGGACTTGCATAACAATTCCTGGAAATTTGTGGCGCCTCACCGACGACGAGGAACTCGTGGAAGCCAATCAGCTTTAATAACTTCGGGCACGACGAAGCACGCGGCACCGGGACCAACAATTCCTTTGTTCGACAAATTGCTTCAATGGATACGGCCGGTGTATGTTTACGCGGTAATAATATTTACATGTTGATTCGGCAAAGCGAAACCGAGTTTCTTTCCTTTTTTTCCTTTTCGTTCGTTCGTTCTCTCGGGTGCCATTCGCAGAAATATATATTTTCGCGATCATTGATTCACGCTGAAACGAATTCACAAAGGAACCTCGTCTTTCATTTCCGATATTCGTATTTACGGGGATATTGAAAATTAAAGGCGAAAGGAACTCTTGGATCGCGTACCGCAAAGGGATACCAGACCACGAATATAAAGATTATGAGTTACGATAGTAATTAAATTATTAAATTATGAAAAGTACAAGTATCGTCGAATTTTCAAATTTCTCCTTTTCGTGAACGATATTTTTTTCTACTATGGTCTATTTACCACAGGTAAATTTTAGAAAATCATTGAATGTTCGATTATATTATACAGAATGCTACTGGAACGTGAAACACGCGTACAAACACGTTTGTAACGAGAATTTATGATAAAATTGCTTCATATTTCTTTAAAAGACTGATAACCCTTCACGGGCCGGTAACGTTATTCACCGTACATTTGGGACACGGTGAATGTATAACGGTGCGATTTATCGAAACGTTTCGCTGAAATGTTTCCCGGCGGTCTCGTAAAAATTTCCAATCATCTTAACATATCGCGAAACGTGAAACGGGGAAATGCGTGCTTTTCCCATGCAGATCCGAGGCAGTAAATACATATAGTCGACACACGTTATACATATTTTCAGCGCGCACGGTTCCCCTGCGAGTGCAATTTTCCCGCCATTTAAAACAGAAGCCAAACGTTTCCACGCTGGTATCGTTATACGTTCGAACGACAAACACGATATTCGAAACGCGACGACCACGTTAATGATAACGACGATAATATCGAATTAATATCCCCTCGGACATTGTTTCGCGTCGACGTAATTAGAACGGCAAGGTGGACATAATATCTGGAACGTGAACGATTCAAAGAGCAGGTTATTCGGAAAACGCGGGAGAGATTTCTGTTCGTTTTCTTTATTTTTTTCTTTTCTCTTATTCTTTTTTTTTTTTATTAAATCGAAAGTGGGTTCGAAGACTGCTAGGAAACCGGTATTCCCAGAAGGTCTCTCCCCGTCGTACAAAGAAGATCGGAGTCACCTCGGCGATGCGCATGGGACTCCGATCACCGTGGCAAGAAGAAGTTGACTGACTCGTGCGACCGCTCCTCTTTTGTCGTCGTTCCAGATCACGTTCGACCGGATTTCTGAAGGACTGCCTGCTAATGTCGAAGGCTTGGCCATCGTATCGATGGCCACGTTTTATCTATCTTCCAATAAGATCCTCTGTATATACATATATATGTATGTATATTCCTTATATCCGTTTGGTTTATCGGTGGCGAACGGTGCGTTTTCGCGTTTCATCGTGATGCAATTCCGGATTCGTGCCGCCTTCCGACCTTCGACTTTCGTTAATCACATTCACTGGTGGAAGAGGCGAAAAAAAATATGTATATATTATGAATACACGATCGTTTCAACGGTGTCATTACGAATACCGTGTGATTATGTAGTTTAACAAAACGGGCTTCGCCTATTGGTACGAAATATAGTTTCGTGCGAAATTACACGCTCTTTATTGTAATTACTATTAACGTTGAAGTAAGTCTTTTTTTTTTTAGATATCGTTGTACGGTAAACAAAAAAAAGAATCTACGTTAATGACTCGCGTTAGTTAATGGTACGAATGAACCTGATTCTCGTTTTTCAACGAAGCAGATAATAACAGTGACGGTAGTCACGCTCTGCCCGTTGCATCAACCTCCAATCAAAGTAACCGGTGTTATTTTTTTTGTTGTCTTCACTGCATCGGAAATAGCATCACTCGAATCACTCGGAGCGTTACTTTCCCCCTCGATTCAGGAACGTTCGTTCATTTTATTTATTTATTTTTTCGTCTCGTACACGTGGAGTGCTCTATCAACCAGTAATCAGCGTGACCGGGGGTCTCTCCACGGTGAAATGAAATTAGGGAGCGAGTTTACGAAGCGTTACTTGCCGCCTGGCCTACTCGGAATCCCGTGGATATCGTCGACTTTATCCCCCCGGGGTCAGAAATCCTGGACGCAACACTGTAATCAACCTAACTGGCGCACTTCGCGGTAGATAACAGGGGTTAGAAATTCGCCGGTCGTCGTATCTATGCAAATTCACGGAATATTTCGACATTTTATCGGGGCCGCGAGATCGACCGTTTTAAATCTCCCGCCGCGTAGAAATTTCAAAGATCGTTGCATCCGAGGACAAACAGCAGCCGGAAAACGTTACTCGTTGTGGGTGGATCTCACGATTTATACTTTTTTCTTTCGTTCTTATCACACGAAGCCGGTGTGTTATCGTAACAATCTTTAATCCACGCCCGACGAACGTAGATTCCCTATACTTATTCATATACCTGTATACATATATGTATGTATGTGTATATCTATATCAAGTACTAGCAAAGTGTCTTCAACTTTACGATACGTCGTTCCTTCTTTCCTATTCATGCAAATCTTCCCAGTAGTATTCTCATCCTCCTAGGGTAATGGTCGTCGAATAAAATCGTAATCGAAGTAACCGTGTCGCTCTTAAAATAAAAGGAGCACAAAAAATGATAATAATCATAAAAATAATAATAAAGAAAAGCCCGGGTAAACGTTTGCACGCGATGGGAAAAAGCCTCGAAGCATCGGAAGTTCGCGGCGAGGCCAAATCCTGGAATATTTTCACGTTGATTCCCCGTGGCCGTAAGCGCTGACGCGAATGAATTTCGCCGTCGGCCATAAGAGGTCGGGGGGTCCGGAGGAATAGTTGGGGAAGAATCCGTCGTAAATCCATCTCTTTCGCGGGAAACTTCGTTTCCGTGGCATCGAGCTGGAAGCCGGCTTAAGCTGCCACGAAGCCATGGTGCAACGAAGAAAGCACGCGCGTTCTTACGCTGCTGGGATTTTCACGTGGTTGTGTGTACGTGTGACATAACCACCGACACACATTCCGTGTTGTTATTGTTGTTGTTGCTGTATTCGTGTTGCACACCGTAAAACCCGATGTACATACTCGAGGGTACCACGATGAGAGACCGGGTACTGTGTATATCTGGGGGATAAACTCGATTGTTTTGACGTTGTACGAATGTATGCGAGTATTCGTTGACGTGCAAAGAATCCGGGGATCACGTAAATTAGTTTGCAGAGATCCACCCCCGCGTCTTTGTACATACCGGCAGGTTGTATCGTTTGGAGCGGTGATAACGGTTGTGAAATAAATTTTCACCGTTGTTCGGTTGGTACATAGTTTGAGGATTAAATGGATTTAAAGTCCATGTGTAACTTCGTTTTCGCGTACCCGCGAAAGAAAGGATCTGTTGTTTTGATCGTTTTTTATTGATGACTCGTTTACGTGACGATATATTATATTTTTTTATTTGATTCGTTGGGAGTTGGATTTCGATATTTTGAAAATGGAAAAAATCATCGGGGTTTCGTTTTAGTTTTTTATATCGTCGTTTCACGTATGATAATTTTATTTTATTCTCACCCTGTGTTGTTGTTGTTTTTTTTATGGATATATAAAAGGAAAAGTTTCATAACGAAATTAGAGCAGCGAGTGCGATAACGCTGAACTGGTTGAAAGTTCCTCTGTACGTTTTTTACAATATATTATATATTTTTTTTTTCGTTATTTCGGGACGCTACGAAACAGGCACAAGTAGTATCGATTACCATAGGCACACATCTAGACACGAGCGGCGACATAACGACTCACCGGTGTGCAAGCTGTTGCATCCTGATGCATCCACAACCGGTGCAGTTGACCGTGAGCCTGTGTATACACGTGTGTGACTGTCAAGGTGCATGTGCAAGAAGCAATCCGACTCAATGTCGATTGGTAATCAATTCATAATTTATACCGTTGCGGAATGTTCGTGGGTAGGATAAAATTAGCCATTTTACATCTTCTCTATCCTGAGTATACAATATCTTGTATTACAATCACCATAGACATTTATAGTTCCTCTCCTTTAATTTCTTATAGTCACAATTTTATTTACTAGACCATGGTAATCAAATAGGAACGACAATGACATCACTAAATATTCAATACTTTTGTTACACGTATCATTATACATTCTTACTTATCCACGTCTTTAAAGATCTCGGAAATTTTACTATATCTTACGTGTCTCGCATGTTGCATCAAGGAATTATGTAAAATTCGTCCCATCGAAATAAACGTGAACGTACATCCCGGGTATTATCGTTCCGTACCGAAAAGAAATAATCTTCCCTAGATAATCGCGTGCTTTCAACAGTTTCGAATAAAGAGTAGTAGGAGGAGGAGGAGTGAGAGAGAGAGGGTAAAAAAAACCTCCGGCAAACCTATCTGAACCACGGATCTTCGGTTCTCTCGGTGGCCGTTTTATCCCATAGGATCGTTTTCATCCGGTCTCATCGATCCGCGAGTGTTTTTGGATGCGCTCGCGCGAGCGTCACGTGCGCATCATCCCTGTCTCGTGTTCGCGCGAATGAACTTATGCCCGATAGTATTTGCGCCTCTGATCCGCTCAATTGTCGATGTGTACGCACATGACTGCACCCGCGCTTTTGTAACTTCCTGCCTAGTAACTCCACGGTGAATTCAGTAAATTTTTCCGTTATGTACTTTTGCGTGACCTCGTTCACCCCTCGCGTCTCGTAGCGTCGCGACGCCCTCCTCCTCTCGCTCCCCCTCTCTCTCTCTCTCTTCACTCTTCTGTTTCGTATTATCGGCGAGAGAGCTTCGCGAAAATGGAACGTGCGAAAATGTGAATTTGACGAAGTTCGGTGTATGTTATTCGTACACGTATAGTGACATGTATGTGTGGATATGTGAAAAGTGAAACATGTATAGGTGTATACGGTGGTCTGTAGAATGTGAACGACCTAGGGTACACACATACAAACGAAGTTCGGAACTCCTTCGAACTTGTCCACGACGGAAGTGCCAGTCCCAGGTGATCGGTAACCGCGGTGATACTTGACTTTACGAGAAACTTTGCATACCATTAACGATCGCGTTTACACAGCTGCTTTCGCCGACGCACGCCTACCAGCTACCAGACGTCCGGTTATTACACGCTGACCACACAAATATACACACACACATACGAGCATATGTCTGGGTTCGTATGTCGTTCGTTACATGTATTTTACTCGCATGCTTGCCCTTAATCGATATTTTTAATTGCGACGCGCGGAGGTTTACTCGCTGCGAGTGCTTTCACAGTTCTTTTTTATTACTTTCGAATATTTCCCAGGGAAATGAGGGTAAAATCTGGACCACTGTTTATTCGTTTCTGACGAATTTCTATGGTGCCACGGACAATTTTGTGGATAGTACGGTTACGAGGAGTGGTTCAGGGAAAATGTTACGCGATCAAAGCGATTTGTTCGCAGTTTACCGTTACCGTTTGTTTCTCAAGCTTAGCGGTGATAGCGTTACAGCGTTTTAACAAGAAAAGTTCGCGCGAACGACGGAAGAATTTCCACTTGCACGCGTAAACGAGCAATCTCCCACCCACGCGCCCACTTTGCGAAACTCTTCGAGAGTTTCCTTCTTTTTTTTTTGTCCACGGTAATTTCGTTGTAAAAGCAGCCCACTGCCGCGGTTCGAGCGACGAAAGTTTTTCGCCACGCGAAAAATAATTAATCGGCCGCGATGTTTGCGCGTGTTTGCCACGAAACATCGGGCGGGAATTTCGGTACGTTCGACGCGGGCCATTGAAAATATTTTCGATCAACGGAGCCTGTTGTCTTTCGCGAACTGGAGTAGTTTGGCAAAAACAACGGATGGAAAAGTTGAACATTTATTTTGCAACAGGTCGATAGAGTTTTTCATTTGGCATTCGCTCAATTTTTGAGATAGCGACCTGAAACTTGTACCATTGTTTTAGTTAGGAAATTCTACCCCAGAACAACGTATAATAGTTGTACTTTTCGAAAATTTCATTTTTCGCAAAAATCTGAAGGGGGTAGGTCAGGATTTTTTGCGATTTTCGTAAATCGCTCGCCATTTCCGTAATTTTTGAGCTATTAAAATGATCCTGGGCGTTTTGGACGCGGAATCCGAAGCCGAATAAGATGCAGAAAGAATCAGATCGATATCTAAAAAATTGTAGAAATGGCAGGCGATTTACGAAAATCGCAAAAAATCCTGACCTACCCCCTTCAGATTTTTGCGAAAAATTAAAATTTCGAAAAGTACAACTATTATACATTGTTCTACCGTAGAATTTCCTAACTTAAACAATGGTACAAGTTTCAGATCGCTATCTCAAAAATTGAGCGAATGCCGACCGAAAAACTGCTTTAAATTGATCAATTTTCGCAATTTTCGTAAATCGGTCGTCATTTCCATAATTTTTGAGCTATTCAAATGATCCGAGACGTTTTGGACGCGTAATTCGAAACCGAATAAGACAGTGCAAAATTCAGGTCGATATCTAAAAATTTGCGAAAATGACGAGAAAATTACGAAAATCACGAAAAATCGTCAAATTCTGACAGTTTTTTGGTCGGCATTCGCTCAATTTTTGAGATAGCGATCTGAAACTTGTACCATTGTTTAAGTTAGGAAATTCTACGGTAGAACAATGTATAATAGTTGTACTTTTCGAAAATTTAATTTTTCGCAAAAATCTGAAGGGGGTAGGTCAGGATTTTTTGCGATTTTCGTAAATCCCTTGTCATTTCCATAATTTTTGAGATATCAAAATGATTCTTTCACTGGCTTATTCGGCTTCGGATTCCGCGTCCAAAACGCCCAGGATCATTAAAATATCTCAAAAATTGTGGAAATGGCAGGCGATTTACGAAAATCGCAAAAAATCCTGACCTACCCCCTTCAGATTTTTGCGAAAAATTAAATTTTTGAAAAGTACAACTATTATATATTGATCTGCCGTAGAATTTTCTAACTAAAACAACGGTACAAGTTTCAGATCGCTATCTCAAAAATTGAGCGAGTGCCGACCAAAAAACTGTCATAATTTGACGATTTTTCGCGATTTTCGCAATTTGCTTCTCATTTCCGCAATTTTTGAGATATCCATCTGAATCTTTCACTGTCTTATTCAGCTTCGAATTCCGCTTCCAAAACGTCCTCGATCATGTTAATATCTAAAAAATTGCGGAAATGGCGAGCGATTTTCGAATACAGTTTATTTTTCGCCAAAATTTCATTTTAAATATCAAATTCTAACAAAATTTGACGCATGACGGATATAATCGTCATGACACAAAATTCTGCCACATCTCCATAACGGGTATAGTTGTCAAACACACACTGATTAAAGTAATTCGAACGCCATTCCGAACGATTTTATTCTTTTCCCGCGGCTCGTAGAGGCTTGGCACCGGGCTATATTTTTCTACTTCGAGGTATTCATTTTGCGGTATGAAGGGATTCAAACCGGGAATTTCGAACCACGTGAAAAGGGTAATATCGCCCGGATTTCGGTTCAAGCGGCGGCTCTCGTATAAAAACCTATACTTCATTTCACGAGCGTCGTGTATCAACACGTGGGTACTTATCGGCGTCGAGTTTCCTCCTATCGTCGGTCTTTGAATAGTGAAAACTGAAATTGTATCCAAAAATCCCGCGGGAATATATAAAGAACCGTCCGCGAAATTTTCAATTCCCGTCGAAATCGTACCCGCGAATTCGTTTGTCATCTCCGGTGCTCTGTACACTCGACCCGTGATACGATTTTTTTCGTCGTTTCAACTTTCGAAGATTTTAAAAGCATCCTCTCTGTGTCTCTCCCTCTTTCTCTCTCTCTCTTTTTTATTTCTCGCATTTCGCGAAACGTGAAAAGTGTCGATGCATTAGCGTAGGGCAGGAATCGCGGCATCACAAAGGAACCGTGACAAGACAGTGGGAATGGTTTATATTCAACCTGTTTCGCTAAAGGACTGCACGCGGAATGTAGGACAAAGCGATAAAATAAATCATAGCGTGCGTGAAACGGTATAAGGGACGATATAGAAAAGATAAAAAATAAAAGGATGAAAGCACGTTGAAACACTAAGCGGCAGAAGAGATTGACAATGTGTTATAGAAGGTACTTTTTTTTTTCTTTCTTTCACATCTTTCTTTATATAGTAATATCGATTCCCGCGCTATCTTCGCCGGAATTTCGTTTGCATGAGGGAAATGTATAAAAAACTCGATGAAAAATTCATGTAATATGAGGAATCTTTCAAAGGGTAATCTAACCTTTTGAACGGAACCAGAGCTACGTTTCGACTATACGGTGTCAGGGTCGCGTGGAGAATCTTAGGTACAAAATAATAAAAAAAAAACAACTAAAAACGAATTAAACGTTTCCGCTTGCAATTTAAATTCACCGTATAATTGATGCGGATATTTCGTGACTATCGTGCACGATTCGATTTTTTCCCCCGTATTTTTAAGAAATCACCCGTAGGTAGTAAGAGAAACGTGAAACATTTCCGTAAAGTGCAATTTTAAATTTAACGTATCGAAGCTACGAGGGAATTTAATTACATTTTTTCTATTTTTATCGTCGTCCTTTTTCCCTTCTCGTGTTTTTTCCTTTTTGTTTAACAAGGCACCGGTGTATCGTAGAGTAGCGTAATGTGCCATCGTTACTGTCTATCGATTACTCCCGCTACTTCCTTGTACGCCGGGGTAATAACGTAATTTGCGGTTCCTGAGAGTGCATCGTGGTACTTGACGTGAATGCGGCCTCTCGCTCTTGATGCACTTCCTTCGAAGTTATCGGGAAGATATACATGTCATCATAACAACCCCTCGGGAATCTCGCCTGAAAAACGAGCCTATTCCATTAAACACTCGTAACACTTGACACTCGCAACCGTGAAGTATCGCAAAAGCTCGTGAAACCAGACATATGTACATACATATACACACATACAAATGAATCGTAGACTATATTCATAAAACATCATAAAAAAAAAACTTGAAAATTCCATTAACCCTTCTCCATCCAACGTTTCAACAACCCACATACTCTCCACCCATTATTTACTCTAATCCTGGAAGAAATGATTAGATTAATTATAATTATCCAACGTTCTTAAAACAGGAAGTCATTAGTGTATAATACGTATTTTTGAGCGAAAGAAACTAATCGAAGTTGTCTCGTCTATCTTTATAATACCCTTTATCATGTCGACGAAAGTGTGACACTCAGTGGGAAAGGGTTAAAGGGACGACAATGTCGCGGTAAATCAGGATTAATTGCGCCGCTCGTCACACGATATGATGTTTTGCTAATGCTGAATCCACTTTGCGATCAACGATCCGCCGTGTATGTATTCTACGAATGTAATCGCTCGACGAGGCGAGATTAGGCGAGCACACACGAGTCGAAGGGCGGCGACGCGTTGTTCGTCTGGCAAGAGATCTGCGGGGCCCTTATCAGCGTGATGCACACACATGTCTACACGGTGCCGAGGTTGACGATAAGCGCGACAAAACGTCACTGTTCCCGTGAAGTGCGCGAGTGCGTCGCTCGCCTAATCGCCGCCTATGGTCGGGCAGCTTCGTCACTGCCATTAACACCGGCCCGTGCTCTTGACACCGGGGTTGCCGATGTAACGAGAGTTAACCGTCACGTTGCCGTGTAATTTCATCGGTCGTTGTCGATTACGTAACTCGAATAACGGGGCAAGGAAAAGAAATAAGAATATGCTGCACAATTACGTGATTCGTAACTTTCGTAACCATAAGTACCTGCTCGAAGAACTGATAGTATGGAGGATAATTGTTGGGTTTTGGCAGAAGTTAATTTACATGAATTTATATGAATTTTGTTTAGTATTGGATGTGTTACTTGTTGGTGAAACTCGGAGTAGATCGGAGTTTAAAAATCTTGAAATATTTTGCTGTTGTACGGATGATCCTGTTGACAAAGTAATTATAATAGCGACACGCTGGTAAATCTAGTTAAATTACAGCGTCGAGTGTGTGTAAACGATGAGTGTTGTAATTCACGTTACCCGGGGTGTCGTGCGTTTAATTCCGAATAAGCTTCTTCGCTGGTGTAAACGGAAAACCTTATTATTGTAATCCTGTTATACTTTACCTTCTAAATATTTCTGTATCCCTTTATGTTCTACCTTTGTATCATTTTTTCTACTATTTTTTTTTCCACGTTTATAATATTCCACGTGTACTTGAAGGGAACATTTGTAAATCGGAAGTTTAGTTTAAATGAATTACAGTGGAGCCTCGGATGCGTTAATTATAGTTACATACATCGTGGTAGCACTTCAGGGTTAGATATGTATGTACATGCATACGCATACATACGTACAAGGGCTCGTAGTTCCGAAACAGGCGAAATTGTTGTTACTAATTCAATATCGTACGTCCACTTCTGATCTCGGTGCTCAGCCGACGAAACACTTTGTACGGCTAATTCGCGAGGAGCTTTCTGCCATTGTTACTCGTTGTTCCTGCTACTAACAATGCAGCTGTCCCCTTCGACGGTCCTGGCTGTGTCAGTAACTGTACACGAGTTAATGCTGATGCACGAGTTGCACGTTAACGACCAGCAAGCAAGTAGAAACTGTACTGCGGCTGCTCGTAAATTTCCTCACGATATCGTCATTTCATAGTTCGAAACGCCACTCCGATGCAAGAGTTTGAGTGACTCTCCTTCCCTTTCTATATGTATACGTATATATATGTATGTATATGTATACATATATGTGTATCTGTCTCTCTTTCTCTTTTACTCGTTTATGCACCACGTATAAACACCGCATTCCGTATCCACCCTCAGTACGCTTTGATATTTGGTTAAATGTATGGGTCCATTTATTTTGCTTTCGTTCCACGTGAAAGTTGTTCCGCCATTTTCGGAATATCCATGGCATTGGCAAAACCGTGACACTGGGTCAACGAAATTCCGCTGGGAATTTGCATTATCGAGTTTTTTTATTCCTCGCGCGTATCTTTCTACATTAACACCGTGTACGAGGATGAACCATAGTAAAACCTTATTTTATTTTTATTATTCCCGATTACGAGGTGAATTCCTCTGTGATAAAATGTTAGACTTTTCTACGTCAACGTAATTCTAGAATACATGTATGGACAGTCTCGCAAAGAGTTTTGCGAAGCTGTTCCATTGTCGCGGACCATATTTTCGTCGGTGGAAATGGAATCTTTTGGAATCGAGATGTTCCGTGGTATGACGAATGGGTTCCGGTCGAAATAAACGACGGGGCGGCGTGTAAACGGGTAAACCGTTTTCCCTCGGCGGTAACGATAAAGAATGCCCTGCTTCACGTCGAATGGCAAACAATTTTCCTCTTGACCAAGTAAGTTCGCGTTGCATACGAAGCAGGCCGGTATACACGGAAGTATCGATGGCTGATATATACCGATAACTCTCCCCCCTCTCCACCCGCGTAACCTCTCCCACGTCTCGATTCGGAAATATTTCACTTTAACGCTTCTATCGACCCCATTCTTCGTCCCGGACGACCAGACCGTATTCTTCGAATCAACTGGGTGCGGAGGGACGTGAATTATCGAACCACTAAAACTTTCATTTGCCAATCCGCGAGTAAATTTTGTCGGATGTCAGCCCGATAAGGGTGCAGGATCTTATCGAACTCGTGTTCGCCATACCGATGAGTGCATCTAATAAAGTTTCTTCACGGATATCGAAAATTTTTCTGATCACGAAACCTTGGTTTCACTCGTACTATTCTATAATTGTATTAGACATTTTTACGAGGTATGGGTACGTGGAAAAATTTTTTATATATACGTCGTTATCATTGACAATTTTATTAAAGATATTCTTTTTCCGTTTGGAATTCATTTAATCTGATATTATTAGCCGCGAATTTCTCGCGTTTGTGAAATCCAGAAGAGCAAGTAGAATAATATCAGTTCTAGTCAGACAGATCGGGAATATCAAACGGCCGGAGTTCTGTTATGTCTAACTTTGTTTAGGCCGTGACTGAAACCGGAAGTTTGAGATACGGCTTCATCGGATACCTACGCGAACTCTCTCTGTGTGTGTCGGACCCCGAAATAGATTCCCACTGTTGAGTCTTTTGCACGCGTTTAAGTTCTATTCTTAATTTTCAATTGTTCGCCACCCCACACGGAGAAACCACGTGAGATACTAAATCCGTCAAATTTTACTGCTCGCAACGTGATTTATACTCCGTGAAATTCACGTGAAAACTCTCCGCGCGGTTAAACGTTGCATTCCAGTGTCGCCAAGGTGATAAAAGATATTATTTCCTCGTACTTTGTTTCCTATTCGACGGCGCGTTAAAACAGAAATCGTTTCAAGGTTCGTAAGTCAGCCGGAAAATGTTTTAAGACCTATATATATATATATATATGTAATTGGTTTATCGTGCGAGTCGGCGTAAGAACGCGTGCGCTTTAAACGCATGACGCGATTTGTCGAACGGTAATTGTCGCCAGGTGCGAGCGACCCAATCGCATTCGGAACAGGTGTTTTGTTCGCGCGGGCAAATAGCGCACTCCATTCACATCGCTCGCAAGACGTTCGAGTCTGACGGTTCATTCACGTGTGCGAAATGAATGAACGTTACGGCACACGTGTCCCGGTTCCGTCATCGTGTCGTTTGCATACGACGAAGTGATCGGTAGTTGCGCGACGAGACTTTCGATGATTTGTTTATAACGGTTTACGTCACTTTTAATCATAAATCTGAAGAGGAAGGCATGCAACTTTCATTAGCGTGGAAATAATAATTTATATTAATGATCTTTGTATTTATAAAGTAGTTAATTACGTATACAGAAATTAAATATTGTATTATAAATGTTAGTGAGAAATCGTCCATGGATATCTGGTAAAAAAGAATAATGTTATGTTTCATGGAGTTTACAGTACACGTAACAGAAACAGTAGTGCACACTGGAAGGGTTAAATTCGTTACGTGGATATTCGCAGTTACAGCTTGTAGTTCGCCGAGGTGGGAATTAATACTGTAATTACACTCACGGAATTATTTTCGAAATTTTATGAAACGTTGGTAGGGAAACGGTGAAAGTAGTTCGCTAGGGCAGAGTGTATAAAGTACCGAGTAATTTTCAGGATACATATTTATGAGGTCCGGACGTAGGTAATACGATTTATTGATTTAACTTTAAAAAAAAAAAAAGTAAATAAAACACGCGAGGTACTTTTTCAAGCGTTTTTAAATATTTTTAAACCCCGCTAGAACTCGTTCGAAGTACCTCGGCGCATCGCTCGAGCGACGATGAAATTATTGGGCAACGTAACGAAATATCACTCTCGGATCGTTGTAATAATTCCCGTGTAATAAAATCCACGCTCGTTTTTCCTCGGCGGTATGCCACAGTGCAAACAGAAAGTTTCTCGCTGCGAGGCGAAACAGTAAGGTCGTGTTACATGTAACATCGTTCTGGCTGCTTGCTCGTCGAGGTTTCATCGGGGGAAAGTTTCTTACGTGTAATTCGATAGACGGAAGGACTAAAACCGTCGGGCCAAAGATTTTACGCTTAATATTCACCGGGTCTGGTTAAACCAAGTACATAGTGTGTGCGCACGTGTGTGTGTTAGACTGTCGATGTCACGGTGCAACAACGAGAGAAGAGAAAAATCGATGCATATTCCGCATTCTTTGCATTTGCATAATACTTGAGATCGTGACTGGCGGCACTCGATCATAAAGGACACCTCGATTTCGACGGTACGATGAATCACCGAAAAAATACATATCAACCTCCAATAAAAATACATCATCGTTATTGCAATCGAGTTACAAACCAGCCGAAAAAAACTATGCGTACTCGCTACGTTTTGGAAACCTTCTATTATTTTATTTCTTTCTTTTGAAACCGCAGAAAAATAATACCCGGTACCGGTCGGATATGAATACTCACGGTATAATCAGATATCCGGACGTTTCAATTTTTTTTTTTCTTTTCTTTCTCCTTTTTTCAATATCCCGACAAACGCGAACGTACATACATACACCTGCCCGCGTATCACCGGTACCAATTTGCGATCGCCGAAATGTTCCGCCGGCCGAATTTCACCGGTGAATCAAACGCTAGGAAAGCGTCCGATTGTAAAACCGACATTTTTTTTTACAATCGCCCGAACAATAAACCCTCATGACCATTGTACCGTGCCACGTTCCTACGTATATATTCATATACATACACACTCACACATACCTATATATACGTCTATGCACACATATATCTACAATGAGCATAAACCGCGTCGGCGAAATTCAGCGGACGCAGTCGCGCAGTAATGCCCGATTAATGAATCCGGCTGATTATGAGAGGCCGATTCAATTAATTTCAGCATCATGACGAAAACGACGACGTGCAACGAGGGGTAAAGGAGAGAGGAGGGAGAAGGGAAGGGTGTCTGTTAGATCGATAGACACCGCGGTCGGTGAAAACACTCGTCCACGTGGCACAGGTAGAAACACAGAAATCGACCGGAATTGCGTGCGGATGATTTCATCCGTTTTACGTGAGTTTGCATACCTCCAAGGCCGACGAGAATATTCTCGCCGGTGTGCCGGTATACCTAGGTAAACCGGGTATGCATGTATGTATGTATGTACGTACGCGTATCCACTCGACGGCGTCGTAGCTGAAAATTTCAAGCGGATTGCATCCCGATTCGCGGGATTTCGCGGGAATTTTTATGTCGTCTCGCTTGAACGCGGATAGTCGGTGAAAATTTTCCGTCGAACGCCCCGTCTGCTTTGCGTCGCGACGCACGAGCACGTTTTCGTCGATTTCGAGAAAATCATCTGGAAATATGTGAATTTCTTTGTGTAACGTTGATTCTTCGATATTCCCACCGAATCGCGTGGAAATTTATCGTGATACTTGATTGGTCTTTTTATATTTTATTTTAAACGGAAGGTTTATCATTAAATGATCGATTCACGGTTGTGATTTGTCGGTCGTTAACCAACGCACACCAACCACCGGTGTTTTGCATTTAACGTCAAAGTCTCGGTTGTAGTGTCGTCCGATTTGCTTGGCCCATTGAAATGTAAATGAAGCGCGAGAATAATCGCGCAGCGAATGTGTATCGCGGTACTTTCCTCCGGTGATAATTTATCGACCCGCATAATTCGCAATAACGGTGAACCGACGTCGCGTTGTGTCACAACGTTAGATCGCGGAGTCTCTGGCCGAGTATCGATCATCGGGCGACATAACGTAATGATGTAAAACGGAATTAATCTCGGACCGTCGGTGTCAGGCGAGTTTTTTTCCTTCGTCGATTTGCCGCGTTGCACATCGAAAGCAATAGAGCAGGAGGGGAGGGGGAGGAAAAGAAAGAAAGAAGATGAAAAAATATATGATAGCGGTCGAGGAGGGGGCGACCTTATAAACGCGGTAATATTTTATCATCGAGCGCGGATGATAAGCGAAACACGAATCCGAAATGTACGATGGAAACGCGCCAAGTTCGCGATTGATATTCATGCGGTGAAACGGGGTAAAATAATAAGCCGCGAACGAACGAATATCATTTCCCTGGATAGATTATATTTAAAGTTATCCGATCGCCTACGTAATGTATCGGTTTGCACGATGAAATATATGTATGTATACAATATATACTGTATCTATGTGTGTATGTATATGTATGTCGGGACGGTCGAAATTAAATCTCGACCATTTTGAATTTAAGATGTCCCGGTGCATCCCACGTAAATAAATCCCAACAACCCCTAACCGGGGGCGTCGTAAAATCTGCGTAATTGACTCGATTTACATCCCCTTTGAATTTCAATATCGGTTACGTTTAATCGCGCTAACATCTGTAATCCGTTCGCGTGCGTAATCTCGCCTTGTAATCCGATAATGGATGGCAACCCCCATTTCTTATCACCGTTCCTCGCCCCGAGGATTCTTATTCTAAATATACACGCAAGATTCCACGTTCTTCCACGTCGCGACATTTTGTACCGGAATTAATAACGGTATTAGACATTTTCTAACTTACCATTTCTATCCGACGCTTCTGTCCGTAAATCATTAGTGAATAATCTTTCTCAAGTACCAATTCCTCGTCGGCTTATTTTAAACGTACTCGTAGTTTTCTTGAATCTTTCATGCCGAGAAATTAATACCACGGAATTATAATAATAATGGAATTCAAGATTTTCTAATGTATTATTTCATTCTCCTCGTGCCGTTGGATCGTAAGATGACTAATGTTTAGTTGACCGATGATCGTTAACTCACGTTCCATGTTTCTTTGGTATTTCAAAGAAATTGTTAAAGGTCTTCTCGCCGCGATTTGCGTGAAGATTATCAGAAACGTGGGATCATCGAGTAACGATCGAAGAGTCATTGGATAGCCTAGCGACTATGATCGTTTCGTACGATGCAACGTCGATGAATCATTTCTCCCCCCCCCCCCCCCCCCCACCCCCACGATGCTCCGATGGCAATCCATCATCGACCGGTAACGAACTGGGTTAATAATGGTGTAACCATCGTTGCGTAAAAACGAGCGAACGTCGTCCGCGAGAGCCATTAGCAAATTGAACGCAATATGCAATTATATCATTCGCTACCCCCGCGCAAACTTTTCGCCGCTGTTTACGTTTATTGACGGTGCGACGTCCGGCTTAAAATAAATCCGTCGGGATGAAAGTTCAGCCTGTTATCGACCTACGTGTGCCGGGTATTTAATTTCGTGGGCGTTTTTAGTATTGCAATGCACGCCTGCCACGTTCTACGCCGATGGTATTCGCGTAGATTTCAGAGTATGAAAAAAAGTAACGTATAAAACACTCGATTAACTAATAAATAGTATGCATATACATGCGTTTTACGTTGCAAATGAACGTAGACAAAAAGCTTCGTAATGGAATGAATTTTTATTAAATTTCGTGTTTTTAATAGTGTTCGATAAAAATTTTCGATAGACTTTCATTATATACATATATCTCTCGTATAGAAATAATGATGATAATACTTTACGAGGGTTCTTTAGGTGTATTGAATATATCCGAAAAAAAAATTCGGAACGAGCGGAGAATTCCGTTTCGAAGCGTGTATCGCAGTATCAATTCGTTAAACAAGTAGGCGGGGATCATTTTTCATTCGAACCAGATTGTCGATGGTGAGCAATGGCTGCCACTCCTTTCTAGTAGGGGAGCAGCGGTGAAATTTCACTGCTCGCCTCCATCACCTCTCCCCCAACCTCCAACAGATCTATATTAATGTATTGAGAAACCCGTATGCAATTTGGTATATTATTCGAGCCATTAACAGCGATCCACTTGCACTCTCGTAGCGACAGCTGACAATGATCAGGTCGATGACGAGTTTCTGAATGACCGCGCAAAAATGATCCTCTACCAACAAAAACAAAAAATCACACAGTTATTCTCCAACGTCTATACATATAATACAGTGAACCAACCAATCGATATTTTTCACGCTGCAATAATCCGAGTTTCTGTCTCGATGCAAATGAAAAGCAAACTCGACTCGTTCGCCAGTGAAAAATGAAAAATAATTTAGTAAAAATTAGGTAAACACCGTTTCTGTTTCTGAAAGTCTCTACGAACGTGGGAAATTGTCAGTACGACGAAAGTATCGTTTTTGGGGATGAGGGAAGGGGGAGTGGTAGGGGTGTTCAGAGTGAATTTTGTATTTTGCATTCAGTCCACAGCGGAAAACTGTGCTAATGCACCGGGAGTCGGCATGCGAGTTGCCGTATTACCCGCGGCATATTACCCACAATGCAGTTAGAATCTATACGTACACCGCACTGACCACAATGGGTCAGTGACGGCTTGTACGTGCCACGGTGCCCCGGGTATAACCAGGGAAACGGGCAATTACCGTGCCCACGAGGAGTTGCGAGAATTTATGGGTCGGATCCCTTAAGCAGCCCTTCGGATGTTATCCGGTGCCCGTGGTATTCCATCTAAAAATAAACTCACCCTTTTCTTGATTTTCGCAACGATACAGGGATGATATCGGTTTCTTTAAATGTTCTTTAAGGTATCGGAGAATGTTGTGACGTTGTTTTTTCATTTTTTCTTTTCGTATTTTGAAATTTTCCGAGGTTCATCGAAACGTGCGATGCTTGCGTAAGAATCATTGTGTTTTCCGCTCGCTCACGTGTGTGTTTTTTTCGTTTTTTTTGTTGCTCGTGACAGCTTACGTACAGTTCGATGACGCGTATTGTGATTTCGCGATATAAAACGGAAGCGAAAAAAAAAACGGGATTGCAATCGCTGGGCGGTGGTATGCACGCGCGGAATGCCAGAGATATTTCGAGGCACGCGGATTGGTGCCGATGGCATTGTCGAGGGAAAGTTTTGTTAGAATCGGCGTGCGCAAACATTTTTGCATTTTGCATACAACGGGACCAGGAAGCGTCGGTTTTTTAGCACTCCGACGAGACCGCCCGACGAATTCGTAAATGAGCTTGATCGTATGTAGCGACTACAAAGGCGAAACAAAAAGAAACCGCGGGTCAAAAGCGTGGAGAAAATTCTGTAAAACGAGGAACGATACTTTTAAATGGTATCTCTCTGTTTTACCATTTCCATGATGGTTAAATTAACCTCGATCGCGCGAGTTGTTTTGCATCGATTTCGCTGAAACCGCGGAACGAACGGTTTTTCGTCGTTGCGAAATAAATAAGGGGATTTATTTCGCGCGGTCGTTTGAAATTCGCATCGTTAATATTCATGTTGTAGAAAGTATCAGCCGTTTCGGAAGATCACTCTCCATTCGTCGGCGTTGATGAAGAGGAAGTGCCATTTATTAGACTTCGTCGTACTTTTCTCCTAATTGGCGCGGCGGTTCGTTAAGACGTTTTGCTCGTTTCGTTGCTCGTTATTAGCCCGCTTTGCCTCGGAATATGATTTATCGGCAGCGGGGATGGTTGAAATAAAAAAAAAAAGGAAAGAGAAAGAAAATAAAACGATCTAAATAAAACCGGAATTAACTTCGTTACGGTGGTTTAACTCCGACTACCGCGTAATTCAATCGATTCGTTCGATTTCAAGGCATACCGACTAAATTTTGCGGAATATATATTTTTGACGAGACTTAACGCTACCTACCCCCCCGATAACTTTCCCCGTTTCCGGAACTTTTTCCACTTGAATTTCCAAGCGTGGAAATTTCGTAACAACAAATTTCCATCAGAAACAACCAAAACACAGGGATTCCAACGTAGAAAATATCCCAGTGAATAATTTGTCCATGTACTCGACGAAAGTCTCCCTGTAACTTTCCATTCCCTCGAATTCTACCGCTCCACGGACCAACGGCAACCAGAAAGTTATCGAGAGGGTCTACCAGTGTTCGATTAATAGCAGTTTCACGAATTACGCTAGCCGGTTGTAATATTTTAGGGAAACTTCCTTGCTGGAACGGACAAGTGGCCCGGAAAATCGTAGTTCCTTTTCTCGTTTGTACCTTGCGCAACAGAATAGAGAGTGTGTGTATATGTCTGTGTGAGGCATTCGAAAAGTTACGGAATTGCTTTTTCGGCGCTCGACGGCGCGTAGCTTGTTTCAATTCGTTCTTTCCTGTTCCACGACGTAGTTCCCAGTATGTTTCACGCATTTCCCGGCACACACCTCCGGGGCGAAATACACCCTCGACCTGGATGTATGATGCACCGTTGTTCGATGCGGAATGGACACCGGTGTAGTGGCACGGAAGTTACGAGGACCGCGTTAGAATGACGCTCTCGTATTTTCGGCAATGAATTTTAGCGCGCCGCATCGTCGAAACACATACATACGTGCCCGTATAACTGGCGACGAATAATAAATGCACGCTGGATCGTAAACGAATGCGCACACACAACGATAGGTCCTGATTATTCGTCAGTTTATTACCCGAGAATTCTCAACGAAATATGGTTACTTATTATTATTATACGAGGAAATAAACGTCACGTAGCGTGATATTTGGAATAGTAATTCTAAGGGAATATGTAGTATGAATTTCGTGTTACTAGAATTTGTATCCACTGTGGGAGTGGTATTGATTTATATTGATTGAACTCTTATTATAAATGTTTACTTGAATACTAGATACATCCATAAAAGAAAGTCTATGTATTATAGAAAAATTATTCGTATGAAACAAATCAAATGTATCGTGATTCAATATCATCGATGCCACAAACTTTCTTTTTTCTATTTTTGCCCGATAGTTTGATTCTTACGATTTATCCAGCATCCTTCCAAGCATCGTTCGACATTCTATCCCGTATATCTTTCGTTCAAATAAATTTCTCGTTCCATCGCCATCTTTCCCACTTCTGGCGGAGGTTACGAGTAACGTAGGGTTGGAATCAACGTGCGGAGAGAGCGACGGTCGTAAATTTCAAGGGCTCCTCAATCCGGCATGCCGTCGTCTTACGAATGTCCTCCTTTCGGTCGATTCGCACCCTGCACACCGTCTAGGTTATCGCGTTGACAATGCAACGAGTTTAATATACGCCAGAGACACGGATTAATGCTTCGCTCGTCTGTGTTTTCATCTGTGCGCGCGCGCGCGCAAGTACGTACGTATGTGTGTATGTATGTACGTAACGGTGTCTCGCACACGGGACGATTTAATTAAGTACACTGTGTACATACGTGTGTACGAATGATGTTCGCGGCTTTTGTGTGCGGACATCGTTCGAACATCGTGCCTTTCCTTAACGAAGCCAATCTTGGAGTTCGTTCACGGGGTCAAACGAGACAAGATAGGCTTTACGAGCGTTTGCAGCGTGATCCAAGATGGCCGAACGGGACGATTGATCTCCTTTGAATTGAAGACTTCGGGGAAAAGTCGCGACGTGATGGAGGGGGGGGGAAACTCGAGAGCGTATTCCGAACTTTTCCACGATTTTATGAGTCGACTATGAAAGCCGTCTTTATGACGGGGACGCGGTTATTTATCGATGCTTCGAAAAATGCGTTTTGATCAAGATTGACGTATCATATAGGATAGAATAATAATATTATTAAATTGATTGATCCGTAATAGTGGATACACATTTATAATGTTATTTAACCAATCGCAATAATTTTCTTTTATTTATTCGCAATTTTCATTGCGATTTCTTCGACGCACGGAAAATATTATTAATTTCATCTCCAAAGTCCCCGCGAAACTCTCGTGTTTTGCATTTTAATAAAATGGAATATAGAGAAGATTGGGATTCATAAAGCTACCACGAACTCGATGGAATCCGGCTGGGGGAAGGCTGTTCGTCATCCTGGCAAGGATCCAAGTGCGAGGATTTTTCCGAGTCCGCGTTACGAACCGCGGACGGTAACGATTAGAAAAATAAGGCGACGACCGTGCCGCCTAGGGCGTTCTTTCGAATTTTTTTTCCATCGTTCACTCTCCGCAGAAAAATCTTCGTCTCTCGTCGGAAATTTTTCTTGACGTCGACAAGTTCGGCAACGTAACTTTTCGGACAGTTCGGACGAATCATTTCCAAGATAGAAATCTCCGGGATGACGAAAATTCCATCGTGGAAAATCTCTGGGGGTGGGAGGGGGGAAATTTTCTCCATAATTCCACGATTTAGAAACCGTCCATAGAGTGCCGTCTTAAATTCGACAAAAGCGCAAATTCCATGATTTTCGTTAGTCCGCGGCACTTTTCCACCTCGTGCCAAAAATCATTTCCAACGGAAACGTAATCCCCGGGGATGCTCAGTCTGGTCGTTTTTCGGCGGGATTTTCTTTTCGCTCGCCGCCCTTCGTTTTCTATACGCCACCCTTTCACCGTGTACTCGTTAGGAGGTTGATGAAAGGGGTGTGCAGAATGACGCATGACTCGGGAACTTGACTTGACGCGGGTACACCGGTGGATAGATCATTTCGAGCACACGAGTCTCTTAAAGGAAGATTTCTATCCCTTTCGGGATCCCTTGGGGGGACGAGAAAAAGAAAACACTGTCGGTGATGTACTGTCCGGTAATTGGAAAGCCGAGTAATTTTTCCACCGGACGTCAATACGTTTCCCGTGGTTACTCCACCGTCTTACCTTCCGTCTTACCGACGATCATTTTCTTTCCCCGTTTTGCCGACGACGAATCGAACGCAATACCGTGGACTATGCGACAGAAATATATAGCTATGTTTTTCCAATGTTTTCCATCGTTTCCGGAAGACTTTATGAAATAAGAAAGAAAACCGTATAATCGAATGGATGAATCCTATGAGTTTAATCGTGATTTTTCACCCGAAAGACTTTGATTAAATGGTTTTTCTCGAACGTTACTGTATTTCTAGCGGGGAATTTTGAACCTCGACGATTGAATTTACAAGAATAGAATCTTTCCAATGTCGACACTGAGACTCGAATAAACTGGTGCACCAGGTGACGGTTGATTTCCGGTGAATATCTAAGTGCGGTACCCTTTCATCCCTTTTGATTGATTATCGACCACCCTCTACGGTGAAAGGGACCAGTGTTGCAGGGGGTTCAAGTACCGTGTTATATCGTCGATCCTCGGTGTCCCTTTTCTTTCGCCCTTTTCTTCCTGTTGCTGTCTCCCTCACCGTTTCGCGATTACAAACTCCAGTTCCGCATTACCGACGGCACCCTTGCAAGCACTTCGCCCGATGTTCCAGGAGAGAGGCTTTGTAATAAGTGGAGATTGAACGGCCTTTATCCGACCTCGAGAGGTTCCAGCGTCGAAGGAAGAACCACTCGAGATCGCCTTAATTCGTTAGCTTTTTTTTCGGAAGGACACTCCTACGCACGCACTTTTTTTTATCTCGCCCTTTGGTTTAACCGATAATCATGTTCAATTGTCTTTTAAACCGCTGGATTTTTTATTAGAGATATCAGGTGGTTTTTTATGTTCTTCGAGTAAAGGTATATTATCAAATCATTTTAATTCCGATGGTATGATACTTGTTTGACTCGGAGATTTTTTGGGGTTTGCTAGTAATCTTGAAAAGTTGACCGTAAAGCGAAATGTTCAAAGTGAGAAACCAGCTCCTCTTGACCACGAAGTTTCTTATCTTGGGAGGATCCTTCTCGCAGTAGTTAAGACAAAGTCTTGGTGGATTTATCTTGAATAGTTCCGTCTGCAGTTCCTAATGGCTTTACTTGCGTCTTCATACTTTTACGTCAGTTCTTTTTTTATACTCTATAAATTTCCCCCCTTCTCTTGGATAATCTTCACTCGTCTATTGCTGTGAGAGGTGAAATTTCTATTTTACATGGTTTTCAGATTTTGCAAATATGACTCTGTTTCGTACTTAATATTTCATTTTCTCCTAATTTCGTAGTAACATCCCGGACATCCTGTCTAGATTTTACCCTAAGTAATACCATGTCAACCCGATTATTCCCACGTGTTTCTAATCGACTGTCAAACATTGCGGAAAACAATTGAAGTTCGTTTCTGAAATCACAGCTCCCGAGGATTCGAGTCTCGCCTCGTGTGTGCCTAAATCTAAATTAGTATTCCAGCAGTTTCCGAATTTCGGGAAATCTACTTGCGAGGTATATAATACAGTTTCCGCCAACTTACTGCCAACTTTCCACTCAAGAGACGTACCCGACTTAATAGTCCGACTATAGTCTCCTGTGTTCCCGTTACGAACCCGATTCCCTGACCTTTGTCTCGATGAAAAACGGGGGGGAAAAGTGGTATTCTTGCTGACGGTACTATCGTAGCGTGATAACGAGATTTTCATGGAAATAATCGCCACGTGTTCCACCCGGGGGTCCTCGAACTTGGAAATTAAATTTCTCCGATGGCCTGGAAGGGATCCTAATCGAGCGTTAATGCGAACGATAAGGCTATGCGTACCCTTGTAGGAAATGACTGATCAAATCGCTTTTTCCGGCTCGTTCTCGCGGCGAGATTTTCCGGATTAATTTGCAGTTTGGAAAATATTTCACATTCTACGAATATGTCCCTCGAAACTATTGCTGAATTTCATACGAGATGCCAGAAGTACAATACTTAAAACACTTACAAATACTTAATCGACTATCTATTTGTCATTTTATTAAACATATTTTAAATACACAAAATTTTATAGATTTTCTTTAGAGTGTCATTAATAAAATATTATTTTCAATATTTTACGAGCGAAAAATATTTTAGTGTCTCCTTAGAACCGGGATAATGACTGAATGGTTAATGACCTGTAATCTCTACGCTTCGTCTAACGCATATACATATTATATTCATCCCCGATTTAAGGTGGTATTATTCACAGTTCGCGAAATGGTCTGACGTAAATCGCGTGGCTCGTTCGGCGGAATTAAATCGCTCGTAGACACGTCGTTAGACATTTCGAAGAGCTTTTATCGATGTCGTTACACGATTTACTTTATCGCTGACACTTTCTTGGCCACCGACGGCGGCCGAATAAAAGCCCGATTTAATGATTATGGCTACCGATAGAGAGTTAGAAGGCACGATAGTGCCGCGTAGAAAGAAAACCACGATTTCTCTAATGCTGCCACTCTACTCCCATTAAACCTTGTGTCTATCGAATTTCCAACGAACAATTCCCACGAGCTCTAGTCCCGTACCAGACAAAACAAGATGAACCGTACAAAAGAACGTCACAGAGATATACCCGGTGAAAATCGTACGATTCAAGCGTAAACAATTTATTCGACAAATTTACAAGTCTTAATAATACAATTCCGTGGAAGTTTCACGGATAGGGAAAACCAATCTTATTCACGTTCCTCGTTTCTATTTTTCCGATTCCGCGAACTTCCACGGGAATTCCTTTAAGGACACTGCCTTTTACCGTGCTGGCTGAACTACGCTCGGAAGGTTCTCGCAAATTTTTCTCTCGAGTGGATTCGCAATACCGTAGTCGACGGATGAAAAAGAAAGAAAAAGAGAAAAAGCGCGTGCGCGATGGCGATAGAATAGAATGAAAAAGAGAGAAAGACGTAGGGAAAGCAATCCAAGAAAATGGGAGCCGGAAGTCGTACCCAATCGTATGGTTTAGTTCATACGACCCTGGCCAGTCTATACGCATCGCGTGCAAGGCGCATAATGCAGCTTGACGATGTCTGAGAGCACAGAGGACGCCTCTATTCCCTCTTGACAGAAATGGCTTTGTGCATTCCCTTAACCAACCCCCCCTCTCTCTCCTCCACCTGCCCTTTGCCCGCCCCTTCCTCTATTTCGCTCTTCCGACCTACCGACCATCGCCCCCGGTTGAAACTTATATTAACGTTTCGCCACGGCCTGTGCTGATTCATCGGTTAATTTATTTTGAGTTAGTACCGTCCCGGTGTAATTCGGGAAAAGTGGCGCTTGATGTATACATACGTATATCTTCTGACATGTGTGTGTGTGTATGTATATGTATGTACATACGAGAGGTTCGCTGTACACGTAATATCAGGTCTGAAAATTGAGACACTAAGGTTACATCAGACGAGTCGGTAAATTGAAAAATTTCGGGCCACGATGTTGTTAGCCCCGCGGTATCTATGGTGTTTACGTTCGTGCCTTGTAGACTTGTTTCGCCGAGGGAAAAGCGAAACGTTAATGGGGAAAAGTTTTCGCCGCCGCGGCGGTCGCGTTCGTGCGTTGCCGCCGCGGCGTTCCGGAAATTCCGTGATTATTTTTTGTTGCCCCACCGCGGGCCACGAACGGCATGCAACGGGATTCGAAGTGCAAAGTTGCCTTTTTTTTCTATTTTTCCTGCCGGTTTTTTTTTTGTTTTTTTCCCCGGTTTCTCCTTTCTGTTTCGTGTTTTTCGTTGCCGCTCCGCCGTTCGCGGGCGTTAAGCAGGGTAAAAAGCTCGCGCGGTAATTGAAACTAATGGTACCGTATTTTTTCCGAAAATTCCTCCATTCCCCCCTCTCCTCTCTCTCCCACCACTTCCGATCCGCACGCGGTAAGAAAATCCCGGAAAGTTTCGTTTCGCGAGGAGAAAAGTAGCTCCATCGTAAACCCGGTTAATTATCCAATTTTTAATTTCTCCGCTCACTTTCCTCGTTATTTCGCGACCGTTAAGAAGTTCAACGTGATATCTAATGGATCCGCGGTTGGTACGCTTGTCCGTTGTGAAACTGACAAATCGATGTTGGTGATACCATTACGCCGATATACATACATATACACATACATATTATACATATGTATATATATACGGAGTATCGTTTTAATCCCTCTCTTAGCGTCGTTCCTTTCGAGTGCATTGATTACGATCGATCTACTAATCGTATCAACCGTCTAAGTAGTCCATTAAGCGCGCCACAATTTACGTCACCCATCCCCCATCGAAAGGTTCTCCGTTTCCCTCGACGATCCTAGTGACCTAATTAGCGACACAGAATGGTAGAATTCGTCAGCGACGTAGGAAATAGGATATAGATCGTTAACCGTGGAAAACCGTCGAGTGTCAAATTGCGTATACATACATATATACCACAGCGTTGATATTGAATCAGGATGTTTCAATATTTTCCCCCGGAACAGCTACGCTCCATTTCATTTTGTTTATTTATTTTCCGTGTCGAATTAAATTCCCACGCGTACGTTATAACGCGATTTTCATCGAAATCGTCGTCGTCGTCGCGTGAAAAGTCCCGTTATAACGCGCGAATTTCCTCGCGTGTTATTTTTATTAATATTTTCTTTCGATGTGTGTTTTTTCATCGCACGGCAAACACACACACACACACATAACCGGGCGTGGATTATAACGAGGCGGGCGCGCATAATTGGAACTTGTAATCTCGATTGAGGGCTACCGTGTGCGTTATTAGCGAGTATTCGCACGGGATTCGGCATTAATGCAAGCGATTGATCCATGCGCATACGATTATACTTTGCGCTCGCGTGATATACACGTGTAACGCCTTGTTTCGAGTTCGTATAATTGGAAATGAATATTTAATCGTCCGAACTCCGTCGCTCGGCACCGGGACACGTCTCCGCCGAATTTCCATCGACGAAACCGATTTTCCACCAAATTTCCCCGTTCCCAAGGAACATTTTCCGAAGGTGAAGTCGATGTCACGGAAAACCCCACGATTCGATAATATAATTATTATTCAACCACGTGTGTCATATAGGAATGATATACCACGTACGACAATTAAACTGCGAACGTATCATCGGGTATCCGTTTCATCGACGTAATTACTTCCGGGGAGAATTGATATTGAATTTTCTTTTGTTATAGATCGGAATCGCGTTCTCTATCTTTTTTTTTTTTATTTCACCCTCTCTATTTTTCTTCTTATTATTGTTATAGTTGACACGGATGCGCCCTCTACCCTCGTTATCGCATTGTTTCATCGCGCTTATACCATCCACATCATTATCGAACCCGACGATCTTCCACGCTAATCCTCGCCACTATTTTTATCACTATCAGATGAGCTATAAAACATCGCGCGCGACTCAGTTTTCCGAGCGGCGTGAAATCTGCAAAATTTTTGCATTACACCCGCACACATTCACGTGACCCGCGTGTAATCAGATTCTCTTTCGACAAACGTATTATGCGCGAGGTTAAGTGCATTTTTATACCTTGGTTCCTTTTTTTTTCTACCCTCGCTTCCTCGGTTTCCTCGTCGGCGGAAAATATCCCGTCTGAAACGACTCGCGGAGGATCTGAATGACTGATTACCCGGGCTAATTAGTTTCATGAAGCAGGATTAATATAATCAAGCACGATCATCCTGTCGCCAAGGAGAAAACTTTGAAGAAAATGTCGGGAAAATCAGCGAGAGAGAAAGAGAGAGAGAAAAAGAGAAAGAGAACCCGAGCACGCACGATTTCCCGTAGCTAATTTAACTTCGTTTTAACTTACACGAGAGTCCGCAGGAAAATGCTTGGAAAATTATGGGAAAGTGTTATTACACCCCGCCGTTGAAAAGAGCGTTGTAAAAGAAAAAAATACGAGAAAACTACAGAAAACACTTATATATTTCGTTTTTTCCGCCGGTTTTTCATTAAAGCGAACGACTTGCCGCCGCGATCCTCTTTGTTGTTCGCCGGTCGATCGGTTCGCGAGATTCGGACGTTCGAATCGAATCTAAAGAAAAAGTGTGTCCCCTTGATTCGTTCGGGGAACGAGAAAAACGCTATTATTTCCACCTGGTTCGATCTCGATTCGCTTTCGGCCGAGTCCGTCGGTCGATCGTTTTGCGAGCCGGCGTTCGCGTAATGCGAAGAAAATGACGATAGCCTTTGGGAATCGAACACGCGGATCGATACCGCTCTAATATCCACGTCCGTTTCGTCGTCGTCGACGAGTCTATCGACGGAATGATCGAGAAGTCGTCGGGGAAAAGTTCGCTGACGCGTCGACGGGAAACGCGAGAGAGAGACGCTGACGACGTCACGAATTCTCTATGGATTTAACCGTAACATTTCTATCTATCCGTTTTCTTGAAAATTCTCAAGCTACGTGAATCGCAATCTTCTTTTCCCGCGTTCCAGAAAATGTATCTTTTACATGCGACATAATAATATCTCCGAATATTTATTATTCCCAAGTAGAAATCATTATCGTTAAATCCTGCCGAGTTTGGTAAAACAATGCCGAATCGAACGTTCGGTTTAAACCAAAGTATATTTATCGAGAAAATAAATCATTTTCCCGCAGTTCTATCGAATCATCTCTCTCTCTCTCTCTCTTTCTCTTTCACTCTCTCTTTTTAATCCTTCAACGAATCCCGCGTGAACACGCGCGTTGGATCGGAAGGTCGTTAAACGGGCAACCTGGGCGTAATTCTCGAATAATCGGGCATCAAAGCCCGAATGAAATCATAGGTTTTCCATTAACGAGCGCGATCGTGTTTAAACATAGTCGTTGATCGGACTCTATCCACGGATACGTATCTATCTATGTATGTATGGTACGGTACATCCAGAGCGGCTGGACGCTTTGATCTCCGGTATCCAGGACTCCTTTCCGCGAGTTCCGCCCCGCTACCTGGACAACGACTCGCCGCCGCAGGTGGTGGAAGGAAAAATCTGGCTTCCGTGAAAGGGGAGCCCACTCGTGTTGCCAAAGACATCCCAGAGGGTCCATTAACCTTCCGCGAAGGGCTAAGCGAGAGAAGGGAAAAATAAACAGACGAGAATTTCCAGCGGACGTCAGAGAAAGAGCGAAAGTTTGTATGCGAGTGTATACGTATATACGAGAGAAAGAAGAGTGAGTGAGACCGAGAGAGAGAAAGAGAGGGAGAGGGAGAGAGAGAGAGGGGCAAGGGGATAGAGTCCAGAACGGTGATGGCGTGTCTGGATATCGATCCTGGCTTCCGGGATGTTACCATCGTGCCCCAGCTTTCCACCGTCGACCCTACCTGTGTATGTGTACGTGTACGAGGTACGTCTGTGTGCGCCGCACAGGTGGATCGGGATGCACACGCGTGCACAGGGGTGTATCCGTGCGAATGCACTCGTATGCGCGGCGACTCTGCGTAAATGCGCGCGGTGTTATGCAATAACAGGTTAACCTGAAAAATCCAGTCATTGAAAAATTAGCTATTGACGGGAACATGTGCGATGCCTCTATTTTACCAGGGTCGTTGAAACAAAAAGATGGGATGGGAGTTGCGAGGAGTGTGGGATCTAAAAAAACAGGTATACGGTTAATCGGTTTTTTATTTGTTACACTTCACGGGAACTGGTTACCATTCGACGCATTTATGGATGTCGATGCGTCTGCTTTTCTTTTTTTTTTTTGAAGAGATTTCACCCAGCTTCGTGGGAATAGGGATAATAGTCGTGATAACGCGGGCAGAAATTCGATGAAGTAGATACAGTCGTTCGTGGTCCGGCCACGGGACGTTCGCGGCGGATGATCGATGATCGCTAATAATTTGGGAAAGTGTGGTGTTCACGTTTTTCTTCGTTCTAACATTAATTTCGATTCTCCCTGTCAGTGGGTATCATTTTCTTCCATATTAAAAAGAACAATAAAATTCCTTATTCATGTTTAACACCTCCATTTACATTCTCCTATTAATTCTAAATAGTCATGACTAAAGTAGAAAATTTCGTTTCCCTTAGAACGAATATTTCCATATAAAGAACGTTTCGAAACAACGAATCTTCGCGATACAATGAATATTCCCTACAAACAAACCCGTAGAACAACTGATGTACTCGCGTTCGCAAGCCTCGTTTGCATTCCGACGTTAATTACCGTCGTGCGTCGAACGTAGTCGCGCGACACGCAGATTCGCGCGAGTTCATGCGAATATCAAACACACAGGCGCGCATCCGTCAGGGACACGCTAGTTGGTCTGTGCGTAAGTATGCGAGATTTGCTCGCGAAACACACGCGTCTTTGCGAACGCGGCGTGTCCGTTGACCCTGCATACCGAGACGTGTTCCACGGAAACGACGAGCACGCATTGCGAACCAGAAAACAAACAACGAACGACGACGATCCTCCCGGGGCGGCAGGTTTCCCTCGGAGACTGGCGATACTTCTCGATCATATTTGATCACGGTGGATCTAGGGTCCCCTGCGCGTGATCGAGTTTACCCTCCGCGCGCGAGAAGATCGATAGATCCTTCGGATGATAGAGTGCGGCGTCGATAGAGTGAACTTTCTGTCGTTGTTCTCTATTTCGTAATTGTACACATTTCTTATATTTTCTATGACGTTGCGTTAAAGGAGAATTAAGGAGAATTAAGGGAAAGTGTGTGTGTGTGTTACTTTGTTTATTCTGGAAAGATTACGTAACGGGAAAGAGGAAAACATTGAGCGTTGAATACGAATTGTTATATTATATAAAAGAACGATGTTAGGTTTAATAAAATATAAATTTACAAGTGTGTGACTGTCATATTATATTGGAAACAGTGTATTTTATATTAACGAAAGATATAATCGATCTCATTAGCCCTCGTGAAACGATTAATTAATCTATCCTCATCAAGACATGGTCCACTGAAAAAGAAACGAGAGAAAAATATCGGTATACTTTGATTCTTTGTGTCTCATGGTATAATGTGGTCGTTAACCAGAAGGTGATTAATTAGTGCAACAAAAAGTGGCGATTCTTCGAGGATCCATTGATCCGTTCTTTTTCATTATTGACGCGCACCAGGATTACTGACAATGAATGCACGGGACAAGAGCATTAATTCAGTAATAGACTGTATTAGCGACGCCGGTTGTCCGTTTAACAAGCGTCTGGAGCGTTTCTTAATGAATCGTCCGCTCGGACTGTCTGCCTGTCAGCGAAGACAAATATCCGACTTTCTTTCAGCGATACTCAGCTTAACAATTTCGAACTTGTTCCCTCGAAGCGGTCCCTCTTAATCTCCGGCGAAATCATCGCCAGACAATTTACTGCTTGTTTTAATATTAATTACTCTGTATTAATGTTCCTACCATTCGAAACAATAATTAATTCATAAACCCGTTACAAACACACCTCTTAAAATTCCTCGTTAAACTATTTCAACAAACAAACCTACAAAATACACAATAATATACACAACTTCGTAGTCTTTAGAAACTTCCCTGAGAACCTGAAACATTCTACCAACGCATAACATTCCAAATCTACAAAACCCATGTCGCCAGGTAATTAAAATCTATGAACACCCGATGGTTTCATCCTCGCCAAAGTATCCGCGCCACGAAATTTCTATTTCCACCGACTGAAAATTGTTCCCCGCGTCACCGAGCAATTTTAAGCACACACGAACCCACCGGTCGATGATTTCGCGAGCGTCGTTACCCGGTGAATATTTGCGACGTATCAACCAGACCGGCGACAGGGTGAAGGGGTATTCGGGGGGAGGGGAGAGGGTGCGGTTGAAAAGTTGGAAAAAGTGCACCTGACACCGATCGCGCGAAAGTGCTTTCGCGGCAGATTTCGTCGTCGCGGAGGATTCACGGGGTTGGCACGTCGTAAAATCAGTATCATCTCCGTGGCGGGGTTCTCACGTCGGCGAGAACATCACGGAAAGACGATTCCGTGCGTTAAAGTGTCCCTGAAAAGAAATCGGTTGGCGGTGAGACGATAACCCCCCTCCTCCCTCTCCCCCTGGTTTTCATCGACTTGGCTGACGGCCAATGGAACGTACTTTAATATCGCGTGACACAAACCGCGTCTGTGTATGCGCGGCCCGTGAAAGAAGGAACGAGGACACCCGGAACGGCTTAAGTTTTCGTTTTGACAAGAAACTGAAATATTACGTTCCCTCTTTCTATCTCTTTCTCTCTCTCGTTCTCTGGTTCTCTCTATCTATCTCTCTCTCTCTCTCTCTCGACTAACGACGGAGGCTGACTTTCATCGGCCCGGTCGATGAAGCTTTTATCGCCGTGTCATCTTTATTGTGCCGCGTACACAGGAACCAGGGTTGTCGCGTAGAACCTGGGAAATACTTTCCTTGCTCGCGGGGGCGGAAAATTATAACGTGGAACGTTAATTTATTGATGGTAATTACGCGCACATACACACCACCAGTTGCACGTTCCCGGGGATACGCGGGTAGATCGATTATTTCGGCGAGTTGTCTCGTTTTCTATTTAGACTTTGTTTTTTAAGGGACTTTGAAAGGTGATTTGCATATTTATTTGATCGGTGATCTTCGTGTTTTATTCTTTGCTCGAATAGTTTTATTATAGTAAGTTTGATAACTTGCATGTATAGAGGTATTAATTACTTTATTCGAATGATAGTCACTTCGCGTAATGTTTGATGGTTGAGTGAAAAGTGGATGGAAAAAAGATAGTCAAATGCGTGTTGTAAAACGATGACACTGCTTACCATGCGTTCCTTTTCTACATTCTTCCCGTTAACGCGGAGGAATCGGTCCAAAAAGCTTTCACGCTTGATTGGCAGCTCGTGAGAGAAAAGTCGCGAGGAAAAGAAAGACGATAGAAACTCCAGTGGATGGAGAACAAATATTTTTCCTTGATTCATCCCTATACTTAACCTTGCATGTCATCTTCGAAACACTTCATCGTCGATCGTGAAAACCGACGATCCACGTATCTACTCACTTTGATTAAACCGAATTTATTAGACAGCAATTCTTGTCACACAATAAATTAGATCGTGAATTATTACTCACGTCTTAATTGTTACGTAGGTGACATTACTTTTAGATTTTATTATAACGATGAAATATAATCGTAAAATAATTTAGATAACTTTTTTTTACTACGTTACTCGACGGTTTGAATCAGTGTCGTCTTTGATGGAACTAAGTTCATAGAATTCATCGGTGCCGCAATAGTATTCTCGTGGTAGCGATCCAGGTCGTAAAGAAAATTCTAATCAACCCGTTCCCGCGTTAGTATTCAGACATTCAGGGTGCGCTGACTTTCAAGACTGGTTGACCTCCTACCTCTATATCTATTTCACGGTGGACGGTTAATCACGATTGGTTACCGACACCGTCGCCAGGGGGGAATGTGGAGCATGAGGTCGAAGGGTCGAGGACGCCCTTCGAAAAGTCGGCGACAAGGGCTGCTGCGCAAAGGGTTGTCATACCTACTCATTAACGCACCGTGGAAAATCCGCGCACGTTTACGGGGTTGGCCAACGTGGTAGGGGATGATTCCCCATGTAGATGTAAATCAAAATTGAAGAGTAAATCCTTTTAGGGAAGTTTTGTTCCTGGGAATCAAGAGCTATTAAAATGATCCAGGGCGTTTTGGACGCGGAATCCGAAGCCGAATAAGATGCAGAAAGAATCAGATCGATATCTAAAAAATTGTAGAAATGGCAGGCGATTTACGAAAATCGCAAAAAATCCTGACCTACCCCCTTCAGATTTTTGCGAAAAATTAAATTTTCGAAAAGTACAACTATTATACATTGATCTGGCGTAGAATTTCCTAACTAAATCAATGGTACAAGTCCGAGATCGCTATCTCAAAAATTGAGCGAGTGCCGACCAAAAAACTGTCATAATTTGACGATTTTTCGCGATTTTCGTAATTCTTTCGTCATTTCCGCAAATCTTTAGATATCGACCTGAATCTTTCACTGTCTTATTCGGTTGCGAATTCCGCGTCCAAAACGTCTCGGATCATTTGAATAGCTCAAAAATTACGGAAAAGACGAAGAAATTACGAAAATCGCGAAAAATCGTCAAATTATGACAGTTTTTTAGTCCGCACTCGCTCAATTTTTGAGATAGCAACCTGAAACTTGTACCATTGTTTTAGTTAGGAAATTCTACGGTAGAACAATGTATAATAGTTGTACTTTTCGAAATTTTAATTTTTCGCAAAAATCTGAAGGGGGTAGGTCAGGATTTTTTGCGATTTTCGTAAATCGCTCGCCATTTCCGTAATTTTTGAGCTATTAAAATGATCCAGGGCGTTTTGGACGCGGAATCCGAAGCCGAATAAGATGCAGAAAGAATCAGATCGATATCTAAAAAATTGTAGAAATGGCAGGCGATTTACGAAAATCGCAAAAAATCCTGACCTACCCCCTTCAGATTTTTGCGAAAAATTAAAATTTCGAAAAGTACAACTATTATACATTGTTCTACCGTAGAATTTCCTAACTTAAACAATGGTACAAGTTTCAGATCGCTATCTCAAAAATTGAGCGAATGCCGACCGAAAAACTGCTTTAAATTGATCAATTTTCGCAATTTTCGTAAATCGGTCGTCATTTCCATAATTTTTGAGCTATTCAAATGATCCGAGACGTTTTGGACGCGTAATTCGAAACCGAATAAGACAGTGCAAGATTCAGGTCGATATCTAAAAATTTGCGAAAATGACGAGAGAATTACGAAAATCACGAAAAATCGTCAAATTCTGACAGTTTTTTGGTCGGCATTCGCTCAATTTTTGAGATAGCGATCTGAAACTTGTACCATTGTTTAAGTTAGGAAATTCTACGGTAGAACAATGTATAATAGTTGTACTTTTCGAAAATTTAATTTTTCGCAAAAATCTGAAGGGGGTAGGTCAGGATTTTTTGCGATTTTCGTAAATCCCTTGTCATTTCCATAATTTTTGAGATATCAAAATGATTCTTTCACTGGCTTCTTCGGCTTCGGATTCCGCGTCCAAAACGCCCAGGATCACTAAAATATCTCAAAAATTGTGGAAATGGCAGGCGATTTACGAAAATCGCAAAAAATCCTGACCTACCCCCTTCAGATTTTTGCGAAAAATTAAATTTTTGAAAAGTACAACTATTATATATTGATCTGCCGTAGAATTTTCTAACTAAAACAACGGTACAAGTTTCAGACGGCTATCTCAAAAATTGAGTGAATGCCGATCAAAAAACCGCCTGAATTTGAGGATTTTTTGCGATTTTCGTAATTTGCTCGCCATTTCCACAATGATTGCGGTATTAAAACGATCCGGGACGTGTTGGACGCGGAATTCGAAGCCCAATAAGACAGTGAAAGATTCAGGTCGATATCTAAAAATTTACGGAAATGACGAAAGAATCCACAAAAAGCATCGAAAATGCAAAGCTATGGGCCAAGTACAAGAGAATGTTACATTGGAATAGGTTGCTCATTAACATAAACTATCGATTTACATCAGTTTTTAACCAAACTATTACAGTAAAATGTAATTAGACACATTTGCTTTCCCCATTCAACCCTATATTTTGAAATTACAATTTTAAATCGAATTTTTGAAAATATCCCTCTCTAGGTACTTGCAATATTATACCACTATCTTTATAGTTATTCTTTCCTATAATTTGATTTCTGTCAATTAAAAAAAGTCGCTCGTCCACTCGATTGTGGTATGAAAAATAATGTCATTCTATAAATTCGATTTATTTCGTCAGGTGAAATCACCCCCACCCCTTTGTTAGCACAGTTTCCGGTCGACTTTGTATAATACACACGTTCCCCGCACACTTTACGTGTACGCTCGGTTAGTATACGTACTTTCGCGGTTAACACGGATGGTAAGCAATATAGGTATACTTGGCCAGCCTAATTGGCAGCAGTGTTTAGGTGTTTGGCCGTACAATTATACATACGCGGGCCCACGTTCAAGCCAATAATCAACCGAGGGCCATGTGTACGTCATTGTCTCGAACAACAACCGTTCGAATTGGATTGCGTATGTTATTAGGATAACAAGGGAATTAATTTCGAACTGTTTCGATCCGCGGCCGGTGCGGTTTCGAGTTCCTCGAGACCGGCGATTGACTCGCTGCCGAAATACCCGAACGGAAATAATAACGAAACTTCCGCGTGAAAGTTCCGCGTCTGTTTCAAGAGTTACCGTCCGTGCCGTCGAAACTATTTCCCCACGGGGTTCCGTGCAACTTATTTCCGCAAAATGTGCAATAATATTCGCCGAGAGAATCCCGTGGAATTCCCGTGGAAAACTTACGGGACGCGTATTCAAGTTTTCCCGGGGAAAATTTATGACGTTGACGACGAAGAAATCGGATTAGCTTGTCTGTGTGGAAATTGTTTTTGAAATTCTTTCACGTTTCAAAGATTCACATTTGTATAAAATTTTAGTGATTTTCTTTGTACTTGTCTTTTGTTATTCATCATACTACAGTTTTTTTATTTTCCATTTGGATGTGATTTGTAATTTTTCTGTAATTATTTAACATTCGATACGAACGTTTGATATTAAATAGGTTTCATATATTCAGAGATTATATTATAATATTACGTCCCAGCCAATCCGACGGAGTTTACGAATTATTTGCAACTGTTGCATCGTGTTTATTGACGAGGAATTAATTAAAATCGGCTCCCATTGAATGTTACATAAACGTTCGCTCACGACCGAACGGTTTCATTTTTAATATTTCTCTATAATAAATCCCTGTTATTTTCATAAATTACCGTTCGCAACGAAGAATCCTCTTAAAACCGAACAGATGTTTTATTCCACGCGAAAACACATAAAACCCGTCATCGTAACACATACGATAAAAAAAAAATCAAATTCTAGACTCTACAAAACCCTTATCGTCCTTCCACCGATAAAAATCTATCCTGTATCCCTTAATAGCCTATTATCTCCGACTCTAATCTCGATGCACTCCGTTGCTGAAGCGCTTTTCAATTTTCCTTCTCTCGAAACTTGATTGAAGATTCTCTTCTCCGTGGCGTCGGCGTTCCGTCGAGTGAAGATCGATTAATCGAAGGAGTTCTCCATCCCCTGCTTTCCCACCAACGTCGGATAACGGGTAGAATAGAAAAAAAAAGTAAGGTTCAAGAGGTCGGTTTGGCGTTATGCCAAAAGACCAGAGAGAGAGAGCGAGAGAGAGAGAATTTCTCTGTGCTTCGAAACTAGACCTAACCAGACCCATGAAAATTCCGCAAACGGGCCCCCGGAAAGTTTCCAACCCTTTGGGGAATTGTTAATTGAGAATTTCCGGAAACACGTGCGTGTCCCTGTGTGATTATCCGCGAACCACGGATAGGCGCCATAGCAAAATTGCAGTAAGGAACCAGCGTGCATCCCGCAAAGTAATAGAGAATTATTGCCGCGCGTCGCTTTGATGTATGCGACATAGGAGACCGAGCCCAGGGCCGCCTTTAATTTCGTTAAAAGCCGTAATTCAAGCCGTCGGAAATTTCACGCGCCGCGACGCCGAGCGTCGGTGCAACGGGACTCGATATCACGTGGTATTTAAGACACTCGAGATAATGACTCGCTAATTGATTCGTACGCGTGATTTCATTGGTTTCTTTTTTTGGGGGATTTTTTGTTTTTGTTGTTACCTTTGTTTGGCTGGTTGTTACGATAACGATGAACGAGTGGGACTTAAGGGTAATTAATTCGCGTACGGTAATGACGGCGAAGATAATGGCCGTTTTTATACGGGTTTCATGGCGAACGTGTTTTGATGCTTCCACCGTTCGACGAGATAATTAAACCGTGAGTTAGGAGGTAGATTTATCGATGCAGTAATCACCTTTTCCTTGTGCGTTCAATTATCACGGTTAAGTGGAATCTTCTACGGGCCAGTTTCTATGAGTTTTGTGCTGAATCGTTCAGGTGTGAGATATTATGAAAAATTGATGCACGCGAGGATGAATAAAATATTTATTCGTAGTTCTAGTTACTTACTCGACGGTAAGTTATCGTTTTCAGGATTACTTTAGATTGGAAATTACGTTCCGGGTGTCAAGAATTTTCCTGATGTATCGTTTGAATTATGGCGACGACATTAGCCACAATTGAAGCAATTTATCAAACGAATTAACACCGCGGTGTATAAATCACGCGCGCGCGTTTCGAAGAATCGCGTTACTAATGCTTGACGGTAATTGCGTAAAAGTTAAGTGGAAAATTCGCGAACGATTTTCCGTTCGTTATTAATTCAGCGAATAAATCTAATTAAAAGAGATCGTGAAAACATTGATCGTCTTCGATCACTTTGAAAATATTATCGTACCTGACAACGTTAATCGATCATCCGAACTATGACGTAACGGTCCACGTTTCGTTTTTTTGTTACTCCATTCAAATTCAAATTCCATCGCGGGAGACTTTGAAATGTGCAAACTTCGTCTGACTTTTCCATCAAGAATCCTTTCGCCGGAAGCGGTGAACTGGACAACCAGATCTTCTCCTGGTAAAACGACACGTACGGTGACCCTCGCAACGGGTCACTTTCCAACTCTTTGAGAAAAACCAGGTCAGACGAGTTCACCTAGCGGAGCAAGGTCGAATGTCGTTGGCCCACTTGACAAATGAGCCAAACGTAATAGATGTCCGTCATCATTTTCTTTTCTCTCCAACAGACACCCTCCTCCCCGAACTATAAGTACCAACAAAAACTACCCTCGATCACGGGAAAAGTATCCCCAAAAAATCTTACAATCATCTCATCAAAGATACAAAACGGTAGTAAAAAACGATCTAACAAAAAAAATCACAAATTCCCGTAACGTTAACCGAAAATGCCAACAGACATAATCGAGTCAATTGGTAAATTTCGATCGACGAAAGCATGGAACTCGTAACTTTTAATTCTTTTTTTTCTTGCCCGATTACACGAACTGTTGCACCCCTACGTCCCATTGATGAAGAGGGGAAGGGGGGAGGTGGGGTGGAGGGTTAATTTCACGGCTTGGCGAGCCATGCGACACGTCGAAACGACACGTGACCCAGTTAAACCACCGGGTGCTCGTTTATTAAGGGCAAGGAAGGAATGGAAAAGGGATCGGAGGGTAAACGTCCCTTAATTAAGTTGTCTCTCGGTCTCTCAGACCAGATCCATCCGTCCGAGTTCTTTATGGGGTTGGTTCCCCGATGCGAAATCGATGCCGTCATACGCTGCTACGAGAAAACTACCCCTGCGCGAGTCAGTTCGGGGGGGGTGGAGAGAGAGAGAAAGGGAGGGGAGGGAGAGGGGGTTCAATAAAAATTCCAAGGGAGCCGACACAGGCAGGAAATGTCGTCGTGTAGCGGGCGGAGTCTTCCCGATCACGCCTGTATTTTACAATTCGAGGAGAATGGATTCTACCCCGTATCACGGGGAGTGCGGGATCTATGCGCGATTTCGGTCCAATGTATTTTATTACGTAACCATTGTTCGAGATAAAAATTTCACGAGCGACGGCGGTAATATTGTCGGAAATGATATGTAGCAGGGAAATCTGTCTATCTTGTAACGATGTTGGACGAGTTCTACAGGGTGTCCCAGTTCCCAGGACGTTCGTCACACCTTTGGATAGCTCAGGTAATTCTAAGATACGGATCATTAGTTTCAGCGTCCCATCACAATCCGTGGCCGAGTTATTAACGAAAAACGACAGCCAATCAGAGGGCTCCGTTTGGCGCGGCAGCGCGACAGTTCCTACTGGTACAAGTTAATGTCTTGTAGTAGCGGGAGTGTTTATGCGGCCGCGTCAACGGAGCCCTTGAAAGGGATACAGACCGAGCACTAACACACTTCCACGAAAAATGTATCGATGAGTCTGTCACTGGGTCACCGAAAAAAGGTCTAATTTATGACATTACCTCTTGCGCGTACCCTATGGAATTTCACCGCTGGCACACCATCGGTTTACGCCGCAAACTTTACAGAACACCGCACAATAAATTCACATTAAAAAAAAAGACCGTTGCCTGATAATTTTCACCTTAGATTTGATTAGATTATTATAAAGAATGTATGCACTCGTACACTTGTTCCATTTGTTCAGCGAAAGGAATAGATTCTTCATCACCGAGAAAGTTTGATTATTAATCGATTACCAATACATCCGAAATTACGCGAACTTCACTCCGGGGTGACTTTTTCGTCTTTGCACTTCCAACGTTTTTGATTTTCTACACAAATACGTTTCCTTCGTAATGATAGATTTCTTCTTAGTGACTCGTAGAACTGTTCAGTTCGGCAGAAAAAATGATTCTGTATTTCTCGGGGTCGTCTTCGTGTATCGGAACGTCCCGTTCCCCTCTTTGCTTTCATTTCGCCCTTTGGTGTACTAAGGATAGTGGGAGGTACGGACGGAATGGATGTTTCAAAAATTTCCACAATCGCTACATTTGGCGTCCAGGTTTTCCATGTCGAATCGCTGCATGTGTTGTCGAGAAGACCAGAGTTCGTCACTTGAATTCTTAACAGCGCTTTCATTGTTACGTTTCGGGTTTCAGCAGCCTCTTACAGGAATGTGTTGGAGCGATACCAGACCGTTTCCTCGACATTTTTATAACAGGAAACGTACGGTCGCGGCAGCAATACGCTTTCTACGGGATATTATTAACTATCGATATTATTAACTTACCGAATACGCTTTTTTTAGGTCGACGCGTACATTCAACGTGGGAACATCAAACAGATCGATTAAATTATCGGCTCCTTTCAGAACTACTCATACTTTCAACGTAGATTGACATTGTGGTCTTTTTCTGTGGACATCTGTTTACTGTTACTATTCTTTCGGTAACAGACGTCTCTCCTTCGCTTCATCTATTCTTCGGAAAACGTATTTGTGTGGAAAATGGAAAAGGTTGGAAGTGCAAAGACGAAAAAGTCACCACGAAATGGAGTCTGCGTAATTTCGGATGTATTGTTAATCGATTAATAATCAAACTTTCTCGTGGGTGAAGAATCTATCTCTTTCGCTGGACAAATGGAACAAGTATGCGAAAGCATACATTCTTTATAATAATTTAATCAAATCTAAGGTGAAAATTATCAGGCAACGGTCATTCTTTTCAATGTGAATTTATTGTGCAGTGTTCTGTAAAGTTTGCAGGGTAAACCGGTGGAGTGCGAGCGATGCTAGTCCGTAGACTACGTGCAAGAGGTAAAGTCATAAATTAGACCTTTTTTCGGTGACGCCGGCAAGTAAAGTGACCCAGTGACATAGACTCATCGATACATTTTTCGTGCTAGTGTGTTAGTACTCGGTCTGTATCCCTTTCAAGAGGCCCGTTGACGCGGCGGCATAAACACTCCCGCAACTACAAGACATTAACTTGTAACAGTAGGAACTGTCGCGCTGCCGCGACCAACGGAGCCCTCTGATTGGCTGTCGTTTTTCGTTAATAACTCGGCCACGGATTGTGATGGGACGCTGAAACTAATGATCCGTATCTTAGAATTACCTGAGCTATCCAAAGGTGTAATGAACGTCCTGGGAACTGGGACACCCTGTATATTTCTACGATTAATGTGAAAGAAAGGTAAAAGGATATAATTGTTGAAATAGTAATAAATAGAATGTGTTTCTTTTTTGTTTTAATTAATGAAAATAATGTTGAACATTTTAGGGTAACATATTTCAAAAGGATCTTCGATAGTTTAGGTGTTTAAAGATTGGAAAAAAAACGTGTCCGCGAGAGACGAACGATTTCACGGGATTCTTTTGCCTCGCGAACGAATAATCGTCGGTTTAATTAGTTTCGATTCGATTCCGCGGGTCGGATTAATTCCCATCGATCGCTATAACGGGATTTTCTTAAATACCCCAGTAATTACGGCGGGGATATTAAACAAATCGAGGAATGGAAATTATGCGACGGAGAATGACTTCGGGGCGGATAGACCGAGATGAGAATTCCGCAATGGAAATAATTCGTGTTCGTGGTGACGACGCCACGGTGGATCTTTCGATAAAAATTCCTGGAAAGCCGGCGTCGGGAAGCAATTTCATTGTCGACATGCCGGAATGTGGTGCACCGATTCTACTTAAGGAGAACGTTCGAGTATTATTTAGACGGAATTGTAATTATTTCACCTGTTCCGTGGGAATAGACGTAGGTAAAAGAAAATGAAGATTTATCGCAAAGCCGAATTGAAAGTGTCCGGAGTCGAACGGTGAATCCGGTAATGATAAAGATATGCGCCGCACGAATCGAATTTATTATCCGTAGAAGAGAATTATGGACGGGAATGTATGTTTTATAAGGAGAAAAATGGAGTCTCTTTTGCAATTCTTAATGGATTCCTTTGTTCGACGTCGTAAAAGGCGTGGAACGAGTAGTTTTCTTTTCGGCGGAAAATCCGACCGATAAATTCTCACGACTCGTTTCGGCGACGTTATTTACGGCATCGGTTTCGCACGCGAATATACTATATACCGTCCTTCGCTTGTTTATAGTTCGCCATTTTTCCACCCGCTTTGGGCCCTAACGACACGTCGGACACTTTTAAGCCTAACAGGTGGCAGATTATCGAACCCTTCGCTCGGGGAGAAATATACCTCGACAAATTTGCCGTTTCTTTTTTCACCCTCGCCGTAGGTTTTTCGAGATTTTTCGCCCAATGAAAATATTGATGATTTCATAACTTGGTTTTTGGTGGAACGTTTAAACACCACAGTTTTTTCATAGGGAGAAAAATAGAAACTGCTGTACTTTCGAAACGTCGAATATATTTATTAAAACGATGTCGATGAATTTGAAAGGAAAAAATAAATGTAAAAGTCGGCGGGCACGGAGATAGAAGGCGCTTGAAATATATGAAAATTCCACGTTTGTCATTTCGCGTTTCGTATAAGCGTGCACCATCGACTATCGTATTTTTTTTCCTTTTTTTCCCATCTTTTTTTTTATACCACGCACACGATATATGCGCGATCATCGTATTCACGTGGCTCGGACCAGCGCGGAAATGGAAATGCATGTACGATGCCACGCAGCTGTTTCGCATACGAGATACGAAATACGCGAATTTCATGCCACGCCCCCATCCCCTCCCCCCTTAACCACCCTTTCCATCCCGCGTCCTTCTCCCTTCAGCCTTCAAAATATCAATTTGTTTTCTCGTATCTCGATTCATGCCCATCCGCCGCGATACCATCGAAATTTTTACCATCGCTCGAATTATCATGAACGTATACCTACAACCGCATAAATTTCCCTAAAACAGTGTTATTCCTCTTACACGAACGTCACCGTCCATCTTGACAAAAAGTTCACATGATTTAATACCGTATATTCCACAACAAACTCAGACATAAAAAAATATACCGCGAACCTGCGAATTTTCATTTGAGAATCCCTGAGTTTATCCATACAAATTCTACCAGTCCAACTATTACATATTTAACCGGCGATTAAATTCATCGTCGAACTCTCGCGTAGAGTATTCGTAATAAATTCATCGTACTCGTCGTCGTAACACGCGATATGAAAATGAGATTAAAAGGAAAAAGAAGAAGAGAGGAAGAGAAAGAGAGAGAGAGAGAGAGAGAGAAAGAAATACAAACGCTTCGGTACGCGTGTCGAGCGACGCAGACATTTTAACAAAACGGCGAGAAGAGCCGAAGAACGCCAGGAACTCGGAATACATTACAGCATCACGTTAATACCCGGGCTGCACGCGACTATGTTCCGGTGTATAACACACTCGATTTAACTGCGTTTAGTTTTAAAGCCGAGCGCAGACCATTTCCCCTTGGCGATACATCGAGTTCCACTTCCCGTTTCCACCTGGCGGAGCATTAACACCCGGAGTCCACTAATGTGCGTTCTCTGTCATGAAAACCGGCTTAACCGACATCCGACAATCTGTTCCCGTCGCTCGTTTCGTCGGCCTGACGATCGTTTCGCAGTATTGTGCGAATCCTCTCTCCGCCTCCCACTTGCCGTCGGACCGACGCTATTTTCTCGCCCGAGAAAAACAATCGCGTCGAGAGATGCGCGATCGCGAGATTCGCTGCCGCGCGAGAGTGTCTGTCAAGTGCGAAATGAATTTTTCAGCGAGATATTCTTTTTTTTTTTTTTGCTCGTCGCTTGTTTCACGACGTTGAACGAGCGACGAATGTACAGGGGGTGTTCGTTGTACTTAGATTTATCGATATATTTTGGGAAAAGAAGATGTCTATCTGTGATAAGGGGTTTTTAATTAAATTATTAAGAATAGTTGTTGTATTTAGATTCTTTGAATTGGTGTTGATAGTTGCTAGAGTAATTAATGAAAATATTATATTATATTTCGTTTTGGTAAAGAAGTGGAAATTGTTATTAGAATAATTTTGTTTGTCATTTTATTCTTTGGAAAATGATTATCAATGACGTATGACGAATCATTTATTTACACTTTTATATATATATTATGTCTTTCATTTCGTGAGATTTCATTTAATTAAACTTATCCCCCGAATCTGCTGTTCGCCGTTGTCTTCGGATTTTCCTACGAATTCCATCCCCCCGAGTTCCGAGGGAAATTGCACGCGAAGTTAAAGCGTAACTGAATCATTATTCACGGGGGTGATTAAAGCCAGATGGCAAAGTTTCGGGTAAAATATAATTCGGTATTCTCTTCTTGTTGCAGATTTCTACCAGCCTCGTCCAATCTGTCTCTCGTTCCTTTAGTCAGGTGAGTGACATCGATATTAAACAATTTTCAATGAGATTTCACAGATTACACAGTTGAATTAGAACATTCAATGAGAAAACATAAAGATCTTACTCAATAAGATCTTCCAGCGTAAAAAATGAGAAATCATTCATTCTTACGTAATACAAGAAACATATTACACGTTATTAATTTAATACAGTGTAAATGATTTAATCTTCTCGGTTAATTTACTTGGACCACTTTCATAATTACCGACACAATTATTTAGCGACACAATTTTTCCGTCGTCGGTGTTCCGCGCGGAAACTTTCGGCATGCCTGGAAATAATTAAATAGTTGACAAATACGTCGGGCTTCCCGGCGCTCGGGAACTCCTGTCGAAACTTGCGTAAACTCGGAATATTATTTGCTCTGTAAACTGCTTTCTGTATTACATTCCTTATGCGCGTACAGTCCCGTGCAAACAGGTCTTCTTAATGTTGTATTTATCTTTGTTCCGTACGCCGTACACGGAACGGCGGACTAATACGAAAATATGAACCGGTAATTGGCAGAGACAGTTACTTGATTGGGTAGAAATTATACCGTAGCTTTGCCATCGGTTCGAGCAGAATTTAAACGCGTAACACACCCGTAACGAGATCATCGAAAACTCAAACGAACGTCATGACGTACGTACATACATACACACATATAATAATAATCATAGAAACATTGCGAGTTCCGTGAAACCCGTCGGAATGACGGTTCCGACGGAATGAATTTCACGGGGACGCGTCGAGACGACGAAAGTATATCAATCTTACCGCGGTGAAGCGATATTGAAAAAAAATTAAAAAAAAAAAACAAAAAAGTATGCCACGTTCGGGCGGAGAGCCAGCTACAATGGTACAGAGAAGTCATGGAAAAGAAAACGTGTAACCGTCGACGCTTTTCCGACGTAACGGTGTGAGCTGTATGTACATACATACATACACGTGTATATGCACGACGTGCACACGTACCGTGGAAAAAAGTGACAACGGGACGGACGGATGAAATGATTACATCTGAAATTGGTAGAAAGGCTGACGAATAGCGTGAGAGACTCGCTCGGTAGTTTCTGACAAAGTATTTCCACCCGTGGCGAGAATCATTTCCACGATACTCGCTGTCGACCGGTTTTTCACGTTTCCGTGGAAACGTACGTGTCTTTATTCCCTGTTCTTTTTTTATCATCAAACCTAACCAGATCTTACTTCAATTAATTAACCTTATCGCAATTGTGATCAAGATTCGATGCGACGAATTTAAATTTCCCGCCTGACGGACACTTATCGTGTAGACAATTATCGAGAGACCATGACGATTCTGTAAGCGACCTTCAGACATTCGGTTCGAACGAGTTCGTCGCGACGACGAGTTATAACGTAACTGTTTAATGATAACAACGACGACCGGCTGGTTCCTTGGCCATGGCGAACCCTTAATTGCCGAGCCATGTCTCGTTCACGGTAAAGTAACGCGCGCGAAATAATACTCCTCCTGGCGAACAATGTCGGGGAGGGGGGGAGGGGTGGTTGTCGCGGCGAGAAGAAACGTGACAGGCGTTATCGAGGAAACTCGCCCGCCGAAGAAAGAAATCGCAGACGGACTACGTGTACGTGGGCTGCCCGTCACCCTTCGTTCACAATAAAAGAAGCAAAAAAACAGAAAGAAAAGTGGAAAGAACGAACGAAGCGAAAGAGGGATAGAGAATAATAATAATAATAATAATAATGATAATAAAGAAACGCAACGAGTGAACACGTACATACACACACGTTAGCGTGTGTGCGATTCGCGTAAAATCAAGAAGGAAAAAGAGCGACAGCGCGGAACGACGAAAAACCGTGGGGAAGGAGAAGAAATAGGGTGGTGGTGAGGGGGAGGGGGTGGGGGTGGTGGTAGGGTAGAAAATGCATTGAGCAAACCCCGAATAGCCGGCCACGTAACGTCGTACTTTTCATTCTGCGATCAATGCGTGTCTGCCACCGCGAAAGCATACAGACGAGAAAAAGAAAAGGGGATGGAGATGGGAGACGGAGGTGGAGGTGGAGGAGGAGGAGGAGGAGGAGAGGGATAGAAACGAGAAGAGGATGCCTAAAAGGGAATGAGATAAAACTTGTCGGATAGACAGAAACAGAGAAAAAAAAGAGATAGACAGATAGACAGACAGACAGAGAGAGAGAAAATATAAAAGAAATGAAATAACAGACAATAGACAAGGACGGAAGATGGAATAGAAAACGATGGATGAAAAGGATGAAAAGAGAAACCGAAAGGAAAACGTTAAAGAAAACAGAGATAAAACACACAGACTCTCAGATAGAGGGAGAGACAGATAGAGAGAAAAAGAAAAAAAAAACCTAGACAGAAACAGAATGATAGGTAGATACGACAGAATGAACAAGTGAGAAAGAAAACGTGGTGGTTTGGTAGAGACACGAGTAAAAGAAGGGGATGCACATCGAGGGGGAGGGGGTGGTGGTGGTGGAAAGAGGGTGAAGGAGCAAGGTAGAGCAAGCAGAAGCAAGAAGGGGTTTGCATCACCTTGTGTTCCACTCCACAGCACTTCTGCGTCGTCGCCCAGCGCCTTCTTTCCTCGTTTTGCTTTCACGCCGTGTTCATCCCTGTCCCTCTGCGTTTCCCTTCGCTTCGCGTTCTATTCCGTAGGGCGTTCGCGATGATGAATCCCGAAGTGGTGGTGGAAAGTTTGAAGACCCGGCATCGACAAACGCCCGGTGTTTCTGTCTTAAGCTGGCTGGCACGCATCGACGATCACGAAAAGCTGACTTTCACGACAATTCCGTTCTCCCGTTTGGTTCTCGCGCCTCTGGCGACCGTGTGATTTCAGCCGAAAATCCAGACGGTCCTTTTCGCCGTTTAATCAATCGACACGCCGGCCGAGTCTTTGACGAAATCGTTTCCCGCTGTTTCTCGCGGCGATCGTGAACGAGGGAAATCGACTGATAGTCGATTGGAAATGTTCGAAGGTTTTAGAAAGAGTCGTAGGGTCTGTTTTTCAGGGTGACGGGATCAATGGTGAAGTTTATTAACTGTTTTATCGATGAATTATAGGTATTATAGATATTATAGTAGATATCTCTGCGTTTTATGAAGTAATAGGAGACTATTGCAACGGAAGTGGTGTATACTTGGCAAAGTTCCAAAAGGAGTAAGGAAATCTTGGAAAGCAGAGGAAAGTTTCCTCGTCGAATTGGTAATTAGAATGTGATAGGAAATATTGAGATTTTAATATCACTTTTAATATTACCCCTATACTTTCCTTGAAAATCGAACGAATTCATGTTCCCTCTTAAATAAATCTTTCAACGTGGAACATATACCTATACATACCTACATTTGTGGTATGATAAAGTTAATAACCGTGAGATAGAAAAATAATAGATGTTTCGAGTGATGTGCGAACACTTCCCTGATAGATAATATCGTCCATGGGATGAGATTTCTAGAGAAAAACGTTAAAGTCGTCACGTCTATATACATATATACATATACGTCATAGAATACGACGAACACGTTATCAAGTCATAGGTTCCGTTTCTCGCCAGTTTCACAATCCCCCGGGGAGGGTGTAAAGCGGGAGTTTAACCGTCGACCGTGCACGGAAACAAACCGTAACCAGCTTTATGGGGTAACTGAGAGCCCGGTCGATCGATACGTTCTCAATGCATGAAATTAAGACGTTCCCGACGTTATCAACGCGACGGGGTTTATCGCGTCTACATTGTTCCCGTCGCCGCTGGCGAAAATCTGCAATGCGGATTTCGTTAGTTTCTTTCCGGCGAGATCGCCGTCGTCCGGCGGAAGGCGAGTGAAAAAAATCGCGGAAAAATTTCCGTCGGCCCGTCGACGACGCGGTTGACGTCGTTGAAAACTTGGTTTTTTTAAAATTTTTTCGCAACGTGGCAAGCACCTAACTTCACAACGGGAAAAAGAGAGAGAGAGAGTGAGAGAGGGAAACCTGGCAGCCTTTGTCGGTCGAAATGTAAATTGTAACTCGAACCTGAGCAACTTTTTTTTCGATCGTTTTTTTTTTGTTTTAGCCCGCCTGTTTGTTTAAATAACTTTTCGGCTCTCTGTAGCCGGACCCGTGTGTGCTCGAGAGCAAACGAACGGTTTTATTGCAACGTTTGTTTCACCATATTCCTCTTTTTTTCCCCCTTTATTTAGCCTTTTAACATTCACGTTTTTATTTCGAACGAAATTTGAACGCGTGGTAAAATTACACACACGGCAAATTGTTCATGAATTTCATTAATTTCCTATCGTTCCCATGGATTTTACCCGATTCCTATCTACAAGTTAATTTCGTCGCGAGACGGTTAATATCGTCGGATAAATGGGTCGCGGTTCGTTTCATCGCCGAAAATGCCAAGTTCCGTGGAAAACTCGAGCAAAAGGAATCGACGGGGGCGAAGTAGAAAGTGGCGTGTTCAAGTCCATCGAGTTTCGCTCGTTCCACGGAGCCCGTTACATGCGTGCCAACCGACAGTAGCGATGCCAATCATTATTCCCGGCGAAGTAAACGGGTCCCGGCTCGTTACAGAAGTTCGTTAAATCAGTCGGCCAGATTCGCAAACGTTCCCCAACCGACGGCGGTTACTTCGTTACGTCGCTTCTAATTGTTCGCGATATATCATTAGCCCTGTTACAACGGTAATTTAATTTACGTTACCGTGATTGTTAATGATTTACGGGGAACCCGTCGGGATTTATTCGTTTTGACCCGCGGGGCTTTTTGGACGGTTGATAAAAATTTTACGCAGACCGCGGTAATTTCTGTGGAAAGTTTCTTTTAAGCACACTGCGGTAATATCGCGGGCACCGCAGTAATTTCCCGCGACTTATCGCCACTGCGGACACCGAAGATCGATTTCCACGGGACCACGGTGATCTTTTCGGAATCGTGCCACCATACCCGCGGGAGTCGTCCCGCTCACCCGTGGGACATGGAAATATTTCGACTGCCTGACAAATCTGGGGAAACCACTGTGATTTCCCTCGGATTATTCTAATTTCTGTGACTTGCCGTGATTTCTTGGTATTCGTATAATTTCCTGGGAATTATTGCCAGTGTCGAATTTACTCCAATTTTCCAGCCATCATTCTTTTTAAATAAAAATATATAAGTATATACATCTCCATATACATATATATTTCTTATATAAATTTCCACAATCAATTCACTAGATTCTCTAATAACTAACAAAATCAGATTCTCCCATTTAAATTCACGAAAATATCGCGGGCAACTGTATCGTAAACCGCCGAATTTTCTGAAAACTTTGAAAATCCCCGGTTTCGTCCCGCCTCCGTGGGTTCGCCGTTAGCTCACCAGAAAACGTAACGAAATATCGTCGAATCCAGCCGGAGAAAATAACACGCTCGCCGGTATTCCCTCGCGCAAAAGCGCTACCCAATATAAATCCGAAAGTTGCATTCGTATACACGGGGAACGGTTACGGGGGACGAGAGTTTATGCCGCGGGTCTCCATTGTGTAACAGCGTTGCAGCGTGTATCGTTGTACCGCACGTCTCTGTTCTTGAGGCAAACACTTTGCATAATAATTTCGTATGCAAGCGCGGTATCTCCGGCAGGGAAGAGAAAAGGAGAAGCGGCGTGGGTGTCTGGTGGCTCTGGAGGGCACGTATCTTGAAAAGTACGCCGGAACTTTACGACCGAACTCGTTTAAGACTTTTTCATCCCGAGGGGAAGACGTACGTCCACCGGGGAAACCGGGGAACACTTTTTCACCCGGGTTTATGTGGATGGATTTCTTTTTTCGCCTGTTTAATTCGCGGCGTATCGCGTCCGACGTATTTATCAGCAAGAAAATACGTCGACGTCGACGACGAGGAATCCACGCGACCTGAAGAAACTCGAAATGCCGAGATAATTTATGCGCATCGCGTAACGAAATGTTTTTTTTTTGTCATCCCTATTCGAGTTGGTAAATAAAATGAAAGGATCATTGGGGGAAATTGTGTATAAATTTATTTGACGTTAGGAAAAATGATATTTCGTTCGTATGTGTTTATAATGGGATTTATATACAGGGTGTAACAAAAATACTGGGACACTTTTTCAGTATCGATAGTACGCACCAAAAGATGAAAAAAAGTCCATAAAGTTTTGTCTAAATACCACCCCCTATCGAGATACAACCCCTTTTGTAAAAAATTTAAAAAAAATCATATCTCCGAAATGGTACATCATAGAAGACCTGTTTTGATTGCAATATGACCGTAGAAGATCAAAGATGATAGAAAAAAAATATAATTGTAGCGATTATTGCTGTTAAATAGTATTTATCCTTGTTTACTCCAAACCACGTCGATTACCTATATCGTAGCAGGTTTGTAACAACTTGGGAAAAATTGAGGGCATTCACTAAATCTTCCTTTGCGTAGATAGTGATATTTTTTTTCGTAAACTTTAGTCTCTTCCGGTTATATTACAATCAAAATCGGTTCTCTACGACGTACCATTTTGGAGATGTGATTTTTTAAAAATTGTTTACAAAAGGGGTTGTATCTCGATAGGGGGTGGGTTGCGCCCACAACTTATAAGTCTTTTTCTTCTTATTTTTATACATTCTATCCATAAACCTAAAGTGTCCCAGAATTTTTGTTACACCCTGTATATAGAAAATAGAAAGGGTTATCGGTTACTTTATTCGAAACGTCGAGATTTTTGGGGCGTGGAATGATTATTTTACGGCCGTGGGTTAATTATATTCGAGGCGGTGCCTTTATGTTACCTTCACGCTGGGTAAGTGAATTTTCATTTACGTGAGAAAACTCGCGGATTAATTACAGAACAAAAGAAACTTGTTTGAAGCACGAAAACTTCCGGCACGGTTTTATGTGTGTGTTTAGAAGCGCAAAGTATGTTAAGGTTCCTTTGTATGTTTCTCGCTTTGTTTTTGCACCACGAATTCTCCGTGTATGAAATAATACTTATTAAGATACCCGCGACAAATAAACATGGCGACCATAGAGTTTCTATGGGATATGGGAAGAGTGAGGAAAAATATTATCGTGAAATTTTGTCGATTTCGCGAAAACGTTGAGACGTTATGGTGATATTTCGCGAAAGTCGCGGATTTTCTCTGTGGCTTTCAAACGGTTTGCAAATTAATCGTCGTTTCAGAGATGAAATGGGATCCAGTTTCTCCGGCGGTCCGGACGCTCGCAGTCGCGGGAGGACAATAATAATAGTCGAATAGCGACAGCATGACTAATTACCTAATTGCTAATTGGCATGGCACCGGGCAAACGAGCCTGCGGGTTAAGCAAATACGTTGATGCCTGTAAATACGTAAATACGACTTACCTAACCGTACGTGTGGGTGACTGCGAGTGTGTACAAAGTGTTACAAATGTTTCTTGATAAGTTCATTTTAATTACAATTCCACAATGAGAATTATTATTATTAAAAATCAGATTCGTATATGTCAATCGTTGAAAACGTATCCGTAAATTTTCACAGTATCGAAATAAATCATGTTACACAATATTTATATAGAAAATCACTTTGTTCAAACGATGTTGTAATATAGTCATGATCGAGGTGGAATTCGATAGTCAACGTGTGTAACGTGCTAATTAATTATTTGTGTTATCCGTGACAATTAGTCGTTTGACATTCTCTTTGAAAATTTTCCATCAAACATTCTCCCATTACAAAAAGTACTTGCTGGACACCCGGTAGACTTCCATACGAATCTGTGTGCGTGTGTGTATCATGTGACAGGCTCGTGGCTACGTATATATTCGGTGGGATTAATGCTCGGCTATATGGGTTTGTCCAGGACTTATTAATTTCGCGGATCGCGAGCTCCGGCGACCAATTCCAGCCGGTTTCTCGGATTTCACCGCTGTTTAGACCGATTATACGACCGTCATTTAAATTAATTTGCCCGCGTATAATTCCCAGCAATGAAACGTACGTTCAACGCCTTCTCAAACGAATTGCAATAGTATTCAAACAAACGTAATCCTCATTCATACAAAATTCACAATTTCTCAAGTCTCTTTCCATCGACTTCATACAACAATCAGAAAAAATCATTCTATACGATTCGAGAGTAATAATAAAAGTCATCGTGTACAGGTATTCAAGTTTATTTGCCCGTCACGTTACACACGAAACTATCACGATAGTGATACCCCGAGAGCTCGTAAACAAATGACGCGTACGGGTTTCGATAATTTCCTACGGTTTCACCGGCAATTACGTCGTATCGAATTAATGAGAGTCCCTGTTGCCGCCGCCAATCATGGCCACGGCATGAATGTTTATTCGACGTGCCGATCCGCAAACTGCTATTATAATTTCCCCGTATAATTCGCGAGCGTATTAAATGAAATTTCCGAAAGTACCCCCGTCCCTCGGTCGGTCGCCCGTCCGTCGGTCTGACGGTATTTAAAGCGTCGATTCTCGTCACGGTGATTAACCGAATAACAGAAATTCGCAAACCGAACGGCACCGAGCGTATCATCGTCGGCGACAATCGTTTTCAACGCGATCCGTTTAACCCCGGGTAAATAATAACACAGAGTCAACGGGGAAAACCAAGCAAATACGCGACGCCCGTCCCCAGGGGGTTGAAACTCTCTTTCCTCTCCCCCTCCCCCTATCTCCTCCCCTCTCTCTCTCTCTCTTGTGACAGAGACACTCTGATATAAAAGAATCGCGCGAGAGTTTCTCTCGACGACAGCCAGTCGGTAATGGAAACTTAAGGGGATGTCCGGAAACTAAACGAAAGGTTTACTTATTCTTGGATTTGTGAGTGTTGTCGCTCTCTGTCCGCAAAGAGTGGTAGATTCCCCTTTCAGAAACGAAAATTTGTAATTTCTTGTGAAAATTGTAACTTGTTGTTGATAGTGTACTGTAAAATTCAATTTATCGGATTTTTTATAAGGAAAAGTATATAAAATTGTGATTGTAAGTGACTTTAATCCAGTAAAGACACACTTTTTACAAATTCGTTGCGAAATATAATTTAACAGATTCTGACTTGTTATACTGTTAAATATGGTCTGGGTTATTCGTGTGCAATTTTATCGGGCAAACACTTAAATATCAGGGTGATATTAATATTCGCCATGTCACTGGGAAAATACATCTTTTCGGATTTCTGTGTACAGAATATACAAGCCCCGGTACACCCTTTGATACACTCTGTGTGGATAGTAAGTTTAAAGCTGACTTCGTCGGTATTGATCGGGGTATTAAGTTTCGTATCGGCATCGATACATACAACGTATTCCCCCGAGACTACAAATATAGGATACTATATAAATAATCCAGAATCCAACGACAAAATATCCTTTCGCTCTATCCAACCATCACGGGTTCATCTTCTGTATATACATATACATATATACAAACACATAAACATATACCTGTGTAAAAAGAAAATATGCGACGCCTAGGAATTCTGTATTTCACAATTTTCCCGGAATGCTCGTTACCGTCTAAACGTATCACTCGATATCTTTCCGTACACCGTGCTATGTATTCCGCAAATGTCGATAGAAAAACTTCGATAAAAATGTCGATTCTGAACGTGCGTTTGTATCGCTCGCTCGTTAGTCGTGAGAATTGATTTTCCTTAACGTAACGAAGATTGTCGACACGACGATCCCGTTGACGGAAACTTTTCACCGATGAGGTGTAAGTAATTTGCAGAGTCGAGGGCGAAACGGTATCGACCTTCGTCTCTTCGACGTAAAGTACATATACACACACACACAGACACGCACAGTTCTCTCTCGCACGACGGATAAGCTTTGCCCGCAAGCTCCTTTGATCCGGCCCATTATATACGCGTGCTTTCTGGCATTCCCTGTGTCCCGTACGACTGAAAGCCGCAGAAAGCAATTTCGGTTGATAAGTTCTTCGTTTACCGGAAACTTGAGGTCGCTTGATTGTCGCCACCCGAAAAAAAAGACCTGGTGCAACGTCGAAACCGTCGTCCACCTCGTTTTGCCATTGTCGAGGGAAATTGATAAATCGAATCAAATGGGAGAAAGGAAATATTTCTATCGATACCGTAGAGATGTATTTATTCAGTTTTTCTAGAAATTAGAACAATTCACAAATCACTATTCCATATAAAATCCTTAGATATTTGTTTGGAAATATTTGTGCAAGATATTTCTTCGTAATTATACGATGGTTGATGATTACGATGGTATTGAGATGATTAAAATAGTACGCTGAGATCCTGTCAAATTTAGTTAACGGTATTTTCGATGAAGCGGAACGAAGTTAATGTTTATTCGAATTTGTATCTCGAAAGGGAAGACTAAGCTAAGAGGAAAGTTCGGCGGAGCTAGAGAAAGGTGATTGAATTAATCGAAAACAGCAAACCCGCTGCAGGATACCGAGGTAACGTTGCCATTAACTTAATCAAACATTCGAATACTATCGCAACGTAGCGTAAACGAGGGACTTCGATCCCAAACTGGATGCTGTTATCATCGTCTATCCTCTTATCGATGTTTATTATCTTTATTTCGTATCCCGGATAGTTAGCGAGCGAGCGTTACCGTCGTTCACGGTAAAGTTCATAAACCACTAATTGCAGTGAAATTAAAATATAAATCTGCACAATAAGTAAATGGAGCCCACTTCGATGAAATGTTATATAAAACTTGTTTAAACTGAATTCACTAGCGTACGTATATTTTGTTCGTGGTACGTTAACGATTCCGGCAGTAATTAACACTTTTTATAAATGGTTCCCCGTTTGCGTACGAGAAAAAAAAAGATATTGCTTTGATGAAATATAATATATGGATATTCAGGTCACGTGAAATACCGGCCGGAAACGTTTCATTTACAAATTGCACGGGAGTCTGTATGTATAAAAATATATTGTCCGACACAAAGATATCATTAAACGACAATGATTGCTTTCATTTTTTTTCTGCGACATTAATTATTACTTCTACGAGTCGTCGTTACGCTTTTACGTTAATTTAACTGTTAATATGCACACAAGGGTTTCTTCTGTCGTACGATTATTATATGGATATAAAATACAATAAATATCCTATAATATTTTCATTCCATTCGTCTCTAGTTTTTGATATTTCGCTCGTTCGGCTACATATTCCGCGTATCGATCTTGTTGATTCGCGAATCGATCTAATTCCGACCGGTTCGACAGCGAATCGATATCCGCCGCGGGTTAACAAGGGGGTTAAAGGGGAAGCAACGTTTGCTTCGACTGAAAACCCGATTGCATTAGTCGGCAGCGGTAAAGCAACGGACCGGTAATACTATTATGCCGACGGTAATGTAATTAAAGATGGAGATGTTTCTACGATATTGCGGAGCAATTATTTCGAGGGGTTGCTTCGTCTCTGGCTATCGTTCTGATCGTTCCTAACGGAATTAAATGGAAACACACAATTTCTCTTTGTGACCGCAATTAGTTCGCAAATTTGCAACGAGGAGGGAAAAAACGAATAAAATAATAAAATCGTACGGAACCTTAGGCGCGAAATTGAAAAACCATCAATTTCACAATTAAACGAACAGAAAATGTTAGAATATCACGTTTACCTCTGTTTCCCTAGGTTTTATTTCGTTTGATAATGTTCCCAGCTTTATTACCGCCGGATTCCCGTTCGTAGATATGCATCTTTTCGAGAATCTCTTGAAACTCTGCCCGCTTACAAGCAATTCCTACAAATCGTGAAAAGACTGTACACAAAAGCCGGATAAAAGCGAGCATTAAGATTTTTCTTATCCGATAACGCAGAGCGCGTATATCCCGTGACGAAAAATAAAAATAAAAAAAAAAGAAAGGGGGAGAGAGAAAGAATCATTCCACGATAGCGTTGTTCAGCGAGAAAACTCGAAAGTTATATTAGACCGAGTGGCATACACTCATTTCTCTTCCAGCTCCCACACGATTCCCGTGTTACACGTCTCAGAGTTATCTGCAAACGGGATGCGGGTCGACGTCTCGAATCGAACTGGCAAACGAGTTCTTCGAAAGTTCCGTGTCCCAGGCGGTTCCTGGGACGCCTTTGGACGACATTATTTCACTATTTCGCTCTCCCCCCAAGCGTGTACTTCGTTACCATAACGTAGTCGCAAATTGAAATTTAGAAGTCACATTCGCTCTCATGTGTTTCAAGCGGTTGTATTTCGACTAAATTGGCCAGATTTTGTTTTTCTCTTCTTAATTCCCATTCTGTGATAATTATTCATCGAGGAAATCCTGCGAGTTAATCGGAAATTAATCACATATGAAACTTTTACACTCAGTATGTATTTCTACGTGATAAATTTACAAAACTTCGAAATATCTTCCTTTGGAAATTACCACAGGAATTTCTTTCCCATTCTGCGAATAATATAATTGTAATCACAGCCTACAATTTTAGAGTGACGTCAACATACACGGTTCACAGGTGCGTTTAATGGAAAAAACGACGGATGACACGTGTCACAGGGAAATTTCCTAAAGGTGTGCACAGGTGCATATCGACTGCCACCCCACAATTCAAAACACCAAGTTGTAAGGACACATTTATGCAGCCCGCGTTGCATCATCGTGTCACGAACACTTCGATGAATTCTTCGTTACACCCGGTGTTCTTTATTGCCGCGGACAGAAAGATCTGCGATTGCACTTTTATTTTCCAATTGCGCCCCGTAACATCCCCCTCCCCAGTTTTGCCGCTCCTGGGGCTGCAATTTTACATAACTCTGAGGTACAACAGGCTGAGAGCTTTCTGCGAGGAAACCGCACCTAAGTGGGTATTCATAAGGGTCTTTCGAGTGGCGCAACTCTGCGCATGGTTCTGGTCTATTAAGTAGTCTCTATTAATCCATACATGTTCAGGAATTTGGGAAATGGTTATCCGCGCGGTTTATTGAAAAAAAACTCCGAAGATCTTCCATGTTTTATGTAACACCGTATTTACAGGACTACTAGGGAATGTAATTGATTGTGAAAATCAAATGGGGATGATTTACTGCTTTACAGGAGAAAGATATAAATTTCAAATTGAGGATTGTTAAAAAAACACATGAAAAATTAGTTTTTTTTTGTAGACTTGAATTTATAGTACGTTAGAGCAGAAAGATATAAATGTGAAATCTTACATTGTGAAAGTAGATAGAAAACAATTTATAGATATAATATGTGTCTAATTAAATCGTTGACCTTAATTACGTAGAAGTACATGGTGGATTTTATTAAGACGTCACGTTTGGATTCCGAGAATTCTCCGTGAGAGAAACCATACAATTAGTCATGAGACAGATTTTAATATCACGAGTTATTATTCCTCGAGGGTTGCTTTTACCGAGTACAGTCAACGACGCTATTCCTATCGTCCCGGTCTTACCGTCTTTTCATCCGTTTTCTTCTACGTTCCACGTTACATCTCCGAGCATTTTCCACGAAACGGAAAAACAAGTCGGAGACCTGTTAACAAGTTTTGTCTCTATCTTCACTCGTATGTATTCTATTCTCGCGTTAGACACGCGCGAAAGATTGACGTCGAATCGACGAGAATGCCACGTACACGCGTTTCACGGTCAGGTCATCATAAAACATTTCCAATCTCGTTTATGACTCGTCGGAAACGGTGGAAAAATCATCGAAAACGCGTCAACGGCACGCAGGGTTCTTCCTTGAATTTTCGTTCGCCATAAATCTCCCACTGGGTTCGCGTTAGTCCGACGTTTTTCCGGATGAAATTTCTAGACGTGTTTTCTCCCCTCCTCCCCTGTTTGTGTGTTTTTTTCGTTTTCATTCCTTTTTTCGTTTTTCTTTTTTTATATTTTTGTTCTTTTATAAATCACGATTGATGCCACGCACTTGATTGATATCACGCCTACCCGACGTTTCCGACGCCCATCGAGAAAGAGATTTGTTGCAAATCGCCGGCGTGTTTTTGTTTCGCACAGCGATGTCGTCGCGATCGAACGAGAGCGACGTTGAATATTGCGTAACAGGAATTCGCGGATAAAAAAAAAAGAAACAAATGAATAGAAGGTGACGCGAAAATTCGCAATGTCGCGTTCGATCGGAGGATGTTCGCGAACTCGTGGGGGGGAAAAAAGAAAACGTCCTACCGCGGTTTTTCACGGTAGACCGGAGAGTCTAGACTAGCAGGCGAGGTACGTCGGTGTCCTTTGATGTGGATTGAGATTCGCCTCTTCAACGAACATTGTCGTCTGTTTGCCGAACCGTTTCCCGGACAGTTTTTCCATTTCGAATGAGGAAGCTATAGTCGCGGCTGGAAGTTGCCAACTTAAGTATACAGGGCTGCATTAAACTGATTCTCTTTTGATACGATGAAAAACACACACAAACACACATACACACTCGTTTGAAGGTGTGCTGGGTACGTTTTCACGTTTTCCCGTTGCATTTTCGATTCGTCGGATTTACGTGACTGGTTATAATCATCCGAATTTGGATTTACGGAAGGTTCGTAGCGATTGCGAAGCAATTGGAAGGAAAATTCTAAAAGGGAACGAGAAAATTGTTTCATTGCCGAGGGAATGAAATTTACCGGCCGGAAAATAGAAAAGTACCGGTTGAAACGTACCGTGGAAATTAATATAAAATAAACATTTCATTTTCCACATCACCCACACACACACACACATACACACGGTTCTAATTTCATCTACAATTTCTCTGCAAGAACTATATAATATCACAGTTTCGTTTGCTGGAAAGAAACTTTTTACCCACAGTAACAAAATCGTCTCCGGCGATTACCAGCTGTAACAATTTTTTTAATTACCCGCCGTTACGTTCACGTTACAGAAAATCCCCTTTACAAATCACCGTCCGTCAGTCTCTCTAATTACGGGACGACGTCATCGTTACCGACTGTTTCCTTCCATCGTTTCCAATTAATAAGTGCCGAACTCATTCGCCGATTTGCCATTTAGTTTGCCGGGGTTGTGCTTTGTTTCCTCGTTAACCGGAGAGAGTTGAAAAATTGTACGCGCTATCGGTCGTTGTCACCAATTTTTTTTCCCCGTTTTTTTTTCTCCGCCTTTTTTTCTCCCCCTCCCCCCTGTCTCTCTCTCTCTCTCTCTCCCTCCACCTTTCATCTCGCGGTACACTTGCAGTTACATCCGCGGCTTTGACGCCAGTCCCGATTGCGTGGGCTCCTTTTCGCATCCAATTAGTCGATGCACAATGCAATCCCGATACGCCTCGTGTCATTATGCAGCCCGGCTTGAAGTGGCGAGTTTCCACGGGACCGCCACGGCATTAGCGACTGTCGCGGAAACGTCGTTAGATATCTCCACGAAAGCGGAATCGCGAGTCGCCCGATAATTGGCAGGCTCGCGGATATATTATACCACGCGACCGTTCTGAAACGTGTGCGAGCTATAATAATAATAATAATAATGATAATAATAATGATAATGATAATGATAATGATAATAATAATAGGAACACAGTATGGGGATACCATTAGCGTCGTTGAGTCGTCGACGTTGATACGCTTGACGTTTAGTAGCTATTCTTGTTTTTTCTCGTGTTTTTTCTTCTCCTCTCTTTTTTTTTTAGGATAATTTTTTGTTCTAATTTCACTCCGCGGACGGATCGTTAACGTGGAAATTATACAGCGAAACCGATTAAAATTATTAGCGACGGCATTAGACGTCTTTCGACGGGACGAAACGTTAATCCGTCGGATAGGTCTAATTGGCATACGCTAATGAGAATGAAATCGGTACAATGTCGGTGGGAAATTCGTTCGCTGGTATTCACTCGGCGTTACGGGTCGATCGTGTATCACCTGTATCTTTAAATAAAAATCATTCCAGCGAAACCGATTGGTTATTCTCGGACGGTAAATGAAGCCTGGAATTGTACGCTGGGGTGATGACAAATGTACCAGAAATTGCGTCAACCTTTCCGCGGAACGGAGAAACCGCAACGATCGTTTATACTTTCTGCGTTAGGGTTGCTATATTTAGAAATTTCCTTGTTGCTAATTTTATAACGATCTGGGAAACGGTGCGACTTAACGAATTAATAATTTTCTATCAATCCTCTGTGTATCTTTCGAGAATCGAGAAAAATAATTTACCTTATTCCGAGTATTAGTAATAATGGTAATAATAATAATAATAATAAATGTTACGTTCGGTTTTAATGGCCTCTGGTGGTTCGCCACGTAGATAATTTTCAAACGCGGACGTCCCGCGGAGCATTTTGACACCTTTATTCTATTTGCAACGTGCTCAACAGGTTTACCCTGGACACACAAAAGTAAATAGATAAATAAATCCGTTTTGCCGAGGGGGACGAAAAACCGACGACTTAAATTTCGTAATTAAAATAACCCCAACAATTACGGATACTTTTCCCGCGGAACACCTTAATCAGCATACATCGTTAATTATAATTAGTCCGTGAGTTGTTTTCCGCGATCCTCCGTGTTTCCACGTACGCCGAACAATTAAACGGCTTTCACATGAAACATATCCTAATTGTTCCCTTGGAAAATATTTAAAAAAAACTTCTCTAACGATGAAAAACATTTTATTGATTCGTTTCCCTCAAAAATACACATCCCCATAAATAATCATGATTCATTAATAATTTCCAAAAGATACCCATAATCGACGATGTAAATAAAAAAAAGAATCCACTGTAAAACAAAATATCCCCAAATTTCTTCCATCATCCCAATAATATCCGAACAAAAAAAGAAATGCCGGGCGTCTCGACGGACAGCGTCGTCGGATAGCAAACGTTATGGAGTGACAGCGGGTACGTTTTCCAAGTTTGTTAGGTTATTTGGCGAACGTCTGCCGGTAATGGAGTCGGCGGGCGAGCAAGCGAGCGCGATAGAAAAAGGGGCGAAAAAATCTACGGTCGCGTCCTCGAAAGCAATTGCCAAGTCGCGCTCTTAGAGAGAGGGTGCTCCATCGACTCGCCAGCGAGGAGGAAGTTCACGTTCGAAGTCAGTGGCTTTCATTTTCTTTCGCTGTTTGCCCGACGGACTCGTCGTCGACGACGTTTTTTCGACGAGTTCGCCGCGCCCGCCGAACGACAATTTTTCCTCGACGTATTTCAAGTCGGAGCTACCGGTGAGACTGAGAGGATTGGAGATAGAGAGAGAGAGAGAGAGAGAGAGAGTATTTCGTTGGAAAACGGACTTTCTTACTCGCCGCGGTACATATGTCCCCATCCGTGACATCGTTTTTCAGTTAACCATGATCGAAACGATACTTTATATCGCGTGCCGTCACGCTCCCGAGAGGAACGTATGAAATTGATTCGTAAAATATTTAACGTAGAGAAAATGGAATCGAAACGTTCATATTTTATTTGTGATACCGGCAGGGTAAATATATTGTGTGTGTGTGTGTGTGTGTGGAGTTTCATTGAAGATACTGGCTAAGACACAATTCGAATGATGATGATTTTTTTATGGAATAGGAATAATTGGAATTTGTGAAATTTCAATGGAAAGGAACCAGATATTTTTTTAATAAAACTACAGGGATGGAAATCGAGGGTTTTTATTTTTCGATGTCACGAGCTTTTTCTAATAGGATTTTGTTTTTTTTTGTAAAAAAGTGATATAGAACGTGATATGTAGAAAGTAACGGGGAATTTTTTTAATGAATTTTTCCCAAATAATGTTACGTTGCAAACAAAAGCTCGGTCGGTGAAATGTAAATGTTAGTTCTACGGTTGATTAGAGGTTGAAAAAATGTGTTCGCTTAACTTGTAGGGTTTTTCTGTTCTTTTTTGATAAATTGATTCTTTTTTACGATCATGGTTTTAATGAAAAATCAATTAACGGGTGGGAGTTGGTACTATCGTCCATTGAGAACCGACGAACCGCGGCGGCTCCTAAAAATTTCATGGAAAAGTTCTTCCGCAGGCTCTCTCCAGCTTTCTCTCTCTCTCTCTCTCTCTCTCTCTCTCTCTCTCGTTAATTTTCCCCCGTTCCGATGTCACGACCGATCGATGACAGACGGGGTGGGCTCACGTTGGACAAATATTGTTCGTGAATCCTATCCCGACCGAAGTTTTCCTTCGAGAAAATAAATCCGACTGCATTTCCTCAGAAAACACTCTGCATCCGCTGTCGAAACATTGGAAAAACTTTTCGCATCCGCGAGGATTTTCCACGGGACGTTCAACCCGTCGGCTACTTTGCAAAACGAACAGCAAAAAAAATTGATTATCCCTCGCAGAAACGGGACTGTCGTTGTGAAAATTCTGGACTGCGAGAAAACAAAACAAAAAAACAAATAGAAATTGTAACACGCAGCGACTCGATGTCTGTCATTCCCTTACCCCTTCGCCTGCCGGAGAGGAAAATGAAAAATAAACCTCGTTTCTCGTGAGAGATACAAAAAACTTGGCTCGCGTTAGTTAACGAACAAACTTTCGCGACCAAGTGATTGCTTTTATGAAAATTTCCATAGCGAGCCCCGAGTTTCGTAACACACTTCCGGCATGTTAAACCGTGTTTATTATCCGCGCGGAGGGACGTCGCAATGGAACGAAACAACACCCGGAGATCCCGGAACTTTCTGACCGACGACGAAATAAATGCGCGCGAAAATTGAACCGCGACCATTCGATTAATCGCGAGGAACGATTAAGTATTCGCCTCGCGAAACTTCTACGTACCCGCGGAATCGTCGTCGGTCGTTCGATCTGTCGTTTCCACCGATCCAGCGTTGTACATTTTTCCTTTATCTCCTTGAGAATCGCAGGAACCGGTTGCCGGTCTAACGAAACGGCGTAACGAGAGGAAGGAAAGATTCTATCTTTCGACCGAATGGAACGTTTAATTTAGCGCGTTCGTCCTGGCGTGTTCCGTCGTTCTTTTTTTTTGCTGATTTCTTTTTTTTTTTTAAACGTCTGCGTGTCTTTCGACGTTTTTATCGAGAAAAAAAGCGTTTCTCCCGAGGGATCGAGATCTTTTTTAATGAAGATCGTACAAATAATAGGGTTGTAATTGATGATACAAAAAACAATTCGTACTTTGACCTTAAAAAATCGATGTATGTATGTATGTATGTATATGGATAGTGTGGCAAAAAAAATAGAGAGGATACGAGCCAGACTTGTTAACAGTTTTCCCGGCGTATTGACTCGAACGTTATTAATGGTATTCTCTCTTTTTTTTTCTTGCGTCCTTCCGCGAATCATTTTCCACGCTAAATACCGGCAGATTTTTCAATCAGCGTATCCCGATAGCGGCCGCATTTAACCGGCACTGATTTTATGATATCACTGTAATTAACGAGGAATCGCAATTCAGATCACGGAGTCTCTGATATCCCATTTGCGAATGATCTAAAGCGTGCGAATAGTTCGCGGTGCGTATGTACGTACATACAAACGTAGATACATAGTTACATACATACGTACTGGGTACACATTGCCGATACTTGTAACCAGTGGCGTAGCCCTTCGTCGTTTCGAGTTCAACGAACGTACTTCGGTACTTTTCCCTTTCGTTCTCTCACAATTCGTGCGATTCAAAAATTATATATTCCAATTACCTCCTCTCTAATTACCATCGATTTACATCGCACATTGCAATCACTCTATATAATATATCACTTTAAACCAACGTTCATTTCAACCACTATTACAATCTCACTATACATTTTCTCAATAATCCCTCTATAATTACCAATATCTACGAATCAATTACTCACCACAGTATCATTTAATCATACACAAAAAAAAAATGATAAATTGTCAATGATCCCCTGTACACCTATAACACCTGAAAACACCTCTACGATCCCAATCAAAAGTGCAAAACGTCCCCGTAAACATTGTCGAACGTCGCTCGTCGGCACTTATGCGCATAGTTATATACACACACACACATACATACTACGTGCTATCGACGGCAATCCATTTAACGGTGTCCGCTATTAATGGTCCATGCGTACACGGATTAACGTCCGGCAGGATTCCGTTGCACGCGACGGACCGGAGGTCTGGTTTACGCATACCGGCCTCCGCCATTATGGAGTTTTTGGGGGGCCGCGGTCACGTAATGTCTCGGTTCGGCCAGTGGGTAAACTGGTTTTGAGGTTGAGCGTCCCTGGAACCGGCGGATACCGAGTCACGTTGCCGAACGTTGCATTAAATCTGATCGAACCGGTACTTCTGGTATGTCGATTATGGGGATTAAAGTTGCCAATATATTCCACCCCTCCGTCTACCCCCCCCCCCCCATGTATTTCCCCTATACTCCCTATGTCGCACGTTTTCGATATTCGTATCGTACGAAAGCTGCGGTCGCAATCAAAATCGTCATTCTCTCTCTCTCTCTCTCCCTCTGGTTTCACAAATGCGAGGTCGTGGTGTAAATTCGCGCGTACCTTTCGGAATTTTCCCTATTGTTAATGTAATCAATTCCCGGTTCGACGGGGAGATATTATATTGTACGGTTTAACGGTATTGATTTAACGTTAGGGGAAATTTGTGTGTGGTGAATAGAGGGATGGTTTGGTGGAGGAGTCTTTTTTTATTTTGTTATTTTGTTGGTTTCCTTGGTTGTTTCGTTGGGGAGATAGATCTCTGGGATGTTTTCCTTTTACGACGGTGTAAGTTGTACCGGTGGATGCGAGTGTTTGTTGTATTTCGTGGAATATGTTCGATTTATCGATCGATGTTGAACGTTAAATACGGAATCCGTGTTTTCTTTCGATCCGACGTGGGGATTCCGGCCACGGTTGTTCCCGTTGGACGTGTCAATTTGATTTAACAGGGTAATGCACGTCCCGTTCTCTTCTACGGTCTAATTCTTTTTTTTTTTATGTGTATGAATGTGGGCGTGTGTTTTTAGACCGAAACCGCCGTCACGGATACGAGATTTCTTTTCATTGTCAAAACAATAGTGCGGCGTTACAAAAGCGCACGCGGGACAATCGAAGATGAGTTATTATCGCGAACGAGCGGCCCGACCGATTCCAGGAAGCTCATCGTTGCCGAATTCCTCCTGTAAATCATCCCCGAAGGTTTATCCGCGATGTAATCGCGAAATCCCCTGCCTACATTTACGCAAATACGTGTCGACGCATAATTCCGCCTTCAAAGACGAGCGCCTCCCGCGTTTCCATAGAAACTCAGCGAAAATTTCATCGATCCGAAACTAACGTCTAACAAGAATTATCCCGGAACATGTTTCAATTATTAATATAATATTGAACCTCAAATTCCTCGCGTTCCGTGCATCCCCCTTGACAATGTACACTTGAATCGGGAAATTTGACAGTTATTACAAGGGGAAAACAATTCCTTCATTTCACAGTTTTCGATAGATTGTTCATAAAAATTCATTCTATTTTTATACAAAAGTTATATCAGACACAAAGTGTTTTCACCTTTAAGCCTAATAGAAAGATAGCTCCAAAAAGACTCGAATTCCACGTACGAGGGATACGAACAATCTGCCCCCGATTCAAATCGATTTCACCCGGAATTTTATCGCCCCTCCTCCACCCCCCTTCGGTGGGGAAAAGAGAGCGGGGACTCTATTTTCGCCGTTTTTTCGTCGTGCAAAAGTGGCGGCCGAAAAAAAGGCGAAAAATGAGTGACCCGCGAATGGAAATTAGAGAAGAAAAACCGTTCGGCCGGCGGAGAGGAGGGAAAAAAAGGGGTGAAGCGTGGGTGAAACGGGGTAACAAACTAGCGAGCGGTAAGCGAAAAAAAGATTCACGAAAACGACGGAAGGAGAGCAACTAAGAGAAAAAGAGACACACACATAGGCAGAGGGCAGAAGCAAGAGGCAAAGCTTTGTCCACAGGCGTACTGTTCATTTGCCTCTGACAGAACGGATTAAAGGGGATTCGTTCGTTTCGTGGGTATACCATCCCCCTCCCATCCCTCCCCCCACCCCCTTCGTAGCCTCGAACCACCCGCAGCCGCACCCACTCTTCTCTCACCCTTTACTTTCCGTGGCTGGATTGTTTGTGGGCATCGAGTACACCGAATAGAGGACTCTCTACGTGACGGAACGCGAGCAGAAGAGAGCGAGCAAATGGAACGAGCTTTTATACAACGATACGTGCCTTCTCTACCTCACCCATTTTCTTGTTCCCTCTGTTTCTCTCCCTCTCTCTCTCTCTCTGTCTTTCTTTTTTTATATTTTTTTTGTTTTTTAGAATTCATCCGGCCCTCTTATTTCCTTCATCGCGTTGATTTCACTTCTTCCTTCCGGTTCGTTGTTCCTTTTGCTTGTGTTGGGAATACCTAAATACTGTACCCGTTTCCTCTGAATATCACCCCCCCCCCCCTCGCTACCGCGCTACCCCGATTTGCTACATCGGTAGACACACGCAAGGATTAACCTCGTTACGAATTAAATTCGCGCTGATGTACCATGTGGAACACACGCGGATCCCGTAGAGCCGTTCATTAAAACTTTCGGGGGCGCAACGTTTTCGAAAAGCGGAAGATTAAAGTATCGGCGATGTTCCGAAGAAGGAAAGGAGGGGAAACGATTCGATTGTGGGGATTTGCGGAGGTAATTGCGGTTTCGAGGGGGGAAATGTCGTGGAAATCTTTGGTGTTTTTGGGGATTTATTTTTTTGGGGGGGAATTATGTGAGATATTCTCGAAATATGAAGTATCGGTGGATGTTTGATGTTGGATGTTTATTTCCGTGACGACATTTTATGCAGATGGTATTTTGGTATCGTTTTGACAGTTTTTTGGTCGGCATTCGCTCAATTTTTGAGATAGCAATCTGGGACTTGTACCATTGATTTAGTTAGGAAATTCTACGCCATATCAATATATAATAGTTGTACTTTTCGAAAATTTAATTTTTCGCAAAAATCTGAAGGGGGTAGGTCAGGATTTTTTGCGATTTTCGTAAATTACTCGTCATTTTCACAATTTTGTAGATATCCATCTGATTCTTTCTGCATCTTATTCGGCTTCGGATTCCGCGTCCAAAACGCCCTGGATCATTTAAATAGCTCAAAAATTACGAAAATGGCGAGCAATTTACGAAAATCGCAAAAAATCCTGACCTACCCCCTTCAGATTTTTGCGAAAAATTAAATTTTCGAAAAGTACAACTATTATACGTTGTTCTGGGGTAGAATTTCCTAACTAAAACAATGGTGCCAGTTTCAGATCGCTATCTCAAAAATTGAGCGAATGCCGACCTAAAAACTGGTTGAATTTGACGAATTTTCGCGATTTTCGTAATTTCACCGTCATTTCCGCAATTGTTTAGATATCAAAATGATTCTTTCACTGTCGTATTCGGCTTCGAATTCCGCTTCCAAAACGTCCACGATAATGTTAATATTCCAAAAATTGCGGAAATGACGAGCAAACTGCGAAAATCGCGAAAATTCGTCAAATTCAATCAGTTTTTTGGTCGGCATTCGCTCAATTTTTGAGATAGCGATCTGAAACTGGTACCATTGTTTTAGTTAGGAAATTCTACCCCAGAACAACGTATAATAGTTGTACTTTTCGAAAATTTAATTTTTCGCAAAAATCTGAAGGGGGTAGGTCAGGATTTTTTGCGATTTTCGTAAATCGCTCGCCATTTCCGTAATTTTTGAGCTATTAAAGTGATCCTGCACGTTTTGGACGCGGAATCCGAAGCCGAATAAGATGCAGAAAGAATCAGATCGATATCTAAAAAATTGTAGAAATGACGAGCGATTTACGAAAATCGCAAAAAATCCTGACCTACCCCCTTCAGATTTTTGCGAAAAATTAAATTTTCGAAAAGTACAACTATTATACATTGTTCTGACGTAGAATTTCCTAACTAAATCAATGGTACAAGTTTCAGATCGCTATCTCAAAAATTGAACGAATGCCGACCAAAAAACTATCATAATTTGACGATTTTTCACGATTTTCGTAATTTGCTCCCCACCTCCGCAATTTTGGAAATATTAACAATTGACCTACTCGAATGGTAGATCGTTCAAGGAATTTTAAGACGAAATTTCGCGGAAACGGCAAAGAGCAAGTGGATTGCTACGTTGCGTATCTCGCAAGCGATTAAACAGAGCGTTAGAATATCGTATTCCTTGCAACATTTGTCCCTGCAACGATTTCGCGGCGTTTTAATTCCACTGCAGTCGGATTGCAATTATTCGTTTCCCATGAATCGCGTAAAGGACGGTGGAAAAATGAGGATCAAAGGGAAACAACGAAACACGAGATGCGTGCATACTTCTCGAATCGACCTTTTTGTTTTCGTTCGCGTCGCTTGTTTTTTTTCTATTTTTTGTTACCCTGCACAGAGATCGGGAGTCACTGTTATTTAAGAACGCGTAACAATGAAAAATTTGCTGCTTTCATTCGGCGCAAATTGTGTCGTTAATGTCGTATCCGACAGAAAGCTCGGGGAAATATTATATTCCGAGGGAAACCGGAGTTTCGTTAGAATTCTGTAGATACTTCAAGCGAACGTGGGAGAAAGAAAGAAAGATAGAGAGAGAAAGAGAGAGAACGGGAGAGAAATCCCTCGTCATTTTTCACCGTGAAATTTAAATTGGCCGCGGTCGCCGTAGGCAATTATAATAATAATTAGTCGCTAATTTCCACCGCGGTATCGTTTTAATTGCAGCCGGCAATTCTCGCGAAACAGACGGGCCGGCACGGCATTACGAAAAACGCGAACTTGGAACAGATACAAAGCGTAAACGTACGGAGGGAAATCGTGGCTGAAGGTGCGCGGTCGTGAATCTAATTATAATTAATTGTGCGATCGCATCGTGTTCAAAGGAATCCCGGTGGAAATGTGTACGTGTCACCGCTAGACGTTCGCGAAATCGTTCAAAGAACGCGAGGAGAACGGAAAACGTTTCGTCGGTACTACTTGTGGATCGAAATTAAAAATAAACAGCACCACCCGCGATACAACCGGATTGCGAAAAATTGTGAAACGTACGCGAATAGTGGCAATCGCGCCCGCCTCCCAATTTAGGAACTGCTGATTCTCGCGGAAAATTTTTTTTCGCAAGCCACGCGGCTTTCGGATACTTTCGATAATATGCTCGGAGTACCTCATTTCCGTTTGATTCGCCACGGTAAACACCGAGCGTACAGGTACTCCACCTATTTTTCTTTTTTTTTTTGTTTCTTCCCCCTCGCTTTTATTTTTCGCTAACCCACCGTGAACTAATTATTTGTTATTCCCTCAATTACCCGTGACGGTAATAACACAATCAAACAACATTTCCACGGCGCAAATGTATCGCATCATTTGCCACAAATACAAATGTGTTCTTTCACGTATTTTTTTATTTGTTTTTTGTCCCGGAAAAGTAAATGAACTCGCGAGATAGAGAATGTACGATAATTTTTCATTTACCTTCGCTAATGAAGGAACAACGAAATCTAACGGGGTTTTCTATAATTATTAATAAACATCACGTTCTCATAATTTCCAAATTAATCCGTCCAAACTGCCCATAAATGTAATCGCGATAACAGTGTTCGACGTTCCGTCGTCGATCGATGGAGACAGCTTTGCTACACAGATAATAATTAACTGGTACTCCAGCATCCTCCTCTCTTCTTTCTTTCTTCCTCTCTTTTTTCTCCGTTTCGCATTGATATCCGCTTTTCAGTCAAAGCCTCCGTTTCTGCCGTGTACATTTTCATTTTTCTTTATTCCGATACGTGCACGCAGATCGCCAAATTATGGACAGAATATGTCGAATAATGGGAAGAGGAAGAGGAGGGAATATAAAAAAGTTGTATCGCGATACAGGGATGTTGAATTTTTTCTTTTTTTTTTTTTGGTCTGCGAGGCTACTTTTTGTACGGCAAATGTTCGATAGATTTGTTGCTTTTTCGTGGTCGTAATTTTCGTAACGGTATGGCGGTTGATGGGGGAGTAAAAAAAAACAAGTCTACCACAGTTTGTTTCGTGCCTTCTTTCGGAATTTTAAATAGCAGCACGCTGGAATTGAAACGATACCTTTCGGAGAAATACAGACAAATATCGACAGATTGCGAAAGTATAAACAATATTGCAGCGATATCGTCTCCGTATATCGATCCTAGGTGATACTGTCGATAAAGGGGGAAAAGAGGGTGGGAGGGGGGTGATATCGATGTACAACAGGAGTAAGTATTACATTACAATATCGTGGTCTACTTACGTGTCTAATTTTCAACCGATATTCACGGAACGAAATCAACCGGACTGTTTATCGGTGCGTCACTCGAGACAGTGTTAATTGCGAAATTTATAATATAGTTTCGGATTAACTATGGCGGTATTTAACGCCGGTATTTCGCGATCGAACGAATCGGTCGGTCTGCGTGCCCGAATAATTAATAAGAATCATTAACAGGCCGAGGATCGCGATTCGCGTTGATATATTATTAATACGGATGAACGGGACTTAACGTTGTTGGCGATTATTCATGCATGTTTTGTAATGGTAAGGGAGAGGTAATTCGTGTAATAATTAACGTGAATTACGGTCGTGCACCGATAAGCCGGCCCGAAAGCGCGGCAATTAATTTCAAGTGGATATTTGGAAATTAATAATCTTATCGGAATAAATTTTCGTGGTTTCTTGGGGTTCACGTTCGACCTACTTAATCAAGTTTCAAACCCCCCTCCTCCCCCTTCCCCTTTCGTGGATCGAGTTAAGCGTAACTTACCTAATTAATAGAATTTTCCCGTTCCACGGGAAATCCAGCGCGTTTCATTCGACTTACGATCTGTTCTGGATAATTGAAAATCCCACAATTTTATGATAACTCGCGTTAAACGCGTTTCAATTCGCGAAGTTTATCCTCGTCGAAGACAATCGGATCGTTTAACACGTCGACTGCCAAGTGAATTATCTATCTAGCGCTTCACCTGTTGTTTGTTTTTTTAATTAAACCAGCTACAAACTTACTACTATTCACAAAACACTAATAAAACTTTGTAATACTTCGATCAAATCTCAATTTCTAATAATTATACTTGAAAACTATCTCCAATGTCCCTTTTGCATTTAATAAAAATCAATTTCATTTACCCTACACGCTACAGTCTTAAAACCATGTAGTTAACACACATTCTAATAAAAAATATATCATCGTTGATTAGCCTGCACTATTATAATCAACATTCCAGTTGTTCAAAGCCTAATGAGTAACCACTAGCCGCGTCGCGACGGCGGCGTCGCGTCGGGGATGATAATTTTCCATAACGGGAAAGAATCTAGTTAACATTTTCCGGATATTATCGCCGGTGGCTCTTGACACTTCCATTTCCCGTTTCCATGGCTGGTTCCCTTGCAGCTTTAATCCCCGTGCACTCTCTTACGGGGATGGACTTAGGCAAGTCTTCTCGCCGATTGCGCTTTTCCAAAAGGACTCGGTGCCGACGACGACGACGTAGTCGGGATTGGATCCCGGGATTTAGCCAACGAACAGAACAAATGGCCCGGCCGAACGGATACGAGAGAACTCGAAGATATATCGGCTTCGTAAAAGGCGGCCTTTTTCTTCTTCTTTTTGATCCACGGTTCCCGTCTTCGCTGCTTAAAAGGAACCCACCCGGCGTCGCGACGCCCGGGAGAAATCCTCGTCCCATTTCGGGAACGTTAACAACGTTTTGGTTAGGTCGTTGAAGAAGGTGGGGGTCACCGGTGACCAACGCATCAATTTTTAGTGGTTAATAGAAAATTATAATTGTAATTCATGTGAATTGTTAGAATTTGTTTGGTAGCAAAATTGCTACGGTGCTGTGAGGAAATTAACGCATTATAAAACAGATAAAAGTAGTTCTATTTATATTTAAAATATACACATTGCTCTGATGCGAATCTATGGCGACACCATAAGTAATTCATAGAAAAAATCGTATGGTATTCAACGTGTTAACGCAGACACTGGAGGCAAAAGAGATTTTTCACCGACTTCCACAAAATTCACTCGATTACTTTTATTCTTTCACCCTAATTTTCTGAATTTTAATTTAAACTATCACAGTTTAGTTTGCAAATGATTTCTACAAAATAAATCACAGACAGCAACGAACACAATAGCACGTTTCTTATTTCACAGAATATTTCTCTTTCCTCCGCTCCCTCAGCGGGTGTTCGCTTCTACGGGAAACTAGATCACCGATTGTCTCGAGTGACAGGAATCCATATCGGCGTAGTAATTTGTGCGACTATTTAAATCATTCCTCCGATGAACGCGACAAACTTCAGCCGTCATTTCCCAAGAAATATATGCAAGGATTAAATATTCCGAGTCGTCCGTTATCACGTAAACGAATTTCCCCGTCGATTTCATTTTTTCTTTCCGCACGATTCGCCAGCGGGTCCCTCCGACCAGCGGAATTCGATCCCGTCGGACGACAGTCGTCGTTAACGAATGCAAATCCCGTCCGGAAGTCGGTGTGTAACATTCGAAGTATAATTAAACTCGGACGGCAAGACAACAGCGGGAGTTGCGCGCCCGGCGAAAGTTCAGCTCGCCGCGGCAATTCCGTTTTTGCGGGACTCGCGAAATAACACCGTCAGGATTATTAACCCGCGACGGACTAATTTCGAACGCGAAGTTTTAAAATTAGACGACGAAAACCCCGCGATAACTGCGAAACGACCGGAATGAAATCATAATAGATGGAAAGAGAGAAGAAAGGAAAGAGAGAAAGAGAGAACGTGGACGGTTATATAAATCGCGAGAGGAATATTACGTGTCGTTTGAATTCTTTATTTGCCGGCGGGCTTCGAGATAGCGAAAGGATCCACGGTCGTAACGTCGACACGACGGGAACACAAAGTTATCTTGCGCTTCCGGTGAAAAAGTACGTCACATTGCTCCCGGAGTCCTCCGGGGAGTGCGTATACATACATCTTTGCTTCGGTTGTCGGTAGATTTTTCTTAAAACACGTCCACAGACGTTTCCGCGGGATTATACGTGGAAGAGAAAGCTGTGGAATTTTTTATTCAAAGGACACCCGACTTTAAATCGCGCTACCTCGTCGCTCAGGTGGGCAGGTGGACAAATTGACTTTCTTGACGAACGTCTTATTTATGTCTGCGATGGAATGTTTTGATGTTTCTTATATAATTGATTTCTGGGTAATTTGTATTCATTAAATTAATAGACGTGAATATTAGTACTGGAGGTTTATTCAAAATATGGTGAAAGATTGATCGCTTTTAAATATCACAGCAATTGAATTAAATGACACATTGATAGATAAATTTACGATAGTGTTAAAAAGATTAATATCAGTAAATCGACAATTTCACCGTGATATTTAAATAGATTCTATCGTTCTCACGCGGCAGCGAATTTCACAAATATACCACCGCTTCGCCCTTATCGACTTTCCCATATTACCCTTCGCCTCGCAAAGTGTTCACGGGAAAAATCCCTTTTCTACTTATTTACATCATCTTGTCGGCATCGATCCATCGTTTCTCACCAGGAAATACAGTACACACCTACAATACATACATATGTATACACCGCTCAGTAGAAACGGACGTCTTGTTTCAGACACCCGTCCGCGTTCTTTCTTTCGTTTGCACGTTTCCCTTCCCAGGGGTGGAAATATCACGGCCCTTTTCACCGGGGGTGACTCTCTCTCTCTCTCTCTCTCTCTTTCTCTCTCTCGTTGACTCGGAACATGCACGAGACACTTTTCCATCGCGGGAACGTTGAAGGACCTAAGGGAGAACGAGGAAACGTAAGGACAAAGACCAAGATGGCTGTTGAAGGGTAAAAGGTAAAACCCTCCACCTGTGCTCCGTCCCTTCTCTTCGAGCCCTTCCACCAACCTGCTAGGGCTTTCACGGAACAATGAATCGAGCTTCCTCCTACGTACTCAAACAGGCCTCTCTGAAAATAAAATGTCTTCGGAGGAGCTCCGTTGCCCCGGGGAAAACTCGCTTAGCTGCTTCGCCATGAATTCCTAGGGCACTTAATTAACGACACCGCGACAATGGGATGGTTGAAAAAGGGTCACCGTTATCACTCGCCGACGACAATCGTACTCGGGGTGAATGACAATGTTTGACTCGCGACCAACGGTGACATCGTCGTTAGTGTGACGAGCTTACCGTGTGCTTAATTAGCGTGATTAAAATTACTCGACGATCGACGAATACCGACACTTTCGCCGCGGGAATTTACCAGGAAAATTTCCGTGGCGAGCGATCGGTACTTACGCGGCGGAAAATTTCTCTGCGGCGAAAGTTTGCGGATCGTAGAATTTCCGGTGCTCGAAATTCCCACGTCGCGAAGTTTTCCCGGTCGGTAAATTTCGACATCGAAGTTTCCGGGTATTTGAACTTCCGCGGACTGACATTTCCACGGCTTGAAAATTTCCAGGCCTAGACGTATGTATTTCCACGGGACGAAGTTTCACCCGGCTTGGGAAAACTTCCACTGGAAATTTCCATGTTGTGAAGTTTCCAGCCCTTAGAGATGTCCGGAACCCCATAGTTTTCGTCCCTTGAAGATTTCTCCTTTAATTTTCCGGTAATTTCGGACACTTTATTTTTCTCTTTTTTTTTTTATTACACACGAACGTAACTACCGCATACTAATTTCCCGCGGTGACAACTCACAGGTGTAAATTAGTGTTGAATATAAATCCGGTGGAAATTGACGGTCGTGTAAAAATGGTAACGTGGGTCGCAAGAGTGGAAGGGTGGAAAGGGTTGAAAGTGTCCCTTTACCGGACGCTCGGACGTTTAAAGTGACAGAGTTTAGAGGGAGAGTTTGCCGAGTAATTAGATATGCGTAAAATGGCCGCGATTCCGTCGCGACGCCGCCACGATGCACCGTGCAATTACGTAATTTGCCGACGCGCATGTACGGCGGAATTTATTTGAATAGATTAGGGCAAGTTGGTTAAGTAGAAACAGACTATCAGAGTCGAACAGTCGAGAGGCCGCTGGGAACGAACTGATGTTATTCAAACGCGATGTCGTGCGCGATACGGTATTTGAACAAACCCGAAGGTACTCGTGTACACAAACGACGCCGACATGTAGCTGCCTATTTGAAGATTAACTTTTATCCGCCGACGCAGAACGAAACCTGGCTTGGGAAACTCGAAAATCTGGGAATTTTACGCTGGGAAGATATCACGATTTAAAATTATTGTTCTTTTTATCTGTTGGTAAAATATAGGAAAACATTTGTATTTAACAAAATTTAGGCAATGATTAATTACGGGGAAAGATTGGAATTTAATGAGAAAAATTGTGTGGTAATTAGAAATTATAATAATTAGGAAAAAAACTTGATCGAAGTGAATTTCTATGAAAATTGATGATTAAATGAAACGGGTGGAATGAAAATTGAAGAAATATTTAAATTGCCAGGTGGAATTGGTTGACATTCTACTTTTTCCTCTATTCAGAGATGTTTTTCCGGAGGGTAAATTCGTAATGAGTGTTTGTTGAATAATGTATGTATGTACGGGAGCGAAGTAAACAAATACGAGTCTGATGACGATTTAATATATTCTAGTCGACTTTTGACTTCTGACTTTTTCACTCTTTGGCCAACTTTTCCCCCTTTTGGAAGGGACAAAAATTTGTCCTACCCTCGCCCTTTCGAACCTTTTCCCTTTTCTTCCGGCAAACTTTGTCTGACCGTCGTATTCCTGGAGAATACGGGAGAACTTTCCAAGGGATTAAATTTCAAAAAATTCTCCAATGAAACTTTCTTCACCATTCTTTTTCCAACGATATATAAATTGTTTTCCCCAGGATTCCGTGGTACAAATATCATTTTCACTCGCTATTCTCGTAATTGAAAAACGTGATACTTCGGAAAATGTAATACAAACGTCAACATTGTTTTTTTTTTGAAAAAAAAATTAGGATGTTGTTAATAGTCGTTGTTTTTCACGACGAAGGAAAAGCGAGTGATTTAAAGAAAAATTACGCGAAATTGAGTCCCTAGTTAGGACAGCTTGTCTTCGTTCGTTCGCTCGCGTGGAAACCAGCTGGTCGCGTGATCGTCGTTGCTCTTTTTTTAACGACACAAACACAATCTCGTGTGTGCGACGAGTGGCACTTGCAAGAAAAATTGGATCTTCCGGTTGGTCGGCCGTTACAGTTCTCCGGTTCGTTCTGCAACGACGTCTGTATATTTGTGCAACTATGAATAATCGATACACTTGGCTACAGGGCGCAAGATAAATAGATAGACATATATCTCTATCGCTATATCGTTTTCTCCCCGTTTTTTTTTCTTCCTCGAGCATCCCCCGATCGCGGTTGAAGAAATCTATGGAAATGAAGCTGAAAAGAATGGATGCGAAATAAACCGACAGCCATTCTTATGATAAGTTCACCGACGTTCAAAGAGGAAATATCAAATATTTCAATAAACCCTTTATACCGGTGTAACTGGTTCTTGTGTGTGTGTGTGTCTTCTCGCACGATTGCCTGAAATATCACCTAAGAAAGTCTATCGTGATTTCCGTTCGCTACCGGTCGACTTTTGTGTTTGTTCGTAGGAAGATAAAAAAAAAGAAAGAGAAAAAGAATGAAATCTAAGATCGAAGCGAAAATGAGAGAGCAGAAAAGTTTTAAATACTTAACGGGGAAATTTCCAGTCGGACTGAAACTCACTTTCTCGGTTCTACGGGGATACAGAAAAAAAAAAGAAAACACAGTGGCGATAGTATCGACAACGAATTCGATGGGAAACGCACCGTCTGAAACCGAAGTTGCCATGTAGTTTCCGGTAAGTTTAAGAACGTTGCCAGTCGTTCCTCTTCCACTGCGATCGTTTCTTTTGCGCCCCTTTCGATTCAATGAAGTTACCGAGTCTTTTGTAACCGGTGAACGAAGTTACATTTACTTCTTTGTCTATGTGGGTCAATCGCCCGAATGGAAAAGCGTGAGTTCACTCATTCAGGTTCGTTACTCGGGAAATCGTTAAATAAATCGTTGATTGTTTAACGATGGTATAAGAGCCCCAAAAGTTTATTTAAAAATAAAATACTTCAAATATTAGACCTTAAAAAAGAATAATATAAAAGACATAGAAAAAGTAAATACTGTTAATAAATAACAAAATCGTTTTAAATAAATTTCTCTTTTTATCATATACATATACATATTAAATATTATTAATTATTCTTATAAATTAATTAGTATCTTACATAATTCATCATATAAACTAGAATCACTGCATTTGTTCATCATTGCTCAAGGCGACGAGCAAGAATGCGGTTAGGAAGATGGTCAAAGGGCCGCAGGATGGCCTTTAACGTTTCCTTAAGGGCACGTCCATCGACTATGAAACGGGAAAAGGGAGGTAGGACCGTCTTTAACCAAGTTCATCTTGAGTGACGACTATGAATAATGCGAATAAAATCCACTAGCACTTCATACAGACTCCGTTGGCACTCGACGCGCATACTGGAAATTCTCCAGGACTTCAATCGAACTTGATCCGTGCTTCAGTTTCACAGTTTCCACTTGTAACCTGATTATACTTCCGCTGCCACTGCATATTTCCGTTACGGTTCTTCTGTCGATTTTTTTCATACGCGCATCCGGCTTTGTCCCCGAACACCGCTTGAACTTTGCTGAACAGTAAACCTGCGAGCCATTCGAATATTTCAATTTTGACTAAACTGATTCAATGATCTAATATTAAATAAAAGTTCCAAGTGTTATAGAACAATATTCAAATAATAGTAATAAAATAAAAAGTACTAGACACATTCTTTTCCGGAAGAAATTGATTTTCTTCTCTTTGAAAATTGTAAAATCGAACTTTTGCCATAAATTTTTAAAACGATCGTTTCTCTAGGTACGGTAGATTTAGTATTAAATTTCGTTCGGCCAACGTTAGCGGCATATGGGAAACTTCACTTACCGTTATGTCACATGCAAAAGAAGCTCGTATCATTTTAGTGGGTTCCAGGGACTGTTTTTCGAAACGGGCCGTTTCTGCCTTGAATTCTTAAACGTCCCTGATTATGGATCGATTCGATGTGTGGGAGTTGAAACGATGGGCGAGGGGGGAGAAACGGGACGAAAGAAGAACCGGAGAAACTCGTTGCTCCCGTTCCACGCAATTCCGTAGCGAAACGTGACGTTGCGGAACTATCCGATGCCGGGCGGAGCAATGAAATTTTGCAATAAACATTCCTTCCTCGTCGTTCGAGGCATTTCGAAAATTCCCGGAGCAACGATATCGGTTTTAATTCCGAAATACGAATTAACGACGGCCTAACGAAATTTTCCGGCCGCGGGTTTTATAGACCGTGCCGATTTGAATATTTATCGTTTCGTAAAAACTACCCTCCCGTTCGATTGATTTTCACCCCCTCTCTCTCTCTCTCTCTCTCATTCTCTCTGAGCGATTACGTGAAAATTTCGACGTTCACTCGAACGATCGAAAACAAAAATCTCATCCGGTTGCTCGAATAATACGAGAATCTCATCGTCCAGATAATAATTCCAATCCAATAAACAACGTAATAAACTACCAGCAAAAAAGTCACCAACTGAAAACGCGAACACTATTTGTCCCCATTTGTATATCATCTAACATATAACGAATTAATAAAAACGACATTTTTATCACCACTATATCTCGATTATAAAACCCAACTATATTTTCCACGCGATAAAAAATCCCTCCCACGTTACGTAATACGTGTACACCTTACAAAAATAAATCAATCCAAACAAGTATCGATTGTCAATAACGGTGACAAAAAACACTGTCATCGTGGAAACCAGCAAAAAGAACATTAATCCCGTTATACCCGTCCGGGGAGAGTCGGGAAAAAAATTCCCCCCCCCCCCACCCTCGTCATCCGGAAGTTATCCCGGTGCATCGACAATTTTCCAGACGTTAGTACGCGCGAGCACCGTGTCTGAATACGTCGTCTTTTTTCGTTTTATTTTTTTTTATTACACCACCCATTTCCCGCGGTTCTGCGAGTCGTTAAACCACACCGCAAAACGTCGCTGCACCTATTCACTCTTCTTATGCCCGTCGTTGGTTCCTCGAAATAAACGTCGCGCTTACGATCCACCGGAGGTTTTAACCGGGCCGCATCTCGCCGTAAAATATTTTTCACTGACCATGAAACAGAGGCCTGGCTTCCTGGCGATAATGGACCACCGTCTCCCCGTGCGTCGTCTTCCCCGTTGATGGGAACGTTAAGCTCTTATTTCGGGGGCGACGTTTTCTATGTTTTTGTTTCTTCCTTTTTTTACGGGGGCCACGTTTAACTCGCTTTTATTCGACTGTGAATGCAAGGAGAACGATGTCGTGGAGATATAAATCTCTGGGGATAGGTATATTTGATTACTTACCTTGAACTGGAAATGTTTGGGGTTCGTTAATATTTTGTTTTATTAAGTAATTAGTACGGCGATGAGGATGATTATTTTTAAAGTGTATTAAATTCTAGGAATAAATACTATTTATATCTTGAAAATTTAAAAATAACAGATTTCAACTTTAACACTAGATTTACGGATGTTGATTATATACCTACTTTTACTGAAGTGTACTAGTTTACTAATATACTAATATAATTTACTAAGTGTAAATTAACATTTACATATGTTTCATTACTTAACTAAAAACCAACGTAGGTATGTATTTCAAAAATAATATTAAAGTTTTATATATATATAGTAATCAAATTTTGAATGAGTCAAATTGGCTCGGTCCGTAAATCTAGTGTTAAAATACATAAAAATAGATAATTGTTGAATGAATTTAATTGGTTTTCGTGGTTTGTAGGAATGATGATGAGTTGTATGTTTAAATGTTTCAATATTTCCCGCGAAAGTTTGAATGGGTAAAGGAGAACTTGTCGTGCGAAAGGAAAGAAACGTCGAATGTATTATTCGAGCGGCGACAGAAGCGCGTCATAAATTATTAATGACCGTAAATTCGTGTCGGTACGTAACACCCATCGTTACGGGGTGCGGCTTTTCCTTTCATCGAGAGGTTTTCCCACACGACCAAGAAATTAATTTATCAGGCTTCGCCGTCGGAAAAACCCGACGAAGTTCGTCGCGTCGAAAGAAACACCGAAAAATACAAAGCGAGTCTACAATGGATACTCGAACACCACCGTACGTCACTTTTTTATCCAAAGGGATTAATTAAATCCCGATCATGAGAAACCACTCTCGTTCTACATCGCTATTACCTCAACATTCATTAATCTAATCCCAAAACTGGAAAAACACACTTGAAATTTACTATCACAAAAAATATCTCTAATTAATTTCTTCATTAATTACAGATCATTCTTATTTTAATTTCATTTCAAGTTACTTTCTACTCTTTAAATTATTCCTCTCCCGGTCCAGTTTACTTTATTTTACAATCTGAATTTCGATAAGTTTCCCTCGCGGTGTTTACATGGTGTTGAAAAATTCCAAGGGGGGAGGGGTAGGGATTCTTCCGGTGTAATAAGAAAATGAATCGCTTGACCGCAATGAAGAGGCATTACGTACGGCGCGGTATCACGAGCCCCATAGACGGATTCATGTTAATTAACGTCAAAAGGGTAGCTCGGTAGATTCGTGCTAACCGCAGCCGCGCATTTGCATAGCTACGCGAATTGATACGCGGGCGATAGTAGGCGTGCTCGTCGAGAGATCCCTCGGTTCATTATGCCGGGAATTATTGAAGCCCTACGGATGTTGACGTTTAGTAATTGGAAAGAAATCCTATCGGCGAGTGCACTTTGATTTTCCTGCCTCGTTACGATGGAAATACTGATAATGTTCGTGGTTATACATATGTTTGTTCGTACGTGTGTATGTAAATGAATATTAAGTATATACGTTCATAAAGATCGCGAATAGAAATGATTTACTTATCTACTCGAAAGAATCTTGTTGTCTCGGTGTTAAATTCGAATATATTATTATTAATACCTGACGAACAATTATAGATTATATTTTCTCTAAGATGAGTTTTTTTTTTAAAGATTCTTCTTTTTTCTCTTTTTAATAGTGTGTGATAGATTTGTCACGATGTACTGGATACGTATATGTTGGTACAGGGGCAAAAGTGTGGCAACTTCGCCGGTGATCGCTTTTAATTAACGTAGCCCTGTAATCGAAGCTGCAAGAAATTGCAGGTACTAATTACAGCGGATGTTACTGCCGCGGAATATCACCTTTCCGGGTAGACGTTTCGGCGCTATCCGATCCACGTACGTACTGCAAATGGCCACGTTCGTTACGAGATAATCGATGATCCTGTAAAACACGTTTCACCCATAAATGTAATAGAACGTGTGTGTAATCTCGATGAAGTGTGCGCCGTTATCGTCGGTAAAATTATTACGTTTTAATGTTTAAAAGCGTTTCATTAAAACGGGGATTGACAATTTTTCAAATATGTACATATATTTCAAGAATTTAACGAGACTGCAATGTAAATGGATTAAAGACGTAAAAGAATTATCCCGTTTATTCATATTTCATATTTCTCTCTCTTTCTCTCTTTTTCTCTCTCTATCTTCGTTTTCCCCACGGTACCGCGGTACGTTATTAAAAATATTACATTTATCCCGAACGTATCATACATTTTTCTCATCACATTTAAAATTCTAATAAGATTCACATATCAAACTACACAGGATGTGCAGAATATTTACACGGAATCGATAATAAATAAATAGATACTTGAAATCTATGATTTACCCTATATTCCAAGGGAAGTCAGTCATCCTGTCACAGTTCCAAATTGACGTAAATTTCGTTTCCACGGAAAATCCGGCGAGTATGTCACGCGGTGGTCAATGAGACAGCGTTGTTTGCACGAGTCAAATAGGTTTTCGGTCGTTAGCCGGCGTACATTTCTGTCATTAACGTCGTGGTGTATGTATGTACGTATGTATGTCTCTATACGTACATACGTGGTACATCCGGGCAGCGATGAAAGGCTCTCCCGCGGGAAAAAGTAGCCCGAAGTCGGAGGGGTGGGGGAGAGGTATTCTCGTGAAAGAGAGAAAAAAGGAGAAAAACGAAGGTTTCTACCGACCAATTGCGTCCCGTGACGGCGTTTTCTGTCGCACGCGGCTTCGCCTTTATTGCCACCGATAAATGTGTTTTCACGAGTGAAACGCGCCGTTTTCCTTTGTCCCCCGGCAAACGGAGTTCCCCGATCTGACCTTCCCGTGCTCGTTCGTTCCCCGCTGGAAAACGGGATCCGGAAATCGCCGTGGAATCGAAACCGGATTTCATGAAGGGAAGCTCATCGGGAAATATGTGAACAGTGTGAACGAACGCCGCTGAGAGAAAAAAAAAAGAAAAAACACGATGGGATTTGTATTTTTATTCCTGGAATCAGGGTGGGTGGATTGTCTGACACTATTTTTTCTCCGGTGTTTGTTTAAGTAATAAATAAGTACATATCAAATATTTCTGTGTATTGTATCGATAATATTACAATATATTATGTATAATTAAAGGGTGCAACGTTCTAAATTATCAGGAAGACTATCGCAGGCGAATGTGACGTGAAATTAGAACGATGGAAATTCAACGTGGAGGGATGATAAAATAGTTAGCGAATTCACCGTGACAAATATTTAATTAAACAGATTTAACCCATGCAGGTTCGTTTCCAGTGGCTTTGAAATTTAAATGCGAATCCTCACCGTCCTTCTAAGCATCCCATTTTCCCAGCTTTGTATCTCACCGCCCCCACCGACTCAAAAACACATCGAATACCATTCGTTTTTTTCATTCATATCCATTTTCGTATTTTCCACCATCTCCTCAAATTCAACAATCCACCCTGGGACCCGCGAATTTCACGTTTTCCCCCAGCAAGTTCACCGCATCTTAGTCGTTGTTTCTCGGGGCAGAACGTCGCCAAGTTCCTTCTGCCACGTAACTCATGCATTTATTCATCCTAATTACGGCACTGCGCAAGGAAGTGGCCGATCAGGAGTTCATCCCCGTCTCTCTCTCTCTCTCTCTCTCTCTCCTCTCTCTTCATCCCCCAATCCCCCGGAACTGCCGCGAAAAACCGAATCTCATTGCCTCGTTTGCCCGACCCATCGTGGCGACGCCCCGCGTCGCTGTTTCGTGAAATTGAAATAAAACGTCGGCGTCGTTAAAGAGCTGGGATCTTTGCATACCGACGAACCTCCGTCCTTAGGAAACGTCCACTCGATGATCGTCGAATTGATCGTGGATCGTCGATCGTTTTTCCCGCGATCGAATCATCCCCCTGTTTCGTGTCTGATCGAGACCTGTCGATACTACTGAAAATTATTAGAAGATTGATGAAATTCGAGACGAGTATCGACACTTTTCGAAATAGCATGGGGGATGGATGAATTTGAGGGATTTGAGACTAGTGTGAACTGTTTTTTGAGTTAAATAGAGTGGAATAAGTGTTCGGTGGGTAGGGAAATTATTTGGGAAGTTGTTAAGGGTCAGAGAGAGACCCTTTGACTTTTATTTTAAATGTGAAATGAGGTAGATATTTACGGAATAATATTTAGAGTGAGTTTTCTGAATTTTTTAGAGAACATTTTCTAGGAGAAAACTCTGGAAGAAAAATTTTAAATATATTTCTTGAAAGATAATATTTTATATGTGAATAATTGTTTCATTATTTTCCACATTGCAGAGTGTTATTCGTGATATTATAAGGAATTGTTAAAGGAATCCTATTCGAAGGAAATAATCCACATTGAAATGTTCCTCGTTTATTTGTTTTCTCGTTTTATTTCTTCGTGGCTTGAGGGAGTAACTAAGTAAACATTTTTGCTTTCCGTAGAAATCTTCCCCGTTCCGTTTTCCAACCCCCTCATCATCCGAGACTTCTTCATCTTTTGTACCGTGAAAGAAAATATCGACGTTCTGGATGAAGAAGCTTCTGAATAAGGAATGCTTCCCAGGATAAATGAAATTCTTCCTTGCCTCCATTTTCCTCTCATCAGGCATTAATCGGTTACTTAACAAGTTCACGTGCTTTGTAAATAATGTCTTGTAACTTTCTCGTGCATTTATTACAGAAATTCTACGTATTTTTTCACCAATATTTCTTCCATTAAAATTTTCATTATTACTTCTCAATAATGCAGACTTCGATAACTATTTCCAGTAAAATTATTTGATTACCCAATCTTAAATTATTTCTACAAAAAATCCCTGAATTAGGAAAAAAAAATACATATTTCACAGTTTACACCATAGATTTGTTGTTAACGAAGTAACGTAATAAACATTGAATACCGACGCACGAAAGTATATAAGAAAATTATAGGGAAATCTCTCGAGGGTGGACCACTTCGATAACTTTCCCCTATAACTCAGCTGCCACGAACGATTAACTATTTACAAGTTTTCTCACAGGCAAAGTTTCCACTTATAGATGAGAATTCCCGCGAAGTGAACGTATTCCGTTGGTTCGCAAATATAATCGGCGAGTAACTTCTGAGAGTAATTCGTGCCCGACCGGACCGATGTTTTTTCCCACCCGTTATTACCGAACCGGGAAGCGAGACCGATTTGAAAAAAACTTCTTGGAAATTCTATTCCCGTTGATTTCACGAGGGTTCTCGGGAATCCGGGGGTTTGCACGTTGGGTTTCTGTAATTATAGACCGCGCGAAGCTAGCTAATCAAAAATTTTCCCTTGTCGGGGAATTTTATTCATTCATTTGTAGCAACGCCGACCGTTTTTTTTTTCTTTTTATTTTTGCTCTTTCTCCGCGGGAAAAAAAGAGATTACCGATGGAACACGATTGTTACAAAGAAAAGTCCCCCCCCCCCGTAGGAAGGACCGATCGTAATGCGAAAACTTGGATGAAATATCGCCTGATTGCGAATGAAGTAAATTTCCCGCCATTGTCCTGGAAACTAACTTAATTCTTATTAACTCATTAAATAGCCCGGAATAAAATCTCCCCACCCCCCTTTCCCCTTCATCCCTGTTACGTAAGTACAGGAAACTTCTTCTGGCGAGGTTTTTCAATAATTCCCCGAGCTAATCAAAATATCATTTTACTTCGCGGAGACACTTTTTATTTAAACACCTTTCCATCGACGAATTTCCAACGGTGTTCACGTTTCGGTCTCGTTATCGCGCGATTTCGTTTACGCGGAAAATGGGACAGCGTGTACACACTATATGTATACAATATATTTTTTGTATCCTCTGTCGACTCACGCAACCGGAATTGAAGTTTATCTCCGGGCGTACACTGACCGGGAGATTTATTATGTGCACCGGCCAGAAAATAATTTACGTTTATTATAACGAATCCGAATCAGCGCACCAACCCGGAATCAAATTAACGTGTTAACAAAATGGAAAACTAACGGGGCAAAAAAATAGCCAAGCCACGCGCGCCGAAAATGTAAACGTGTCGCCGTTTTCCGCGGATAATTTCCCAGATACCCAGGGATTCCGTTGGAAAATTATGTTTAGCGTATCGTCGGTTATTAAATTCACTAGCGTTGCGTCCAGATAAATGAATCCCCGCCGACAATACCGGCGTTTCCGTTATCCACTTCGTGTTATCGAGTTCCTCTCTGAGGGTGCCCGCGAAATGTGCGTACGTATGTGTGTACGTGTGTGTGGGTGTGGGTATCCCATCGTAAATTCTACGGTCGACCCACATTCCGTGTAACGCAACGGGATAACCCAGTTATCCGCAAAATTCTGGCGGTCGACTGACGTCGTTTATATCGACGCAAGCGACTTTCTCGCGCCGTCGATCGTAATTTCGTTCGGTTGCTGTTTTCACGGTGGATTTTTCGAACGTCGTTAAAGGAACTGGATGGTAACAGGGACACCCGCGTGATGCGGGACAACGGAAACTATGGGAATGGGAAATTAGATCTGTTGTGGGTGAATTGTTCGTACCATGAGTGAAGAATTCAAAGGAAGTATGTGTTACGTACTTGAAGGTGTAGTTGGAAATGTGTGAGAAGTGGGTCGATTTTGGAAATTATGTTTATTTAGTGGAATAAAGGTCAGATTTGTATGTAATTTAAGTTGAAACTATTGTTGTATGGTTAACAGGATGACTACATGTGTAGAATGACATGGAAAGTACTTTTTGTTCATTTACTTAACTATCGAAATGTGTGTTTGTTATAAATATCTCTCTGCCATTGTTTATACGGTTGCGAATCACAGCAAAGTCTGTTATGATTTTTATTTTATCAAATATGCTATTCGTGGGACATCACGATTCTTAAAAATTGTTTACCTTTTCTGAGGAAAGTGTACTTATGGTAATTGAAATACATAAAGAGCAACGATGAAGTACTTAATGAATATCCGTCATCTCGAGTGCCGGATGATTGTTAAAACCGGAGAGAGAGAGAGTCGGTGACGAGTGTTTCACGTGAATTCTTCGATTCGGAAAATTTCACGAGTGGCAATTACCGATACGAGCGTCGAAATTGGGTTGAAACAGCTCCACGGTACACTGCGTCAAAGTTTTTTACCTCCCTTAATAACGTCGGGCGGTGAAATTAAAGTTTCATACTCCCCCGTAAGAAACAAACAATTAATATCGAAGTACCTGTTCTCCTTCTTATTGTCCATTGGATTGAAATATCACCGCCAACTTTAATCAACCTGAATTCTTATCTATACATAATTAAATATCAGGGATTTAATTATCACACACTAACCCCCATTTATATTCACCACCTGCATAAAGACTCTATCATACCTTAAATTTAAATTACCCAAAAAACATCCTCTTCACCTTTAATTTCCCAAAATCCAAAAAATGATCCATTCACCCTAGATGAACAACATACCAAGTGTTTTCTCGCCAACGATCGCCGTATGGAAAGTGAAACACTGCGAGACCAATGTCGAACGACTTTCGACAACCTCGTTGCGAGTATCGCACCAAAAAAAATTAACGGGTTCGCATGCGGTCAAGGTCGAACGGCGGAACGTTAACGGCGGACAATCGCGCGAGAAGTTTGCACCGTGGAAATTCGAACGTCGGTGCATCATTTCGCGTCTAAATTTCCGACGAAACGGAACACGTTGTTTCGCACGCGAGGCGTTTCGGCACGCGAGGAGAAAGGAAATTGAACGGACCGAAAAAAAAAGAGTCCCGTACGGAACGAGTGCATCGCGATGCGGCGGTGAAATCGCGATAGAAAGTCGCCGGTTGCAATCCGAAAGGAAATTTGCATGCCCGTTAAACAGCCGTCCGATCGCTCATAATGATGTCCCGTTGCCGTTTGTATCGCGATCGTATCCGCCAAACGGGAAATCTGGGTCACCGTATATGCAGGTGTAACTCTTCCACGGATTTCATCCTGTGTCTCGAACGAATCCATTGAAATCTAATTTATACCTGTCCCTAGTCGTTACGTAATTTCTGTCAATGACACACCACCACTGGATGACTTTTTTTATTCGTGGATTTAATTGGAAAGAGTAACACAGTGGTTTAGAATTTGGATAGGGTGAGGTTAAACATGATTTTTATTATCTTTTTCTGTTTACTTTTTTTATATGAGTTATGGAAAAGACGTTTGTGTGTTTTAGTGTGACATTTTTGTCACAGTTGCAACGGTTATTTCTCAATGGCTTTCTTTGGTAAGATTTGTTCTTCTTGTCGGACGAAAGGGTGACTCGTATACATAATAAAAAACCTGACACTCTGGGAATATTTGAAATTCTTTTATCGAAGCACTGGAACAACTCCTACACAGCTAGTTGCAGTTTTTCACGAAATTATTCTGAACGCCGAGCGAAATACATTCGTAACCTAAAAACACACAGTATCTACTACTTTCCTCTATAGTCAACTGAATTAAAACACATCGATAAAAACGAGGACGACAAAAAAATCGTCGAGAAAAATTCACCTGAAAATTTTCACGATCGTTTTCCCGATTTTTTAATAATCCAGAATTTTCTCCGTCGATATAATTCGCTCGTTTAATCCGTCGCGTTCTGCTTGATCCGGTGAATAAATTCCGTCGGATCCCCGTTCGACGCAACAAACCGACGTGTTCGTCGGGAATTAAACAGCCTTCGTCAGAAAATTTCCTAAATTATCCCGCGCTGCCGCCGGTCGGGTGAATTAAACATTATCAACGGTGTTCGTGCGTTATCACGTTGCCGGGCGTTACGTCGACGTCGTTGTATTATTTATCGCTCGCATCTCCGTAATGCGAGATTAGACGTGTCTTCGTTTATTATTCCCTTTGGTACGTACCAATCAGCGCGAAATTTCACGCGACAGAAATTCCATCTGAAAATCCGGGAAAGCAGGGCTCTGTGAATAACTGAATCCGGGCGGCGCCGGAAATCCACTCGAAATCCGGTTACACGAACATCTCGCCGGGCGAATATAAAAGAAACCAACCCCCGTCAGTCGTGGAATAATTATAACGGAGGAGGTCGACGGGTTCGAGTAAGTCTTACGAGCTTTTGTGTAATTATCGAGTAGATTTATCCAGCGATACCTGTACGTGATACGATTAAACGTACCGCACGTTCGTTTTACCGGGAATGTTAAATTAAACGTACACGAGTGAACTATTATATCTCAGGGAATTATTTTATTGTTTTCACCTGTGTTCTCATACTTTTCCGTGTACCTGGTGAACTAGGATTTTCAGCGATTCTATTCGTAATTTCTTTTTAAATATACGTATGTATGTACGTTTTTATAATACATGGATGGTAAAAGAAACTCGTGTACTTTTCGTGTAAATGTTTGAATCAGAATATTATAATAATTACAATTGCACCTGTTATACAAAAGTGTGTTTAAAACTCGGGGAGAATTTTTTTATCGCAGCTTATAGAATTTTTAAGGTACAGGTACCTAAATATCCATGATTTAATTACACGGTCGAGTATGTCCGGGCCCTTGATCGTTTTATTAATCGTCCCTTACGTTTCGAGTGCCATCGAGACACATTTTTATTTTAATAGCTACCTACCTTGGCTCGATCGCGGGCCAGTTTTATAAATTACACCGCGAGGGGGAATCGATAACGCGAGAGGGAAACGGGTGTGTGTGCGTTGGTGTGCCTGATAAATCAAGGGGTAGTATCTTTCTAACAGCGATTCCGAGGAGAAACTTCTTTACAAACAGGGGCGGATATCGGTGATTCGGGGGCTATTAAAAAAATACGGGTAATTTCCGCGCCTTTACGCTTCCACGGACGTGAAAGACAGGGGGGAAGTGGGGGAAAGGGGTGGGGTGGGATGGTGGAAAAAAGTTTCACTGAAATATTGCGCTCGATTCGACAATTAAGGGAGGAAATAACGAGGCGATAACAAACTTATTTCGCTTTATGCAAATGATCTCCGAGGGCGAATGCTTTACGACCGCCTGTTTTCTCCATAAATTCCGCCGGCCGGAAGAAAAGAGGAGTAATCCTTTATCGGAAGACTTTAACTCGATCCTACGAGGAGAGGATCTCGTGCCTTACTTAAAAAGTGAGACGTAAGCGGGTCGCGAAATAGATCCCCTCCCGGTACTTTGCTAAAAAGAATAAAGAGAGAGAGAGAAAAAAAAGAAATCGTGACTCTCAAACCAGCGACCGGATCTTTCAACTTCCGCTTAATAGAATTTTACCCGTTATTAGAAGAAATCATCGATCCATAGTCAGTTGGTAAATCTACCGATAAATTGATCTAGAAATTTTATTCGCGATTCTAGTATTATAAAGTACGTGCATATATCTCTACGGAAAAGTCGAATATAAAAAGGTAATCCAGTCGTATGATCGTATCGGTAAAAATGAAAAATGTGTCCGTACATACATACACATATACATACATATACCAACGTTACCAAGTTGAATTGCATTCTATGTTACAAGACCGTACGCATTCATAGAAATATATTCCTCTTAACGCGATTGTTGCACACGTTAATAAGTATTCCCGCGTGAACGTGGCTGTAGAAATTTTTGTAAATAACGACGTCTCGTTCAAAACGTAAAAGGCAATCGACGAACGAACGAGGCAAAACGCACGGTAAATAACGTGGCAAACGGTAGGGGTGGTGTGTCAAGGGGGGGGAGGGTGGAAGGGAGGAACGATAGAGGGGGGTTAAAAGTGTACAACGTTGAAACGCGTCAACTTTAATCGGTACAATTAACAGAGCCATTCGGCCGCCGAATGGAGCCACGCAATTTACACGTTAATTCGATTTTACTTAACGCTTCGTCCAATCGTGTCTGCCCGATGGGTTGCAAACAGAATTTTTATTCTTGCCCACAGTTTTTAACGTCGATAGAACTTCCACTACTGTGTCGTCCTCCTCGTCTAATCTCGATTATCACCGTTCTAGAATCTCTCGAGTTCAGAAAGAGAGGGGGGGAGAGAGAGATAGAGAGAGAGTCGTAGTAACAATGAAGCTACTCGAACGATTACGTGGGAGCACAGGTGCACTGTGTTATCACTTCCGGTCGATCGAGTAGGCTATCGGGACACCACGATCGCTGATCGAGGCTTGAATAAAGTGGAACTTCTCCCGATAAGGAGGAAAACCTTCGGATACTCTCGTACGATCATCTTTCTTCGTGCTGTCGTCGATTAACGGTTCCACGGTAGGTACTCGGTGTCACGTGGTGAATTCTTTTTGAAAAATTATTTATTCAATAACCCACTGAAATGACCCATTAAATGATTTTAAGTGACTTTTTAATATATATTATATATTTGGAAATTCAGATATCACCGTCGCGAGAATATATGAAAATTAAATGACATTGGATAATGGATTTGGGTAAATGCGAATTTCTATTCAAATATGAGTGAGAATGATTCATAGAAGAAGTGGAGTTTAAATTTTTATAAAAAAATTTAACGTCACAACACTGGGTTTTCAAAATCTCACTCTTCTCACTCTGTCTCCCTTAATATCGTTTATACAATCACATATTTGTGTAGGTCTCTAGTATGAGTCACAATTTTACTTTTTATTTTCAGTTCCACTTTAAGCTTTCGTTCCAACTTTAGTTTTAATATTCGTCTTAGTTTTAGTCTTAGTTTACGTTATATAATACATTTTGTATATTGTACATTGTATGCTCGTGTTCCCGGAAGGGGTCATGTACCCCTGGAACGTATAATAAGTTCAACTCAACTTAACTCAACTCTCCCTCTCTCTCTTTCTCTCTCTCTTCCTCTGCACTTTGACCCACTCGAACTGTTTCCTTTCTTTCCCCGCGACACGCACACACTGCACGCTAAACTCTCCCCCCGGATGAAATTCGCACGACTCCACACACATACACACAACATACATACCTGCGAATATGCGAATATCACGGCATCCCGGTATTCGCGAAACGAGTGATTCCGTTGCGAGGGTGAGAAATTCGGACGTGGACGTTTAGGAAGTTTTGTCGCGATACCCGCGATAGTCCGAGGGTGAATGCAGTAGGTGGCGTGAAATTCCGATTATCAGGGCCGTACGATCGCGGGTAAAGTAGTAGTCGCGATAAAAGTCCGTATTTTCGTGCGACCGTACTTTTCCTCATCCTGTCGACTACGGAACGAAGTCGATTCACGTGGATTATCCGTAGCGCCATTAAACTAGGACGTTTGCGGCACGCGTATCCATTATCACGTATATACATACATACATAGACACGTGGATGTGAATGTATACATTGTAAAAGACGGACTTGGTTCGTACCACCCGGTACATCGGAAGACACATGCAATTATTCGTTTAACGTTCGCGCGATTTACATAAATTACAGGTTCGTTCGGAGTCGATTGAAAAACGACACGAAATCTCGCACCATTCGGGGAAACGGATAGATTATACACGTGAGTGTGTCTGTGAGTATGTACCTGAAACTATTATCCGTGTAACTCTGTGTATATAATTCATATAAATAGTACTAAAAGTAAAGAACACTTTTAACTGATTTTCCAGTGAAATAAAAATTATATTTAGGAAAAGATAAGTAACAAATTAATTCTTCAAACATTCACCACTGTGTTTAAATAACTTTTCATCACTATCCTAGTAAGTTATGAATCAGTCAATGATCTCTAGATCATCTTATAATGAATATCTATTTATAAAACGAATATGTATACAAATAGGGTGTGAATCGACACGGTCGGCGACGAGTTCGATTATTATTTGCAACAATCCTCATTCCGCGGTGTTTCGCGAGCGAATTGAAATTTTCGCGCGACTCTTTCGACCGCAAGTTTTATCCCTCGTCTACATAACGCATTATCGTTTTACGAGGCTTATACGCGATGCCATTATCCGGGACAACTGTGCCGCGTGTATCCATTACCACGTACACGACCATCCGTACAGTTCAGGGATGTAATTACAGAGCCCGGCAGGTTCTCTCCGCCATAGCGGCGTATACACTGGAAGAAGGAACAATTTGCATTTACTGCGGAAAGATACTTTCGAATTTCCTTTGCCAGAAATTGTAAACCGCAACGCATCGGGCCCAGGCTACGAATATACATTCGAACATCAACGTTATATTCGCGCAAATGAAACGCTCGGGTTACCACGATCGTTCGCCATGGAATAATGGAATTAAATGATAATATACAATCGAATCTTTTTCACGAAATACGTGAAATCTTATCCTAGGGAAAAAGGAAATAGAAATGAATCGATGAAGTTTCATTTGATAGTATATCGAGAATTTTTTTTTTTATTAAACATTTTATTCAACCGTGAATAAATAAGTTTCTGTTAGATTTACGAGTAATTTAACGTTGTTAACATCCGACGAAACAACAGCAGGGACGTTTTACAGTGAACTTTCTCAATTGTCGTATCGTCGAGTCATTATACATGCATAATGCATTATCTGTTTACGAAGTTTCGCGGGTACACCCCCACTGTCCGCAACAAGCACAGTTCGCGTATCCATTACCACGTACGAGATTAACCGTGTACCTGCGCTAGGTAAGTTCAATCTTGCTCTCGGTAGTTGCTCTACAGATACACGCTTAAGGTACCGGCTAATGAAACAGCTTTTCGTTTATGATACTTGCTAATTATTATTGTTAGACGAGAGACGCGGCATTAATTTCGAGCTTCCGCGAGACTCGGAATGTATTATACTATACATATTACACTGAATGGAGCAACAGTATCAGCGATTTGTGGTGGTATAGGTGAAATTGTTATTATAATTTTTCTACGTTCACGAATGTGAAAAGATATGTAGAATAGAATATGTGTTATTCATTGATTTAATTATGAGATCGATTGAATTTAATTTACACGAATATTATGGTTTGGTGGATATCAGACTGTAGGGTGTGATATTTCCGAGCTTTCCATATTTTAAATTATTATTCCCAGACATCGCGACGTTCCTGGTTCATTCATCGACAATTTCCACTCCAGGTGACCTCGTCGAGGACCGGGAGTCCCGCAGTCGATAATTTCCATGAGTCTCAGTGACACTCGTATTTTTTCTACATAATTTCTACCGCGATTTTAACTGCGAAAAGAAAATGTGAAAAACTGGGGGAATCATCATTTTCCAAAGTCACTTATAAAATTAGCACACCAACGAAACGACCTGGTGAAAATCCCGTCCCTGTTTTCCCGGCGTTGATGAAACCATACGATACTTCGTTGTTCGATAGAAAGTTCATAGAAAGTCCGGTGGAAACTGATTGATGTTCATTAATAACTCGCGACGTCATTTTTCACCCGCTATCCATCACCTTTAAACCACTCCACCGGCGATGATTATTAATGACGGTAAAGAATCACTCGGTAAACCCGTTTCCCCGAAACTGTCCGTCGAATCACGTTGTCGCAGATCTTTAAAAAATAAATTTTCCAATTCCCCCTCCCCCTCCCGGTAACATCATCCCCCACACACACATATACACACATAAACACCCGTATCAACTCGTTATCGTGTACATACACACATACATAAATACGTTGCACTTCAGGGACGTAAGTTCGGTCCCGAGGGCCCGCGGCACGGTCACAGATATTAGTTTCGGATTTTATTATCGGCAGGAGTGCCTACTTTCATCCCGGGGATACCTGGGAATTCGATAAGATGAAAGGTAGCTCGTAAGCGATACAGAAATACGACGGGAACGTGATACGGGACGGCGATGTTACGTGCGCGGGGCGCGCGGAATTTTAAGGGAACGACACGGGTCACGTAGTTGCTGGTAGGTAAGCAATCGATTGGCCACGGGGAGTACAAGTAATTGCTTTACCAGTTCGCGCAGTCTTTCTTTCTCCGACGGGCCAATCGTCCTTCCGCGGGGGGAACATTACGTGAGCTCGCGAAAAATTTCACCATCTCCGCGAGCGGAGATTTTTATCGAGCAAATAACATCCACCCGTTTACTGCTTACGGATTAATTGAACTTGGTACACTTTAACGATATTTTCTTCTTTTTTTTTGTTAAATCGCTATCGCGCGTGATTACATTCCTTTTTTTCCCTCTTTTTTCTTTTTTATACGTTATATAGATACTGTATGTTGGAAAATAGTGGTGAGTGAGAGAAGGGGATGGAGAATCTGCTTGTTGGCGAAGAGGGATCTTTTTTCATGGGGCAGAGAGAAAATAGAGTGCACCAAAGTTCGAGTGTCTTGTCCCGTATAACCGGGTCGGAATTTTTCTACCGTCTTCCTAAAAAGGATACACCACGGCTTACGTCGTTCCAGCATGAAAAGGACTTTCCCGAACGATTTATTATTCGACCAACCTCGATTCGACCGTCGCTATTTTCACCTACTACTTGTTTTTTTCTTTTTTTTTTGTTCTTTCCTCCCTTCTTCTTTGCCTTTTGCGCTTTATGCCGCTCGTTTCGCCTCCTTTTTCGTCCGGTCGACGGCAAATTTTTCAGAACCATCGACTCTCGCGAGTTTTTTCTCCATCGACGCGAAGGTTCCGATTTACTTTTCCCCCGTTGACCGGTTTGTTCAGGAAATTGTAAACGGATGAGAATAGGGTTCTTCGAGGTTACTATACTCTTGAGAAATATGTAAATGAATATAATGGATGTAGAGTTGGGTGGTTACTTGCTTTTTTCGTCTTGTTCTTTTTGTATAGGTATTTGCCTGTGAGTTCTTTTTTTTGAAAGAGAGAGAAAGAGGGAGTATTTGCAATAAATCGATGAGAAACAATTGTTTACGGACCAATCCCAGATGAGATATAACGGAAATTGAAATTACGAATCCCGCGACGATTTATTTTCCTTCTCCTAGAGGTAGGGCGATTTATTATGTTTGTCGAAGGGTTCGCAGGATTTCCGGCACTTTCAAAGAGAATTTCCGAACGAAACTCGGTAAACGATCGCCCAGACTCTCTCACTCTCTCTCTCTCTCTCTCTCTCAGCCTCTCTCCCCCGACTTTGCCCCGTTCCGTTGAAAAATAAAGGAAGGAAGTTAAACGAGGACGAGTGCCTCGCTAGATCAACTGTAATTTAGAAATTTAATTCAAAAAGTTTCTAGGATTACTCCGCGCCGGGAAATGAAATCCTTGCATTGTCCGTACTCACTCATTAAACTCCAAAAAGGGATGAGAAGGGACGAAGGGGGTGAGAGAAAAAAAAAGGGAGAGAGAATTCGTAGGAATGAAAATGATATCGTTCCCATTAGCCTCGTTAAAACCCGTCCCATGATTTTCCGGCTATTCAACCGAGAATGATTATCTCGTTAAAATAACGAAAAGAAAATTTACCAACAAAAAAAATTTACATCGAGTCATCGCCACTCATTAACAATCCCTCCAATCAATATTTCACATTATCATACCAATAATCAAAATTAATTAATTGTTCGCAATTGCTTTTGGATCGTTATAAAGGCCAAAGTAATAAGGTTTACTTACAATTATAAATTTTGGCGATCGTTAAAATTGTAATTAAATTATAAAATATCATCAAAATAAAAAATTATCCTAATTCTCCAACGAAAAACTTTCCCGCGCGAAATTTCCACCATTTCACAAAAGTTACGTGATACACTTCGACCCGAAGGGGGTCAGGGGACAGATTCGGCGAGGTTTCTGAGGAAATTCGACGCGAACAGCGACAGAGGGACTGATACGCGGTCATTGGATTAGTCCGTACGTGTCGATGCGCTTAATTCGGATGCCGAAAACGACGGCGGGGCTTCGAGGTTTTCAATTTCAATCTCGGCCCCGCGGCGTGTCTTCCGTATATACATACATACATACATATACACGGCCCGGGATGAGCACGTACACACACGGCCGTGTCCGTCTGTATTCCAATTACCGCCGGTTTGCAGTTGCAGTTTCGGCTCGCAGTTGCAACCGACGACCGCAGAACAGCGTGACGTCATACATACATCGCCGTGAAATTCTCCCGCCCGGGGAATTTATGATCCAATCCGTCCGCTGCGCGGGGATTACGAACGATTTCTCGTCCGGGATTTTCTTTTTCCTATCGATCTCGGAAATTAATGCAATTTCGTGCAACGTATTGACGTTGAAAATAAAAAAAGGGGTGGAGAGTTAGTGAGTTTCTTTTTTTTTTTTTTTATAGAATCAAATAATTGCCCGGGGGATCCTTGCGAGTTTCCGCTGGAATTTGTTAGTTCGAGATCGATATTATCGATCACTTGATGGATGAAGTAGGAAAATATTATTCGGAGATACGTTATGTATGTGAAAGTTTATTGAAATATAAGGGTCATGGGGTAGAGGAACCCTTAAAGGAAATCTTTATCGGATTATAAGATTAAGGGTAGGAACTAACGGAGTGGTGCACAAAAAAAATCGTGTACCCTATTAGAAGGATTCGTTTATCGATATTTCGACTCAATCGAAGATCGAATTTTTTTAATATCCACGGGAAAATAGTTGCCAGAGATACCTACCTCGGTAAATTTGAATTCTTTTCTCGCAGCATCCAGAAATCCCTTGTGAAAACAATATCGCTATACCTTCTGACGAATCTCGATCGAGAGATATGATTTTCCCGGTAATTATTCAGTATTTTCCGAAAAGCCGATATTCCGAGGGGTATTAAAAGGGTTTAAGGGTATTTATGTATGCCGGAGTACCGTGGTAAATATTCTCCTTCGTTTTCCTGTATCTCGTTTCACCCTGTGCCATCGCTTCGCTAAAAAAAAAAAAGGGAAAAAAAGAAAAAAAACGCTCTCGGCTAACAACCGGCCGCATTTATTCCGCGTTAGTGTGACGACGGTAACGCGCCGGCGAGGAAATAAAATTCCCGCGAACATTAATATTTATGCTCGCGATGAGTTTCGCGGATATATCGCGTTGTTCATTGGCCGTCGTACGTTCAACGCGATGGGTAAGTTCGCAGCGGCGACGAAAACTGCATTTCCATCGCGAGCGTTCGGGGAATTGAGAAAGAGGCGTTTTAATTACTTTCTCGCGGACGTTGTTTCGCGTCCGCGGTAATAAAACCATTTGAGGGTGGAAATCTAGGGGGGACAGTAAAGGGGGTAGGTGACACTTTAGAAAGAAAGTTGCAATTTCGCGAAATTTGGAAGTCGATGGAAGTACACAAAATATCAAATTTTATCCATAGCGTTACATTTCATTCGATTCTTTTTATTTCCACATGTTGCGGTCATCGATCTTCGGAGAACTCGTTGGAATTTATCGAACGAATATTCAATCGATGGAAATTGATACTTTTTTGAGGTCTACTCGAAAAAATGAGTTTCTCATCGAACGTCTGGAACTTTAGGACGAGTTTCGAATCAATTTGCATTTTTACCAAGTTGCGCTAATACATTTTCTCCTATTTCTCTCTTTCTAGAGTTTCCTTTTTTCTTTCCACTGGGAAAATTCACGGTGTTCCGTTTCCGCAACGTTATTTCCATTTTAAAAACGTTCCTCCGTCGCGACGGCGAGAAATTCCGTAGATATCGGGCTTCGGATAGCCGACCGATACGTTCATTCGGTCGATAAAAATTCCATTGGTCACTCATCGCGACCTCGAGAAATGTGTATTTCGAATGATACGTGTAACCGGTGGGAAAAGTCGGGGGAAGGAAAAAGGAAAATGTGATCCTTGGTCTGAAAATTCCTACCGTCAACATCTTCTTGTCGTTGTCTATTTTTTTTCGTTCGCAACGTGTTAATAATAATTGAACTCCCGTTTTATTGTTTCAGATTGATCTACCACGAAAAGACGCCACATAGAACGCAGAGCACTGTGAGTACGAAATTAAGCGACACTTTTTTCCTTTTTTTAATCACCGTATAATTCAATTTCACAATGTAAGTAAATACCCCGGTCGGACGTAGAGAAAGAGAAAGGATACCAAGATGTTTTCATCACCAGGGTGACCTAAGCCGGTACTTAGGTAATTTTTAATCCCCCGCTGGTATAATCCGACTTAATCCTGAAACGAGTTCAAAGAACGCGCCCAGTTTCATATCGGTCTTCCCAAGCTTTTAATCTCACCCTTTTCATCTGAATTCAGATAAAAGTGATCAATTTTAATAAACGAATATCCAACGCGGAACGAACCCCAATGAAAAATCATTCCGTAGATATAAATCGCCGACAATGAATTTACAATATTTCCACGTTTTAAAACCACCCCTCCTCCCTTCAAAAATAAAAAAATATACTTTACCATACGCACGATTGTTCGTAATTAAATATCACTTTGTCAATCGTTCCACCAGTTGATTTCCACCGTATATCCCCGGGTAATCAGTGAACAATCATCGTGACACGACAGCGAATGACACATAATACAGCGACAGGTGTTCCAAACCCGATAATAAATTCTCATTAACCCCGATCGAACGTTCGCGGCACGTGAAAGGATCGAAACTAACCAAAAATGGCGGTTGCGGCAACATCTGTACGCTGCGCCAAATCCGGCGGCAAGAAAACTGGCTTAATCCTCTTACGTCCGATGCACGGCCACCGGGAAAATAGCATACCTTGCTTGACCTTAAACCCGACGTGAACATAAGAGAAGGTCTCGCCACACTCCGCGAAAATGGCAGACAAACCGAGTGACTTTTATCGGACGTCCTCCGGGAGTTAAGAGCACTCTAAACAGAGCTCGCTACGTCAAAATAGAGGGGCTTTAAAATACTGTGACGTAATTATACGTAATCCCCGCGTAGCCCGTTATTGGTGGTGAAAGATGATAAATGGGGTGAACTGAAATTTTGTAAATTGTAATTAAAAATGACAATTGACATTTTGGTGTGATAGAATCACATTATGAAAAGTGAACTACGAAAATGCTTTAATTCGTTCTGAAAATAATTTAAATCTTTTTAAAGTAGGTATCCTTAAATTTTGCTATCTATGATTTAGTTTAATGGTAACGATAATTATAGAGAAGACGATCAATATTAAATTTTTGCAAATTTTCTTCAAACCACACAGGATGATATATCAAAATATCTGATACATTCCCCAGTAAGATCAAATAAAAAGAAAAATTCCCCCTTAAACACGAGAACGATAATTACTATCAATCCCATGACACCTATAAAAACAGAAACACCCAACAGTGCAATGAAAATTCTAATTAAACTACACAGTAGAATTTCAAAAACTATGTCGACGGAGGAGACTGTTTCGCGATATATTTACAGGGCGGTCGCTATCGAAGACGTACTCTCGTAAATTAGTTTTTACGCGACGCACACAGACACACGGAATGGATAACACCGAGGGGAGGAGGAGGAGGATAAAGGGGAGGGGAGGGGAGAGAACAGGAACGTCTTCTTCTGAGATTAGAAGACGTGTACCGAAATCCAAGCACGAACTCTCGGACCGTTCCTCCTTTCATTTCTTCCTTTGAGTCCTTCCCGACGGTTTCCATTCTCCGTTCGTTCATCTTCCCGATCGATTCTAACCGACGAGTAACACTCCCCCGGGGTCTCTCGTCGGTGTCCCTTCATAATTACGGTCCGTTCAGGATTAACGTGTTGTTTGCTCGCGACAATGGACGTTAAGGCAATAATAATTGCCGACGGATAGGTAGAAAGCTTTCCACGAAAACGGAAATATCGACGGGAAGCTGGTCCGACGCTCGTTTATCCGAAAAGGGATGAACGTCGTCACAAAAGGGCTCGATGATACCACAGACGAGGTATTGGATAGAGTCTCAAGTCTCTTTAGATATCTCAAAAATTATGGAAATGGCAGGCGATTTACGAAAATCGCGAAAATTCGTCAAATTCAACCAGTTTTTTGGTCGGCATTCGCTCAATTGTTGAGATAGCGGTCTGAAACTGGTACCATTGTTTTAGTTAGGAAATTCTACCCCAGAACAACGTATAATAGTTGTACTTTTCGAAAATTTAATTTTTCGCAAAAATCTGAAGGGGGTAGGTCAGGATTTTTTGCGATTTTCGTAAATCGCTCGCCATTTCCGTAATTTTTGAGCTATTAAAATGATCCAGGACGTTTTCGACGCGGAATCCGAAGCCGAATAAGATGCAGAAAGAATCAGATCGATATCTAAAAAATTGTAGAAATGGCAGGCGATTTACGAAAATCGCAAAAAATCCTGACCTACCCCCTTCAGATTTTTGCGAAAAATTAAAATTTCGAAAAGTACAACTATTATACATTGTTCTACCGTAGAATTTCCTAACTTAAACAATGGTACAAGTTTCAGATCGCTATCTCAAAAATTGAGCGAATGCCGACCGAAAAACTGCTTTAAATTGATCAATTTTCGCAATTTTCGTAAATCGGTCGTCATTTCCATAATTTTTGAGCTATTCAAATGATCCGAGACGTTTTGGACGCGTAATTCGAAACCGAATAAGACAGTGCAAGATTCAGGTCGATATCTAAAAATTTGCGAAAATGACGAGAGAATTACGAAAATCACGAAAAATCGTCAAATTCTGACAGTTTTTTGGTCGGCATTCGCTCAATTTTTGAGATAGCGATCTGAAACTTGTACCATTGTTTAAGTTAGGAAATTCTACGGTAGAACAATGTATAATAGTTGTACTTTTCGAAAATTTAATTTTTCGCAAAAATCTGAAGGGGGTAGGTCAGGATTTTTTGCGATTTTCGTAAATCGCTCGCCATTTCCGTAATTTTTGAGCTATTAAAGTGATCCTGGACGTTTTGGACGCGGAATCCGAAGCCGAATAAGATGCAGAACGAATCAGATCGATATCTAAAAAATTGTGAAAATGACGAGCGATTTACGAAAATCGCAAAAAATCCTGACCTACCCCCTTCAGATTTTTTGCGAAAAATTAAATTTTCGAAAAGTACAACTATTATACGTTGTTCTGGGGTAGAATTTCCTAACTAAAACAATGGTACCAGTTTCAGACCGCTATCTCAACAATTGAGCGAATGCCGACCAAAAAACCGCCTGAATTTGAGGATTTTTTGTGATTTTCGTAAATCGCTCGCCATTTCCGTAATTTTTGAGCTATTTAAATGATCCCGGACGTTTTGGACGCCGAATCCGAAGCCGAATAAGACAGCGAAGAATCGTTTTGATATCTAAAAAATTGTGGAAATGGCAGGCAAAAACTGTTTCTTTCGCAGTACAAAGGTCAATTATTAATACGCATAAACTATAACTTCTATATCGTATTCTTACTAATAATCGACGGACATCCTAGATTCGAACCGAAAATGGTAACGTAACGATTGACACTAAAATGGTAAGAGGGCTCTAGAGCCCTCCAAACCAGTGACATCGAAAAGCATGGGGATGATTGGTCTATCCAATACCTCGTCTGTGATGATACCTTGAACGCGAACGGTAAATTACTATGAAATACAGTTCACCCTGGCGAGGAGAGGGTTTGGTGGTATTTTCTCTAGCTTCCTGTGCCGTGTAATTTTCAACGTGATACTTGCGAGGCACAGGCTCGTTAATTACGCTCTTATTACGCGAAATATGTGTTTCACGCGGTCTACAGGGTGTACACACACGGGTAAAGGGATAGTACAGGGTGTAGGTACGTTAAGTAGTAGGGTCTGTTTGGGAAAGTTGATTTCCCGGCAGTTATTTTAGAACAACCCCTACACTGTGGAATCTCGTTCCATCATCCCCCCCTTTCGCGTGTCACTTTGTCAAAAGTGTATGAAAACGATGGAGAATAAGAGACTTCGACAGGTCCCCGGTAAACTACCCCCGTCAGCCACCCCTATTATCGTCTTCGTCTACCCTCAGAAAGGGTCACAAAAATTGCTGGGCTTCGTAAAATATTTTACAAAGGGAGAGAGGAGATGACTGTCGATCACCTCGTTACTCTTCCCTTCCTTCCCGTAAGTTGAACGGTGAATAAAAAAAAAATAAAGAAAATGTTCTCCTCCTGCTACATCTTGGCCACGAGGTCTAACTCGAAAAGTAGAGACACTCGAGAATCACTTACAGTTTGGCAGATCGTTCCCTTTCCAGACGGGACAACCTAAATCTTATCAGCCGGCAACAGTGCAGGGGATGCGGTCCCGAGATCGGAATTGAAAACGCACGCTAGACGGTTTCGAGAGAGGAAGAAGGGGGAGAGAGAGAGAAAGAGAGAGGGAGAGAGGGGAGGGACTGGTATCGGGCAAAGCCATTTCGAAGGGAGGGATTTCCTGGGAGAAAATCGTGCGATTGAATTAGAATCGGGGATATCCGGAGTATCTGGGACCTAAAAGGAAAAACGCCGGTGAAAATAGAGGAAAACAAGAATGGGGGAGAAACGGGGACGGCGAAGCCAGTGGGAAATGCGGGAAAAAGTATTTCTTTGGAAATCCTCTACCGCCGCCCGGCGACACCCGGCCGGCCCGGATTAATAACGAAAATGTTTTAATAATCTCACTCCGCCGCTGAGTGGGAAGCACGCGAATCGAGCCGGAAATAACGGGGGTTAATCTAATCCGCGAATCATGGATCGGAGGAATTCCAGGCCGCGTGTACAATGTAGATCGGTATCGGTATATGTTTGCTGGTGTAACGTTGAAAAATGTAGTGGCACGTTGAAGGTAATGCGAGGTACTTTCTGTATGTTTCTTTGTTTTATATTCTTTTTTTTGAATTTGCAATTATACCGAGTCCACTAATGTGCCTATCTCTTTTTCTCTCTTTTTCTTTCTTTCTCTTTCTCTCTTGGCATGCTATTTATATGTAGAGGTCACTGTTGTACACGGGTAAAATTGCCGCACGAAAGATAATAATTATGCAATAGCAAAGTTATATACGTAACATAAACCGGGAAACGGTAAAACGAATTAATATAGAGCGATTAAAAGGCAATTAATGAGATAGAAGAGGAATCTTAATTACGTGAGGGTGGGTGGGTGGTACGAAGAAGATGTAAAAATAGAAGACCATCAAACGACGAATGGTAAATTAATCCGGCACAATTCTAATGAACTACAATTCGCGGATCTAACGAACAGCCTCCATCCGCCGCCGCCACCGCCGCCGCCGCCGCGTCTTGCTAATTAAATCCGCGTCTGGCAAATTAGCTCTGTCTTGGAGATGGAAGATGAAACGTCAGTCGCAGGATACGCATAATAGCATATCTGACGTACCTACTTCCGCGATGTCACAGGGATTACCTTTTGCCTCCACGTGAATCTCGTCCGTTGAAAAGGCAAAGGGAAACGACCTCAATTTTCGGACTTCTTGCAACGTGAGGGGGAAAAAGTAACCCGTGGTAAACGTTGAACTCGGTGAAATTTATGAGAAAAATTTCTTCAGAAAATCCTCGGGAAATTCATCTAAAATAAAACACGAAATCACAATCAACGTCAAAACGAATATACATTCCCTTTTATATACTTACAGATAAAATATGTGCGAAGAAGTTCTCGCGTTAATTTCATTGTAATTCCTACGTTTATGCATCGTACCACCGGGAAAATTCCAGCAAGTCGTCGAATAATTTTCCGGCAATCTCTGGCGCGACGGTTAACTTCCGGAAAGTAAGTTTTTCGTAAGTGTCTTAGAAGGGAATCGACAGGACTGCTGTAAGGAGAGCTTTTATTCGCCGAGATCCATTATGCTGCTCGCGAAAATTCATCGAGATTATGAATAATTCGGAAGTATTTGCTTTTCCGCCTCTGCCTGAATTAATAAGAAACGATGGAAGTAGGAGTCGAGGGGGGAGGGGGAGAAGGAGAGCGTTGCGAGATGAGTGGACTTTATTACGGGAGTAAGGACTGCAGACGGACAGATTATTTCTGCACTATAGCATCGGTAACTGGAATACAGTAGCCTCTCGGGCCGCCGACACCACCGGCAATATGAAACTCGCCGGTAGAAGGATTTAATAAATGTCAAAGTAAATAAACTGTCGGGCCCCCGCTTAAATCGAGGAATATTGGTGTCCCCGGGATGAAATTGTCCGTTGTTACTGGGATATCGAATAAATGCTCGTCCGGGAACCGAGAGAAATCGAGAAAGTGTCCTCTGGACTAATGACAATTTCATTATCGCGATCGATCGAGAAACACGTGGGACTCGATGATAACGTGGATATATTTCGAAAGAATTAACCAATCGGATAATTATTTGTATGTATCGTAATGAAAGTAATAATACAAGGTAAGAAAAGTTTCATATCGATCGGTACAACAGCTGCGATTTAATATATTAACTGGATTATATATTTGCATGTAAAACACCCTGGGGTTGAATAAAGTATCCAGCATATTATTAACCCCCGCTGTTAAATTTCGTAAACAGCTGCCGGTGTTATTTAGCGTTTGCCCCGTAGCGGTATTAATTAGTTTCAGATACCACTGGTGATGGTCGTTAATAGTGGGAAAAATGTAACGTGGGTGGAAAAATGTTCCCTTTCAACCCCCTGTACGTATTCCCGGTTGAAACGAGCGATTTGTTCGTTAGTTTGCAGACTTCTGTACGTTAGAGATCTACGTTATCGGCTTTCCTATGGGTTTCATTGCGAGGTCCGCCGCGAGATGGTGCTTCCGGACAAGACGGGGAAATGCGCGCGAATTATTTTTGAAAATTCTTCGTCATCTTGTTCGTCACGATGCGCGCACCTTGGCGATCGGTCTTGCTGTCCGGTAGAAAATCGGTGGAAGAAACTCGCAGAAACATACGTTTACGGAATATTCGTATCAACATATCGCTGAACCACGAGTGGGAGCAGTTGAATCGAGAAATCTGGGTATGTCGCGATGTAATTACTGATTTTTGCATGCCTTCCGATCCGCGGTCACTTCGAACAATGGAATCCATATTGACCATTCGAAAGTCGGAAATACATTTTTCGAAATTCACTCGTATCACTCGTCAAACCCGGTTGTCAACCCGGTTTTTACTGCCACGAGTGCTTTGACTTTTAGTATAAATGACTGAACGTATTCGTATTTCGATTCTACAATTCTAAGTCCATTTCTGTGACAATGATTGATTCAAATTATGAAAAAAACATGTACTACATGGAAGATGGGGTTGTATTCATTGTATTCATTGTGTTTATTGTTTTACATTGGCTAATTGCATTGGGCGTTCTCCTATTAGATTCTCGAAGTAGGATGAGACTGAAATGTGTAGAATTCAGGATTTATATTTTTCTATTTCATGGGGTTCTGATTTGTAATTCTCGTTCGAGAGTTTACCATTATTTCTAAGCCAGATGGCGCCGAAAGGAAGACAAGTGTCGCCATCATTCGTTTTGCGTATTGAAAGCAAAGCGAGTTCTTAGTAAATCCCCTCTGTATCCAGGTCCTCTCCGAATCTTCACTTCCATTGATAAAACAGTTCCCTGACGCGACGGGTTCTTCCTTATCGACGGTACATATCGTACCCGTCGAAGTCTCCAATAAAATCATTTAATCGATTCGCATAAACGCAGAAACATTTATCCGCGATTACAAAACTGGAAACTCTTCCTGAGGCTTCGTAATTTGATGTAATTAAAAATTCATCGACTTTATATAACCCGATTCGACGAGTCTTCGGTATTCCACTCGCGATATCGATTACAATGCCGCACGAAACAGATTAATAAAATTCCACGCAGTGATATAATAGATCCTCATCGATCAATATCGCCCTTTCACGATGGCTAATGTTTTTACGTAACCAGTTTACGTAACAGCGTACTTTATCACGTTACAAGAAGTTTCATTGAATAATTAGTTAAAAGTAGCTATCGCGGTTACCAGGGTAACGAAAATACACGTTCACCCATCGGCATATTTTCCAAGGTGTTCTTGCACCCGTTATTATTATTATAATTCATCTGGAACCACTAAAATTCAAATTTCCTCGAGAACCGGATATTTGAAAGTTTAATATCTCGAACATTCGGTTCACGTTACGTCGATCGCGTTTTATTGATGCGAAAACCTTAGTCGATTCTCTCCCCGCTCGAATTATGTAACCGAAGTTTCCATCCGAGAAAGAACCCTCCGATCGCCCGGGCGGGAATACCTTTTGCAAGAATTCGACTTTCATCGTCGTTTCGCCGGGCCAGACGGCTCCTCGATAGGAATTTCATGGTGTTCCCGCGGCATACTATGCACGTTCGAAACAACCAATTCGACAAATATACATCGCGGGTATATTTAGCCCGGGGAATTGAATCGGTGCCAGGATACAGGCCCTGTAATCCGATCCCCTCGAGAAAAGGGGATGTTTTCGGGTGTAAACGGGTCTCCCGCAGGATCGGGTCCGGCCGAGAATCCCGCTCGAAATAATCACCGTGGTGTTAAAACGCGCGAAAGAAAATTCCATCTGGTAGCCGTTTTAAAAAAATCGCTCTGTTATTTATTCACCCGGTGAAAACCCGGTTTACGAGAGAGTCAAACACACAACCTCGCGTGCCATTGATATACATGGTCTGTCCGGAAAGTAATAGGACTGAGTCGATTAAAAAAAAACTATTGAGCCAATCGTTATAATTCTTGAAAAACTTTCAAAAAAGGCTCTTCCTGCGTCGATACAGCGCTGCCAGGGCGATTTCCAAGCATTGAAGGCGTCATGGTAAGCATTCTCCGGAATGGCGTTTAGAGCCGCGGTACAAGCTGCTTGGATCCCCTCTTTTCAAAATGATTCGTTTCAAAATGATTTTTTTTCATCGGTATTTTCCGGCGAGGAAACAAAAAGAAGTCCGGGGGGGCCAAATCTGGGATGTAGGATGGCTGGGGAAGCGTTAGGATACCTGCCTGGGTCATTTAGCTGGTCACAAGAAAGGAGGTGTGAGCCGCTGCATTGTCGTGGTGCTCCGTCACAATGTTATGAACCACAGTTTTTGGGAAATTTAACATTTGGGCAATTAAACGAGTACTCAGTAGACAGTCAGAGTTCAAAACTTCGAGCACACGAGTCACATTGTCGGTGTTTGTCGAAGTCGAAGGTCATCCAGCGCGGTCTTCATTGGCGACCTCTTCCCGGCCCTCCGAAAGGGCCTTGTGCCACCGAAACACACTACTTCTTACTAAAGTATTATCTGGATAAGCCTGCTTGATCATATCAAATGTCTCTGTCGCAGATTTACCGCGTTTCACACAGAATTGATTAACTTTTAGCGATTGCCAACCTCTGCTCTAACGAACGCTGAATTTTCTGCTTGTACCGCGGACAAAAACACGTCGCGGGAAAAAGGCTGTCCTGACTCTCCAGATTCTCGGAGACAATTGACCAATCCCTCATTCATTAGCTAAGGACCTCCTCTACCGAATCCAGTCGGCACCTGAAAGCTCCGAAGTACAGTCGCGGCGGAAAAAAATCAGTCCTATTACTTTCCGGACAGACCATGTACTCGCGGAAATCAGTTTGATAGCGCGGGAAAGAAAAAAAGGAGAACGGCCGTCGGATTTATTTATCCACGTCTCACTTATTTCGTATCCGTTTTTTAGACTTTTTCCCATCGTTCCCAGGGGGATTTAACCCCCCCCCCCCCCCCACTTGATATCTACTTTGTCCGTCGGAATTAATTACCATTTTGATTAATTAACAAAAATCCCATTAAGTAACTCCCGTTGTATCACGTTCACGTATATGAAAATACACATATACGTTGCCCCGGTGTAGCCTGAATGTATTTCGAAGACCTGCTAACATACATTTTTCACTATTCTGACAAAGCGACCCTCGTCAAACGACCTTATTTTCACGAAACACACGACTCTCGACAAACAGAAGGGGGCTGGCATACAATGTTAACTACAATGCTTCTCGGAAACTCTGTCCGTAAGATCTCTTCGGGGTTTACATGACAGAAATCCCAACTGTGTGTACGTGTACGTACGTACGTATGTATGTATGCGTATCATGGATGAGTGTAGGGTTGGCGGGAGTTACCGTTTAAACACAGCCATGTGTTTACACTCGTGCGGAAGGTCCCTGGGCATTCTGGACCGCGGCTACCGTCAGCCACCGTCTTGTGTACGGTAACATAAAAGAAACATACATTTCGAGTGCGATTTGTTACTGACGGGAACCAGAAACACGTGGCATAACGCTGTACGTATATGTATACGTACATATTACCATCGACCAGGGTGCTTCGATCTCGAAATCGATGGTGGTACGTACCACAGTAGTGTAGAGATTAAAACTCTTCCCGCGGAACACATTGCGTGATTCTAATAGCTTTGTTACGTGATCCGACGGCCCGTTGTAAGATATTTTTAAAATATACAGAACCGAGGGAAGGACGAATAAAACACATGGAATGCATGTAATAAATAATTCGTTATCATACCGTTCCCATGGGACTGATGAATTAGATGAACTCTATTTCACATGTTTTTTTCTATAAAAATACAATTCTGTGTATGGACGATTAGTACATCGATTAATAATGTTTCGTTTACTATACCGATCATCGTGATTCAGATTACTTAATTCTCGAAGTTTGATTAGAGTCTCCATGGTTTATTTTTCTAATTGCAAAATGATAATATGGTAGCCAAGACGTTAGGCGAATCAAGGGCCGGATAATTTTCGCTCGCGTATCTCAGTTTTGAAGCGCCGCGTGGTCCAGACTCCCGGGAATTCACGCGGCTCTTTTTATCCCCAGCTAGAGAGAGATAACCACGGCTGGATTTTATTTTGAATGTCTCGAAACAGACCCTGACCTTAGCGGGAGCCAATTCGCTGCGGTATCCCGTTCATTCACATCTAAAATAAGGACGATCCTGTTCTCTTTCATTTTTAGACCCTGTCTCCCCTCTCTCTTCTCCCTCCCCCTCCCCTCGTCTCTCTCTCCATTATTTTTCGTCTATCTCTTTTTGTGCGTTCATTAATTCAACGTCACTGCCGTGCGGTTCGCGATCTTTCTTCGATGAACCTTGTTCTTTGTTCATCAGGGTGGGTCGTAGATGTATTATAGTTACAAAGAAATAAGGTGGATTACAAAGTTGGCATGTAATTCTTGTTTATAACGCACTAAAGGGAACGGGCTACGTGCTCGTGGGAGGAATTTAGTGGGCCGTTGTAATTATAAATTAACTACTTGCGAACATTTTATGGGACCGTTAATACGGCTTCGAGGATCGCCAGCGTAACTTTGTCACCGAAATCCTCTTCGATTCTCGATCGATGATAGTTTCGGGAACATTCGGGAACCGGCTTACCGTGATTTAGCAATGGAGAGACACGATTTTACGTACGTGTAAAAGCCCGAACGTTGCTTGTAAGTAAGCCTTACGCAATATTTACCGGACAGTTTCTATCTATATTCGGTGCATCGTGTGTGACCTTAAAATTGAGGTAATAAATTGCGTTCTATCGTAAAACTGGCGGCGATGCAGGGCCCCGAGACCTTTTACGATCGTAATACCTCGTACCTATTAAAGCGACGCTCATTAAGGCGCCTGCATTTTCGACGAATTTCCCTAAGTGCACTTTAAGCGAGCTCGAAAATTTCCTCGATAATACAAGAACCGTGATAATGAAAAAAAAAATAAAAAAGAAAACAATCGTTCTTGCGAGAGTCTGAGCCACGTGGAAATAAATCAGTGTTTTTTTTACAAGTTTCCCTAAACTCATCGGTATGAATATAATCCTATCCTATCGTTAGTAAAACGAATAGGCAAACAGGCAAGTTTAAACAAAGAAAATTAACAAAAAAAAGACGAATGGTAAGTCGTTAGAAAATCTCATCGCTTCGATGGTGCAACTTTTGTACGTTTTCTCGCGTAAAACAAGATTGTCCCTTCGTTAACACGCTGACAGGGTGCCAACGTCGGTTTTGCTTGGGTATCAGTGAAATTCTCTCTCGTAGTCGTCATGGAAACGCCTCTTTAGCGTTCTCCCTTGTCGGGAGTAGGCAGTTTCTAGAGGTCTGGAGTGTAATGTCGAACTTTAGGCGAATGATGTCGATCAGGACGGGAAGGTGCGCTCGGTGATAAATCTAAACGATTCATCTTATTGCCAGCCATTTCCCGGAACGTTCCAGACACGATGTTTCCACGTTACATTCGAGATAATACCAAAGGGAACGATGTTTTAAATAAATTTCAATTGGAAACTTTTATCGCGAACTACCGCAATTAGTCCGTACAACCTGTTTCATCTTACGAAGACAGACACTCTGATATTATTCAAACAATTTCCATGCGAATCTTCCTATTACATAATCGGGCTAGAATAAAAATTCAAATCGTCTCTATTCCTCTGTCCTTTCTTTCGTAACAGATTCAAGATAATCCATTCATTACCATTGTACTTTTCATCGGTCGACAATATAATATTTTTTTGTCGTAACAAAACTCGTCCATGGATCCAAACGATCTCGTCGATCTGCCAGAGATTTTTGTTCATCCCCTTCTATCCTGTGTTTTTTATCCACGTGGATAGATCAGGTTGCCAAGTAGTTCCTTTCTCGGGCCGCGCGGATTTATTTTCGCCCCCCTTTTTTCCGACAGACGTGCGGCCCTCGCGTGTCGTAAAAAAAAAAGAAAACGAGAAGATTCGGAAAATCGAAGGCGACCTATAAACCGAGATGTCACCACCGCGGTCTAACGACCGTCGGAGGCGAACACCGGCTTCCAGTTTTCACTCGGAAAAATAAATTTCGTAGTTGAAATTGAATGTAAGATCTGCAACACCGACTTTTGCAAATTTCCAATACTTTGCACGTGGCATGGAAAAACCCTGTGAATGTATATTAGGGCACCTGGCCTTTCTTTTCCATGATTTATTATTTTTTTGGGCAATATTCTGAGATTTATGGTGGTAATCATAGATTTATATCTATTGTAGTCGAAAGGACTTCTGCTTTAAATTTTAATAATAATCTCGCGGAAAAATGTACGACGTGCGTATAACATATACAGTGCTTGTTACGGTAATACATACGTATTCGTAGGTTGTTGCGAAACCGTAGGATTTCCGTGTCTTACCAGGCGAACTAATTTCTGTTCCTCGTAATTTCCGGCGGCATAATCTCCGCGTATTATACACGCCTCGGATTGCCATACATTAAGACATTCTAGATACTCTTATACTTAATATCGGTTATTATGCCGCGACGTGGCCGATATGAGTGCGAGGCGTCGCGTCGTTACGTTATCATAATGAAAAGCGGTGTGTAATAATTATGTTTCGCGCGTGGTACCGTGAGGGAATTTGTAATTTTCTAATGGACACGTTTACCCGTGTACTTTGCCATGTTCTTGTTACGTGCTTTGTCTTAGGGTCGATGGGATTTATCAATCGTTTTATTCAATTTCGTTATCACATCGATTTTGAGAGATTTAGATTTTAGTGATATATATTAGTGTCAGATGGAAAGAAATTGTTTTTCATACTTCCCCGTTGCATTTCCCTGTAGCTATATCTGTGTGTTTCCTTTTTCTACCGTCATCCACCTAGGGTAAATAAATTCACCCTGGCCCGTTGTCCCCGAGGTTATTTTCTTTCGTCCAGGACAGAGGTTGACCGTAAAATATTGATATCATTGTCGAATAAATAATATTAACATAGTCGCGCGATAAGTTCCCCAAGGGTTTGTCATTCCACCCGGAAAAATTGAAACGATTCCACGGTTTATAGGATCGTTTTTCACGATACAAATACGATGATCTATTTTCTTCTTTTTTTCTTCTGTCTTTAAATCGACTTCTACCTACCCAGCCGGAGGATACCTCGCAATTTTCTCAAGTACAACGGTTGCGTTTTCTATACGTATATTATCCACACTCACACACACATACACACAGACACACATACAAACGCGTTACCCGCTTTGTTCTCTCGGGGACCTGATAAATTTATCCCTCGTCTCCGTTTCCTCGCCGGGGCTCCTCTTGCTCCTTTAGCCCACGGTGAGGTCAACCATAAAACATTTATAGTGTCATGACGATGTAAGCCGACGATGCATCGGCATACCAGGATCCCGAACAGCGTCGCCGGGAGCGCATGTGCGCTCCAGCTGCAACGCGCTGTACGAATAAGCGTGTAGAGGGTTCTAAAAATACGCGGCCACCCCGAGTGCACTTGAAACTGCACCGGCAGAGCCCGTGCGAGAGAGGATACCGACGTCGATAGGCCGCAATTTTACGACGCGACGCGCCGCGACGCTCCGTGAACACCCCTTGCATTCACATTTACAGGGATACACACACGTACAATGATGTGTCTATGTGTATACACGTATGCTTTCTGTCTGCCACGCGATGATCACGTCTGGGTATTATTTGATTTTCTACGTTTTTTATTTTTTTTTTTTAATTTTTTGGTTATTTTTATTTCAAACCATCTTTCTTTTTTTGTGTCTGCGTTACAGAACGATGTTTCATGTTGCAATTTGTATACGTAGTTTGTTGAAATATAGGATAGTGATATTGTATTAGTTATATTGTGAGGTCTGTGTGTGGGGAGGGGGGATGTATGGATAGGGAAATTGTACGGGAATTTTTTGTAACAAATGTACGGAATAGTTATATTTGTACACTCTTGTGTTCCTCGAGAATAGGGTTTTGAGAGCCCTTTGCTTAAGAGGCTACCGAAATAAATGAGGTTCTATAAAGTTACTTGTCCTTGGACATTGGCGAGTACACTTTTAAATATGAAACAACATGTGCAAAATGGGGAAGACGGGAATATTTTTCAGAGGTTTTTCCCAGCGACATTCTATTTCGTCGTAGTTTTAAAACGTTCCCGAAAAAAAAATTCGTTCCTGGTTATTCTACAATTTTTGAAACTACATATTTTTAATCGTACGGTTTATTGTTGTTTCAACATTCCACTGGTTGTTGATTCCGAGAAATGTATCATTAACGTGCATCTTTATCTGCAATCGCGAGATAATGTTACGAGGATCCATTTCCATCTAGAGCGCGTTCAGCCACGTTATTCTAAGCACCATGGCTTTTGCACCCTCTCGCGTAGTCCCTTCGTTTCTATGGTGATTCGAAGAGGGGTAACATCCCCTGTAGATCGAGTGAACGTCGCAGGTTGATTGTGGGTACCGTATATATATCTCTCGTAAATACACGGTGATCCATCACGAAAGAAGTGCTTCTATCTCGAAAGACAACCGCAAGCTGTTTCTTAAACGTGATTAGAATATGACTAACGTAGAACCGATTAAAGAAAAATCAACAACGAAATATATTATCAATATGTGCTACTATCAAAATCATTCAATATTATTTTCACTTTGAAACTGAATCATTAAATATCATATTCCCAGATTAATATGGTTTTTGGAAATATTTAATTCTACCCTGGTGGAATTATGTAGATTTATAAATATAAATGAGCAGGATTTTTCTATATATAATATTTCAAAAGGTTCAATGATGTTCCATAAAGAGAGGATTAATGTTTCATTTGAAACGTATGGATGAGAATAAATGTTGATCATGATTTCTCTCGTTTCCGTGCAATTCCCTTGCAATTTCTTTCGCGCGCATCGATCGGTAAATCACGTAGAACGATCTCGCGGTAATGTAACTTTAATCGTTACAGAAATGTATTAGTGTTTATGCATTCAAGGGGGTTCGTTTCCGGGAGAAAGTACAAGGCTGTTCATTATCAACGTGTACGAACTTGATAGACTTCCTCGGCGATCGCCTTTTAGCGTTTCCGCGAAATCTCGTTACCGGCACGGTGGTAATCGACCATGTCGTTTAAGCTATCAGCATCAAAGGAACGGCTTTCAGGGTTCCTAGTCAAAAAGCTGTGTACCGGACGGCAAGTTTTTCTCGCTGCATTTTCGAACACAGCCACGTCCTTTGAATGTTAAGTCCAATTGCGATAAATATCGGGCGTTAGTCAAAGAAAATCCTCTCTCTCTCTCTCATTGACTCGTTAAATAATTTACACGATCTAATATATTTATTATCTTGTTTATTTCGTTCTCTTTCTTTGATCCCCGTGAATTTTGAGAGATACGATTAAAGGTCTATCAGGTGTTCATTAAATTCTAACACGCTTCACTTTGCACGTGTAACGGATCCAACCAATTTCCGATATCAGAAATCGATTACCTTTAAGCCGTGTTATTAAAAGCGTTCGGATACTATGATATTTGTTTGGTACGCAAAGATCGTATAGATCGTCGGGATCGTTAGAACGACCACGGGCTCGCGATTTTTACCTGTTCCGCGAGTAAGTAGAGACTCTCGCGGTCCCGTATTTGACATTTTTCGTTTCTACGTCTGCGGCCGACAGACACGACGACGGATTTTGGCGGAATTCCAGGGATATAAATTGTCGGGATTTCGTTGTCTCCGGCACTTCCGGCTCCTCTAGAACTTTCCTGCGCTCGTCAGTCGATTACGCTTGTTCGAACTTCCCAGCCTCTTCCCACCGTCGACGACTGTATCGAGCCAGACGGTGAACGTAAGCGTCGAAACGGATTTCGTAATGATCCATCTTCAACGGTGGCGCTCGATCGACCGCGTGGAAATTCTTCTTTATTCTTCTTCTTCTTCTTCGTCTTCTTATCCCGCGAACAACCAGCCGCGTACACTTCACGATCATTTTTTCCACTCGACGGTGTTACGTTGTCGTGGTACATATTATGCAACAACGTGGAAAACCGACGAATAAGTTCTAATAGCAATAGCGAAAGTTTCCGTTGAATAAAAACGTTCGTCGCGTTTCTCGTCGTATAAATATAGAACTCGACGTATGAAAGGCTGGATAGAGAAAACTTGACGGTTGTAAATCAGGCATAAAGGTTGGATAGAGAGAGAGAGAGAGAAAAAAATTCAAAGTTGAATCATTCATTGTTAACGAGTCGAAATGATAGAATGTCGTTTACAAAACAGGGATACGATATTGCCGTGTCGTTAGGAGAATAAATATCACGGCAGGAAATATCGTTGGCCATTGTATCGTAAATGTTCTTTGACAAATTGGCAGTGGACTTCTGCGAAGCCAACGAGTCACCGTGGTAAAGTAGAAGATTCATTTTATTTAAAGCTGATTAACTTAAACGGAACGGTGAAACGTTCGTTGGTATTGCCGATACATGGTACTTATTCTAAAGATTGAAATAACGAGCTTCAACGATGCCCGCGATTTTACCTCGCGATTGCTTCGTTTCGTATACACGTTTCCATGGAATTACGGAACTCGAATGAAAAACTGATTACAGTAAACTAGTCGAGCATCTTTCCACCACTCGTAGACGTTACCACCGTGGTTCTACGATTATAGGGGTTTAAGGGGGTTGGTTGCGATTCGCTTTAGTTCGTGCCTTGAATACACTATTACTGATTCTTTTGTATCGTTGATGCTGCTGGAGCTTCTAATCGAACCGTTTCAAAAAGGGATATCGTATTCGAGGGAATAATAAATTTTACTCGCGGACACGATTGTCTTGCGCAATGAGAATTCGTAAAAATGGAAGGAGAGACCGTCGGATAGCAACCGTAATTTCATTGAACACGTCCATCTCGAAATCGAAATCGAAATCGGTTCTGCATTCTTCGATAATGGCTTCATTTCCTTGTATCTCTGCTAGATGCTAATATATGTGTAATAACGACACGCCACCAGCGTAATAACGATGCCTCGATATTACATACATACATAGATAGGTACGCGGGTCGCACATACATAGATAGTAGAAGTGCTCGAAACTTTTGATTGGATCGTAAAGGTTTGATCTCGCAGCGAGTTTTCGAGTTCGCTATCAACGAACGGCCGTAAGAACATTCAAGTAGATTTTCTATCGCACACCAAATCCGGGAAATCGTATTACATCTCGAGATGCAACACTTTGCGTGTAACGCCGTTGCGAGAGGACGTAACCGTGAAACTCCGGCGAGAAGTTGGTACCACGGTGAAAAATAATAATGGAATTTATATTACGTGCTCGAACTTCGCGAAAAATCTACAGTCCCCCGGTAGGTACGGTATCCACTCGTGGAAATTTTCAAATGACTATGAACGACTGTTAAGAACATTCAACTTACTTTTCATCGAATACCATAGCCGGAAATTATATTATTTCCCAGATACGGTAAACCCTTCGGCGCAAAGCGAAGTGGCTCGTAAAATTCAACGAAAAATTAGTTTAAGTAGAAAGTAATAATGGAATTTAAATGACATGCTCGAAAATGTCTCTGGAAAATCTACAGCTTTCGATAGCACTCTCATTATAAGTTTATTTTACAATTAACTCTACGTCGAGCTACTTGTTTTTCTTCTTACCATTCTCTCTCTGATAATACCGAGTGTCTAATGAAATATCCTACAATTGAAATTCTTACCGAAGTACATTGACGAACGGAAAAACTTTCACTTTTCCCATAGTGATTTCCACGAACGAAAAGACTTTCGATCAAAGCGTTCGCGTTTCGTGCGCCCCGATCGAATTTTGATTCGGTGCCGTTGGTACCACTACTGGCCGCGTGGCGTCGCTGGCTGCGCGATGGCGCTGCGCGCCGATGGCGCCGGCTAGGAGCGGGACCGTCAGTCGCATAGGGACCACGCACGGTGGCGGTCGTGAGTTATCGCAAACGAGAGAAAGAGAGAGCGTGTACCAGGACGAGGTAGCGAAAGAAAGACAGACGATAACAGAGAAAGAGGGTTGGTGCCAGAGACAAGGAGAGACAGAAAAGACGTAGCGTTTCGTGGGGTCCCGCTGGTCGAAGTCGTGTTCCGCGTGCGAAATATCTCTTAGATAGAAAGAGAGAAAGAGTTTTTAACCTCCGTCGTCGTTCGATCATCGTGCGTCGTCTCGGTCCGTTCCTCTGGTGCGTGTGCGTCCGCGCGCGCGCGTGTGTGCCGCCGTTTATATTCGTGTGCGTGAAAGAAATAAAAGAGAGAAACACACACACAGACACAGACACGCACACCCATCGCCAGCCGTAGCCGAGATCGTTTGTGTTGCCCGTTACAAACGGTGGTAGTAGTGTGTGTGTGTATATACGTTCGTATATACATATATAGAGAAATAAATACGTGCGTCGTGAAGAGAGAGGCGCCGGGTCGCGGTACAGTGCACGAAACCGAGAGAGAGAGAAAGAGACAAGGAGTAGGAAGGAGGAGGAGTGGAGGGCGAGGAGGGGGAGGAGGTACGGAGTGTTGGATTTGTTTTCTCGCACAACGGTGGAGCAAAACGGCCTCAAACTGTGGGGCTCTGGGGCGTTTTTTCTTCCTCCGCAAGGGATGTACTACCCCGTAAGTGAATCTCTTATGTTTTTAACACGTTTTTACCGTTTACTTTTATTCCGCTTTCTCTCACACCCCACCCCCATCGAAATAAATACTTTATGCCAAACGTGAACGATTCCCCCACGACGGAGAAACGGTAATGAGCGAGGGAGGCGTCTCTGCTCTGTTTCTCTCGCTCTACCCTCTCCTTTGCTGGAAACGTTCCGAAGGCGTCGGTTCAATATGAGGCGCCAGGTCGCTAGACCACGCTTCCCTTATGTATTTTTTTTCTCGTATAACCGGGCACGAGCGATTCGCGTGATATCGTCGATTTACAAGGAACGAACGTGGCGGGAATTGTAAAGGGAATAGTGGGAGAAAAGGAACGAAAACAAAGGAAACCATGCACGGTGTATCGCTTCCATTTCCCGACAGTTCGTACTTTCTTTTTTTTTCGTAATCTTCTTTGTCCTAGAACGTTGTTTAGCTTTCGGTTATTAGTGTGTACAAACAGAAACGAGACATGTTTACGAATTTCTCCGTGGGTTATCGTGCGAATCGCCGTGCCAGCAGTTTGGCAAGCGAATCTTTTGTCCGCCGTCTGACGTTGGAGGTTATGTTCGTCTCCGCCGGGAGCAAGAGGAACTAACAGAGAAATACAGTGGCTGTTGGACGATCGTTTTCGTTACCACCGGCAGAGAGACGCCTCGTCGATTACAATGTTCGTAACGAAATACGAGCCTCCGGAAAAGTTCGATCGTTTATTCGCCGCGTTATGACCACTGTACGCGAAAGAGAGGTTAGGACTCTCCGTGCTCGGATATAGACAGGGGGCACTAATCGAAGTGAAAGTAAATACTTTGCTTGGTATATCCATTTGTGTGCTATTAGCTCCACAAATATTCCATTGAAACGTCTATAATGATTAATTTAACGTTGATACTTACGTACGATACACAGGAAATCACCGTAGAATCTTAAATATGATCGTTGAACATTGTCCCTTAACGTACAGATTTCTTTTTTTTTCTACGTTTGTAAATAAACGTATGGCACTTAACGGATGACTCTGTAAATTCGAAGGTTAGCTGCATTGTAACGGAATAACGGGAAGTCACATATTGCGCCCGTCTAAGGAACCGTATGACCAATGATTTTTCGGTAATTTTACAACCTCGCACCGCTCTTTGTTCTAAATCGACGTCCGGCATCTGTGTTATATATATAGATTTTGTCCGTAGAGCAGGTAGACAGTTTCGAACAGAAGAAATACCGGCTTTTCCGGGCCAAAAACCCGAACGTGTCCCCGTAGTTCGAAACCCCCCTTTCTTCGCAGCGGTAGGCAGACCAGTGGATTGGATTTCGCACACAATAAAGCTGACCTTTTTCTTTCGTCCTCGGTAGGTCGTGTACACCCGTTTGTTCCGTGGGACAGAGGCACGGTTTCAAAATACGTTTCGGTCCGACGACGCTACACGAAATTAAAGATTAGACACCGGGTGTCGGGTCGGTTCTTCTCTGTCGTAGCGAAATATACAGGCAATTTCAAACATAGCTGTCGTCGTAAATTGAACTCTAAATTTGTCGTGGATATAAAAACGATATCCCCGGCGTCAGATGTTTAGTCTACAACGGTGCAAACGTTGAATTTAGTTTTTTTTCTTCCTCTTTTTTTCATATAACACTGAATATATTTTAGAGAGAGAGAGATTGTGTGTTTCTCATCGGTGAATAGTAACGAGAAACAAGTTTAGATGTTTTTAGAGCGATGGTTATTCATAATAGGGAAATTGCGGGTATTTTATTCTACATTGGATGCACGTGTATCGTATCCCGATGTAATTCGAAGCTCGAAATGTCCACGCGACTTATGGGTCCGGCCTTTCTATTTCGCTACGGGCGATGGAAGTCGGAACACACGATCCTTTTTGCTCGTTTGTACGGCAGTATCTTGTTTTCTCACAGACTTGTTACATCACAGAACTAACTCATACATGTTTCACGTTTTTACGCTCGGTAGAAGTTCGTTGACGTTTCCTGCGCAACGGTGTATCGAGCGTTGTGTGTATATGTGTGTGTACCAGCTGTTTTCATCATAAAAGACGCGATTGTGACCGATTAATCTGTAAACGAGGCGACACGGAATTTTTTAGCGATTCGCCAGCGGTTAGCCTTGAAATTGCAAGTGCATTGAAACGAGATACAGTTGTAAATTGTGTAAGGATTCGGTATCTATATTCCATACTTTATTTTCTAAACTTCTTAATTTTACCATCCGCTCGGAGATCTCATTCACAGTCAAGTCTGGGTTTGAAAGTTTCCAGATTCGAATTGAAATCAAGTAAAATGTAAATGAAGTGATTATCCTCGCAATAGAGAATTTACCGAGTATTCCAACGACGAGTTCCACGAAATTACTACTGCCAGTGGCAGTGAAATAAATAAAAATCGATCGTAGTACAGTCACGTTCTTCCAGTTGCAAAATTTAAAACAAAAAAATGAGTCGTTTTTTCGGGTCAAGCATCCCCCGGGTTTGACACACGCACACCAGCTTTCCCGGGTTTTGCTATTATTTTCCGCGGTGCTGCTCGATGAATTTTTTTTACATGGCAAAGTAGACGCTTCGCACGGACAAATGTCAACCACCACTCCGTCAACGGTCAATCCGGGACACGTTGACACGTTAATTTTCCAGAATTTACGTCGACCGACCAGCCGATTACAATCCGCGTCCGCCTGGCTTTTCCTTCGACGACGTATATGTATTTTTGAAATATAGGACAGAGTAGGCTATTTCCAGCTTCTCGGATATCGGTACTTTATTTTGAACCGTGCTCGCAATCGATCGTTTCCATCTCTGGGCCCTTCGAGTAGGGGAGGGCAGAGAGTTAGAATGACCCCGGCACACCGAGTGTAAATTTACTTTAAGCGATCATATTTGAGCATAACTCCCGACGTTGCTCGTCGCTGCTCCGACGATCTCGTCGTTTAAATTCGCCAAATTCACCCGCATCTTGGAATCGGAGTGAAAGGACGTGAACGAACACGTCTCCAAAATTAATACGTCCCTATAATTACTGGGTAATTCGTGAATAGGCGATAATTAGAAAAGTTTCACGCCAGGACACCGTGAACGGTTGAATGAATTTTCCAGAAATCTCAGTGTGTCTTAAATAGGCGTACTTTCATCTTTTATTTCGTTCCTCTATTCAAACTAACTTAACCGCGAATGATAAACGAATAAACTCGGAAACATTTCAGTACGGTTGACCGTTTTAAATGAGAATTAAAGTACACACCTTGATCTTCAGAACTAATAATCGTTACGCGTTAAAGATTAATATTATCGTTACTGTATTTCACGGCTATAATTTCTTTAGAAATTCGCACTTTCCGAGCTGTGTAAACTTTTTCCTCGACTTCCAATGAAACTTTCCGTCCCTTCTCCCCCTTCGTCACGGTAACTTAACCCCAGACTTTTCATCGTTCACAGTTTCTTCTATTTAGCGTACTACGATTTCTTTCATTTTTATTTCGTCTTACTTTTCGACGTTCAGATTGATATCTCTTTCCTCCAGCGAAATGTCGTCCTTGCGACGGTGCCGTGTCACCTCGTCATCGATATTCTCATCACGTGCTCGCTCAATCATCGTGGATTCTTTTCTCTCGGCTAACCGCATCTTCGGCATCGTATTATTGCCGGATGCACGCAAAGAGCGCCGCGTTGCGTATGATATATGCCTTTCTGGCTCGAAGCGTCAATTGACTTTATTCTTCCCTCTCTTTTCTCTCTCATCATCATTATCATCATCATCATCATCATCATGCTCTGCACATATCGCTGAGCTTGGGTTTCACACGACACGACACGTATGCGTTCGCGAGGAATCGTCGCGCGTGGACATGTTTTTTTTTTATAAAAAAAAGAAAGAAGAATTTGTATATATATATATTTTTTTTTAAATATTTGATTGCATTCTTCTATAGAGGTCTGTTCGCCGTAACTGGACCGTTAATCTAAAATTGACGTCCGAATGGTATCGAAATTTGTTGCAGGATACAAATTCACGTTCTAATGGAAATTGCACAATAGCGGGTAATTGATGCAACTGTAATTAAATGTTGTATTTTGATGCGCAGCTGGGAATTTTATTTCCAATCGAATTTGCTTCGTTACAGGCCGGTTGAGTTGAAAATTTTCGATGGAAATAGGCGTTCGGTATGGATACGAATTATTATGCGTGAATGAATTTACTCGGTTTACCCGATGTATATGGTATTTAATCAATATAATTTGTTTTATCGAAGGAGTATCTTCGTGTACCGCCTTCTTTTTTTAACTTTCTTTTCTTTGAATCGACAGGCTCGCGAATTGACCTAAATAAGTAACAGCCGTAAGGTGAAATATCTGGGATACGTACGATATAATTAAAAAAAAAAGTTCCGATTTAGATTCTCTTTTTGCAGCAAGATATAGCATTCAGCTTCACGGCGCAATAGGGACGTACTAAATATTAACAGAGCTTGAATACATACATGTGTTTTCTACGTTTATTCTTCGTATTTCTCAGACATTGTTTCTTTTTATAACTATCTGGGTTACTCTCGAATTTCCAAAATGGATAAAATGTCCCAACTATAAAACGCAACTTTAATAGTTAATGATTTTACACACATGTTTAATGAAATTTGGTCTCACTTGTAGATTATTTCTAAAATAGTATGAATTTTGTTAAATATCCGAGTACCAATTTCGACCGCAATATTTCATGAGTCACCCTAATTCAAGTTCCTCCCCCTTTCTCTATTTTTTTTTCTCCTACCCCGTGCAGCACTCACCACAGAGTGAAGTGTTGTTGCTTTTCAAGTGGTCAGAGTGCGTGGCGCCGACAGGATTGATTTCCCTCCTGAACTTTCCTTGAGCAAAGTTTTTCAAGTTTTTCGTTCCCGTTTGTACACTTGTACATTGGCATCAAGTGCAAGTACTATACTGGCTTTACGTTCTTTAGGGGTCGATAAAGCTAATTCGGTGCCGACGAGGTTCACTGCTCTTTGATATTCCGTTTTTTTTTCTTCTCTCCCTCTCTCTCTTCCTCTTTCTCCCTTTACCACGATTCTATAATATCAAACGATCGCCGTCGCGACGCTGGTCGTCGATGGTTCACGTTGGTTCGCGTTTGTAACGTATTATTCAGAACGTGTTTTTCTCAGCATCGCTCCGAGACTCTGTTCGCGAAATCATTCGTTCTCTTTATTTCCCTCCGGTGAACGTCTCGTTACTTTTATTTCTATTCTGAACGTTTCCAGGCATCGCGTTCAGTCGTGTCTGCCGACGGGGGTCATGCTCCGCGAAAGCACGCGAAATATTTCGTATGCACCGGTCGCCGTGTCGCGTGCTATCGCTTGGTTACGAGATATTATATATTTTTCTTCTTTTTTCCCTCCTCCCCCACCCCGTTAACCTTTGGATCTTTTTAATACCCGTTCCCCCGGGCAACGTTACAGATTTCGTTTGAAACGCGACGTAACGCGATTTCGTTATTCCGACGGCCGATGATCGTCGAACGAATTTAAATGTTACCACCGTGTCGATGATAGTCGATAAGACGAGGAATCCTCGTGATGGTAAAACCGTTTGATACCCGACGGCGAGGACACGTGAGAACGGTGATGATAAGTCAATCGGTTCGCCGAAGACGAGCCCGTTGAAATTGCCGCGAAATGATGAGCCGTTCTCCGAGGCTATTGTACATTCACCTACTACGTTCCGCTCCATTGCATTTATCGATCGAAGGAGCTTCTCGAAGGGAAGAGTGCACTTGAGAGTGCAGTTTCATTTACTTGGAAAGATATCGCGATTTTCTTTTTTTTTTTATCATCGCCGACAAAGAGCTACCCGTTGAAAATTCAACGGGTGTGTTTCTTGTGCGTCGATTAAATTTTATATCACGAATAGTATCAAGCGATTTTTTGTTGTTAATTTGTATTTTTTTTATTTCAACGTGTTCGTCGTCGAAAGGAACGACACGTGTCTCGGCGTTAATAAGTGCACATGGTTGGTTTAGACGTCGACGGTTTTATTGATTCCATTCCCTGAGTTTTAGTTCAAATGTCAGAGATGAATGTTGTTTGATAAACGAAGTACGTAAATGTGCCGCTCAAATTGCAGCGAGTAATGCAGTTTTTTTTTCTTCTTCCGTTCTCCTGCTACCGTGTAAAATTTTAGTTTAATAACTTTAAAGTGAGGCTAACGAGTGATTAAGTTCGAAGTAGATCGTGTGTTTTTTATGTGTTACACGTATCGAAGGAGTGTGAGTATATTTTTTTCTATATAAATACATATTTCGTTCAATCTATTCGTTTGTTCGCTCGTGTCGATTGATAAACGGAAAGCAAAACGTTTGTTCGAAGGGGGGAGAGAGAGAGAGAGAGAGAGAGATTAATCGTATAAGTTTGTTCGATATTGTGAAATACTTCACATCCAGCAGTGATATCAGAGGGGTCCGTTGGTAGAGTCTACACATACAAAGTGGGAAGGAAGTGTCACTTTAAGCCTTAAACTGCGTTTAGCATCGTTAACCCGTGATGAATACATGTCAAGGCCTTTTTTGCATGTTCCACCATTGTTTTTTGTTCCAAGTAAACGCACGAGTTGCAAATTATCACTAACAAAATATATTTAACGCGAGAAAATTATCATCCCGGGGAGTTTCAATAGTTTTCGGTGTATTTTTTTGTCTCTTATATTTCCACTGATATACATATGTATGTGTACGTAACGTGGAAAGACAAAGGAACGTGAAACAATTGCGTTAGGAAAATTTAAACGGTTTATAGACGGAGGTCGTGGGATATTATCGTGTGCAGTTGAACGGTAATTTAATTCCCCGCGACTGAAATAACACTGTAGTTTGGTGAGAAAACATGTCGCATTTGTCTAATTCTTCTTGCGATCGTAAAGTAGGATCCACAAATATGAGTTTGCAGCCTATGCAAATGTTTGACGAAGTTCGCTTTTAAACAGACGCACGTGACTCACGCTTTATTCACGGAAAAGAAAATCAAGGGAACCGCGGGATCCTTTTCTTGCCGAACGTTTTACACGCGAAAATATAACTGACTGTATATGTCTATTCGAGAGACCTCGTTAACACGTGTGTTAAGAACGAAAGAAGAAACGAAAGTGTCGAAAGTAAACGATCCATCTCAAAGGAACACGTGTCTCTTTATTCCATACGTCATATTTAATTAAAAAGATCTACTGTATTACGAATAAATCTGCAAATTTCAAATATTACGTTCCTCGTCTATGTGTCGGAATTGCAAATAAAATACGGTTTATAAGAAAGAACAAATGTTACTATCGTCAATGTATGAATTACACGAGAGTCAATCTGTAATGATTAAGATTAATGAAAAATACCATGACTTTGATCGTGTTATTAGTTGAACACGAGGTATAGGCTCCATTTTTCACAATTAAGAACAAACCGGAAGACGTTTGCATCGGTTTCAGACTCGCAGGCATTTGACACGTACTCCCGGATGGTTAAATTCGTATGGGACGGCTATCGCGTTATTTACAGAAGGAATAAATCGATAATCGTAACGAGGAGAAGCTTGCATGCTTTATTTATCGTGCTGGAAACGTTTCACCTTCGTTTCTCGCGGAAACGAATAAATCGAGACTTTCCCGACGGGATGAAGACACTAAAAGACGGATATATTTATCGTTGTAACACAACGAGGTATTCGGCAAACGGGACGCATTTAACACTCCTTTACCTTTGACGCGTGCCAGCGATGGTTTTATTATTTTTTTCTTCGTCGTTTCGTTTCGTTTCGGGCGGGGCAGCTCGTGATTTTTCATTCGCGACATTAATCCGTGTCGTTTAAAGCCATCGCGAAACGGTTATGATTTAAAACCATTCGTGCCAAATATAAACGGGTGATCATTGTGTCGTAGCCGGAGCGTGGAAAAATTCATTCTTCATTTGCACCTGAGCCACGGTATCGGCTCTTTTATTTGCTAATGTTCTTTACAAGCAAGCCTCTTACGCGGCCGTTCATATTGAATTAATCGTATGTACTCAATTGCCGGCTATTGTAAGGAAGACAGTGTAAATCTATCGTATTAAAATTAAACGTTTCCCAATAATTCCCCTGGCGATCGGGTCTCGCATACGTTTTCCATCGATGTTTCACCGAACACGTACATACGTGACGTTCATTTTCAAATAATAATTTCTCTTTTTTTGCCCCACCCCGATTTTTTTTTAGCTTTTCACCGTCATACCAGAATTTTCCCCAACTTTTTCCCAGGCTTACTTTTCCAATTTTCCAAGCGCTAAAAATTAATTACCAAAAATATATAGAGATTCTCATCTATATTGGAACTTAACTCTAACACGAATGTAAAGATGTTAGACTTCTTTTCACGATACACATATATATACTCACTTACCACAAGTTTAGTGATATTCAGCATTCACGTGAGTCTATCTAACGCGACGGGAAGACAGGCCCAAAAGAAAGCGTCGCGACGCTCAGAATTTGGCATTCAACGTAGATACATAACACTTCCAGTGTCATCTTTCGAGAAACGTACGCGTTGTTGTGGTCCCGAGACAGGGTCGAGGCTAGTAGAAACGGGGTTGCTGGCCTCGCGTTTCATTCGAGCTAATAATATTCGCTGACGATTATGTATCGGGGGAGCAGGGTAGACGAGCGGGGAATTGATTAGCCGTCGCTGTTATCAAACGATTTATTTACGCATTACCGAATGCGCCACTTTGCAGCTGTTTCTATCTTGTTCACAAACAATGAGGAGAGGAGAGTAGAGAGAGGGGGGGGGGAACAGTTTCTGACGAATGATAGAAGAATCAAAAGTCGAACGTTTTAATCGTCGAACCGTCCGCTATCTTAATTAATACTAAAAAGTTACGTTATCACTTGTACGTACGTACGACTCTGTCGCGGAAATCGACGAGCAACGACCCGGAGTACGAGTTCCGTTTGAAATAGAACGACACACTGTCAAGTTGCTCGCACGAATTCTCTCTGTGTCACGTGTCTGATTACACCGTGTCCCTTTGGTGTCATGTGTCCACGGTTACACCGGTGTGTTGGTTAAAATACACGAACGTGGCTGCCAAAAAAAATGTCGACCCGAAACGGGTCGTATCCTCATCGACGTGGACGGGAATTTGAAAAAATTCCAAATCTTTTGATGTCACCTCCAGATGTATATGTATATATATGTGTGTGTGTGTGTGTGATTTTCCCCTTGTGTCGCCGTTTATACGGGTATCGTTGATCATTCTTGGTCTTGATTAAACGCGGCGTATCCCTACACTTGGGGGATCATCTGCGGGTACCGGTATAAGGATGTTGAAAAGAATTGTGACTTAAATTCCTTCAGAAAGTGTTTTCATCTCGGGAAAAGTCTCCTCGTCAATTTTTATCGACCCAGGATCTATTCACGAAATGAACACAGAAAATATACTATCTCTCTCTCTCTCTATATATATATATATATATATAAAAAACAGCTTCACCGAGTGTAGGATCGTTTAATCATTCGCGTGGCAAGTGAATTCGTCGAAACAGTTTGCGCAAGATGTTCCGCGAACATTGCTCAAATAAAAGTTGTACCGCGTTACCGAACAGAACCGGAGCTTGTCCATTATCTTGTAAAGAATATGTACGTGTACACGTGTAGATGTGTCGGTGCGAGTCGTGCGGGCCTTAAGGGGCGTGCATACGAAATTCCCCTGCCCCCAGGATATCCCGACGATCCTCTCCGACTAGAGGATACTTAATGTCGGATCCGCAGCGGTTGGCAAAGGTCCAATGAAATTTCGCATTGACTACACAAAAGCGACTTGCCTCGGTGTTCTTGTTTCTTTTCGTTCTTTATCTCTCGTTTTTCTCTCTGTGTGTTTCTTTTTTATCTTTCGTTCTTCTTGCTCCCGGTGGCCGACATTTTTGGAGCTAGGCGCGGCATGATTTTTCTTTTATTTTTTTTTTTTATAATTCTCGTCCTCTTCTCGTTTCATCTGCCGCCGGTCCCATTCGACGAAATTACATCGTTTAAATGATTACTTCAACACGTGCTGGGATATAATACATATACATATATGTATTCATGTGTAAGGTTTGCCGTACGTGGTCTATGTACTTTCATATTTTTTTGCGTAAGAATTATACAGTCTTTTTTTTTTAATATTGTTCCCGTAAATATTTCGCGAATTTTATTTTACCCGACGTTTAGCTCGGTTTCGCTGTGTGCGTGATAGTTTATTAGCGGAGCCAGGTTGGAAATATGTACCGGTGTATGTGTGTGTGTGTGTTCCGGTGTGTCGTTTTTCCGCGGCGGATTAAATATAGAAAGGAAAACTGTGCGTTTTGAATTGATACGTCAGAGTTTATTCTGTTTGACGAACAAATATGGTTATATTATCGCGAGCGAAAACCGAGCAATGCGCGAGAGAGTTAAACACATCGGATATCTCATTAAGTTAACGTGGGATCATATTTTCCGCGTTCGCGAAACGTTTCGCGCGTGCATGATTTCCAACCCCGTTTTCCCATCGCGTTCATTATATATAACCCTTCGTCATCGTCCGGATGATTCATGTCCGAAACGTGTTGAACTGTTTTTAGTCCGACTATCGTGCAACTCGTTGGCTTAAGAGAGTCGGAAACACGTGCGAACTTCTGTCGCTGGGGGAAAAATAAAGAGAAATAATACAATTTGGATTTTATTTGCCACGGATGAGATAGGTTGATGGTGTGTGTTATAGTACCGGATAATCGTTCGTGCGAATATATAATCGCGGTTAGTTAATTAGTAACGATAATAAAATGTGCAGGTGCTTGTTCCACGGTTTCTTTTGTTTTTCGGCAATTTCAACGAGTCGTAAAAGAAATTTATGCGCAATATATTACCATTATTCGCCAACGTTCTAACCTGTGTTTTATGAATTTCCTTGATACAGATTTCATTCGGCACGTTTCAACGTCGATAATTAAAACACCACGGAAATAACTTCTCTAAACGGTATCACTGTGTACTTTTTCACAATCACGTGATTATAATGAAATATTTATATTCTCCATGTAGAATGTTACATGGTTGAGAAATTTTAATTACGCTCTTACGTGGAGTATAGATATTTAAATTGCACACTAATTTTCCCCCTAGGAATTTTGTTGAAAAATTTATTTTCCCACGAATGCGAGGGAAAACAACATAAAACAACGAAGGCCTTTTTTTTCGCTCGCAACCCGTGTTACACCGTTGTAATTTATGCATCGTTACCAAAACACTAATGCCACCGCGATCCGCGCGTAATATGTTAATTGTTTCGCACGATTAACCAGCGTGAGATTGCAGGTTTCCCGCGGAGACAACGTACGAAGCTAATGCACGAGTTTCTTGCTACGTTCGCGCTAGTTTAACTACAGTTTACTCTCGAGGAACACTCCTCGTCTCTAACTTCGTCGTAGCGCGGCGAAACTCGTGTCGTGTCTGTGAAAAAGTTTATGCTTCGACTGTCACTTTGTACTCGACGCTTTTACGTTTTGTCGGGATAGCCTTTATCCCCCCCCCCCGTAAGAATTTGTCGCCGACACTGGATACCGTTCCTCTTTTATTCGACTTGCAATATTCAGCTTTCCGGAAGAAAAAGAACGATATATTATTCTCCTGCTGCGAATCTTCAACATTTTTCAATCGCTAATATTCCCTCGTAAACTTCCGTCGAATTGTTCCCTCTGTGAAATCCGTCGATTTATCGTTTAAACGACGAGTTTCATCTTAAAAATTATAATTATAGACGATTTAATGCCTTAAATCACAGTTTTTACGATGATAGAACCTAGTCTATCGTCCATAGACTATACTTTCGAAAATTCGGCAAATCTTTTTTTCTCTTCCAATACTCTCTGCCACGTAGAACTTGAGAAAAGAGATCGTCTCCCTTAATCTCCGACGGTACAACGAATTCTTTGTTGCCGTGGCACTTAATCCCTGGCTGCGTGCGCGGAAACGAAATAAAAGTACGCCTTGTGCGGTGCGTCGTACAAGTACATCCATATACATATATACCCACACAAATGCACACGTACGCACGTATACATTCATATACATAGACAGCCGCGCGAATCATACACGTTCCCATAAGACGGCCCGGGCGAATCCAAAAGGAATCCACTTTCCTGCAGAAGCACCGCGGGAGAAATTCCAGACGAGAAAACCCTCCGACGTGTCGTCGCGGTGGCAATGCCGGTGCAGATATCGATCGGTCCGGGGTAGTCGCAGCTTCTCTTTAAGTCATCCGGGGCCCCGGACCACCCACGCATCCGCCCCTGCTTCCACCCGCCGGCAACCCGCCCACGCAGCAGAGCCCTGCAGCTTCATCCACCGACGCGCACACCACCCATCCCTCGACACCCTCTCCTCCCTTTCAACCACCCTCCCCCTCCCCCAACCCCTTCTCTTCCTGCCGTCAATGCGTCCATCCCTATTTCCTTTTATCCCTTCGGGTTCTTTCGATCTTCGAACTCCGCTCTTAAATTTCTTCGTCGCTGCACCGCTGGACACCGTCGACGACGGTTTTCACTCCCGTCGATCCGACGAGGTGTTTTCTCTTCGGGATTTTGACGATGTTTCGATATTTCGACAAGGTCTTGTCTTGTTTTTATTTTTTTATTGTATTTTGAGGGGGATAGGGGGAGAGGGAAGGAGGTGTGACTAGTTCATTGATTTTGTTGATTTTGTCGATTTTGTCTTTTTTTTTTGGGTTTGGTAGGCTTTGTGAAAGTTTTTGATCGGCAACACGACGACGGTTGTAACGCGATGGGTTATCGATTTCTCTTTGTATTGATTCGACGGTATATTATACGTGTAGAGTGTAATTTGGATCGATGTGTGCGGGGGTATATGTATTTCAGGTTGTTTGCGTCGCGCTCGATGGTGAATCGCGCGTTCGCGGAGCGTTTTCTGTAGATGTCACTGAGAGTGGCGTTTTTCGTAGTTTTTTTTTTATAATAGATTATGTAAAATCACCGCCGGTTGGTAGGTATATGGTACGTGTGTCCGTGTGATGGTAATTCCTGTATCCGTCGGTTCGTTCGTAGAAGACTTTCGAGAATAGATTCTTTAATAATAATAATGATAATAATAACAATTTAGATAACATCTTGAAATTCAATCTGTTATTCATATTGGCTCTTCTCTTATTCCGCCCACGCGGAGCCCGCAGCTTCTACCATGGCGTGTTTCACTTTGAAGAGAGTTTGCCCGAATCATCCTTGTCGTCTCCTTTGAAATCAGTACTTTGAAATCTTCCGGAACTATTGCCAGTCCTTTCGTCCTTGTCCTTTCGGAAAGTTAAGCACCACCACTTTCGCAGAGTATTTTCGATGTTCAACTTCGATCTCTCTCTTTCTCTTCCTCTCTCTCTCTTTCACTGTCGATTACTTTATACACCGCGCCCCGGCGTCTTAAATATAATACGATCTCTCGAAAATCTTATTTACCCGTTTCCTCGTCACAAATACAACCGTATAGTTTCGTTCGTCGAGCCAGAAAAACGGGAGCTTATTCCACGAGGGAAACTTTCCATCCCCCTCTCCCTCCCTCCCACCCTCTACCGAACAACGCCGGACGTGGAAAGATTGTTTATCCACTCTAACGTATTAATAAACAGACAGAATTTCTCGTGCCGGTGGCGAACAAACAATCTTCGCGGAAATTCCGCTGCTTGCCGGCAAACAACCGCGGATTTTCAAACACGTTCGCGGTTTTGCAAGAACCATACCCACATACAGGTTTCGTACACTTGGGTAACCTAACGTTAGATTCTTACCTGACCCTATCCAGTCGTCCAGTCGATTCTCCAAGTTTCTCATCCGATATGGAGAATGAAAAAGCCAGGAAGCTGGTGGCCGGCCATTCTCCCGCCGGCATAACTCCCGCATTCTACGTTTTCGCATTTCCAGAAGGTTTTCCCACCCCGCGCTCCTTCCAGGAAGCCACGAGTATCGATCTCACCCTCGTACACCAAAGCCTCTCTCACTCTCTCTCTCTCTCTGTAGCAGTCTCTCTCTCTCTCATTCATTCACTCACTCGCGTGCGCGTTCTCTCTCTCCGTCAGCCTCGTTTATTATACTTCTTTTCGAGGGTGAGGGAGGCTGTGCGGATATCTGGAAGGGAGAAGAAAGGGTGGAAAATTTCAGGACGTCGAATGAGAGCAGCATGGAGAGAGCACCCGTGAGAGAGAGCGAGAGAGAGAAAGTTTCAGCTGCATTCGCAGCTAAACGCGGTCGAAGATAATGACCGGGGTCATCCGCGAGGCTATCTCGTCCGACGGTTCTTCTCGTTCGTGTTCCTGATACCTTTTTTTTACCAGGCGTCGTCTAGAGTCTAACGAAACGATGTAAAATTTCTTCGATCTCCACGCGATTTTTATCTTACCGACGCGTACGTATTTTAATTTTTATCTGTTCATGTTTTGCTTTGCGGTATTACTCGCATTGATATCGATTTTAGAATATTGTGCGTTATATTAATACCGAGAATCGTTGGAGGAACGATGTTTTCGTCGTGGAAAAGCGAGTAGCGTTATCTTTCGATTACTTTCCGTGTTTTTTGAGGAAGATGGGAGGAATCGAGAAGTGGAAAGGGGTGATGGTTGAAAATTTAATCGATCGTTTTGATAAACGTTTCATTGTTGATTTAGAAGCGTCACGTTAGGATTGTCGTGGTCGCCAGGGTTATGGTTGCGTTTGACAATTATTACAAGTTACATATACGCATTAGTTTTGGAAACCGAGGCGAAGCATAAGTTCCGGCAAGTTTGATACACTTTGTCGCGGGATACGGCGGTTAAATGATCGTTGCCAAAGGCAGCTGTTCCCTCTATAGCGGTAACAGGATTACCGTAGATACCGAGTAGAAAGTCAAATTGATTCCCATTAATCCCCAAACAATTCCGACTATGGCTTTCCATTCGGTATCCTACGTTTATAACCCGTTTACGATATAAAACAACTTTTCTACCAGATATTGGTATCCATAAAATAAAGACCGTCGCTTTAAACGTAAAATAGAAAGCAAAAAATGATTTACATATATTTAATATAATTAAATAAAATACAATCTAGTAGATTATTATAATTTTTCCTGCTCTACAACCTCGTGTGGTTTTCGTGTCACGAGCGAATGATATTATACGTGTATGTATAAGTACGTAGCGGAATTCAAAACGTCCAAGGTAATTTCCTTGTCGGCGATTATGTAAAAAAGTTCGTCGACCTGTTTATTTTATCGTGAACGTCGATTCACGATTCTGCTACAAAGTGCAACCTGAACCCAACAAATCCCGAGGACGACGGTCGCATAACGCCGAGAGAGAGAGAGAGAGAGAAAGAGAGAGCTACCTTGCTTGCGTTGCCGTTCGCAGGATTTATGGATGTTCCGATATTAAAACGAAAATGTAATTTACGAGTAGTCCCGAACCGTTCGGTTGCCACTCCGCAGCTGCAACCAACATAGAAGCGTGCCAATATCAATCGTTTTACCGTGAAAAGAAGGAGAACATAACGTTCGGCAGTCCTCCAAACGTTATTGTGCCTCTATGTTTGTATATATGTATGTATGTATGTATGTATGTATGTATGTATGTATGTACGTACATATGTATAGGTCCGCGTTGCCGCGTACAACGAATAAAAATCCCCGGGACATCGGTTTTTAACGAAGTTACGTACCGCCGAATGTAACAAGTTTTTATTTCGTCGGAACGTGTCTGTGACAGGAGTTTGCATTTAAAGCGTGTGTTTTTATTATCAGTCCATCGGTTCCTTTTAGTTTTGCTATTCTATTGTTTGCATGAAAGCGCATGTCGAACGAGGGTTTCTTTTTTTTTTTACTGTTTTATTTTTTACTTTTGTAACAATTTTTTTATTTTTTCGTTATCCTCGCCTAGTCGATATGGAAAAATACTATGTGTGTTTTTTTTATCGTCGCCGGTGATTGCCGGAATATTCTCGTTATTATTGTAATATGTGTTTTAATACCGGAATAATGGTGTATCCGGATAAGTATGTATGTGTATGTGTCTCACACTCACGATGCTCAGGTATTCTCGATCCTCGTGTACTATATCCCCGGTATCTGATTATCTACGGTATCTAGATACGGCAGGTGTTTCAGATATTCGAATATTTTCGTTCGCACGATAACGAATATATTTCCCCGAGCTTTTATTGCTTCGGCTAGAGAACATTTCCCGGCGAGTATTTCAGCTATGTGTGTTTGAAAATTTATGCATATCCGGGATACAGGTTCGGTATCTTCACACTTTGCGAATTATATTCGGCATTCGCGACTCGGTGACCCGGATAACCGTATTTATTATTGACAACGCGAGTAGATAACGCGGTTCCCAGTGAAAAAGGAATAATTCGCTGAGAAACTGTTAATGTAAATATACATATTATACCGTATGTATTAAACAATTTATCGTTCGCCGCAGTTAAATGTATTTCAATAATAATTCACGACCGACTTCAACGATCTTGGAAATAGCTGAATTTAATATATTATACCTTCATTTATTCAAACACCATAATTGTTTGTTTATTAAAAATTTAATTTACATTCGGACACTTTTCCAATGAAATTTTCCACGATATAAATTTCAAATGCTTATTAAATAAACGATAGAAATGATCTGTGTCAAAATATCATCAGAATAAACGGTGAAATCTTCAACGTTTTAATCGTATGTATATCCACTTGTTTATCAGTCCCGTGCGGTTGAGATCCACTGAGAAACATCGACCGTACAAACGAGATACTCGATATCGATTTTCTACGCCGCTGAAAACCGGGATCGCGTGCGCGAATCATTCTAATTTCCATTCTACGGGCTCAGTCACACGGCTGACACGAGTGTGTTTGTCCCATTATGTATGCGAATTATCTGCTACGATAACGTCATGATTTTCGGCCGGCTAGGAGAACTGTTGTGTGTCGAGCACCGAGTGCCTGGTTATCTTTGTTTGTCACAGGAAACGTTTGTCACCTGTTTAACAAGAAATATGTGTGTTTTTTTTTAAATTGTTGTTTTATTGCATGAATTGAGACGTTGTAAATCCACACTGATTATATTATCGATGTAGTAGCGTGTTCTAATCAAATTGTATTATTTCTCTGTTACAGGTAAGTGTCCTATGTTTTCCGGTAGACAGTAAGTTACGGCGATAAGCGTAAGTCAAACGTATCACGTTCGTAAATCGTGTTTGATTTTCATCGATCTCGATCCGACAGGTCGATGTCGTAAATTTATGTGAATTATCGAAATTACGATTCGTCGTGCAAAGTTGTAATTAGATATGAGAATGACAAGAGAGAATAATTAAACGTTTGGTAAATTGGACGATTTTTTGAAAATCGCAACGATTTACGACATCTACTTTAATACTTTTTTTTTATTTCCCGCGGTAGAAGTTTTCTGCGCCAGTTTTCCAACATTCCCGATAAACAAATGTGAATACCGATACTAATGGAATAATTAATACAACTTTGCACGAGCGATTATTGGCGGCGAGTAATTAAAGTAAATTTACCCCAGTTTTCGGTATTTATTAAACATCGTTCTTTTTTTTTCTCGTTCGTCCATTATTTTCACGGACACAATGCTTCTTTTCACGTGTCCCCAACATACATATAGGGTGGTCATTTAACCCTCTTTATCACGTTCTTCTGACGCGTTTCCCGAGTTCCGGTGGATCCCACCTTTGTCGAAAAAAATAAATAAATGTGTGTCGCAAAGCATAGACGCCGGATAACGAAAGCACGTGACTAGTCGTCGGTTAGGCCAAGCCTAATCTCCTGCGTATAATAGACACGTTATCGATACCGTCGATCGTGGGTGGGACGGCACCATGGCGTGAAAAAATCTTTTCCTCAAAGGAACTCGCTCGTCATATCATTCGTTTGTAATCAACCGGATCCAAGATATCCAAGATTACTCACCGCGTTGCATCGGAATAATCAAAAGTAAAATCTAGCAGCTGCTCGATAAGAATAATCACAATTAATTTTTTACCGTAATTAACCTAATCGTCCCCCCTGGAAAATCGGAATTTCTCGACACACTTTTACCATTTACAAATAAATCATTTTCCGTGTCTACCGATGTTAACTACGAATATACACTGTCCATTGTTTCAAGTTTAATCAACCAGGTACGTTTCGAAACTGTGGAACAGTGTATATGTATATACGGTGTTCCATGTATGTGAACTTCGGTAGAAATGTTTTTTTCACTTGTGTGGTACTCCGTTCGAGCCGTGCTGTCAGGATTTTTTTAATTACTGGTTGGTATAAAAAAAAAAGAAGTGTTTCTCTCTTGTATTTTTGTTTTCTATCGGGAAAACAATTGTCGGGTTATGTTCAAGTTGGTTTTCGGTATCGTTCGTGCCGGATGGAAATTCAAGACTTGAGCAGGCAGTGTCGTCCTCCTCGAAATTCGAGCCTCGTGGTTAAACGCGGTATTCCACGCACCTCCCAGCAATTTCCAGCAGGGAATTGCAGCTCGCACGCGCGCGAATTTCTCCGCGGCGATGACGTCGAACGGAAATCTCCGGACGCGCGTGTGAAACCTTCCTCCGTATCGTTCGGTACTTAATAGGCATGTCAATTGTGCGGCTGCGGAATTTCGATTCTGAAACCACGTGCATGTGGGACACCCTCGTATGTGTGAATTCCACGGGGATGTCCCGCGAAGGATACGAAAATTTTGGGTTACTTTATGCGAACGATATTTTATTTTTATCATCAAATAGCTTGACTATTTTAAATTTACCTATTTTTAGTGGAAAGTAATTTCTAATTTTTACTTCAGCGTCATTAAATCGGTTAAAATAGTTTCCTTATTAAAAAAGAATCTCAGATCTGAGATTGGTTTTACATCAGCAATTTTTATCGATTTTTTATTTTTAGAATCATTGACGAATGAGTGACATAAATAAAATATGAGGATCATTGTGTTAGGTTTGATATTTCGATAAGAGGAAAATCAGGGAAAATTAATAGAAATGGGTGAGAGGTGACGGAAGAATCGATCATTAATCGACGCACCGTTTCGATGTAATTGGAATGTAATTAGTAATTATGATTTAAGCTAACGTCAAAGCATCCGACCGCGCTATAATATATCTCCGTCGTATTGAATAATTTCACGTAGCGGAATGATATTATAGTTTCGTGTAACTTCAAAGACGCACTTACGTTTACCGCCAAACGAGCTTGCACGGCCGGGATGTCAAACAGAAACACTTCTCGGAACACGACTACAAAGCTTCCTACCGTGTCCCAGACTCCTACCAGGAATGTCAATTATCCGCCAATGGAATTTCTGCTCCCTGACGCGACTTGATTACCCGCATATCCACGCGCGGGTGGATATATGAATTTTTTTCACCCTTTTTTTTTCTTCTTCTTCTTCATCGACATCCCCATGGTATTTCATTTTCCACCGGTACGATCCATTATCTTAGATTGCAGAACGCTCAATCATTTTCACGCAATTTGTCGTAGGTATTTATATCTTTTAAAGGGAAATATTTACCGATCGTTTAATTAATCCGGATATGGACTAATTCGCGGTTCATTTTATTTAAATATTAATTGATATTACGTGTATAAAACGATGGAAAATTTTGTATTATTCAGATTTTTCAATTGAATTATTGTACACGAGATGATAATGTTACGCGCAAGAATGCGGCTGTAATAACCGATATCCAACTTAATGCTATTGATCGGTTATTAACTCAACGCGAACCGTTGGCACATAAGTTTGATTAAGCTCGTTTACGATGCGTTCTACGTGTATCGAACAATATATTCGCTTGGTAAACGATATTTCCACCATGATTTTAATCGTTTCGCGCATTTGTTAGCCGGTGATTACTTTCGCCAACGGGGAAAATGTTTTTATTATATTATCAAACGAGGAATAGAATTTTCCGGGACATTATTATACAAATATTTCGCGTTCGTTGGAAACACGTTGAAAACGCGAACGGGATTGGAAGAGTAAGCGTGACCGAACGATTAAAATTCCACCGGAAATGTGGTACAGGAAACGCGAAGAAATTATGGGCCACGGTTTATGTTCTCCATTTGCTTTGTTTGATATCCCAGTCTCCCTAACAGTTCTCTCTCACTCTCTCTCATTATCTCTGTGTCTCTCTTTTTTTTACAGCGATTTTCCGTGTACACCGTGGCCCGTTTTCGAATCGCAATTAAACCGCCGTGAGTGCCGATTAAGGCCGATTTGTATTCAAGTGGCGGTAATGAAACAATAATGCCTTTCGAGATAACCGTTCGCCGTCCACATTCCTTCGTCCAGCGTCATCATTATCATCCATTGTCATTACCGTGACGTCCTACTCGTGCCAGTTTGTGATCTCACGTGAGATTCATTATCCAATTTGTCGCGAACCGCGGTGACACGCTTCGTTATTTTCCTTTTTCCCCCCTAGACTTCGTGCCTTTTTTTTCCTCGTTTTTTTTTTCCTCGTTTTTTTTTCTTCCTTTATCCACGTTCGAACCGCTTCGCCGTGAAATTGATACACCCGTCGTCGCGATCACCAGGTGATCGTGATTACGACGGAGGGAATATGAAATCGCGAAGGAAAATTTATTCGTCCGCTGCCGGAAATCTGAATCGCGATTTCTGCGGTGTTGTAATTCCGTTATGAATACAAGAGAGCCGCGTTACGGTGGAATATTATCATTTTACGAAGTTTCACCGTAACGTATTCGTTCTGTTTAAAATACGGAGAAGAAAGACAATGAGAAAGAGAGAAAGAAAAATTTACAGAATAATTTCCACGGTCGAAAGTTGTTTGAAAATCCGATGCGTTCCCTTATTTTCATGTTCTCGTTCTCATTTTATACTATATACGTTTTGCCGGTCGAACGTGAAGAACTCGCACGCGAAATCTGACCTGCGATCCTTGAATGGGGTCCAGGTATTATCGCGACCCTGGAATTAAGCGGTTCTTCGCGAAGAAACCCGTTCATCAGGGCGTCCCTTTGCGTTCTTGCTTTGTGAGAAAACATCCGACCGTCTTCGTCCTCGTCGTCTAGAAGTTTCGTGCCACGAAATTCTTCGAGCGCGAAATGTTTCAAAGCGGAGAGAACCGGGAGACTGAAAAAAAAAACATCCGAGGGTGAAATATAATTTTTTTTTTTATTAATCACTGTCGACGCGTGTCTCAATTAAACCCGTGCCAAAATTATCGTATCTAATTAAAATAATAATCTCGGGAGAAAGAAATACTATTGCCGGTAAGAAACATCAATTGCTAGGAATAAAAAGAATGAATTGTAATTGGTGTAATTGATCGTAATGATTGCCCAGTAAGTAATTATCGTATACGTGAGGGATCTCGTATCGCGTTTGAAAGTGTGATAATTTATCGGAATCGCGAGCCGACACGCTGTCACGTAACGTAAGGTTACTATTATTAAATTCAACATTTCCAAGATTTTCTCCGCGCGACAAATGACGTGTCCACTCGTCGAAGGAATAATAGCGAACTTCCTTCTCAGGTGTAATCGTACTCGAGACACACCATGGACAATTACCTTTCGAGAACACGATGAATCGCGTGGCGATTCGCAGAAATTACAGTGTGAATACACTGTCACGGTGATTATATTCTTTTACCAGCGCTCGGAAACAAAGGAATCCAACATCGAAATAATTCCTCGTTACGTGATTTAAATACTAACACAATTAATCATTTATTTACACGAGATTCCATTTAATTCATTAAAAATCCTAGGAAAACTAATAATAAATTTTCTTTAGTAAACAATAATTAGGAGGAAAATGTGAAAATTTTAACGATCGAGGCTCTCTGAATTTTCTTAATTATTTTCCCGTTAATGCGACACTTGACGGTCCTTTTGCTAACATTTTAAGCCAACCTACTCTAATAGCGACGGTACGTCGAACGACTCTTTTGCATTTAAAGCGTTCGAATGAATAGTACTCGGAGCACAGCGTAAATTTCTACGTCCCAAAGAAACGGGGGGGAGGGGAGGGGAAAAACGGGTATGTGAATTTTCTCTACAGCGTCACGTTCTCCGAGGTACAGGATTTTCCTATCCTTTGTATCTTGTTCAAGATACATCCGAAAAGCTTCCACGTGAGACACGGATGGCTCTGTTGTCAGGAAAAATAGGGGAAAAGGAGCCGGGGAAAAATCGGGGAAAAATCGGGGAAAATGCGGAATCGTACTGAGACTGCGATGGGTACTACTGTCTTGTTCCGCTATCTCAGTTTCCCCCTTTTTACATTTATGTGTCTTTCCTCGGTCGCGCTATCGCGTAGGAAAAATAAGAAATAATTTATTTCCGTGTATCTTCGAACATTCTACACGACGACAACGACGTTCGTTTGCGTCTGTGTGCGTCGCCGCTGCCGGCTACGTTTTTATTCCCTCGGTGGGATCGCAGGGCCAATATGATGATACTCCTGTGAATTTTGTTTTTACATCATTTTCTATGCTATATCTTTCCAGCCATTTCGCCCGTTTCCCCTTATCTCTTGGACTGTCGCGGTTTTATTCTCTATCTTTGCGAATTTTCGTTTCGCCTCGTCGGACGTTGTTGCAACCGTGTTTGTTCGCGATGTAACTGATTTTGTTGTTGTTCTTGTTGTTCCACCGTCGTTTCTTCGATAACCGAGATTACGACGATGAGATAGTTTTGTTATACGGAAATGTAGAAACCCGGTTTTTTATTTTTACCCGTGTACTTACGGATATATTTATCGTGTTTGTTGGTAGGATAAGAAACGTGGTGTATGTAAATCCGTGGATTTACGTAGCCGTCAAAAATTTTCCGTGACTTTGTAGAGAATGGGTGTTTTATTTTTTTTCTCTCTCTCTCTCTCTCTCTCTCTGTTTCTTGTTATCATAAAACTCTGCTACGAACTATGTACTAAGCCCATTCGTTTCCCCTACATCGACCTAGCATTACCGAGATTTTGTAACAACGGCTTACAAGGCCAAAATTGCTCGGGTTGGTTCGCTAATACGTGGTATTCACGCTCCCGCACGAGAATTTCGCTTCGAACGTAGCAACATAAAGTTCACTTTGTTCCGCCGATAATACATTGTTCCGACATACTTTTATCTAAAACGCGCTGGGAAAAATCGCGCAATTACGCTCTGGAAATTTTCTCTCTTTCCCTCTCTCTATCAAACCGGAAGAACTTTACGTATCACTCGATCCATTAACGTCAATCTAAATAGCAAATGAAACATTTGGAAATTTAAAGGACACTTAAATATATTAAAAAACAGACACACATGCATTTATTTACTAAATTCAAAGCTAAAAAAGTGTTACGAGTGTCTACACAGTAATAAAAGAAATTCGCATAAACATCAATATAAATCCCTCCTTCAATGGATATACGTCAGCAATCCTAAATAAATAAACAAACCAATAGGAAAATTCTTTCCACAAAATACTTTGTCTCCCAAAGTCTCTACGTTTTCGTTCCCCGGATCGATCGCCAAAAGAAACTTTGAAACGGTAACCCCCACGAGAGTTTCTCTCCCCTATTTTTTTTCCCCCGTACCCTCCCGAAGGGAAACTCGGTCCGATTCGATGTTTCTTTGAGGGTATCGCATCTGCCATGGGCAATGGGAACCACGCGAGCCTGCGAAACCAGTCCGTCGGGATCACGTGAGCTAAGAGTGGTGAAACGAAGGAGAAGGACAGAAAGAGAGAGGAGAGGAGAGGAGAGGAGAGGAGAGGAGAGGAAAACGAGGTGGGGTCTATGGGAGAGCCCTATCCTCCGAGTTGGCCATGCTCCGAGCCTGACAATGAGAGGGAAGAGAGTTTCTATCGGATTCGTAAAGTAGCCTTCAGACGATTCGCGTTCTAAAAGGAACTCGAGATCGTTGGATGTCTCCCCGTGGTTTTCACCGAGCATCAAATGGATTCCATTGTACGGTATTTTAGAAACTTCTACGGAGAGTTGGGTTTTTCGAGAGGTTCCGACTTGATATCGATGGCTATCGGATAATTAGAGGTGTTGTTCTCTTTTTCTTGTTGTTGTTTTTGTTGTGAAGTGGAATCCTCGATGTGATTCTTGGTTGTGTAATAATATTGGTAATATTTTTGAATTTTTATATTGGTTTGTTTTTTATAAAAGATAGAAATGATAGGGTATGATATTTGTGATGTTTTAGGGTGTTTCTTTTTTAATTTTTGAAAAAGATCGTGGGTGTTTTGTATGGTTGAAGTGATTCCCCGTTTGTTTATAGGCGAAAAGAATTCGTGGATCACGTTTGCCCAAGTGAGAGTGTCGATTTGTTTTTTTTCGTGGAATTTTTATCAGCGTTTCCATGTCCGACGGGAATATCCGTGAATGTGTGTATGTATGTACAATGGGTGTTATTACACGCGGCGAGACTTCGATCCGTCAGTGAACCGTCGCGTTTCATAATTTTCATCCGAGTCATAAAAACATAAAAATATAACGCGAAATTACGATGGCGAATTCCCAGCGACGCGTTTATTGTTTGCCTATCATTACGTAAACGGTGTTACTTCGTACGCTGTTGGTGGTAGTTTCGAAAACCGAACACGGGGATTAAACAATTACCCGCGACACGTGAAACATGTATATTTACCAATCGTTTTTCTATTACGCCTCTTTATCGATCAGCGTGTCGCGTTACGTGACGGCCAATATATTACGCGGTAATTTCTTTCGTCGTTTGCCACTATAATTTCTATAAAACAATAACAATATTCACCATCGTACTATTTACCGTTCGTGAGTTTATCAAAAAGCGTTCGATACGATTTATCCTCGTCAACAAGATCTTTTCCAAACTCCGTTAATATCACCGTTAACGGAACATCGACGTTTTAACACAGCCGTCGGTATTTACCGAACGTCAACAAATATTATTGGTCGCCCATTAGAACGATGTAACGCCACGCATCGGAATGGTATTAACATAACATTAACACGCCATCGGTATAACGTTAATGCAGTGTTTGTAAATACTCCGGAATACCGTCGTAATTTCCACAGAAATTTCGAACTCTACCGTATGAAACCCCAAATCGGAGATTAGCGATGCACGATACATACATATATACACATATACATACATATATACGTGTTATCGGTCGTACCGAGGGGTTAGTCGATAGGACACCCGGTATATACGGAGCCTCATGGTTCATCATCAACGTAAATACTCGTACAACATAGATTCGCATACGCGAGACGATCCAGGATTACCAGGCTCGTTTCAAAGGTTCATTGATAAAACTATTTTACCAGGACAGAGAGTTCTAGCCCTATGTTTCTCTCTCTCTTTCTCTTATCTGACTGATACACGGTGAAAACGCAGCCTAGACCACGGGCGAGCGGTAGCAAAATTGAAAATCGGCAGTCTGGCGAGCGTTAACTCGACGCCGTGATAAGGAAACCCTGGCAGAGTGCCAAAATACGATGCCATCTTTCTCCCGCGCGAAATATTAGCGACAGGATTGATACATAGGAAACGATATTTACAAAACGTCGTTGTCCGAACTCAATAGTGTTTTACGATACTAGTGCACGGTTCGATTTGATGATCCGAACCTTGTTTGTTATCTGTGCGAAGGACCAAGGGTTATTGATAAGAATGATGGAGGGAATCGGTGATATTGTATGTTAGTTTCTTTTCACATCTAATTAGATTCTCTTTTTAGAAAGATTTTTAAATGAATTCTAGAGACGAGTGAAATTGTTATTTAGAAATTTGGAAATAGTGAGGGTAGAAATCGATTCGGAACGGGGACTATGATATTTTTTTTATGAATTTCATAGGTAACAGTCAGTTGGTGTTAACGAGCCGTGTCGTTGCGGTTGCCGGTGAATTTTCATCAACGATTATTTCGCGTCGAGGTGTGCGCCATATGCATTTTTATTCGAAACTCAGCCCTCTCCTATTCGTCGTTCCGTTTCGACCACCGTACCGTAAATATGACACGTATGACCATAAAATTCTATCCGTACGATTATGGTTTTTTCCGCGTCCGCCGATAACGTTTCTGGCCGAGTGCCAAAAAACGGAGACCTCTTCGTAACAAACGGAACGCCATGATTGGACCGGGACCCGTTAACGGGAACAGTAACGGAAACCCTGGAAACGTATTTGTCGTTATCTATTCGTTTATCTATCGCGAATGTATCCCCGCCAGGGATGCATTGTTCTTGCAATTACGCGTGTTGCCAGGTGGGTGGAATGGAACGAGGCAAACAATCCGGAAAATTTCGAAGAATTCCTACGCAATCCGGATAAATCTAATGATTCATCGATGATAATAATAGTGACTCGTAATTAGCCAAAAATGTCTTCGTAATATTTCGTGATTTTCACTGGTAAAATTCTTTTTACCAAGATATTCTCGTTTCTATTTTACGATACGTCGAATAAGACCGGAGAAACAGTTGGGAAATCAGTGATAAACACATCGACGGAAAAACGTCGGCTCGCGCGAAAGAGTTCCGTCGACGGGCTTCCAGGAACGTCGAAAATAGACCTGGTCGACTATTCCCGTTTTGCCGGGAAGCTGAAAACCCTCCGCGGATGACCTCCGAGCTCCCCCCGTCGTCGCTTGTTTCACAGCGAATCCGAAGAGTCGAAGGCGTTGGAATTCTGCCAAATTGACTTTTCCAACGCGGGAACGACGAACAAACGGACGGACGTGTGCGATATACCGGTCGCGGGTCATTAAGATCGTGATAATTAAGGTTATCGGTAACGGCGGGTTATTCACTCGCCTCGTCTTTTTAACTCCGTCATTGGACTTTCCACGCTTGCCGGTTGTGTATGTATTTCTCTCGGTGAAAACTCTGTATACACATATATACATAGATATATGTATATATGTATATTTCTCTACGACGAAATCGTTGTATCTCGGTGGCAAAACAAAATTTTCCCGCCTGTTTTCTTCTTTATCTTCCGTTTATCTGAATTTATCGAAAATGATTTGTGTATGTGTACATATATAGTACACAATGTTTACCAGGTTCGAGTTTAATATTTCGATTGATCACGCCGAGGTTAATTACGAAAATGTCCGAATTCTGATACGCGGAGAACGTGGAAAATTTTCCAACGGCGAACGTTCTCTTTACCATGAATAAAGTGGTCGCTGTGGGAAACATGTGGCTGATAGTTTAAGTTTCGGTCCGAAGCCGGCAGCTGCGTGCATTTGTCTTTCACCGCCGTCCCACGAAGCCCCCCCCCCCTGGTGAAGGGACATACAGCTTTTTATCTCCCTCGTTTGATGCCGCTACGTAACATCTGGCACGGACGTGTACCAATTTCGAACTTTCCCGCCGGAGAGTCTTCCTCTCCGTGGGATATTGTTCGCGATCATCTTATACCATCCCTAGATCACTGTCACCGTGATTTTTTCCACCGTAGATCCATACTCTCCTATCATATTGAAAATCTTGCGGAAAATGTATTTAAAAAAAAAAGAAAATATTATCCCAAATAAGGAAATAGCCTCTTTTTATTAATAAATTCTTATTTTTAACAGTTAGATGAGTAGAACAGTGTTTCATCGAATGTACGTTGAATTGACACGTGTGTATCGGTGAATCACTTGATAAAGCTCGCAATTAATTAAATAAAAGCCATGAAGTTCGATCGAACGATGTCGAATTGGTCGCGATGCACGTTCGTCGGTGAAAATTGCGCGGATTCCAGACAAACGAGTATTATGCTAACGCCGGACGGGAATTTCATTAGGAGTGAGTCGGGGCGGGAATTTTTATCGCTGTCCGACCTAAACCGTCAATTTGTACACTCGCCGTGCGAGAGTGTTTCCCTCGCAGACTTACCAACATGAACAAGTACACACACATACACATTCGTTTTGTCTCTGTTATGCACGCTCGTTCCGTCACGCCACGTGCACGCCATAAGCGTACCTTATTAACTCGCATCACCAGCACGCATGTGCGATGAGTTTCTCGGCCCGACGAGAGCCAATCGGAAGCCGCGGACCGACGATGAATTATTCAAACTTGTGGCGAAGCTGCGTCGAATAAAACAGGCGGGAAAGAAGAAAATTCCAAGGAGAGACACAGAAAGAAACAGACAGAGAGAGAGAGAGAGAGAAAGAGACTAGAGGTGATACGTCCGGTTTTCAATTTGTTTTTGTGTTACTTTTTCCTTAGTTCCTTTGTTTTACTGTTTTATAAAAAAGAAGAGGAGTGTATTAGATCCCCAGAGGTGTTGAGAATATTTTTGGGAAACTATACGTGATGGATTCGTTGATCGGTAATTTATACGGTGAAGTTCAGTGGATACCCGATATAATGGATTATCTTTGTTCTACGTGTAGACACTTTAGCGGTTTCTTTGGAATATGAATAATGTGGCGGAGATGAGAAATGAGAGCGGGAGAGGTTGGTAGAATTTTGTCGTGTCATCAGTTTGTTTGTCATAGTCTTTTATTTTCAGTGTCTCTGTATTCCCATTACTTTCTTTTTACTTTTCAATGAAATTAATTGTTTTATCCCATGATCAATGGACTTTTTACCTTTGATTTAAGGTAAAAGTGTTGGGAATTTTTTTTCTTCGGAAATTCAACGGATACACCCGGTATAGTCGAACCTTTCGAAAACGCACGAGATGAACGCGTCACGAATAGGCCACCGAGGGGCCAAGAGTCCTGTGGGATCCTTTTTTCTCTCTCTCTCTCTCTTTCTCCCCACTCTTCTTCGACGCTCCTTTGTGCTACCTCGCCTCTAGTCTTCCGAGAAACAAATGGATTTAATTCATGCGCGTCTGCCAAGGTTCGACCGAGATTGCCCGATACTGGACTCCCGGACAGAACTTGTCCCGAGATAGTTTCTTCCTCTTGAAACACTTCGCCCGGACGTTCCTGTCGTCCCCCAGAAGAATCACTTTCCTATCGAATAAAAAATGGGTCTGATTAATCCATTACCCGCCACAATTCAAAAATATACAGAAAAATTAAATTAACTGTATAATGATATCCATACTAACCAGCTGGAACTATTTTTGCTATAATTGTCGTTGTTTTTATTTAAATATAACAATTTTATTTGGAAATAAAAATTACAGATCGTCCCATATTTGGGGCATTGGTGGGTAATGGGTTAATTTCGAGATTTCAACTATGGAGTCATGGTAACGTTGATTCATATGAAAAAATCACTCCGAATCTGCCCTAATTTACATTATTAATCCCTTCGTTCGTAGGTACACTTATGATCATGTTGTTCAAGTATCAATTAACATTCTTTCGGTAAATAGCTCGCTGGATTGCTTAACGATCGTGTTTACACGAGAACACACGGGACATTAAACTGCAAGCGTTGAACTGCATTAAAGATATTCGTTAATTTTTCCGCCGTTAGGAACGTGGCTCACGGATGATCTTCAAGGCCGCTAATGAAGCTAATTGGGTGTAACGACATTCTGTCGTAAGCTCTCCCCCCCCTCAACCTTCATAGTCGTTCGACGAAGAGTTCGCATCGTATTTCGTTGTTTCTTTTCCCGTCAATGACGAACTCTGACGGTCGTCGTTAATTTTCCATGCGGAAATTTCGACGATTCCGGAACGTATCGAATCTTTTCACCAGGTTCGCTATTCTTACGCTACGTGACTTTTCAATAGAGAGAGATTTCTTATTCTTCTTCTTTTTTTTTTCACGTATGCTGATTGCACAGATGGATTAATCAAATGATATTTGCCCGATGAACAGCCGGTATCGATTCCGATTTCAATTAGCAACCGGCTTAATTTGGTATTTCAGGGAAAGATTGCGCTCCACTCGATCGATCGACCGGAAGCACGCTCGTTATGCCCGGATGCCGTTCACGAACGGACCCGGGGAATGATAATTCGCTGATTTTCGAGAATCCAGTTACACCCGGGTTACATAGATACTACTCCCCCCGTTACATACCGTGTTTTCACTCGTACACTTAATTTCCGTTGTAATTCTCGTCAATACAACTAACTCGATCCATCTAATGTATTCGATCTCCCCTAATATATTCTCTGAAAATCTTAAAAATTCATTTCCTCATAAATACCATCCAACTTTTCCACTCGTAGTCGGTGACGTGATATTTTCATTCTTTTTCCATGCGATTCAGTCAGACCAGAGAAGTACAGTTTAACTGGTGAAACTTTATCGTCTCTCATTACTTTCCAACCTAGTCACACCGACGAATTGTCGTCAATTAAGAGAACAAGGAATCCAGCGGTCGGTTTCTCGACGGTCCGTCGACGTCGACGTCGACGTACGTTCGTCAGGGAGAATCTCCGTGGACGCGTGTGAACGTCGCTTAAACGTTGCCCGGGCACGGCTGACGATCGTAGCCGTTGATGGTTTTTGATTGGCCGGAAGTGACGTCACGACACGCATCACGAGTCGACGGCAGTAATCCGCAGTGTATCTTCATTCGAGTATTGTCCGCTCACGTGTGTTTACTTTCGCGACCGGATTCGCTCGCGCGTTTCATGCGCGAATCGTTGTTATTGTACTTTTCATCGGGCTCAATTGCGTTTAACACTAAACCTACCGACAGTTTAGGTACATATTCTTATCGGATCCGAAAAAATTATAACCTTTGCAATTGATTTCAGGTAACAGTTAATTTGGCAGAAAGAACTGTATTTTCTTTATGTCGATTAAAGATATTAACGTTGAAGGTATAACGTTGCATATAGGCACTTTAATAAACAAATTTGAAAACGACGACGGTAGATAGGTAATCTCCGACGGATAAACGGGTACCGAGGTCTAATTCATGACTATAGTAATCGATCTACCGTTTGAGCATGCGAGAAAAACGAATCTCTCTCCCCCCTTTTCACGTACGGTGAAACGATTTCAAGGAATTTGATTAATAGTACTTTTTTTTTAGTAAATAAATATGAAACAGCGAGGATCGTTTATCATCCGCTCATCACTCCCGTTCTTCGTGTTTGTCGACGATTTCAAATACTTTGATAAAGATCCTAGCTTACTTTACTTTACCAAGAATTTAGACTTTGTACACTTTGAAATGTGAACCAGAAGTTTAGACCTCTAAAAGTTCTTTCGTACAGATTTTTTTCGATACACCTATACAGGAGTGGATATTAACTAAAAATGCGTTATATCGTTTAGACAATTTTAAACTAAACCTACTATTAATTAAACAAGTAAATTAATATAATTAAAAATATATTTAGTCCTTTTCAAATCCTTTCTCGAATAATATAAAACACCACGAAGTCGTCTAGTGACTTTCCCCAGACACCCTAGGGATACCACGAGGCTGTCACGGTGTCATCCAGCGACGTCGCGTTAACTTTCCGCGAACGTGAACGCATGTCGCAGTTTCGAAAATCGTAACTGGCCGGAAATCCGCGGTTTCGCGGCACGGTGAGCCGTTCGCCGATTTTATGTCGCTCGTATGTTTGACGTCCCCGCGCTCGTATAGTAACGCTCGTTACGCTCGGCCACGTGTTACTTAGCGCCGACTGAAACGCCGCGTTATTCGCACGTCGTAAAGGTCACTCGCCGCACGCTTTTATCGCGAACGGCAAGTTTATCGTGAACGGCAGGAATTTTCGTTCGTCGCGCGGCGAACTTTTCGCGAAACTCGATCGGGTCGCGAATTAATTCCCCCTGAAATCGAGGGAGGGGAGATTGGAATAAAAAAAAAATTCACTGCGTGTAATTTGCACACTTGTCACTCGTGGAATATCGTTTCGCATTAAAAGCGAACCGTTTGATAAATTAAATCACACTGAAAGACAAAAGATCTTTACCTTGTTGATTAATATAATAAAAATCAACGGTGAAAGACTGTTTTTTACTGATATGAAAGGGAGAAGCTGTGTTAACAGGTGAGAAGTTATTACTCGCAACTGAAATGAATAGAAAAATAGTCTATTATTAGCATTTTCCGGTTGGTAAAATGTTAATAAGTTAATAAGTTCATCGAGCGTTTTCCAAGCGATATGAATAGAACGTTTAATAATTACGAATTGCAATCGAACGGATAGGTTTCTCGTTTTAAGGGTGTGCACGTGTGTTTCCCGGCCTTCCACGGCTTCCGCAACCTTCCCGAAGACCTGATTGTTTTATTACCACGGACTTTCGTATGGAGGACGATCCGGGACTCGATAAATAAAAGTACACTTCGCGTGCGTGGTAATCGGGCACTTTCATCGGTCTTGCGAGCGTATCGCGTCCCGTAAACGGCCATGCGAACCACGCGGAAAGCGGGACGATTTCATCGATCTTGAAAACCTCGATCTGGACCAGTGAATTTCTTAACGCTGCCCACGTGACGAGGTTTCCGTGTAACGGTTACTATGAAAGTGGCGTATGTCGTAGGTTTTTAGTCATACATGGGAATTAGAGTGAAGCTGTTACTATAAATACATATATTTTTAGTTCTTATCAATGAGAAACATAAATCAATTGGAAAATTAACATTTCACCTGATAATTTGTGATTTAATAGTGTAGTTCAATTATTACAAAGTGTATTTAGGAAATATGTATAGTGAAATTATTAATTACTAGCGCAGGTGTGATTTTAAGACACTTTGTTATACTTAATCCCACGATTTATTAGGTAGTCGTAATTATATGTCCCGTATCTAATTTTTCTATTTCTAATACAATGGTATCAAGCTAACCGTTATCAAATCGTAACGTAACGGGGTACGTATCGCGTCCAGCCACGATGAACTTTGTTATTTCACGTTAGAAAGTGTATTTTTAAGAGCGCCCAGATATAACCCGTGTCCCCCTGGATAAATGATAATGCAGTGCGTGTAACCGATGAAGCTCGTAAATCTATCGTCCTTTTGCGGAACAGGGTTGGTAATAATGAATCCGTATGTAGGCGTATAAATCCACGCTGCAATCGCATAATGTGATTCTAATTAAATTCTAGAGACGGTAAATGCTTTTATCGTGTCCCCCTGATATTCCAGCGACACCGGTGCAACATACATACACACTTACGTACACACATACATAAACACACAAAGGAGACCTACGTGTTTACCGTATAGTGGATTCGTGGCAGCCGGGTTTCTTAAATCGGTAAATCATGCGCGTTTACGAGACGGTCGCGTTTCCCGCGGTAAACGCCGGGGTGGGGGGGGGGGGGGGAAATTCACGACGCGATTCGTAAAGGGGTACCGACCGTGATAAAGACGCTCCCGTTATTACGGTACTCCATTTCGAATGCAGGATCACAGACGAGGTATTGGATAGACCAATCATCCCCATGCTTTTCGATGTCACTGGTTTGGAGGGCCCTAGAGCCCTCTTACCATTTTAGTGTCACTCGCTACGTTACCATTTTCGGTTCGAATGTAGGATGTCCGTCGATTATTAGTAAGAATACGATATAGAAGTTATAGTTTATGCGTATTAATAATTGACCTTTGTACTGCGAAAGAACCAGTTTTTGCCTGCCATTTCCACAATTTTTTAGATATCAAAACGATTCTTCGCTGTCTTATTCGGCTTCGGATTCCGCGTCCAAAACGTCCGGGATCATTTAAATAGCTCAAAAATTACGGAAATGGCGAGCGATTTACGAAAATCACAAAAAATCCTCAAATTCAGGCGGTTTTTTGTTCGGCATTCGCTCAATTTTTGAGATAGCCGTCTGAAACTTGTACCATTGTTTTAGTTGGGAAATTCTACGCCAGATCAATGTATAATAGTTGTACTTTTCGAAAATTTAATTTTTCGCAAAAATCTAAAGGGGGTAGGTCAGGATTTTTGGCGATTTTCGTAAATCGCTCGTCATTTCCACAATTTTTTAGATATCATAATGATTCTTTCACTGCCTTATTCGGCTTCGGATTCCGCGTCCAAAACGTCCAGAATCACTTTAATAGCTCAAAAATTGTAGAAATGGCGGGCAAATTACGAAAATCGCAAAAAATCCTGACCTACCCCCTTCAGATTTTTGCGAAAAATTAAATTTTCGAAAAGTACAACTATTATACGTTGTTCTATCGTAGAATTTCCTAACTTAAACAATGGTACAAGTTTCAGATCGCTATCTCAAAAATTGAGCGAATGCCGACCAAAAAACTGATTGAATTTGACGATTTTTCGCGATTTTCGTAATTCTTTCGTCATTTCCGCAAATTTTTAGATATCGACCTGAATCTTTCACTGTCTTATTGGGCTTCGAATTGCGCGTCCAACACGTCCCAGATCGTTTTAATATCTCAATCATTGTGGAAATGGCGAGCAAATTACGAAAATCATGAAAAATCCTCAAATTCAGGCGGTTTTTTGAACGGCATTCGCTCAATTTTTGAGATAACGATCTGAAACATGTACCATTGTTTTAGTTGGGAAATTCTACGTCAGATCAATGTATAATAGTTGTACTTTTCGAAAATTTAATTTTTCGCAAAAATCTAAAGGGGGTAGGTCAGGATTTTTGGCGATTTTCGTAAATCGCTCGTCATTTCCACAATTTTTTAGATATCATAATGATTCTTTCACTGCCTTATTCGGCTTCGGATTCCGCGTCCAAAACGTCCAGAATCACTTTAATAGCTCAAAAATTGTAGAAATGGCGGGCAAATTACGAAAATCGCAAAAAATCCTGACCTACCCCCTTCAGATTTTTGCGAAAAATTAAATTTTCGAAAAGTACAACTATTATACGTTGTTCTATCGTAGAATTTCCTAACTTAAACAATGGTACAAGTTTCAGATCGCTATCTCAAAAATTGAGCGAATGCCGACCAAAAAACTGATTGAATTTGACGATTTTTCGCGATTTTCGTAATTCTTTCGTCATTTCCGCAAATTTTTAGATATCGACCTGAATCTTTCACTGTCTTATTGGGCTTCGAATTGCGCGTCCAACACGTCCCAGATCGTTTTAATATCTCAATCATTGTGGAAATGGCGAGCAAATTACGAATATCGTGAAAAATCTTCAAATTCAGGCGGTTTTTTGAAGGGCATTCGCTCAATTTTTGAGATAGCCGTCTGAAACTTGTACCACATACCTCGTCTGTGGCAGGATGTACTTGTTAACCTCTCGCAGAAGTGTTTAGAAACACGAAACAATCGTCTACGGTACGCGAAAACGAGATTACGAAATCCAACGTTACGAAACAGGGTTAGGAAAATTTCATTGGAAAGATTTGTGCTATGGTAGGAAAATTTCCAAGTTAGCCTAATCGTTGGAAGTTTCTCCTAACAGTTGGAAAATATGGTCTAACCTATTTGGAACGATGTGATTAAAGCCTCGGCGCATTTAGAGCCGCACCTAGAAATCGCTTTGACGTTGAAACGCTAGTTCAACCTCGAGGGTTTTTTATTCACCGCTACGCGGGATCTGGACCAAATGATTTAGAGGTTAGGGTCGCAATCGTGCTGCTAGGTTAGTACGAATCGGGCACAAGGAGCCCGACGAAACACTGTGCGCGGTCTTTTGTAACGTTGCCTCTCGAGTCGACCGGTGGGTCTCGGGGGAAATGAAACTGAAAATCAACGCGTAACCAGCGTGACCAATCGAAACAATCTATCGCTTCTTCTTGTTTATTCATTTAAATAAATTCGTCTCGACAATTGAAATACAAATGATTTCAATATTTCACACATTTTCCCCATTAGAATTCAGAACTCAGACTCTTCCTTGGTAAATGAAAGTCATTTTAAATTCCATCAAAAATTCACTGTGTGACAAATTATTATCTAATTTACCCAGTGAGAGGTATCAATCAAATATGATACTTTCGCCATGTTTTTATATTTCCCCCGCATTATTCACGAAATGAAATCAACGAGATACAGGAAACACGTGGAACACCGTCGAAGAAACGACGACGTGCATCTCCCCAGCTGGGGGAGGAGCGAAAGTAATGATCACGGGAACGGAGGACGGCAAAATAAAAAAAAAAAAAAAAAGGTTAAGAAACACTGCCGTGTAACTCCCTCTACCGAACGGTAGCCGCTCGAGTAGGCCTTTGTACCATGCTGATGGCATCGTGCCAAAATCTCTCTGCGATCCCCTCGTGCCGCGGAACGTTACTAACGGACCTGCGAAAACGAGCCCCGGGTCCCCGACGACGACGACGACGTTCCATTTATTGTCCACGTCGAAAACGTCCGGACGACCGTCGAAATAATCGAAGGACGGGGAACCGCGGCAAAGGGGGAAAGGTCATGGATGCGGGTCCGCGGGATGGAGAACACTCGCGAAGGGATGCTTTGGCGAAGGGCGAAAAAAAGAAAGGTCACGGATCTCGAGATGATAGTGGGATACGTCGGGATGACGTAACGGGATGAATATATTCCCGCGGATTCATCGGGTTTTCGATTTAGGTCTTCTTCCGTAGGGTAGTTTTTATGAATAAGGGGTATTTGGGATGATGTGTGGAAGGGTGAGTGAAGGGAGATGGGATTTGTTTAATAGTGGAAGTACCATGGTAGTCAAAGTGACTGAAATTAGAAACCTGTAATTTATTGTAAGAGTGTATTTTAAGTTTGACAATCAATTTACAAAAAAGATCAATGTACTATTCTCGTTGAATCTCTTTTTCAGGCTTATTTATCTAGTGTTTTTATATACACCGAATTAATCCATGGTAGTTCTAGTGTCAAAGACTGTATCTCTTTTTCTCTTCTATCGTTTTGTTCAACGTGTTTGTTTGAATTAATTTTAGAGTGCGAACGCGACAGGTATGTGTCTCTGTGTCTATGTGTATGTGTTTTTTGCCGTTGTCGGGATGTTGTTTAAATTGTTACTACGGTTTTGCCGGTGTTGGGCAGGTTAAACTTCAAAGGATTTTTTCTGGACACAAAGGCGAATTATGGAGTAGCCTCGTCTTTGCACGGTAAGCCCTTTGTGCCGCGCAGACGTAAATGAAATGTTTCTGAACAAACCGGCAGTATTCCCATTGTTTTGCCGTTGAATAGAGATGGGATATCTGGGCAAAGAAATGGCGTTCGTTCGGGGGCAAAGTACTCTTTTTTTTTTCTCTCTCCCTCTCTCTTCTTTCACCGATGTCACGCATGAAACATTTAACGAATCGGGATAATTTCGAAATTTATTAACACACGACACTTGTATCATTTTTTTCTCATATGAAAAAAACTATCGTCCAAATTCCCCCGGGGGAAGCACGTAATAAAATACATCCCTGAACGTAGCTATAGCTATCTACGTGAAACTCGAACGATTTTCTACCGGCGGAATATTCTCGCGAATAAAAGCACACAAAAAAAAAGAAGAAAAAATCGCGCGTGTCTCATCGACGAAATTAGATCAGGGGCGTCGCTTGGGAATTTCTTTTCGCGTGCAATTTCCCGTGGTGTTCTTTCGCCTCGAGGTCCTCTCTATCCGCTACATCGTGAAGAAAATTGGCAGGGTAACCGATATTCCATCGCGTGGAAGGATATAACGATCGTTCGACGCCACCTGCGATTCCCTTCCACCAGGAAGCTTTTATTTCCTCGATTTATGAACTTCCGATGAGTGACAGGCTCCACGATCGTTCCCGTGGAAATATTCCCCGGAAAATTCCCCGTGACATTCCCATGCGAGAATGAAAATGTTCACTATTAAATCTGTAATTTTTCTAAATAATAATCATTAAAAACTATAGTGAGTAGTCGATCTTAAATAAAATCATATGAGAATCATTTTTATAATGTAATCTTTAGTTATCATTTGATAGGAACTGTTACTTGTCGATCGATCATCAATTTTCCGGGTGGAATCAATCTTTCATGCGTCAGAATACATATCCAGCACCCATATGTCCTTTGTGACAGAATGGGTCTCTCCCACATGGTCGTTACAGAAAGGGGAGCATTCGGAAAGGGTCCATTTTCAGCGTAGGGCTGCTGGAACCTACGTGTGTACCCTCCGAGTGATAATCTATTGAAGTACTCGCAGTGGTTCGCATTCATATTTCAAACATCGCCGACATTGTGTCACGTTTCATGCGATTTAAATATCATCCTTCTCGATCCAATATCATTTTCCATCTCGTGAATTTTTTTCTCCCTCCAACGTTTTACCTTCGAATACGATTCAACACGGACAGTTCTCGTGATATTTCGTTATCCCTACTATCTCATGATAATTAGAATTTATTGTAGACATAATTTGACTAAATTTAAAAAAAAAAAAACACGTCGAAAATGGTTTGGCGACATTGGCAGAGACGATGTTACGTAAATCTTTCGTTAATGGAATGCAACGACTCCTGGGCTCGAGTATTCCGCAGACCTCGAACCCTCGCCTCGTTAGGTAAGCCTCTTGTTATGGTAAGAGGGTCGTACCCGTTCAGGATGTCATGGGGAGGGGTTGTATTGTCCCCGCGGGGCGACCATTTTTATTTTCCAACGACGACGCGAGTAACTCGCGTTGAAAAATCTGTCTGCAGTGTTGACTCGGGTTGCTAGCGATGAAAGAAAAAAAAAGAAACGACTACGAGATCGACTCATCCGTGCGATTATCTCACGCGGAACGTGTGAAACGATTCAAATGAATTTCGTGGACGGAATTAGTCACCCGGTAATTAGTGTTTGATTAATTAAAAGTTGGAGTGGAATCAACGAAACGTTTCCATGTTTTGTTGGAGGTATAGGGGGGTATTCATTTGTTTAGATTAAGAACGAACGAAAGGAGCGCGTTAATTGTCGCGAGTCGATCGTAAAATTGTTTTTATCCCTATAATAAAAAATGTATATATGTATAATAGAGTCCCAGGCGAAGATGCAATTACGAAACTTTTTAAATTAAACCCCTCGCATTCGTGAGATTCCGTTCGCAATAATGTCGCGGAAACTTTTTCTTCTGAAAAGATGACATACTCTCCCACTCTCTCTCTCTCCGTTAATCTGTCTGTTGAGAGAGAGAGAGAAGGAGAGCTGGATAGCGTTATGTTTTCATTGTGGCGGAATTTATGCCTTTCCTGCCACGGTAGTGCGACTTTTTACAACGTTGGATCATTAGTCAGCCGAAGCTTTTAATTTACGTCACTTTTTGCGTGGGTGGATCTCGCGTGGGTTTTCAAACTTCATTGGCGAACTGTACGAAGAGTGAGAGAAAGATTGAAGGAAAGAGAGAGGGAGAGAGAGAGAGAGAGTTTAGAGAATGTAATAGATACAGGTTGGTACGTTTTAGTGAAAAAGATATAGAGGGATGTCATTGTTTGAAATGTTATCTCAAGTAAAATTACTTTCCGTTTATCCCGCACACTTTTCTACGGGTAGGTAGTAGGTAGTGGAATAATTTTTTTGCGATCGCTCGCGGGTGCATTAACGCACTTTTTTCTCCCCATTCTGATTGCATGCTCGTCACGAATTAACGTGCGCAGCGTTGTACATGTACGTGAACCCTTGAGAGAGATCGGTATATACCGGGTGTCGTGCAACACGCGATATGTCGTTTAACGCGAGCAATATTCCGAATCGAATTTGAACGTTTCATCGTAGATCGCGGTCGTTTATGCGAGATAGCAACGAGGAAACTTTCAATGTTACTGCTCTCATGGATGTCATTGTACGGAATCGATCGTAGACGCCGGGAAATTAGAAAATTGTGTACCGTAGATATTCGCGATAGCGATGCCGCTTCTAGCCGAGCTCGGATAGTTTTCCGTTTCTGGGAAACTTCCGGCAGGGTGTTTCTAAAGGTGGAATTTTACGGCGGGAGTTTCCCATAGCAGAAATCTTGGTACGTAGAGATTTCCATGTGTCGAAATTTCTAAGTGCAGAGATTTAAAGGCGTTGATATTTCCAAGCGCGGAAATTTCAAGGCGTTGATATTTCCAAGCACAGAAATTTAATGGTGTTGAAATTTCCAAGCGCAGAAATTTAAAGGCGTTTAAATTTCCAAGCGCAGAAATTTGAAGCGTTTAAATTTCCAAGCGCAGAAATTTAAAGGCGTTGAAAATTCCAAGCACAAAAATTTAAAGGCTTTGAAATTTCCAAGCGCAGAAACTTCCACGCTTAGAAATTTCCACGCTCTACATATCCCAATCCGTATAAATTCCCAAGTTTCAAAACGCAGCATTCGAACGCCGCTACCAGGAAAGTTACCGAGAGTCTGCAACCCCATATTCTTTTCCCCACCCACCCCAATACAATTCGCAATTCTTTCCCCTCGCGACGACTTTTATTTCACAAACCACATTCAACGGTGACGAGTTCGTCCGTCAGGAAAGTAATCGAATCGCCTTAAGCACGTCGTTAAAGTCCGAAAGGGGTAATAATTCTCGCAGGTTAGCAAGGGCGGCAACCCGATCGCGCAATTTCCGCGGGGGTGTTTCCACCGTTAGAATTATTGCACTTTTTCACCGCACCATTTTCGCGGTCGAAATTCGCATAAATTCAGCTACCCGAATCTGGCGGTGTTCTTCTTCCAGCGACGGTTGCGTTAACGTAACGTAACGTCGCCCGTCAACGGAATCTCGTGGACACGATTCTGAAACGAAGCCAACGATGGAAAACCGTCGCTATTAATACATTTGCATACGTTCGATCTTGTCGACGATAGAAAAAATAGTAGCGACACCTTGCGACGGTCCTCGAACTACGGGGGTTAGATAACTTATTAACTGATAATTAATTAATAGGGAAATTAGTTTATTACTCTTTTTTCCAAAAGATGACAAATTTGGATTTAAATGATAAATTTCTCTTTTTTTCTCGTGTCAGTTGTATTTTAACAAAATCTTATTCTTTCAACGTTGATATTTGTTTCAATGTTAGTATGTACTATCATTGATCGTTGATTCTTTGGTTAATGAATACAAAGTTGTCTATTATTCTACCTCTGATCTCGAATAAAACGATATTCGCCGCCGAGTCACACGAAAACTTCGTTGCCGCCTGATTCTTCTTAGTATTATCGCGTCAGGGAACTGATAACAGGTACATTATCAGCAGGCCGACGCTCGAGTATAATGCGAACCTAACTAGTTATCAAAGTCGATACTGACAGAAGCAACTTGGAATTTATCTTGAATAATCTATCAATGGTATCTGCATGTTTATTATTCCTACGTAGCGTTAACGTTCAATATTTGATGAGCGACTCTGTCAAAGTTTTCTCGTTAATCCTTAGAAAGAGGGGGGAAGGGGAATAAGAGGCGATAGAGAGAGAAAGGGGGATGGTGGGTACGAAAAGAAAATTTGAAGTAGAATAGACGACGGAGAGGAGGAAAAGACTTTCCACCGAAAATTACTCGACCGACTTCGATACCCGTTGTTCGTCCACCGAATTGGAACCGGATAACGCAAACAAGTAATTAAAAGTTCCGTCTTGACGTTCGTTTCTCCGAAATTAAGGTTCCCGGATTTGTTCGTCGGTCATCGAACTCTTCTCCCCCATTCTCCCCCTTACGTTTCGAATCGATCGCAATTAAAACGAAATAATTCGTAATTATTATTTCCATTAATACAACACACTCTAAAAGAATGTTGTATCATCGATGATTTCGTGGATCAATAACCGTTTATCTGACAAACAAGGAACTCAAACGTCCCGAAAACTTTATCGACTTTACGTGAGATGATTCATCGAGATAAATCGAACGTATATCACGTATACATACATTGTATGTACAGTGTCACGGTAAATACGGTAATTCGAGTTTGTTTTGTGAGTCTCGTCGATGAGTTTCTTCGTTCACCGAATATTTTGATAAATAAAGTGAGTTTAGTTTTTTTTCCCTCCGGTTCTTGTTGTTATCGTGTACGGTCCACGTGCAGGGCGTTTAATTAAAAAGCGATTCGATCTCGCAAGGGCGGTAGCCGACGAAATTTCGTTAGGTACATTCGTCGCCCGGGATTCCGAGGCACGTTGAAATTTTTCAATTTCCTGCCGTCCCGCGACTCCACGGAGCTTCTGTTTCATCCGTGGAGATACAAGGCTCATTTCCGGGTTCGTGAACCCAGTGTGCACCACGTGCACAGGTACAACTCGATAAAAGTAGCGTCGTTTCACGTCTATTTTAACCTGGAGATCCCATTCCATGCGATTCCCATCGATAAAGTTTGATTTTTTTTCCATTTTTCCTTCTTTTTTTTTAAAAAAATGTTATTTAGAATTATTCTCTCTTGGATCGCGAAAAAAAAGTAATAAAATCATAAATTCGCTTGGCGAATGACTACTCGACGATCGTCATCCCTATGATAATGTTAATCCCTTAAACGAGGCGAAATAATTTTGCTTCTTCTTTCTCTTCGTATTCCCAGGGATTATCGCGAGACTTTTATTGCCGAGGTAGAAAATAAAAATAGGTCGTCCGATTTCGCGAGCGACTGGGGAAACTTTCCGCCAACCGTTTACCACCCCCCTTCCACCCCCACAGTTTCCAGTTATGAGCCCGATAAATGCTCGTAATTCGTTAGACTACAGCTGTGTACATGTATATACGTATATGTATATGTATACGTGCAACTTTCGAAGACTCGTAACCGGCCATCATCGTTTCCACCGGCTTGATAATGAATATGAAATATCGCCGGCGATTGTTTCGTCGAGGACGATTATTCTAATTGCAGCTTCTTTAATAACCGACTTCATTAACACAGTTGGATAGTTGGATTCTTTATTCCTCTATGAATCCTCCCGAATTAGGGGACCACTTCGCGTTCGATTGCGAATTACTCTATAGATCATCGTCGCTCAATTAATAAATAAATTTATAATATCAATCATATTAATAAATTCATAATTTCCAATTTTAACTCGAACTCCTATAAAATTAATACAGAGGGGGGTAAAAAAATGTGTACACACGTCGTTCGAAAATAGGACAGACGATGTTGGAGGTGATACTATTAAAAGGGTATATAAATTCACAGTGGAGGTAGAAAAACTGAAATATCTGAATAAATTTAGTGCCCGTTCTGCGTGGTCCAGAATTATCGCGACTCTGCATGAGTCTTTTGCTCAGGGGGAGGTGAGGGTGAGAGGGAGAAACGCGTGAAAATACATATAGTTAAACGACTTAGCTACTCGCCGGAGGGCGGAATATAAATATAAGGGTTTCTGTCGCGAACCGTCTTAAATGGCAGGAAGAAAGCTATTCGTGAACTACATAAGAATGATTAATGCAGTCTATTTCCATCGGGCACCGCAGTCGCTTACCGAGAGATGAATAGATCCCAATGTATACCCCCATAGATGCGAACGACAAACTCGAGGATAGAAATGTAGTCGCATAAATATAATATGATACGCGACTCGCGAACGAATACATAGATTTATTCGCGAAAACATTAACTACAGAAATAAGTCCATTCGTTCGAGTTTCACTCGTTTAAGTGACTTCGTTTATCGCGAGGTATAATTTATTCATAATTTACCGATTGGTAAGTTACCAAAAAAGTAACGAAAAGTCATTGAAAATCATGGGAAATAATATTCTATGATTAACATATTATACATCTGTTTTTAATTAACTTCCATTTTGCCAAGAAAAATCAGTAAAATTGATTTTTATCTCACGTTCTCGAATTTCGAGTGGATTTAATAGTTAAACGATGATCTTTAGATCATTTCCAAACGGTGACTCGAGGGTCCCCGAGGGGAAAAAAAGAATTCTCGATCGTATTGTTAGTAAATAGCGTGTGTAACTTTCACGAGGCGGCCTTGGCGAGCGTGTAATTTAAACGCGACGAAAATATTCGAAGTTCGCGCGGTGTAAATCTGCCCGGCCGGCCGCTAGAAGTGAAATGAACTGAAATATTTCTCAAAGGTCGAGGAGGAGTTCCGCGCGCGTTGCCAAAAAATATGAAGGGGACATATTTTCACGCTCGTAACATCTCGCATATGTCACCTTTGATTATCCGTCCCACAGTCTTCGCATTTATTATCCCTGGATCGCGACATCGTGTTTAAATCTATGATAAATGAGTTACACGGTGCTAGTGGCTAGACTGTTCAACAAAAAAAAAAAACACACAAACAAACAACATTGAAAGGGGGGAAAAAAATCCAAAAAACGTTCCGCAAAATAATCGTCCCGTTGGAATGACGATCACGGAGTCCGCGTGGGCCCGGGGAACCGTCTTCGACGGAAATAAAGTCACGTACCGCGGGGAGAAACACACGTTGAATACACTTTGTCGTTTACCGGATGCCCACGCATAGAGAAACCGATCATCGTTTCCCTCGCGATTAACCAGAAAGAACGATCGTTTCCGTCCGATGGTTTCACTCGTAGAGACGTGAGTCAACGGATTTCGTTCGGTGACTTTCAACGCGTTGAATACCACGCGATTTTTTTCTATGGACTATCCTATGACGACACCATTAATTTGCAGCACTGTACAATGTATAATTTAGGTGTATATTTTATGTATATAGGGAACTATTATTAGATATTCTATAATACATTAATTTTGTCACACTATTACAGTAACACACTATTACAGTGGTGGCATCGAAAAATATATAAATTTACACTTATTATAACTAGAATTTTTTAACTATCACTAGAAATTGTGGCGTCGGTTATCATTGAAACGTGGAGTTACCGTGAATTTTAGTGTCGGTCACCGTTGACCGCCATGGTTTTCAATGTATTAAATATTACCATAACGATCAAAATGGAGACAAACTGTGTATTTTTGACGTTGATATAAAGCAAGGAATCGTCTTTGTCTCACGTCTAATTGCTTTTAATTCACCCGGTCGTTACCGCGTGAATAATAATATCGGCGTGATTTATGCGGCAAGGTTTTCTTTCGCGGAGTTTGCCAATTTTCGGTGACGAGAGGGAATTATTATTATGTGGGGGAGTGAACAATGAAAGTCTTGAAGTTCACCGACGTGATGGATCGGAGTCGAAGTTTCGAAAGTTATTGCCCGTCGATTCCGCGGATAAATGGATCACCGTCGGGGTTTTAAGTTATCGACGCTCGTTACGCTTAGGACTAACGGCGATTCGTCGCAACATATTATGAATAATGAACGACGGACCCCGGAATTACACGGTTGATCGATGGAAATCAATTAACTCGAATCCGGGCAACGTCCGACGTGTTTCTGATAAAAATACTTTTCACCGTCGTCGATCGCGAACAACAAAAGATTATTATTTTCATATTACCAACCGCGGGACACCGGATCCCGGCTGGTTATTAATTATCAAATTTCTCGTTAATCAGATTAGCACCGTTCCGATGTTCAATCTCCGTTCGTCGTTGTATCACTCGTGACTCCGCGTACTTTCATCGTCGATGAATAATTTCCCGCGAAATCACTCGATAATAGAAAGACAAGTTGTACGTACGTACATTTTAGTTCGTCTCGTTGAAATTACGTTACATACGTTAACATAAAGTGTCCAATTACTTTTCCGTAAATTGATTAACGCGGTTCGCACAGTCGACGAATCGTGTTATTGTAGTCTAAAGATTATTCTACAAATGTATCGCTAATTATTCCGGCTAGAGGACAATACCGTCAGTGAGTATCTGTGTGTGTGTGTGTGTCATACGGAAATAAACAGTCAGTCGATAATGTATGGGTAATAGGACTGTATAAGGACACAACGTTGAATCGGTTGTTATCAGTTGTGTCGAAAAGCTGGCCAGAGAGAAATTGGCCATTTACTTGGTGGCGAACAATACACGATGGGGGATTCCCTTTGAAATCTGTGGTCATTGACGAGCGAACGCGTTTGATGTACGATCCTTCGTCTGTGTTCCCATTGGCTTGTTTATTGACTGGTTGCTCGTATAGCCGTTCGGATCCATCTAAATGCCTGTGTTGACGTGATAACGTGATTAGTCAAATCGTCAATATCCCCGGGTAATTGTTACCATTTTTATTATATTCCATTCGGATACTTCCGTCGGATTCATTTCCGTTCGATTTACGATGAAAAATATTTATACCACTAAAACCCAGTGACAAATTAAAATACATATCTATTCCTATTTAAACGGTCTTTAAATAAGACTTGTATATTTAAATTTTACATAGATAATAATAAATTTAGTACGGATAATGGTAAACAATAGAATATTTAAATACTAACAAAATACATGTATCTTTTCCATTTAAGTATTTCACATTTCGCATGAGGAAAAAAACACAAAAATAATTAGAATCTCCCAGATACCAACGTTCCCTACCACCAATTTCCCCGGAAATCGCGAAGATTGACGTATGTCACCGGTTGGCATCTCCAAGCAGGTCTTCTGCTGCAACCAGGCGAATATTTCGCAACATATTCCACCACGTTGCATGTCCAACATTTATCTTCCGTCCGACGAGACGTTGTCAAATTGAAAAATCTCCGTGAAAATCAACGTATCCTCTCATGCTGCCGCGTGTATTGTCAAAACAAATGGGTCGCGAGATATGCTAACAACATTTCTGAACTTGACTGTCGTACGATCGGTACACGTAGAGTGTGTACAATAAACATGAATCACGTTGACGAATGAAACTCGGTTTTTTGTGCTCTTCGACGTCGTCGACGACGAAGACGGGATCCGTCGAGGGCTGACTCAAGAATTCCCCCGGTGATGATCTCCCCGGGGCCAATCCCACGTAGTTTAGGGTCCGACAGCGGGGCCGGTGTGAACGCACTCTACGAACACGTCCATTCTGGCTCGCGGCTTGGGAAGAACCCCTTTAGAAACGTTCCACTGGCAGCGGGCCATCCATTAATACGAATTAGAGTATTTAACTTGGTGAGCGAGGAGGCTAGGGAACGAGAAGGAGGGAGGAAACGACGGATAAAGGAGAGAGAGAGAGAGTGAGTGAGAGATGGGGAGAGAGAGAAGTGAAGGGAAAGGAAAGGGGAAAAGAACGAAAATGGAAACGTTCGAATTGCACGTAGCGCACTCCACGGAAACAAATTGGGTAAATTGCAATGAAACGTTCCGGGCAGAATTTCCGCCGGTCGGTTCTGAAATTGTTTTATACCTCTGATCATTAGTTCTTGTTTTATTTTTATTCGTGCGCGGTTTTTTCGGTGGGTAAAAAAGAGAGAGAGAGAGAGAGATTCTCTGGGAGTGGAATGATACACCGTTGAATCCGGTCACTTTTGCGGATTACCATATTTCATTGGCGGAGGATTTCGATGTCACGTTAGGTCCCTGTGGATTTTAATAGCAAGATATATATACATATATGTATCTATATAAATACATATATCTGTGTGTGTATTAGTGAGATTCCATTGGTGTAATCAGAATCGAGCGAAGCAGATATTGCCCGCTAGACCAGAATGAAGAATCAGAGGCATATCACGCGCAATTTCGAATCTCGCCGGGCGAGTTGCACACGCTCCACATATCATATTGAGTAATGCGACGGAATTGCAGCTCGTTGCAATCATTAAGCTCTTTGCCCGTCGGCTGTAATTTATTTCACTGCCTAATAAAAGTCAACCGCCGAGGAATCGCCGATAGGACTGCCAGAGGTTCCTTCGCACGGAGAAAATTACGTTGGTTTTCGTCGCGAAATCGAACATCCTCTTCCGCGAGATATCGTCGACGACGTCGACGTCGACGTAGAAAAGACCCAAGTTCCCCTTGTGAATATCATCTCTTGAATATAGTTGAATATTCGTCGAATAAAACAGTTCCGTGTGATTATATTATTATTATTATTCATCTTACTTTCTAATTTTCTTTAACATCGTCACTTTTCCCAAGTACAGAGTGACTCATCGTTTGCTTTGGATAGACGTTGCATTTCTCTCGGTGTTTTCTCCATGACGTTAGCGTGCACGATAGATTATAGCCGGTGGTTTACGTGAGTTAGGCAAAGTAAGTAGTTTAGCGCCCGGGTAGCTTAGCCTTTAAGTATCTTACTAGGTTAAAGGTGTCATAATACGTGGAGGTTAGTAGGTAAGCTGCTTAGCAGATACGCGATTCGGTGGATAGATGTATTATTATTATTATCATTATACTGATTGAGATTTCTATCATGGATAGAGGAGAATATTAAGTATAGAAAGAGTCTCGAGTGTATCTGGCTGTTAGTGTCCTCGATTATGGTTTACGGAAACTTCTTGACTCGGGGTACGCCAATGTCTACAGAGCTTAATATTTGAAGACCTGGCTTTCAGGCACCGTAGAACCTTACTATGTATGTATGTATATATGTACATACGTACATTGTGGTATAGGTACGCCATTGTATGCTAGTATCCATGTATCCTGGGATTTGGGTACTCCATCATCCGGGGATTTTAGCGTCTGGTGATATTAGAACCTACATCAAAGGACTTTACGTCTCGTAATTCCTTGACTAATATATTTTCCAGATTCCAAATTGATTTTAATAGACCCTCTACTAATAAATTAGATAATCGAGTTTAATTCACTTCTGAAACTGAAATCAGCTTCTCAAAAGAAACACACCCTATTCAGTACTCGAATTAAATAAAGAAAGAAAAAAAGAATTAGATTAAAAGGATGATTTTTATTTACAATAGATTGAAAGAGAAGTTCCAAGTAATCAAATATAAGTGTACTTACACTTCTATTCTCACGGAACGGTATCCAACAATAATATCCATTCGCTTATATTAAACAATTCAGCGATCGGATAAGAAGACATTTATCTCCATCCCCATCCATTCGACCCTTTCTTTATCTTGGTTCTCTCCCCCTGCCCTTTTTCATCCCTCTCGACAGTACCCTCTCGACCCCTCTCTCTCTCTTTCTCTCTCTATCTCTCTTCTCCCTCTTCCTCTTGTCCCTGTCTCTTCGGGGTCGTCCGCTATTGATTCCAGGGTTTATTCTTGGCTGCCCGTTCGGTTTTACTGGCGTCAAAACATCGAAAGGACGACGAAGGGTGGCACGACGCGCGTTTAACACCTTAACGCTCAAGGGCAGCTAGCTGTCTTGCTGACTTAGTCGTGTTGTTGACACTCGCGAGAAACCAACTTCGATACCAAAAGACCGTTTGATTAAGTTTTATATGAACATCAACCACCACTCCTTAACCATTGATGAACGCACAACCACACAGTAATGGTTGAAAGGGTTGGGGATTTAAACCCTTCTCTCCTGGCAACGTGACATTTTATTCCCAACGTTGTCTACGTCCAGACACTCGTATTATTCCGTTTCCCGTCGGCGACGAATTAAGGAACCCGTTCGTTCTAACACTTATCCAGCTGTCCATCCGGTGAACAGTTGATCCAGGGGTGAACTTCTTCGGGGAACGTAGAATTTTCACGCGCCCTTAGTAAATCGGAGTTGATTTTTATTTAGTTTTTTTTTTCTTTTATCTGTCCCTTTCATCGCGCTGAAAATAGGTGAACTAAATAACGGGATCGTTAGCGAAACGGTATCGTTGAATGGAAGACAATCGTCGGGATGGTTTATTTGTTCGTAGAAATGTGAAGGATTCCTTTCATGGTAATCCACGTGATGGTCTCTCCTCTCCTCCCTTATTTCCTTCTCCCTATCTATCTATCTATCTCTTTCTCTCGTATCCGTTGAGTTTAGGTCACTGGAAGGTAATCCATCGATCCGTTCCACAGATACGATCCAACTAAGGCGCGTTTACACGAGTCGGCCTAGGGTTACGACCTTTGCCTCGTAAACGTTGTATCGGTTCCAAACGTTATTGGACGCGATTCACGTCCTGTGTTCACGCCTTCGACGAAACGATGTAAATTACGCCGCCGGTTAGATAATCATGCGGACACTCGACGTTGATTCCGGGGGAAATTATACGCGTTTTTTTTGGGAAACGTGTGAATCGTGATGGGAATCGAAATCGACTGTCATTCATTCGTTAGGGTGAATTTTTATTGGTGGATGTGTCTAGATGAAAGATATTGGGGAATAGATTTAATTTACTTATTAATTGGAGGATGAAGTTTGAATTTGATTGGGGATAGTGATATATTTTAGATGATATGTGTCTTTTTTTTTTAAATATTTTGTGAATGGTATTGATTAATATATTTTTAACGAGGGTAGTTATACAATTTGTATATAGCGTGAAATAAGATTTCCAGGTTGTATAATTTGCGCAATGGTTTTCTATTTTATTGTAACGTTTACATCGACTCGGACACGGGTTAATTGGACGTGCGTCGCTTAAAAGTGTAATTACGTTTCACGTGTTTTTGTCGAGAGTGCTTTTTTATCAATGGGGCTAATTGGAGCATTATGAAGTTGGCATATCGGTGGAAATAAATGGCGATGTTAATAACGGGCCGTGAAAGTAAAAGAAGCTGGTCGGTGTTAAATATTCGCAACGCGTGACCCGCGAGTGTTACAAGTAGATCGAAATCTAAGGGGGTGGGGTAGGGAGAAAAAAAAATATCTTCGTCTTCGAACGGGACCGGAATTAATTCAGAAATTTATCGCACGTTAATTAACGCGTCACACCCGGTAATCCGTGTTATTACGGATATTTCGCTTCTGTCGCGAAACGAACGCACCGACGTGTGCGTGAGTCAGCGCGAATCAATTATTCAACTCGCGTAACCGACGCACGGCGTCCCGACGCTGAACGGATCAGGTGGAATCGAGGCGGTTTCGCCAGTTTTACGAGTCCGATTTATTTCACCCTGGTAGCAAAAAGTCTTGATACTTATTTTCAGGAATTTCAGGAATATCAATACCTGTAAATTTCCAAGCGCTGAAATATTGGTGCCTAGAAATTTCGAAGCGCTGAAATTTTAGAGTCTAGAAATTTCCAGGCGCTGAAATATTGGTGCCTAGAAATTTCCAAGCGCTGAAATTTTAATGTCTAGAAATTTCCAGGCGCTGAAATATTGGTACCTAGAAATTTCCAAGCGCTGAAATATTGGTACCTAGAAATTTCCAAGCGCTGGAATTTTAGTGTCTAGAAATTTCCAAGCGCTGAAATATTGGTGCCTAGAAATTTCCAAGCGCTGAAATATTGGTACCTAGAAATTTCCAAGCGCTGGAATTTTAGTGTCTAGAAATTTCCAAGCGCTGAAATATTGGTGCCTAGAAATTTCCAAACGCTGAAATTTTAGTGTCTAGAACTTTCCAGGCGCTGAAATATTGATGCCTAGAAATTTCCTATGGCAGATATATTAACGGCTAGAAATTTTCTCATCTCATATATATCAATACCATACAATTTCCAAACTTATCCAAATATCCAGAAATTTCCACGCATACTAATATCAACCAGAAATTTCCCAGCGGCGTAAATTCCCACCGTTCGTAAATTCCCACACGTGGAAACTCGGCCGCGTCGAAATTCCGCATATGTACCGCGGAAACCACGGTAAAAATCGACCGCGGCTAAAACTATCCCCGTATATCTTCGTGTGAAAGCAGCCTAAGTGGCACGAGCACGTACGATTGCGGCGTTCAAACGACGACGTCTCGGTACCGGCACGTAAACACATAAAGCTACGCCGGTGCTTTATGTGCAGAAGTGCGCCGCGGAAGTACTAAACGTGCTACTATCATGGGTACTCTGTGTAAGCGATAGTAGAGCCCCTCTCCCCCTCCCCCCGCACCTGGTAGCAACGTGGTAATACCGTGATATCGGTTGCACAGCGTTGGAATTGATAGAACCGCGGTAATAATGCGGTATTAATGTGATATAGAGGCCGCGCGGACGGCATATTAATATATCGTAGTATTAACAAGCTACAAACGTGACGGGAAAACAATACCGGGCTACTGTTACAATGCTGATATATGTGGAAAAGGGACATGGGGAAACGGTACTAACGTGTCGTTATCAGAAATTGATGAAAGTATTGTTGATAGTGACTGTAACCACGGTATTGTTATCGATATCATTTGACTATTTAAACAATAGTATCGTATTACTTGTTGCATCTAGAAATACATACAGGAAACTATACTGATGTATTATCAGAAAATATTATTAGGGTTTTGTGATAGTGATAGTATCCAGGGAATTGTTATCAATATCATTACTTTACTATTTAAAATGATACTATGATATTTTACTAAAATGTGTAATAAATTCCACTTTCATCTCGTTGCATCCGTGTTCCAGTTGGTACATATACCCCGATCATGGTGTTTCCTTTCCGAATGTGAATTAGTTTTAATATCACCAGGTCGTCCCTCCGACGTTGGTTTCCCCTACTGGCAGTTCTGACGACCTCGATCTATCTCGATCGGCGAGAAGCTTCCCTGCCTTATCCGCCATGCACATTCCAGCCGATAAAACAACCGTGGCTGCATCGACGGGGAAAAAAATCAATTTCACTTTATAGCTGGATATGCTGTATATGATTTTCTTGCTTTGTACTTTTCCACTGATACTTTGGGACTTTTAATTCGTTTTAACGTGAAACGATCGTGGATGGAAATTTGCCTGTTCGCGTGCGCTTTCGCACGCAATAACCATAAGAAGTGGTCGGCCACGATGATACGGTCTACTGCACTCGAAGGGGAACCATGGTCTGAATGGCCCCTTGTATATTCCGTGTAGATGGTTTCGATCTCTTAACCGCAGAAGAAGGAAAAAAAAAAGAACGCTCGAACAACGGCTAACAGTTCCGTCGCTCGTTACACCCGTGGAAAATTGTTTTTCCCGCGAAACGAAGACTAACCAAGGAGACTTATAATCCATTTATACAAGTGTGCGGGAACGATAAAAAATGAGAGAAATATATGAATGGAAAATATTTCATCGATTCCCAAAGAATAATGCACCCTTTTAACATTTCACCCGGGTAAAATCAGTCTCGTGTTTCGTCACCGTTGAAAACGCGTGAAAAATATCACTTTTTCATCTCGGCTACTTTGGAAAATAATGGTGACTCGATCAGCAAAAAAAAAAAAGAAAAAGAAAATACGAGTTTCCCACTGAGTATTGCAGATCGCGGTATAATTAAATCCTGAACCAGCCGTCCATTGTGCCGCGGAATCGTGATATCAACGTGAATGAAATATTAAAGTACCCGCGGCAAGCGATCCGGAATCCTGTCCCCTCTCGATTCCTTCGAAAGTCTCTTTTATCCTTCTAATCAACGAAAAGGAGGACGGTGTGGGGGAGGGGGGGTTAAGAAACGCCGCCAATTCAAAGACATATTCTACAGCACCGACGAGGAAAATTAGGTCGGCGTAGGATCACGTCTCTCCTCGGTATCTCTTCCTTTATCCCGTCCGCTTTGTTGATTAAGCTATGTTCACGGAATAGAGGGGGAAAGAAGAAAAAAAAAATGACAAAGCGAGAGGAGAGAAAAAAAAATAAAGAATAGTGGAAAGTGGAAAGGAGAAACGGAGAGCAATGACGATTCTTCGAGGTTACTCGACCTTCGCGTATATATGTGTTCGTTTTCAGGGCCCTTTTCAAGGCAACGTTCTACGTCTCTTCAGGGTTTTATTCTTCGCGTGTCTTTCTATTAGTTGTGCTAGGGAAGTTTCTTTTTTTATTTACAGTTTCTTTCGTTCGTTTTTTTTATATCTTTTTCTCTTACAACGTGTCTTTTCTGTATCCTTCGACGGGTTGTCGGTTCCTTTAACCCTTCTCTCTGTCGTCCTTTAGACTCGTTAGACCTTTTTCACCTGTCCTTCAACGTTTTTCCGGATGGAAAACTATGGGTTGGACTTGTCACGTGTCGCTTTTACGTTTTCAAGAATCAAACGCTGTTGAACATTGTCAGACGGTTGGAAAACCTGTAAGGGTGACGTGTCTCACAAAGATAAATATGTGTGTATGTATTTTTTCCGTAAATTCCCACACTCTCAAAAGTGTCGCGGGAAAATACGTATCGATTTTTCCGGGCAGTTAAAAGCAATGGGATAAATCAGTTTCCGAGAGGTTTAATTCTCATTTCGCGTTTCCTATGGCGAGATGAAACACTCGAGGAGTAATTAAATAGGGGGAAGTGTGTTCCTTACACGCGATTTGAAGTATCGTTGCAGTAAACAACCGTTCGTTTCCCGCGAATTGAGTTTTCCGCCGGACGGCGGCGCGTGACGTAACAAATGGTTTCGCGGGGGAACTTCGTTCCTCTCCGTTTCCGCGGGGGAAGTTATTTTCGAAATTAATCTCGCAAGGAAGAGAGGAACCGGACGAGCCATCCGTAACCTGTCTTCGTATGAGATTACAGAAGACTTTCTATGTGAGGTAAACAATAAATTCTACGCCGTGTCCGCGGAAAATTGTTCTCCGCCACGAAGATCCTCTCGTTTCTCGATTTTCCGGGGAAGAAAACATCTTTCCACTTGACCAGATTATTTAATAGTTTTTTTTTTGAAATATCACACGTGCGTATTTTGATTGTGTGAAGCACCCGTGAAATAATATAGTAATATAGTACGTCGAATCAATCGTCGATTATATAATTTCTACGGGTGTTATTAATCAGCGTTAGATGAAGTTTTCGCTCGGTTAGCCCGTGTAATTATGGTTATTTGGTAATAATAATTAACCGCGGAACGTGGAAATAGGACGCGTTCTATTTCTCATCAGATCAGAGAGATCCAAATTGATTTTATCGATCCACGGATTAATTTTCCGGCGAGATGATGAAACGTTTCAGATATAGGTGAAACTCGATGATTCGCCGGTTAAATAGAAAGATAATATTGTTTACAATCGCGTGAGTTTACCTCGGTATTTTTTTTCTTCTTATTTATTACTCCCTTTTTTTCGCCTAAGATTCCACACGATCCAGAGAAAGTAGGGATTAACGAAGGGATCTAGCATGTCGCTAATCGTCACGCGTGCGACACGCAAAATGATTGCCGACTTGTGTCCGCTCGGTTTTCCATTTCTAATGCAAGGTTCGTTATTTATTATCGTCCCATTAAAAAGCGGGAAAAGAAAATCGGATCGCACACGTGAACGAGCGAAACGTGTCGTCGACGCGTTCGTATGCGTGGCGTATGATAATTTGAAATGCAAAAAAAAAAGAAAAAAGAAAAATCAACTCAGGCGCATTGTTCGACGATGAAAACGCGGACAGGTCGATGAAATATTTATTTGATCTCACGCTTACGTAACGGGATCTTTGAAATTAGAATTTTATTATTCGTCCGTCCGCGGCGAACGAGAAACGAAGTTTTCCAGTTGGGAAAACAGGGTCGAAGGGATTTTCTTACGGAGAAGCGTTGGATAAAAGAATTATCTATCGCCGTACAAAAGTATTATCTAACCAATCGGAGCCGACCGCGACATTCCGATGGAACCGCGCCAAATCTCTCTCTCTCTTCTCCTCGTTCTCTTTCTCTCTTTCTCTCTCTCTTTTTCCTTTTGCCTACCACACCAACGACGGTCACGGTGAACGAAACGCCACGGCGAATAATCCACGGTGTACATTTCGCATTCTGAAGCCAACGATTTTCCGTGAAAGATTAGCGCGCGATTCGCGCCAAAATACTTGACGTTGTTATTCGCGAATCGGTATCTTTATCAACTTGTTCTATGAATAACAAACTGTATATATATTCTACTGCATAAATGACACTGATTACCTGATTATTTAATTCAATTAAATTACAGGATACGTTTTCTTAAAATATACATATAAGAATGATTGATTTGATTTTCTAAGTTTGGAAATTATTAGGAATATTTTTGAAATAGTTTGATCTAATCGATGGGTCTTTTTTCTTTTGTTACAGCACATGGTGCAGACAGGGATGGCTGCGCCCTACGGTGGGGGTGTGTTCCCACCGCCTGTGAACGGCGTGGCGGGTGTCGTGGGGGCGGCGGGTGCTGCGGGCGATGTGAAACCACCACCGCCGGTGCCAGTGAAGGAGGAAAGCAGTGGCGCACCCCAGCAGCCGCCGAGTGGGCCTCAGGTCCCACCACCATCAGGCGCCCCACATCCGGCCGCCCCTGGCGCACCTGCGGCAAGCTTCAGCCCACCCCCACCGCCCAATGGTGTCGATCAACAGGCTATTGTAAGTACAATTATGGCTTTTTTTGCTAGTATAATGTATAAAGGATGTCTTGATTATTCGGAGAGAACTTGGAAAATTTTGAGGACCAGAAATTTGATAACGTAGAAATTTTGGGGTGCAGAAATTTGATGGCGTAAAAATTTTGGGGCCCAGAAATTTGATGACGTAGAGATTTTGGGGTCCAGAAATTTGTTGATGTAGAAATTTGGGGGTCCAGAAAGTTGATGGCGTAGAAATTTGGGGGTCCAGAAATTTAATGACGTAGAAATTTGGGGGCCCAGAAATTTGATGACGTAGAAATTTGATAATGTAGAAATTTTAGGGTCCAGAAATTTGATGGCCTAGAAATTTGGGGGTTCAGAAATTTGATGGCGTAGGAATTCGCTCACATAGAAAACTTAAACGTTCGAAAACCACTGTAACATCGTGGCACAGGAACGTCAAGTCGTCCGATCAACCGAATCCTTTTAATCCGACTTTAATGAACCATCGATTCGACCCTCGCGAGTCAACGAAAATCCCGCCGAAATATTAATATAGTCCGAATGCATTTATACACTCCACCCCATCACAAATACCCGGATCGATCAAATGTATCAGTGATACCAACACCGACGTTGTCTCGTCTGTGAAAATGAAAGTCTGCCTGATAATACCAACGGTAAACACACGACGTAGCAATCGTTACGAGGAAGAACGGACAGAGCTTTAAGCTATTCACCCGAGGTTCTCTCGCTTTGTGAACGACGGAAAGCGACAGATAGCGAAAGAGAGAGAGAGAGAGAGACAAAGAGAGAGCTACTCTTCCGGCGGATACAGGGTCGGAATATTGCCCTGTGAAACCGAGGTCGTGGCACGTTTATTGGCCACTCGAATCGGCGTACCGAAACCGCAGCCGGTAGCCACTTCTAGCTGTACTCGCATTTTTTTTTTGTCCCCGTGTACTTTCACATAGTCGTTCGTAACGAAATTGCGCGGTCCCTGGTCCCCGAAGGGTCCGTTTTGCCCTCTGATATCCCTCTTGGAAATTTCATTCGACCGTTTCACACGATATTCACGTGTTACGATGTTCTTTCTTCGACCGTGTTGCCTTCGAATGTCTCTTGTCACGTACGATCATGGTCATCGTCGATGATTCCACGCACGTATTGATAGAAAAAGAGAGAGAGAGAGAGAGAAGGAGAGAAGAGAGACTAATGGATACACAAGGGAGACGTAAATAGCGTTGGCCATCGTTGAAGGTTTTGGAAATTGAAATTATTTGTTGGTTGAAAAATATTGCGAAATTTTTTGTATCCGCGGTGATTTCATTTCGGATAAAGTTTCGCGTGTTACTCATTTTGATACGGTCGTGTGGATGCTTATTGAAATAGAGCCCCGAAAGGTTAATTCTAAATTGAAGGATTTACCGCGACGCGTAAATCGGCACAAACAATTCGTACAAAAAGCCGCTTAACCAAATAGAATTCCTCTATCTCTTTCCCTCGATTACCAAGGTTCGAATAGTTAATTCCTAAATCTTTTACGTAGTAATTATATGAAAAAGAAAATCCAACAGGAATATACTCGTCGATAATTTAACGATTCTGTAACACAAATTTCCCACTTTCCATTAAGAACCGTTTCACCGGAAAGTTTCCGTTAGCGATTTCAAACTTTCGCCGGTCACTAATTGCCCAACAGGGCAAGTATTATCAGTTAACCCACGGTTTCTAATAAACATATACGACGAAGGAACCCAAACATCCTACTTTACGCGCAAACATTCGCCGGATTTATTTAAAACCCCGCTGTTCCAGGGGTCGCGACGTTCCAGCTACAATAACTGTAACGATAACTCGTCGGACCGCGCGGCAACGGTAATTACCGCGATTCATAAAGCAAGCTAATTAGCCGAGCTAATTAAAGTAATTTCGTTCGTTAATTTAATTTACCGACCGAATAAATTTCACAGCTCGGAGTACGTACAAGACCACGGAGTTGGTCTCAACCCGCGGAAACCTTACGGATTCTTAATTTCCCGACACCTTGTTAGTTGGACACGTAATCAATGTCGCGAGTTGTAAACGAGGAATTACAACGACCGGTTTGTAACGAACATCGTGGCAAAACTCGCTCGAAGTTCCTCTGTTACGATGAAAAACTTTTTTTTCTTTTATTCTTTTTTTATATTCTCATCGAGATGGGTTTTTATTGTCATGTATTTTTTATCGGATGATAAATCAATGTTTCGAAGGCTGCTGGACGGTCGTTGAAAACGGTTCGTTTTCTACGAGTTTCGAAAACGACTCGTCGAATCTATCATAGACGTTGCTCGCATGTTTAATTAGACATCCCGAAAGCGGTCACGTTCCCGTACTCCGTATTCGTTTCGAAGTTTCGTCAGAAGTCTGTTACATCAGCTACGTGGAATTAGCTTTCCTTGTTCCACCGTTTAGTTATTAAATTTCGGTGACCCCTCACGTACTTGTCACGTGTTACCCAGTCGGTAAGAACGTACTCTACCTGCGATGAAAGGTCACGGAGTATCGCGGAAGGTGGATTAATTCGCAGAAAATTCTCTATCCATCTTTTGCCACGTTACGTCACACTTAAATATACGGTTCAAGTGACACTAACAACCGCCTACGTTTTCCACCTGCCCCGAATAGTACCGTTCCCGCTAAACTAATTCTGTATCTTTCCATTAATTTCTTCCCCCACTCCCTCGAACACCCGTTTGTTAATTTGCCAAATTTGTATAGCTATACAACTCATCTCCATCTATTCGCCACGTCATCCACCGATTCACAGTCTATTAACGTATCCACTAATAATAATAATAATCAGAACAATTTATCAAAATCTTTTTAATCCCTCCATGAATCATCTAACTAATTAAATTATAAATAACTGAGATCTCCACAATAAAAGAACATATATCCTATCAGATTTTTAAAGTAATTCCAAATCTCAAATGCGAATTATCAATTAATAATAATATTAATGTTATTAATTATATATTATTCCTAGTAACTATAATTAATATCTTACCCACATCATCAAAGTCCCCTCCCCCCCGGGTTGTCCCGTGGAATTCGATTGAATTCACGGTCCAGTTTTCGGACGGGGGATTCGTATCTAATTAACCCGGCCAGAAGACTATGCCGAGCATTTCGGACACGGTTGAACCGAGCGTGAAGAGTTCCGAACAATGTCGTGGTTCCGGTCGTGGCTGCTTTGTTCGTCGTTCGTCTGGTCAATTAACCGGTCCCGGTTAGTCAGCGGGTCGTAAAGCTGCAGGCAACGTTCGTTCTGGCCGCTTCGCACACAGGAATTCTACCGAAGGTGCGCTCGTACCTCCTCTTATCTTTCCGCAGGTCCGTGCGAATCGATGAACAACGTGGATTTCAACGTTCAGGGAAATAAATTTGATTGGACGGCGTAAAGTGTTTATTGATACTGTTCGCCGATTAGTATCTATTCGACTGACTTATGGTTCTATGATAATGTAATACTGTAACGATGATAGTTCATATATATGTATACATATACTTTGAAATTGACGATTTAATTGTTTCTGTGGAAATGAAAATAGGAAATTTCTAATCGACTGAATTTCTAATCGTGGACTTTCCACTGGCGTTTATGGAATTGTGAATATCACGGAATGAAATTTACGTTATTATGTATGTGATATTATCTTTTACATAGGAATACATTGATAAAAGATTCGTATCAACACGCGAAACGCTTCAAATTTAAGTTTCAAGTCGCATGTTCGTAACATTGTAATTCCCGCCTGTTCGACGTTGCAAAGGTTTCCGGGGCTCGGAAAATTTTCACGTTCCAGCAATCTTTTTTCTTCCCTCGAAGGGTGATTTTAATCACACTGTAATTCTATGGTAGTTGAAATTAATTTAGAGGCGTAGCAGAAATGTGCCTCGCTAGAGGCACGTTTTCGTCACGGGGCAAAGTGTTTTTGATCTTCGCGCGCGTGTAATTCTCTGACGTGGGCGAATAAACGACCAAAAAAAAAGGAAAGGGGGGATGCTCCGGTGTCGTTCCATGGTGGAAAATAGGCTTCACAGACAGTTCCGTTTCATCGGCGCCAGAGTAGGTTCAGGTGCTTCGTGATTCGCGTCGGAAAAGTTCGCAATAGTCGGCGGTCTCGAAAATTCCCATTTACAGTTTCATTTTTTTTTTGTTGGTTTTCATTTTCCCCTACCCCCTCCACACTCGGTAGAGTCTCGTTAGCGAATATAAAGTCGCGTCTCGAGTTACCCTCCAACTTTGCCAGACCGCGGAGAGGAGTTGCGAGAGTGTTTCGCAGATTTCAGCGAGGGTAAAAAAAAAATTTCCGGTCGAAGTCTCGACCCGTTCGCGAATATATTTCTCTTTTTTCGTTTATCCTCTTTCCTCTTTGTTTCGCAAATTTCCCTGTCGCTCCTAGCGGACCCTAGCACCACGTTCTTGTTTGGCAAGTGATCGACAGATTTTTGCATTTTTTTTCAACACTTTCAGGATTTTTTACGAAAGTAAAGAAAATCCGTAGGGTTCATTGTTAAACGTTTGAAAATGATTAGGGAATCTCGTGAGATGTTTTAATTAACATGGTTTCACGATGTAGGATATTTTTTTTATATCTATAGGGAAATTATATTTCCGGGTTATTCGACGAATGATACACGAAGATAATGTCCGACGATTTATGGGAACGCTTTTCCCGAAGAATCTATCCGCGATTTATTCTCCCGCGATATCTTTTCGCTTTTTAAGGCGCTTTTCGAGGAATTGAAGAGAAAACAAATGGCTGAGAGTTTAAGGAGGACGGGACGATAAATTCCTGCCACGAAAAAGAGAAATCCCTATTATTCATGTCAGACAAAAAGCTTCGGCGGGCGCGCGAAATTTACAAACGTTTCCCTCCGAGATAACAATGTCCGGCCTTGAAATGTTTCGCATTACAGAAAATGTGAATATATATATTACGTTTTCGTGCATCTATTTAATCCCGTGTATCTACGTTCGGTATTTCCTTTTTTTTCTTCTTTTTTTTTTCTTTTCTTTTCTTTGTCGAACGTATTGCACGTTTCCGAGTTTGAAAAGTTCGTAGCCGTCTTTTAAGTTAGAAGTTAATTGAAAGTAAGCGACAAAGCCTCCTGTTAACAGAATCTAACTTCGTTAATGTAATATCCGTTTAATTAATATTTCGCTCGAAAAGGGAGACGCTTTACGTCGCGTCGTAAAAGTTTCGTCGTTCCAACCTTCAGCGATAAATTGCTTGCAAAGAAACCCGAAGGTACGGCTTTGCTCTGTGTTAAGCTTAAACCATCGATTTTAACGTCAGCGTTAATAATTGTTGGCCAAATATTCCCGGCGTCAATTTTCATTTAGAGGAGACTCTCTTGATAGCTGCGCTTGGCAAATTTATGCGCGAGATTCTGCATGTTTGGGACCGAGGGCTGTCGGAAATTTTAGGCATTGAAATTTCTACGATTTGAAACTTCCGGGATTCGGGAATTTTAGCCATTGAAATTTCTGAAGCTTGGAAAATCTTAACCATTGATATTTTTGACTCTTGAAAATTCTGAACATTGATATTTCCAACATTTGGAAACTCACGCGTTAAATTTTCTACCTTTGGAAATTTAGGTCATAGGAATTTCTACGTTTTGAAACTTCTCACGCTTGGAAATTTTAGCCATTGATATTTCAATCATTTGGAAACGCTCGCGTTAAATTCTCCACCTTTGGAAATTTAGGTCATAGGAATTTCTACGTTTTGAAACTTCTAACGCTTGGAAATTTTAGATATTGAAATTTCCAATGCTTGGGAAATCTTAACCTTTGATATTTCTGATGCTTGAAAATTTCAAGGATTGATATTTCAAATATCTAGAAACTCACGCGTTAAATTTTCCACCTTTAGAAATTTAGGGCACAGAAATTTCTAATTTCTACAACGTTAAGTACCTTACCTCTCCAAATTTCCCTCGTTTCCAATGCACCGCGCTTCAAAACTCTTTCCCCTTTCGCTTTTGAGATTCACCACGCTCGAAATCATTTCCGCGACGAAATTGCAACGCCCCGTGGAAATTCCACGCGTAGAAATTCCCGAAAAACGAGAACTCGTCCCGAGTCACCTGCGATGAGAATTACTTTACCGCGGGTAAAACTCCGCGAGGTGGATGCGAAAGGTAGCAAGGTGCCCGGGCGGAAAGTTATCAAGAATCCACTCGAGCCGGAAATTTAATTTCACCGTCGACGTTTACGTCCCAAGACAACCGTAATGAACAATAGTTTCCAGCGTTCCTTGGCGCCGGTAAATAACATGCAATATTCGCGGTGATTCCTGCCTCGTTTTCGCGATATTTTACACGTAGTGGATGCCGCCCGGGGTATACATATAGTCGTCTAACTACGCCCCTGGAATATCAAACAGTTCGTTTGGACGAGGACCCGATGCAAATGGATATAAACACGACTAACGAGCGACAACCAGGAAGCCCCCTTCTGCGAGCGACGTCGATGAACCTCTCCCAGGATTGAATTCCCAAAGTTTACACTACGTTGCGTTTTACACAATGCGTGTCTTATTCGTCTGGCTTCTTTCATAATTGTGCAGAAAGCTCGTTGGCCGGGAAAACAGGATCGCAAGAATATATATTTTCAGGGAAAATTCATCCGGAAGGTTGTTTCTTTTAGTTAGAAAAAAAGAAATAAATAATGAAAAAGAGGAACTTGTAATTGTTCGTGTGCGTATATCAAGTAGAGGGAAATAAATTTCGTATAAAGGAATGAGAAATATGGAAACCGGAAAGGAAAGATTGTCATATTTTTTTTTATTTCATTCGACGGTGGATTTAAAGCTGTATCGTCGTTGTATTTTTAAACGACGCGCATCAATAAATAGGATTAAAGAGGATGTGACGGAACTTCAAACGAACCGACGGTTTTTCTACGTCGCGTGTAATCCGGACGGATTGAAATGTTGAGAAGAATAACGAGCACCATCGTGGTACATATACGTTTCGTGATATCAAAATACAGAACCGGGGATGTGTAAGCAGGTGTGTATCGAATATCTTGGGGGTGTCGAGTGTCGTCATATCGTTGGGAAATCGAAATAATTTCGCCTAATTGGAACTAGGGTTTCGAGTCGTAAAACTCTGTCGCGTCGGCGGGAATGGCGTATCAATAAAAAAAAATATACGAGGGAAAAAAAACAACAAAAGACAATGCAATTTCGTTCAATTAAACTGGAACTCGAGCGGCCTCGTTTTCGCGAACTGTTCTCACGGAAAAAATAAAGTGGGGCAAATAGAAAATTGTAGGAAAATTGTACCAAATTTTATTTACCCTCATTATTATCTTTACGTATAATTACAATACACTGTAATCAACGTTAAATGATGAATTGTGATATTCTTTGAACGAATTAAAAAGGGATCAACGAATTTGATAAATATCATAAAAGTCTTCAATTTAACTTGCCGAACTAATTATCAAAGTCAGCAATGGTGGGACAGAAATTTCCAAGCGCGCCCTTGGAACCCTTTCAAACACCTTGCCCCGTTTCCACGGAATATTTCATCCCGTTCAAACAGAGGCCGTTAACAGACTACAATTCTGACCGTGGGACGAACGTGAAAATTTCAATGGATCCATCGTTTCCCGGTGAAAGATTTTTGAAGAAGAGAACGCGTTGAAAGAGGAGACGGCCGGAGGGGGTTCTGTTTTCCACCCTGGTAAATTTCCACCCCCGTTCGGTGAAGGCTGGGTCTCTCGCCTCTTTTGTTCGGACGGGTTGACGGGGGGAAAAAAACGTTTCAATCTCCCGCGAAACAAGCTTTCGACGTAGCAAAATGTGCCTGGAAGCGCATCGCGACGCCCTAATCTGCCCGACGTCGCTCGACGGAGGGCACCGGCGTCGATTCTCGATGAATAATTCGCGAGTCTTCCGACCCCGACCACGAATAGAATTTATCGTCGATTTTCGCGAGAACTCGGTCTCGTTTGCATCTCGTTATATTTCCCATATCGTCGATAAAAAGAATTAATTAATTAATCGTAACGTTTGAAATAATTGAATTTTCACTTTTCAATTTGGGGAGAGTTTCCAGTTGATTTTTTAGTGTTACGGGGTTGGTAAGAACAAAGGGTAGAGTGTGTGAGAGTGTGTGTATGTGTGTGTGAAAGCGTAGGACAAAGTGAATCGTTTGTAATTGTTTTAGAAGTTGGGGATTGTTGGCAGGGTCTGACCATACACGATATGTGTTCACTTAGCCTCGTTAGTGGAGTAGCCGAGATAAGGTCAGCCGCACGGCTGACCACTTACAGGCATCACTACTCGGAGATTCTACGCCATTTAACGTGGGAAATATTAATTATCACGTTCTTGCCGTTCGTGTGCAAACACCGTCGTGTTCTCGTCCGTGAATTATCGCACGTTTTTGTCGCCGCAACATGGACCACTGGTTTTCGGAATTATCATTGCAAAACTTCGTCCGTGGAAGTGATTCGTAACCAGTCGGAAACTCTGGCGACCGTTCAATAAATAATTAGACACAAAATGTTAATCAAAACCAGTACAAAACATTCTCTGGAAAGATACAAAATCAACCCATAGGAATTGAAATAATAAATAAAAGCATTTGGAAGATTCTCTATTACCCTCAGTATCATTAATTAAAATACCAAATATGATTTAATTAATAACCACTCTGTTAGTAAAGAATTCTGTTGAATTACATCATTTTATATTGTTCCCCTAAAGTTTCTACGTCACACACTTATAAAAACCCTTTATCTATAAACATATACATGTATTTAAATCCCTAACTGCCCCAAAGATTTCCAACGTCCCTTTCCACTGGTCCAACCCTTCCCAAAGTTTCTTCCACGTTTGCCCTTCACCTTTCACCCTCGTCAGCGTGTTCCCCGTGTCTTTATCTAACACGTTTCGTCTCTTGTTCCAGTCGGAGGTGTTTCAAGCAGCGGTGGCAGCAGCCGCAGCCGCAGCCGCGGGTGGCGGTGGACAGCAACCAGCTCCGACACCCGGCGGTAACGAGGCGAGCCCGGAGGGTGCCGAGGGCAGCACCCTGGTGCCCGTCACCTCGGGCGCCACGACGCCCGCCACCGCGACGCAGGGCACCGACCTCAAGGGTCAGCCAAAACGCCTGCACGTCAGCAATATACCCTTCCGCTTCCGGGACCCTGATCTCAGGGCGATGTTCGGGGTGAGTTTCTTCAAGGGTTTTTTTTTAAATCATTTTCTACAGTTTCTATTAATGGTTCAATACTGAGATGGATAGACAAAAATTGATAGAGAAATTTGATGTAAAGTGATAGAGAAGAGATTTGTGGGTTTCGAATGAAATTATGGGGTGTTTATTAGTTAATTTCAGATTTATATTAGGATTTAGTAGCTATTAATATTTAAATTAAAGTAAAGGTGTGTTAAATGTATTTTTTTTTATAGAAATTGTTGGATTTTTTGTTAGTTATTATTTAACGAAATTGATATAGTGTAAAAGTGTTTACTTAGATTGTATTAGGGGGAATGTTTAAAGAAAATTGAAACTCAGGGTAGTAATTTAGCGTTCAGCTTAAAAGTATTATAATCGACACAGTGCTTTCCTTGATTTTCCAGCAATTTGGGCCAATCCTCGACGTGGAAATCATATTTAACGAAAGAGGAAGCAAGGTAAGCTTACGACGCCCTTAGGCTGCGAGCCACCCCTGTCAACCCACCCCCGAAAATACTATTAGATTTAAGTCAGTGCCGTGCTAAACGAAATCCTCGTTACCAGGATGAATTTACCTCCGCGCCCTACGGAATTACCACCGAGCACCTTAATTTTCTTATTTCATTAATCAATTCTTAATACGAAAATCCAACCCTCTCGATCAACGAGATCCATAAATCTCACAATATATCGATCGTAAAATTTTTCTATCATAACTATCAAACTACAAAAATATCATTCTTTAATTTTTTTTTGCAAACACTTTGTCCACGTCCTAGATTCGTTTTTTTTTCAAAATTACGTCACGCGTCGCTCGCAGTAACCGTGAAAACGGGAAATCCACGGACGTGACTCTATTCCTCGTCGACGGAACCGTCGACGGAACCGTCGCTCGTCGTTCTTTATTGGAAAACTTTAGCCGCGCGACCTCTCGCATCCTGGTTACGAGGACGTCGGGTGGTCATAATCATTTTCTCGAAAGCGATGCAGCGCCCCGGACCACCGGGATTCGCCCGTCGGTGGTGTGCCGTCGCGACGACGGCGTGTTCACCACGCGGAAATGAAAAAGTACCGTTTCGTGCCCCGTCCGACGGGAAACTGGGGCGTCGCGGCGCTGCATCCACTTTGCCCCGTACGTCGACGACGTACACGGGGTCTTTTTTCTTTTTCTTTTTTTTTTTTTTTTGTTTCGCAGCGCGGTGGCAAACGCTTCACGGTTCTCGTAATTTCGTGGAAGTGCTCCTAAATATGATATAACAGCGGAACCCTAGTGCCATTGTCGAATACCTAGTGACTACGACCTTCTACCCCTCCCTTCTATTTCGTGTAAGTTCTTAACACCCTTCTCTCTCCCTTTCTCGAGTACTTTCGTCGAGTACTTTAGAAACGCGAGGGATCGCGGATCCATATATAGGATCCACAATTTTCTTTTTCAATCTCTCTCGTCCACGTGTCCCCCCTTTGTTTCATTTTTCTTTTAAAATTTTCAAATTTCAATCTCTACCTGCAATAAGTATTGTACTTCATGTACCTTTCGACGTTTCGATCCCTCGAATTTCATTCTGCTTTCACAGATTCAAAAATCGAAATCCTAGAATTCGAATTGAATTATTACAAAATATTTCCTAGCGTCTGGATTAATTCCCACAGACTCAATTCGACAGTTTCGTAAATATTATTCCGGAGTGACGCGTAGGATTTCATCGATCATCCGCCCTCCGTCTCTCCCGATGTCACTTGGGGAGAGGAAGGGGATGATCTTTCTTCGGAAAACTCGTTCCAAGAAAGTGCAGAGGCGGCTGTCGTTTGTTTATGCAAACATTCACGGAAACCCAGGGATATTTTCAAGGGGTGAAGAGAAGGAACAGGGTAGACGGAGAGAGAAAAAAAAAAGAATGAAGAAAGAGAGACAGAGAGTATACGTAAGGGGTAGGGAAATCTAAGGTATAACGGAGTTTGAAATGCAAATAGGTTTCAATATGGATGACAGCGGTCTGGATAAGATCCGCAGTAATACATCGTGCCGACAGCCGGCATCCGGTGAGCTTGCATATTCAGCGTCTTTGCGTCAAGTACACTCAAGTGCACTTCATCAAGCCTCCTGCAGCACTGGTAACCCAATACCATCGGTTTGCTGACGACGTCACGCACGGTCACCCCATTGTCCAGTCGATGATCGAGATCGATTGTCACGGGCAGCCTGCGCCCTGACGTAGATTGCGAAACATGTCCCCGAAATTCGACCTAAATCTTTTTTCCACTATTTCATGGAACCGATCCACTATCGTGGAAATATGACATTTTTCGTGTTCATGAAAAATTTCATCGGTCTTGTCCGAATTTTTCGTTGTGGAATTTAAGAGGATCTTTGGAAGATATTCTTTTACAATGCTTTTAGGGAAGATTCTTGAAGGATTTCTTAAATTTCACTTGGTAATTCTGTTAAATGGTGAATTCTCGATTTTGGATGAATTTTTTATCAATGTGTGTGTGGATTGGTGTTTTTAGATAGGAAGAGAAGAATAATCGTTCACGTCGTTCCGGGAGTTCTAAGGAAGAATAAAGATTTTAAGTAAAAGCGTATAACGATAATGGATCCCCGAACTCTCGGAGGATTATAATTAAATGAAAAATCCATTATCCTAAGTGAGTCCTCATAGCGAGTAATGATTCTTCGGAATGGAATTTCCTATTCGATAGTACCCGGGATTCAGGATCTAGAAAAGTTTCGAGGACAACGAATAAGAGACTTCGCGAAAGCGTCGAAGTTTTAACCGAGTTTGCATATTCACCGGATATAGTATCGTTCAAGTTCACCAAGTCTGTACCTGGTGACACTGTGTTTGTCCCTGTATACGTTACACACCTGTAATCAAACTAAATCTTTCAATTTTCCACGTTGAAAAATCTCAGCATTACATTTCCCTATTTCTATTAATATTTCTTATTTTTCATTCTATTTCTCAATTCTAAATTTTCAATCTACCAATTAAATCTTTGTTATATCGTTCAGATGTTCTTTTCCATTGAAAAAAAAAAACTGAACACCGGTGCCACCGGAGACGTACGTCGAGCAATCAGCCGATTATTTTCCGACACTCTAAAATCATTCATTGATGAGGATGGAAAGAGGCAACGGCTGTTAGCAATCGTTGATTAGATCGTAATGGTTCAATGAGGTTCGTTTGGGTTCGTCCACACCATAGATGACAGGAAGTCTATGTCGAGGCACATCCGTGACTGTAACAACCAATCCTGGACCGAATATAGAACGGTCGGAGTGGTCTCCTTCCACTTTCCGGGTTACAGAAGCCTGGAAGGGGATTAATTAAACTCGTTTGCTCACAGTTATCGTCCCCGGTGATCATAGACGATGAAGTAGTATCTCTCTCACTCTCTCACTCTCTTACTCTCTTTCTTTCTTTCTTTCTCGCGAGAAAGATTTTTCTTTACTTGTTTTTCCACGTTCAAGTTTAATCGGCGTCGATCAGCAACGCCGTAGTCGCGTTAATCGAGCACAGGAAGAGACGAAAAAAAAATTATAACACACATATAGATATGTGTATAGGTGTATACGTGATGATAAGAAAACATGCTCCCGCTAATCTAGCGACTTATTCACCAGGAAATTTGTTACACGGGTAGTACCGTGCTCACTGAAATTCCACTTGATCGCAATCCACGGCTATTTAAACGGTATTTCTTGCAACCTGTTTTCTTTGCTGTTTACTTTGTCATTAGAATGCGTTTAGGACTCGCAAAGTATTTCCTCGTTATTTTATCGTATCTGTGTCATCGGAGTATTCTGTGGAATTACGTGGGAAATATTAGGTCGTCGAGGGGAAGTCGGTGAACTTGTTTCTTTTTCACTGGGATTCCAATCGTTTGTGAGAAAAGTGTTCTTTAGTTTCAGAGATGAGATTGTTCCATTATGTTACATTTGTATTGTTACACCTGTATTGATTGATAGAATGTTTGGTAATAAAATGTGAACTCGGTGAAGTGCCATTTTACAAAAAAGCTTTGCTTTATTACATTTTCAAAGGGATATATTTTCGGAATTAATAATTTAGAGTTTCAAACTGTTTACGCGGTGAAATTTCCGCGCCTTGTGTCTTCCAGCGTTTGGAAATTTCTTTGCCTAGTATCTTCCAGCGTTTGGAAATTTCTTTGCCTTGTATCTTCCAGCGTTTGGAAATTTCTGCGCCTTGTATTTTCCAACGTTTGGAAATTTCCGCGGCTTGTACCTTTTAACCGTTGTTTTCCAAAGCGACCCGATTATTGTTGCGTGGAAATATTTCCGCGTCGTTGTCGCCCCACTTCGGCTGGCTAAGAAATTCATTTCCCCTCGACCGAGTGTAAGATGTCAAGTGGAAACGACCGGTACAGGTAAGACGGCCTCGACGGAACGTATAATTTCGAAAAATCCAGCTTCGCATTCGTCACGTCAGAAATCCCTCGGCTGTCCCACGACAATGGCACTAGAGACGACGTTTTGCAATGCAAATTGTATTATTTTTTTTTCCTTTTCTCCCTTTTTTCCCTAACATTCCGCCGTTACGGCGGGAACGAGGAAAGAACAAGGAAATACATACATGTATTTCTTATACCTATAATACATACATGTATTATACATACGTACACGCGTTAGCCATTACGAACGCAACCGTTTGCCATCGCTTTTTAGCATTTAAGTGATCGCACGGACGTGACGGGATCTCGCGGAATCCGCACGCGATTACCAGAAGGAAAAACGGCACGGAGAAACGCGAAAATCAACGGCGATATATAGACACGCGGGAAAATCGGGTGAACAAAAGGAGACACACAAAAAAAAAGATACAGAAAGACAGAACACATAGATTTTTATCTACAACGTAGATAAAAAAAAGATCGAGTCAAATAAAACACAGTGTCGGGGAGTTCGAAACAAACGAGAAGTTCGTGCCCGTTCGTTTCGCGAACGAAATAAATTCCTTCTGTGAGAACGATCGATGCGGAAAAAAGATCCCGGCACGGGCCTTCGATAACCCACATTTTTCAGTGGTCCACGTTGCTTTTGCAAAATGCATCGGGGTTCTATATATTCTTTCCCCACCTTACCCCCTACCCGTTCACCCTATCTCTCTTTTTTTTTATTTTTTTTTTAACCACGCGCTCGCGTAGGTGCATCATTCTACACGGAAGCATATGGCACGTATATACTGTATATATATATATATGTATATGTATCTATATACCAGCGGTGCAATTTTTACTCAATTCGTAAGGGGGAGGAGGAGGGGGGGGGGAGAGCAGGGTCGACGCGGTCGGTCTTGCTCTTCCGGTGATATAAAACCTTCCCCTCACCCCTTCACCTAAACTTTCTCCCCTCCCCCCCGCTATCTCTCGTCTATCTACCTGGCATTTTGCAGAAGCACCGTGCTTTAGTTCGTAAATAAACGAGCGAGTGATCGTGCGATTCTGTGAGAGAGACCTTTTCTCGAAAGCTTCGTCAATGTAAATGGAATGTGGCATCCCTAATGAAGTGCAGCATTTTGGAAAAAAAAGAGATACTTGCGAGACCAGAGAGGAAGAGTGCGCTAATCGCGTTGCTTCTTTAAGTGCTCTGAATTAGATTTTCCGCGGGAATTATGTTTCTCTTTCGACGGGTGTCGTCGTGACAATAGAGCGACCCAATTTAATTGAGAACAATTTTTTTTTTTTTTAGAGCTGCCGAACGTAATTTAATTTTGGTATTTCTTATGATAGTTTCTTTATTGTGCCTTTGTTCTTTTTATTTTTGTTTCTCTTTTTTGTTTTAAAGAAGAATGAAAGAAAGAAAAGATACTTGGCAAAGGCAAAGATATTAAATTAAACATTCACAGCGTCGAATGTTTCGTTCGTACTTTTTTCTTTTTTGTTTTTTGTTCCATTTTGCTTGTGCATTTCCTTTTGAAATTTTCTTTTTGTGAGATGTTACTTTATAGAGGCACTCGGTGCGCGCACTTTTCCAACACCGCCGTATGTGCCAGTGACACGTACATACATACCAATATAACCAATGGTGTTAGTTCTCGTAGTTGTTAGACGAGCTGTTGCATTTTTACTAGCTAGCATTCCGCATTTTATCATTATTTAGCTCCCATTGGTTATAAGGCCGGTCGTTGCACCTTGCATACTAGGTGTTCGCAGCTGCTTTACGTTTAAATCATATATTACAAGATACGCAAATATTATATATATATATATCTCCCCCCCACTCGTCCTTTTTAGATAACATAGCATTTTTTTTTAACGAACTTTCGGTGAACTCGCCGTACTGTGTTCGATAATATCGTTACTTCACCTTTAAACAAATTTCTCTAACCCCCCCACCCCCCTCTCGATACTTGTTTGCCGCTTTTTTTTTTAATTATTAAACTCGATAGAAACTTTGGACAGTATAGTCGTAGAAGAACGTTTCACAAGTTTGATATAATATTTATATGTACTTATATGTATAAATTATACATATATACATATTCTTATGTATAGTTGTGCGTGATACCTTTTTTTGTGGAATGATATTCATTTACGTTTCTGTTTTTGCCACTAGTTTGATCAGCTCAGAAAAGACTTTCGTATACGAACGAGTATTTAACAAAAAAAAATAAAAATAATAGAAAAAATGGAGTTTAATCAAAATTTGCACGCAGCAGCGGACACATGGTATACCGGGTGACACGATTCGCCGTCACTTCCGGTCGCGGAGGAGACCCTCGGGAGATGCTGCCCATTTGATTTGATGAAACTTTGTCACACCTCGTTTCCGAAGCTACTATTCTTCTAACCAGCTCCATTCTCCTTCTTGTCTCTTCGCTCCCAAGGGTGTTTCAAGGTTAAACCAAAGATCACAACGACATAGCGTATCCCATAAACTAACAAAGCTATATAGTTGTAATCCCCCCTCCCCCATGGAATTTATTGTCCGATTCTTCCAAGCTCAGACCTGCGTTCAAACGAATCTTAGTTCGCTGTCCGCATACACACACACACATACAGATACATAAAATATAACCCACACTCCTACATACATACATATTGTATACACGTATGGTTCACACCGCGCCGAAGAGTCTTTTTTTTTTTTACTAATCCCACTGCAATATTATTATAAACAGCATGATACGTACATATATTATATACCACTGCATCTTTCGAAAGTTTGAATTAAGTACATATTAATCGATATATGTATATATATACAATTCATATATACATATATACATATATACAAACACACCCATATATAAATCTATATACATACACTCGTCTATACGTATATATGTATAAATCTATATATAAATATATATAATACATATACACATATATATATACATATACTATACATGTACGTACGTACCTCTATCTGATTGTTATCATTATTATATATGTAAATAGTAGTCGCACGCTTTTGTCTAGGCGAGTCGAAGGTATTAATGAAAGGCCCATGCTTCTACCTCTTTTATTACTCACGTATGTGTCTTAGGATAGAGATATGCTGCTTTCGATAATAACTCACCGTTATTGTGACGGCGTCCGCGATTCCGACGCCGTTCGGCTCTTCTCGTTGCAAACGATATATACTCTCTCTCTCTCTCTCTCTCTCTCAAGACCCAGACAACCTCTCCCAATCATGAATCCCCCTCCCCCCAGCCCTCACCTATGATAACCCTTATCATCGTCAGTGTAGCTTGGACACGCGGTCTGAACTTGCAGGATGTCGTTTGATTTGTCAGGATTTTTTTCTTGGAGAATCATCTTCTGCCCATGAAAAAGAAATTTGGAAGATCCGACGGATATTTAAACGTCGGTGTTCCTCCTGTTTTTTCTTTTTTATTTCTTCCAATGGGATTTTTTAATGGAAAGGATGGGCACTTTGTTTGCAGAAAGTCCGTTGAATTTGTTTAATTCACGAAGGATTGATGAAAAAGTGGTTGTTATATTTAAATGAAAAACCTTGAAACTCCTTTGGATGCGTCCCGTTCACAATGCATATCTTACTAACGTTCCGTGATCCATGATCTAAGGAATATTATATATATATATATATATAAAATAATACCAGACAACAACAACAACAAAAAGAATAATAAGAGAAAGCGAGTGAGTGAGTGAGAGAAAGAAAGAAAGTAAGAAAGAGAGAGAGAAATGTACGAAAAAAGAGATACAGAAAGGGAAAAAGATCTCTCGTGCCACTTCCAATCGCAAAAACACACACGCACACACTCCTTATCTCTTAACTCACCCTCTCTATATATATATATTATATATTACGTTATATTATATATATATATATAATCTTGAATCTCGTATTGTTTTGTGCGCTTTTATATCGCTGTTTGCCAGCTTCGGTCACAACTTCAAGTATTCTTCAAGTTCCTCTCTCTTTGTTCTCCCCTTCCCCCCTTCCAAATTTCACGAAAATCCATCTTCCACTCTCCTAATTACGTTTCTCCGCTCTCAATACATTGAGACGTACTCGTACGTCACACACAAACACACTTGAATATTATGCACACATACAGAGAGGGTTCGCAAGTAGGAAAACAGCCAGGAAAATATTTTTAATAGTAATTTCGTTCGTTCGCTCACGACGTTACATAGAGAAATTATCGTCTATCATGAAATTCTATTCGTTTTTATACGTGTATCTGATTTTTTTTAACGATACCGTGTGCTCACTCGGAACAATACGAAACTAAAGAAAAAAAAACATATCGGTCATATTTCTTTCGTCGTGTAATCCGACGGGAACGTCGCCACGTGCGAGTTTTCCCATTTCTTTTTCCACGAACCCGCGTTTTCCGACGCGATACTTTATCCTCCGAAGGAAAACGAACGTAGAATAACGCGTGGGATGTTCGTCGAGATCGTAGATCATTCTTGCGTAGCGATCCATGGCGGGAAAAATATTTTTTTAGATTGAAACTATTTGTTAGAGATATTTCCGCAGTTTTGATTGGATAACTATTCGCGAATTAGAAGAAACAGAAGAAAAAATATAATTCGCGATTAATTGTATGTGTATCGATAAATATTTGTGCTATAGGATCAATTTCGAAGGGATTTAGATCATTGGAAGGGCGTTAAGTCGCGAGAACACGATTAGAAGATTTTGTTGATATTTTCTTTTTCGTTCACACAATATCAGACTTTTGTGTTTCTTCTCCACGTCTGAAACTCCCTGTACCTTGTTCAGCACTCACGCAATTTACTTACGTAACATACTTAATGATTGATTAATTGTTTGACTTGGTTTTGTTCGTTGGATATAGCTGTCTTCTTCTGGAACACACACGCACATGCTCACACACACCCGGTCGCCGCGGCGTAGTGTTAATATTTACCGTAATTTTTTTTCTTCATATATATTTTTTTTGGTTCTCTCTACTCTTGTCTTGCCATGTTTTGCACCTCACTGTTAATTAATTGGGCAATTATTGTTACTCTACCACACGCAGACACACTAACATCGTAACAACACCGTGACTTATATTATATCTGTGTGACGAGATTTTTTTCTTCTTTTTTTTTTCATGATCGTCAGATCTATGACCGTGACTTTTATCCATTCATCGCGTATCACGGGTGTAATTAGCAGGTGATCGTGCCCGCCAGGTGCGCGACGATCTAGCGATCTCATAGATCGCACTATATGATTCGTTAAAAGCATCCGGAAAGTGAAAAAAAAACATTCACAGTGACGGACAAACGGGAAACGGGAAATTTCGAGTGCCCCCGAGACACTTTGCGACGCCAGCCACTTTCGCGTTTGTTAATTATATTATATTCATTAGCACTTGCGTAAGTTCGTTACGTCACGTCTGCGCCGCGTGCTCGCGGATGTTTTTCTAATTAGCCCCGTCGGACTGTGTTCCACGCGGCACTCCGTCGCTCAATAATAAATAATCGAGCCGACGAGTATCGGGGAAATAGACACGGAATTGGTTAATAAAAAAAAAGAGAGAGAGAGAGAAAAGAAGAAAAGAAAGAAGAAAAAACTGATTTACCAGCGAATTCTTAACTCACAGACGCGGAAAGTTCCGTCGACGGTATAAATCTGTCCCGGAAGAATCGTTGTTTGACAATAGATTCGACGGTAGAGTGGTCGATAAACAGTCGTCGTTTTAATATTCCACGATCATCGTAGATCGAACAGTTCCTCGGAAACGAGTTCCCGTCGATCCTCGGGAAATTTATTAGCTTCTATTAAAAGTTTCTCTCGGGTGGGACGTGCTCTCGCGGTAACTTTACCGGGTGCGCGGAACTATTAACAGATTGTTTAACATCCGCGACGGAACGGTGAATAAGGGAGAACAGAAAGAAAGAAAAAAAAATACAAAAATACGAGGGAAATCGTTAGAATCGTCGAAGAATGGCGAGAAAAATTTTTCGGCGAAGATGTGTGCGGGCGGGACACACTCATACATATTAACGAATGCCATGTTCGTGCGCGTTTGATGTTAATTATCTTTCTTTTCCACGGGAGCTTGCATGGGCAGTCGCATTTACCGCGGGTGTGTAATGATCGGCTTAACGAAACGGCTACTTGTAAGTGGAAATAACGAGCAGGTTTCTTTTTTATCCCTTTCATTTTTTTTTTCGCCGTGACAATCAGAAACCGCGGTGGTTATTTTTACCGCAAACGAATCTGAAATTCGAAATCTTTCGTGTTCGAAGTATTTACAGGGTTGTAAGGTGTAATCTTGTAATGTTAGTCTTCTTTTTTTTCGTTGAGAAATTTGTTAGGTAGCCTGGGAATATATTATTTTTTGTTGTTTTTTTTTCTATGACACTGTGGAAGTAAATTTGAGCTTAATTTCATTTAGCCATACAACTACCAACGTCATCAAGCGATTGGATCTTTATTAATTTAACAGGAGAATGGATTCTCGTTATTATTCGCAATTTCATCCTCATTTTTTTTCTACGCGGTCCACTCTCGTCCTCAACCGGTGATAAAAATAGCTTTGACAAAGCTTTCGGGAAATTTTTCGACGTTTTTCACGAAAATCGGATCGGAATTTCGAGTAGATTGAAAAGTGTTATTCGTTCGAATCGGGACTACAAAGATGGACACGGGTTTTCGATATATCGAGTCATCGAAGTAAATGTTACAAGCGACAACTGTACGCCGCTTTGTGCGGCAGGTGTGGCAATTAATCGAAGTCCCGGACGGCAATTAGTCATCTCGAGATTGTATCCATTTTACGGACGTCTTATTTAACCGGTACATTCCGCCACCAACGTGCGTTGACATCGGTTTCAGTCAGTTTGAAAACGTGAAAGCTCATTTAATTACACGCTTCTTTTATAGTATTAACAGTCATACGTGTATTCGCATAAGTAATAACACACTACGAAATCTGACGAATACTTTTCGTATGTAGCTGAATTTAATTAACTAAAATCCTGTCGAAATTTGAACGATTCCACCTGAGAGATCAAAACTAACATTCATTATTGACCGATACTAATGTATTCATTAAATACCACTCGAACAAAATTTCATATTTCCATATTTTACATACCGTCCTGCGATTAATCACTATAATTCGCAATTAAAATATGTTTCCTTGGATTTCGCGGAAATTTGAGGATTTTCATGGATTAAACGGATGTCGCCTAATTTTCATAGGAACAATTTTGTCCTACTTGTTATTATAACAAATGTACGGAAAATAGCATAACCTGCGGCTGGCAGATACGTGACAACCATTGTTTAGATTTCGAATAGCCATTGCAGGTGGCATTAACTCAACGATCGAGGTATTCGGAACATTTGGAAATCGTAACACGTTGAGAGTTCGACGTGAATAAAAAAATACACACAAATTCGAGAATGGTGTGTACGGTAAACCGGTGGAAATTGTGTCGCGAAATAATTAACATTGGTCGTGTCACGCTGGAAATATCATTATTCTCGCATCTACGACGGCGTAACTAGCCTTGGAAAGTTGAGATTTCATCGAAAAGCTCGCTGATTTTTTTTATACGCGGTAAAAACCAACCGTTCTGTGAAACCGCACGGCACGAAGCCATTTCCGAAAGTGCTGCCAATTGTTATTATATTTTTTCTTTCATTACGTACGTGGATTTTGATCGATTGGAAAAATTCGTGTTTGAAAATTCTTATCGACGATGAGATTCATTTTCTTTTTTTTTTGGTAAATTGTTACAGTGTTAGTTTTAAGTAACGGGAGGCGAATTTATAGCAAGAATCTGATTTCCGTAGCGACAATTGTCCTTTGAGCTTTGATGATCGTCCGAGGCCAATGAAATTAGGATACGAACGCTTTTATCGCGCGTAAATTCATCATCTGCAATTTACTCGATCGAAGTGTCAAAGTGGATTCATTAGGGGGACTCTTTTCCCCCTGATTTTCTCAATTAGCAAACGGAGCCCGATTTCATCTCATCTTTCGAATCGCATACAAAAATTCGTCAAAGAAGTGAGACATAACCGCGACTAATTCAGATAGCTCAATAAAAAAATACATTTTAATTATTACAAAAGAAAAAAATCACGCAGTTCAAAAATGACCCGGGTTCCCGTGAAACTCCGATAGGAAACTATCATTCCACAATAATTCTCCGAGTTCTAATTATTTCCAACGTATTTAAAAAAGCTCACGTAAAAACCCGCGAGTTTCAAACGGGTTTCGATTTAATTTCACGTTTACAGAAGTCTCGTTCGCGTGGTTTACGAGGGAAATATGCGCCGGTTATTAAAAGCGAAATTAACAATTCGTTACGTTCGGGCAAAGTAAAACGAAGTCGAAACAAGTCTATAGGTAAGGGACAGGGGAGGGGGTGGGGCGGTCTTATTAAAGAGGAATTCCACGGTGGATTCGCGTTAGGTACACTCGTTTCCGAAGTCGGTGGCGTGTAAGATGCGAATCTACCCGCGGAAGGCATAATAATTATGGCCTCACGTATCGGTCGTTTCCGCGGCGGTTACAGTTGTACGTGGTTAGTCCCGGCTTCTAAACAGTCGTGTAAGAAACCGGTGGCCTTCTTGATATAGTCTCTGATTAATGGCGGCCATGTAGTAGTTTCGTCTAAGCAGGCCACAACCTCACGGCGGTATCACCGAAAACTCGTTCCGCGCCTGATTTATCGCGATATCGCGCGGAATCGGGTACGAATATCTTTAAACGTGTCTGCTTTCCGAGGCTTTCGCAAAAAAAAAAGGGTGAAGATGAAAAATGTGTTCTATCTCGGGCGGCGGATAAGGCATCTGAAAGACGGCGAATTGTAAAAGCGGACTTGTGAGTGGAAATTTAGGAAGCGGCGTTTGTCAAAGGGTGCGTTTGGTGTGCGCGGAACATTTTTCGCGATGGAAATATCGGCGCGGAATTAAGTAGGGGTAATTGAAATACTGGTGTAGATAGTTTTTTAGATAATAGAAATTTTGTAAGGATAGAAATTTGCGACAGCAGAAATTTCTAGTAATAGGAACTTTCGACAGTAGGAATTTGGAGTAATAGGAATTTTCGACAGCAGAAATTTGTAGCAATAGGAATTTTCAACAGCAGAAATTTTTAGTAATAGAAATTTTCCAAAGTAGAAATTTTTAGTAATAGGAAATTTCTGTAATAGAAATTTTCGACAATTAAAATCAACAATGCTATAAATATCACCGCGAGAAATTCCCTGCGATCAAAATCTCGGCGCGTAGAAATTTCAAATCTCCCTGCACATCGAATATTAATCGTCGAATAAGAAATAGTTCCTAATATCTATGAAGAACTAACGGCGTGATATTTTATTAGGGTTCATTAGAAATTACTTCACTTTCTTTGTTCCACGAGGGGTATACCGCGGAAGTGTGTAACAAGCGTATAAAGGGCGTGACGACGATTTCCTTTAACAGAATTAAAGTGGAAGTCCGTTCCGCCGGGGCTGTTTGAAAGATTTGTAAGATTCTACGCGGATTAATTTCCTGAGGCGGGCTTTCGAACGTTCCGCCTTGCACGCCAACCCCAATTTTCCAAAAGCTGATAAGGCTTTAAGGAAGTTTTCGTCGGAATCGCGATCTCCTGTCACGAGAACGAACCTTTACCCGTGAAATGCGACAGCCCTAGTACTTTTACCACGTCTACGTTGAAAATTACCGTGAAAAAGAAACCACCAATAATGAATAATTAATTCTGAACACAATATTCTCAAAAATATTTAAAATTCAAATATTTACCGATTATCCATCGTAATTTCCCGCTGAAATTTACAGTTATCACTTTTCATCCGAATTCTTTCTATAGTGAACATATTTTTATTTTTCTACTTTTCCACCGTTCGTAGAATTTCGATTAAAATTATTTGCAGGCCGATCAAACGCGCGATTATTATTATTCAATAGAATCATTCCGATGCAAAATTAACCGGCAAGTTCGTTCTCGCGTACGATCCGTTGGCCTTCCAATTTTCACCGGTGAAAATTCCAACGATCCCCGAAATGCGCAGGCGCTCGTAATTTCGGATAACCGGCTCGATATGCATTTGGATATGCAAATCGAGCGGTCGCCGACGATTCGGCGGGCTTCTCTCGCCGTTTCTAACTTCGATGCTCGGCGTTATCTGTCGGTACGCACGCGGCCCGCGACACTATAGTAATTTCCCATGCGAATCGACCCTCCGTGATCCCGTCGTCACGACGACTGCCGTCGGGACGACGATGAGCATTGTTCGGCCGGCGACGTAGTTTTTCGTCGGGAAATTAAAAACCATCTATCACGTACGCGGAAACGGCGATTGTAAACGAGTTTCATCATTTTTCCGTGTATAAAAAAACGTTTTGAACGGTTTAAAGTGTAAGATGGAAATGAAAAGACAGGTAAATGATGATAAAAGGGGATATGAGTAGGGAAACAAACAAAACGTATTCAAATTTTACCGCGTCGCAAAACGGTTAAGTAAAATTCATCTCTATAGAATTGGGGGAACGATTTTTTTTAGTCAGCGTGTTTGAAAAAAAAAATGGAAACTCGATAAAATACACGAAGGAATACCGTGGTACGAATCATTTTCCGATGGTTGCGCATTTCGAGGGCAATTTCGAGTACCTCGTTACCCCGCGGTTCTGTGAAACAATTGCCCCCTCATTGCAGAGTCACGAATTTAATTATCCCACGGGATGGAAAAAAACAAAACACCATCGTCGCAACGCACACCGTCGACGGCGACGACGGCACGCGCAGCGTAATGAAAAAGTGATTGTCGTTAATTACTCGCATGAAAAAAATATCGTCCGACTGGCTGCGATATCGTATTTGATTTTTCGTTACAAAAACCCTTTCGTCCGTTTCAACGGCGAACATTTTTATTACCTATCTTTTAATTGCAACGTTCGTTACCAAATGATTTTTTTAAAATCTCTCGATTACCTGTCGCTCGTTTTCTTCTTCGTATCGTTACCCCCGAACTCGACCCTCGTTCAATTTTTTTTTTATTCACCAAACAATTCCGCGATTCGTTTAACAATATCCGAACAAAACAAAACACAAAAACGCGACAAAACCTCGGTGGAATTTTGACTTTCCTTAAAACAAACAGAAAAAAAATCAAACAAAATCTCGCGTTTCACACTCACACCAAACATCGTACTTACGGTCGTAGCTACTTAGCCTCTCCGAGCAATTAATAAAACGCTCCGAAATCGGGCCGCGATTACTCCGCGGAAATTTTCCGCCGCGTAATTGAATCCCCCGGCATTGATTCAATTATAATGCTTCTGCAAAACGAGTTACGCCGGTGTTTCCAGAGGAAACGGCATCCCCCGTTACGTCACTCGCTCAGTGCCAACCTCCCCGTGTCAACCACCACCACCACTACCACCCCCCCTTTTCACCCCACCCCTTTTCACCCCACCCCTTTTCCTTCGTTCATCCAAGGAGAGCTCCTCGGAGGCCGTATTTGATTTGGCTTTAATACGATTTCTCAGTCGCGGCAACAGCCTCGATACGTAACCGCTTCTGGCAGCAACCACGGGGGAAAACGGGATCCTGGGGGGAGGGGAGGGGAGGGGGGTGGTGGAGCAACTCGATTATCCTTGCATTCGCTCAACCACCACCACCACCACCACCACTGCCTCCGTCAACCAATTTCAACCCCTTTCTTAGGGTTTGGTTACCAAAGTTATTCGGTTACCAAAGTTGGATTCTTTTATCATAACTTTTTTTTTCACCTGGAAATCGTGGGATTCTGTTGAAGAAGAATCTTTTGTACTCGGTGGTTTTGATTTTCTTCTTATGTCGGCAAGTTAGAGTCGCCAGTCCAATGGGAAGGGTTAACCCTTTCGCAAAGTAACCAAGGATCTTGAGTTTTAGAAGTCTTTTCTGCCTTTTTATTGGGTAACTTTGTGTGATTCGTTTTTTCCAAGTTTGTTAGGGTTGGATGATAAGATTCCGTTGGAAAGTTAGAGAGTGTAGTGGTAGGATCGATACATAGTGCGACGGAAAGTCTCGCGGAGTAGATAATGGATTTTAGTGTTGTTTCTTTTGACGAATGTTGAACGGGGCGATTGTTGAATAGAGTGATGTTGAATTCGGTGAAATAATATTCTGAGCGAAGGGCTTGTGTTAATAATTCGTAGGGTCTGTGAAATATCGGAACCCCACGACGAGTAGCTCGTTAGACCGATACGGGGGTTCTTGGCGGTAATTGTGTTGCAGGGGAAGATATTAAAGGCAACGGTTATTAAACGCATTAGAACAGGTTAACAGAAGAAAGTAGTATCAGCTATTGTGTTGTGATAATATCAAAGTCCGTTGAAATTGGGTAATTACCGAAGTACGGCTAATTGGTACGGAGTAGTTTATTGTATTGAAAAGTGGAAGGCCATAGGATCGCAAATGTTTCGCGAGTGTTCGCAGGTATTTGATTTTAATGAAAAAATGTATGTGGAATTATTGATTTAATTAGGGAATATATTATGAAATATTTTTGATGATAAATCGTTTTCGTAGATTATGAACGCGGTAGAAAAGAAATGTACGTTGTACTACACACACTCACACACGCACACGCACACATATATGAACATAGTGACACACTTACACGATTCTAATAACAATCCTCCTCAGTTCCCCAGTGTCTAACCGTCCTACTCATATTTTAATTTCTTTTTCTCGTACACGCACCTCTCGGTACAAGCAAGAGTCTTTAATGATATGACGATGACCATGATGACATGACACGATATGATATGATATGATAATGAGATGATTAATGTGACCATGACCATGATTTCTTACCATGATTTTATATTTACTTATTTGTTGCACGTTGTTTGGTGCGTCTCCGTAAGCAGTATGACGCGCTCGCAGACCCACTGGTTGCCGACATTTCGACGAAGAAAATCCCTAGGGATACAAAGAAACCCCTAAAAACCCAAAAAAAGGACAAACGATCTAAAAAATCCTAATCACATTGAATTAAATAAAAAAATTTCATTTTAGCAGCGACGCTCTCGATCCTTCCTCGATCTCCTTCGCCAAATCTGGAAAAATCCATGAAAAAAATTGATCTGACAACAATAACAAAAAATTGTTCTCACGATAAAAGTACAAAATCCCTATAAAATGAACATTGCACGCGATTCGTTAACTTTCCGCCCGCGAGAAGGTATCCGAGAATTTTAATTCGTTCGCGAAATCCGTCACCCTTAGATCCGTTATCACAGAATCCGTCGAAGGGATGAGTCGCGAGACATTCCAGGGGTGGTATTATGCAATCGGACATTGGAAGGGGGTTGGTCCGCAATAAACGTGTCACGGGGAATCGTTGTAAGGGGATGTGTAACGGGGAACGCGATTCGCAGAGGCATCAAAAGAAATTCCGCGAAACTTCTTTCCATCCCTCCGCCCCCCACCCCCTCTCTTTTTTTTCGTCGTGTCTCGAGGGATTCTCGAGAATTAATTAGCGCGGTCCTCGCGACGTCGGGCTACGTTCGTCTCGCAGACGGCCATTGTACGTCAAAGAAATAAATGGAAGAATAGGATCGCGGGGATGGTGGGGGTGGGAGAGAAAAAGAGAGAGAGAAAAGAAGGAGAAAGAGGAAGATCTCTCGGAAACGTTGAGGAGAAGAACGGGAAGGGTCGAGAGAGAAGGAGAGGGGGAGAGAGAGAGAGAGACCCTTACAAAGAAAATTGCCAGTGGCATTTTCTTCCTACGCGAAAAAGATCCAACGTGGAAAGTTATCGATCCCCCCGGATCGATCTTCGCGTGTTTACGCGCAAAGTGCGCAACCCACCGTGTAATCCTGTCCCGTGCGAAGAAGTCGAGTAAAAATACCTGATTCTCATAGAATTTTTCATCGTTCCTATGAAAGATACGCGTGATAACACCCTGCGGCGGTGTTTCCAAAGGGCGTGTTACTCGTGGTCGACATTATTTTCTTCATTTTCTATTTTTTCTGTTATTTATATTGTCCTCTTCCTCCTTTCTCTCCGTTTACGTCGCTCACCGACGTCTTTGCACGTCGGTTAAAAAAAGAAAAGAGAAAAAAGATATAGAATAAAACCCCAAAAGAAAAAGAATAGAATTGTCAAACGATTTTTTCTATTTTTTTTTTATTTAAAGTACCCAGAGATTGAAAGTGAAATTAAAGAGGAGAACAGAATAATTAAACGAATACGAACGAAATGTCGGGCCAGCCAGTCGGCTTTTCGCGGAGCGCTGGCAGTCTGTAAGTTGAGTTTAATGCATGTTGTTTTGTCTGTCCTTGCATGCAGGGATTCGGTTTTGTAACATTCGCAAATAGTGCTGACGCGGACCGGGCACGTGAGAGGCTACACGGCACCGTGGTTGAGGGCAGAAAGATTGAGGTGTGCATGAACTTTCTTATACTTATATATATATATACATACATATATATATGTATACATTCGCTATTAATTCATTTACACGATGTACTTTCTTTACAGGCTTTTAATTATACACCGACGGGTGGACGTGTGACGATATTCTGCGATTACTCGGTAAAAAGAAAGAAATTGAAAGTAAAAAAAAATAATTAATATAATCGCAGTGATTCTCACACGTCTGTCCCGTTGTCAAGGTACTCCGGGCGACCGTAGTCACACGAATCTCTCGGATTATTTTTATTATACCATTTGGAATTGATAATTTTTGAAACTTTCGATAAGTTTCCCTATCGTGATAGTAGTAGTGTGTCGAAGTCGCCCGTTGATACCGTTCTCTAGTTGTTAAGTGACACGCGGATCGATCGTGCTCGTAAACACATCGTGTCCCACTCGAATTTTATCGACAGTTAATTACAAGAAGTGTCTTGTAAATAATTTCTCTATCTTACTCTGGATGATTCACGATGATTCTACGAGCACGATCTCGATTCGTTTTGCGAATTAGTTCTAAGTACGAAAGTATCGTTAGAAAACCCGACCCTGAAAATATTACAGATTAATTACATAAATAGTGTATATATATACACACATATATACACTTGTTGTCACACTACCACGTGGTCGATCGCGAATTATATTCGCTCGCATGGTCGAAGTCGATTGTATAATTCGATTGATCGACCTCGCGGTGACCCTTCGATTTTGGCGGAGCTTTTAATTAACCGTGGGAGAGACAATGACGAGCGAACGGTACCGACAAAGGGAAAAGAGATAGGGAAAAGGGACGTTTCCTCGTATTCCTGGATCAGAGTCTGCCAACCGGACCACTCGAACATCTCGAGTGCCACCGAGCGATTGGTACTCCCCGATTGTTCGAGGGTCTCGAGTGATTCGCGATTCCCGGCCTCCTGATTGGCTACGGCGAATCCCCGGGATACTTCAGGTCCGCGAATGTTCCGCCGCTTTGTCCAGGTTCACGCGAAACACTCGTGGATTTGTTCTTAGCACAGCTTACAGAGGCTCGAGTGTGTTTTAATAATAGATTCGTGGTTGTTCGGGAAAAAAGCGTCCAGTTAGGTGATTTAAAAAATGATTTTATTTTAAATATTATATTTTAGATTAATAATTTAAAAAATGGGCTTGATTTTGATTTTCTTTGATTATATTGTGAAATCCGCCAAAATCGAAGGATGATATTAAAGGAGAGAGTGAATTACGACAATGGCGGAAATATTTGATTAGAGGATTAAAGGGAGGATGTAAGGGAATGGAAGAAAGAGAAAGTTTTACGTGGAATTTTCATTAGATGAGTTTCTCGGTTTGTTATTGATTCGTCGTTCGTTCGACGTGGCTATCTGCTGGTCCACTGCTGATACCGGGGAACAACGGGTTGAGCCTAATTGAACAACGCGATTAGTTATCTTCACGCGAACCTCCGACCGTGTATGTATTGTATGTGCTACGTAGATGTTTCTAATGGAAACATCGTTGTGGTAATTGTATTTCTTATTTCCTTTTAAATAACGAAAATGAAAACGTTTAGATATTTCTAAGAAAGTTTTATATTTCTTCGCGAAATTGCGCTTAGTGTTTTTTCGTTGGAAATTTCAATGATATACAAGATATATTTCTATGAAACAAGACGATTATTTATAATAAATATTTTGATTTTTATTCTTTGATATAAAACTACGCGGATAGCTGTCAAGTTGAATTTCTCTTTCTTAAATTCTGACGGAAGTGAAAATCTGACGGTTTCCACCGTCGCGTTATTTGCTCGGCCGGGATTACTTCCGGTTTATCGGGATTTTCCCGTGTCGCGGGAAAATCGTCGCCATTGTCGAGTTCGCTCCCCTCCGTATTTCCCGTGAACGCTAGGAAAAAAAAAGGGAACGATACAAGAATTTCGACCGGGTGTCGCGTCACCGACACGGACGAATCTAATCAATTAGGTGGAAAAAAAAATAGAATCTCGCCTTACATGGGCGTCGCGTGTGTTCAAGCAAGAAAATTGCATTATCCCGTTGCCCCTCGTTAACAAAGATAACGCATCCGCGTCGGTGACGGGAACGGAGTGAAAAAAAAAATAGAACACAATATAAATATATATACCGACGAAGTTGAAGGGGTGGACGCGCTCGAAAACAAAAGAGAAGGTTGATTTTCTTCTTCATTTTTTTTTTTACAAACGACCCGAAAAGAAAGAAAGTAAGAAAGACGGGAAAATACAAGGACTGAGGGAAGGGGGGAAACAAAAAAAATTACGACGAAAACTGGTGTGTTCCAGCGACGAAAGACAAAACGCAAAAAGAACCCTAACAGAAACAAGAATGTACAAAAGACAGAATAAATTTCACGGACACGGGTCTCCGTTTGTAAAAAATGTCAAACAAACGAAAACAGACCGATAGGAGAACGAAAGCAAAACAATAACAAAAAAAAAACATATAAAAAATACAACAAAATATCTGACGCGAGTCTCTTATTGTCCCATAGAGTTCGTCTGCGCGCGACAGAGAGAGATAGACGGACAGATAGAGATACCGCGAGATTGATAATCGTGTTACACGAGTGCAAACAAAAAAAAAATCAAACAATCGAACAATCGAACAAAATATCTGAGAGAGCGAGCGAGAGAGAAATATAGATTCTCGATCGAGAGAAAAGATGAGAGATAGAAAGAGAGAAAGAGAGACAAATTTTGTGGGCAAACACTGAACGAGGGACACTGAGGAGGCCACTTGAAAAGAAACCTCGCTAAGTGTCCGAAAAGGTAAGAAAACAACGCGGAATTGTTAAGACAACGACGACAGAGTACATAATGAGAAATATACGCCTCGCACTGCCCGCTCTCTCACCCGATACACGTGAATCGTGCCCACGGTCGATTTTTACGAACATTTATATTACGTATTATACGTTTTTTTCTTCTTCTTCTTCATTTTCTTCTTCTTTCCTTTTTATCCACCCTTATTCAGATCCCGCGTTGAATGTAGATCGGTGAATTGAAAAATTTCAACTCAAGGGCAAATAGAATCTCGGGAATTTCATTGGACGTTTTAATAACACGTTTTCAGGGATGTTCGCAAATTGAAGGGTGTTATTTGGGAGTTTTTTTATGTACAGGGTGGGATGGATACGGGATTGTTGGCTGGGTCTTGTAAAATCAGGGGAAATCTATTACATAGGTTTGAATTTTTTGTATTAGAGACAGATAAGTAATTTTATTTGGATAGATCTCGTAATGATTAGTTAAAATTGATGATTTAATGGAAGTCCAAATTCCCGTTTGGTCGGTCGGGAATTTAGATGAAAATTTCCATAAGATTCCCAAAAGATATAAAGTCTCGTGGCACCGGACATTTGTTCGTACGACCCTGTCTCATCTTGATCGTGATTTCTTTTTTTTTACGATTCATAAAGATCCTTTTTCTCGCTTACAGAGGGTCCTCTTCACTTTCGTTCAATTTCTCCGGCGACCTTTTCGTTCCAATTTCTTTTCTTTTTCATCTCGTCTTCATCTTCCCCCTCCCCTTATCTTCCATTCTTCTTCTTCTTATTATTTTTTGTTACAAATTTCGTTCGTACGACCGGCACACGCGGACCGCTTACATTTTGAAACAAGCGTCGGACTTTACGGTCCGTACTTTAACGTTGCGGATAACGATTTACGATAATAGTATTAAGCCAGATAAGCGAGGGACCGAACCAAAAAAAAAATAATTGAAAAAAAGGAACTCGCACTCGCACAAGTACTTTCGCAGCTGGTAATCGACACAACGGAAGGTTTTTACGCGAACGTGCAATTACTATGCACGGTGAAAATGAAAAACGGAAATATCGGCCTGGTAATAATTCCGCGGGAAACTTACCGTGGCGCTGTCGCTTTCGGGCAATTTGCATTTGTCTTTTTTTTTGACACACGGAGTGTTCGAAGATTCCCACGAATGTTCATACGTTCGTCGGGAACAAGTTTCTGAACATTAACGACGCTATAAATCGTGTAACTACAACGTCCGATTTAAAGAATATATATTTCTTCCGGTGTAACAGTGCACCGTATGATTAAAATTTACGAGTGTATTGCACAGGATGTCGCAATAAGGTTTAAAAATCTACCTGTTTTTCTGGAAAAATCATTTTAACGATCCAGGATGGACGAGTACGGTCGTTCACGTGAACATTGGAAACCGGGAATGATATTTTTAATTACATAGCGTTTAATAGTGATCCTTAATCACCGTGCAGGCGGTGGAAAAACGAATTCGGGGAAATCTCGGTGATCTTTGACCCGTTTGATAAAACTCCGCAAACATGGATCAACTCGGATTTATTCGCGACGCTTAATGAGAAATTAAAAACCGAAAATCAGGCAGAGATATGTATATACGAAAAGGTGATATTATCACAGACGGGATAGAAATGTTCTAATAATCCTTTCGTGCGGAATCGTTTTTTTCCCCACGTTTTATTTCACGAATCCCCCATCCGGTTTTAATTGCGAACGTAATATAAAGCAGGCATGTGAAATTATAAATTGCTCTTTTTCTTTCGTTTCCACCGGAAAACCCAAAGAGAAGAGAGACCGAGGGGGATTTCGAACCGGATACGCGAAAAAAATTTCGTAAGAAGAAGCAGAGATTTTGAAAAATTTATCGTCGGAGCCGAAAGCCCCGGCTACGTTTATTAGAATAATTACCGCGGAACGTATTTCAAAAGATTTCGCGTAATTACGTCAGGATATACGACTCTCCCCCTGCGAACCTGAAAAAAATGAATTTCCACCGGTGGAAACGGTCCGCGAACTAATAAAAAAAAAAGAACATTTCTACGTTTTCTAACGAACGATCCATCCCGTCGTAAAATTCACGGTACACCGATAGAACTTTCTTTCGCCATACTTTCGCGCCACCTTTTATCCGAACTTCATGTAGCATAGAAAATATACCTGGAATCTTCGGCCAGAAACTTTTAACGAACGTTATTTAACGCCTTAAAAGTCTACATATACGTTTCCCACGCGATATACAATTTATTTATATTTCAATATAACTCTCGTATTATATAAAACAAAATATTCGTATTGTTCCCATTGTATTCCACGTTTTCTCCGGTATTTCTTCGTATCAGAAAAATGACTCGACAACGTGGAATTTTTCTATTTCTCACATTCCTTCTCCGGTAAAATCACGTGACATCAGAATTCGTATATTTCCAAAATTCCCTCATACGAAACATAGTTTCATAACTAGAATATTTCTATTTCGAAAAATTCCTCCCTAAAAGTATCATTTAACATAAGAATTCATATACATATATCCAACATTTCTCCCTGGTAGACTCATTGAACATCAGAATTTTCATATCTCCGAGATTTTTTCACCGAGAAGCTTAAATTCGACGATCTCGGGATTGTTTGCAACATCTATAATTTCCTCAGTGGAACCTGCCAGGAAAACGGGGTGGGTGGGGCTTAATATTGACGCAACATTGTTCCAACGTTGGACGCACACGTGGAACGGAAGTTCAATATTCGAAAGTAATATCGGCGGCGGGGTTGAATGTTTACATGCCCCGTTCCGCCATGTTCCGCATTGTTCCGTGTGCCCTCGAACGATATAGATCCAACATGGCAAAGCTGCCGGTACCTTAGTTACAACGGAGTCGTTTATTTCCACGTACGCAGGCACGCACGCACTCACCAACATACGTAGCGATTCAACGTTAATCGACCTTAATTGCTCGCATACGTCGAGCACACGATTGTAAAAGCCGTCGACGACGTGCAAAGTGTATCCGAGAGAATCGACGGCTCGAATCTTCCGGTTGACGAGGAGAGAAATTCGAAGGAATTGCATTCATCTATGATATTGATCCAGTGGATCAATCTTGAAGATCGATATCGATAAAAAGTACACGTATTCACCAAACGTTCTTTTATAAAAGACATGTAAAAAAATATATACATTCATAGAGGGTGAGAAAACAAAGAAAAAGAGGGGAAAAAACATGAGAAAAAATCCTATGGAAAAAGATTTTAAATGTATTCAACGTGGTGGATAGATATGATGGTATAGTTTGAAACGAAGATTTTCATGGGGGGGAAGTTTTCGAGAGAATGTTGCAACGAGTCACAACGGTCGGTACAATGCTCGACGTCGATTACAAAGGGTGTTCGTTAAGATAATGGAGCATTGAATGGGATATCTGGCGGTGTCACGAGGCGAGTCTGCGTTTCGCCCCGGCGTTAAAAGGTCCACGGGAAGTTTAAACTGGTTTAAGCACCCGGCAGTAGTTAGTAAAAGCTTTTCCAACCCGCCCACTCTGCCACCCGATACTCTTCGATTATTGAAAGTCTTTCGGCCTGGTATATATCTCCCTTCTCCCTCCCCTCTTCTTTTTCTTCCCCCTTTGCCCACTTCTCCATTTTCCTGCAACGTCCCTCGTTAACGCCTGAATTTTGCATACTGGCGAAAACACTTTTAACGGTGTGCCGATAAAACGACAGAATGGACGAAGAAACTCGACGGAGCACGTTTACATGGAACTTTTATCGCGACGATGGTGTACCAAGTTGGAAATAAGAGACGACCGTTGGAGAAAGGGGTTATGGGTTAACCCTTCGCAGCTGGAGTGCTTCTTTGTATCGGTTTTCTTGGTGTTGTGTTTTTGTTTTGGATTGATAGCGATAGTCGATGGAACTTGATACAGTTACCAAGTTATGGATAGGTAGAGTGTCTTTGGACTGATGGTATTTTATGACGTGGGAATTTTTGTGGAAATAATGAGGAACGGTTGCTTTTTGAAAGCGTTGATTTGCCAGGGTAAAGAATGTTAAAAGGCATAATTTTCCAACGTCGGAAATGTCAAAGTGTAAAATTTCTAAGGGCTGGAAATTTCTAAATATAAAATTATTTACTTAACGTCGCAGATTTTAAAATGTAATATTTCCACGTGGCACAAATTTCCGTGAAATCTCAAAAACTCCAACGATGAAATTTCCAAGTGTCAGCAATTCCAACGATAAAATTTCCAAGTGTCAGCAATTCCAACGATTAAATTTCCAAGTGTCAACATTTCCAACGATGAAATTTCCAAGTGTCAGCAATTCCACCGCTGAAATTTCCAAGTGTCAACAATTCCCACGGTAACAATTCCAAGTAGAAAAAGTCCAAACACTATTGTCCACGTTTTTTCAATAATCGAGATAACTCGGAACTTCGAGTACTCGTACGAATGAAAGTTTAACGTGGCGGCACGTGAAAAAGCATCGTCGTCCGAACGAGTAGAAATGAATAAGCGATGAGCGACGGCGGCAGGTCGAAACGAAAGGATCTAAAAATGTCCGCGAGCGTGTTTCGCGGGAAATACGTGTGGTGACAAATGACAGAGGCTGCGGAGGCCTGAAATTACGTCGATCACCTGGAAGCCCGAGAATGCAGATTAACGAGCAAGAACTAAGAAGATACACGTGAAACCAGAAGGTTTCTAATTGTAGCTGAAAACCTGATGAAAAAGATTCCAGGTCAGCGTCGAACTGAGAATATAAATAATAATAATAATATAACAGTGTCCCTAGCCACGGTATTTCACTCGACGGGAATAAACATGGAGACGTGAATTCGCCTAGACGAATTAATAACTGGTATTAATACACGGGATATAATTATCAGTAGATAATGAAACATCCGGTGAGAATCCGATATAGAATTTCATATAATATGTATAATATAGATATGTATACATTAAATCGGTGGTCAGTTTATGTACGTGTGTCTGAAAAATACTATTCTAGGATTTCGGATAAAAATCTTGTAATTTACTGAACGTTGCTTCGATACTTGTCACTCACACACGCACACGGACAGAAGTAAAAAAAGAAACGGAAGGAAGGAAGTAAGAAAAAGAGCTTTATGGATTTCTACTAAAGCGACCGAAGAAAATGACATTTAACGTTGAAACACTCTCGGAAGTTTTCTCACTGTGTATAATCACCGTGGAATGAATCGCAAATGAGTGATTAAGTCGGACATGAAAAATTCATCCGTTCTATACGTGACGAACACGATTCAATCGATATGAAGCAAAGATCAGAGAACGAGTGAGAGAGAGAGAGAGAGGAATAAAATCTCACGGCATCGAGAAACATACCGCGGAGAAACATGCAAGGCGAAACATCCTTCTAGTATACGTAATATAATTTATTTACAGTGTGTCCTTCCATATGGCGGTTCGATCGATTTCCCGGAAAGCCGAAATACCCGCAGGTCAAAAGGTCAAGCCGTTAACGAGTGTCCTTGCTGATTAACGAGCAACGACAAAAAAAAAACAAAGTGAAAAGAGAAGAAAAAAACGACGTTTCGATATTACGACGATATCGCGAAACGGAAGCGTTCCGCCGAAAAGACGGAAGACGACGGGAGAGTCCGTCGGGCTCCTTCGACGACCTAGTGGCACCGTCGGCTTGATCGTAGGTTATGCACGTCGTTTCCGACGTTAACGACAGGTATACGGAACGGGCCGCGTTTTCGGTTAGCAAGTCAAATTTATGCAGATTCCCACGGAGAAGCCGGGCAAGGTTGCGCGGAATTTCCAAACTGCCGTGTTTCGCTTACCCGGCCACGTGACGGTCTGACGATTACGCTTGGATCGCTGGGGGGATCGTCTTAGATCGTCGGATAGATCCGTATCGATCATCTATAAGGAGGGAGAACCGCGTGATGACGTTTTAGTGACGATATGAATTTTTTTATGGTATTTAGATTCCGAAGAGTTTTTGATATTAATTATAATATGACAATTAGGAAATTATTTTGGAAAATTTTATTGTTTATTTGTGCTTCTACTTGCGTTAATTTTAGATAGTTGCAAAATGGATTGTTTACTGGAAATCTCTAAATCTGTATAGTTCTTTTTTCATTTTATAAATGCCGGAAACTTTCTAAATGAGGGTAATAATTATTTCGCGAATTACTAGCCGCGGGGTAGTTTCGAGGATCGGCGTAATACGTGCAACTGCGAGAGACGTAATTATTGTTAATTTCATCTGGTAATTGTGCCCTGTAATTGAACTTCGAGTTAATTAACTGGCGAAACGCCGATGACCGCGATTGTCCTTTGTACGGTTTACAATATGTAATTTATATATTAGAGAAATTTCCACCGAACAACTGGCGGATTACGGATAATACATTTCCAGGAATATACATTTTTTTATATCAACGATCCATTGAAAATAACACAAAAGTACCAAAAAAACAATAAACATTTCCCCCGTGAACATCGAAACGCGGTACAGCGGCGCGCAAATATTTATTAAATTCATCTAACACTAATTAAACTCTAAATTAATTAACCACTGCCATGCCGTGGGCGATGACGCCCTTTGTAAAATTCATTATACCCGTATGAATTACATTTTATCCCCATTACACGGATTATCCTGTATATCGAACACTCTGTTCTCGGTGCATTTGAAATTTCATCGGATTTTCTCCCTTCGGAATATCATTCCTTCGCCGAAAATTTTCGCATTCGTCGATATTTCCAGACAGGGGAAGGGGGTGGGGGGTGTATCCCCCGTCTATCCCGGAATTTCTCGGTCGGTTTACGTCGGAAATACGGGAACGTCGTTAATATCAATTCCCGGCGGAAATCGCGGACGTTGAAGTATAACAAAAATGATAAGATCTCTATAATAAGATCGCTAACGAGAAAAGTCATATCTGGATCGCATCGTCGACGCCGCTGGAAAAGTGCCGGACGGCAAACAGCTTTTCTTATTCATTATGAAGTTCGTTCCAGACACGTAGGCGCCGCCATTGCTCTTATCATCCGCGCATTCATCGGCTGTTAAATATCTACTACGTCTTGTCTGATTTATCTTCCCGCCTCGCTCGAAACGCTGGATTTTTGTTGAAATCTCGTTTTCTTTTATTTTTTTTTCTGTTCGTGCCCGTGATTCGTTGTCCGCCGGTCACCGGTGACCGGCGAGTGATCCATTTAGCCGCGGGTCCATCAGTCATCGGCGTTATCAAAATCGAGTGAAACTTTTGTGACACGAATACATCGGGAGACTCGTTGAATTATTTATAATTTAATATTGGATGATATTGGGAAATAAGTTTGTTATTAATTAATTATCTTTTTAAATGGCTATCACATAAATGAAATACGAAACTAGGTGAAAAGTTCGTGAAATGTTTTTAAAATAGTGTCTTTTTTTTGCGGTGAAAGAAATACTTACTCTGATTAATTTCGATCACGTGTCCAAATTAACGATCACGATAGATTCACTTTTATTCCACGCGGGGAATGCGAATACGAATCAAGTTCGTGTCTGATACATTCGGTATAATGCCGATTTATTAATAAAACAACCCCCCCGGTGATATTTCAACAACGGGCTTTTAAATTGACCTAACAAGCAACGATTTACGAGCGACGGTTATATCCTACTCGCTTCCTGAATTTCTATTCAGATTGGACTGATATTAGCGATTAGACGGAAATGACGGATCATTTACCCTCGGTTACCGTCACGAACAAAATATTCCAACTATGTTTCTCGCGAAATACATATCTCATTCGAATCATTCAATCTATATATTCTCCCATACCCTTTGACTTTCTCTATTTCACTTTATATTACATTATAACAATAATAATAATAATTTCCAACTCAACAATGTGTCTCGGTTCACTTCGGTTGTTAATCTCGGTAAATTCAGCGAGGAATAGCATCGAAATAATATATCGGGCATTCTGCGAATCGGTATTTCACGTGAACTTGCCAGACACGGATGCCAATTGAATCTCCGTCGGGGGGATCTACACAATGGAGCAGTTCCTTTAATTAAATCGATATTATTGCATCCGTGAGTAAATAGTCGATTCGATCCGTCTCCGTTTATCCGGCCGAATGGAATTGAATTGAAAGGGAGGATTCGCCAATGGCATTAGATAAATGCTAGTTATCCAGTTTCCGTGGATAGGTAGATTAAACGTTCGGCACACTCGCAAACGCTGTAGTTCGCACGCTCCTCTCGGCCGATCAAAACGTCATTTTATCTATCGGTAAACATGACACGCGGAGGGATTTACGATCGACCCTAGACCCTATGTGCAAATAAATTCACCTGTGATTCAAGAGAACCATCTGTGATAATAGATAGGCCCCTACTCGTTGCGTCGTATCGCAAGAAACTGATTTGTGCAATTCAGCATGGATTTAGACTGACATGATGGATCATCATTGACGATTTGGAATTTAAGTTCAGTCTCTTAAGGATCACATTTACTTAATTAACGGAATTAATTAGGGGATTTAGTATAGATCTGTCACCCCGAGTTTGGAATTTACATCGATGAGAATGAAAATTTCCAGTTCGAGAATTTCGACATTTATATCTAATTTTTCTCGTTTAAATGTTACTTTTACTTTTGTGTTATCCACGTTAATTAGGTTTCCTTGAAATTAATTAATTTCCATTTCTATTTTTCGTACAATCCGTATGAGATACTCGTGGTATGTGTTTATTTAAGTCAAATATCGTGATACCAATTTAAACGCTAAAGTTTTTGAAATTCACGATGATGTTCCATTAGAATATCGAATTAATCAGCGATGCTCGTTCCTCGAATCGGGTTCATAGATCAGCCAGACCGGAGGATCCAGGGATCGCGTCGTTAGTGTTCCCGTTCTAATTTGCAAAACAATCGGGGATTTAAATTTGCATCGGAGAGACCCGAGGATTCCCGTATCGTGCCGGGCAAATACGCTTCCCACCGCATCCGCAGACAGTCGGAGACATCGATTAAATTCCTCCGGCGAAATTCGCCATGTTACCCTCTCTATGGGGGTATTATTTATGGAGAAGTAAACAATCTCGAACTAACACCAGAGCCGCCGCTATTCTGCCGCGCGGAAATTAAACGAACGTCTCAGATTCAATTTGATAATTCGAACAGATATTTTATAACAATTTTGAAATTTGAGAAATCGACGGTCCTGTAAAATGAAAGCCAGAAATATCTGCAACATATGCCTTTGAAAATTAGATAAATCAATTGTGAATACTTTTTTAATTAGATTTTATAAACTTTACTTTATTTTAAACTGATATTTCTATAGTTACATGACTTTCGTAACAAAATTTCTGCTTTCTATTCTATATTAAAAGACAATTACATATATATATACATATACATATCTCAATGAGAGTGTCTATTAATATTCACCTCCGGCGTGTTCGTTTCCAATCGGTCGTCGAGTTTCAATCGTACGAAATCCCGTTGTATTTATGAATACTTAAAACGATGGTAATAGAAGGATTTTTCTATTACTCCCGGAACGCGTGTATCGATCGATTCGTGAAACTCGCCCGCGGGAGAACGGAATCGAGAATCCGAGAACGGGACAATCAGGGAGAACCGGGAATGGGGGGAAATCGCGGCGTTCGGAGGCGTACCGGCCGAGTGGCGAGTCTAATTTGCAAAACAATCGGGCAACGCGGATTTACATTCGCGAAGCTTTTCAGCATCGATGTTTAATACGATACGCGGACCGGCCGGCAAACAAAGATTTCCACAGGTTCATCCGTGCTCGCATTGTTTGTTATCCACCGATGCGAACAAGGCAACGGCGACAATCGATTCTGACAGCGGATATATTCCGTCTATTCGCATTCTGTCCGTTCCGTCGTTTGTTTGCGTGTTTGTTAAAGTTCGCCGATCCACTTTCATACGTGCCGAATATGCAACTCTCCCGGTTTTCCTTTTTTTTCTATACGTTATGCACGTTTCTCTGCTGGTTGACACACCGCGATTGTTCGACGTCGGGGTAATACGATCGGTGTTTGCGATAGTTGTTTTTTTTTTTTTGTTATTATACTTGGATAGGTGTTAGTGTTAAATAGTCGATGAGATTTTGTTCACGCGATTGGAAAGTTAAGGGGTTTTGAAAATTGGCACGGTGACGTTTGGACATTTGGAAATTTGGGTGCTTTGAAACTCGTCGCGTGGAAATTGAACGGTTGGAAATTTGGTACAATGAAATTTTGACGCTTGGAAATTTGACGCGTGGAAATTTGGCGCGTGAAAACTTTGACGTTTGGAAATTTTGGGGCGTGGAAACTTTGACGCTTGGAAATCTGACATGTGGAAATTTGGCGCGTAGAAATTTGACGCGTGGAAACTTGGCGCGTGGAAACTTTGATGCTTGGAACTTTGGCGTGTGGAAATTTTGAGGCTTCGAAAATTTGACGTGTGGGAAATTTGGCGCGTGAAAATTTAACGCTCGAAAATTTAGCGTTACTACTTTCGAATTTAAACCACAAAGAAAAACTTTAGCACTCGAAAATCTGATCCGCGCTTCGACGTTATCGCCGCGGGAAGGAGAAAAGCACCTTTGCCCATAGAATCGAACGTCACTCTTCATTTCCACCGGAAAGTGCTAGCAACGTTCGTTTAACTACGACCATAACTATAACGTGGGATATACACCGGTAGTAACAAACCCTCGTTGCTGGAAACAACATCGTAAAATGCAAATTGCTCGGCGATGCAGCCGTCGGTGATTGGACCTCTCTCTTACCTCTATAATTCACAACTCTCGTGAAATATAAAAAAAAACAACAACTACCTACGATCTTCGAACGTTGATACAAGTATATTCAAGACAATGAACAAAATTCATGGAACTCAACGAACGTTCCCATCGATCACATCAAACATCTTCAACATTATAGTCGAAAACGATACAAATTTCCATTTCGGCATCAATTTTCACGAATAATTCAAATAAACTCTAATGAGTCACTTAATTTCGAGTACACCTAACAAAATAATAGAACAAGAGAATCGGTACGAATGTGAACATATATAGGTACATGAAAGTACCTTATCCCTTCAACACACGAAGGTAACGACACGAAACGTCAGAGTGGCGGTGTGAGAGCAAATGGGGAGAGAGGAGAGGTGGAGAGAGAAAAAAAAAGAAAGAGACACGAGTAGATGGTAAAAAATTATCATTCAACGGTGCAATGCACTTTGGTAAACGCGACGGTGCAACCGTCGAACCGGCAAAAGGCCTGTTTCGACGCACGGCTTAACACACCACGCGTCGTTCTCGTTCATTGAAACTGTCATTCAAACGAGAACATAAAGAAACGAAATAAAACCGAGTGTAAGTGTGCAGCAAAAAAAGAAAAAAAAGGGACCAGAACCTGGGTGGAGAGGGGAGTGGGTGGGAGAGAGGGAAAAAAAATGCAAAGATCGGTTCGTTTCTGACTGACGGAAATTCACCGGCTAACAATTCTTTGCCCGGCGATCGCGCGCGTATTTCTGCGCTTTGATGAAACATTTTCCAGCTTTTTTTTCTCTCTCTCTACTTCTTCTATACCGAAGTGGATGAAAAGCGGGGAGGAGGATGGGAAAAGAAGGGGAGAAAACGAGAGAGAAACTGGGAATACGAAGAGTGGTGCACGCGCCACGGGAGAAAGAAAGAAAGAGAGAAAGAAAGAAAGAAAGAAAGAAAGAAGAAAGCGAAGCGCAACGGTAAGCGAAACGCCCGATAAAGGGAAGAAGAATCGTACACGGAGAACCGTGTCTTTTTGCCAGAGACGAAAAGTACTTGTGCGAAATTGAAATAATCGGAAATCGACGGCAACTGTCCCGATCGTTTTTCTTTTTCTCTACTTCTTCTTTTTGATTTCTGTTTGATTCTGTCAGTTCTTTTTTTATCTTCTACCTTATTCTTATTTTTCCTTTATCGGTCAGGAAAGAGGAGCGACGTCGCGCTGACAACGGTAAATCGCTTCTTATCTGCTTGTTCTTCGTCGTTTTTTTTTTATTTTCTTCTTTTTCTTCTTCTACTTGTTCTTTCGTCGTACCGTCGAACTCGCGACACGCGCGCAAACATTTTCGATGGCGAGATTTTCCCGATTCAAGCGGGAAATTACCGGACGATCGTCGTTCCGTCGAATATTTTCCGTCGTCGCTCCGCTTTCCTGGAAATAATATGCATAATCGGTATCTCGATCGATCGGATTTGATGTCCTGGAAATCGTCGATTTTAGTTCCGACTCCCTCGCTTTGTCTTTCGTCGTTTTTAAACGACGTTTTCAACGAACCGGTGAAAATTATTCTCATTCTTACGGTACGGTAAATACGATAAGGAAAATAATCAACGGTATAATTATAATAATGAGAGGAAAGAAAAAATAAATAAATCTAGGACATTAAATCCGTCGATCGCGAACATTCGGGTTTTCTTCGTCGAAGACAAGTCGTTTACCGAAGAAAGATGAATGAATTTCGTTGAATTTCTATTATTATAACGTTGAATCGAGTATTTGTGTTTCGCGAGTGAATCTTCCACATTTCACTCGTTTAAGTTTCATTTCCACGGTGTTCGACGGGATTTTGGTACTCGTCGGAATAATATCTCATTCCCATTGTCTTCGACGCTGGAAACTCGGGCGCCAAAATCTCTTCGGTGAGATTTTGCCCGTGTGTACTTACTAATACTAAAGTATTCCTTGAATTTAGACAGGTTTCAGAGCAAAGAACGGATCCGATCAATTCTTAAATTGGCAATGAACATTTTCCGTTGCGAATGAATATTTGAAAATTTTACTGACTACGAGTCCTTGCCAATTTACGAATCGGGGATCACTGATTAGCCACACCGAAAAATCTCTGAATTCAAGTGAAATTTGTCGCGATTGCACGTCGATTAATTAACACGTTAAAAATAGCTATGAAACATTAATTAATACCCTTAAATCCATAGTTATTCATTTTTTACATAGTCTCGCTCAATTTTCTATGTTCACGAGCTGACAAACATATTTTCTAAAAAAAAAACAAAATGCGACAATACACGATTCGTATAAAAATCCAAAAAAAGCAAAGTAAAAAAAAGGAGTCGCGTAAAACATCGACGTGCAACTGCGGATATTCTCGATCGTATATCACCTGACATTCGTTGATCGATGCGCAATGCAGCATTTATATAGTTACGCTTTCGAAGCGGAGTTTTACGGCGAAATGAAAATCGAGATTCCGCCATGCGGACAAATTGCGTTCGTAAATCCGATTGCGCATCGACCGACGCACATTTGATTACAGGATTCGCGCGTGGCCACGTGAAATTGCCGGTGCTTTGGCATGGTCGACGATTGAGAGAGTTCTTTCGCATTAAAAAATAACAACAAATGGTCTAAAAAACAAAAAAAAAAGAAATCCGTTCCTACTTTACTCATTCAATTATTCATCGGATCAATTCCATCGGATCTTCTCAAATTCAAATTCATTGTATTTTAATGGTCTAGATCCTCTTTCAAAGTAATTACAATTTTTATCTTTCTTTTATTGGAAAAATAGAAGGATAGGAGGGGGGTGGAAAAGAAGCTAGAGTGATCTTACGTAATTTTTTTGCGGTTTAACTTCAGGCCAAGTTTCCAACTACCAGAGCATTTTCTTTCGACGCGATTAATTCGACATTTAAGACCGCGGTACGTGTTCCGTTCAATAAGTTTCCGCCACGAAGGTTCTCCCCGAGTCTTGCCGGGGAAAACCGGCTCGAATTGCCGGTGGAAACTCCGATCAATCTTAATCGAACGAGAAACACAGGTGGCCACGGGCGGATCCGCCGAAGTCGGCCGATATGAGGGAAAATCGCAAGCTGCGTGACGGAAGTTCCAAGCTTTCTAATATAAACTTCTTAACTCGACAGGTGAACAACGCGACGGCGAGGGTGCAGACGAAAAAGCCACCGACGGTGCCCAACGGTAGGTGGAAAGAAAAAAATATATATCAACTTTTACACACTTCTCTCAACCACCACTTTTCAACAATTCTTTATCCGGAAATAAGGTCGAACTTTACGTCTCGGGGAAAATTTTTCCGTACGTCGCGTATATCTGCATCGGAAAATAGTGAAATTTCATTCTTACGTGAATAATACATTGAAGAAATCAAATACAGGGCGAGGTAGAAAAGTTTGTCGTTGATTCGTTACTTTTGATGGAGATAGAAAATGTATAGAATGCGAGATGAGAACCGCTGGTGAACAAACGAATGAATGCTCTTTTTGGAGTATTTTTAATTAATGTTTCGTCGATATTCCCAATATTTCTCTTTGGATAGTCTGTTTGAGGTTTAAGGGAAAGTTTGCGGCTTATTCGCGTGAACTTTCTCTGTCAGGGTGTCCCATAGAAATCTATAAATGGAGAATTTCTATGGGGTATGATAACAACGCGACTTTTTTCAAAATTGATTATTCCATAATTGAATCTGAATTTAGAAAACTTCTCCGTTATTTTGTATTTTCTATATTTGATTCTTTTATAGATTTTATTTCTATGTTCACCATGAAATTACAGTCAGATATCAGTGAAATTTCTAGGGGCAAAATGTGACAGAATCTCGGCTCCCATAAACTCGATTCTTACTGCATGAATATACGGAGAGGAGAAACTATCTACCGTCGCGTTAATCCGATCGTCCAGTCAATTGGCTTTAATCTAAATCTAATCACGATTCCATTGTACGGCCCCGTTTAAATCGCGACTTAATCCGGATTACCATGACTGACCAATTGCGGTCTAAGCTTTTCTCGCGTTAGTCACTAAAAGAAAACAATCCACGTTAGATCTGTCATTCCCCTCCTTAATCTCTTTGTTAAACAACCAAAAGAATAAATAAACAAACAAATAAAATTAGGAACAATAAAATTAAAACATACAAATTGTAAGTCGGCATCGAACGACGATCGATGGATCCATCGATGGATCGTCAGGTTTTTTTCCACCAGCCACTGACGACCTTCGTTATAAATAATCGGTATTTCAAATGATCGATTGACGATCGACCATCTGCCAAGTGGTTTCCTAATCCGAAAATCATTCGTATAACCCGGATCAATCGCGCGCTGACGGGCTAACGAAAGTGTCTCTAATTATAACCAAATTCATTACACCGTGATCCACGGCTTAATTGACACGCGCCAGCGTTCGTCGCAGGGCCGTAACAAGTCAATTTTAATCGAGCGAGGCCCCACTGGTGTGTTGCGCGAATATCACGCGGGATTATTGGATTTCGAAGACTTAGTATAATATCTATCCAATATTGTTTCGGTAAATCGCAAATATCGGCTGGTAGATTCGTGATTCGTCGCGACGCCCGGCGTCGGTGTGATCGGATAGCTACTTCCCCCCCTTTCTGGAATTTAAATTCGTTGTACGTGCGGTTGAGTAATATCGGTAAAAAGATTCCGCGAATCAGGTGACGTTTCGTTAGGGTAGATTAGGGTTGGCACAGACGAGTTATTGTATAGAGTCAACCAGTTTCTTAGTCGGCATTCGCTCAATTTTTGAGATAGCGATCTGAAACTGGTACCATTGTTCTAGTTAGGAAATTCTACGCCAGATCAATGTATAATAGTTGTACTTTTCGAAAATTTAATTTTTCGCAAAAATCTGAAGGGGGTAGGTCAGGATTTTTTGCGATTTTCGTAAATCGCTTGCCATTTCCACAATTTTTGAGATATCAAAATAATTCTTTCACTGTCTTATTCGGCTTCGGATTTCGCGCCCAAAACGCCCCGGATCGTTTTAATAGCTCAAAAATTACGGAAATGGCAAGCGATTTACGAAAATCGCAAAAAATCCTGACCTACCCCCTTCAGATTTTTGCGAAAAATTAAATTTTCGAAAAGTGCAACTATTATACATTGATCTGGCGTAGAATTTCCTAACTAAAACAATGGTATCAGTTTCAGATCGCTATCTCAAAAATTGAGCGAATGCCGAACGAAAAACTGTCATAATTTGACGATTTTTCGCGATTTTCGTAATTCCTTCATCATTTCCGCAAATTATTGGTACCAAATAGAATGATAATGGTTTTAAGAAAGTACAATTGTTTATAAGAAATAAAGAGAAATAGTGGAAAATGTCAATATTCATAACTTTTGTATGTATGTATTCCGAAAAACTGAATATTCTTCTCTATAAAACAACTTACTTTTGCTGTGACTTACAGTTGTATACCTGTGAATTCACTATCCTTCTTTCGCAGTACAAAGGTCAATTATTAATACGCATAAGCTATAACTTCTATATCGTATTCTTACTAATAATCGACGGACATCCTAGATTCGAACCGAAAATGGTAACGCAGCGAGTGATACTAAAATGGTAAGAGGGCTCTAGAGCCCTCCAAACCAGTGACATCGAAAAGCATGGGGATGATTGGTCTATCCAATACCTCGTCTGTGGGGTTGGTTAGGGTTCGCAAACGATTTCAGTACGGCACGACACTCATTACACTTCCGCGTCACGACACCTGGGGAAAAGAAATCACTTCCTGTTGCTTGTCTCGTTGTCCCTTTAACTCAGTGTTACGAAGAATTTGATTCCCCGACGATTATAAAAGAGAATGAAACGGGAAGTGGATAGATATCTACTTAGAATGTAAATACAAAATTATACATTTCTAAATTTCAAGAATTTTAATATAAATGTCTTGACATTTTGTAACAATGTAATAGGAATAGAAACAATGATCTACGTATAAAATTACAAAGCATATTCGTCAAATTTTATTAAAATGAAATATCGCAAAAGGGCCTTAATTTTCGAAACTGAATTACCGTGGAAATTCAATTTCCTCTCCAACGTTCGACAGCTCATCGTCAGGGGCGTAGTATGTACATATGTATAACATGTACGGAAGGTTTGGAATTAAATATAGAATAATATTCGAGTAAATCATACACCCCCTCGTCGGACGTAGATTAAGCAATTTGATTGATTATCACCTGCCCGAGTAATTCCTTATCAGGTGTCAGTCGACGGGATTTAGTCTGGCATCCAGAACGCGCAATTATCGGGACACTAAAGCCGGCACTGGTACCGCACACCGACGAAGATTAAGGTCGATTCAGACCATTTGACGCGTAGCAAGCACACGCGAACCTAACGCCTCTTAATAGTTGGTTCGACAAGCATTCCCACAGGTTCCTCCACAGAGCCACACATCCGCGGTCCAATCGGATGCCATTCGGATTCCTGACGTTTAAAGCCGATCTAATTTTATTCTATTGTTATCGATGGCATTTATTTCGATCGAATATTATCAATCGAAACTATACAGGTGATATTTAATTGTTAGATTGTTACTTGGATCTATATATTAATATCAATTAAAATAACTTTGATAGATAATATTGTTTGATTATTATTTGGAACGTTGAATCGTATTTTGGTTAATAATCGATATTACTTTAATTAATTAGACGGTATAGGTGATGTTTCATTATTATTATGGAGTTGATAATATTGATATTTATGAAAATAATTTTGATAAATGATGGTTTTAATGGAGGGTGATATTAATTTTTTTTCACGGGATTATAGAGAACGTCGTGATATTTCGCGTCGAAACGTCGGTGTTTTATCATTTCCCCATGACGCGACGTTACGTCGACGGGAAACGCGGGTGTAACCACCCCATAACCGCGGTGAAATTTCGGGGGCTTGTGCCGTTATTCGGTCCATTTCGTTGCCGTATACCGTGGATGATGGGATTTGTAACGCGTGCACCTTCTGTCATCATGGTTTAATTTAGTTCGACTATTGTGCCGTTAGTTTACCGGGCAATGGGGTTCACACCCTTATTGTATCGGGCAATGCGTTGATTATCGGGTAATCATGGGGTAGACAGATGTCTGGGAGATGGACACTTTGCTCGAGATTTAGTTTCACACTCACACTAATCACCTGTCGAATATTATTCACACTATTGATGAACATTTTTATTTTTATTGTATATTTATCATATAATACTCTTTATTCATTTTTATATGTAGATTCATGGTATTCTGTCAATTTTAATTACACATTTCTATATTTCTATATAACGAAATATTTTGATAGAAACATTAATGAAACATTAATTAATTTGAAAATCTAATTGGAGCTCAATGCGGTAAACTGTGATATTTTTCCAATAATCGAAATATTCCCGCGTTCCCATTGGATATAGCGTCGCATCCCGTACGATGGAAATTGATTTCCATGTGTGAACAATGATCGACGTCATCCAGAAATGGAATTATAACACCGCCTGATGGGAAAGTACGTAGGTACATATACATCCTGGAGCGACCGGGATCACCGAGGGCCACCCGCGTCCAATCACGCCGCGGTATTCGGTTACAAACGTGACAATGTAATATGCAGTTATAATTAGAGCGTTACTAATCGGAAAGCCGCTAGTGGCGAAAGTGGCACGGCTCTAATTATAGAGAAATTCATCCGACCGCGATTTAGGCGCATCGATTCGGCGCCTCTTTTTCGTATCTGTTACTTTCCCGTCATACCACTTAGATCGCACACACACACACACATAGACACACATATATATACACCTACACGAGATCACCGGAAATTTCACTGTACTCGGGAACAGTGAAATTAAGTCCAGAAGTGGTCGTGTTTTCGGACATATTGTTTCTTGTTAACATCCGCTTTCATTTTTTTATTTCTCCGTTGGTCGGTGAACAAATAATAATAAGCGAGTATGTGTGAGTGTAACATTCGACCTGGTTTCCAGGTTACACGATGAATCAGTCGTTGGTTGGCCCTCTTGAATAGACTTCTCTACCTTCGGGGTCGTGAAAATTTCATCCCCTGGCTTCACTTCTCTTCTTTTTTTTTGGTTTCTTTTTTATTACATTTTTCACCCACAACACCCTGGTTCAGTTTTTTTCAAGTGTATCGACGCAGTGCGTCATTTCTATACGTCACAAGACGCCTCGCTACTTTTCCATATTATTCACACATACATTTATACATGTATATGTGTAAACTTATGACGGAATATCAAAATCGAAACTCCCACGATCAGAATGTCACTTTCTTGTTAGTTTGACGTCCGCGGGACTGTCGACCTCGTCGGAACATCGAGAATTTCGCTTCACCGGGTTTCCATGAAAATGGGAAACTGTTTAATGAAAATCTAACGAAGCGATGATAATTTCTTTAGTATTTGTTTTAGGAAAGTCTCGAACGTTTCTAATAAAATCCGTCCGTATCTTCGCGAGTCTTACCCGCGAGATGAAATTAATATGAAAATTATCGAGGTACGTGAAACGATGATTAAATTATATTCGCCATAACGCTGGCTACGTGAAAATTAGATAATATCGTTCTAATTAAATTCGCCAATCCCTTATCCGGAAATATTACGTAATAATCACTGTATATAATTCTTCAGTGTCCCATAAAAATAACACGACTCGATTTAATCGAAACTGTGTTCAAATTTTGTTCGGGGGATGAAATAAAAATCTCGCGTATTCTTTCTTCTTTTTTTCTCTCTTTCTCCCTCTCTCTCTTTCTCTCCTCGGACGGGCACTCGATAACTTTTAATTTTCCTCCGGCGGTAGGTTACGAGTAAATGGACCTTCATATTTCCCTATGTTTTTACGGAACAGTTCCCCCGGGGGGGTTTCGCGGGGGTGAGTTCACCCCCGTTTTCTTTGCCGCCTTTTCACGTTTTCCCCGATTTGTCTGTCGCTTTGGAAATCCGACTGAAAGAGAACAGGGAATATTTCTAGCTGACAGGCGAACGAGAACACTCGGGTATTCGTTCGCCGACGTTTCTTGACAGTTTCTAAATTGCACTCGATAATTCATGCCACGCTCATTGCTCTAAAAGCAGCGTCTATATCGTGACGTCGGTATCGAGGTGGAGGGGGGAGGAGAAAAATGAAATAACGTGGAGAGATTGAGATTGTATGAGTTTGGGAAAATTCACTGGCCAAGTTTAGAAACATTGAGTTACAGTTTGTGAATTATTAACGATTTTATAAATAACTCAAAACATTCATATACAAGCTTTTCTTGATTGACTCACTATTTCTTTAGCTTGGAAAATCATAATAATTTATAAAACGAATAATTATTCTAAAATTGTTTTATCATTCAAACTTGGCACTTTGTTCTACACTTTTTCTGAATCACGGTCTCAATTTTTCTAAAATATATCATGGTATAAGGTTACCCATAGTAGAACACAATTATTTCTATTTATCCGATTATTAAATTCTGTTTTACTTCACGTGGATAGCAGACAAAAGCGCTGACGAGTATTTACGTTCGCGAGTATAAACGTCGCAACGGGAATTGAGTCTGGAATTCTTTACTTCGTTGCAGGCGTAGAGCTCTCGAAACGAAAGGAAGAAAGGAGAACCCGGGCGGAATGCGGGTCATAGATTTTTCTGTCGCATTGATTTCAAGAAATGGATTTTTCAAACTTTCCACATGGAACGCCGGGCTCTTCGTGTTTTTCCTTCAGCCTCTCTCTCTCTCTTTCTCTCTTTCTCTCTTCGACTATCTTTCTCTTTTCACCGTCGCTTCAACGGTAACAGGACGAGTTGCAACACCGGACGTTGCCAGTTCGTAGTTTTCGCACAAACGTTTCAGCAGCCGGTGGACCAAAAAAAAAATAAAAATAACAAAAAAAAATGGGAATTTACGGTGCAGGAGAACCGTCGAAAACGGAAACACGCGTGGCAAGCCTAGCGAAAACAAAACCGATCCTTGTTACCCGTTTTCCTTCGACAATTCCAGCTTTCCCCTTTGTCATTTCCCTAACATTTCCACAAAATTCCACGTCTCTTTCTCCCCTGTCAATTTGAACCTAAACCGATGGAAAAGTAATGATACGACCAAACGCGCGAGATTTAAACGATACTCATCCATCATTTAGTTTCCTAATTACATTAATAAATGTATCACACTAACGCATAAATTCGTACACTCCATTTTAGTAACTACAATAATATCGATAAATATAATATGAGACATATACATTTACTATAATTATAATTTTCTACTAATCCCTAGAAATTCCCTAGTTATTAAAATCTACACAACATGTTCCACAGAACACTTTTTAAACACTCTTTAATCCGTCCAACTAAGAAACAACTCTATTAATAAAACTATTAATAAAACATCAAAAAAAAAAATTTAAATAAAAATACAACAAACCCCCAACAAACGATCCTAACTTCGTATAATCTAGGCACGATAGTTTCGTGGCACTTAATTGCAGATTGTATTATATTATAGTAGGCACCGCGTGACGCGAGGCTAGGGAGGCGGCATAACCGTTGTTTATCAGGCTGGAATTGAGATTTAAATTAGACTGAGATATGCACGATTCCCTGGACACCCGATAGCGTGTCCGGTATATCCACTTGTGGGTCATCCGCGATACTAGTCCTCCTTGTGGGACGTGTGTGGTGGTAGCAGGGCCGGCTACTCGAGGGGGCGGGGGTGAAGAGGGGGTGCTCGAATAATTCGCCACCTTCCGTTTCATTACTCGGTTGCTTTGCGAAAGATACAGTCGCCTGGCACGCGATCTAGCGATCAATCCTTTCGGCGATATTCGCCCGTCAAAGCTGACCATCGCGAAATCACGTCCCATTACGCGCACGTAAATCAGCCCGCCTTGAATGTCGCCCGATAGATCCGATCGAGGAGTTCCTCGGAAGATCGGGGAAACCGAAGTCCGGGAGGAGAACATAGAGATTCGATTTGATTCCTGTGTCTCGCGGTTTTTGGAAGTGGAAGAGATCGAGTGGAGGGGAAAAGTTTGGATTTGTGTTCTATTTCGTAAGCCCTTGGTGGTAATTTTGATTTTATGTTGGGTAAAATAATTGTGAGAAATGATAAATTGACTTTTATAAATGGAGGTTTTTTGTTTGGTTAAAGTGTACTTGTTATTTTAACTTTGACGAGAGGTACGAATCAATTTATTTTGCATTTAATTAAACATTTTATTGGTTTTTTATTAGTGTGGTTAGTGTAATTTATTTAATAGTCATTCTATGGTTTCCCAGATGGAACAGTGCTTTGAAACTCGTAGGATTCTTTTTTTCCACTCGGGCAATCGAACCTGGAAATATATTCGCGACTCGTGAAGACACTTAATCCTTTTTTAAATAAATTCAGAATTCAATTTCAATCACGAGACGCAGGATCGACGGTGAACGTAACATATAGAACTGCACGTAATTTATGTTCACCGTGTTTAAATAGAAATCTGTTCGATTCGACAGACAGAGAGGGAGAGAGAGAGAGAAAGAGAGAAGGACGATCAATTTCATCATTTACGTATTCATGAAAACCGGAACCAATAGACGTGGTGGGACCTATCCGTATTACATATTCCGACGCTATCTTTCCCACTCTTTTCCCCCTCAGAAACGAAATGACAAATTCTATAAACATACATATATTATACACACATATAAAACACACGTACAAACAAATCTCCCGCGACCGCGTTTCATTATCGACGAGAGTGTACGTTAAATAATCAATGAATTGCAAATGAATTCAATTAAAATTTATTCTAACTATCCCGCACTCGTCGCCCAACCCGTTCGTGTATTGGTTTATCGGAAATTTACGATTCTCTTCCCTCTCGGCGGGACTCTCGTAAATTGTTATTTTCCAACACACCGAGAGGATCGCAGTAACTTCCCGCGAGAAGTTAACGCGGTAAGTTTCCCGTCTCAGGGGTGGAATTTTCAAACGGATAATTCGTCAGGTTTAACTAAACACGAGGAAGACGACGACGAGAGTGCACTTCCATAGGGGGTTACAATTTACGAGAGAGAAAGAGAGAGTGAGAGAGAGATAGAGAGAGTCACTCGGTAGAATCTGCAACGTCGATAGTTCGTCGGATGAGATCGATGAAAGCAATTTTCTCGTTACATAATTCCCGCGGTCAATTACGCGCGGCAGATCGGTTGTCCCTTCGAACGTGAAACCGTATTTCCTTCAGCCGTCTCCGTGGTCCTCGTCTTCGCGGCACTATCTTTGATTACACCGTATTAAACCCGAGACACATTTCTTCGGGGAAAAGAGCAGACGAGCCCCGGCTTACGTAATTCGCGATAAATAATCCCTCGCGGGGATGGAAAAACAATTGGTCCTGCATCTCCGGTAACTTTACGGTGATCTAGGGGAAACTTTCGTTATGTCGTTAATTAATACTAAACCTATGGATAATTTATGCACACTTATATACGTATAGTAAAGTTAATTCGATAGTGATGTGTGAAAGAACTTTAAAATGGTAGTTAATGAAATTATCTTCCTCCCTTTAATTAATAAAAATAGTATTCACAGGTGTCACATAAAACGTGGGATTTTAGTCTAAAAGTTACTAAACGCATATTTCACTGTGTGTGATAGGTTTAATATATAAAAAGTCTAATTCCTACACTAATTTTAATCAAAATTCCTAGTAAAACATTTGTGACATATCAAAAATTAGTTATTTAACTAATCTTTCTATATTTAAATAGAATAATTAAGTATATGATCAATAATTATCTACCAACATACCTTTACCAATAAAATTTTGCGATCTCGATCCAAAGGAGATTTCCCCGCTCGAAGAGAATCCCCAGGTAGAATACTTGAACCGCAGGCTATACGATTTATCTCCGGAGATGCGTTGATATTGACGCGCGGATAATTTATCGCGAGACGATCTTCCACGAGGAGAGAGGATCCACGTCGTGAGAAAACGCACTTGTGCGGTGCTCGTCGACATCCTGGAGAAATAAAAGGCAATCGATCAGCATCCTCGGAGCTTTCTTCGAGCTGACAGAGAGGATCGTTCCCCTCGTTTGTTTGATTTTATTTTGTTTTTTTTTTCTTACGAACCTCGCGGCGATTTACTTGAATTCCTTGCTAACTTTCCGTTGGAATTATTATTATTATTATCGATCGACGTATTATCATACTTTCCGTTTATAGGATTCGTCGTCCAACGACGTTTGTTTCGAATAATGTACGGATGATTTTTGAAATGAATTTTTTTTTTCGCATTAATTTAGACACCGAAGAATTCAATTAATATCGGGGGGAAAAATGTACGAGGAAACCGCAATTAAAGTGTGTACAGTGTGTCCCGGATTTACGCAGCGTACCTTGACGGTGTGTTTCACAGTTGGAAATAGAAAGTAGAGAAAAAAAATACACAAACGTTATACGCGGGTAGTTCATAAATGTTTCGCGATGAAAGTTATAACAAAAATATAGAACGCGAAACACGCAGGGGGAAAACCGGTAGAAAAATTCACAGAGTGATAAATTCAATATCCAACGGGTGTCGAACTCGTATCGCGTTACTCGGAAACGGTATTTAAAAATACTGAAATCAATCGAAATCATTGCTTTTCCCCCCGATATACTATATTCCACAGTTTTAATTTCCGATCTCCGAAATAGAAATACACTATCCTTATACAATTTCACTTAACAACCCACATTTATCATCGAGGTTTCTCAAAATTTATCAAAATTCTAATCAAAACCCCACTAATTTACCCCTCAACCCCCTAATTCATATTTATTTATATACACACAATCCATATCCATCAAAACACACATTTAAACCCTGCCGTTCAATTGGAACCGTATACTATTTCAATTTCCCTCAATAAGTTCGTATCTATACACACATATACATACACATCTCCGTAATTTTTCGAAAATTTCCCGCGCAAAAACGAGCCTCGCTGGCCAACGAGAAATCACCGTTTCCGTTTTCTGTTTTCAGTGTGCGTGCAGTGGCCAGAGGGTAGGTGCTTCCACGACGTGCCAGAGTCGGCATTGCTGAATCTCTACTTCGAGATCCGTGAGAACTGCCACGGGTTCTCCTGAAGGCGATTGAGAAAAAGGCAACGGCAATGACGAGAGACAAGCAGATCCAACGGCTCTCCTGAGCGCCGGGATCGCGGGTTCACGTTATTCGCGCGTTTGAGTGCAAACTCACGAGACGAAAAAGTCACGGTTTTTTATAAATCTTTTCTTCCCAACAGCCGCCCAATACACCACGACCAAGCCAAAAGACAGCCACGAAATAGTTTTAGTACGTTTAGAGAACCGATCCGTGTGGAAGAATCATTTTTCGAAACGTTTTATTTTTATCTTTCTTTACTTCTTGATTTCCACGCGAGTTCTAACGAACACCGTACACGGAGTACAATGTTTACTTAATTTATTTATTATTATTTTCTCTATATTTTTTTAAAAAACTGGACTATACGTCGATAGAGCCGAGTCAAAGATCCTCGAAATTGTTAACGAACATCTGAAATCGTGATTACTTTATTTCTCATTTATTAATACGTGGTTTTATTGTCTCATTGTGATTTATCAATGGAGAAATGATGTCTAAGGGTTATTCAATATTTCTATATATACATATATATATATATTTTTTTGGTATGATCGTGAATGAATTTGAGGAATCTAATTAACTACCAGGGGATCATTAGTAGAATATGTCGCATTGACTCGGCTCGTTTTATCGCGCGTTCTCACATGGAAACTGACACGAAACGAGCCACACTCGTGTCGTTTCTATTGTCTGTGTGTGTTTATTATTTTCATTTTAAACTTGGTACTCGTGTGAAAGATTTAGCACTGACCCTTAGATGGTCCTCGGCGAGAACGACACTCGCGTACAGAGTTGAAAAGGGCAAAATGGATCAATTTCTTTTTTCCGTTCTCTTTGATCTCCGACGAATTTTTTTAGGGTTTTCGATGATTCCAGCAAAACCAAGGTGGGTGTCACAGACTTTATTTAATACCTACAACTAATTTGCTCGTCGTTCAACCAGCTCGCGAATAAGTACGATTCTATTTCTATTTTATTTGTCTTTCTCTCCTTTTGCAAGAGAGAGAAAGAGAGAGAGAGAGAGAGAAAACTGGTACTCACAGTGGCCCATCCTACGTTTCTCACACAACCAGTTTGTCTTCCGTTCTGTCACCGGACGAAAGATTCTCTTCTCCCCCATGTGTTCTTTACTCTTTTATTCTTTTTTTTTGCCACCATTAGTGTTCTCTTGTCCCGTAGTGTATTAGTACGAGACGGAAAATGTCGCCGCGTGCACGGAGAAGAATAAAAAAAGAATCGATGAGACAAGTATCGTTAATTTCTAATCGTTAGCTAGGGAAATAAATTCTCTGCGCCGAATCTCATTCGTTGATTCGTCGACCAATCTGAGAGAATTCATTTCCATAGTTAATCGAATTCTTCGAGGAGAAATAATTCGATATTTTTAATACGTGATATATTTACACTCTTATATTAATATTTTACACTTTATCAGACTTTCCGTGTTAATTCTTCTCCGTGGAGACGCGGTGCTTTTGCGAGGGGAAATTAATTAGTCGTAGAAACGACCACGTGGACAGCTTCTATCGGTCAGTGGTAGGTCGGCACGAGGCAGAGCGAACCTTTTAGTATTAGACGGGACGAGTCGTTGAGATTGATGATTCGTAATCGTCGCGCGTACACGTGGAAAAACTGCAGCGAGACGGATTTCCCCATTAAACCCAGCGTTTTCGCTGAGACAAATAATCCTTGTTCTCGCGACGGACAGAAATAATCAATCTTTATTCTCACCATGGTTCGAAATTGAAAAAACCTACGAGTCCGTCGTTGTTCATTCTTCGAGCGAAAAAAGAAGAAATAAAAAATAAAAAGAACAATTCTCTTCGCTGTCGTTTCGCCAAGTGACACTGCGAACACTTAGATATAACGTTTAAACATTAATGGAACTACAGGGTATTTTTACAAAAGTATTTTAGCCGTAATTATCTCGTCGGTCATTTAGCATAGAATAACGAGACATTCCGTGAATCATTCCACGTATTTTTTCTATACTCATTTCAAATTTGTTTCTATTATCAAAGTCGAATATATCGCGGTACACCTGCTGGTCAACGATCAATTTATTAACGAATTCGATTCGCGGTACCGTCGCCACTCAGGCCTCGTGCGAACAGAATACAGGGTATTGTTTCTAGTGATTTTTATAATCTAGTTCTATTTAGCGTAGACGGCGAAAAGTTCCATTTATTCTCTAACGTGACATTCCGCGACGAAACGGTCGTCGTTGGTCGCGTGTGAGTTCTGCAAATACGACGACACCGTTCGCGATATTTTTTCACATAGATATTACACTGGTGTGTCGTTTCTTCTATTTTTCTACGTCCGAGACCCTAGCGAACGGTGTCGTTGACTAATAAATTTATATATATAAAAATTTATATTAAAAAATTGATATATGTAAATTTATATATATGTAAATATATGTATATACGTATTTATATATACATATATAAATTTTTATATATACAAATTTTTATATATACAAATTTTTATATATTCAAATTTTTATATATACAAATTTTTATATATTCAAATTTTTATATATACAAATTTTTATATATATAAACTTTTGTATATATAAATTTATATATATATATTTATATTTGCAGGATTGACGTGCGATCTACGTTACACGTAGAGCCTTGCGTAGAATAACAGTATTATACCCGCATGCGTTATGTGACATTTGCAGGGTGAATTTCTCGTAATCCGTCAGAGAGCGAACGTCGACGACGAAATTTCGTAAAGTGTGTGTGTCGAACCGGCAGGCAAAGTGGAGTATTTCGATACTTTCGCTACAGTTGCGTACGCACGAATTTGAAATTCAAACTATAAATACACGAACAACCGATCCCAGGGAAAACGAAGAAAAACAAACGAGAGGGACATTTCGGAAAATACTCCACTTTCCGTGCCGCGGAAAAGTAGTATTACGAATCGAAAATAAGGACTGCTCTGGGATACGTCGCGACGTCGAAACGACGGAACCGACTGGTGCGAGAGAGACTCTCGAGCGAAGAAAGAAATCCCCGTGATATATACCGTCGGTGAAACTTGAAGAGATTTCTTTGCACGGTGGATAAGAGAAGAAACTGAGAGATGGGAAAATATGAGATTAAAGAGACGAAATATTTAAAAAAAAAAAACAAAAAACAGAACGATAAAATAGTGGAAAAATTCCGAAGATCCAGAGAAAGTGAAATGCGAAGCTAAAATGGACAACTGAGTGATTCTTTCGGCAAGAAACGACGGAATCGTAATTAACCATCCGTGACAGTTCGAGATCCTCCGGCAGCATGTTAACTTTCTTCCTCGTCGACCAATCGAATTTCCCGATAATTAACTTTACGTCCGAATTCGCGCAGCACTGGAAGGATCTTTGTAAAAATACACATACACACACACGCATACACACATAGTGGAGAATCGAACCAGTCGGAGTGTATATCCTTTCTTTCATTCTTATTTTCGTAATCGACGTCGATAGAGTTTTTCGCAACGTCGTGACGGATTGTCGATGAAAAAGTGCCCCGTCGACAGGATTCACTGTAACGACGACGACGACGACGTAACGGAGATTTTTGTAACGGTGTAATTAGTATCGTCTACGTGTCGCGACGAGAATGATATTGTCACTGTTCGCCAAAAAGGAGCTCGCGAAGCGATCTGATTTTGTTACCTGTCAGGCAATAAAGGAGATCTTTTTTTTTTATTTTTACAATCTACAAAAAAAAAGAGACTCGCTGAATCGTCAATATCGATACGCACACTCCCCTTTTTCGGGTTTTTCATCGATTGCGGGGAAACACGGCACGGAATTTCTCTCTACGACCAGCAATTCTCGCGTTCGAACACCGGATTACATTTTCATCGAGAAATCACATTTTCCGATCGGTGACTTATCTTTTCTCGTATTCCGGAAAAATGTTTTCTAAAAATCACCTCGCTGTCGTTGGAAATATAAATCAGTCCGGATGTGGTTCGTCTAAAAATTCCCCGTGATATTTGTATCGTATGTTCGTGACACTTTAGTTGAATGTGTGTTAGTGTCCGAGAAGGAAAACGTCGGCCGTGTGTTTCCTCGTCAATCGGACAGCATGGATTTGTATCGTTCGATAAGTCAGTGCTCGTTGTGTTTCGCATCAAATTCCTTCGTTTTCTCTCGTACGGACACGTTTTCTCTCTGTTTCATTCCACCCGCGGGACATAGTTTAATTTTTTATTTGTGATCGTATTCATCATTCGCGAATTAAATCGCGATCGGAACTCGCGAGTCGGAAATAACAGGTGTACAGAGAGAGAGAAAGAGAGAAAGAGAGAGGTCGTTTACGACGTCACGTTCGGGAAAAGACTGGCAAAAGGTGGAAAAAAAAGAGAGAGAGGACAGTCGGTGCTCGAAGAATTACCGGTAAAAGGAGCTTTTTTTTTTACTCGCTTTTCCGTTACCTAACTTTATCTCGTCTATCCCCTTTGAATACTTCTTTCAGGGATATTACTACTCTGCCTCGTCATTTTCGGAGCCTTTGACATTTTTATTCCATTTTCCTACGCGTTCGCGTCGCATTTTCTTCTTTCAACCAGGCAACGCCTTTTTTCTCTATTTTCTTCTTTTTTTTTTTTACTTCTTTCTTCGTGTTCTCCTCACTTTCTCCCGTTGACGGTTCACGTCGCCACTCCCGGGTATCGTTTTCCTCCCCGTGGCAGAGTGTCGCGAAACCCGAGAAAAGTGAAAGGCAATTTCCGCGAGGGAAAAGGGACAATGATTCTCGCGTTAACTGTCCGGCGAAACTTCGAATCTTTCATTCTCTCAGATTTCTCGCGATCGTTTCATTTCGCACGGATTTTATTTTGGCAGAATTCCCACACGTTGGCTTTTCCTTTGAGGGTTCGATGATTTTTTTTTTGTCTTTTTTTTCATTGTCACCGGAGGCATTTGTGTTTCATCGAGATACTCGGGGACAATGACGATTTAGGGTTGTCGAGGTCGATCGTTTCTTCACGCAGGTCCGAGTCGAAAATCACGATAAGATTATTCAGATGCACGTTCTAAAATGGAGGGAACCCATCGTGGAACGATGGGCACAAGGTGGTGGGATGGTCCCCGACGAACCACTTGGTCAGGGAAACTAAATTTATTTCCGTCACGCGAACCGTTCCCCGTCCCGGTATCAAGATAAACGTTACACGAACAGCGACTCCCGGTGAATTTCACCGTCGCGACGGTTATGGAGTGTGCATGCTGTAAGTAGGCTTTTTCTCTTGGTCTTGTCTAGTGCCGTGTAGCTTTGACTAAGGAATACTTAACAGTGACAATGAGAAATACGAACTCGATTTTGTAACCGATCACCCGGTAGACTCGGAGAACCAGCTTCGGGCGAGGGTTAATTATTTAAATGTAATTTAAAATGTATCTTCTTTAAAATATTTCTTCCGTCTGTTTGATTTTTAAATGGGAAAAATATCGTTTCCTCCGGTTCTTAACCTTTATCCGTCAATTTTATTTCTTCCGATTTGTAAATGAAATATTATCGCCCGACGTTGAAGTGTCTCCACAGGCTTGAATCGTACACTTCGATAACATATCTAGAGACTTGTCACCGTTTTGCATGCGAAATGTAACTACCTTCTTCACACGTTCTATATATCTACGGTAATTGCAAATGTCTCTACGTGCTCGCTACCGTTTTCTCTTTCGTTTTCCCGTTCTCCGATCGGACTGTTTATCATATTCTTCTCTTTTATTTTTCTCTTTCTTTCTTTGTCATTCCCGGCGCGATCGTTGTCCCCGCCGTGTTTAATTAGAATCCAGTAGACGTATTCACCGACGGACGACGATCGAACGTCCAGGGTGTTTCATTGTCGTCGGAAACGACGCGTCGCGTACGGAATGTAGTTACGTTCTTTTTTTTCTTTTTTATTCTCCCATTGATTATATCCGGTGTTTTGTTTCTTTTTTCTTTTCTTTTCTTTTCGTTCATTATCTCTCACGCCGGTGAATGTTAAAACGAATCGTTCGCTTTTGTCGCAACGTGGAAATTGTTTTCCGCGAATGAAACACCCTGTACGATGGAGTACACCGTTCATCCGTTGGAAAAGGTCAAGAGCGATCCGAGGTCATCGATGAAAAGCGCGTGTGAAACCGGCTTAAATCTCGTGGAAGACGACAAGGACGACTCCTAGAAAAAGGTGGATCGTAATCGTGGATCAAGAGCTTTCGGACAAAAGGACTCGGAGAAACCGCCAAGATATCTCTCTGTACACAGAGGCTACCGATGTTAACGAAGGTACGGCACTCTACCTAAAAAAAAAACAACCGACAAAACAAAACAAAAAGTAAAAATAAGACAAAAGTAACGCCGGCATGAAATGACGAATCGGATGCGAAATAGAAAACAAAAATACAGCAACGGTGACGACACACGAAATATATATTTATATATATATCATAATATTAGTACAAGTATATAGATATCGACACAGAACAATAATAGTAATAATACGCAGGAACTGTGTGAAAAGATAGGATTCAAACAAACCAAAAAAAAAACAAAGTAATAATTACAAAAGTCACTCGTGCGAAATCAACGAAATCCGAACGCACTCTTCTTTTTCTCTCGACGTTGTCTTGAATGTCTCGTTTTCGTTTCGTAAACCGTGCAGAAAAGAACGTCCGTCCGGGGATCGTGTCGATGTGCGAAAAGAGAACAAAGCAAGACAACAGAAGGGAGAAAAAGAAAATCCCGAGGGTGCGTGAAAGTATCCCAATAGACCCGACCCAAAAAACAAAAAAAAAAGATATGTTCCGAGAATCTCGCCTGGTAGCTTTTAGTCTAGGGCTCTCTCTGTCCAGTGGTAAAAGCATGAGGTATTTTCGTACGTAATAATTCGTATGATTTAATTAATTTACCGTTAATTATCATTAACTCACCGCCACCACTGTGCCTACATTCTCTTGTCCGTTCCTTCTCTCCGATTCATCACGAGATAATTATCCTTTAGGCTGTTTTCTTCATCCCCCTTCGAACGAATTAATCGATTAATCCGCATCCGATATATATATATACATATATATATTTATATATATATATATTGACAGATTTATATATATGTATATATGTATATATATATATGTATTAGCAGAAACACGACTATAATTTTATACTCGCACCTCGTTTGTTTACTCGTCTCATCTGTTACGAATACTGACCGCAAGCAGCTCGTTTTATAATCTTACGATCTATCCGCTCTATCATTATTGCCTTCAGTGCTGGGCGTATTTAATTCCATGATGTTTTATTTCGAGTAATGTTACAGATAATCGTAGATAAATAGTGTTTACATAATCATAGTGCTTGTTACGTGTGTAGTAAATCTGAGGTAATCGTGTGAAATATTATTCAGTGATACTTTTGTCATAAAATTTCTGTGTATTTTCAACAGAATTCTCAACGATCGGTTCAAAGTTTCTTTTTTTATTCCTTTTCTTTTTCTTATTTTCCAGTAGAAACTCAAGTCTGGACCGATTACAAAATGTCGCGTTGCGTCTCGTTGAATAATATTGCCGATTATTTTGATACTTGATTGATTTCTCTCTTTGTTCGTCCGCGGTAATAATAATTAGTAGCTCGCTGTATCCGTTGATCAGAGTGTCGTCCGTGAGAGTTTGTTTCCGTTTGTTTTGCAAATTCTACCGTACACATTAAATAATACCCAGCACTGCTGCACGCCCTGTCGTCGGAATCGATATCGAGTTACTTGTTCGATTCGTTTTTAACCGATAGCTACGATTAATATCGATTACTATATAGTTAATACTAGTTATTAATGATTACCATCGACAGTGACTGTTAATGGGTAATACTTTTAATTACTTCACGATTATCCCCTATATCCGTTCTATCGATACTTCACCCCTTTCACCCCATCCATCTCCCCCCTCCCCTCTCTTTATTATACCCCTAGTTTCCCCCCTTGACTCTTTTATATCCTCCCCCCCCACCCCTGTCATCGATTAACCTGTCTTTCGTACCTCATACGTATATATATTACATACATATATATATAGATTTTTTTTTAAATTGTTACTATTACATAATAATCACGGTAATGCGCCACATTCACTGGTTGATGACTGTCTCGTTGACAAAGGCCCGTACCTTGCCTGTGGTTGTGCTTGGTTGTGGTTGGAAAGCGGTTTTGGGAGAGAATTTTTTACTTGCTTCTTTTTTAATATTATTACCTTTTTTAATTTGCACGTCTCATGTCGTGGCCTTGGCTTGCCTTCATATGAGATTCACCTGTGAATATATATACATATATATATATATATACACACATACATACATATATATCTATATTGAATATATACGATATACATATGTATTTATACGCATGATATATGTATATGTATATATATATGTATATCTAACGTGTATATATATATGTATACATATCGACATATACATATATGTATATATATATAGTCGGGGGAACCACCCGGAAGTGTGTTTTCGTCGACGTTGATATATGCGTATGGATACGTATCTATACTATATATATTATATTTATAATTTCACGTGTATGGTACGTCCGTCCTGGCAGTCGTACAATTAACATATTTTGCACCTACGTGTATACACGACAGCTGATATAGTAGTGGATTGTTGGAAACGATCTTGCGTTTCCTAGATATATATATATATTCGTTTTCTTTTTTCTTCTTTTCTTATTCTTTTTTTTTTATATATATTTCTTTTATTTTTCGTACTACTTTCACTGCGTTCTGTTTCTCTGTCTATCTGTCTCTGTCTATTTGATCTATCTGTTTTCTTTTCTTGTATCTTTCGATTTTTCTTCTTATTCTTCTTCTACTTTATGACACAACCCCTTCACCCACCCTCCCTCCCCTCGTTTCTTCTTTCTGCGTCTCTCGTTATGTTTCGTTGCTCTCGGATTCGCGGAGAGAACGCAGACTGCAAAGTGTCTTTTATGGTTAAATGCTCGGGTTTTCGAAAACGCATCCGCGCGAAATGTATGGCGAACGTAACGAGGAAAGGGAGAATATAAAGGAAAAAAAGCATGCCGTCTTTGTACACGAGAACGCTTTCTTTCGTTGTTATTCTTGCTGCCTCTGTAATGTTTGTTCCTCTCTTCTTTCGGTTTAAAGTTTCTTCGCGAGAAAAACGTGTTTTTATTTAATAATATTTTTTCTTACGATTTATCTTTGACCCAAGCCTACGAATTCCCTTTTTGGAAATCGTCGAGGTGTTTTCGTTTTTTCGTACGGTCTGCCATGACGGCACGGACGTATTTTTTTTTCTCAATTTCTCTGTTTCGTTTTTTTTTCTCGTTATACTTTTCACATTTACTCTTCTCGATCTGATTACTATCTTTATTATGACTTATTATTTACTACTACTATCACCACCACTACTACTATTACTACTACTACTACTACTTATGATTATGATTATGATTATTATCATTATTTATATTATTATTATTTTGTTTTTTGGAACTGTTGTCATTAATTAATGTTAATGGATCGTGGCACGGTGTGTTAGTTGGCGAGAGACATGACAATAATTTTTTGGCCGGGCGAAGGTTGCTGCATGCTCGAAAAAAAAAAACAGTGCCGCCTTTGATTTAGTGGTAACTAATTAATTCTGGTATCGCCTCGTTGATCGCCGATCGTGTCGGCCACGTCGCTCGCCATTATCTTTTCCATTCATATACATACATATATATATATATAGATATATACTTTCACCATCGATCAGTCTTACTTTTCGACCGTTCGGAAAATTTCATTTTCGCGCGGAAATTCTTCGAGCGGGAACGCGAAACGCCCCCCCAAAAATAACCAAAGATCTATTATAATTTTTTTTTTCACAATAATCTATACTCTTTTCCGCGTAATTAAAATCCAGTACATTTTTCACGTCGCATTTTCCGCGAACAGTTTTCCGTTCGACTCAAGGTCCCGCGAGAAAATCGTGTCGCTTTTCGACACCGCGGAATATCGATCCGCGGAATCAGCAAAACGCGGAGAAGTACATACGTTACATACATATACATACATACATACATACATACATATATACGTTAACGTTACCGAATTACCATGAGCGAATCCGTTGCCGCTCGAAGGAAGAAGAGAGACGTGTATTGTCGCGTGAAACGCGGAAGAATCATTGCGAGCCTCGTCGTCGTCCCTCGGCGTTTTTTTTTTCCAGCAGACACAAGTACATTATACATATATATATATATATGTATATACATATAACGTTCACCTTTCTTACTGGTTGTTTAGCCTGGCATTCACTAATTAGTCTCAGTGCGTAGCCTTAATTAGTTACCGCTGAGCGTGCAAGCACCGCCAGCAATTAGTAGTCCACCCTTGAAAGGGTGCGCTTTTTTTTTCAAAAGCTCAACAGATAATCCTTTCCTACTCGGAGAAAGAACGACCGATCTTGTTTTTCATCTCTTTGTTTGTTTGTCTGTAACGTCGTAATGATTACCCGAATAGTCGCGCGCTCCCGTAATTCGTATTCTTTTGTTCTCTTCTTTAGAGAACCACGGTTTCGTCGCGAACGGATGCGAAGAAAAGTAAAAATAAATCGGGTTAAATAAGAAAAGAGCCCGGGGAAATCGTGTGAATCAATGATTACGACGATCGCGAACAGGAAAATACGAAATTTGAATTTGCCGCGCGATACGATTTAAAGATTTTTTTGTTTATCGTGTCCCAAACCCCGAATGTTACGCGTAATCGTTTCATTTTACGAATTTTATCAACGTCCGGCTACGAAGATCTATAGTTCTACGGCGAGAGGGAGAGAGAGAGAGAGAAGGAGAAAGAGAGGGAGAAAAAGATTAATTAAAAGATAGATAATATAGTTTGCCAGCACTGGAACTACATAGATGCATAATATACGCGCACTTACTCTATTCTACGGGGTGGACCAAAAGAAACGGCAGGAATAGGTAAATCATTTTTCGATCTGACCATCGGTAACGACACGCGACAGAAAGAATTAATAAATGAAAGAAGAAACGAGAAAGAAAAAATAGGATCACAAATCCGAGTAAAACTGGATTTGATCGTTTATTCCGTCTATATATATTTATATATATATACACATGATTCATTTTGCAAATTGAATTTCTGTGATTAAATACTGTAAGAGGACGATGTTGCTTCAGTATCAGCACTGGGAATATGTTTAAATTAATAATCGTTTCTGTAGGTAGTGTTTTTTGAGAGATGTGAAACAGTAGAAGCTCACGTTTACTAATCTTTGCATTTCCTTTTTGCGTAATACTTACTCACATGCTCGGAAGTACTTGAATGGCTTTCATACGGAACCATAATTATTATTGTTATTTCTGGAACGAATAATTTTAGTGCATGGATTATCAATGAACAGCTCACGAGTCGAGGCCATTGAAACTTTTGCGATTATAATCTTATCTGTGTAGCGAGATTATTATTGTAATTTGTATTAAGCGAGAATGCCTTTATTACTGCTTCAGGAACATTGGTTGCTTATCGAAGCAACGAATCGTTTTCTCATTTTGCAACCTGGGATGTAAAAAAAAGAAAAAAACAGATACACGCATCTTCAATTCCGGCGAGTTCGTATTCGTGAGAGCTAAAAATGAAGAAAACAAAAAAAAACGATCGATAAAACATAACAACGCGAAAGGTTCGCAGAGTTACACGTAATTCCATTATTAACGACTATAACTCAACAAAAAAGAAAGAGATAAACGAATACGATCATACAAATCATCCAATTACACATCATAATTTCATATCTATCAAATATTCTTTTACAATCTTTATTTACATTCATTTATAAATTTAATATACACATTTATCTTTAATATATCATCCTATACATATACAGTCATTTAAAAAAATATTTATAAAATCATTTTCGAAATAATATTCATTCTAATAAATTGCGAACCTTTCGCGTAGTCCGAGCACTTACAATTAGTAAACGTCCGTTCCTTCTGAGCCACCCTGTACATCCCACGTCCAAAACCATCTCGGACGAAGGGGGCCGTTTCTACCGGGTGTCCCGGTGAACACGAGCCCCTTTCCGCCGGGAGGCTAAATAGGTAGAGACTGTCTGATGATACCATTAGCCCTGAACGTTAATTTTACTTTCGTAATTGCCAAGAGGAGTACGTTATATACACACACCTAATCACTGTTGCTTTACTCGTGGGTTATGCGACTGTGGTTCTAGTGCATTTGACTTTTCAGCCCCCACGGCTGTATCCACATTTGTTCATGTATGTTCTGTTTTTAGTTCTTACTTCTCTACCACCTTTTTCTTTCCACCTGTGTATCTCACCTGTCCATCACCGCCCCCACTCTCCCCCCACCCCCTCTGCTATCCACGAATCAAAAGATTTCTCTCGATGTCGCAACAAATTTACAGAAATTCATCATCTTTCCCCTTCTTGTGATTCTTCTAATTTCTTTAATATCATTTTTGTATTCCTTTACCTGGATATATTCCCTTAAGAAATTCGACGTATCGGATATATAAGTGTAATATATTCTTGGTATTCATCGGACGTACGTCCACGGGATCCTCGGCTCGCTTTCACGTCGTGATTTGCACGTATTTTTTTTATTTTTAATTTGTCTTTCTTCATTTTTTTAAAACGAGCATCGTTCTACCGGAAGTAATTGCAATGTTTTCTCCCCATTCCCCCTGGTCCGGAGATACACGCGTGATTTTATATTTTTTCTAACGACTTACGAAGAAATCGTGGTAATCGCGAAATTTTCCAAAGATCTTTAATCGAATCATTCTAATCGAAAGATACTAAAAGACTCTTCTCTCCCCGTCGAGTCATCCGTCGGTAGATCGCGAGACGTCGAAAATAAAAGAAAAAAAAATGGTTCGTCGCTTAATTCGATGATGAGTCGCGGCAGATAAGTTAAGCCGGTTTTCCCCTTAATCATCCGAAATCTGGCAAAGGGATAATATTAATCGACCGAAGAGTTACGGGGATAATATAACGTCGTCCGTCGTTGACGCACACAGTCACGGCGAACTCGAGCGAGAAATCCGCGACGATCGTTCGTCGGTGTTGCAACAGCGAAAGCCCCGGTGCTGACTTAATTTGACTTAATGACGTCTCGAGGAGCCGCGATTCGCGTCATTTCTATCACGACGAATAAAGTACGAGAGTATCTAATCCGTTCATTTCCTAGAAACGTCGGGAAAACTACGAAAAGCGAAGAATAATAATAATAAATTAAATCCTCGCGTTTTCCTATCAACGATTCTTTATATATTATGTATATGTTTCTCCAATTTTTGTTATTTACTTATTTATTTGTTTTTTCTTTCCTCTCACCAACGTCTAACGCGCGTTTTAACCACGTTTCCGTCTGCGTGTCCGTGTGTATATGATTTTCTCTCCGGCAGCGTGGCGTTTATGCGTCGCCGAATTATTTGCCGAACGCAAACGTTCCCGACGGGAACAGTTGATCCCGCGGGATTAAAGGGTCCGCGATCCCACGGAATCGAACAAACAAAGCCAGTTTCGAAACGAAATTGTTTTCGCGAACGCGCGGGTGTTTGTACTTACACATTCACACACATACATATAAATGTACATACACACGTGGAGGCCTTTCCTTCGGTAAGACTTTACGACGGGACACCGGAGCTGAGTGAATTAATGTCCGGTGCTCGAGAGAGGGATTGTAATTTCTAGTGGGATCGATTGCGGCGTAAAATTTGCATATATACTTTGACGCAGCGGTTCTCAACCGACGGCGAACTTCGGGATAGTAACTATCTCTTCCGTCATGTTTCACGGAAAGTGTATTTCCATTGTGATACGGTGTTGTGATTCTCTTCGTTGCTCGCGTTATCGATTACAGACATTGTTGTGTAAGTTTCCTCCCGGAAAAGACTGGGAAAAGTAATATCTTTGGGAAAATAATCGTGACGCGTTTTTAATCTCAGTGTTCGGGAAATACGAATTGTAAGTGTGATTGTGTGCGGTGATTACTATTAATATTCAAATTCGTAGTGTCTTTATTAAATATCCGTTAATCGATGGACTCTGGGACTCGTGTTTCTCGTGACGAAGCAAAATCGTGGCCTTCCGTTCGTCATATCGACGGTGTTCCATCCGACGGAAAAGGGGTGTCCTTCCAGAGGGTGAAAAAAGTGTAAAACTGGACAGGCGATAACAAGGGAGGATGCCGAATAAAATCGCCAACCGATGAAGCCAGGGATCCCCGTAAACTCAACGATACGAGTCGACAAGAAAATAGGACGAGACGAATGATGCCACCAAAGAAAAAAAAACAAGAAAATGACAATTAAAGAGCGAACAAGTAGAACGAGTCAACCGAAAGGCGGACGAAGTTTTTCGCAAACGGACAAAGAGATCCAGTAACACATTCTCGAGAGACAGAGAAAGTGATAGTTCCAAGAACGAGTAACCTCTCTCCCCACACACCTACACACATATTCTACATCAGAAAATACATCCCCCACCGAGAGTGTGACAAAGACAACAAGCATTTTAGAAACGACGTACGAGAACAGACAGAGAGAGAGAGAGAGAGAAAGTGACGTCGACAATATGGAAGCTGGAACAAGACATCTATAAATGGATCCCAACAGCCAGACGAAGACGAGTAGACAGACAAAGAAACATAAAAGAGGACACATAGAGAACAGACTCGTAGCTAGATAGACAGAGATAGAGATACATAGATAGAAAGAGAGTGAGAGAGAGAGAGAGAGAGAAAGGGAGATAGAGTAAGTGATGGGAGGAAGAGACGTGAATCCAGGGGTGGATGCTGGCAGCAGCGTTTATTGATCGGTCGTAGCAACCCTGCCAGAGTGCCGCCCCTCTGCACCGTTCTCGACCCCGAGACCACCACCCCTCTGTCCCCCCCTCTCACCCCTTCTCTTTCAACCCCCCTGGCAGCAACCCCTCGAAGCCTGCAGCCTCCGAAAGCCTCAAAGCTGCGCACTACGAGGATCCAATCGTATTAATTACATGGCCTACACACGTCCCTGCGAGTCTCATTGATCCTGGGGACCACGTACAGCACGTAGGGATTCAAGGTTAACGGGGGCGTCTTCGTGGTTCTCGACGGAAAATGAGAAATTTCTGGGAAAGATGGTGTTTCACTTGGACAGGACGACGCGGTAACCTTGAAACGATGCGACAGGCTGCGACGAAATTTGGAGGGTTTTTTTTTTGAGGAGATATGGAGATTAGGGGTATTGTTTGGAAGATGCTGGTTAATTGTGAATCATCGTTGAGGATTGTGTGATTGGGAGGAGTCTTAGAGGGCCATGGTTTTGCTTCAAGGAGATGTTTTAACTACGTTGGAACTAGCGGGGAGAGAGAAGAAAGAGAGAAGGAGAGAGAGAGAGGGAGAGTTTCCAAAGAGAATCATCGTGGGATTTTAACATTTATTGCAAAATCAAGGGAAAGGGTGGTTAACGTTAGGTTCGATGTGGGTTTGTGTTTTTTTATATATATATTATTTTTCTATTAAATGTTTCGTCGGGAAGAATCCGTCGACGAGTGATTAATTATCGACGCGATAGACGAACACCGGCGGGGAAGGGAGTTCGTTAACGACGTAATCAATTAATACGACGCGGTTTACCTTATCTAGTGTTCCTCGTAACGATACGTACACTCCATACACACATTTATACACACAAGTATTAACGTATATCCCTCACCCCTTCTATTTCCCTCCTTCGATAATGATTTCGTTTCGAAAACTGGCCACGCAAGTTTCATGATTCGTATTTTGAGATCGACGGTATAATTTATTCACAAAAGACACACCCGTTAATGACGAAACGCCGCTACTCTCGTCGTACCAAGTGAATCTGATAAGAAATCGGTAACGCGGGTGATCCGGGCGATTAATTAAAACTCCATTCACTTCTGTTAATTACTCGAAGGACCCCCGTGTGTAACCGCGGACGACTCGACGCATGCGAGGAGGGTGGAGCAGGAATTTCATCGATTCCCCGTCTAGACTCGTCTGATTCGGTCGTTTAACGGCGAAAAGGAACTGCTTAATAAAATGGGCACGGAAAACCGCGGTCGCGATTAATTAAACGCGTACTTTATCGCGTTTACGCGCGCGAAAACCGAAACGAAAGATACCGAGAAAGGATGAAAAGAAGAAGAAAAAAAGAAAACGAAACGAAGGGAAGAAAGAAATTCGCGTTCCCGCGTTTTATTTGAATTTCTTTTTCTTTTTCTTTTTTTTTTTGGTTTTAAAACACCCTTCCCGCGGTTCCTCACAAATTCACCGAGGGGTTCCCCACCAAGACGGTAATTCAATCATATTAATTACTCGCTATGGTGTGCCCTATGGTGCCCCTTGAGGCGCACCGTCTGGAAGCCCACTCGACGAGCTTGTTCAATGTCCCTTCAGGGTTCCTGATGAATTTCTCCTTCTTTTTTTTACGCAGACGGAAACTCCGAGTTTCAGTGCCGATATTCTGGCTAAGTGAATTTCTTACGACTTATGACGCCATGGGAATTTTATATTTTTTAATATTTATTTCCATATTCCACGAACGTCCCGGAAATAATTCTTATTAAGATAATTGTTTACTATTGTATTACTATTATAATATTACTATTATAATACTATTGGGATTGGAATAAGGTGTACTTGTTCAGAATTAGAATTTGTTGGTTCCCGAATGGGGTTGAAAGTATAAGATCTTTGTTTTTCCTTTTTTTCGGTGAATCGAGTTCTTTAAGTGCGCAACGGTATTCGTATAATTGGCTCTGAATTCAGATTTAATACAGGATCTTAACGTGGCCCCGTGGCCGACGGTTAAACTGCTTCTAATTGATCGGCGCTATGAATGGTACGCGAACTCGACCGCAAAATCAAGGAGCGTAAAATGGGAAAAATAATAATAATAATAATAAGGGTGGTGCCCCTTGTTTCTGTGAATTTTATCGCGGCCCGTGACAACGTTGATTGGGAACAAATCAATAAATAAAATCATCGTAATTAGCAATTCGGCGGTACTCGCGATTAAATACACGTATTGTTAACGGTGCCGCGAATAAATCAAAGTCGGGTAGTCCGAGTTAATTAATAATAATAATAATTATAATAATAACACTCCGATGGTTATCGCAACGTGTTAACACGTTTCCCCGCGTGTGGCAAGTTTCGCCGAATTTCCGTAAAACTTAATCAACGTCAACGGATAATAAAAAAAATAAAAATCACGATAAAAAGATCAACGGATATACCTACATACTATGAAAATATTCGCGTGACTCGTCTACAGAAATAGAAATGTATTCGGAACGACGGTTAAATGGTAACCGATAATTGCCGGTCGATCGAAAGCGGAAATTAAGCCGACTACGTGGTAAAAATTTGATTAATTCGGGTTCCAATATCGATTCGTAAAACCGATTGGGAAAACTGACGGACGTGACTTTAAGGGCGTTCGTAAAATAAGAAAAACTCGTTCGCTAAAAGAACAAAAATAAAAAGATAGACAGAAACGAAAAGAAAGAAAGTTAGTCGGGTCGACCGTATGAAAATTGAATATTCGTCCCGGTTTTGATGTTTGCTTCCGACGTTCGACGGTTCGTTTCGTATCGAAACGTCGTCGGGCTGATTCCGTTATTTTTCAGAAATAGCAACGTCGTTCCCGTCGAAGTTTGCACTTGATCGATCGGAATATCGACGGAACTTAAAATAACTTTGCCAGCGTCGGGTAGGTACGTTCGCGATATAATCGGACGTAGGTTGTTTGAAATTTTAATTCGTGTTTTCGGAAATTCCGGCGAACACGGAGGTTTCGCCAAACAGACGGGAAATAATCAAAAGGCGAACAGAAGCAATTAGACGAGAATAGACGGTGATAATAAATCCTTAGCGAAATATTATTCCTAACGAACCGTAACGCGGATAGAAACCGTGGAACGTTTCTGCGCGGGGCTTTGCATGAAATTTGAATACGCGATTTCGCGGCAACGTTAATCTGTTTCGATATTCAGTTACGCCGTTTCTCGCATTACGCATAATTCGCGGCTGTGTAATTCGCGGTACGAATAATCGGAACGTTATCGAATTGCTTTCCACATTGATCGTTAATTATTAACGTGATTAACGGACGTCGAACGGGGGAAAATCACGGGAAACATGTGTCTCATCTTGTGGAATATTTTTTTGAAATTTCATAAGATACGGAGAAAGTCTGCTTTGAAAATGAAACGATATTTAAGTTTTTATATGGGAAAATAATTATTTAAAATCCACAGATTTATTTTAATAGCGAGCAGGTTGTTAAGTAAAATTTTTTCTTTACTTTAACGTGTAAAACTGATGCTAATAAAAAGTACCATATTTACAGAGGTACCGCGTTTATATTACGGTACAGTAAATAAATATCTTTCGTTAATTAGTAAAGCGAATGTACGCACTTGAAGTAAAAGTAGTAGGTAACGACTTTGAATCGTGATTAATGCGAGAAAAACTAAAAGGTCGTGATTTCGACGTTCGAAACTAATTCCCCTGGCGTTAGTTTTAATTGCTGGCCGCCATAAAATTTGACGTTCGAGCGTCTGGTGGAAAACTAATCCTTTTACACGGTGTTATCGGTTACCGTTTACAATGTTAAAATTCGCCCGGTTGCCGGTGTGCTCGTTAAAGAACTCCTCGTAATGGACTTTTCAGATTATCCGCGAAATTACTGACTCCCACGCAAAAGGACGAATTAGATATTCCGACACATATATATTTTTTTCTCGTCCCTCGATTTTGCGAAAATAACCGGCCATTTTTTGGATGATTTTCTAAGCGACGAAAAAAAATTGAAATTATTCGACGAACCATCGACAAAGATAATTTCGTATCGCGTTAAAGTGACGTGTTATCCGATTTTTAATTATTGTGAGTTTTATTGAATTCTGACACGTATAAATAGGTGAACAATTAATTACGTGTACTTAGTTACAATTGGAAGAGATACGACACGAGAAAAGGGATTGGATATAACATAATATAATTTAAAGAATACATATCATATGTTTCACGTTTAGATAATAAAAAAAATACTCGCTAACTGACACCGATGATGCCAATATAAGCAATTTCACACCGATCCGCCAAACTGATTTGTGCAATTCTGCCCGTGACACGTGGATCGATTATTTTTTTTAAGCATAATGAAAAGCTTACGTGTCTGTCCAAATTCTAATCTCTCTGTGCCATGAAAAAAAAGAGAACAAAAAGTCACGTGTCACAGGCAATATTTTACTTGTAACGAAGCTTGCTACGACGACGTTCCTGTCACTTTTTTTAAACCCTTCAACCAAAGGGTCGAGGGATGTTTGGACATCCCCGATGTAATCTCGAACATCATCGGTATATCATTCGGTACAACTATTCGCAAATTCAAGTTTGCTATAGCAAATCAGATTATGCAAATTCAGCACGGCTGGTTTCGCACAGGCAGCGCCAAGTCAAGTTCAATGCAGTCGAGTGTTTCGTGCATTTCAATTCGAACTCCCAACATTGCCCAAGAATTTCGGCGTACAGACATTTAGACGTGCTGAGATTTGATTATCCTGAAATTTTCACGCATTGAAATTTCGACGCGCAGAAATTCTTAAATTTACAAATTTCCACGCGTTCAAATTTCAACGCACTGAAATTCCTAGGCATTAAAATGTCGATGCGCAGAAATTTCCAAAGTTACGAATTTCCACGCTTTGAAATTTTGACGCGCGGAATTTCCTAGGCATTAGAATTTCGACGCGCAGAAATTCCTAAAGTTACGAATTTCCACGCTTTGAAATTTCGACGCGCGGAATTTCCTAGGCATTAGAATTTCGACGCGCAGAAATTTCTAAAGTTACGAATTTCCAGGCTTCGAAATTTCGACGCGCAGAAATTCCTAAAGTTACAAATTTCCACGCGCCCAAATTTCATCGCCAAAATCCGTCACCCCGCAAAAATTTCCATTCCAATCAATATCACCACTCCGCATCCATTGACCCTTCAATTTCCCCACAGAAATTTCCAAGCATCGACGTTTCGCAAACTTTGCTTCACCGAAATTACCATAATTATCCCAAGCGTTCAGATTGGACCTGACTTGGCGGTCCCGAAGTATTCCCCGGAAACTTAGCATATTCTCCCGGATGTTCAAACACCCCTCACATAGTTTCGATCCGTACGATCGAGAAGGGTATAATAACAATAATAATTTAAAAAAAAACAACAACAACAACACGTACGAATCTGTCCGCGACTATCGAACTAATCGTTTCTTTAAAAAAAAAATAACAGGATACAGGTTGCCGGCCATGCCGTGGAGTTGGCTGGGGGCAGCGGCGCCATCGGCAGCCGCAGCCGCAGCGGTCGCCGCGGCCGCGGTGACCCCATCCCCTGCGGCTGCACCGCTCGTCCTTGCACCTAGGGCGGCGGCGAGACGGAGGTACAGAGAATCTCTAATAATCTGGCCGTAAGGCGACGCGAATTTTCTGACCGAATTTGCGAGCACGATACACACGTTCTTTCCACACGAAACCTAACCACACCTAACCAGACCTAACTGGACCCTTTATTCTTGTGACAAATTACCCTTGTTTTCGTATCCCCATGTGCCGAGAAATAATATTTTTTATAAATGAAAATTGTGAGGATTAATCTATTTTTTTTTTGTTTAGAATCTGAAAAAGATTAGTTTCGTATATTAATTTTGTTGGATTTTCCGTAGCTTCAATTTTTTGATGCGTGGTGTTTTTTTTTTATGTGTTTGAGAAGAAACTAACTTGTACGCGATTTTTTGATCGACCGAGTTTTACCGGAATTGATGAATATAAAACGTTGTCGAAGTATGGTTTCCATAGTGCGTGATGAATTGTTTCGACAGGTGTAATTACAAATGTTTTATCCGTTCTTTTTTTTTGTTCTCGGCGCATGGAATACAATCGGAGCGATACGAAGAAGGGATTGCCTCTGTTTTTTTACATAGCTTTATTTCACCTATTTTTCACTTCTTCGTTGAAAGTTCTATAAAATCGTGAAGTATTTCTGATGATACAAAATCGATCGACTTCTTCGATCGAAGAGTCTTTTTTTAATTATGAAAATACATACGGATAAATTAATCAGTCCGGTTCGGACGTCGGTGAACTTAATTAGCATACTCGATCATTGTCTAAACGGGCGCAGTGTAATCGCGCGACCAACGTTTCAGATTAACGAGCCGCGATTAGGACGAATTAATTAGAAGGATCGAGCCTCTATTTCTCGCTCTTAAACCGTCGTTTCCTTCTTACCTCCACTTATCGTAATTAAACCGGCCGCCGCGACGGTTAAAATTATAAAACGACGCCGATGTAACGTCTATTTTCGCGTGATTCTGTAACAGCAATTTGGCCGGCGGTCAACGATTGCAAATTTTGGCAAAGAAACCACTCGGAAGGGATCCTCCAACCACGAAGGGGAATTAAAAGGCAATCTCGAATCACCGCGAAATCGTATCTCCGATTGTTTGCGTGAAATTACACCCACGAAAATAACAAAAAAAACAACAACAACAATAACAACAAAAATCCAATTCCTGTACCATTTTTCCTTTTCCTTTCTCCCATTCTTTTTCTTTAATTCTCACACAACTACTTGCTCGCTCTAATTGTTCCGCCGTTTGTTAATTATCCTTCGCCAACTTCTTTCTCGATGTATCGGAGCCCGCCGATGATACACGTTGTCGATGAAATCCATGAAAAAAAAATGAAATTGTTTCCCCCCCCCCCCCCTCTCATGAAATACGTCACCTGCACGATGTACAATGAACACGACACTCGACCTTCCTCTATAGTGGTTGTTGCATTGTTGCTAGTTACGACGAACACGATTCTTTTTTCCCCACAAAACCCTGTCTCGAGGCACGCAATTTTACATCGATGTTTCTCACGTAATTAGCTTACTCTCTACCCCCCACACCCACCGTCCCCCACTCAATTAGGGCACCTATCGTACGACTTTTGTCGATCTGTGATCGAATTGAACGCATGAATGTCTGTTTCGTATCGTTTCATTCCCCAACGTGGATTATTGTAAATTTTTTTTTTATCGGTTATCATTTGTCCGACGAGAATCTTTGAATAGTAATCGTTTGATAATATTTAGTGTCTCTCTTTTATATAGTTATTCCGCGATGAATAATGGAATTCACGGTATTGATTTTATCGCGAAATTGTTGTTTTTTGTTTATAAAATATGTCACTTTATTCGGGAGATTCTGTGACGAAGCGATTAAACGACAGCTTCGAATGGTTAAGGTCGAACATTTTCGGAATATCTTCGAACAGTGTCACGGACATTTTTTATAAATATAAATTTCACTCCGACGATCCAAGGGGGCTCTCGTTTGGGGTCACCCTTGCGCACGGCCGATTAATTAATTACCATTAATTGACGCGGCTCACGCAACGGTGGGGGACCCTGCGGAAATAGAGCGTGTTTTTCGATTTAAAATGAATTTTGTCAAAGAAAACCGTCGGGCCGTGCGAAGCGGCGTTTATAACACTCGTTAAATGCGTTCTGTCGGAATTAACGAAAATTATTTCGTAAATTGGCCGCGCGTGCATTAGAATTTCATAAATTATCATTAAATAACCGTGACACTGACAACGCGGATTACGCTAATCAATTAATGGAACAACCCGACGAAACACGTACACGTTTCACGCGCAATCGAATCACACCATCACACAGTCACACGTCAGTCGTACGAAGGTATAACTGTTGTTCGATTTTGTTGTTTAACCGTAATCAACCCCCCTCTTCTTCTTGTTTGGAATGTGCCTGCTGTTTATGCAACCACGCTCTAGTCTTGTTCTTCATGCACCCCCCCCCCCCTTTTACGTCACCGTCTGATCACGGTGTTAACCAATTTCCCCCCACCCCCCTACGTCGGCAAGTGTTAACTTCCACCTGACTTGCGCTAACATCACGTGCGACACCTGCACGGTAGTTGTTTGTTAATAATATGCCGTTGTTGTTGCTGCTCGTTGTCCAGTTTTCCAGCCTAACAGCGATTTTTTGCGTGTTGCTCGTGGAAAATCCGCGGCGAGTGTCCGTCACTTGAAGAGACAGCTAAAATGAATATATCGAACCCTCGCCCAATGTTCAAAAGAGAAAATTGATAAATTATATAAGTATTATATACAGTAATTAATATAAAATTCTCTAAAATATTTTCAAAATTGATTCAACACGTCGACACTCCTGTTTATTAGTAATCAAGTTCATTTATTGCTATTAGAACAGTATCGATTCTATATTTAATTAACTATTCAGTGTAACTAAGAATCATTTATTCCTAATACCTAAGGGTTAACAGTAGAATGATTGCATCGTGTAAAAAAAAAAATAAAAAATAAAAGAAACGGGGATATCGTTGGCAATCGAACGGAGTATAAAAGTCGAGGATCAGAGTTCCAGTTTTATGGGGGATGGTCTCTTATCGCGTCTCTTCAAGGCGGACATGCCACGTGGATCGGACGTAAATGTAGAAAAAAAAAAGAAAAAAGTCAGAAAGAGAGAGAGGACGATTTAGATCGCTCGATCAGCCGACGATCCAAACAAGGTGACGGTGCAAATAAAAGGTAGGCAGAAACATCAGTTTTTACTGCTCCCAGTTGGATCACCAGGATAAAGTCTCTCGATAAATCAAGGCCAGCAGCCCGTCCCTCGTGTGTAACGAGGATTCTTTTCTATCGGAAAAATTTTCTTCCCCGGAAGGATATTCCGTCGTGAACATCTGCGAAATTCTCCTTCCGATTGTCGATTCGTATTTTCGAACGACCCGTGGAAATTTCCCAGTGGTGTTCTTAACCGAGGTCTCTCTTGCGAGAAAGTTTCTTCGTCGACTTTGTCTCTCCTTCTTATCCCTTTTCATTCATTCTTTTCTCTCACCACCCCCCATTTTCTTCCTTTACGACGGTAAATTGAACCTGGTTACGCGAAAGTGATTTCATAATCGCCCCGAAGTGAAAGATAACTTCACTCTAGTTCGGTGAAATTCCTCGCAGGTTTCTATCTCATTTTAGAAAATCGAAATTATTTTATCATTCATTCTATCTCCCTAGGAAACGTATGTTTCTTATTTTTATTTATTTCCTTCGTTACGTCGAATCGTTCTTAATATTCAAAACGATTAATTTTCCCCAGACGAGACAATTCTTGGCTCATTTTTTCCTTCCACGTTCGATTCCGCTAGGGATTTTAATTTCCCCGGGAAAAATCACGCGGCGAATCTGTGCCTCCCCGGTTTCCCAGTTCGCTCGTCGCCGAATATGAGTCTGTGCTTGTAGCTGGTCTTATACATATAGAAGAACACCGGGTATATGAGCACACACGGCAACAGAATGCCGCACACCAGCCATAGAATTAACTTCAACGCTGGTTTCCTGCAGAACGTTTTGCATCTGTTGAAACAGCCACGTTTATTACGTTCCTCCTCGTTCTCTCGTCCCGTTCGATCGTTCCCAGGTAGACGAAACGTTACCGTGGACACCGCATTCTCATCGTTCAATTTCTTCGTTCTTATAATCGATCTCAACGGTTGTTCTTTATCCACCACTACCACCACAGACTTCGTACCTGTCTCTACATAATTTCTCGATGTCGTCGGACGATTTTCAATCTCCGTTTCGTCGTTCTCTTCATCATCTGGAAAATGTCTCTCCACGTAACTTTCCCACCAGTTCTGTATAATCGTTTCCGAACGGTCCATCTCTCTTGGACGTGTATTGTCCGTACAGAGGAAACAGTGGTACCATTTTTTCTTGTGACGCGTGGCAAATCGTTCGGGTAATTGTTTTTTACGTGACATCGAGTTGGTCGATCTCGTTGGATAGTTAACGAGAGGGAAGGAATATCGTTGATTGGTCGATGATATTGTTTTTAGAACGTGTGTTATGTCTCTCTCTCCTATGTATCGTGTAATACCTTCGTCTCGTCGTCTACTACAGCGTGGCCGGCAACCAGGTGCGGATTTCCGATGAGGTAGGATATACTTGCATGTTCACGTGTGTGTTACAGCTGCAGCATTGAGGGGAGTGGCTATACAACGCGGGAGGGTTGGTGCAGCAAGGGCGGCATTTCCAACAAGCGCCGCGGCGCTGGCACTCGCTAGAAACCCGGGGCCCCTGGCCGCCGCCGCAGCGGCTACGGCCCTGCATCCCTTCGCACAGGCGTAAGTACAAGGACAAGGGGGAAGACACCTCTCTCTCTCGATTTGGTGATGCTTGCGTGTCCGCGATGCTGGGTGATGACACTGGATGATACTGAAAGATTACGGTCCTGGTTGGATATTTTGATGGGTTTTTTTGTTTCGGAAATGGAGAAACGGTTTTCGCGAGGGAATTTTTGGACTGTGGAAATTTGATTATTTGGGGATTTTAGAGCGTAGATATGTCGACGCGTGGAAATTTAATGCTTTAGAATTTGAAACGGTGTGAATATCGGTGTCTAGAAATTTCCAAGCGCTGAAATATTGGTGCTTAGAAATTTCAAAGCGCTGAAATATCGGTGCCTAGAAATTTCCAAGCGCTGAAATATCGGTGCCTAGAAATTTTCAAGCGTTGAAATTTCAGTGCCTAGAAATTTCCAAGGGCTGAAATATTGGTGCCTAGAAATTTCCAAGCACTGAAATATCGGTCCCTAGAAATTTCCAAGGGCTGAAATATCGGTGCCTAGAAACTTCCAAGCGCAGAAATTTCAGTGTCTAGAAATTTCCAAGCACTGAAATATCGGTGCCTAGAAATTTCCAAGCGCTGACATTTCAGTGCCTAGAAATTTCCAAGCGTCGAAATATCAGCGGCTAGAAATTTCCAAACGCTGAAACCTCAGTGCCTAGAAATTTCCAAACTAAAACACATCGTCCGTCATTTCCAATTTAATTAAAATATAACCTGTCGATTCCTAGTTACGTCACTGGTTCCCTGGTGCTAAGTCCAGGCTAACACGGACTCGTTACCTGTTCGTTATCCATGGTACATTAGTTTCCTACGATAGAACGTGTTAATGACGTATCGTTCACGCGGTGGTTTATACGTATACAAGTTCGTTTTATTTCGTTCCGTCGTTCGAACGACGCGGTTTCACGTTTCTCGGTTTCACCGATGTTCACGACCGACGAGCCAATTAACGGTGTCGCACACCGGCAAAAAGTTTCCGGGCAATTCGGTGCACGAATCCGCCTCTCCCCGTACACAGAGCCGGCAATCGAAAATCATCGAGTGTCATCGAAAACCGGCATCGAGTTACTCACTGCAATGAGCTGCACGTGTCGCTCGTTAGCCTGGCTGTCAAAATCACCGCATCTAACCTGCACGGGAATGCGGACAATGATTTTCCACGGACAGTGGAAATCCCTCTATCTCACGCACGTTTCGAATGATGTAACATATCCTTAATTTCTTTGTTCTTTTTATAAAAAAACTTGCCACGAATTCCTCCTTTAGTTATAACGGTGTTTCCTTATCCATTCACTAAGACCGGGAGATTGATAATTAATTAACGGTAGAACGAGATTAAATAAAAAAGATGTTAAATATCGATACGTTACTGACGTCACTTCATTCGATTAAGAAATTCGGAAATATTATTCGTCGAGGGGAATTTTGTCTTTTTTTGATGGGATAGTTAATGGAATATACTTACGATATTTCTTCCGTACCTGTGGGAAATAAATTTTATATATTGCCGGGTTAATTGTTAATCAGTATCGAGTTATTAATTAATCGTCTACGTGATACAGATTTAAAAAGAGATTACACACTGTGTCATGTAATTTACTATCTATCGATAATTTGTATTTTACATTCTATGGCAACGCGGTGGCCAACGTTATAATAATTGATTAATTGTATTATTTTGTTTGCAATTATCCCCGAATTTCCACGCTCGTGAAATATAAATGACACGTTTCCCGTGTATATAATTCATACGTGAAACACGGTCCACGGGAAATGTGTGTATCAAGAGTCGTACATTTTCCATTCGGCTTTCAAAACGTTTTATCGTTAATCAAGATTCACCAATCATCGCGAACGTATTTCAAAGACCGCCGCGGAATCAGGCTAACAGTCGAATCGTAATTTATGCATTTCGTTTTTTTTTCCACCAAGTCGTACGTCAACGACCGCGGACAGTTTAACCGGAAAGCCTGGATAACGTTTAACGAAATACGCTTTTTTTTTAATATTCTTCTTTCACCCCAATAGTCAACCCCGCGCAATATAATATCGAATGTTATGAAACACACGTAGACGTAGGGGGTGGTGGGGGATAAAATACACGATTTTGATTTATCAAAATTTCATCAATTTCCCGCGGGCTTCGTTCGCGACGGCGACGCTTTTGAAAAATAGCCCCGTCGTAAATACACTTCCGTGGATAAATCGTCGAAGTGACGTCACCGGTTTTGCGATCGATCAGTGGTAGAGAAATAAAAGAGAAATAAAAATAAAGAAAAAAATAATGAAACTGATATCACTGGTTTCCGGAGGCTACATTATCGGTCAGTGAACCACGAATGGGTCGAAAGTATCAACGATCCATCGAGAAAACTAAAGTAACAGACGGCGAAGCAACGTTCGGCTTCCATTACAAATATTGCCCGCGATTGTCAGTCTTGGATTTCTTGACCTTTCAGCTTCCCTGGAAGCTTTTCCACCGTAGCGAACGTCGCTCGACTTTCTTTCCATCGTTTCACTTATTTTTCTTTTTTGTCTTTGTTTTTCTTTTTCTCGACGAAAAACGCCGCGAGTCGAAGAGAACAACGGGACTCGTTTCCCCTCGACGATCGAATTCCCAATTTGCCGCGGGCCTACGGGATAAATAATTTCGTTTAACGACCGCTCGCGAAAGAAGGAGTGAGAAAAAAGAAAAGAAATCTTCAACGACGTCGGATATTTCATTAATTTTTTCCATTTTTTTCCACGCGGAGATCTTTGTATTTTATTTCAAATACGTATTACCACTTTCGACCGGTGTTATTAATATTAATACAATATTTATCGCGGGATAACGTTGGCCGGGATAAAATATTGAAACACTCCGTCGAGTTGAATTAAAAAATTACACATACACGTATATATATATACGCATACGTTTCTGTATAATAGCTCGAAGAGAACACGGTCGCGAAACGTTGAAAAGTCGAAACGGAAAAATATCTGGTTTTTTCGAACTAAAACGATTGATCGATGAATTTTTTTTCTTTTCCAGTGTTTACTACGACCCGTTCCTAGCGGCACACGCAGCGACGCAGGATCCCAACTACAGGCTGCAGGTGAGACATATTTCCACCACTTTCCTCGGAAAACCCCGGAAATTCATCCCCGTGCTCTGCTTCCGTCGCGCGAACGCGGATCTCCCGACGAATGAGTTTTTAATTAAATCGAGAGGACCGCCTCGAGGCAGATTGAAACGTCAGCCCGAGCGCGGTTAATCGATCACTTTTCCTTCTTTTTTTCTTTTTTTTTTTACCACCGACACCGTCGATAGATTATCGTCAATTAATTGGTAAACGAATCTACTTGATCCCCGACCGTGTATCGATCTCTCGCCGAAGAAACGCCAATTCCGAATTTCATCGTGTAAGATCAAACTGTCAAAGTTCTTCTTTTATCTTTTGAATCCTTCAAACTACGATAAAAGTTCTATTTTGCAATTCCAGTGATACATTTTCTTTGCCTCGCAATTCGGAACATAAGTCTCACATGAAAAACTTAAAATCTGAAAAATTCCCGCAGAATTTGTCACACCTGACCAAATAGCAAACATTTGTTGTTTTTTTCTAATGTACTCTATACAATTTTTAGAATACCAAGTAGAAATCTACGTAGATACTGTCAGAATGTTTCGAGATGATCGTACAGAAAAAAAAGTGTGATAAATTTATGCGAACGGAGGAACAGTAGATACGAGGAGAGAATCGATACACGGTTTAGATTGAAAACCAGCGTTTGTGTGTGGGTGTCATTAATCGACGTTTACCACGGGGAGCAGAGTACGCGTCGTCAAAAAGGAAAAGCACAGAAATATTGACTAAAGTCTGCAACTGTTCTGGACCCGTTTAGCTGGAATGGCCTCAAGCAACAGCTGACGTTAGTTGACACGTTTTGCCAGGCTTGCACACACGTGAAACACAGAGAAACCGATAACAATTACGCCATTCCTATCTCGTTTCTACATTGTTTCACCTTTCGTCACTCCGCATTCGCGCTCATTTTTTTTACGCCTGTCTCTTTCTATCCATTCTGTTGTTTCACTCTCTCGCTCGCTCTCTCTCTCTCTCACTCTCTCACTCACTCTATTTCCCTCGTTCTCGCGAGTAGATTTCCTTCCTGTTTTGTCTGCGGGAAAATACCGCGACGTACGAACACATATATAAACACAGACACGCACACAATCACGCTTTCACGTTACTGTGGAAAAACTTGAAAGAGTTCGCGTTAACAGAGACAGACAGAGGGAGAGAGAAAGAGAGGGAGGAGAAAAGAGAGAGAGAGAGAGAGAAAGAAAGTAAGAGAAGAAAAGAGAAAAGTAATACAAATAAAAGGTGCACGCACAATGAACGGTAATAAACACCAACTACACGTAATCATTATGACTTTCGCACAAACCGCGTTTCGTTTCATGGAAAATAATGAAAATTCGCGTAGAATCTATACACGCGTTAATCTTGTACACTCGTTGTTTTTCACTATCCATTGGATACACACACACACGTACACACGTAACCATGGAAAATTGTTGCAATCAATGGGACCATTGTTGCACAGTTTATTTTTCTTATGGAAGCGAAATTGTAGCGATATCGAATGCGATTTGTCCTCGTCGGGGGTTTATTGGCACATATTTATTTATTTTTTTTATTCACTCCGTGCCTTCGATTTCCATCGAATTTTTCCCAATGGAAAAAAAATATCATCCACCGCACATCTTTTCTTCGACACTTTTATTTTAGTTTACTTTAATCGTACACGATTCTTGCAAATCACACGTAACACCGTTACGCGGCATCTTGTTGCATTTTGTTGCCTGGTTTCTGTCCTTTATCTTTTACCCGCCTGTTCGTACTTAATACATATACATATTGTCTCGTTCATCGTTTTCATCTCTTACTCGACGAAAACCACTCCCCGCCCCCCTGACTCGTGGGATCGTTATCATTATCGAATATCGTCGAAATACCCATCGACATGCCCCGGGTGTCCCGATGGCGACGTCGAAATATCGAAACAAACAAACAAACAAACAAACAAAAAGAGAAAATGAAAAATAAAAAAAAAATACCGAGTTTCGGTGGTAGCCGAATTTCTTTTCAGGTTTGCCGTTTGTGTTTCAGGCTAAAGCGCCCGCCCTGGAGGTAGGAATTAAGGGTCTGCCCATAAACTTTCTGCTCATCTTCGTCTGTTTGTCTGTTTTCCTTTTATCCGTTCTCTATTTCTCTCTATTTCTCTCTTTCTCTATTCTATTCTTTTTACTCCCCCTCCCCAAGTTTATCTCCGTTTGGTTCGCTAGTTGCGAGTGCTCACCGATTATCGATCATTCGTATTTTAATCGAATCTCGTTCTACCGATAGCTGTCTTTTATTTATTTGTTTTTTATTTTTTAACGAAACGTTGACATTTATGTTGATCGAAAGATTTCCACTCGGTAGGCGAAATTTTCTTCTTTCACGTTTCCACTTTTGCGAAGTATGATTATTATCTATGGGGTTTTTATTTCGCTGTTATTTTTTGTATGTTTAGCGGAGCGTGTTATTTTGAAATTCGCGACGAAGTCGAACTGGTTCGCTTTGGTACTCGACGCTCCGGAAAATTTGAATTTTAGTAGACATTGCCATCGGGTTTATTTCACTCGGAAAATTTTCGGATACCTTTATCGAAGTGAACTACTACTAACAGCGAGTTAAACAAGAGTGTTCTAAAAGTAAATCGGAATGTTCGTTAACGGGCTACAAATAGATTTATAAATTACAGCGAAATTATGAATCGTTAACCGTGGCATTTTGCCGACGCTACATTTCTGTCAGTGGAAACATTTTACGGTTTTCCTTCTGGCACGTTTCGCGTGCAAATTTTCCGCCGTTCAAAACGACCTTACGACGAAACTCGAAATATTTCCTTTGTTGTTTGATTTAACAGGAAAACACCAACGACTTAACCCTGAAATATATTCATTTATTTCTCAAAATCGATTTATATTATCATTTCATGTTTTTCCGACTTTGGAAAATTATTTGTTGGGTAAATAGGACAATCGATGAGCACTCGACGGACCAACGATAAAAGTTTTTTAGAAAGTTAGCTTAGAAGAGTTGTTTCGAGTTACTCCTCACCAAAGACCCCCTTAATTTCCTGTTATAATTAGTTCTCTTAACGATTGAAGAACAGTCTAGCTTTCCATTTCTATCCTTAGTTTACTACGCAGGGTGATTTTTTCCGCATTTGATTGAAACAAACGATAATACCTAAGCGGCAGTAGTTGTTTGTTTGAATTCCAGATTTCAAGTATTTCTGTGACACTTTCGAGTATGGTATTCTTCTTCGATTGAATTATTATTATTAACGTTGGACTCGATGCGTGAGATATTATTGGTGAATCAGTAGATTTCTCGGTGGAAAAAAAAAAGAAAAAATTCATTGTCAAATCGATTATAGATCTCGTTCGAATAAATCGCGATAATATTTCATGCATCGATCTTATTATCAGCTCCATATCTCACACTAGATACCACCTAGTTTGCGTTACTCTCACGCAGTTAACTCCATGTAAATACATCGGCTACGTAGCACGTTACATTCGTGAATAGTTGAATCGCGGCGGCCAGGTTCTGGTAATTGCGTGTATGTATGTACACGTAGACATATATAGAACGTTGACAAACTACCAGAACGGTCGTCGATGTAAATACGAGGCATGTCCCATTTTTATGATAACAAAAGGGTCTCTAGAACCATCGGTTTAAAAAAATAGAAATCCTACTTTTTCCATATAAAACACAATCACAGATATATATACATATATATTTGTCACTATAATTCTCATAACTCTAGATTCATCCAAATTTACCAAAACAGGCTCTTACATTTATTTATCAAAAATCTTTTTAGAATATAATATAACAAATTACTAAAGCATATTTAAAAAACATACACACAAACACATATCCTGTTCCCCAATAAAATCACACACTACCAAAAAGATCTTTATATTCGACAAGTGAACGGATCATAAATCCCCCAAATTTTCCCTCAAAGGGACTTCCCCTCGAATATCATCAAAGACGAAGGAGTTCCGCGAGGAGGATACGCGCGATAGAACGGCAAATTCGACGGTGAATGGGAAAACAAGTCGCAAGGCAGCCAAGCACCCGGTGCCGTAAATTTCGGGACGTCGCACGTGCGCGGAATCTCGGTTGCTGAATTTTCGCGGGTAATTTCCGCGAGCTTTACCGGCACGATTTCGATTCCCATCCCTTGCGAAAAGTTGGCGTTACTCGCTCGCCCGGTCGTTCCCTACCCACGGAAACCGCCCACGGGAATATCTCCCGTTTCAGACGGGAATTTACGAGCTTCCAGAGGGCAGTCGGCCACATCTCGGACCCCGTAAGACTTCCATAAATCAACGTCAACGGAAGAACCGCTCGTCATTTACCGCGCGACGGCTTCATTCGAAATAGGTACCTCGTGGACCGGTACTTCTCGTTCATTTTTAACTAGCGATGGGTTTCCTTCTCGCGTTTCCCTGCGACGGGGTTCCGTTTATCGCGAAATAGTGGGCGAAATTGCAACGTGACGAGATTTTACGAGTGGATTAACGGGTTAATCGTTGCTGACGGATTTTTTTGACACGTTGGAGTATGCGGGTCACTGGTGACCCATAGGGAAATTTATAGTGATTAGTAGAAATTTGGAATTATAATTAGCGTCAATACTTGTATATTCCTTGAGAGAAAGAAATTAACGGGTTATAAAATATTGAGAAATAGTTCTATTTATAATTAAAATATGCAGTTAATATACTGTATTTCTCGTAAAATAATTTAATGCGAAATACACTGGATAATCGTTGATACCTATAAAATAAAAATTGCAGAAATGTTCTCTTAACCGCACTATATCTACCGAGATTTGTTTTTCGCTTCCGTTCGCGGTGAATCGCGCGTGAAGAAAAACGGATTCGCGGAAAGAAACGTGGGGGGAGGGGGGGGGTCCATGCAATTATTCTCGGAGATCGTGGCTACATTTTTCAGATTTCCACGCGGATACGTTAACGCCGCGGCCGGATCGTTAACGTAATATCTGACCCGTGATGCCAGTGCAACGTAAACACAGCGAGATCCGCGCGTTGCGGTTTTCGCGGCGCGCCATTTAACGGGGCGAAGCTCGTACGAAAAATAGAAGGGTGAAAAAAATGGAAAAAAAGGAGAAAAAAAAGGGAAGAAGAAAAACGATTACGTGCAACTACCTCTAAGCGTTGTAACAACGGTTCTTGTTGTTCCATCGTTTAACCAAGTAACGCGGAACCGTCTCCCGTGACATTAAAAACCGATATTACATTTTCCACGTGGTGGTAAAACAAGAACAACAACGACGACAATGAAAAGAAAAAAAAAGAGAAACCAGCTGGAAGTTCGTTTGCAAAACTAACAAAAATAACGGCTGGATGAAATACAAACTTTGTAAAATATGACCGTACACGATACACCTTTCGTACGTGTTCTCTATACATTTGTGTGTGTACGTTCGTTGGAAATCTGTATCGCACACACAGGAAAGTGACCGAACGTGGATTTATTTCTCGTATATTGACGTCGTATTTGGAAATTAACCGCGACCCAGAAAAAGAAACTTCTTCTTGCCGACGTGTTCTTCTGTCCATTCTGTTTGTTCGCACGACAAACACGTAGCCGTGTTTTCCGCGGACCTTGCAGAAGCCGTAAAATTTCTCTCTTCTTCCCGCTGTCTCTCCTCTCCCCCCCTCCCACCCCTGAACAATACGTCGAACAACAACTCGTCCCGATCGCCGGAAACTTTCTGGCGCCGTTCCGAAACCTGTTTTCGTCGGACGTTCGCCAGTTACGTCAAAAACGATACGAACGCGTCTCGCACCGTCAGACGATACCGGAAATTCCGTCGGAATTTCCTCGAGATTACCTGTAGTTTGTATCCAGAGAATATCCCAAGCGAAGTGAGAGTGTATCGTCACGTATTAATGATAATAATAATGATGATAATAATAATAATAATTTTTGCGAGACGATGGAAACTATTTCCCGTGACAGGATGTCGGTTTCGCGAAGGGAGAAGGGTTTTCGGGAATTGTCAGAGCGATAAGGGTAAAGCTGATTCGAAGATTATCGATAAGGGGAGCCGGTTTAATAATCCGGAATGAAAGTAAGAACGGGATTTAATTTCGGTGTACTTAAAGCGCGACCCCGAAGGACCCCGCGACGGAGTAAACCGGATTCGATCAGCCGATGGGGAAATTCGAAATGGAAATTCCATGGAAATCGCGAAGGAACTCATCGATGTGAAGTAGAATTTATACAGGGTGTTTCGGAAAGACGGGTCCCAGACATGTGCAAGAAAAAGGGACACTTGGAATTGTTTCAAAATTGATCCTGACTCGTTTTGGAAAATATATTGTTACGTACACTTTTGTTAAAGTGATCGTAAACTCGAATCTACTTTTACGAGGATGACAGTGTCGCGAAAGTTTCTGGGAATTGCTTTCTCGAGATGAAAATCAAATTTTAATGTACCCCTCGGACACCCAGGGCATATCCGACTGCATTCTGGATGCATGTATGTAGATTTCGAGTGTCCTCCGTGATAAATAGTATATACCAGTGGAATATATCTTGATCTCGACAGAAATATCAATATCTATCCGGAAAAGTTACTGCGAACAGTACAAACAGAATGCTCGTACATTTCATCAATCTTTATTCTATCCACCAAATATTTCTCTGAATTTTCTTAAGTGAACTTGTTTTTGCAAGTGTTTTCTCTCATTTTCTTCTTTTTTTTTTAAATCCATCGGTGATATCGATTTATAGTATCGAACACTGTGATTCTGATTATCGTATCGATGAAATGTACTCCTCGATCATTTTTACTCTGTTTCATTATTAACCCTGATATTTATATTACATAACATTATCATGTGTGTCGATAACATCGAACACTGATGGAAACGAATGATCGTCGATCGAACACGATCGAAAGAAACACACAAACAGACGACAAACTCTCGATAATCATTCTCACGTCATTCCCTGTATATAAAATTACCCCAGTTGGTGCTTTTCTCCAACGATAAACAGTAGCGTCGAGAACCACCACGTTTTCTTTTAGCAGTGTGTTCGAATGTTTGATTATAATCTCCGCACACCGGCGCGTCGATGAAACTGTCCCTATAATGTGAAATCGACGAACACACGTCGATTTATCAAACTTCAACGAGAAAATTAATTTAAACGACAATCATATTCAACTAACGTCAACCTCACAAAAGGGAAACTATCACCGTTTCATCGACGCGTCCCCATAAAAAACGTACTGTACCAATCAAAAGTCGTTGCGCCACGGGAAACGGGCACCAAATTATCAAACCTTATCAAACAACCCTTTCAAATATCACGATCACACCCTAATCATCTACTATCCCTATCTATAATTCATCTACACACTATTCACCTTACTCATCCCATTAAATACCCTTATCAAACACCTTCAACCCTATCATTCCCACATCTTTCCTCTCAAAATCAAAATTAAAAATCATTTCTCTCTGTTCAAACACCCCACCCCATTCCTTACGGTTGTCAAACAATAAATTCCATTCACCCATCGCAAGTTTCACCCATCGATACACCATTTCCCCTTGCCCAACGACTTTCATAACCATAAGCCGTTAGAGTGCCATCGCCTAGGAATCTCTTCTCTCTCTTTCTCTCTCTCTCTCTCTCTCTCTCTCTCTCTCTCTCTCTTTCTTTCTCTCCCTCTCTCTCTCTCTCTATCTTTCTCTCCAAGCTTGCTTGAGCCTTGCATGGCGGGTCATGGTTCCTGTTTCAGGCCGCGGCAGCAGCAGCCGCAGCGTCGCCCTTGCTGAAGACGCCCCTCTCCACGGCACAACAGGCCACCTACGCAGCTGCGGCGACCTACACGGCGGTTGCGGCGCGCGCATACGGCGCCGCCGCCGCCGCGGCGCAGCCCGTCGCGGGATATGCCGCAGTCGCGGGGTAAGTTCACTGGGGGGATGAAAACCCGGGGGGGATGGGCAGAGACCCACATGTGGACGGCTGGAGGGTAATCGGGACCCTTGATGGTCTCCGCGTGCTATTTCGAATTTCTTGTTTTTTTGGGTTTCTTTTTGGGGGGTGGGGGGATTTTGGGGGAGAGTTAGTTTGATTAGGTTGATATGTGTAGGACTATTGAATTTTGGAGATAATTGGAAGGGATGTAGGGGATATGTAGAAACATTATTTTGATAAGAAAATATTTGGATATAATTATGATAGAGAGTTTTATAATAGTACTTATAGTAGAGAGTCTGTTATAAGAATATTATTTTGATAAATACTGGGATAGAGTATTTAATAAGAATATAAGAATATTTGGGTTGATAATTTGTATCATTGTAGGAGATTCTAGTAGGATGATATGTTATGTTAATGAATAGGAATATCGAGAAATGGGGAAAAGTTGATCGGGATTAGATGGGGTTGTTTTTTAGGATGAGGGGGATTCATTCGGATTCCCGTTCACCTAAGGGAAAAATGGGATATTCTAAGGTTTTAGTTGAGGTTGCGAGAGATGTAGTCGTTGATCTTTCAGGCTGACACGGAAAACGTTGAAAGCGATATTTTCTCACGACGAACACTTGATCCTCCCTGAACAAGGGAATCGAAGAGCGTGACCTATTAACTTTGATCGAAGCCTCTTTTCATCGGTTTCCTCAAGATAAGCAGATTTTCATGCGACCACTATTTCTCATGGAGGGCTTTTAATTCTTAATTTACGATCGGTTTTAATTCACCCCTCTTCGTGGAAAGATTACGGACCCTTGGGAGGAAGAATGAAAAAACTGTTTTATTATCCACTATAATAAGGTTTCGAGTTCTTCTTCTTCTTTTTTTCTTTATTCTTTTACCTCCGCGAAGATAAAGTCGTTTGTTAGTTTACGATGGGTTTAAGTCACCTCGACGATTCTCTACTAACGCGAAAGTTTATCGACTCGTCGCAAAAGAAAAAGTAGTATAACGTAGAAAAGAACCATACCGACTTCTTTCACCGCAATTTCTTTTTTTATCCCGGTTTAATATTTTAATCAACCCTCCCGTCAAGTCTACGATACAAATTCCAACTGTTTATGAGAACTTTTCACAGTTCACTCTACGTTTATCGATCCGTCGAAAGAGGAATATCACTTTCAATGAACTTCCGGGTATCAAAGAGACTCCGAAGAGATTTGAAAACATATATGAAAAGTCCGTTACTTCCAGACGTACGCGTCGTCGTGGTCGAGCTCTTAGGAGTCGAAGATTCTCCGAAAGTCAAACCCGACCTGACAGTCCCGTCGAAAAACCTGATTCCACTGATAACCAATAAAAAACAGTTCCTACGTTTGTATTTCCTTTCGTCATCTTTTTTTCCTTAAAGAAAAATATCTATAGTCGTTCTAACGCCGAGGGAAAAAGAGTCCACTAACTTTTCCGCGTTTTTCTTACAGCTACGGGCGTGAGTACGCCGATCCCTACCTTGGACATGGTATTGGACCAGTTGCCGGCTATGGGGTAAGGAAAATGTTATCTTTCACTTATCTCCCTCTCTAATTTTAACCCAAAGTCGTGTAATTTTAAAGATCTCATTGAAATCGTCCCTGAAATATTCGAGAATAAAAATTTAAGGGGAATGCACGACGATCAATGGCACTTTCATTTTTCTGAAAGAAAAGTTAGTTCCATTTAATAAAGAGGATCGTTTCATTGAATGGTTGAAAGTTGTCATAATTCAAACTTCTACGATTGTTTTATTAACGTATAAAAGAAGTGAATGAAAAAGATAAGTTTGAAAAGTGGAAAATGTCTCCCTGACGATTGTGTGAATGTTTTCAATGATATTGGAAAAAAAAGTGATGTAATTAATTTGATTTAAAATTAATGAATTTTTCCAGGCGACGGTGTATAGGGGCGGTTACAACAGGTTCACGCCGTATTAAGGATTAAGATAGAGAAGCGCAAGAGCCTTCCAAGTACACCGTTATACTCAGCAGAACATGACCAGAAGTCAAACACAATCATCATCGTCATTTTTTGCCATCGATCACGATCATCCCACGAGGCGATTGCCTGGATCCTCCGCGCGTCCCGACGCCAGCCTTCGTAGCACCACTTCTCATCGATGCAAAACAACAAAAACAACAGGATCAACAACAGCAACAACAACAACAACAAAAGTGTATCACCACGATCGAGTCATTACACCGTAAACCGTTAAACGAAACCACCGTAAGCCTGATGATGGAAGCCGGGTTACCGAGTAGTCGACGACGAAGAGTTCCCGACGACAAAGGGTTCGAATATTTACGCGGAGAACACTTTCGGTTTGACTACGTTCGGAAGGGGATTCGAAAAACTTTCAACTCCCGTAGAGGAAAAGAAAAAAGAAAAAAAAATGAAACTTGCAGAGAACGTTGGGACGTTTGGCGAAAATTGAATCGACGTCTCGTAATTCAGATCTCTTAGAAACCCACCGAGTTTTTTTTTGTAAAATCATTGATAATTCGACGATGAGACATTCGAACGTTCGAACAACTACGAAGCAGTTTTTAAGGATTTTTACTGAACGGATCTTTTAATTTCTGTGCAAACTTCAATGATACAGACTAGTTATAGATTACAATTGATAGATTCTGTGATTCCAGTTTGAACGATCTGAAATTTTTGAGATAATTCTTGGTGTTCGATGGTCGAGAAAAGAAAGAGGAAATTGAATAAAAGTGGCGCTACGAGCGAATGGCCATCGCGTCGTCGATTTATATACTTGTCTCGAACCCAAACCGGCAGCCATTGGTTCGTTGAAAGAGTTAAACAAAAAAAAAACAAAAAAGAAAAGAAAGGAAAAGAAACTAATTGACTCGCCGGTGACATTCATTCATCTAGAAAACGAATCGATTTAGAGGATTCGTTGCTAAGTTGCACGTCTTCTATTCTGAATTTTAATACGTTTCGAAACGATCGCAACGTCGCTGCGATACATTTACGTTCGACGAAACGTTTGATTTGTATGTAAAATAGTTTCTCGCAATGAACGATGAATTTTGTAAATAACTTGTTGGTTCTCAGTCTGTGTGTAAGTTAATTCAAAACTTAATACGCTCTGTCGCAGTTAGGAAGCGGAAACGCGAATAATCGATCGATTGAAAAACCGCGAATCGTCCAACGAAAACGATGTTCGCATTAAAAAAATAAAAATCTCCTTTCGTTGTCTCTGTAATAAAAATACGAGAACGTTCGATCGCTAGCTTTCGTTACGCACAAAATATGTAAAAACGATCGGTTTCATTGGTATCCCGTGAAGTATCCCGAAGGAACATGATTTGCGAATGGCTGCCGGAAGGGAAACAATTACTCGTCCGTCGTGACGACGAGGTAACGCGACTTCCGTTAACGCGAGTCCCGACACTCCGTCATCCGAAACTGCGAGACCCTTTTAGGTAGCTAGCGAAAAGAAAAATGACAAAAAAATAACACAGAAGGAAACAGAAATGGGGAAAACCGATTTAGATTAATGAAAAAAATGTGTGACCGGTAGGGTTTCTATGCCAAATAAATAATGTGTGTTTAATGCGCTTGCGCGCGCGCGTGTGTGTGCGTAGAGACTCTCGCGAACCAAAAACCGTCGTAGATACCACGTAGGATAGAATTAATCGCGGGGAAAGGCTAAAGCAGGAGACAACAACCCTTTCGAAAATCTGAACACGCCAGATTCTGGTAAACAGGGTCTAGTCAAACATTCTCTACCGGTTCCTAATCGACACGCATCCGAACGTGGGGTGTTTTCCCGCAAATCGGGCGGCAGCACCTCCTAAAAAACAAAATACTCATTTCTCGATGCACGCTTCAACGACGGATTTCGCGAAACTGCAAACAGAAATATCGTTTTCGACGGTCTTCTATGTATTTTTCTTTATTTTTCTATTATTTTTTTTTTGTTTAATTTCACGTCGATCGATTCGTTCGTTTTTTTTAACGTCACCGTCAACTCTCGAGCGATTAATGGTTTCTATGGCGTACGTAAAAGTCTCTGACATTTTTAATGGATTATTTCTATTTATTTTTATTCGACATACATATGCTAATTCCGTTACTTTCGGATTTAATTAGGAACGTAATACTTCACGTAGGAGTCTGACGGGCGAGATTCATCCCTTAAACATCCCGTGACAGTCAAATACGATATAAATATACATATAATTCGCTCGATCCTCGATTCGAATCACCGATCGATTCATCTCACCGTCCCGAAATCGGAAAATAAAAAAAAAAAACATGTCTGCGGTGATCCACGATTTCGACGCGTACACACGACGATTCGTTTCTCAAGCCAGCAATTCAAATCGCACGATCACTTTGTCATCCATTAAAACGTTTCGTTTTACGTTTTTTAAATGTGTATACGATAGAACGTTCACTTTCCAGTAGAACGAGTCAATGATTATTCAAACGGCCACGTGTTTATGATTTTAATTCGAGTTCGCCACTACTGCCGGCTTCAGAAGCGGAATGAAAAACGGAAAATCGTGATCGCTGTACGAGTGGTGCGCGCGCGCGAAATCCTGGCAGCGATGCCAAACGCAATTTCGCGATCGATAACCCAACATTCTCAGACGTGGAGTCGTTTCAGGTTCGTTCGACGGTCGAAGATTCGTTTGCAGGCTTTTCGGACGGGACATCCGGTTTCGTCGGGAACGACGTTAGATTCGTCTGAATACCGATTCGATCGCAACGAAGCTCGTCGTGTAATCGAGAACCGCGAGACGAATTTCTTTCACCGGAACAGAATCATTGAACTCCGAAACTTTTGCTCGGATTCGATAGAAAATTCGTAGAAACTTCGTTTACAACTGTCTGTATGCTATCTTTCTTTCTTTCTATTTTTTTTTCTGTAAGCTTTTCATCGATGAATTTTGATATTTGTCATTAGTCTCGAGTCAACATGTTCGTAGACTTTTTGCTACGTACTTTATTTATTTCTCGTTATCATTGAACTTGTATATTCTTAATCATAATAATATAGTTGTTTTGTACGAAATACACTCTCTAATCATCATCGCCACCGAACCGACGTAATCGCGACACGCACACGTACGTACACACGCGTGAATACCGTGCGCACGGACATTTATCATGATTACTACCTTTTTTTCTCTCCCTTTTTTTTTTAAATAATACACGTCGTAACGAATTCAGTTCCTGTTCGATCTCGCGTTCTTGATTACCGGTCTTTCTTTATCGCGGCACTCAAGCAATCCGCTTCCTGATCGAATACGTAGGAGATCGGTTTACAACTTTATTGCAGAAAGTAACGGAGAGACAGGCAGAGAGGGAAACAGAGAGAGAGAAAGAGAGAAATAAAGGAAGGGGGGATAAAATAAAAAGAAACTAACGATATAGGGTATACTCCGTCAACGGGGGTAAACGCGAAAGGAAAATGGTACGCACATTGAGCCGAGTGAGTGATAATCCCTGTTAAATTATAGTTAAGTGAAGATTTATCGTATATTATACATAGATAAGCTGTTGCGTGACTACGTGAAGCGTAAGTGAGGAAGGAATGCGAGCGACGACGAGTGAATGAACGATAGGAAACAAAAGAAAGAAAGAAAGAAAAATGATATGAAACAACTACAACAGCAAGAATCGAAATGCGGAAAACGATACGAAGAAGGCAAGATGGAAAAGGAGAAATAAACGACGTACACAGAAATAAAAAAGAAAGAAAGAAAAGAATTGAAAAGAAAACAGGATAAACAGGATACACGAAAGAGCGGTGGAAAGGAATAAACAAAGAGTCGTGTGAAATAGCCAAATATGACAAAGATGTTTTTTTTTAGGAAGCACGGCAGGTAGTTTCGCCGTCGTTACGTTTTAATCTAATCTTCGCTAGGATAGGCTAAGTTAGAAGCAAGAGAAAAAAAAGAACTCCCCGCGAGGTAGCTCGTCAGGTGGGGGGTTGGAAAACCATGTTCTCATTTATTTTTTTTTTGTTCGTTTGCGTGTGCGGGCGCCAGTACATGTAAATAGAATCGACTAGTTTGTCGAGCACAAAAAATCACGAGTGGACGGGAGTCGGCGAGAAAAACAAATCGTTCCTTCTCCCGCCGTTTAGGAATTAAGTAAAGAAAACTCAGACATACTCAAAATTCTTGTAACGTTAAATTAATGACCGTAGATTTAAAAAAAAAAAAAGATAAACGCTAGTGATACGGATATTCGCATCCCCGACACGAATATGAGGAAATATTATAATAATAATAATAATAAAAGGATTTTACGTACGCGAGCCGAGGATCCTCAGCGTACGGCGATCGAAACGAATATTTCTCCGATTCGAAAGAAATCCTTGCGATTATTTCGCGATCCTTCGTGTCCTGCACGTCCGTTTCGACATTCCCCTCTCACACGAAAAAAAAAAGAAACTGTCTCCATCTATTAAATTTGAATAATTTCAATCGCGAAATACTTAACGTGCTCGAATGAGAAAGAGAGACAGATAAAAGAAAGAAAAAAAATGAAGTTTAATTGTAAAAACGAAGGGAATTTGATATTAAAGAATGTGAAGTGTGAAACGCGTGAACGTACGTGCGGGCACGAATAAAAGATGAAAGAAAAAAAGAATAATTACAAACAAACAAACAAACATGATAAACTCGGCGAGGATCTGTCCCTGTATATTGTACACTGTAATTACAATTTATACTTACTCGTAATCGATACCTTTATCGGTAGGCTATTACTACTAGCGGCTAGCGTAAGTCAAGCTCAAATTTAGGCGAAAAACAAACGCGGAGCATCTCCGCGGCGTAATCGCGTCTTACCTTCGTCACAAGTGCACAACTCCTTTGATTCTTCTTCTTCTTCTACTTCTACTTCTACTTCTTCTACTTCTTGTTCTTACTCTATTCTTGTTCTTTGCGCGTGTTCTATTGCGTACAGGCCTATCGTAACCACGATTTCTCGCGGATCGTCGACGGGAAGAATCGTTCCCGTCGACGGAACCCAGGTGAAATTTCTAATTTACGTTCACGCTTTTACCGTGCGATGTTTTTCGTCGGGAGTTTCGCGAAACCACACGGGGCACCGCGCCGAAGCGATCGACGACCCGCGATTTATATTATTACGTATATTATGAATTGCATTATTCCGTCGGGATGTGAGGGATTTAAGGTTTATCTCTCTGCGAGTGTGTATGTGTTTGTGTGTCTTTTTTTTATATGATTTATAGATACACATAAACGACGTTGGATTAAGGACTTTCGGTTCTTTGCAATAGGTTAGAATAAGGACACTTGTTCATTAATTTATTGAATTGAAACGCGGGGAACGGGAAATACTTCGGCGGTGGATCGCGATTAATTTCGAAGGAGAGAAAAAAAAAAGTAAATTATAATGGATCACGCTGTAGTAGAAATAGAGCGAGTAGTGTTCTCTAGATTAGGAGTAGCATCTGGTTTCTGTAGAATGAAATGAACTCACGTTGAATCATGGTAGGAGATCGAACGATTGAAAGAAGACTTGTTTCGATAACTGATACTAGTCTTTTTTTATATATATATACACATATATATTTCTTCTTTTTTTTGTTCTTTTTTAGCAGTAACTTATTTATACACGAATTCGAATCTTTCCCTCGCGTAATGTCATCAGCGAGACTCGCACCAAGCCAGAAAACACTTTGTTTTTTTTTTTAATAATTACACGAACACTCGCCGCATGGAGACAATGAAAAACCGATTCGTTTTGGAAATTGACAAGTAGCTTTAAGTTGAGCGTTGTAACACAAAACCGCGTGACAATTATCCAAGTGTGCCCCAGGTCACGATCGCTTCGGCAACGGTGCGCGGTAAATTCGTCGTCGACGACGGATGTCTTTTTTTTTTTTGCTCGTCGACTAAGGGTTTCGCGTTACGAACGAGATCGAAAACGATCGGAGAAAAAAAGAACACAGAAAAACAGATCACCGAATTCCTAACCACCGATACACCTTGTTTTTACCATTCGTTGATTCTATCAGCTAGAGCGGGATAAAATGCGCAGTGTAAAATAAAATTCAATGATACGCACCGTAACGTTATACGTATAATATAATTAATTAATAATACCGTAAAAGGATTTTTAAATGAATCTAGATGATTACATGACTACGTAATGACACATCTTACGAGCAACATATCCTAGCGTACTAGGCGGGGCGTCGCCTTAAGATCCTCGTGAGAATTCTAATGGTTCTCTTTATCGTAAAAAAATAAAAAACAAAAATGTTTCTCGTTTTTCTTTTTTCAACGCGAGATAGAATTCACAATTTCGACGGTGACGACGTGCAACAACGCACACTTCGACGGTATCGTCGTGACGTTACGTCAGGGAAAAGGGGGGGAGGGGGGGGGGGAAGGTGAGGATCTTAACGGCGACGCGCTCTTCTTTTTCGAATTATTGCAAGAAAAAAAAAAGAGGGATGTTCCATGACATTAGGGCGTTACTATAATAAAATACTTCTAGTGGTGCGTGCGTGTATAATAATTAAAGAAACAAAAAAAATTAATAAGAAAACGAGTTCGATGTGTCCGTGTATGTGCTGAATGAGCGAGAAAAGGAAAAAAAAAACAGAAACTCCGAGACCCTCCTCGAAAAATCGGTGAGAATCAAGAAGCGCACTTTCGAATTATCATAAATTTAGCACGCGAGACGAATTAACGATGAACGAAAGAATTAAAATGAAAAAAAGAGAGAGAGAGATTAAACGACACGATACCGAAAGGCGTGAAAAGAAAAAATCGAAAGATTCGAACGATCGCTCCTATCCGTCGCGAGCGAGATTAAACAATCGATCGATGAGGCAAACGAATATCGGTTTTAAACGAGGGAAATGAAAATGGAAAAATAAATAAATAGTAATAAATAATCATTAAAAAGAAAACCACAAAAAAAAATTGTAACAGCTAATTGCCACATGTTTTTCGCTTCTCTCGCTGTGTAAAACGGATCCGCGGACGGTCGACGAGTGGAACGGTTTCCGTCACCGTTCGCGAATCCCACCCTCAAAGCAAAACGCTATAAAATCGGCGTGAATAAAAAAAAAATAATAATAATAAAAACGTAACACACGCCACCCGAGAGTTGAGACACCGCGAATACACGAGAAATTAAATGAGAAAAATCAATAAAAAATATAAAAAAATAATAATGGTATATAAGAGAATAAGAATATGATCAACTCGAACTTTAGTTGCAAAATACTGATAGGAATAATAAGGTGTCGTTCGTAACACCTTTATCATTGTCTGATTTGATGATATTTTGTAAGTCTGGACCAGTTGTTAGGTTCTTATTACTCCCATAGCGACTTCTTATGGCGTATTTTCTCTGTATATTATCAATGTTTATTATTAAATATTTTTCAAATAAACCATCCGTCGTCTTTTCTCTTTCATTCCGTAACCAAATCCAACCATTTTTCCAACATACAATTGAAATTTTCATCCACGTAAGATAAGAACTTTTCTCTAACCCTTTTCGAAGGGAAAAGATATCAAGTTTTCGACGGTCTATTTCCATCACGTCTCATTAGCCGCTGTGACGACTGTCTCTCCTACGAGGAGTCTGTTTTTCTAGGACGGAGATGCGTTTCCGGTGAAAGAAGAGCACGACGCGGCCAGCTGGCTTTTTTCATTAATGACTCATCGTACACGCGGAATTACCATTGGCACTCTATTCGGTATTCGGCTTTCATCTCAGTAGTCCGCGGACCTTCAACGGGGGAAGACGTGCGTTTCTGCCGCTCCTTGATTGACGTAACACGTGCGTTCGCCGCCGCGACGGATCTCCCAGTGAAAAGTACCGTAAGGTTCGCCTCGTCGCTACCAAAATCGCTAAGGCGAACGTTAAATCACCGTTGCCTCGAATTCGGGTGAATTAAAGGATTTTTTCTTTTCGATATCTCACATACGATTCGACCGGGAATTTGCGGATGAACGGGACGTAGTTACCGGCGCATCCGATGAATATATGTAACCGCATAAAAATGTAAATATCATAATATTCAATTCGAACGCCGGCGTAATACGAATAGTTTCTGCGGATGACGTGTGTACACGTGCGTGCGGTAGAATACCGATTGGAAAAGAAAAACAGAAAAGATTTTTCGTACGCGTCGACGCGACGGAATAATCGAATTCAAGGTAGAATTTATATTTTTTTGCGAACGTCGAACGTTTAGTAGATAAAAATGAAGAATAGAAAACGTAGGGAAACGGGAACGATTTGAAAAAAAGCGTACGGAGATTATACACAGCGGTTCTCGTCGTTCGGCGTAACGTAAATTACCGTGAAAGTGTGACATAACAGAGGAATAAAGTAACGAAGCCGGCGTATAAATTATGATAATGAGACGCGGCCGATGAATTCTGATTAACGCGCGAAACTGGGATGAGCGTGTAAGTGTTTATTATTTTTATATTACGTCGGACGACTATCGGTTGAAACCGACGTGCACGGAATAAGAGATAACTATTATAAATCTGGTATAGCGAAAAATATTCCGCGGTTTCGCAAAAGGGCAAGAAAAGGGAAAATAGAAAATAGAAAATATTACAGAGAAGATAACCGATAATCCGTGTAACAAGCCCGTAACCGGATTCTAGTTACCAAGTGGAATATGTATGTACAAGAAGCGATACATTTGTATCGATATTAAAAGCGGAAGACTGGATTACCTTCGGTGAGTGTGTAAATCATGTGTTTTGATAGATCTTTTTTTTTCCTTAGACACCGAACAGCGGTTAGTAGAAGATATTAGACCGAATCGTTCGTTGAATCTTATTTTTACCATGAATTTTCAACCGGTGTACTTTTTTGGATGTGTTTTACTGTGAAATGTGTGGGTGTTTAAATTAATCTTGGAACAATTGACACATTTTACTAATCATAAATCGACGACACAGCAGAAACGATTTTATTTTATATTTGCTATAGAAATCTATCTAAATTGAACCCGCGAATTTATTTCTCCTGCGTCGCGGAGCTCTTTGATTACATACACTCATTACTATCATAAATCCCGAATCCGTGGATTGTTTGACTAGAGCATATATTTCCGCGGAATGTTTGACTAGAACGGTATTTTTAGAGTATAAAGTTAGTAGTCGAAAACGGAGCACGTGTTGTTTGATTATACGCTTGATAAAACGCAGAAACTAATTTCCGATCGTCTCAGAAAATGACGTCGTTTAAAAAATTCATAAAAACTTCTGTCATCCTCGTCCCGAAAGAAACAGACAAATTTCCACAAAAAAATATCCACGAAAATCATTCTGAAAATTCCTCGACATTAAATCTTCGACTTTTAAATCCCCCTGGATCACCGGGAAAATATTTTTAGATCCCGAAGAATGAGTCCCGGTTCTCCGCAACCCGGACGATGATAAAATTCGATTGAAATCGACACCGCGAGGATGGAAATCTGCCGAGGGAACAGATTTCTGCGCGTTTTGCCGAGGCCTGGCAAACGAATCGTTTGGACATGGAGGACTGCGAACGGGACGTTGTTTCGGGTCGCTGGTAACGACTCCGTCGTCGACGACGACTGCCTCGTCGAGCTTATAAACATCTGCATACCAATGATCGCGATTATGGTCGCGGTGATCGCGATCCTCAAGTACAAATGCAGCGAGCGTCAAAAGTAAGTTCGCCGCGGGTCATTAGCGTCGCGATAAAATCGCGAACTCAAGGAAACACGCATGATAATAAAAAAAAATAATTCCGTGGCCGAGTCTGATAATGATTCTCGAGCGAATACTCGAGTGAAAATGGTAAATTCTTGACGGTGACGTTAAAAAGTAGTAATTTTCAATTAACAATAAACGATAAGTCAGGGTAACAACGAACTTTTTTTTCCTGGTCGACGTTCATTCCGGATAAAACGATGTGTAATCAATTTAGAGAGTTATAGAACCAAACAAGCAATTGTTTAAGTACCATAAGACCTTCGGGTATTACCCAAAGTTCAACCGTGGCGGGCAAGTTTCAATTAAATGAAATGTTACGTTCGTTTCGGGACGACCCGAATGATTCACGGACAGGGGTTACGTTCCGTGTGAAGAATTTGCTACGGTTAGTTGTTAGAAGACGTAATTGCTGGCTATTAATCGCCTCCCTTATCCACGAGTATAAATTATCAACGGGGAAACGCTGTTCTATTTAAATAGAAATTCTAACGACGTCGTAACGACGCCGTTTAATCAAGATCATTTTAAAGTGTTGTTTCCTTATATTTTTTTGCGTTTTTTTTTTTATTCTGCACACTCATTTTAGACATCACGGTCGACAGTGTTGGTATTAAAAATATTATTCAGCTGATTAAACGATATACCGGTGACACGAGGGATTTCGGTGTTACTCGCGAGAATATTGCTGGAATTATTTACACGAGCCGAAAACACCCGTCAAATTTCCTCGTTCCGGGAAACAGCGACGGAAAACACGGTTCCGAAGACGTTCGTTATTTTCAGAATGACTCAGGATTATTTCCACCCGCGCACCTTCGCGCTAGAATTTGACAAGTGTGCGACGTAAGTCTCTCCCGTATATTGAAGGACGGTTCCTCGAGTCACGATTTAAAAAAAAAAAGAGTGTTCGAAAATAAATTGGGAACTGGTATCAACTTCCCGGAGTGATCGTCCCACGACGTTAATACCGTGTCGAAATAATCGTTTCTATTAAAAAAACACGACAACATCTTCCCGAGTATCAAATTGTCTCCTACTTTTACCACAAGACAATATAATATAATAATTAACAATATCAATATGAAATTAACACCTTCACACCCTTATAGAAACTTATTTAAAAACGTATGTACATTTCTCTTAATTTTCATAAACAATTATCAATCTCACACTCTAAACCTTTATCACTTCACAATTTCTTAACTACAGAGATCTGCAACCTACTATTTATCAATCGATCGAATGAATCGCTAAAAAAAAATAGCCTGATCGAGGAACGGTGGCATTTAGATTCCGAACGAACACATCGGAATCCCGTTAACCGCGGAAAACATCGGACCACGTGGTCGGGACGTCGATCGGGGGCTCGGATTAATTAGCGGAATAATTTATAACAGGTGCCATGCCAGGGTAAACGAACACCTACGTCCACGTCTCTCAGCATCTTCGCGTCACGTTAACCGCGAGGAATCTTAATGGCGGTGAATAAGAAGGGTACACGGTTTATCCTCCGTACGAACGGCGTAAAATCAATAGCGCCTGTTTCCTGTTTGCTGGCTCCTCGAAAAGCTCGTACACGTATGTACAGCGGTACCGTATCTCCCGGGACCGTAAGACGGGTATTATAGTTGCCCTGCAAAAGGGGCAAGCGGAATTCCGATTTTCCGAAGACGTCCACTTTGCTACGGGAATTGTTACTCAGGAATGTATTAAATTGTTCGAAACCGAAAAATCAAGTTATAGATAGGGTGTACCGGAAGTAAATGTAGTTAAAAATGATTAGAAATGTTTAGGGAGATGAGAAAATTAGTTACGTTTTTGAAATTAGATTTTATTTTTATTATTTTGTATATTTTTTTGTTGGAGATTATATAGAGAATTTTGAGGGGTAGAGTATTTTTGTTTTTAACGGATTGATAGAAGAAAAAAAACTGGGAATAAATATTTGTCTCCGTGATATTATTACCGTATGGCATTCTATGGAAAACACATGTTTGTGTAAATATCCGCAGTCTACTGATCGGTACGCGGAAATACGAGTGGAGAGTGTAGAGCGAAGTATTTGCATACAAGTTTTCATTTATTTTGTTTACATTGAACGCCTGACGAATAAACGTGTAATTTTTGTTAGTTCTGTTTGTCACGCCATCGCGTCGAGGTTTATTGAAAATCTATGTATGTACACGTTTCTGTATGTATATGTATGTGAATATATTTTACGGACGATTTAGATGCCAAGTGCTGCCGGTTGTCGAATAATTTAATCGACGCGATTGTTCAAGGTAATTTTACATTTCATTCGACCACACCTCGACGGTGTTACGGTTCCTTCTAGGAAATCGGAAGACTATACCGTCGACTACTCGTAAAACGAGCAACTTAGCTTTCACCTGTACCACTGACGTCACCGTACGCACCATAAAGTGACGCGTTTAATGACTCAGAGACACCATCGAACCGCGGTACATAAAGAACGCGTAAATTTCATTTTCCTCCCGCGAAAATAAACAAACGGATATGCCATTTATTAACAATGGAATCCCGAACGATGTACGTTCTCTAATTTCTGTTTACCGTTAATAACGTCGCGAAACGTGCGAACAAAAAGAAACACACATTTCTGGATCAAGTGATCGAGATCTCATGAATGATGAATATTTATCGATCGAAGGAATTGCATAAACCGCCTAGAATTAGTCGGAGATCACGTTAGATTATTCGATAACGATTTAAAGTGTAGAGAAAGAGAGAGAAAAGGAGAAAAAAAACTACACGTCGAGATACGTACGCGATAAATCGCAATTTCCCGCGATACCGTGTCTCTATTAATTAGTTTCTGTTAATTATGCAGCGGACTAAGCATGATTTATAAATCAACGTAACTCACCGTGCATAGATCGGTCTCTCGTTCTTGTTAGTTTGGTAAAAGCGTATGTCGCGGTAATAACGATCGTTCGCAGCTTACACGAGACTTGGGCGTTCTATTAATTAAGTTCTGTCAGGGCGCTAATTTGCAAGTGATTAAATTAAGAAAACGGGCCGGCGAGTTACCGTTACCTATCATTACCGGATCGATACGGGCGATAACAATAAAAAAAGAAACACAGCAGCGTGAAATTACAAATTGCAGGTATTTCACTCGCTGCGCAACATGATTCAATAAGTTCACCCTCTAATCTTATCGCGGTTGAATTTTGAAAGTTGAAGTTCGAAACATTGCTAATTATATCATCTACAATAAATATAATATATATATAAAACCATAACAGTGTAGTTATGAAAATTTAATTTGTCTAAACTCACCAAGTTTCAACGAAATTACCTTTGGAAATAAATCACGTTTTCCTGAAATTTCTTAATTTCAAATATACATTTTTAATTTGTTTCACTATAAAAGAGAATTAGCAAAATATTATTTAATCCACTTAGTGATTTCATCTCCCCAGAACACCAGGAAACGTTCTTCCGTATCACACGACGAGGACGTTGCTCTGTATGACACTTTTGCTGACACTGTTCCTGGAATTATGCGAATCCTTGCTAACAACCGTCTCGTTATCATCGATCCTCACAATAGCCGCCGTCTCCTTTTGTTGGATTGTCCATCGGGAAACCGAAATTAGAGACGGCCTTGGCACGTCCGTTTCTGCTGGAGGTTTCGCTATAATCGGCTTATCACGCGCATGGAAACTTTCCTACCTGTGTAGGTTAGTCCTCGGAAAAAGAAATTCTTCAAGTATTCATACGGCGCCAGTTTCTTTGATTTTTAAACATTTTTATTTAGGTACGACTTGACCATCGAACATGTTCGATTCGTCACCGTGGCAATTACCGCCGTCTGCTGCGGCTTTTTTTCTCTGTTGGACTCTTACACGCTTTATCGTATGGTGAGTGTCTTCTTCATTCTTACAAATATATTCTACTTTATTGCAACGACATTGCGAAGAATGAAATTTCTTTTTACCTCGCTGACTCGAGTTCGTATTAGTCAGCGTTCGTTCAAATATCATTTAAGTTGAATTCCAGCGATAAGTAATACATATATTTTCCGAAAACCGTGATGCAAAGAATCAGATAGCGACGAAGTTTTACAACGATCTTATCGAGGCGATCCGGGCTACCTAGTATACCTAGTGCAAACATTTGTTTTACATTTACTCAGCTTGTTTGAATAATAATACTTATTATCGCGCCCAGGGTGAGAGGCATGCTTATCGAACGGTAACACGAAGTTTTCCTTCAGCGGTACTTTAGAATCGATTGTAAAAATAGATCGGACAGTTTCATTCAGTCCATCCGACAATAAGTTCGTACATTTTACTGCGACGATGATAATTAACGCGAACACAACTGTCTAGAAGTATCCGGAGTAAATTGTCATTAAAGTCATTGTAAATTGTACTTACTACATAATATACATACGTATATGTATACTATATAATATATAATTAAATAAATCTAGTATTTAGTAACATTTTTACGTCATACTTTGCATTTATGGTAATACAAGATTCTAGTGTCATTGAACGATACTTTATCTTCTCTGGAATTCACGTTTATGAAGATTTTTCTTTTTTTAATGTAACGAACACTAGTTTAAGATTTGAGATAATGTAGATAATAATAGTAATGTTGAGTCTAAGATATTTTAGGGAATTAAATTCGTAATTAGATCGAAAGTTTCCTTTTTCATTGGACTAAGATGGATTTCGCGTGTCTAATAATAGCCGCGTGAAAAATTCGCTTAAAGTGTTGCACTTCAAGCGTGTCTTCGATACGTCGTTAGATCGGTACACGGGTTCCCAGCTCCAAATATACGTTTCGTCTGGCTCCTTGACCCAGTAAAAACAAGCATCCTCTCGTTCCACCGAGCATAAACAGATCCATGCGTGCCGGCGTAAATGAGTTCGCCGGAGTCTGATTAAAATTACTCGGTGATTAAAAGTTCTTTCATTACACGAGCGTCTTCGCGATTTTGCCCCGGGAATTCCTTCGCGCCTCGACGATTCCGTCTCGGGGAATTTTTGCGAGCTGACATTAACGCATTTTTCAAGAATATTGGCCCGGAAAATTATTGTTGCGTCAAAGTTTTGGAGCGCGTTGGAAATTCGACGCAAATCCCAGGGCGTAGAAATTATTAAAGCTGGAAAACTTTACGCTCTAAGATTTCTGTGCGCTGAAGTTATTAAAGCTGGAAAATTTGACGCTTTAAGATTTCTGTGCGCTGAAATTATTAAAGCTGGAAAATTTGACGCTTTGAATTAATTTCGATGAACAGAAATTATTAAAGCTGGAAAATTTGACGCTTTGAATTAATTTCGATGCGCAGAAATTATTAAAGCTGGAAAATTTGACGCTTTAAGATTTCGATGCGCTGATATTATTAAAGCTGGAAAATTCGACGCTTTGAAATTCCGGCGCGCAGAAATTATTAAAGCTGGAAAATTTGACGCTTTAAGATTTCTGTGCGCTGAAGTTATTAAAGCTGGAAAATTTGACGCTTTAAGATTTCTGTGCGCTGAAATTATTAAAGCTGGAAAATTTGACGCTTTGAATTAATTTCTATGCGCAGAAATTATTAAAGCTGGAAAATTTGACGCTTTAAAATTTCGATGCGCTGATATTATTAAAGCTGGAAAATTCGACGCTTTGAAATTCCGGCGCGCAGAAATTATTAAAGCTGGAAAATTTGACGCTTTAAGATTTCTGTGCGCTGATATTATTAAAACTGGAAAATTGGACGCTTTAAGATTTCTGTGCGCTGAAATTATTAAAGCTAGAAAACTCTGCGCTTTAAAATTTCGCGTACAGAACTGTCCCTTCGAGTCGCCGAGTAATTTTACACACACTTTATATCGTTCCGAAGTCAAGACGCAGTAGAAGATACACCATCAGACAGCCCGAGGAAGTGCGAACTTCATACAAGCACTCAGTGGCGCCATTTATAAGTCGAATTACCTTCCACTGGGTCACCGACCTCCTATCAAAGGGCTACAACGCCCCCCTGGAGGCCCAGGACCTCGGAGACCTACCAGAACAGGAAACCACCAGAAAACAGTTCGAAAAGTTCCAAAAAATTTACGACCAACAACGGGTAAACGAAATAAAAATCAAATCGCTAGAACCATCGACAAATCTTCCAATTTTCTAATCCCACATTTTTAAAGGTAAAAGGAAACCCTTCATTATGGAAATGTTTCTGGAGAAAAATATGGTTGCCCTTTACAATTGGGGGTATATTAAAATTACTTGGGGATGCTACGACCCTCGTTGGTCCCATGACGATTCCTCGAATCCTCGACTATGTTTCTACATCTCAAAATGGAACCACTAACGATAGAACATTTAGGGTACCGATTTATCTAATTCCTATATACTTATTATACACACTCAAAAAAATCTATCTTTAATCAGAATCATTATAAAAAATCCTAAATTAAATGTCTCATCTCACAGGGGGCCCTGACGTTCTCCGAAATTTTGGAAAACGGCTATTTTCTCGGATTGCTCGTGTTTTTCGCGGCTCTGTTACAGAGCACACTAAGCCAAGCTTCCACACACATTCTCTGCGTGGAAGGTATTCGTCTAAGAACGGCGCTCCAGGTATTCCTAATTTAAAACACAAAGAAACCTTGACTCGCCGACGGGAAATCTCTTTCGTTCGATATTTCCACCCGCAACAAACGATTTCAGCTTTTATCGCTTTTCACATCCTCAGGCACTGTTGTACGACAAGGCTTTGCGTTTGTGTTCGTGGAGCATCGCGGAGGATGAAAAACCGCCGGACAAAGGAAAAGAAATACGCTATCAGCAGCCTGCTGATATCGGCACTTTGACGAATCTGATATCGGAAGATGCTTACAACGTAATGAGCTTTTTCTGGATTGGTCATTACACGTGGGCGATTCCTTTAAAAGTGAGAATTCATTTCGACGAAAAAACAGATCTTGTTGTTCTTTAAATACACATATATACAATATGTATATGTGTTTTATGTTGACCTTTGCAGATCACTGCGATTATCTTCCTTTTGTATACCAAGCTGGGTATCAGTGCAATTATCGGTGCAATTTGTTGCATACTGATAGTGACCCCCATGCAGCTTATCTTGGGGAAAAAGATGTCGGAGAATTTTAAATCCATCGCCGTACGTTTGGCGTTCGTAATAATTTTCATTATCTTTCGTTTAATTAGCGTACGTGTGTGTTTCGTGTATGTCTTATAAGAGGATTTATAGTGATCGAAGGAATCTGCTTAGGAAAAAAGCGACGCCAGGCTCCGTTTGGTCAACGAAATACTGCAGGGAATGAAATTAGTGAAATTAAGAGCGTGGGAAGATATTTTCGAGGAACGAATTAAGAAGACTAGGAACGAGGAATTGAAGATGTTGGACAAGGATTCGTTTTATTGGACGATTATTAGTACGTTGATTCGGTCGTACTTCGTGACGAAATAATTAACAAGTTAATAAATTATTAAAATATTAATTTTCAGATTTTTTGACACACGCTTCGTCGGTTCTTACGACCCTTTTCACTTTTGGGATTTATTCGTGGTTAGAGGAAAGAAATTTGGAGGCTGGAAGTGTGTTCGCCAGCTTGGCTCTATTTTCGCAACTCACTGTGCCGCTCTTTATCTTTCCAGTGATAATACCTATCATAGTTAACGCCATGGTAATTACACTTTAATGAGATTAAAGACCGTATCAGATCTGTATAATTCACAAGGAATTTGATTACCACAGATTTCCACGATTAGAATGGAAGAATTTCTGAGACTTCCGGAAATAGAGAATATCCTGCCGGTTCCTGTTGATAAGAGAACAGATCTGACGGAGGATGCTCCGTCGAAAACGAATTCCGTCGACGAGAGTATAGTGAGTACCGAGGAATTAATTATTTAATCAAGAAAATCGTGAGAAACTCGATACACAGAAATTAAATTGTAAAAAATTCATGTTCGATGGGATATCGAAATAAATTAGGAAAAATGAAAGATGAACTCGACATTCTTTCAGGTAGAAGCAATGAAAGTGCACAGCGCAGAGACTTTTGGGTCCCTCGACAACATCGATGAGGGCGAGGAAGATCAGCAATCAAGTTGCTTAAGGGATTACAATTTAGCTATAGATTCCTCGGTTGACACAGTATTCGAAAACGAACCCGAGATACCGGTGCTAAAAATAAAATCCTGCGAATATTCCTGGGGATCGGATGAAAAGCAATTGCACATCGGGAATCTCAGTTTTCCTCGAGGTAATTATAAAAATATACTATAAGTACTGTCCGTCACGTGAAATTAAATGACGTATAATTAGAATATACAAATCTTCAGGTCAATTAACTTTAATCGTCGGGAAAACCGGAAGTGGAAAGTCTTCGTTATTATTAGCAATGTTGGGTGAAATTCAGAGAACAAACGGGACAATCGAGTGGACAAAGTGAGAAATATTTTTTATATATAATAATTGATCTACGGTATTGAGTGTCAAATATATGAATTTGATTAATTAATCACAGGGGCTCGAAAATCGCGTACGTATCGCAAAAACCATGGCTTCTGAATGCAACGTTGAGAGATAACATTCTTTTCGGATCGACGTACAAACCACGAAGATACCGAAACGTGCTGAGGGCATGTGCCCTTCAACCGGATGTCGAAATCCTTCCTGGTCACGATTTAACGCGCATCGGGGAGAAAGGAATTAATTTGAGCGGTGGACAGAAGCAAAGGGTCACCATTGCTAGGGCACTTTACAGCGACGCAGATGTTATTATCATGGTTGGTCAAATGAATTATTCAAGGGATGTTACACTCAATGCAGGGGAATTAAAGGGTGATTGTAATTAGCTGATCGCTACAAATGTCCATCGATTTCCAATTCCCTGGTATTTTTTATAAAAATTGATTTTTCACGCTTTCATTTCTGTGCTCTCATCATTCATACATTGAAATTGCAAGCTTTAAAATTTCTATACTTAGAAATCTCTGTGGTTGAATGTTCAAGCTTTCAAATTTCTGGGCTTCAAAGTTTCAAGTTCTGAAAGTTCAAGTTTCCAAATTTCTACGCTTTGAATTTTCTAGTCCTTAAATTTCAAGATTTCAAATTTCTACGCTTTATAGTTTCAAGTCCTGAAATTTCAAGCTTTCAAATTTCTGCGCTTCAAATTTTCAAGTTCTAAAATTTCAGGGTTTCGAATTTCTACGCTTTAAAGTTTCAAGTCCTCAAATTTCAAGCTTTCCAATTTCTGCGCTTCAAAGTTTCAAGTCCTAAAAGCACAAGACTTAAACATTTCTCCGCATTGAAGCGTCTGGACTTCAATTTCTAATACTGTATAGACATTGAAATATATCACATAACTTCAACGCTCTCAGGATGACCCACTATCAGCGTTGGATCATCAAGTCGGTCAGCAAATCTTCGATCACGGAGTTCGAAAGCTTCTCCTGCGAAGCGGACGTACGGTGATCATGGTCACCCATAGACTGGAATTACTATCCACCGCTCATCAAGTATGATTCACAGCCTAGCATTACTGTTAAGTGTTCGTACGATATATTCCAGCGAATCTCCAACACTTTAGGTCATCGTTATGGACGATTGTCGGGTACGAGCGGCAGGCACAAAGTCCGCAATCGAGGATTCCGATGTTGAATTGGCGACAGAGTGGAAAAAAACAGCCAGCAGACAATGCGATGAGCATCGTATTCACAAAACCGCCAAGGATAGATGGTCTTTGATCAGATTGGTTTCCAGGATTGGTATTAACGTGCGACACAAGCATGCTAGCGATGGATCATGGATCACCGATCAAGAAGCTCACGTGGTACATCTTCCATTTATCTTTCAATTATTTATTTAATTCTGCCTATTCATATTATAGATCATCCTTCGAAATGAAATATTCAAACATTAATAGTGTCTAAAGTATTTTGTTTAAGCTGGAAATCTAAAAGATAAGAAATGTATTTAATAAAAATACTTTAGTTATTTATTTTAACATTTATTTTCAGAATCCACCAGCTTTCGTTCCACTGAGAATGCGTCGAACGACGCTTTCAGGATCTAGATACTTGGCGCACGATCTCACGGATCTTCCGGTGCCAACTGACGAATGGAAAGTGACGAAGAAACGATCGAAATCACATAGACACGCCGTTAGATCGACGAGTCTTCAGCCACAGAGACGACCACCGCCCGTTCTTCGTCAGAGTAGCACCCCGACGATTCTCGAGAGCGCATACGATCTTCCGAGGTAATTAAAAAAATTCCCATAATTAATACGAGTGATCCCTGAGAACAATAAATCAAGAGTTAAGGTCTTGACTCGGGCCAAGTACAAGAGTTCCCGACTGGTAGACCTGAACTACTCTTTTCCTGAACTACTCTTTTGCGCATTCGAAACATATTCGATCATTTTTATATCTTGAAAATTGCGCGAATGGCGAGCGATGTATGAAAATCGCGAAAAATCGTCAAATTATGACAGTTTTTTGGTCGGCATTCGCTCAATTTTTGAGATAGCGATCTGAAACTGGTACCATTGTTTTAGTTAGGAAATTCTACGGCAGATCAACATATAATAGTTGTACTTTTCGAAAATTTAATTTTTCGCAAAAATCTGAAGGGGGTAGGTCAGGATTTTTTGCGATTTTCGTAAATCGCTTGCCATTTCCACAATTTTTGAGATATTAAAATGATTCTTTCACTGGCTTGTTCGGCTTCGGATTCCGCGTCCAAAGCGCCCCGGATCATTTTAATATCTCAAAAATTGCGGAAATGGCGAGCGATTTACGAAAATCGCAAAAAATCCTGACCTACCCCCTTCAGATTTTTGCGAAAAATTAAATTTTCGAAAAGTACAACTATTATACATTGATCTGGCGTAGAATTTTCCAACTAAAACAATGGTACAAGTTTCAGACGGCTATCTCAAAAATTGAGCGAATGCCGACCGAAAAACTGCTTTAAATTGATCAATTTTCGCAATTTTCGTAAATCGGTCGTCATTTCCATAATTTTTGAGCTATTCAAATGATCCGAGACGTTTTAGACGCGTAATTCGAAACCGAATAAGACGGTGCAAGATTCAGGTCGATATCTAAAAATTTGCGAATATGACGAAAGAATTACGAAAATCACGAAAATCGTCAAATTCTGACAGTTTTTTGGTCGGCATTCGCTCAATTTTTGAGATAGCGATCTGAAACTTGTACCATTGTTTAAGTTAGGAAATTCTACGGTAGAACAATGTATAATAGTTGTACTTTTCGAAAATTTAATTTTTCGCAAAAATCTGAAGGGGGTAGGTCAGGATTTTTTGCGATTTTCGTAAATCGCTCGCCATTTCCGCAATTTTTGAGATATTAAAATGATCCGGGGCGCTTTGGACGCGGAATCCGAAGCCGAATAAGACAGTGAAAGAATTATTTTGATATCTAAAAAATTGTAGAAATGACGAGCGATTTACGAAAATCGCAAAAAATCCTGACCTACCCCCTTCAGATTTTTGCGAAAAATGAAATTTTCGAAAAGTACAACTATTATACATTGATCTGGCGTAGAATTTCCCAACTAAAACAATGGTACAAGTTTCAGTTCGCTATAACAAAAATTGTGCGAATGCCGAACGAAAAACTGCTTAAATTTGACGATTTTTCGCGATATTCGTAATTCCTTCGTCATTTCCGTAATTTTTGAGCTATTGAAACGATCCAGGACGTTTTGGAAGCGGAATCCGATTTTGAATAACACAGTGAAAGAATCAAGTCGATATCAAAAAACTTGCTCACATTTGATTGATTTCAAATCCTGTGTAAAATGCAGTTTATGTTAATGAGCAACCTATTCCAATGTAACATTCTCTTGTACTTGGCCCATAGCTTTGCATTTTCGATGCTTTTTGTGGATTATTATTTCCCAGAAAAAGGAACAACACTTTCGATAATGGACAGCCGAATAGCGTTTTGAGGCAGATATTCTCTGGCAGGTTTGTTCTTCTCACCTGACTACATTAATTACCAAGGTAAACTTAATTACTGTTAATGAACGGAAATGATGAATTTCAGGATCGTTAGTCCTCATCCTGACGAAACGATTCTGAACAGGGAGAGAAGTGTCCTTCGTAGACTGATACCGTCGAGTTCTAACAAGCAACTACAGTACAATGTTAAAAAGTGTGTGAAACAATATACATACAGTGTTAATTGACTAATTAAATTGATTTCTAATACTATTCCTTTCTTCAGGTCGAGTCAAAACCAGGAACGTGATCATTTACCAATTAAACGATTGATATCAATAGAATCCAGGGGAACCGACGAGACCGACGAAATAGATGAAAGTTGGTATAAAAAAGAAACCTTTTCTCCCTGAATTTATATCAAACGTAAAACTTCAAAATTCTAGGAAACGCTGATGTCGAGGGACAACAGGAACCCGTTTACGAAGACGGAAGTGGATTGGTCACCGGGATAATTTGCATGGATTATTCGAAAGCCGGTGGATGGATTCCCGGTGTAATTTACATCGTTGCTGCAATTGTCTGTCAAATTCTACGCGTTTACACGGATCTTTGGTTGAGTAGGTGGACCGACCAAGACAACGATACGACTGACGAAAATGAAGATGTGAATACAAAGAGAATTTTTGATATTTATTTGAGAACCCCAAAAAAAGATTTTTGATAGTAATTTTCTTACAGCCGATGTTTTACTTCGAGATATACATGTCCCTCTCCGTGGGTTCTATACTCCTGTCGTTTCTCTATAATATCGCGGGTCAGTGGGCGGGAGCCAGGGCGAGAAGAAAATTACACGAGGAAGCTGTGTCGAGGCTTCTCCGGGTGCCGATTTCATTTTTCGAATGCAACCCGGTCGGAAAAATTCTGAACAGGTTCAGTGCGGACATTGGTGTCATCGACAAAGTTAGTAGAATTCAATCGCATAAAAGATATATCATATATATAAATATAATATTATCAAACTATTCGATCAAAGTGAAAGTTATAGAAAAATTATTACAGACCTATTAAAATGAATCGTATTAATGAATCAACAAGAAATTTACCTTATTATTGTATTAACTAACGAATTATTGATTCTTTAAAGAAAATATCATCATCGATTCAAAGACTGACGTCCATCGCGCTACTTTGCGGTTCGGCGATGATAGTGAACATCATTATCTCTCCGTGGTTTTTAATTGCCGCGATACCAACCTGTGCAGCTTACTATCTCGTCCAAAGATTTTACAGACGCAGCGCGAGACATTTGCAACGATTGGACGGAAGGTATAGCAATCGTATTCCGCGTGGAACATTCGAATGAAATTTAAATAAATACATATATGCACTGATATTCTAATCACTTCTTCAAGTACTCGCGGACCAATCGCGACACACTTCTCAGAAACACTGTGCGGACTCGCGACTTTGAGGGCCTCGAAACAAGAAACTCGCTTTATGGAGAAAACCATGAAGTGTTTGGACTCGAATACAAACGCATTTTTGATTCTAAACACGAGCAGCAGATGGCTGGGCATTGTATTGGTAAAACATACGTATATTGACATTATTCTTTATATTCACAATTAATTATATTAGTTATACTAATTCCACAATTAATTGACACAATTATATTAACTCCACAATTAGTTATATTAATTATATTAATTGTGGTGCACTTTGATTTTATTTTAGGACTATTTGGGTGCAGTGATAGTCGTCACTGCGATATTCGCCGCCCTAATTTCCGCCCAACTTTACCCGAACCGTGTAACACCGGCTCTGGTGGGGTTAGCGGTTAATTACACCCTGCTGGTACCGATTTATTTAAACTGGGTGGTGAAATTTACCTCGGAGATCGAAATGTATATGGGCAGCGTGGCGCGAATCTCGACGTATAGAAACGCACCCATCGAAGACTACAGAGAAACAAGTAGATTTCAAAATTTATTTTAAAAATCCCCGATTATACGTCAATTTATTCATATTTTTCAATTATTTGGTATTATTTTCTAGATCTACGGATGCCGGATGATTGGCCCAGCTCCGGTGAGATAATTTTCGAAAATGTTTCACTGCGATACGACTCCCAAAGAGATCCAGTTATCTCGAATCTGTCGCTAAAGATTCCCGCAGGTGAAAAGGTGAGAAATTATTTGATTTTCGAAGGAGAACCAGTTTATATAATAATACTTTTCAGCTGGGCATTTGCGGAAGAACAGGGAGTGGAAAGTCTTCCACGGTAATGGCGCTGTTTCATTTAATCGATATAAATCAGGGCCGTGTTTTAATCGACGGTGTAAACGTTCAACAAGTTCCCTTGAGTGTCCTTCGATCGCGGCTCTCCGCGATTCCGCAGGACGTAATTATGTTCAGCGGTACTATCAGGTAACGTTCTTACACTTTTGCGAAACCTGTTGCGACTGTCATTAAAACACCGCGTGAAAATAAACGAGGAAATAACAAAAAGAGAAACAAGTGAAATCATAAATATCGAGATCGTTAAATAAACAGAGGTGGAACGCAACTTTTGTCGTTGAGTTTATATAAAAGAAAATGTATATTTATTTTCAAAAAGAATGCACTGTCAGACGAAATGGATTTTTTCAGGGAAAATTTGGATCCGCTTTCGGAACACGAGGATGACGAACTTTGGAATGCGTTGGAACTCGCGCAAATCAAAGACGTGATATCTTTTCATCCCGAAGGACTCGGTAGGTGGAAATAGGGAAATTATTATGTAAAAATTAATGAAAGATAACGATAAGATTTTCCGATGTCTTTAGATCTCGAAGTACGCGAAGGTGGGGAGAATTTTTCCACGGGACAACTTCAGCTTCTGTGTATGGCGCGCGCTGTACTTCGAAAATCATCGATAGTCATTTTCGACGAAGTTACCAGCGCACTCGACGCGACCACGGAGAAATCACTTTTGACGGCGGTTTCGTCTGCTTTTAAAAACAGAACTGTGATCACGATCGCGGTACGTGAATGGGTTTGCAATATACGCTAAACACTCTCCGTAACTTTCCGGCAAAGCGACCGTAAGACGAAGAACTTCTGCTTATGGAAAGTTATCGAGTGTGAGACTCTTTAGAATTTACGTGTTAAAGTTTGGCGTTTGTTGAAAGTTATGGAGAGTCTATTTTATTTCGCAAAAAAAGAATTATGTCACTTTATTTAAATTTTATTTTCGTAATTGAAAGTTTTGATATATTCTAATTGATTTTTTTAGCATCGTGCGGCAGCTTTATTAGATTGCGATCGAGTAATTGTCTTCGAGGAGGGCAAAATCGTCGAGGAAGGTTCCCCCGAGGAATTAATGCAACGTCAAACCGGATTCTTTTCCAACATGTTGAAATCCGTGAAACAAAACGACGAGGCGAGTGAAAATCAAAGGAGGAAGTAAACAATGAATCTCTACAACTCGGCGTGTTACGTAACAAATGTAAACAAGTATTGAAAGACTGTATTCAAACCAATATTACGGTATATTCTCGACGAGCTTCGAAATTCGTTGATTTTTCAAAGAAGAAATATTTATTTTTGATAATTCTGTAAATATACTAAAACGTCATCAATTTATCCATCCACACGAAATATATTTTTCTTATACATTGTGTACATAAAAAAAATACGAAACTTCTCGCGTAGCACACTTGTTACCATTATTACGCGAGATAATTAAAATTACCAAAACAATCAAATATATTGTACTTACACTGTGTCATTCGATGTCTCAATTTTTGTATTTTTATATCTAAATTCGTTTGCGTTTCGTTCACCTGCGATTCATGATCTATGTATTTATTGTGAAAATAAAAGTGATACTAACAGCTGGCTTCGTTCGCGTTGCTCTTTTCCTTTCTGTACTAACTGTATTTCGGCAGAACTAAATGTGAAAGTCTGTTCGGAGGAGATTTTGGCGGGCGTATCGATCTGTACGGGTGCACGTGGAGCGGAATACGTAACTGTAACGCTGACGCCCCGGTATATCGCGTGGATAAGGTGCCAAATGATAATAATTACCAATACCCCCACGACGGCTGTATCACTACCGTGGAAAACGTGCGCGTGTTTTTCTGTTAGTGGCATTGAGGCCGGCCTGTCGATAACACGCGCGTTCGCGAGCAAATTTCTCTTTTTCTTGCGGAAATTTACGATCCGCAGACGAAACATATTTTTGTAAAAAACACACACACAGAAACACGCGAACGCTACGAATTCATTTATACAGGTTTCAACGAGAAACACGAGCGAACGGAAATTAGATATTTAAATCGTCACGGTTTTACAATGTAAAAGAAACGCGTTAAAAGTAGTTTTGTTGGAATAGTACGACAGTGATAAAGAAAATAATGTAATTTGTTGAACGCAAGGGGAAAGGAATCCGTTCGCGTAATTTCCGGAAAGAAGTGCTCGAACGTTTTTTTTTCTCGTCTTTTTTCAATAGTGAAAGAGACATCGTGGTACGTGCACAGGCATACCAGTGTGAGGAAACTTTCGACGAGGATTCTTCGCACAGTGTTCGTTTTAAAGTAATTGAATCGTTACACGAGAATAATTGACTTTTAGATTATTTTTTTGGTTTAATTGTGTCGCGATTCGAAAGTAAATGTGATGGAACTGTGAAGAACAGATCTGCTGTGTCTGTGAATACCTGCTGGGAAAGTTTGTGAAAATTTGGAAAAACTCCAACGAACGGAATCATTGAAATCGTTGTGGAAACGATATCATTGAACTCAGAAACGTGAGTAATGTCGATCGAGTAGCGTAATGGTCGCGCATATGTTATTTGCTCGTTCTACGATTAAATTTTTGCAACGTGGCAGGAAGTATAAGATTTCGACAAAGATTAGATCGAAACGGAGTTTCTTGAAAACGGAGTTTTGATTACGTACGTACGACTTAGTCGTTGAGTTTAACGACGATATTATCTGAGACATTAACCGAACACGAATAATAAGCAGGCAACGTTACCGATTTTATATAATTAGTAACAAAGTTAGCAACTTGTTTGAAAGAACTTTATTAGGAATAATTTTTCTTCTTCTTTTTCCCGTAAAAATGAGATTGATTATATTTTACCACCTGGAGAATAATCATTCTTATTACGTTCACGGTACCGGAATAATGAAAACGAAAATACTTGCTACTCGCGGCACGAAGAACAATATTAAGATGTCTTATCTCCGCGCGATTTTACGACACCCCATAATTAGCGACGATCAACCAAAATACAAGGACGAAAATAATGATCGTTTAATTTCGTGCCGCCGATTCGGCGCCGCGGTATTTTTTCTTTCTTTCCTCTTGGCGAACGGAAAATACTAACAGCGTTGAAACAGGTGCTGTACCGTGGGGATCAAGTAGGGTTGTCAAGTTCGTTTAAAAAAAAAATGTACAATCGACGAGCGACGATAAAGGCAGTAGGCTAGTGATAAAAGGCCATCGTTTCAGAGATAAGAAAGCAGGAAATAGGAAAACAGGTGTCGCCGGTTGTCTTTAAGCAAATACCATCGATGAATTGCAAATGAAACAATTGAATAATTCCGTTTACGTAAAACAAAACTGTAATTGTGTAAAATACCGTCGGAGAGATCGCGAAAACTCCACGGGTTTCTTTTATATTTACATCCGAATGTCACGTTTCGCCGGTGACTTTTCACTGACACGATTACGCGTTAATTGATAAATGTATCATTAAGTGGTTGTTTAAGTGTACCTTGTAATTTAGTTATATCTAACAGCACGTACAATACCGTTTGAGTGCGGGATACAAGATAATTTTAAGTATTCTTTCGTTTAACATCAAAAATACTTTTGTATCACAAAATTTCCAAACCTAAACCACAAATACGAGGAAACATTCGATATGAATCGTTGAAAAACGGAGTATTTAAAATCTGAGCGATGATTTCACAGCCTGAAAAATTCGGTGAAACTTTGGAAAACGTCAAATGCATTTGGTATTTGTAAGGAAAAAAAATGAACGAGAAAAATATGGTTCTTCCACGACGCATGTGACGAAGTAATACCAAGAAAGCGACTGGCGACCTTATTAATGAAAGGAGAATAGACTTATTAGATAAGATGCTCGTACATATACCTGCCTGTTGACACTGCGCCTCCCTGTTATCGGCTAGATAAGATTTCTGCGTCTTTGTCAAACTTGAGACATCAGTTTTATGCGCGAATTCACGGAGTGCAGCTGAATATCGTATCAAATAAATAACTCTGCCCGCGGATCATAGTGATTAACGAAATAAATGAAAATCAACTTTGGTTCGTCGTTGTATCATTTCGGTAATCGAATCACAGTTTGAGGACGAAAGTTTCGATAAATCAATCTGAAGGGTGAGTGTGAAATATTCACGACGAAGATGTTACAGATTGATCAACGTGTACATATCGTGAAATTTCGCATTTTAAATCGCGAAATAAATGAACGAACTGAATAATTCTGGCAACGCTGTTACCATTCGATGATGGACTTGTATCTTTGCAGATTTTTATCTTATGATTTAATCGATCCGCGGAAACGACACTCATCATTAAATATAATCAAGTCGATAAGTTTCGCGATCCAATTGCATTCCGATATTGATAATCTGTAGAAGACTAGATAAGGTTTCCGTATTTCTGCCTACGGCATGATGAGAAGTAAATATTGTATTGTTAGGTAATCGGAGGAAGGATTGCGCACGCCGAAATTGTAATTATAATTAAGTATGTGTATACGTCATACGATGTATTAACAATTCTCGAACTCATTAACATTGTCGTGCAAGAATAATACGCGAAGCGTTTCATTGATAAAGAAAAAGTGATTTTCGATGTTTGACGTCAGAAATTTCGACCACGTGCAACTTCGAATTACAACGTAATTAATTACACCCGAGGCTGCCGCCGAATGCAGTTGATCAAACGCGTTCATAATTAAAAAGCCGCTTGTTTACCTCGCGTCACGACAATATTTTCGGAAAACACGCCGATTGATTTTAAATATAAACCCAGACTTGTCGACAAATATCGGCACAACATCGGCAAACGTTTCAAGTCTATACTAATTACTAATTACATTAACACACTTAGTGTGTACATAGTTTCTGAAATACGTCCCGAACACCTGAGAAACATTGATCTTAAACGCGACTATTCTACATAAAACAAAACAAAAAAATCACACCAATTACACAAATTTTTCCACAAAATCTTCCATGGAATTTTTCTTCCCACGCATACTTATACACACACACATATCGAATAACTCTCCGTTTAAAAATACCGTCCAGTATCTCATACAAGAAATATACAACAATCTAACACGACCAGCTCGGGAAACGGATTCTCAGGAAACGATAATTCTATTTGTCATCGATACACCGCGAGGCATACATACAAGTCGGATATTAAATCCTCGCGCGTCCTGTAATCAAAGTCAGGATCGCGGTTGTAATCGTCGTCTCTTCGATTAAATTTATTGCACTGGCATGCCTTTCCATCCCGCGGTTTCGCGACTCCGTTTCCCTCCGACCGGCGAGCGTCGTTCGCGCGATTGTGCAACGGAAATTACGAAACGTGGCGTCTTTTCGATCTTCACGGTTAGAGAGGAACGTCCTCGGGATTATGTAAAAATGGACGAGGAAAAAAAGGAGAGAAAAGTGTCGCACCAGGTAGCATTGTCGGGACGCCCGTAAGTCACGCCGGCGTAGCCAAGGTGCTAACTCCAATTATTTCACGGACTTAATTACCAGCTTCTTAACGAACCCGTCATTATTCTCAGCGAACAGGAAATGTTCGCCGACACGGTGCAATCCCGTGTAATCGCGACGGAACAATATGAATTTTCCAATTTTCCGCTCGTATTTTCGTTCTAGATTTTTTTGCACATTTAAAGAACCTGCCGGATATTCAACGAAGGACACTAAATTTGTTCTTTTTTACTCTTTAGACTTGTTTATTAGAATAATTATGAAAATTATATAGAGTTATAGTAGTATGGATGATTCTAGAACGATCGAGATTGTTGTTGAATCATCGAGCGTTCAGTTTCCAGTAACGCGAAACGCCTGCAGCTCTCGCTCTGGCAAACAGACTATAATTAACATTTGGGCAATCGTCTACTCGTATGGCTAATCAAATAACCTTATCATACGCCTGATACAGTATAAAACCGACCTTGTTCACCGTAAAGAGGCCATGCACCATTTAGAGGGACCTCCCTGTGTTCGACTTTTTACACGTACCACGCTATCGTTACGTTAACACAACGATAAGATCATCTTTTTGTCGATTTTTTTTTCCCCGTACGAGTCGGCACCGCGTTACGGTAATGGAACAATTGAAATTCTAAATTAATCATTATGTAAACCCGCGACGCGTTTATCTCGTTGGTCGATCGCGAGTGTTCCGTTTAAAAATAGTACCATCGACGAGAGAGAGAAAAAAAAATAAAAATCTGCTGTCAACAATACAACAGGTAGATAGAAAAATAATCACCGGTACGAGCGAACGTAGTTTCTCGCATCGTTGATACGTGTTTTCGAATAGAGTTTACCATTCGCCAAAGAACCGCGTGCGATCACATGAGACGCCCTCCCCCGACGATCTCAGTGATCGTCCCGTAAACGAGAATATTTCTCATCGTGAGAACGTGCTAATGTATTGTGACGTCAAAGACACAATATGTATATCGTGCACCAAACACCATTAGCATAAGCATGTGACCAGAGGCTGAAGCAATCGTTGCCACGTGCTCGCCAGGAGCTACGGGCGAAACTTCTGTATCGATAGGTGTATAATTTGCCAGGCGACGATCATGATAAAATACAGAACGATACAGGGGGACGTAGAAACGTTAATATTTGCCGTGTCGATTACGTGTTTTGTGTAATTGATCCGTGGTTCGAAGATATATTTTTTTTATTTTCATTTTTTTTCTTCATTTTTCTTTTTTTTTTGAACGCGATTTAAATAATTCCAGTGCTACGTTCAGTGTTAACAGTTGGCATGGTGGTTGACTCAATATTTACGCTTGCCTCGATGTTGACGTGTGATTCTCGTCTTAATAAAAGGACATAATAAAGTAATTCGTTCTTTAACGGGATGTTCAGGAAACGATAAACATCGTTATCTTAATTAACGTGACGCGCAATCTCGAACCACTGTGACCGAGAAGTTTAATCATCGTTCTGATTAACTTTCGCGGGGAAAAAAACAAATGAAACGGAATTACTTTAATCGATACACGAATATTCTTGTTCGAAGATAAAAAAATAAGAACAAGAAAGGTGTGTAAAATTTTTCCATTCCGCGTGTGATCGACAACAAGTACCCAGTGATGAAGTTCACCGAGTATTCTACCAATAATTGAGAATCATTTCTAAAAAGTGTCTACCGTTTCAGGTGTCAAAAGAATCTGTTCGCGACATGCGTGGGACGATAGAAACATCATGAGGTTTTCCTGTTTTCCGAGGCCAAGTATCCTGGGGCAGAGGGGTAGCATTAATCTCACCCCTCTCCCAGGGAATGACGAATCAGGCAGCATAACCAGTATCAGTATCGTAAGTGACAATTTTCCAACATAATCCTAATTGGTAAAAACTTATATTCACAAGTCTCCGAACATTTTCAGAATGGTAGCGCGAGAAGTGCCGTGGTAACGAGTTACAAACAGTCGGGAGAACCGGATCTGACTCACGGTGTGGTAAGTACTGAATACTAAATGAACAACTATTATTGCAGCAGACACATAGTTGTGTCACTTCCACTGGAAAGAGAAACGTTTCGACGTTTTTATGCCCGTCAGATTCGCCCGTTACCCGGTGCAACAACTTCGAACGGCAACGGACCAGTTCTCCATTCGACTACGAAAAACAGGGCGCCGGCACCACCTCAACAAAATCATAACCACCTACCGACGCACCAGGAAAACGAGCAAGAGGATGCCGCGAACACGGACAGCACCGAGCAACACAGGGGCGGTGTCATCGGCAGGACGCCGACGCCACCGTCGGCACCCACTCCCGTTTACGAAAAAGACGCCAGGTGATTTTTGATAAACGCGAAATAGATTGTGGGAAACTCGATCGTAATATAGAAACGATGTATCGCGTACACTCGACGGGTTACGGATAAGATTAATGTTATTTCTTAGATACGATTCGTTTTCGTAATTGACACGCAACGAGATGTGTTGATTAAAACAATATCGTTTTTTTTTTCTTTCCTTTTGTACAGGTGTCGCAGGCAAATTAAGAGAGCCATCTTGGAGAACGAGTTCCTCGGGAATCTCGAGGACAATCAAGTGGAGGCTCTTGTTTCGGCGATGTACCCGAAACAATTTCCACCGAGTACTTTGGTAATCAGGGAAGGTGACATAGGTGAGAGTGTTTGATAAATGAATTTCATCGGTGTCGATGGACTTTTGTGTTAATTAGCAAATCTTATCTGGGAAATCTGTCAGGCTCGCATCTCTACGTCTCGGCGGAAGGAGAGTTCGATATCTATCAGGGCAGCAAATTCCAACGGAGTTTCGGACCGGGTGTCGCATTCGGTGAAATCGCGTTGTTGTACAATTCGAAGAGGCTTCGATCAATCAGCGGTAGATATGAAAGTTTAATTAATATTTCCCTCTTTCTCGGTAACACGCTAATAACGCGTGTCGGTGTTTTTTTTTTAGTGAAAAAGGGCGGAAAAGTATGGGTACTGGACAGGTCAGTTTTCCTCACGGTAATGATGAGAACCGCGCAAGAACGTGTCGAAGGAAACGTACGATTTCTTCAGAGAGTTTCCGTTCTCCAGAAACTACCCGAGCCGAAGGATCACCTGCTCGCTAAAATTTCTGATCTCATACACGTGGTATGTTAATTTCTTTTATAAAAATTGAATGCACACACTGTCACACAAGTTTGATAAATGGGAGTGAACTATTGAAATTTTTTTTGCCAGGAATTCTTCCCAGCCGGAGCGAAAATCGTGCGACAGGGAGAAAAAGGTGACAAGTTTTACATAATCAGCGGTGGAAACGTGAGGATCACCAAAGACACAGAATACGGTGGCGAAGAGGAGTTAGTCGTCCTTGGAAAGGGACAATACTTTGGAGAGAAAGCTCTCTACGACGACGAGGGTGAAAATCGTCGACACGCTAACGCTATCGCCCTTGCACCCGGTGTCGAATGTCTAACTCTGGACGGATCGTGAGTTTGTCAATAATTGTTCACATTTTCTAATGATTTTTCGATAAATGATAACAATTATTCACATTTTCTAATAACAATTTATAAATACGTGGTGAAGAATGATTATTATACGATGGAAATTAATTAAATCCTAGATCTTTCTTGAATTACCTGGGTGGTCTCGATGAAATACGTAACAAAGACTGGCTGGCGGAATACGAGAAGCAGAAGAGATCGCTAACCCCGAAAAAATGGACCAACGAGTACGCTAACGTGACTTTAAACGATCTGGAGACAAGAGGTACATTGGGTGTGGGTGGATTCGGACGTGTTGAATTAGTCACCCTGAAATCGGACACGGATAAAAGTTTCGCATTGAAGAAGTTGAAGAAGAAAGTAATGGTCGAGCAACAACAACAGGAACATGTTTTAAATGAGAAACACATAATGCAAGCCTGTGATTCGCCTTTCATCTGCAAGTTAGTATCGATAAATATTATATTTTAGAATTTTAAAGAAATATTCCTAACGAAAATCGAGGAAATTCGGTGAGATAAATTCTATTTTAAATCTGTGTGTGTTTTAGACTCTATCAGACGTACAAAGACACAAAGTACGTTTACTTTTTGATGGAAGTCTGTCTCGGTGGAGATGTATGGACAACCCTACAAAGAAGACGATATTTCGACGACGCCACAGCGCAATTTATGGTTGGCTGTGTGGTCGAGGCTCTGGATCATCTTCACTCGTTAAACATCGTCTATCGTGATTTGAAACCGGAAAACCTTATGCTGGATACTAGGGGATATCTGAAACTAGTGAGTCACGAAGACAGAATGTTCAAAATAATCCATAAAAGGATTTTTACCAACATTAATTTTGAAATGTCGAACTTTTCCAGGTCGATTTCGGTTTCAGTAAAAAAATCGGTCCGTCGAAAACGTGGACCTTTGCCGGGACACCGGAATACGTGGCACCCGAGATTATTTTAAACAAAGGCCACGACAGGTAAATGTCTAGCATAAAATCGATTTCAAGAAAATTAAATGTCATTTGCACTATACGTATTTAATCGATCGTCTTTAAAGGGCGGTGGATTACTGGGCTCTCGGAATTTTGACTCACGAACTTCTCGTGGGAAAACCCCCATTCAGAGGTGCCGATCACATGACCACATACAATAAAATTCTGAAGGGCGTCGATATGGTGGGGATACCGAGCATCGTTAGTAAAAATGCCAACAACTTTATCAAGAAACTCCTTCGTTTAAGCCCTTCGGAACGACTGGGATACCAGAGAAACGGAATCCAGGATATACGGGATCACAAGTAAGATTGTTAATTAAAATGCAATGGAATTACAATCACAAGTGTATGATAAGTATTTAATTCTGTTTATCTGAGTAAATCTGAGGAATATTCTGTCTGTTTCATTGTAGATGGTTCTCGGGATTCAATTGGCAGGCTTTGCAAAGATTAGCGTTACCAGCCCCCATTGTTCCAACGGTATTCATAATTTTTATTATATAAAAATGATTGAATAATGTATAATAATGTGGTAATCTTGATATTATAATGTTTCAGGTACGAGGTCAAACGGATACCAGGAATTTCGAAAGATACCCGCCAGATCGCAACGTTCCCCCCGACGAATTTTCCGGATGGGACTCCGAATTTTGATGGCAATCAGGAAATTGCAATAATAATTAGATCTACGACTCTTATCCGTCAAATGAACGATAACGCGAACGATAAAGGTGTCATCCAAGAAGAATGCAGTGCCACGGTGGTTACATCCGTTGTAATTGTAAAAAAACAAGTGCCCCAGCGATGATAAGAAGATAATTATTATCTCAGATAGATTCGTATGTCTTTGATGAACAATAAAATGCATCACAGTAACCTATGTGAAGTCACTCTGGGGAAAAACGAACATTTGTTAATTTAACGAATTCATTAGAACCATTTCGTAAATACTTGAACGAATCGATTGATATTTTGATGTATTGTTAAAGGTATCGTAACGAAAAGTTCGAACGAGCGGACTATAAAGATACTCCTATATTCGATACGATTGCGTGGAAACGTGAAAATCAAGATAGTGTTAAGCTATTGAGTACTAGTAAGATCGCCGAATTGTTTCATATTTTAATAAATTCATTTTTATAATGAAAAACATAAGAAAATTGTATGCTAATCGAACACGTAATTGTTATTAGAAATTATTTACACCGTCGGAAATTATGGGGACATTCTCTTGTAAATAAAAGGAATATCAATTTATAGATTATATTAATAATATAAATGAGATTGAGATATGTTGCGTAACATAAGCATTGATGCACTATGTCATTTATTTTAATGAACAATACACTTGATAACGACCATTTTAAAAAGTGCATTCTTTATTTCTGGATTACCTTTATACACTATCGTGCTTATCAAACGTATCCATTAAATACTTAGAGACAGTCTAACTGATCCATCCGAGATAAGATCAATACCATTCCACGTTGCAACCACTGATTAGTCGATTCTCGATAGTCTGCCGTCCAATTCCTTGCTCGTGGATTTGCAATTGCAGGTAAACATCGAATTTAAGATCTAACATATCGCGTTCGACATCTTCACTTTACGAATTCAATACATTCCGATCTCTTCAGAAACAATCATGTGTGTTTTCGCTTCAAAGGAATAACTTAGAGACCGAGATTGGTCGGTGCAATGCAGTTCCTCTGTTTGAGAAAAACCTTTCGGGCAAACGTCCATTTCTTTCGGTTCACAAAGAACCGAAGACGAAGCGACGAATATTATCGGCAATTGTCCTATCAACGAAAATGCGGGGTTATTGGGGAACTTGAGTTATCGGACGCAGGGCCCATCTCTGCGATTCAAAAAGATGCAAAGTAATGAACCTAATGATGTATAAATCACCTTTGAAATTTTTCGCAAATTTATCAAGATTACTTCTAATGTCATTTACAGAACGATAGAACTGATCAAGAGAGCGATTTTAAATAACAAATTCATAGGGGATCTCGATGAAGAGCAAATGCAAAGTCTCATATCAGCAATGTACCCGAAAACTGTTAAGGCCAATACACGGCTGATTTATGAAGGGGAAACAGGTGATTTTTGAAAATTTGACGATAAATATTCTGATCCAATTAAAAGGCTATAGAATGATCATTAATAGAAACTGTATACATTTCTCTCGTTATCATAGGCTCCCATTTATATGTTTCCGAAGAAGGCTCGTTTGATATATACATAGGTACAACGTATTACGGAAACTTTGGACCCGGAGTGGCCTTTGGAGAACTAGCGTTGTTGTACAATACTAAAAGATTGTCCTCTATCGATGGTGACACGTTGATTCTACGTTCACGATTATGATATACAAACTTAACGAGAATTAACACGTTTTCATTTTTAGCGCAGACAAACGGACTAGTTTGGGTTCTGGATAGGCGAACTTTCCACCAAATAATGTCGAAAGGCACCGAGAAAATCCTGCAGCGCAACCTTCAAATCCTTCGACGAATTTCTATACTGAAACCACTGCCCGAAGAAGTCCTTCTTAAAATGTGTGATTTGATAGTCGTGGTAACAACAATGTTTCGCATAAAAACAAGAGGAAAAAACCTTATTTTTTTTTCCACTGCATACCGGCAGCAATGTTTCTCATACCTTGGCATTTCAAACGTGACATTATTGTTTCTTGTCTGTTGCAACAGGAATTTTATTCCGCGAACGCTTATATCGTGCGCGAAGGAGACGTAGGAGATAAATTCTACATCGTCAACGGCGGAAGCGTAAAAATTACAAAGAACATGCCCGGAGGCATGGAAATGGAGCAAGACGTTCTCGATAGAGGCGATTATTTCGGCGAAAAAGCACTGTACGATGACAGTGATAATCGTCGACAAGCCAATGCGATTGCGCTTCCACCTGGAGCGGAATGTTACACGATCGACAGACAGTAAATCAATTCTAAATCAATTCTATCGACTACTAGTACACAGATCTCTGTATTAAAACTTTTTAATATCTACGTAGATCGTTTCTGGATTATCTGGGTGATCTACAGTCGATCAAGAACAAGGACTGGGGAATTTATCACAAAATCGTCGCCTCTGAGAATTGGGAACCCGAATTTCAAAATTTGCATCTAACGATGTTGGAATCCGAAGGTACGATTGGCACTGGCGGATATGGGAGAGTAGAATTGGTGATCACAGAAGCCATGCCGAACATCAGCTTCGCGCGAAAGAAGGTGAAGAAATATATGATCACGCAGGGTGGTTTTCAAAAATTAATTTACAACGAGAAAGATAATTTGAAATTGTGCAATTCGCCGTTCGTCTGCAAGTAAGTGTCCCAACGGTATTAGAGAATCACTTGTTACCATGAAAAATTTCATTTTTTGCGAGTAGTTGCTGACATTATAAATTAAAATAGATTGCACAGGACCTTCAAAGACAATCGATACCTTTACTTCCTGATGGAAGCTTGCCTAGGCGGTGATCTGAGAACAGCTCTGCACAGAAACAGTAGATTCGATAATTCTACCGCTAGATTTATCATAGCCTGTGTGGTGGAAGGTCTACATCATATTCATTCAATCGGCATAATCTACAGAGATCTAAAACCTGAGAATTTAGTGATTGACCACCGCGGTTACGTGAAGCTTGTAAGTTTACTGAAATAATGATTCTAAATAATTCCAACAATTAACCCTAAATAATAACGCTATTTGTGCTACTTTTCACAACACGCCCAATCTGTAAGCACGAAATTGGAATTATAGAGAGTTAAGTGCTATAATTTGCCTCTATTTAATAAGTAAGATCTATTCGCAGACCGATTTTGGATCCAGCAAGAAGATAGGTCCATATAAAACTCGGACGTTCGTGGGAACACCGGAGTATTTAGCCCCGGAGATTATTCAGAGCAAGGTATACAATAAGTAAGTATTTTAATCTACTCAGAGACAATGAATTTTGATATTCCTTTATCTCAACTAGAAAATGAATTACCGTCTCTTTATTTCTAAAGATCCGTCGATTATTGGGCGCTAGGTGTCGTTGTTTTCGAATTACTTCTCGGTCGCACACCCTTCCAGGATGTGAACGACTTAGAGATTTACAGTAAAATTATCAATGGTATCAGCGGAGTTATCATACCACCGATTATAAAAAGTGCGGCGAAAAATTTCATTCAGTCTCTTTTATACGAAAATCCTGTCAAGAGACTCGGTCTTTTGCGCAATGGCGTCATGGATGTGCGCAATCATAGGTACGCGATATATGTATTATAAATAACGATATTGAAGTTCGATATTGACCATTTAATTGAAAAAGAGTTGAAAAACTAGAACGCGACGATGTTACTTTCAGATGGTATCACAATTTCAACTGGCGGGAACTGCAGCAGCAAACTCTGCCCTCACCAATCGTAGTAACGGTAATAAACATACCTGGTACTTTGACGAAAACTCATCCCACGACTCTGTATGTGCGTTTCAATTGTTTTCAGGTGAAGAATTACGTTGATTTCCGAAACTTCGAGAGATATCCACCGGACCGTGACGTTGCACCGATTGACTTTTCCGACTGGGACACGAATTTTTAACACACCGGAACTATAGAAGCAATTTGAATCACGTGCATACGAAACCTCTCATCCGCAACATATATTTCTATTTATGAATGTCAGAGCACCAGATTCTTCACGTACGCATAGTATAACCATAATCTTTATATCATAGTATAAATAAACAACAAAAATCAAGTTTTTATCGCGTATTATTCACTTACTGACAATATTTAACACGTTTTGTCAATCTTTCTCGAAACTAACCACGAATCGCGGGAAAACCGACGGAGTTCCGAGAGCGGCCGCGCGGCGGCGCCACCGTCCCCGCGATTTGATTGGCCGTTCGCGTCAGCTGTGCCGAGTCGCCAGCGGTCGTCCGTCGTAGACACGGAACGTTGCAAATGGCGTCGCTGCCAGTATGAGCGAGCGTATGCCGTCGAGTAACGCGTACGGGCGACGTCCGGGCGCGGCGCCGCGCGGCCCAGCCTGACGGCAAGCGTGTGTACTGGCCGGAATTCGGGTGAAAAACGTGATAACACGGGGTCCCGTTGTCGACGGAGACGCGTCGAAGTTTCGCGGTACCGACGACGACGAGTTGTGTGACACGCAGTGAGAACGAGAGGTGAGTGCCAAGCTAGAGAAAAAACGGGATCTGTGACCCCTACGGAGTGCTACGCGTCTCTATGTGATATCTCCATTGAAACTGTATAGAGACGATCGAACGGCCAGCTGTGTCGGGAAACACTGGCTGTATCTATTCGTTAGCGTTTCTCGATCGTCTCGCGTAACGCTGCCGATGAATCTTGTTATTTTTTCGTCGTCTCGATTCAAAAATCGTGTCTCCCCTTACGTGAGAAGTACACGTAGGGACTATGTTTCCAACGGAGAGACGAAAGGCGCGCGATACAATCTCCGCGTGAATGCGATAAAGAGCACGTCAGGGCCGATTTCTAAGCGGCTTATAAAGCAAGATAGATCAAGCAACGGGAGGGGAAAGATAGACACAAGGAATGTATACGCATAGTAGCGTAGTTTCCTCGTTGAGATCGGGACTGTTTTCGTATTGTGACAGGTGCCATGCGTGTATCGTTGCCAAATCCACTCGCCACGCTCGGAAACGATTATAACGTTTATAACGCTGTGACATTTTCATGCGGCAATTAATTGATAAAAATATTGCCGTCAAGATCATTCTGGACACTTGATACATACTTTTGTCGTACAATTATTATCTATCCGTACGTAAGACCGTTCGATGTCATAGTCAATTTAAACTCCGTATCGTATGACACTTTCCATTATCTTTTTTTTTTTATGTTTTAACCGTTGTACGAAGAATCCTCTTCGTGCTTTATTAATCGAATTTAAATACCCGACTACACGGTGAACCCGTACGGCCATGTTTCTTTTTTTTCTTCCGTTTCGAGGGGGGAAAAAAACACGTTTCTCGCGGAGTCATGCGCACGTGTGGGCGCAAAAGAATGTTTTTGTTTGCGCCACGGGAACGAGCTCCTAAATACGACCGACGCGGTTGCATAAGAGGTCGAGGTGTGCCCATCTAAAAGGGTTCTGACGTCTTTTAAAAAATCCAAAGCGTGCGCCTCCCATCCCCGACGTTCTGCCAGCCCGAGGTTGGAGTAGGTTATAGCAAGAAGAAAACAAGCGAATGTTTCGCCGTTGTGCGTACGTGGTGGCGGTAAAAAGTAACAGGCTGTATTTCAAACGGGAGTTAAGTCACGGTAGCATGACTTACGAAGAAGTAAGCGCGATATTTCACAATTACGTCACGAGCACAACGTGCTATCTATTGCTGCAATCACGTAATTTCCTGCTCTCTTTGTTTATCGATAGAGATGGATTATCGATCGAGTGTTGGTACATACGTATGTTTAAACGCTAATAACGAGACAAGTTTTCTCATATTCTATTTTTTTCTTTTTCTGAAAAAGGTCGCGACAGACAGAGATATCGTTTCACTGGTGAATAATGAGTATTAAGGGCTGAAACGAAAAGGATAAGAACATTAATGAACGAGCCGGATAAGGCGGTTAACCTCGACGATACAGATGACACCGAGGTCAAAGGGCACTAACACTTCTAAGATAGCAACGCCGAGAAACGTTCGGAGTGTTTATTAAATAGAATTGTTGTAGAGGCGGTCCGTTTGTTTCGATAAAAAAAACCACTTGCGTAACGAACGTAAAAATCACGTGACTTAAAGAATCTTACGTTTGTAAAATCATGGCCAGCGGCCATTGAACCAATCTGCACACGCAAATCCCCTGTACACTGTGTGTGTTTTTCAATATTTTCTGCGACGACGTCGTGAACTTTTCATGTAAACCGCACCGCAGTAATTTTACCGTTTATTGTTAAATTCTTGGAACGGTCGAGGATAATTTGTTCAACGAAATGCAAAACTTAGTGCATCGCAATTGCGTCACTGTTTTGGTAAACTCCTTGTTTTTTTTATTTCTAAACGGTATACACGATAAACGTTTACGATTCCTTCGCTCCGTTTAAAATACCATTGTACGGAATAGACTCCGTAAGAATACCGTAGATTAAATTGTATAGTCGTACAATTTAAACACCATCGTGCCGTATTGGCCCGATGCTTGATTAACCCAGTGATTAACATATTCCGTTTTCTGTCTCGTTCCTCAATACGTAAACCGTTTCACGTCGCTCCAGTTGGGAGTCACTGTTTTGTATTTTACATCGGTCGTAAGCATGTTACGACAGATGCTCTTCGAGGTCGATTCCAGTGGGTCCTAACAGAAATATCTGGCTGATAACCGAAGTAAAATTTGTATCCCCGGAACGGGTTATAACGGGTTGACCCGTAGTTTATGATATAAAATTCTTTTCGGTGCAGTACACGCACGGTGTATCTGAGATTTCCGTTATACGTTCGTCTCTCTGTATCTGTGTTTTATCGGTGAAGATTTATAAACTTTCTTCGTTGTACCTCGCGTTAGAGCACGGTGAAATTTCTAGAGCACCTTGTTAAGGTCGCCGAGCAGTTCCAATATTTTCTGGAAACCGGTTTTAAGCCTCTCTTTATAGATAACATGCACTCAAAGATACTCGATTACAACATTTCTCTCCCAAAATATATGTATATCGATGCAGTGGTACATATCTTCATTCTTTTATCGGTTAAATTTACGCTACAAGTTGCGTGACGGTTAAAAATACGTGTACACGCGTTTCCACATTGTCACCCGACGTGTTAATTAATTCTGTCATCGTATCCACTCGTTTCAGAAGCTTTCTAATACCCGTCCAGTCTTGTTGCGATGAGATTTAACGCCGTCAACGTGTAAAATGTGCAATGCGAACGTCATTTATCATAATTATACTAATATGTGGAAGCGAATCAATCGTAAATCAAGCACATTCGTTGTCCAATGACGAAAAATTTTATGTCCTCATTCTATGGCATATATTATCTATACACGATCAATTTTTAGTTATTGCGCATAGTTCACATTTATCGTTGAATATAAGACGCGTTTAATTTTGGACGGTGCACACGCATTAAGTCGGCGAGAGAAGTCACTGACCATTAAGAATTCCGTCGCGCGACCGTCTTTTCATGGAAATTTACATCGTACCGAAGTACACCAGCGAATTTTTGGTGATTCGGTCATTCAACCGGGTCCAGACACTCTACGCGGTATTAATTCGCGTGTCAACACGAAAAGTGTACCATCCGGGGCATAGCGTTTCGTGTTCCATAAACAAAGAGTCGGTTGTAGGAGATTCTTCGACGATCGAAACGTAAAATCGTGAAAAAGATGATACGGGAACTATTTACAAATGTTAATACGCATATGGATCTCCGAAGCTAGAACACATGTTTACAATTCATTCACGTGGCCCGTACGTGTTTCTCAATAAAGAAAACTATAAATACCGGGTTCAACTAACTGTGACATCTAATTCGGAATAGAAGTAAAACAAGCGGCGGACCGACTACAACTGGATAATGTGTGAATACTTTACACGTTTATTCTTCCATAGAAAGGTTGACATTCTTTTCGTTCTCTCTCTCTTTTTTTTGTTGGTTTTTGTTTAGATACATCCCGGTTTATTTACACGCGATCTTATCGCGAATCGTACGATGTTTTTCATGGAACATATATTCTATAATACAAATATTGATAATCCAAACATCGAATCGTGAGACGAGAAATAATTGTTTTTTCAGTTTATTACGTTTCTCGCGAAAGTCCCGTGGCTCCGAATATATTCGCAGCGACGCGGCGCGAATTTAATTTGAATTTTTCAGTATTTATTGGTGTAAATTTCAAAATTGAATCCGTGATTTTATCGGAACTTTCGATACACGTAAAATCACATTTACGACGGCGATCGCGTAAGTCACGATCGCGTATCGTTCGCGACTAAAACGGTGTAACGTAACTAACAATACGAAGTGTGAAAGGGTGTACGTAAAGTATTCTAACATTATCGGGCATTCGATAAAGGCCGTTTGTTGTGTCTGCGGAGTTTCCTCTATCTGAGGCTAGTGTGTAGACTTTACTGCGCGCGATTTCGCGAAACGGGGTCGCCTAATACTGCTAAATTCCGCTTAGCCGACCTCGTTTCACGTTTTACAAGCCCCCGGTCACTTCACCGTGTAAATTTCATGATCGATTTTAGTGCTCGACTTCGCCAATGAGAAATTGAAAGCCTTCGAATGATATCCGTGATATTAACTGCAATGTTCTACCTTCACTACTCGTATAAACCCCATAGAAATTTTATGTTAACGACTACCATTCGACACAATTCATTAATTACACCAATGATATCTCCGTAAAGACCCTTATCGAGACGATCGAGGTAACGTGGAGAAAAGAAACCAAAAAAAAATCGCCAAGTTCCGCGACTGTGCTTCGCAGAGTGTCGACGAACAGCTGAGAGGGATGCAGGCGGAGCTGATATACAGAAAACCGTCGACGATGACGACGCAGAGTCAGGGTTTTCATCTTCCCGGGAGGAATGAGAACGGTGGGAGGGACTCCAGGGAGACCATACACTCTGGACACTTCATGGTCTCCGATTTCGAGGCCGAAGCCCAGGACGACGAGGACGAGCTCGCTGTCCCGGTACCCGACGAGGAGGCTGCCAGATTGGCAATAATCGCGTCCACCGGGTTCCCACAGGAGAAGTTCCTCAGCGCCCTGTCGAATGAGAAAAACTCCCAGCAGCTGAGCATCGAGACATCCCTGAACAAGCTGTTCCAGTGCATGTCCCTCGCCTACAGGTGAGTTTTCCTTTTCATGATTCGTTATTTAATGACGACGGGAGGGGATTTAACGCGATACTTTCACAGCCAGTGGTTTCTTTTGCTTGTTTGTTTGTTTTTTTTTTATAAAACTGAAAGCCGGATACAATAGACTCGAGTATTCTTTTAACTGGAATATATACCAAAGGAAATATAAATTGACGAAGTAATGAGTCATAAAAATGTTACAATTAGTTTTAATGTATAGATACAGTTTATCAAGCGACGCGGAACTATGTCGACGGTAATTATTGTAGTTTGAGTTTATTAAACAACTCGTTAAGTATGACTGTAACGTAAAACTTTCGAGAATAATGTTTATCGAGTACGAAACGGGTATATAAACCTCGTCCCCTGGTTTCGCGAGAATTTAATCAGTATCTCGAACATCGCTTCGGTGTAACCGTCTATTCTCTATGATTATCGAATTGATTCGTTTCGTAATTGAAGTAGTAGAAGGCTTTTGCAATCAGCTCGAGTCCCCGAGATTAGTGGAACAGTAGAGAGAGAGAGAGAGAGAAAGAGAAAGAGAGAGGGACTCCACTTGTATTTCGAGCTCCAGGCAACCGGACAAATGCTGCACCGTAGCATTCCAGCCTGATAAGAGACAATTGAATTAATGAAGGAGAGGCCGTAGAACCAAACGACAACATAGCAATTAAGCTCGTCCTCGGGAAAGCCGTGGCTGCGGCTTCTATAGTAATTTTCGTTTTCTCCACCTTCGAATCAGACCTTCGAAGACCTTCCCCCCTCTCCTGAAGATATTAAATGTGTCATTCAGGCCTAATTGAATACTAGGAAAAGGAATCTCTTCTAAGGTTTCGTGAACGAGATCATTTTTATCGAATTTTCTCACTGTTACGTGCGAGATTCTTATTATTATTTAAAGATGGTGTATCTCATGGGTTAATAAATTTAATATTAGAAAGATCCACGGCTGAATCTATAGTCTGTTTCAAAGAAGACTAATTTAAACCTCGTCGCAGTCGTTCGTCGGTATCATTGTATCTATAAATTGCACGATATGTTACGTATGCAGTTCGCATGCAATAAAAATTGTTTACTCGGCCGCATAGTTAACGGTGTTTGTCGTAACCGTCGATCGAGCTGCTGAAAATTCAGTAATTTGTAAATCTTCGCTGTGAAATACCCGCGGTAACGTTGAAATTTACTTGGAAGATATTTATAGTGATATCTGAACGTTTTTTACGTCTCTCGAAATCGCGGAAGATTATTTCTAACTGATTAACCGACTGTCGTGGATTATATGGTATCGAGTAACGGAAAAGTCACGGGATTAATAGTATCTTCTTCTAATGTGCTCGCAGTTTATCAAGCATGGAAAACCGACGTCTTATCAACGGTTTTCTAAGCGAGAACCGTACGTACCGAAGATTCGCCGGGAAAACCATTGTTTAACGTAGATAATACCAGAGATTGTGCAAACGATCTTTGTCTCTGACTCAACGTGACTCGTTGCTTTTAAACGATTTAAATCTCACGCGAGCGAAAATAAGTCTCGTCTCGTCGGACCTGTATGTTAAACGAGAACCGATTTAATTCTAATTAATCTCTTGCCGAACGAAATTGTATACGAATCTACTTCTTTCAACAATCACTCGTTCACTTTGTCAATGTCACCGTGGAATCGTTCGAACGTTAGTCATTTCTGATTATACCCGTGCAACTTTGTCAAATTTGCACATAAGTAGCCTGTTTATTCCGGTAAAAATTCCCGCTGATAACTCTTTTGTGGAAAAATAAAATACAGGAACAAAAAACAAAAAGACCTGGTACATGGTATATTTAAAAAGACATTCTTGTTCACGGTTTTTCAGTTCGATCGTGCCTCCTAATATTCTGTCGATCGAGAATTAGTTTAACATGCGAATGAAGAAACGTGTGACAAGTTCGGCGGTGTCAAGGCTGCTTAAACAATTGTTTCTATCTCCTACCGACGCGATAGCCGGTGCTCGTTCGGCGTCATTGAAATATTACCAATTTACCGAACGTAAAACATTACGCTCGACGGTAGGAGAAGTTGTCGCACGCGCGACATTTTACTCGACGTATCGATAGTAAATTACAATCAGAACGGTACCAGCCGCGGCAGTGTAATAATAGATGTGTTTTTAAACGGCTATCGTAAGGATGTGTATATCGAATTCTTCCAACACGGGGGAAACAAAAAAAAACACTAACAACATCCCGTGTGGGATATTCAATTAAACTGATATCGTAATCCCGATGATTCTTCGTTATATTTATAACGTCTTCGAGATATAAAAAAGACGTTAATCAATTAAGTACATTCGATAGAGAAATTATGAAGTAAATAATAAAATTCTGATGGTCACTCTGAAAATTTCTTGTTAATTAACCCTAGTTTAGAGAGAATCGATGAATCGATGGAATATTCGAATTCGAATTTGTGCAGAGTAAAAAGAGTTGCGATTACGAATTTGTAATCATCACGGTATAAATTTACCGTCTTCGACGTATAAAAATGGAGACGAAGAAAAATTCCGCGTGTCGCTTATCGTTCTTATGCTAGCAATCATTGATAAGTATGATATCTTATCGGCGTACTCGAGTATAATGTAAGCGACGTAAGAATACGTTTCCAGCTCGTCGCGAAAAACGACAACTGAATTTCATAAATGGACCATTGGCTGTTGCGTAATTGATCGGAACCGCGGAAAGATTATGCAACCGGCGTTGTATTTTGCCGAGCACACACACACACACACATTATAGTTAACCGTAGTGTACTATTTTCATTACAGCAGGCTCGTTAGAAATGTAATAAAAGCACTTACGATCGCGGACGATAAGTGACGGATTTAAAAAATCATCGTAACGTCGTATGGACATCTTTTCGCGAGATAATTACGAACGTAAACAGCCAAGAACTACCGTAAGAGTAACGCAACGCTTATCGTTTACGAGGCAAAAATTTAACTGTCTATTTACTAAACCCACGATAGATATTTATTGCTTTCTCACCGACCATTTCGATAATTCACGCGTACAATAACGAGGCACCGTTGTTGATTCAACCGGAAATCACGATTTTCCGAATAAATATCCAGAATTTCATAGTCGTAAGTGGAAAACACGCGATCGATTTTCATCTTCTAGGAATACGTAATTAATAAGAACCCATGGTTAACGCAATGATTTTATTCGAAACCGGATATATTTCGTTACGAAACTTCACGATCCCATTTTGAAACTTATTATAATAATAACACGTGTGTGTTTGAGGAAATGTCGGTTAAACCGATAATTTTCCGTGCAAATAAAACGAAACTGCTGTAAATGACCAGTTTCCAGTAGTCCATTTACAAGCGTCAATTAGTCATCGTGATTGGAATTTAGTTAACGTCAGAGATTATTCGCCAGCGATTGAGCATAATTTATATAGAAAATATGATTATTTTCGCGGTTGAATAATATTTGTTTCGCGTTCTCTGCCTATAGTTGCAATGACATCATTGTTGTCGTTGCATTCGCTAGGCAATGGTAACTCTCAGCAATTTCATGCTAACACACTATGACCTTCGCTGGTATCATTCACAATGATCTGCTGACCGTTTTCTTGCCACCACCGACTATGGAAGCCTTCGGGATTTAAACGTTGTTTCGTACTTTCTAAAGGAACTGTTTCTTCTAGCTGTCAAGGAAACGCTTTTTATTTTCCACGAAATACAAACGTTCGTTAAAAATTCCACTGCGTAGCTAAATTTAAATAACTTTGCTTATAAAGTGCATCCTTATAAAGTTTCTTTCATTTTCCCTGAAAGATTACTAAAATAGATTGTTCGTTCAAGTTTTTATGGAAATTATACGAGTTAAGGTTACAAGAATTACCCGTGTGTTAACTGTATAATAAAAATATATTAAAATCATAAATAAATCAGTAGAATTTCCCCAAATTTCTCATCTGGATGTTCAAAACTTTGTCTTTGTCATTCATTTTAATATACGAATAACAAGCGAGACGTTAACATTATCAGATCACGATTATTATCCAGAACAAAGCAGTGACTGGCGATGACCTTCACCGATATCGGCCATAATGCAGAAATTAATGCGCTCGATGCGATTCCGTATGCATCGCGGTTCGTTTCGCCTCATCGGCATGACTTCCCACATGACTTCCTATCCATTTGCCATACTTTCCGCGCTCAAGTAACTCTGAATATCGAAATTGCCATTCGTTCATACATTTCCGTTGCGAGTATTTTTCTGAAATTCAAATTAGCATAATCAGCGCCCGAACGAGATCCATATCTATTTTCTAGGCAATTTTCCGCGAGCGAATTACAGAATGACTAACAATAAGTTTTCCGAATAAACGCATTGCGGTAAAATACAAATACAAATAAAAATGTTCCCTCGGTACCGTCCAACTTTGTTACGCTGGGGAAAAAGGAAAAGGAAAATCAAACACGCGACACTTATTGCGCAACAATCGTGCATTGTCGCGGACTTCTTAATTCGTCCATTATAAACGACGATCCGCGTGCCAGCCCCCGTCGCTTCCTAAGATTTCCCTTTTAATACCGTGTAATCCGTCGATTATCAAACACACACACACACATGCTCCGCCATCGCGCGAAATTACCGTCACGTAATTAAGTCTCCACTTCGATCCGACGTATCGGATACATCGGTGACATCCTCGCAACTGCGCAAACAGAACCCGTGGCTTGCATTTTCGTCTCTCGACGTCTTACCGTTGATTTTTTTCTATTTTTTTTTTCATTAATTATTAATTGAATCTATCGTGACAGTGTTCCGGTGGAACAAGTGAATCCTTTCATCTCGTTGTTTGATTCCTTGGAGGGGGTGGAATTTCAATGAAACTTCCTTGATTGAGATTCGATGTACATGTATAGGGTCATAGATGTATCAAGAGTTAAGGTCTTGACTCGGGCCAAGTACAAGAGTTCCCGACTGGTAGACCTGAACTACTCTTTTCCGGAAGAATTAGATCGAGGTTTTCGGGGTATTCAAACGGTATTAAATCCGCATATTTCCCCCAAACTATGGTGATATCCTTGTACCAGTTTCAGTTCGCTATAACAAAAATTGTGCGAATGCCGAACGAAAAACTGCTTAAATTTGACGATTTTTCGCGATATTCGTAATTCCTTCGTCATTTCCGTAATTTTTGAGCTATTGAAACGATCCGGGACGTTTTGGAAGCGGAATCCGATGCCGAATAACACAGTGAAAGAATCAAGTCGATATCAAAAAACTTGCGGAAATGACAAAGGAAATACGAAAATCGCGAAAAATCGTCAAATTCAACCAGTTTTTTGGTCGGCATTCGCTCAATTTTTGAGATAGCGATCTGAAACTGGTACCATTGTTTTAGTTAGGAAATTCTACGGCAGATCAACATATAATAGTTGTACTTTTCGAAAATTTCATTTTTCGCAAAAATCTGAAGGGGGTAGGTCAGGATTTTTTGCGATTTTCGTAAATCGCTCGCCATTTCTACAATTTTTTAGATATCAAAATAATTCTTTCACTGTCTTATTCGGCTTCGGATTCCGCGTCCAAAACGCCCCGGATCATTTTAATATCTCAAAAATTGCGGAAATGGCGAGCGATTTACGAAAATCGCAAAAAATCCTGACCTACCCCCTTCAGATTTTTGCGAAAAATTAAATTTTCGAAAAGTACAACTATTATACGTTGTTCTGGGGTAGAATTTCCTAACTAAAACAATGGTACCAGTTTCAGATCGCTATCTCTAAAATTGAGCGAATGCCGACCAAAAAACTGGTTAAATTTTACGAATTTTCGCGATTTTCGTAATTTCTCCGTCATTTCCGCAATTGTTTAGATATCAAAATGATTCTTTCACTGTCTTATTCGGCTTCGAATTCCGGTTCCAAACGCCCAGGATCATGTTAATAGCTCAAAAGTTACGGAAATGACGATCAAATTGCGAAAACCGCGAAAAATCGTCAAACTAGAGCAGTTTTTCGTTCGGCATTCGCTCAATTTTTGAGATAGCGGTCTGAAACTTGTACCATTGTTTTAGTTAGGAAATTCTACCCCAGAACAACGTATAATAGTTGTACTTTTCGAAAATTTAATTTTTCGCAAAAATCTGAAGGGGGTAGGTCAGGATTTTTCGCGATTTTCGTAAATCGCTCGCCATTTCCACAATTTTTTAGATATCAAAATGATTCTTTCACTGGCTTATTCCGCTTCGGATTCCGCGTGCAAAACGCCCAGGATCATTTTAATAGCTCAAAAATTACGGAAATGGCGAGCGATTTACGAAAATCGCGAAAAATCCTGACCTACCCCCTTCAGATTTTTGCGAAAAATTAAATTTTCGAAAAGTACAACTATTATATATTGATCTGCCGTAGAATTTCCTAACTAAAACAATGGTACAAGTTTCAAATCGCTATCTCAAAAATTGAGCGAATGCCGTTAAAAAAACCGCCTGAATTTGAGGATTTTTCACGATTTTCGTAATTTGCTCGCCATTTCCACAATGATTGAGATATTAAAACGATCCAAACTTGCTCACATTTGAGTGATTTCAAATCCTGTGTAAAATGCAGTTTATATTAATGAGCAACCTATTCCAATGTAACATTCTCTTGTACTTGGCCCATAGCTTTGCATTTTCGATGCTTTTTGTGGATTTATCTTGTCTCTTTCCCACACCCTTTATCACTCTACTCTCTGTGTCATGATGCTCGCAACTCGAAAAAGTGAATCGAGCTAAATTACCGTAAAGGCCTCTGTGTCACAACGTGTCTTTTATCGTGCAAGGCCACTGCGTCATCGGACAAATACAACGACCAGCACGCGGACGTCTATATAAAACATGCGTACACGCGTGAGAACGGAGATTATTCTCTGTCGCTTCCTCTACGATGAAATACACGCGAGTTTTCCCCAATAGCGTTGACTCTCGCTCTCTCTGTCTCTCTTTTCCGGAGCCACGTGTTTTCCCGTCTCTTTATTCGATCGGCTACTCCGTCGAATTTATCTCGTTCTTGCGACCTCTCCAGATCCGTTTCCGCTGGCAGAGTGTTCCCCTCTGAATCTGAGAGTTTCTCTGAATGAAACACATGCACCGATCTCCTCCGGATGTATGTATGTATGTATGCGTGTATGTATGTACGTACATATCGCTTTTCAATGCAGGGAGCCCGGTGTCACCGGGGGAAAAAATGATTAATTATCGCGTGACAGAGACTCCGATTGGTGTATCGTGTGACGGGCATTAGCGTGAATCGTGAAACGGATCGCTCATTGGTTGCGATAGGGGCACGACAGGAGAAATAGAATTTTTATGATCTAGATGATACGATGTGGGAAGATTTCATTTCTGGTTGAAGAGAAACACGTGTAGTTATGACGGTTTTAAAAGGGATTAGAACATTTTCTGGACAATGTGTGTAATTTAAGAATTTGTGGAAAATTGAGGCTGTTAACGAATTTCTCTGCAAGCATGATAACGATCATATTCGCTCGGTACTCGATAAATCCGGCTACCGTGACATGCAACGTGCAAATAGCATTTTATCTGATAATGAAATCCTCGACTACGTGTCTCATTAATTGCGTAAATATTCATCGTCTAACGAAGATATAACTTGTCGTTCGGAGAAGAACTGGAGAGAAAGTTGTACGGATTGAGCGGAAAGTACTTGTAAATAAATAGAAATGTTGACTTTAAAATAAATAAAGGGAACTGGATGAATATGCAATAAAGTTATTTGTCACGCTTTATCGCACCGCTGTTGCTATAAATACGCGGAGTCATTCATAATTTTTGTTGAATATTTACCGAGCACGGTCCGCGATACTTGTCTATTTTTCGTTGTTTTTTTTCCACGTTAAGACCGACAATTATCGCGAAACTTGCAAAAGCTCAGGAGGCGATCACGTTTCTCGCGGTTTCGACCATCCGGTGTCGTTGGTAATTTCGATAATTCCGGGTCAGGGATCTCCGGGGATGATTGATAAATGATTCATTGCCCTGACTTTCAGACTGTGCTAAAATTGTCCATCGCGAGCAATAAAACAAACCGACTGGAAAGAAGTGAAACAACGTCTCGTCTCGCGAGGAATCGTTTGCTTTCTATTTTCTTCGCGATTTCCAAATTTCTCTGGTCGTTTGGAAATTCCTACGCGTGAAATTTCCACGTTTGGAAATTCCTACACATTGAATTTCCGCATTTGGAAATTTCTACGAGTTTAATTTATCGCGTCTTGACACTCTCGCCGCTCGGAAAATTCTCTTCGATTAATATTTGTGAGAATCATTGTAAATTCCCATCAATCTCAGTCGAGGAGGAGTAACTCACTTGCACTTGCATGCTTCCTTTCTGGTCACATTCTTCGGTCTTATCTTATCGTTCTACCAGAAAAATGAAAACCGCAGCTGGGAACTCGGGTGGCCAGGGTCTAATGCCAAGGAGAATTTCCACGATTGTGCAGCGAACAGTGGAAATCTTCCTTCTATGATTTCCCGTTGTTGACTTTCCGACGTTCACGTATCGGTCAACGTTGATAACGAAAACTTCGCCCCCGCGGGCAAAAATTAGAGAATCTTTGTCAAATACTTTCCAAGGTGTAAACACGTGTTGAATATTTCTACCCGGGTGAAAGTGGAGGGAAATTTTCCACACCCTGGGTAACTTTCCATTTTTTGAGGAAACTGGAAAATACGTGATCTCGATTAGAAAGTAGTTGATATAATTAGCGAGGCATTGATTTATTAATCATTTCGCTATGGAAACTAGATACCTAAAGTCTCACTTTATGCACGTGATACGTATTTCGATGAAAGTAGGTTTACTATCATAGAGTGACAAGTTGACACTATATTTTTTAATTATTTTCATTTGTTACATCGCACAGGAACCTTTAGAAACTTGTTGTTGAAAAGTTCCATGATAAATTACTTGGAATATTATCAACAATATCAATTACTCCTTATATATTCTCATTAATTATACAATACAAACTCTCTAACAAGTCTCTTCAATTCAACTAAAGTTCTCAGCAAACTCTAACGCTAACAACATCGTTGCAACGATGTAACGCTAGTTCACTGACTGTGTATTCTTCTTTTTATTGCAGTTACGCAATCGATAAATCTGCGTGCGTATCTCGTCAATCGTTTTAACGTTCTCGCAATCTTCCTAAAAGCTCGTACGAAACGTTTCAACCGCGTAATGGACTTTAAATTCGAAATTACAATTCCCCGCTGACTCTAGAAGTCCCTCGTCCTCTCGTCGGCAAACATTGTCATTACCCTTGCAACTTTGTTTGATCTCCCATTACGTGAATTATCGCGAGCCGGGTAAATGGTAATCGTTTCCAATTCTGTAAGAAAACTAGCGAAACCGCAAACACACACAGTGGGTATGACGTATGGGCATTCGAATTTGTTCCAGACAGAAGTTGACATCGCCCAAGTGGAATCGCTTCAAAGGGATCAGACTGAGATGGAAGGACAAGATCAGACTGAACAATGTGATCTGGAGGTGCTGGCACATGCAATGTAAGGCTACTGCACGGCACATCGGTGCACCTGTATTTAATTACTTTAATCGCACGTCTTAATCGCGGCATTTAAATTTTAAATCCGGACTAATTAAAACGATCCACGACGTGTGCTGGCGTGCACACTGCCGGTTAAATTTATTACATTCGCTGGCCGCTTAGATTGTTTTCGTTTTCATAGATACAAACATTTTCTGATATGAATCTATTAATAATAATTTATGTAATATACGATACATTTTGTCGAAGCGATCGAACGTAACTCACTGCGAATGTGTAACGATAATGATCGGGTGGATAAATGGAATTTTGAAAATCGAGTGGGAAACACTGTGAGCGGTAGGATCAACCGGAAATAACGAACAAAGCTGAGAACAGCAACAGCTAGCTAATTTGCTGACCTTTAATAATCGTTTCGCACGATAACCCGGCGACGGTGATAAGACGGTGTCTTCTTTTTGTTTTTCTCCGCGAGACAGCTTTTCTTTCCACCGACGCAATCATGGTCAGCGGGGTTCACGGAAATTGCACGAACTCAGCTCTCGTTTGCGAAGCTTTTTCAAAGAGATAAATAAATAAACAAAGAAAAAGTTGATAATTAGAATTTCTTTCTCGTTTCATTTCAAACGTGTCAGTCGAAACATCATTACCGCGTGAAAATTGCGAAAATTCAAGCTTCACGAACGTGTTCCACGGGGAAATAAGTTTCTAATCACGTTCAAATACAAATCCGCGAAACATCGAATCATCGTTCGCGTTCCTAGTCATGTTACAAACGAGGGATAGTGTTGGCGCGATAAAAATGTAATCTAAAGCTAAATTATATTGAATCAAGATACACGTCCGCGTAGATAAAGCCAGACAGTACATAGATATTCGTCGGAGACTTCTTCTGCTTCGTCTTCAAGAGAGATAAGACTCGTGAAAGGAGATTTCTTGCACGTGATAACGCAGTGACAAAGATCCCCGCCAATCTAGTCGATTCCACCATCGCTCCCCTATAAACTGTCCGCCGATTCAGTTTCGCGATTACCGTCATTCAAGTGTACCAAGTTTCCGTTGCAGTTGAAAATCATTCGACTTTTCTCTTTTTTGCTCGCACTGATTCGCTTTCGCCACGAGTTTTCCATTTCCTCGAGTGTTTTCGGGTGGTAAACTCTGGTAATTAGTATTAATTGTCGAGGAGAATCAAGGTAAAGATTTATCAAAGGTTTATTAATGAAAATAAATAATAATTCAATTGTTATTAAAATTATTTTACTAGATCTTGAACGATTTGAACGAGATAACGTTTCGATTTAGAAAGACAGGAAAAAGATTGATAGATTAGTTGTACGGAGGATGAAATGTTTATAGATTGAAATTTAAATGATCGTTTATAGATCATGAACAATGCAAAGGTAAAACGAACGTACAGGGTAAACGTAGACACGGCCGCGCAAAAGAATTGTTTGATTTCAATCGTACGATTGACATAAGATGCGCGTAAATTGCTCCGTTCACTGACATTTTGATTACGACGTTGCCAAACGACAGAATAAGTGACGGCTGGCTATTTTAAGCCTGTGTACCCATCACATTTGCATCGTCATTGTTCACACTCTTCTGTGGTCTCGATCTGTCCAGTCGACAAACAATTAGGATAATAATTCCTACGATCTATAGAAAAATCTGTTCTTTCCAATGGTCGTGGGCGCTAGATGAATTTATTACCACAAAATCGGTGCAAAAATAACGAATCAATCTCTTTTAAGTGTCACGTTTCTTTGGTATTTTTCTGCCGACCATCGATCGATCGAGTTCTGAATAAAACGGAGCATTCGAAACGATAAAACTGTCTTTCTAAAGCGGTGCGTGTTAAAGAAACTGTTCGACAAATTTGTCTGATAATTTAAAATATAATTAATAATGTGGTATTTAAGACACTGTAATTTCTAAGAAAATTGATTTTGAGTCAAGATTGTAAATCTATTTCCTCCTGGATTTTCCTCTAGAAGGTATAATAGTTGCACAGTGTTCACCGAAGGCCGAAAGAGTTATAAATACGAGGCGATCAGAGAAAAGTCGGAATCGCAGTTCAGGACCCCGGGTGTTACCTTCGAAACGGGACTTTGTATCTGGTGTCAGTGATTACGAGAAACATTTCGCGACTACGCCACAAAATGCGTCGCCGCAAAGTCGGCATCGGGACGCCAGCGTCTCTCCTTCGTTGTTCAGATTACGTGAAAGATGGTCTGAGACTGAAAGGAAGTTAATTACGGAAGTTCCCATCGTCACGAAATACCCAATTTCGGTCAGTGATCGTGCCGCAATCACGCTCGTAACACACTTTTATAAGTATTCGTTTTTCTAATTGATCCGCTGTAATCAGAAAAATCTCGCTTTTAATCTAGAATTCTAGATAAGTATCAGAAACGTGACTGGTACACGAGCACTCGATGATTTGCTAAATACCATTCGATTGGTGCAATAGAAATATCGGATTTTTATATTGTTGTATTATTGAACAAATTATTGCTTGCCCGAGAAATGACAAATTAATCGTCACACATTATTTTATTTTTTAGTTATACTGAAGCAGAATACGTTGGTGTGTCAGTTCGCATCCCCATTGGACGTTGATACTCATAATAAACCAGAGGTAAATTTACTGTTCGTATTATTAATATTTTCTATCTTATCGTACCGTTACGCGCCGTACTAATATTTCACACGCTAAACTTCTATCGTCTCTAACCGCGGATTTTTCTTTGTGAGAATAGCGATAAAATTGTACACAGTAATAATATTGTATCGGTGTATATTCTTCATTGGATAATATTGTATCTGTGTAAATCAAGGAAATTTATCGCAACACTTTTAATCTGAAAGGCAAATCCAAACGATCCGAATGTTATATACGGCGAAACATTACTTTATCGTACCGCTGCGAGATTTTTATTTAACTGTAAATCAACGCCATATCTCTTATCAGGCGGTGGTCTTGGAGGGCAAATACTGGAAGCGAAAGCTTGCTGCCGTTACTGCGGAATACAAGAAATGGCGTATGTTTTACCGGAACAGGATCCTTGGCTGGACAAACAAGGATGGCACCGAAATGGTATGTATTTTTTATTTAAATCATCAAAAACTTACACCCAAAAAATAAGAAAATACCAAATTAAACTATCACAATTTAATTGTACTACAATTATCATTGGTTAATGCGTATCGACTCGTTATTTTAGATGGAGTCAATGGACATGTTAGATTGGGGCAGCGGATTAGGAACTTCGGGAAATTTTGGAGCAGGTACAGGAAACGCACATGGAGGGACCAGTGGGACTCCAGGAGGAGAGAGTATGATGGTTGACGAAGATTACATGGAGCTTATGACTGATACGTTATTTTCCACAATCAGTTCGAATCAACCAATATACTTTCCCGATCCGAGAGAAATTGGTAACTTCAACACACCTCACTAAACCGAATTCTCTACGCCTATGTAAAATACACCCATTCCTCAATTTAAGCAGTAGAAGTTTTAGATGGATTACCACAGAAGTAATCCCTCGATTTAGGCGAGATTTTATTACACAATAATGAAAATTACGGTAAATTGAGATGAGAAGAATTTTTATTCCTTTTTCGACTCGTTCCAGCACAATTTGTGCTAGAGACACACATACATGTTTTCACAGCGTAAATCGAGGAACAGATGTAAGAATATTTTAATGTTGTTAAACAAAATAATGGGTCCACATTGGAATGTAGTTTAAATACTTATTATTACATGAATGTATTTCTTTTTACTTGCAGCGCGTGGGGCTAGTTTAGCGGATTTCATACAACCAAGTTTAGGTCCGCTACAGCCGAACTTGGATGATTTCATGGACACTCTGGAGCCATTGCAAGGTAAACAACGACGATACACTTGTTATAATACATGTCGCCCGACGGAATAACTAATAATTCTTGTTCTTTCAGAGTTTTTAAATTCGAAGTTGCCTCCCGTTCCCGAGGAGGACGACATGTTTCGAAACAGCACGCTGAACACCAACTACCCTGATCTCGATTTGATGACGCCGATGAATCAGATGAACGAACTGAGTGACGAATCGGCAGGGAAAAATGAACAGGCTCAGCAACAGTCGACATTGCCGCAGGAAGAACAGAGTAGTTCTATGCAGAATCTCCAGTACACCGCAAAAATTTATACTCAACCACAGCCAGAGCCTACAAACTCATTCAGGAATAACATGTGAGTACCATGAAAGATACAGTGATTATAAGAATAATCATAAAGTAATTCCTTTCTCAGGACTATGAACGAGAATTACGGTACCATGCAACAGAACTATGAACCACCGCAAACGAGTCAGCCTGTAAGAGAGAAAAGGTCAAGTAGAGTATCGAATAGAGCCAATAGAGTGATACAACAGACACAGCAGCAGCAACAGCAACAGCAGCAACAACAACAGCAACAAAATACGTATCAACGAACGCCACAACAAAATTCGGGATATCGACAGGCGACGCAACAACCCTACGCTATGGAGATTCAAACTGTTCAATTGACACCGGTTCAGAATCAAGTGCAGATAACGACGTTAAACGACCAGACGGCTAACAATAATCAGATATCGTCGATCGCTGGTCACGTGCAGAATTTGGTAACTGTGCAACAGAATTTCGGACAGAGTAACTCGAATTTACCGACGCAACACAGAGCTATCAGACCGTTGCCGCCTGTTCCTCCGATATCGACGAAACCGTACAAAGTCGTTCAACCGCAGCAGTGCTACAAATTCTCGGGTCTCGCGCAGAACTTTAATACACAGCCGTGTAAATTCAACACTAATAACTTCAAGGTATTATTCGTCGCGACAGACGGTAGCCAAGTTTCCGCGTCCAGTTTTTGAATTATGCAGCAATTAACGAACGAAGAAACTATGATTAGCAAGGAGAATTGAATTATCGTGTTATTTTACAGACACACCCACCGCAACAAGTCGTATCGGTTACGGCAGAGCAGCCGTCACAGTCGCAAATACTATTGCAGTGCAGGCCATCGGGCTTAGATCTTACCACACCTGCCATACAATCTACAAAATTGTTACCTCAATCTGTCACATCGAACTCTGAGAAGGAGGAAGTTTTTGCTGTGCCCAAGGTTCGTATCTATGTTAGTAGGAGGATTGTTTTTATCGAGAAAATGCAAAGGAACTTTTTTTTTCTTCGTATGATTTCTCTTTGACATCTTTATGCAAACGTAATGTTGTTTTTTTTTCAGTATCAAATGAAAACACGGAATCGATCGAGAAGTAGTTCTTCTCTGTCCGCACCGAGAATGCATCCGCCGCCATTAGTGTCCGCAGCGAGCGATCCTGCTTTGAATTTAAATAACAATGTTCTGCTCGCGCAATTACTCACGAATAGTACGTATTTTTACAAAACAAAATACACACACAGATCTTACTATGCTTGTTATTTTGTATTTTATTTTGATTCGAGACACTGTCGCGGCTATCGAATAATCGATGGTCACGGTATTCTCGGTCCAGAAAGAATATTATGAGAGCTTCAATGTCGTTACATAGACACATCTGGTATATACACAATGCATAGCCCGGCTGATAAAGTAATGCCGACAGCGAACCAATCCGCTGCTATGAAACACATCTTACCCATGCTTCCACCTTCAGCTTCGCCCACACAAGTGTCGACCACCCACCATATTACGGCTCCGGTCACTGTCCAAACGATGCAAAGTTCTACGGTGCAAGTACAACCGCAACAACAGGTATGCTCCAACGTGAATAATAAATCTCTAAATCTCTCACGTATACAAATAATTCCGTCTGAAAACGTTCGTAGAACAATGACGAAAGTATATCAAAAATAGGACATAAAAATAACGTTGATATCACTATCTATCAATCCTAATATAACTATACTTCCCTATATATGATAATACATGAGCTATATACGTTGTATATTAGGCAATGCAACAGTCCACTTGCAGCCAACAAATACTATTAAGTACAAACACGCCAGCACACCAGCCGCAGAATAGTCCTGGATCGCCGAAGGACAGTTCTAACGCGCACAGTCCCCAGGCATTGAGCCTAAGTCCTTTGCACAGTCCAATGAGCATTGGAAGTCCCTTGTCACCCACCCGTGGATACATCAAGGGCGAATCGGAACGGGGTCAATACAAGGAGCAAAGAAGGGTCGGGCATATACATGCAGAACAGAAACGTAGATACAATATAAAGAATGGCTTCGACATGCTGCACAGTTTAATACCGCAGCTCAGTCAAAATCCTAACACCAAGCTAAGCAAGGCTGCCATGTTGCAAAAGGGGGCGGATTATATCAGGCAGCTGAGGGCGGAGAGGAATCAATTGAAAGAGGAGATGGATAGTTTAAGACATCAGATCGAGTGCCTTAATACGTCGATTAGGTAATAATAAGACAATGTAATTATAAGGGATAAAGCATATGAAGTTTCAAGGTATCGCTTATATAACTGATATAATTACATTTACAGTAATTGTCAATCTATGCTTCCTGCAACGGGTGCTCCGGTTTCTAGACACAGAACTAGTAAACTGAAGGATATGTTCGATGAATATGTGCGTACACGTACGCGGGAAAATTGGAAATTTTGGATTGTATCCTTTTCATACGTTTCTTGCGAATTTAATTGTTTTCTTGATAATGTTAATAGATGAACAGGTATTGTAAATATACTTTCCTTAACGAAGTTATTAGTTCAGCATATTGCTTGAGCCTTTAATGATTTCTTTCAATACTTCGGTGTCGACTGCCAGTATTGAAGATCTATACAGAAGTACAATATTGTGGGTTGAGCAGCATTGCTCACTCGTCGATCTCAGACCAGGTTCGTATTTCTTAACTTTGGGAATTTATCGAAATTTCTAAAAACTGTAATGTTGTATTTCTATTTCAGCCGTTCTGAATTCTCTAAGGTATCTGTGTACTGCCACTGATATACTGTCAGATCCTGGTCGCCTACCCGAGGAAGCACTCGCAGCAGTAAATCGTACGGAACGGCGACGATCCACTCAGTGACCAATCATAACATGCAAATCCGTTGGGGAAACGTATTTGCATAGACGTTTAAGATGTAGTCGCGAACGAACAGAAAGAACAGTTACCGTAGCTTAAGCCAGTTTAGGAAGAACTTACGTGAAAATTCTTCGAAAGAAATCTTTTTTTACAGTAGATCTCCAGATCGCCTTTCGCAACACTGACTGTTGCTAATGGAAGAAATTCAAGTGCAATTTTTCCCTTTATCATTGTTAAACAGAACATTCTAATACACTCATGAATTTCAACACGGCAAGTCATTTGAAAACGTACACGTTGAATTATTGTATAAACAGACTGGTATATCGAAATGAAAAACATTTTTTTCAAAAGGTATTTGTAAAGCGTTAAAATTTGGTAAACTATAAACACGTTTATATTTATTACATCACATATTTAGTTTCACCTTTTATCGAACAAATTTTATCCTGCTTCAATTCGAGATTAATAATAGGTCCTCTGATTACTTCTTCGTAGACGCATTAAACTTATTATCGTACTTGCCTTCGTGTTCAATATTCAAGGAAAAACGGAAACGCAAGAACATGGCGAGCAAGCCATTCCATTATGTTTTCATTAAGATTGTTTATCATTAGATTTGGTATACTTGGCTATTACGAGAAATTGTTGACGTTTTAATATAAATTTATCGACTGCGCGTGGTAAAGAAGACTCGTTTTCTCACCGAAATTTTTCTATTTGTAACTAACTGACGTCTCTGTCTCTACTTTTAAGATGAAAACCGTATTTATAGAAATATATTAAAGAACCAAATACAACGTACGATACCGGCGTATTTTTATAACAATTAAACTATAAATAACTAGTAAAACAAGAAAAAAAAAGCAGAAAGACTATTTAGCTTTGGATATTCTTTTGCAATTTAACCAATAAGTAATCGTTTATAAACAAATGAACATAATGATGCAATGCAAGTAACGTCATTAGATATTTTTTACGCTAATCGATTCGTGATAATATCTGCAAGTACGTGGTAGAACCGGTGCCATAAATTTCTTAATGTAGTGGGAGAGTGAGGTCAGAAACGTGATATATTAACAAATTTTCGAATCGCATAGAGACGGCTTTTATCGCGAAAAGAAAATCATTTTACACACAGGACAATGAACAATACAGCAGTTAACACTTGCACAGTAACACATCAGCGAGAATGGAAAAGTATCGCAGCGACGTATAGCTGGATACGCAAGATAAACATGGGTTGCTCACAAATTACACATATATCATATAAATAACGTTATGAAATATGAAGTTTTTAATGCGAAATTTCATGTGATAATGTACAAATCATTTATAAAAAAGATACGAATTTTAGAGCTTAAGCTATAAAGGGCGTCTGCATATTGGAACGCTGTTATAGTCTATGAATATTAAATGTATATAACGAGCTGTTATAATGCGGTAAACGATATTCGAAAAGAAGAGATATTTTTTGGAACTGTTTGTTTTTCGTTTTTATCGTAGTTTCGTTGAACCATAAAATTGGCGCTTCAAGTATATTATTCCGCTGATGTTAACAATATACAGATGCCCTTACTTAAAATTGCATTGTGTACGTACATGTGTAAGTGATAAGGGATGTTCTTTTGTACAATATGTATCATATAATCATAAACATTCACATACTGTTATTCAGATGTTATACCTACATAAAAAAACCTTGAACTTTATCTAATTTGCTTTCTCTTTCCTGCCATGTAAACTAACTAATTTTTCACATTTTTATTGTACTTTCCCTGAAGGATTTTGCAAAAAGAGAATTGTTGCTAAAGACAATTTCTCCATATTACAGTACTTACTAATTTGAAATTTAAATAAATAATATTCTTAAATATTCAATTTAACGGATGTTTTATAGAACTATCCAGTGTCAAGATGTATATTTACATTTAAGCATAATAGTTTGTCATAACAATTGTTAAATTCTAGTGAGAATATATTAAATAAATTTGGATAGACAATAATTTAATTCACACACAAACACACGCTGTAACATTCATACATTCAAGAATTTTCTTACTGAAACTGTTTATCCAGAAAACAGATCCACAAGAAGTTTCACATTATTGGTGCAAAAGTCGAACATGTATGACAAACTATATATAAACACATATCAATGTTCTCAGGAATTAAAGTGAAACCAGGTGGTTTTGTACAATGTGCGGAATGTGCATTAACACACTCACCTATGATATAGCCAAATTCCCTTACACTAATTTGTGTGTTCAAAGCAAAGCTACAAGCTTTACAGGTCAGACACTGTTTTTGTTGCACAATATTAGACTTCTGACATAAAGGACAAACTACACCAGTATGTGTTTCTTCTGCACTTAATGCTATTATGTCAATTTCATCTCTAGACATCTTTTCATACTCTTGTAATATCCATTGTTCTGCGAATAAACGTATAAGAATGTTACTTATCTCTCAATCACCAATTGATCTGAATTGGTGAAAATAGTCTAGTGTTAGAACAAATGAATCAAAGACAAATACATCAGACCAACCTTCTTCGTTAATTATTTCATTTTCTAGCTCTAATGCTTCTTCTGGATCCAGTGGTTCATCAACGATCTCTGCAAGAGGATTTATTTCTGGGTCCCACTCTGTCGTTGCAAGATTATTAAACTCTTTCCGGACGATTTCAGTTAATGTGTCCTGCACATCTTTACAATTGATCTCCATACCAAACCTGCCTCTATTAAATAACTGTCCGCGCTTCTCTCGCATTCTTTGTCGACACCTCTGAGAACACGTTCCATAATAAAATTTGTAATAACAGCGAACGAATTATAGAGTTTGGTCAAGTTACAAATACTTCATTGTTTTTCAAATTAAATACAAAATAAATTATTCAATATCTAACCTCTCTGAGAACTTCCTGCAGTTTTGGTGATCCATGTCTAATTTTATTTGCGCTGTCTCTACATTTCAATTTTGTAGTCATTGTAGGACTTAACGCGACTTGTGCCATGCTTGTTGTAGTATTTTCTGCTTGATAATCTTGATAGAAATTTGAGCTACGACTGTTACAACGAAAATGACCATCTACCGGAGTATAGCGCCAAATTGTTTTTCATTTGTGTATGTATACAAGTATCAGTGTGATGGATGTACTGCGCATGCTCAGTCCTGTTCAAATTCAGTTTGCTTGAAGACCGCATAAACCTGCTTCTCTTCTGAAAAATACAATGTAAGTTTCCCTGTGTACTTATTAATTTAATTTCGTATACATTACTGCAACGTGGATTTCTATTCTACGTAGCAGTATAAAATTGAGTGTAATATACAAAGCGTAAAAGAACAGACGAACAGAACATAATGCGCGTTCAAGTACCCTGACATTCCAGGAATTGAGAAGTTTATATATTCTACGCAACAGATTGCCCTTCAAACATTATTTATTTATAACATTTTACTTTCGTATTCTTTCGCAGGATCGAAAACTTGTACAGAGCAACTTCGATATATGATTTTAATCATGAAAATATAAAATTCATGACTCAAATATTTCAATCAAAGTTTAATGGCTATGTATAAAAAATCAGTGTGATGTGTGTGTTTGTGTGAGAGAGAGAGAGAGAGAGGGAAACATCGTGAAACTATCCGTAAGTAGTTTTTTCCACTTTTTCGAGGTCACTCGTATGGCCTGTACCAGTCTGTACCCTTCCGACTAGCCCGTACTTTTATTACCGTCTTAATTGTTCTGGTTCAACGGTTTCGGTACGACCGAACTCTGATATACTCGAGCTGACATTATCAAGGGTAAGGGTACGCATCATTATACCATCGGACGTCCTGGAGTCAACACGTCTTCCTAACTAGCTCTGACCAACTTTCCGAGGTATGTCTGACTTGATTTGACTATCTCCAATTATCTACTGATCATTTCCCGTACAATCCATTACCTACGCATGTATTACTAATACTGAATAACATGCTATTAAAATTTAATAAATAACATTAATTATTATAACACTTATGATGTTAGAAAATTATTTCCGTAAAATTCTTCCGAAAAATTATTATTACTTTTATCACTTTCTAACCGCCATTTGCAACTCGATTATTCATTGTGTTAATTTTTGTTCGAATATTGTTCGGAATTGTAGCGACAATTGTTGTTCGTAACGCAAAATCATTAAAATTGTTAAATTATTAACCACGGAAATAATTACAGTTCTATAAAGTTCGGTTCTGGTGTCGTAAGTGCGAAATAATATATCAGAATTCCTGGAATTCATGCCCCGCTGGGCACGGCTGAGTTTGTGTTTCTTACCGTGACTTTGCCAAGTACGTTACCCTTCATTTGTTGATCGGTTGTCGTGGTGTGCGGACGTGACATACCGAGCTCCCTACTCCTCTCCTAGGTACATTTAGACACTTTTGGAATATTTTCCTTTGCTTATTACATACTGTTACATACTGTTACATACTATTACATACTGTTACATACTGTTACATACAGTTACATACAGTTACATACAGTTACATACAGTTACATACAGTTACATACAGTTACATACAGTTACATACAGTTACATACAGTTACATACAGTTACATACTGTTACATACTGTTACATACTGTTACATACTGTTACATACTGTTACGTACTGTTACATACTGTTACATACTGTTACATACTGTTACATACTGTTACATACTGTTACATACTGTTACATACTTTTATTTCTATTTTCTTTTATTTCTATTTTCAGATCTATTCCCGGAAATTTTTCAACGAAGGCCACAATCAAGGACGCTGAGTATCGCGATGGATAAGACCTACTTGTCACCGTATTTAACATTGATCACACTTATAATTCGGGGTTTGTATTTTACGTGAATTTAAGCCGATCGAACCGTCGCGTCAATTTATACAAATTTATTTGTTTTACGCGTCGATAATCGCGTTGACTGATCATTATAAATCATATTTCATTTTACATCAAAGTAAGAAAATGGCAATATTCCTGATAACAATGCTTATATCGCGTCCGCGTTCGCCCGATGTATTTTATTTTCAGCTTTTGTGGCCGCGCGCAATGCGGTCTTAGAGTCACTTGTTCCGAAAAACAGTATTTCGCGAAATAGAATCAGTGTTATTGCGCTATTAGAAATTGTACTTGTTCGATATACGCGTGCTTAAAACCGCCGAACGACAAAATATTCGGTCGCGAAATTAGTATATTCTTTGAATCGCGAGAGTAGAGTCAGTGAGTTCGCCGGAAATTATTTCGGTCGGGAGTAGTCCCTTTATTTTTCTTTTTTTTTCTTTGAATTATTCGCCGCGATAAATTAGAGGTACGCAGCAGCTGCGGAGAGGATCTCCATCGGGCATCGTCGCATCAGGCTGCAGGTAAATATCAGCAAGAATTTCTACTTTTAACTCTTCTAATCAACAATGAAATTACACTTTGAATTATCGAATTCGAGTCAGAATTAAAGACGAACGATTTGAGGAATGATAGACGGTTAAACTATAAAGACTTTGTTATTTTTCTGTTACAGAAGACTTCGCAACTACAAGACTTCGCAACGGTTTAGCTGGCCGCGTGCAATGCGGTCTTTAGATTCACTTGCTCCGAAAAAGTATATCGCGAAATAGAGTCAGTGTTGTTGCGCTATTAGAGATTGTACTTGTTCGATATACGCGTACTTAAAACCGCTGAACGACAAAATATTCGGTCGCGAAATTAGTATATTCTTTGAATCGCGAGAGTAGAGGTACGCAGCAGCTGCGGAGAGGATCTCCATCGGGCGCCGTCGCATCAGGCTGCAGGTAAATATCAGCAAAATTTTCTACTTTTAATTCTTCTAGTCAACAATGAAATTACATTTTGGAATATCGAATTCGATTCAGAATTAAAGACGAACGATTTGAGGATTGATAGACGGTTAAACTATAAAGTCTGCTTTTTTTCTGTTACAGATGACTTCGCAACTGCAGAGCAGAGCCGGTCGTAGTATCATCTCTTCAATCAAAGGTGCAGAAGAAATCTACGACCGGTGAGTCAACAAATTTACGGTTCCTCCGATCACTCAATCATGTCGTAGGACGCAAAGGTCCGAAGCGGCACGAGTGATTGGTTGTATTTTATTTGATTTGCGAGCATAGTGACCGCGAGAGTAAAGTATTTCATACTTTACTTTCGTGGGTAGTAACACCCCATTGTTGTGAATATTTAATTAGCTCAGGCAGGGGTCTTCTTGTGGCTTAGCTTCACGGGCGATTTTGATGTAATTAATTTGAAGGTTCGATACCCTCGGCCTTCATTTAATTGCATTCGCGTTCGCGTGAATTTCATATAGCCATAGAGCATTGAGAAAAGATAGAAAGAATGTATAAAAAAGATAAGAAAATTTATTCGAGTTTCATGAAATCATACGAATTAATCATACGGTGAATCATACGAATTAAATTCAGTCAGAATTTGCATATTTTTCGTGGCCGCGTTTCCTTTAACTTGTAAAGTCCTTTAAATTCTTGTATTTGAAATGCCCAAGAAGACCAATTCGCGGAGGGTCGATTCTGGTTTCAGAGACTAATTTTGAACACATTTGTAGTTGTTTAGAATCTAAGCTCTGAATAAGGAATCAACCAAGGGTTTCAATTATAAATTCAAGTTTCATAGATTTCTTTTTTCAATATTTCAATATATTTTAAAGTTTTCAATATATACATTAAAAGTTTTCACATTTTTCTTACACAAATTTAAATTCTTTCACTTTTTCAATTTTTATTCAATATTATATTCGAGTCATTTTATTAAAGTACATTTTCAAGTAACTTTTCTAAAGTCAAAGTAAAGATTATTAGCTCGTTAGAAGAAGCTATTTTGATAATGATTTTCTAGCTCAGGATTTTCAGCACACATGAAGACTAGTTTGTAATTGCCACGTTCATGTCCCTATTTGGCTTGAACTCATTCGTGTGCCCAGGTGCTACACGAATGGGTGATGGCGGTGAACGTGGCTTATAGTTTTAATTATTATAATCATGTGGCGGCTCACAAGCGTTAGCGATTGTGCACGACGTACGGTCCACACGTGTGAGTGTGTGTGTGATAAAATAATATTTCCGTGGACTGTGCGTCGGTTGAGAGATATCTTTTCTATTGCAAATATTCTCGAGTAAATTCAAAAGTAAATTCAAGAGTAAATTCAGATTTTACATTATTCAACTCAAGTTCGATTATATTTCGAACTTCAGATTATTAAATTCAAGTACTTTTCAATTAGAGTCAAAATGCAGAAGCATTATTTTTGAACGTAGTAATTATTTCAACTAAGAATTAATACAAAACTTTCATTTCTATATTTTACGAATATTAGTTTTCATTAAATTCTTTTCAATAACTTCTAAATAAATCGCAATAATCGCTGACCTTGTGAGTCGATTTCAGCAAACAAGGTACGTACCTGAATGTATGTGTGGGGTTTGAGTCGGTGTTGGAGACGTCCCGGGACGTCTCCCGTAGGGGGAAACACCGACTTTGATTGAGAATCGTGGAGAGCGTGTGTTGGTGTGATTGAGATTTTTGCCAATTTTTTAAATATAGGGAATAGGTAGGCAGGTAACTTTATTTCTGGAGTGTGTGTGCTTTAATTTTAAGTAGGAAGGGCCGGGACAGGTATCACTGTTTCGGCTGTAGGCAGCCAGTGATATCCTGTACCTGGAATAATCTTTTTCTTTTTTAATATTAAGAAAATTCTGCTTGAACATTCGTCTTATTTACTGGCTAACACGTTTGCACTGACTGCAGTTGTCATTCTTCTGAGAATAAGCTGTTTGTCTATACGTGTTAGCCTCATTATTTGTGTGTGTTAGGCGCGTGTTAGGGTTATATCATATGTTGGTTCCGAATGTTCTTGCAGAATACAGGTTGGGCTTCGGCCTGAAGAAAGAAGTGGCTGAATGCCGAAGTGGCTATATGCCGAAGAGGCCCGACAAACTGTCTTGAAGAGGGCAACTACTAATGGCTGTCCATTTTGGAATGTCCAGTTTGGACACTTCCGAAATGGGTGGTCATTCTGTTACTACTAAGTCACTATGCTCGCAGTAGTTGTAGTATTTGTAGTTGTAGAAATTTGAAGTAGTTAGTTCCACGGGTCGAGGTGAGCTCCCCGTGAAGACTCTGCCCCGATCTGCATTAAAGTTTTCGAGTCATTTTTCTTATTAAATTATTTTCACAAGTTAATCAATAGAATTTTGCATTAAAGTCTTAGAGTCATTTTTATTATTCAATTATATTCACAAGTTTTGATAGTAGAATTTTAATCGCAATTTCATATTAAATTCTTTTCAAACTAAGTTATTTTTCTAATTTTCTGAGAGTTCCTTGTTAATAGTATATACTATTAGAGTCCAGTTTTTGATTATTATAAATTTGAGATATTGAATTTTTGAAATAAGCAGAGGGGTAGAGTATGATACAGTGTGCAGATAGAAAAAATTTGCACACTTGCCATCCGCGCCGGTCGTTACTTTTTGTCACCTCTGGCTGCACTTTAGCTTCGCGAATTTATTGTTAATATTAAACTGGATTATTTCAAAGTGTCTCAGTTGAGACACACTTTTTATTTTCGTCCTAGAAGCATACTATTATAGAATTTCCTTTAATTAAATTCACGAATCAGTCTCAAAGAGACCCGCGTTCTTTTTACATTATAATATTTATATATTTCAATTAAATATTCGAAAGAAATGTCACCGGGACATACGCGATTTTACTTTCTAATATAACATCATCGAAAAATGTAAAGCAGCCAAGTGACTCGCGAATTGCATCGTACATCGCCGACTTGGTACGATGCCAATTAAAACAAAAGCATTTGTTTGAAGGAATATTGCCATGATTACATTTATAAATTGTATTTTCTATTAAAATGTGTTATTTTGTACAATGTCGTAAGACCTTGTGCAACATTTTCTTTACGACTACGAATGACTTTGATCTCTTCAAGATCATTCCGCGTTTACGATCGTTCTTCATTCTCGCGTATTACAGTGTGATCAGTCAACGCGATTATAGAATAATAAAACATTATTTTTTACTCGCGTAACGCGTAGTTATTTCAAATGAAATTTATATACCTTTCGACAGAGTTCATAGAAATTGCGAAGAAATTAGTGTTGCGAAAAATCACTTAAACTCGGGCGTATCTTTTCCATACTGATCAATGTTAATCTCGCGTGACAAGTCGGTTTTTCCACTCATTTAATAAACTTTTCTTTCAGAGTAGAATTAAATTAAGTAGTATAAGTTTTTAGTGTTGCGTTAAACTTAGAGAAATCGCCATTTACACTAGCGTGTTAAATGGAGTGAAATATTTAAGTTATTTTCGCGTCGCGTTTTCATTTATCTGCATTCTGTGTTTTCACACATGAATTTCTTGATTCGCACTATTTTGAATAATTAGAAAATGTGAAATACATTCCCCTGTGGGTGGGGGACAGAATACACCCACGGTATTCCCTGCCTGTCGTACGAGGCGACTAAAAGGGACGTTTTGGCCACTATAGTGTCAAAACGTTAGTTTAAGGGGATATCACACGTCAATTCCAATCCGTTTGCCGTCGACCATCGAGAAAACGCGACTTGTTTGCTCGAACCGCGTTATTAGATTCATTTTTAACTTCAATTTACGCTTTCTATTTTTAAATTCAGTTTTTAGCTTCAATTTTTACCTTTTATTCTCAATTTTTTCTTAGCTTCAGTTTTTAGTATGAGTTCGTTAGCTTCATTTTTTTTACTTTAACTTTTTAACTTCAATTTTTCACTTATTCTATTAGAGTCACTTGTTCGTAATTTGTTACGTTCGTCGTATCCCTGCGTCAAAACAACACGAGAAACGGTGTAGTCGGCCTTGTAGCCTCACGGCTACTCGGTTAAGCCGCGATCCTGCGATATATTCATGGAGCGTGGCTCTCGTCGGATCATGGTTCCGCCGGTATCTTTGGGTGGCCTAAGGTTGTCTGGAAAGGTGAGCCCGAGTTCGTTCTGGGGACCTGTACACGGGTGGACTGCTATTTGGCGGGGTATGGGACGTATCAGGCTTATCGGTGGCGGCCGGACCGATTAGCCTGATATGGCTTAACCCGTGTACAGTTCGACTTGATGATCTATATCTTCGGATATATTTCATCTTCGATTTGTCCCTGGTTCGGATCTTTCGTGAGGCCCTTTCCTGTAAATCGACCCTACGTTTATCCCATCGTATCGGTTAACCATGGTTTGGCGGGAGTCCCGGTTCGTGGGTACTTCTCAGGACCGTGGTACGAGCCACCGTGTAAGTGTCTAAATTGTTTTGCCGTCGAGGTATGGTGAACGTTTAGAGTCACCCGCGTTAGTATAAATTTACCGAGTTGCTTTTCTCGTTGAGTCAACATTTAGATTCTTTTTTCTTTTTTTTCTTTTTTTTTGGGTTTAAGGTGTGTTGGTGTGTGTGTTTTTTTACCGCGAGGAGTTGGCGTGTGATGGTGGTGGGGTTAGTTATAGAAATATTGAAACGTTTCGATATTTATCGTCGTGGTCCCATTGACAGACGTGTCTTTGGTATCACGGCACTTTTAGTTCCGCGTTCGCGTTCGCGTGATATTTTCATTTTCCATCTGAGAATGAAGATTTTGATCTCGTTTCGTTAATGGAGGGA